>CM022539.1:19556400-20836180 GCA_012273795.1 Dendrolimus punctatus
TTAATTAACCACAAAAAGAATTCGCCTCCGGGTGGATTCGAACCACCAACCTTTCGGTTAACAGCCGAACGCGCTAGCCCATTGCGCCACGGAGGCTGTGCCAGATATATCTAATATAAACACCATTGGCAACTGTTTCCAAAGTATTCCCACAAAAGTCTGTAACACATGTCAGAGTATAATGGTTTTAATTAACCACAAAAAGAATTCGCCTCCGGGTGGATTCGAACCACCAACCTTTCGGTTAACAGCCGAACGCGCTAGCCCATTGCGCCACGGAGGCTGTGCCAGATATATCTAATATAAACACCATTGGCAACTGTTTCCAAAGTATTCCCACAAAAGTCTGTGACACATGTCAGAGTATAATGGTTTTAATTAACCACAAAAAGAATTCGCCTCCGGGTGGATTCGAACCACCAACCTTTCGGTTAACAGCCGAACGCGCTAGCCCATTGCGCCACGGAGGCTCTGTCAGATATATCTAATATAAACACCATTGGCAACTGTTTCCAAAGTATTCCCACAAAAGTCTGTGACACATGTCAGAGTATAATGGTTTTAATTAACCACAAAAAGAATTCGCCTCCGGGTGGATTCGAACCACCAACCTTTCGGTTAACAGCCGAACGCGCTAGCCCATTGCGCCACGGAGGCTGTGCCAGATATATCTAATATAAACAACATTCGCCAACTACTCCAAAATACTTTCATAAAAATACATAACCCATTAAAACGTTCTTTTATTATAAGGATTTGATACATTTGTAAAATGGCTAAGAACAATGGTTCAAGTAGCCTTTTTTACTGGTCTTTACCGGACTATACCGGCCACTCTAAGAATACATTTGCGTTTTGTGCTTAAGTAATTTAGTTTAAACTAAAAAATTCCTTAAATTCTTTGTCATTACAATGTTCACTAATCCATATTGTTACGAGTTACGAGACTGGAATTAAAATGCCGTTGGAAGTATTATAGAGTTTATTAGAACTATACAAACAGGTATAACACATGTACAAATACAACCGAACACAGCAAATCCAAACGTAATGCAGAAGGTCGTAATTCAATAAAACTCTCAAAGGCCATCACTATTAGGTTCCCGATTGTACACACGTCACACTTTGATAGTAGTTGTCGCTGAACTGCCCTCTCCCTCAATCAGTCATCGTTTTATACTGCACAAATGCAATGTGCCCGCCCGGCAACGTGGACCGAATTTCCTAGAATCAGCGTAACACCTTGCTAATAATTACTCATAAACCAGTTCAATAAAACAATGGGCTGTTCACTAGGAACGTATGCCAATAAATAAGTAAACAAAAGAAGACGATTATAAAAGAATTACGCTCAGTTCAAATGCCGACAGGTAATGAAATGTGCTTCGTGGAATTTGTCTTTGTCGGGGAACTAAGTTGTAATAATATGAAGTATGAAGTCGGAGAGCATTCCAAGAGCGGTCGAATTATAGTAATTATTTTATATATCGATAGATTCGCAATGGTCACCGGATCTGCAAGAGGCTTTGGAAGAGAGAGACGATGCGATCGCAAGAGAAACGTTAAACAGAACTGTCTCTGCTACGAAGAAGAAACAAGAACAGAAGAAGAAGTAAAAAATTTAAGGAGAGATAAGAATTTTGTTTTAAGAGAAGGTTGTTTAAGTTAATCGTAATTTACGAGTAAATGTTTGTTACTAATTCTAATTGTGTCTAATTGTAATCAGTGACTAGGATATGCCCGCGACCCCGTCCACGCTTGACTTGATATTCCCGCGGGATTTCCGGGACACAATGTATGTAAGCTATCGTTTTAGTAGAAACTATGTCAGTATAAGCCAATATAAATCATTCAAAATATATGAAATAAGTGAATAAAAATCTTTATTGTCTTATCTTCTTAATATATATAAATAACGTGTCACGTTGTTTGTCCGCGATGGACTCCTAAATTACTTAACCGATTTTAATCAAATTTATACACTGTGTGCAGTTTGATTCAACTTGAAAGATAGGATAGCTTACATCTGAATTTATAGTTAATTGGTTAAGCGATTCGAAATTCGCCGGGTCAGCTAGTACACTATATAAACATATAATAATATATACATAATGAGCAGCACTATTATACCTGTGAGGACCAAAAATAATTAAGAACCATGATTTTAAAAGAGGATACTAACTTGCTTGTCTGATGTTGAATGGCAGTGAGTTCCATAATAGGACAGCCTCTATTGGTAAGGAGTTATCAAAGAAACAAGACGTGTGTACGGGTGTCATTGATGAGAGATTCTCTCTCTTTCTCTCTCTCTCTTTTCTTTCACCACATCTCACTTAATTGGAGTCGGCACAGTATGTCTTTTCCTTCCACATTCTTCTATTCTGACATACATCTTCTGTCATACCACAAATTATCATATCATTCTTCACGCAATCCATCCATCTTTTTTTGGTCTACCTTTACATCTGTACCCATCCATCTTGTGGTTAAACATTCTTTTTGTCACGTGACTTTCATCCATCATTCATGAGAGATTATTACTTCAGTATGTTCAGCATGGCGCTGGTTTCACAACCAGCGTAAATTTTCGCATGGACCTTTAAGTGATGCCAATTGTTAGGCTACATAAGGCAATTAATTTCACTAAACTTTCAATCAACATTAGCTACAAGGTTCAATCTCAAATATTCGAAGCAAACATCAAGATCGATTGAAACTGTCTTCAAAAGCGCTTCCATTTTAATATTTCTAAATGGGGGTCCACTAGCAATTTGCTAGATGATTGGCATCACGTCCATAATGGCTTCCATTAAATATCGCTTCACTGTCAATTTGTTGATTTTGGCCCGACATCTATGGTAATTTACAGCGAAGCGCAAAATTAAGGACGAAAGCGTCCAAGATTGGAGAACTTGAAGGGAAAATAAATGCTTTCGTCGTTAATGTAAAAATAATTTCTTTTAGAGCCCTCGTTGTGGTAAGTGTGGTTTTTAATCACTTTAAGATATACAGACGTACTTTTGGCACTTAAGAATATTAGTAACAATAAAAAGAGCATATTTTTTTGCTTTTGCATTTGTTTGCCTGAAAGTGGAGTTTGTTGCTAGTATTGTCAGAAAGTACGCGGAAGCTCACGAGCATCGGCTTCACCGTCACGTGAATGTTGAGGCAATCCAGATCCTCGACAACACGGATATAATGAGAAGACTGAAAAGGACAAAATCGTTTGAACAAGTGCTTTAAACAAAACTAAAGTGTAGTGTACTGTGCTAACTTATTAAAGAACACATCAACAAAGAGTCTTCCCCTTCATAGAGACAATAAGAAAAGTGCTAATGGACACTTTCTTAGTTAAATACTTTTAGTCAATTTAGGTTATATTTAAATAACATATTAGTCTTTTTAGATTAGATTGCAATATTAAAGTGGTACTTTTAAATATTTTCAGAAAAAAATTTGTTTGCCTGGATGGCCTTACATGCAGAGCAGGATTTGAATCCACGTCATTGGAACGGAACATGGATGACTTACCCACTATGCTACCACGACAAAAATAACCATAAATCGATCAAATATCATTTTAAAAGATTCTTTATTAATTCCCAAAGTGTACCATCAAGCTCACATGTTCAGACATGGGACTAAAAGAGAACCATATACTAGAATGATGATAATCCCGCTTTTATTATCAAATCAGAACTAAACACTAGAATGCAACAATTCCTCGCCTCTGCTCCTATTTTTGAGGTTTCTCTGTCACAGTTCAAATGTGATTTGTGATGTATATGAATGTAAGCATATTGGACTATAAATTAAAAAGAAGTCACTAAACTTGTGACTCTATTTTATAATAAGAAATATTTTTCTTTCTCTCTTTTTGTGAACATTAATATATTCTAGAATAAAAAATATATGAAACTAATGACTGCATTTCGGTTTGTGTGTTCAGAAAGATTCATCATTTGGCAGTGCGCACACTGGATCAAAGCAGACTGCAATAACTGCGATATTGGCTACCCTCTCGCAAAGAGCAAATAAATCGAAACAGAATGGATAAATCTTGTTCTAATCCGATTCCACCTACTAACTTTTCTTATTTCTAATTGGGAACAATGTACGTAATTGCGTGTTAAATAAGATTTAGTCATGACATATGGTGCCGAGACATGAACAGTGACAACGGGGATAATTCATATACTGAAGGTAGCAGAGCGGCATAGCAGATTATGGAGCCAGCTATTTAGGGGGTGTCTCTTATGGATAAAATCAAAAACGAGATATCCGTAAGAGTCATGTTTATCAATATAGCTCACAAAATTAGCAAGTTTAAGTGACAGTGGATTGGCCACATTTGTCAAAAGACTGACGGTCAATTGTGCAGAAGAATCCCGACCGCGTCGCGTCGAAAGTAGTGTAGGATGCCGTCTAGCTCCATAGACTGACGTTCTGCGCAAATTTGTCGGTGGAAGCTGGATGAGGCCAGTGGAGAACAGGTATAGGTAGTAAAAGCTTGGGGAGGTCTACATTTAATTATTTTGAAAAACATAATTCTGACAAGTAAACTGGTAGGTGCTCTTCAAAGTCATATCAATCGGATTTGTCATGTTATCATTTAGTTAATGCTTTCGTGCAAGGGCATAGCTACCGCCGTATTAGCCATATAGGGGTCCCCAGGTTATATATTATATATTAATAACCTTTTTGAGAATAATTGTTGGGCCAACAGGAACGGAAATTTAGAAAATCTCTAAATCTTCAGCTATGGATGATTTGATAAATAAGTTTTCCGAAAAAATAGGCAAGAAAAGTATATATCTTTGTTTCAAATTGTTTGCCTTAGTTCCTGGGAGCATTAACTATATGTAATGACTTATAACCCCCTCACCCCTGGTGTAGACTATGCCGTCATAACAACCTTGAGTTGTGTTCCAGCATTAGTGACGAGTTTCCAGTCTACCTTTGTTGTTGTAAATCTCTATAGGCGATGGTAGCGGTTTTCTACCATCAGTGGACCGTCAGCCTATCTGCTGCACTCCTGCAATGAACGAAACGCAAAAAATCAGTATATAATTATTTTAATTATATTCGAGCATTTTTTTTATTATTTTAAAAAACTTTTCCTTTGGGTCTCCTAATATATTTAAATACAGGACCCGTCTAAGACAAGCCACGCCACTGATTTTGTGGCCTATTACGGTATAAACATGAGGTTTTAAAATTTGGACACATTAGCGCAACGAGCATGGAAGCTATAATATTGTTACACCTTAGACCCCGACAAAGACAAATTCCACGTACAGATCTGTAAAAGCACATTTTATTTACTGTCAACACTTGCACTAATTGTGGTCCTTTTATGGTCGTCTTCTTTTGTTCATATATTTTGTCATTGCGGAAAACAACCTATTGTTCTATTATTGTACCCGTTTATGGCCGCTTGTAGACTGCAAAATTAGCCAGGTGTTGCGAATTACAATTAAAGCTAATTCTTGGAAATCGCGTCGACGTTGCCGGGTACATTTGCATTTGTGAAATACAAAACTACGGCATGGTGGAGAGAGGGGTCAGTTGAGCTACAACTATGTGCATTCCGGAATCTAATAGTGACGGACTTTGCGGGTTTTATTGAATTACGACCTTCTGTATTACGTTTGGATTTGTTGTGTTCAGTTATATTTGTACCTGTGTTATACGTGTTTGTATAGTTCTAATCTAATATATAAAATTCTCGTGTCACAGTTTTCGTTGCCATACTCGTCCGAAACGGCTTGACCGATTTTAATGAAATTTTTTGTGCTTATCCGGTATCTATGAGAATCGGCCAACATCTATTTTTCATCCCCCTAAATGTTAGGGGTAGTCCACCCCTAATTTTTTTTTTATTTTTACCGGGCAGGACGTCCTCTGCCGGGACAGCTAGTAAACTCTATAATAATTCCAACGGCATTTTAATTCGAGTCCCGCTAAACTAGTAACAATATGTCAACAAAAAATTCAAAAGCCAATAAAATCTTGAGCAAATAAATTGTGAAAAATATGTTCTGTTTTAAGATATTCTTTGATAATCTGAAGCCTCACAAAATCCGCACGGTTCACTAGTGTTATTGGATTCATATCGCTTCAGTATTCCTTTTGGTGGACGAATCGCTATTTATTTTTATCATCCAGTATGCTATCTACCTATGCTATATACGTTTTTTATATTTTCGATGTTGTATGGAGGAATGACCTGCAAAAACAATCTGTTTTCTGCATCTTGTTTTCCAGGATTTTCTTACATTGATTTTTTATCTTCGGAGAGACTGTAAATGAATAAAATCGCTCCTCGCCTTCCCTTTTCAGCTTCTACTGACGCTTTCATATAGATCTTCAGTCTTCTATATTGGAAGACTTTCCTATACCACGTTTATTGAGACCTGATTTTCAGCCTAACGTTTTTTTTAAAGCACGAGTTCAGCAGACAGGCAGACGGCCCACTTGATGGAAAGCATTTACCATCGCCTATGTACATTTGCAACACCAAAGGTGCTACAAATGCGCTGCTGCTCTCTAAAGGAAGACTGGAACCTGGTCACTATTGCCGGAACAACTTAAGGTTGTTATGGCGACATACTTTAGACCAGGGGTGGTAGCTATCCAGCCGGGCAAATGCCCTCCCACTTGGGAAATAGTTCGCTTAATAGCTCATTTAAAAGCTTTAACCTTATGTACCAGGCCTGCTGTCCATCTCCACGAAAGAGGCATCTGGATTTGATTACTCAAAAGAATTAAATACTACAGAACTTGCTATATTAAATATATTTCACTCAAAATATTCTCTTAAGTTGTCCGTGTACCCTCAAAATTGGGAACTTATTTCCAATTTGCGTAATGACAAAGCGAGTTGTTTTCAGCAGAACGTTTCCACAAAGATAATATGCTGGGCTCGAGACGTTCTCTGTTATAATGAGTGGCAACCAATGGTTGGGGGCTCTTATTGAGGTACTGTTTATAAGAGAGAGCGGATTTCCGATTTTTTCTTTTTTCATGTTTGCTGATAGGCAAACTGCAAACGGACCAACTAGTGATGAGTGGCTATCGTCGCCCATGGATATTGCAACTCAAGGGGAGCCGATGCGTCGCCTACCTCGTGGGAAAACCACGGGAGGGCTCCTGGGGGTTCATTCCATAATTTGAACATATATGGCATGAAGGAGCGTTCGCCACGTACTGTGGATGACTTCCGGTCAGTCAGGTGTCTAGGAAGTGTGGATGAACTCCCAATCGCCGGCGAGTGATGCGATGATAGAAGGGCGACATAGGCACCAAATCAAATAGCTCATCAGAGCACTCCCCGTTGTACAGACGGTAGAACACGCTTAGAGCGCCAACGTCTCTTCTATGGCTGAGAGACTCTAAGCCGTCTGTAATTTTGGGATCGTCGACAATCCTGACTCCTCGGCGCTGCAAGGAGTCAAGTGAGAGCAGCCGGTACTGGGGTGCACCAACCCAAAGGTGGGAGCAGTAGTCCACATGGGGACGAACTTGAGATTTCAAATTTGTTTTTGATTTAGGTTGCCTGGAAGAGATCGCTTTGAGTGATAAGGCCCGCCTATTGTATTGCCTAGAAAATATTGTAAATATAGCCTGTTTTTTAATTGTATATTTTGGTGTGTAATAAAGTGTTATCTATCTCTCTCTCTGTATATATTGAATATATAATCGATTGACATACACGTCGTACATTGCCAAGCTAAGGTAATATATTTATCACGTACTACTCTGGGGTGATCGCAGACACGTAGACCAGAGTAAATAACGGACAAAATTCATTTCCGTTTACTTTTAATAAATAGGCTCTTAATATACATGTCGCAGAACGGCCTCGTTCTCACGACATCTCCTTTAGTTATTGCAGGTTTAGTGGGCGTCATCAGGGTAGAATGCGAGCATAAAACACGATAGCCGCAGCTTATACACTTTTAATTTAGATTTAAAATACATTTTAACATAGTTTAGACCGAGCAGCGGGTTCAGGGCACTGCTCATACTTCTTAACTTAGCACTTTCTTTAAAATACTCCATGGTCCCACTCGACCTATTGCCATCAACCAAATGTGTCACAAAAACTCCTCCGTCTACCGAAGTAGATACTACTCAAGTATAGAGGACGTCCTTGACCCCGCTCCGTCATATGCTCTGCTCTGATTGGTCGTTTATTAAATTACAATATTCATAACTTTTATTTGGTTAGAACGATCTTTTAGGTATAGAAACATTTAAGACATAAAACCAAATTAAATTAACAATTTTAGAAGCAATTAAAATGTAAACAAATAATATTGTGCGTTATAAATCCAATCAACAATTATCCGATTTATATATTCCCTCCGACATATATATAAGAATTTATTAGTATGACTTCAGTAGAATAATATTCAACCAAGATCTGACGCCTTCTTAAACGTTGATATACTTGAAGAATTGAAGATGCATTTGTTCTTTCTTGCACAAAAATTGAAAGGTATTCATAAGTTTCTTCCATCTTATCTCTTATATCCTGTACCACCCGTCGCCATTAGCACCCGCCCGTCAAAGTCCACTTAGCGTCTGTCTCAAGGCACTCCCAAAGTGTTTTATAAACTATTCACTTTTCAAAGGTGAGACCAGCAAATATGGGATTACACAAAAGCCTAGCATTTGTCCATTGTTTCCGAATCATTTCTAAGTCTGCATATCTTTAGACTACTCTTCATTTATCCGCTCTTAAGCTATTGCATAGCTTTTATCGCGGGCTTTGAGCGCGGCGACCGAGTCAAGAAATTCCCTAACGAAAATAAAGCCTAACACCAACCACCACCCAATTCGATTACCATGTAGCTCGGCCGAGCGTTCGCTTAACGTATATATCGACGGCCTCTGTGGTTGAGCGGGCTAAGCCTTGGCCGGCCTACCTCACTGCAACCCAGAGGCTCCGGGTTCGATTCCCGGTATAGTAAATTTCGGAAACGTATTTTCTCCGTTATTTACCATGGTCTGGGTGTCTGGGATTAGCCCCAGAGTGGTCCGTTGTATATTATCCATAACACAAGCGTAACTTGCTTAATTTGGGGATATACAATGTGTGTGTTTGTCTGCCGATTATTATTATTATTATATGGTACGACTGTACGAAGCTCACACGGATCGAAACAAGCTGCTCCTCCGAAATAGGACAAATACGTAAGCAGCTGTTTGTGAGAAAGTTTATAGGTATCTATCATATGTTTATAATGCTACACTCACCGCATGTGCGCCTCGTAAGTATACATACATACATAACTTCACGCCAGGTCCCTTGCGGGGTAGGCACGAGCAACACAGCGCCATACAGGCTTATTCTTACACACCTCACTTGCTTATTTGACATTCATAGCTCTTGTCATGCACGCTCGTCTGTTCTTAAGGCTCCTGACATCACCTTCTGCTAATACACGATCAATTTGATAATGGAAGGTGTGTCGTGGCCTTCCGCGACTTCTGCATCCATCCATTTTTGCATTGTATATCTGTTTAGTCATTCTTTCATCATACATGTATGTATGTATACATGTAGATATATATTTTTTGTATACCTATGTACAACAGTAACTAGCAGTTGCTAGTGAATAGCAGTACTCGTAAATGTTGTGTATAAAGTGTTTTAAATATGAATAAACAAAGTGGATTTATTAATGAAGGAAATGATGAAAAAATAGTGAAAGAAAATTAGTGATAACTTAAAAATACTGCATAAATAAATAATTATAATTGCATAACTTGATAAAAAATGCTATGCAACAGCTTTACCGCGGCAGTCCCCAAGTGCCACAAGCAGTTTTCTTTTATTGCAAAGCTGAAAAAAGGATGTTTTTTGGAGTTCAGAATCTACATCATCCTTAATTAGCGGTGTCTCAGAAAAACGTTCTTCTATCCGTGCAGGAACGGAGAAAGAATACAAATTCCTGCGGCCGGGCGGCCTGTCGTAAGAGGCGACAAAACAACCCACAGCCAGGTGGTAGGGCATTTGCCCGACTGGATGGCTACCACCCCTGGTCTAAAGTATGTCGCCATAACAACCCTTAGTTGTGTTCCGGCATTAGTGACCAGGCTCCAGTCTCCTTCAAGAGAGCAGCAGCGCATTAGTAGTACCTTTGGTGTTACAAATGTCCATAGGCGATGGTAACCGCTATCCATCAAGTGGGCCCTCTGCCTGTCTGCTGACCTCCTGCAATAAAAAAAAAATAAAAAAAAAAACGATTGATATAAACGACATGACTGTGAAAAGAGATACAAATATCTTCAATAATATTGTTCGAAACTAAACTAATACAACATGAAGATAATCACAATCGAAAAACTACTCTCTCGTCGTCTGTTTTTCCCGAAAAATACAATCTAGGTGTCTTTAAGTCTCGCGTGAACAGGTATCTTCTAGGTAAGCGTGCTCCACCTTTGACTGCATTTCCGCCTGAGATAAGGCGCAATGTCGGTCAAACGCGAACCTATTCATTATACAGCGTGTTTCAGACCTTACGACAATAAATCAGACCACGTTTTCTTCATGGCGTCCTCTGCCCAAATACAAAAACGAATCAAGGTAGCTTCTTTGGTTTAGCCACAGGACCTCATTTTTCATTTCAGAATTTTACAACAACATGTATCTGTTATTGTGACTCCATCGGTAGGTTAGTGACCACATGTATCATGTTGCCAGCTCGTCTCTTCATCATTAAACGCGGAAGATGTTCATTCTTACCAAGGTCAGTGAACCAATATTTACAAGATGTTCTGCTTTTATTGTCTTTTTATCGTAATCAATTTGTTCGGAAATTGTTTTTTTTTTAATTTTGACATTACGGTTGATTTAATAGTACCAAAAACTTTGTATGGTGTCAGACTGCTAAGATTATGATTTATTGTCATATGAAATGAAACACGCTGTATAAAAAAAAAAGTTCGCTTTTGTTGACAATTATTATTAACGACTAGCTGACGCCCGCGACTTCGTACGCGATGTAGAATACTATCAGCGCCATCTAGTTTATTTAACATGATAATGAAATACGCTATGCTTGACACTGTCTTTGAATTGTTTTATTGTATGATGATACCGGCGATATCAATACTTAATTATGTGCATAAGTAGTATAATAAGCTGTTTATGTAATTAAAGTTTTTTTAACTATCCCGCGGGACCTCTCACATTTTTCGGTATCAAAAGTATCCTATGTGATAACCAAGGATATAAGCTACCACCGTACAAAATTTCATTTAAATTGGCCCAGTTGTTTGTGTTGATTAGGCCGTACAAATAGAGAAATAAAAATTGACAAAAATCAAAATTGCATTTTTTCATTGTACAGAGACTCGACCTCTACAGTTTTATTAGATGTACAGATTATATGTATTTTAAATGTATTTTTTTATGTATATCTTTAAATATATTATAGTTTTGTCATTAATTAGGTGCATCGTTCATTGTGTATTGTAATATGCGTTGTATTGTCCTTCGTGACTTCTCTTGCCGGTCCCAGGTGGAAGAACAGCGCTGGTCTTAATTGGTCAGCATATGCTGAGACGTGATCCAATTTTAGGACTTATTATGTTTCTATTATTTTACTGTTTGATAATACTGTGTATTGTTTTTGTCCTTAAGAAAATATGTATTTCTTGCTTTCAATCTCAAAGTGGCAAAATGAATAATGACGTCATGTTTCTATTTGATCAATAGCGTTTTTCGATTTTAAATATCCCGCACGTATTTAACACTTTGTATTAATTCAAAATTGTATGTTAATTAAATTAAATTTAAAACAAATAACGTTAGATACGTAATTCTATAGCAATAAAGACATCATATAAAAATTGACTTGTGTGTTAATTACACGTATATTACTCACTGATTAAACTGATTTAAGCTACTATGGTACCACACGTGATCAGAAGGCTGGTTCGTATTTCGCGCAACGATCCAATACAGCCAGCCTTCTGGGCACGCTTCCCTCTGGCAGCGATTTGCTACTTACTTTATATTCATTTATTTAGAACAAGCTACGCTCCGCGGTTTCTCCCGCGTGGTGATTGGAAATTGTCATAATTCCAAAAGAAAATAATTTTCTAAATTAAAAGTAGCCTAAGTTAGTCCCGTCAAAATCGGTCCAACCATTTCAGAGATAAGCCCTGACAAACAGACAGACAGACAAAAGTTGTAATTTTTTATTTTGTTGTATGTACCGTATATGTAGTCATATGTATTATTTCAATATTACAAAAAGACACTCCAATTTTAGTATTTAGGTTCATTTATTATTTAAAAAAAGACAATATGTATTTACTTAAAAAACCATATTATGACCAAAATGTCCAAAATGACAAAGATGTTTAAGTATCATAATATTTCAAGCTTGAAGACCAATTAGGAGTGAAATTCAATATTGTTCGGAGCTTTGTTTGATAGAAAGTTTCAAGCACTCGAGTGTAATTATCGAGAAATGAGGCTTAACAGGAGCTTAATTGGATAATTAAGCTCTTTCGCGCTGGCATTTGTTATTATGACTTTGTCGGAGGGATCCAGTGTCCTGTAAACATTATTTTTTCTTGTGAAGGGTATTTAAATGGTGATTTCAAAGTTTTTAATCTGTAAGATCGATTATCGGACACGATTTCAATGGTCAGCCTTAGAATTATAGAGACCTAATTAAAAATATCAAGTCAATTTTGTGCCTTATTTTTTATATGATAAATATTTAAATTCAATGACTCAAAATTTATGATTTAATCTCTATAATTTTAAGGGTGCGAAATTTTTTACTTCGAATAAATTTTAAGACGTAGAAAAATATTTATTTTTTGCGTTTAGTTACTTTTGAAGTCCGTTTTGAACTTGTTAAATGAAAATTATTAGCACTTTAAATAAAATGCTAGTTAATGTCTATCATGAACGATCACAACACGCGATAGGATGTTCTTCTAATTACAAATTTTAAACACAATGTAAACAAAAGAAGTTCAAATGCCGAAAGGTAATAAGCTACAGGTGTGCATTTACTTTTGTTAGCGTGTAACAATATCAAAGTCTAAGAAATGTGAAGCACGTGTACATCGCAATAAAGGATCATAGTAAACACGGAATGACTATGGTTATGCATCATTTTAATTGTCCCATATTAATATAAAGCGTTGAATCGATAATAGAAGACATTCCATACGTCACAAGGCAGCCATTGTGTCCGACCCGTGTCTCAGTAACAATCGTTGTCACCAATTGTTATTACAGGGTTGATAGGCGTTATGTTTTATGAGATACACTAGAGCTATCCACGCGTTATAGCTTGGATATACTTAAAAACAAAGGGTTAAAATAGATACCAAACTTCATGATGATCGTTTATACCCAACGTGTGATTGTAGATTATGGTTTCATTACAATTATTTCATTCTGTCGGAATAGTATTTGTTATTATAAAGTTACCATATGACGGTAGTATTCAAATGTGGTAATAGGAAGTCGTGTAACCGGATGTCAACGTAGAAACATTTATTATCAAGTTAACGAATATCTGAAATAGAGTAACCAGAAATCGGAAGTTATATGGATGGCGGAAGTTGGTGTTATTGAAGTGGCGCCAAAGCATTACCGGATGGTGTCAGTGCGGCGTGCTACGAGGACCTTAAATACGCGGTGTTCGGGCAGAAGAAGGGGAGTCTTAATCCGACAGTCTACGAGTCTACAACCGTGATTCTACGTCCATCGGTTTAACAGAGCGGAAGCTTTGTTGGACAAAGGGCCCATAGTATATTGTGGCCGATAGTTATTGTTTGATATTGGCAGTATTATTTAAGGGCAAATTGATGCTCGACATCTGACAAGCGAAGAGACGACTCTTGGAGTTGTCTTAATATTTCTGCGTATTACTGTGCTGTATTTAACATTGTAATTGTAATAATTCTAGTGTAATAAACTTTGATAATCTCATTTCAGATTATTATTGTATTATACTTCGAGTGTGATTCGCTCCCGCCGGGAGTGAAGCCGACAATTCCATTGGAAAACTTACCAATGTTCGTTGTTATTTTTATTACGGTCGTCAACAAACAAACATGCAAAGAAATCACTTCAAAATTTACGTACAGTCAAACAGCGATAATCTGTTTCAGCTTATTAGATTTTGTTAATATTGTACTTATCTAAATATCTTCTATATATTACATAAATAAAATTACATTAATGTGCCTAAGCGCAAAACTCGAGAACGGCTCGACCACTCAGTTAATTTTTTTTCGTATATTCCTTAAGGTTTTCCTGTACCTGTTTAATAAAGCCGTATTGTTACCGTTTTAATAAAAAAAAAAACGTTGTTTTGTCTTAAAAAGAAAAATCTGGAAACCGATTGCAGCGCCATCTCCCGGACCAAATGTTAATCAAAACTTTTATCGAATCTACTTGAACGAAAATAGCATTTCATTCAAATCGCTCCCACATCGATTCTTCGTCTATTTAAAATTAAATGAAGCTTTGAAAAACCATGGCTATATATGAATACGCTTAAATATATTTTAATTGACGGCCTCTGTGGTTGAGCGGGCTAAACCTTTGCCGGCCTACCTCACTGCAACGCAAAGGCTCCGGGTTCGATTCCTGGTATGGTAAATTTCGCAAACTTATTTTCTCCATTATTTACCACGGTCTGGGTGTCTGGGATCGGCCCCAGAGTGGTCCGTTGTATATTACCCATAACACAAGCGTAACTTGCTTAATTTGCGGATATACAATGTGTGTGTTTGTCTGCCGATCATTATAATTAATAGCCATAAACGTCTCACTTGGGCTATTTTTACTATTACCAACATTAAAACTTATCTAAAGCTGATTGCTAAGTTCGAAACATGTGTATCTTGATGTCTATTATATAATATATATGTTTCCCTCACTATCATCATAACATTGTACAATTATGCAAAATTTTTTTTTTTTGCATTTCAAGATTCTCCTTTTTCAAAAAGCTTCGAACTACAAGGAACTCGATAGCAGCATTATTTAATCTGGCAAATTATAAATAGAGACGACTGTACAACACTTTTATCGCATGACAGCAGCTCAACTATATATTTGCTACACTCGATATTTTCAAGGAACATCACTCTTGTTAATTTATCCCGGAAACGATCTTAATATCCAAGAAAAAAAAATCAGAATAAACGAAGAAAAAAAGTACAAACATTAACAGAGGCAATTTAGAAGCTATAAAAAAGAATACTTTTTTGATCCCCACTTGTGAGAGATATGTGTAATTTATAATTAGTTTTGTACTCCAGATGCATAAGGTTATAATTAACTTAGTCAAGTAGTAGTCTTATATTAATAATGAAGTTTAGATCACTATATTCAGAACGGACCTTTCTTTTAATATAGTCGAATAGAATAGAAAACACTTTATTGTTCACCAAAATAAACAATTGCAGAACAAATAATTACAATAATTGAACGGCAAAACAAAAGATCGCTTCCAGGCAACCTGACTGAGAGGATACTTTTAACAACTTACGTCTAGGTATAATTAAATTAAAAACAAGTAGAATAAAAAACAAGGAACAGTGCAATGTGGACAGTAAACAGCTAAGTTAAGAAAGAAGAATAGAAAAATATATATCTTGTTATAAACTAAGGTAATGGTTTTTGACAAATTTTTTAAATATGGCAAGTGATTTAGCTTTTCTGACATCTACGGGTAAAGTGTTCCAAAGGCAGACAGCCTGCACAGCGAAGGGTTTGTAGTAAAATGTTCAAGAAGGTGCAGGTGCCTAGTAAGTGTAGTAAATAGCATTTCGAATACGATATGTACAGTATGTGTGTACGATATGATTCATAGCGAGCAGGGGTCGGCAACCTGCGGCTCGCGAGCTACATGTGGCTCTTTGGGTGTAGAACCGCGGCTCTTTAGTTATACATCGAGGACTTCATACTCAATGGGGGTACAGACAAAAGTGCAGTATTACACAATGCACAAATTTGTAAATAAAACAAAACTAGTTGATTGTATAAGACTGAAATTCGGAATACCCTTCTTGTTAAATACACTTGCATACTGGTAAAACCTAAATTGTAACATGCATATTTATTGTAAACAACAAAAAATGGCATTTTTGCGTATACCCCTATATGTTATGAAGCTCTTGATATGTAAAAAAGACATGGCTTTCATTAAGTATTTTGCCCAATTGTTTGTTATTCAAGCACAAGTTAGTCTTGTAAGTTAATTATTTTATTTAATATTAAGTAATTATCTAATAATGTCACATAAATATTATCTTTTTGTTGTAAAAAACACTACTTTTATATGAATAAATGGATTGGTTTGGTATTATCAAACACTTAATTTATGCAAGTAATATTTATTGTCGGCAAGAAAAAATTGTGGCTCTTTGAATACTTTGAAATTTTTGTAAATTGTAATTTTAACTCAAAAGGTTGCCGACCCCTGATAGAGAGAAATGATTAGAAATCGATTCCTATTAATTCCATTGGTGGACAAGAGTGGGACTCGGGGTGTGGTCGACACCTGCCATAAAGCACCCGTGTGCATACACCCGATGTTCAATATGTTTGCTTGCAAGCTCCTACCGTCGCTTGTGTACAAGATTTTGTGTGTTTCCATTGCCACACATAACACGGGTAACGGGAAAAGCAGTGATTGCAGAACGTTTATCTTAATGTTTAGCTATACTATCTACTATCTATCTGTGCAGGAGCGGAGAAATAATACAATTTCCTACGGCCGGGCGGCCTGTCGTAAGAGGCGACAAAACAACCCACAGCTAGGTGGTAGGGTATCTGCCCGACTGGATGGCTACCACCCCTGGTCTAGAGTATGCCGCCATAACAACCTTGAGTTGTGTTCCGGCATTAGTGATCAGGTTCCAGTCTCCCTAAAGAGAGCTGCAGCGCATTTGTAGCACCTTTGGTGTTGCAAATGTCCATAGGTGATGGTAACAGCTTTCCATCAAGTGGGCCGTCTGCCTGTCTGCTGAACTCCTGCAATAAAAAAATTACAAAAATATACCTCAATGATAAATATCAATGCAATCAAGACTGCCAATGCCTCAAGACTTCTGAGCACATTTCCTTTTGCCAATGATTTGTTACGTCTATCTATAGTATAATAAACTAGCTGTCCCGGCAGACGTTGTCCTGCCCTGAAGAAATGAAATTTAGAACCCAATTGCAGCGCCATCTACAGGGTCCATTGAGATGTAAGCTATCCTATCTTTTAAGTTGGATCAAACTGCACACGGTGTGCAAATTTGATTGAAATCGGTTCAGTAGTTTTGGAGTTTATTGGCAACATACATCGTGACACAAGATTTTTATATATATAAGATATGTAAATGGTTCGATTTTGTACACATTGCGTTTAAAAAAAACCGAGGAATAATTCGGAACAAATCCGAAAATGAAATTCTTAGAGTTTTTAACTATCTGTCTCCGAAAACTCCGAATTTTAGTAATCGAGACAACATTAACTTGTAATTATTCAGGAGGCAAAGTTAAATAGCCGATATAACTAGGTTTTTTTTAATTAATCCAATGCGTTTATTATATATACATTATTTAATACTACCTACGCTATAAGTTGTCCACAAATATCTGTTATTAGCTTTATTCTAAAACGATTTACAACTTGATTAATTAAAGATTAATATGTAATTTGGAATAACAATAACTACAACGTAACAGAAGTGTACGTTGTAGTTTTTATTATTCTAAATTACATGTAGTAAATACTTCATTCTTGAATGTTTTCTGACTGAGTTTTATATAGTGTTAAAGAAATTATTATCCCTGTTGATATTTGGGGGAATCTTTTCAATTCAATTCAACTTATTTAATGCGAAAATGGGTATACAAAGGGTGTTAAATTCAACATAGTACAGCCCTCTAAATTTCGCGTTTCGGCATGCATATTGTATACAAGTATTCTGTTTACAAATTCTATTATAATATATTTATCTTATTATTATATTCACTGTTGATTATTTATTCAAGTTTTGATATGCAAAACCTACCGGTATTTTTTTAATGACAAGGTACCCGTTAATTCAATTTCTGCTCAATATTTACTTCAAATTCAAAAGAGAATGTTATCCTCGAGCTTAAGCTTTAAAAATATACATCGTACAAGTCATGTATATTCTTTCACTGTGCACACATTCCAACGATATATTTTGAACCATCTAAACTTTTGTAAATATCTCTCGTATAACAATGGACATAAGCATTCAAAATTAACTCACAGCAAGTATTAAACGGTCAAAATGCATACAACGATGCATGTGTCAGAGACGGTGGATGTGTGCGTGCGCGTGTTTGTGTGCGCGCCCTTGTGTCTACGCTTGGTTGGCTTAACACAACAAGCAGTCATTCTTTTAATTTTTGAATTTTATTTCTTTCATTCATTGATGTTTGTAAGTTGTTCTTGATTTGTTACAGCTGTTTGTAATTTAGAAATAGTCTTAAACCTACAAACAGCTGTTGTTGAGCTTTCTGGAAAAATCTTCAAGGTTGAATTTTACCGAGTTTTATTTTCTTACTCATGTGGGGTGACTTTCTAGGTCTTCATATGAGGCTGTTGTTTGAAGCCTGGCTAGATATATGATTTTCTTCAAACTGATGCTGATGGATATTTTCATTTATTTATTTATACACATAGATTTTTTTTTCTCCCGAGGCTATGTGAATAAAAAGCTAAAAACTTTGAATTTTGATATATTACAATGAACAACAAAACGATTGTTCACACCTTCATTATTATTATTTTTTAAATCATATATAAATATAGGATAATTATAAAATTGATTACAAAAATATCACTAAACAATCTTATCCTTAATTAAATTTGCAAAAACATCTGTAATTATTGATACACTACTAAATAAAAATAAAATGAATTTGATAAACATAGACGACTTCTGAGTCATTTTAAAATATATTCGTTTTCCCTTATTTCAAACTAAAAGAAATACTGTCGTACGTTACATAAATATGGCTATGTATATGCATATATGTATATGCCAATGGCTATTTACCGGTTCATTTAGAAAAACGTTTACTCACTACACACTAGGAAAACTAAAAAGCTTCAAACTGTTGGGGATAAAAAATAAAAATCTATTCCAAACCGAATCTGTATGGTTATTAATAAACGTCGGGAGTTTCCGTGTCCGAGCGGGAAGCTCTCGAACGAACCAATTTGTAATATGACGAAACGTGAAAATAATATATTCGAGAATGTACTTCCGTCAGGATTTGTTAATAGCGTTTCACGTTCCGTCGGCTTGCAAATTGATTCATTCTGGAGTTTCCCGTTCGGACATGGGAACTCCCAACGTTTGTGAATAACCCTACAGATATAGTTTCAGATAATTTCGGATATGAGTGAACTATATTTTTTATTAGAGATCGAATGTTAAATGCGTCATGTTATAATAGGCTTTCACTTGCCGAACCGACACACTAGCCGTTAAATTATTACCTTGTTTAGAAAATATATTAATATATCGGATTATCCAAATTAAATTAATTTCATATAAAAATGCCAAATCCTTAACGTCCCTGATACTGAAGACTATGTTTTAACGATTTTAATCGCAGTATTTTGTTCGATTTTTATCCTGACATTTCAGGTAGTTTTCAGTAGCCACAGTCATCAAGTCACAGCATATTACGAACCGGTGGTAAATTAGATTAGGCACCTGTAGAGTGCCTGTTTAACCATAAACAAGTGATAAAATATAATAATTAACATCTTGGCTTTAGGTTAAATAAAACTTGATATATTTGTCTTCGAAAATTAAATAACAAAAACGTTTTATTATGGTTTAGTCTATCTGTACTGATATATACAAAAATAATTACTGTTTTCACCTTGTTTCAACTAAACGACCTTGTTTAATAATCAATAACACTTTATTGAAACTAAAAAAGAACTAATGAGGTATTGCATGACACACTCTTGTCAATTAGAGTATAGAACGTGGGGCCTATGCCACTATAGTGCCGGTTGCTGACAGTGTTGCAGGCTTTTCACATTATTACACGTTCGACGGTACAAAATAATACTTTAAAAACAGTGCCATATATAGTGTTTACAATTTAACAAAACTGTGAGTATAAAATAATTTTAAATTAACATTAATTGATTTTATTTGTATATTAGTTTTAATGTAGTTTCAAAATATGTATTGTAAATAAAGTCATTCTTTTTATAGGAATAAAAGCCTTACAATTAAATTGAAATTTAGTCATTCGTAATTAATTATTTTGAAATTCACTTTAATAAATATTCATAAGTAAATTGTTTATACATAATTAAACTACGTTTTAACGGTTTTACGCGTTAATCTATTTGATTTTTGTTATTATTGTTATAGTGGCTGGAGCGTCGGAATAACAAAAATCAAATTACCGTGCTTAAAACCGTTTAAACGTAGTTTTTTTATGTATACAAGTCGCGAAAACTTAAGAAAATATTAAATTGTTTATATAAATAATTTTAATCGGCAGACAATCGCACGTATCATTATATCCCCATATTAAGCAAGTTACTCTTGTGTTACGGGTAATATGCAATAGACTACTTTGGGTCCGACTCCGAGACCTTCTACTAGGTACATTTTTGAATATCAACCTCCCAGGGAACCCACTCAAAAGACACAAAAAATTTCATCAAAATCAGTCCAATGGGTTGGGAGGAGTTCAGTGACATTGACAGTGTACTTACACACAGAAGAACTTTATATTCATATAAAGAATAGCGATCGCGGTAGGAGGTTTCCTGCCCTAATAAAATAAAAATCTAGGAATGATTCCAGTGCCACCTACCGGGCTTAGTGGCCAATCTAAACCATTCCGGCAACTACACATAAATACACAATCAATAATTTTTTTATTGCAATCGGGTTTCTGAGGATCCTAGAATATTCCAGCTCCACCTGCCGTTTCCTATTGTGAATTTAAACCATCCGAAACCCACTCAAATACACAAAAGAATATTTCGAAAATCAGTCCTGGAGTTTAGGAGGAGTGTATAACTCGTTTCCAGCGCCACCTATCAATTCCAATTGGATCTAAATTATCCGGGAACCCATACAAACGCACATAAACAAATCATTAAAATTGATCTAAGAGTTTAGGAGTTCAGTGACAAACCACTAACGTTAGAATTTTATATACGAACATATAGAAATTTCATAGAAAATCTATAATGTCATACAATTATAAAAGTGTAGTCTTTTGTTTTTAGATTTTTTGTGTTTGTCTGATGGTTCGGGATTCACTTAAAAACGATGGGGCTGATTTCGATGCGTTTTTCGTTAATTAATAGTAGATTATCAGGCTTAAAATCATCTTTAGAGAATCATTTGTAGTCGGTATATTATTTAGGTAACATTATTTGTAGCGAGTTTTTATGGGAGTATCCGGGATTAATGTATTTTCATACTAAAAATCTATTGCCCTGCTGGAAATACACTTTTGACTTTAAATATTGCAAAACAAGCTATCTACGTTGCCTATCTAACATAGGCGAAGCCGCGGATTATTTCTAGTATTGAAATATAACTCAAATTTTGAATTTCAAATCCTTTATAATAAATACCGTCTGAGTTCTGCTGAGTGTTGTTCATTGTTATGAAAATTAGAAAATACGAAGTACCTAGGCTTTTTTTTTTTTTTTTTTTTTTTTTTTTATTGCAGGAGTTCAGCAGACAGGCAGACGGCCCACTTGATGGACAGCGGTTACCATCGCCTATGGACATTTGCAACACCAAAGGTGCTACGAATGCGCTGCTGCTCTCTTTAGGGAGCCTGGAACCTGGTCACTAATGCCGGAACACAACTCAAGGTTGTTATGGCGACATACTCTAGACCAGGGGTGGTAGCCATCCAGTCGGGCAAATGCCCTACCACCTGGCTATGGGTTGTTTTGTCGCCTCTTACGACAGGCCGCCGGGCCGCAGGAAATTGTATTCTTTCTCCGTTCCTGCACGGATGGAAAGGCTTTATTACATTATTCATTTTTTTCAATAATTATTTTACTGTACAGGCTTTCGACTCTTAAATGAGTTACCCGTTACTGTTAGACTAGCTAAATCACTAACAATATTTAAGAGCATAATGCTAAAGCAGTACCTGCAACATAGTTTGATATTTTTATGTATATTTATGTGTATGTAGTGTAGTATAGTGTAGTTAAGTATTATTCTAACTTGTATAATATTTCACATACTTATATGTTTATTAATAAATAAAATATAATGTAAGCTGCAACTTGTTACAAAACCAACCAAGCAACACATAGAGGCTCCTTGACAACTGTCTACACCATAAAAAAATGCACCCAAGAACAAGACCCGACCAGTGTAGGACTATTGTGGGAAATGAAAATAAAATGTACCGGGCTATTGGAGTGAATATGGAATATGGGGACTATGGCTTCTGCCCGTCGCAAAGTTCAAGGAACATGGAAAAATGGGCAAACGGTGACTCGCCACTCCCTGCAAGGGTCCCAAAAATGCCATATAAGACAGGGGCAACTTGGGTGTGAGTGGCTAAGGGGTGTAGAGAGGTGGGCTGCAAGTTCAACGAAGCTACTTTTGTCGTGATGCTATTTGTTTATCTTCCACCCCTGGAGCTTGAGTTCTAGCTCTAGTGATCTCCACTCTGCTGGCTAACACAAGCACGGAGGCGAGAGTCTTTCCTTGGCCCCCAGAGTCAGGTCCGAGTTATCGCTACTCCCTTTAGGCTTCGCCAAAAGGCCTCCCTGCGTATTTACTATTATTATTATACTGCAATTCTTTTGTAAAGACTCGAGAGGTAAAACTGGAAATACCAAATAAACACGATTAAACACCAAGTATTAATTTGGGGCGTGGTGTCGCGAGTGGTGGTGTTTTTTTTTTAGTGTTGTTTTTATAGTGTACATATTGTGTTTCTTCATTTAATTGCATACATTTTCTGACTATCCTACATGTATTGAGTATTGCTGCTTTTTGTAATAAGATGTAAATGTGTTTCGGTAAACCAAGTAATTCGAGGATAATATTATTATTATCCACAGAGGGGAAGTACCAGGCTGATAAAAATGAAAAACATTTGCGATATTACAAATAATGGCCACATAAAACTGTCTACGAAGGATATTAACCTATATTGTACAGCACGATACAGCAACAAGCCGAACTAATTTAATTAAGCCTAATTCGATTACCGTACTACTAAGCACCTTTGGCCTTTCAACACACATACACAACATACATATGTAAATTAGAGACATACAAAAAACTAATTTACATTAATATGACATCAAATTCGTCAAGTCTCAGCAAAGTTGCTTTTAAGTGAAATTGACATATATTTATTATAACTTAATTATTAATTATTTTTATATATATTTTTATTCTAAAATAGTTGTGGTAGCGTAATGGCTAGCGCACACGTCCCAGGCTCAAAGGGCGCGGGTTTGATCCTGACCGGAATGCATGAACCACTTAAGGCAGTTTTCGGATCTAATGTGCATATTGTTACAATTACCCCGTGCTAACAGCGGTGAAGTAAAACATCGTGATGCAAACTATACATCGAGATAAACGATGTGTCAAACCTGCTAAGCCGCCTTAGACAAGCGTGGCGGATATACTGTCCGTTCCCCTATAATGGGAGGCCCGAGTCAAGCAGTGAGATCTTTATGGGCTGTTAGTTTATTATTATTATAATATTATTTTTATTGTAGCTGTGTTCGCGACTTTGTCCGCGTGGAATTCTTTTCAATGAAACCTAAATAAAGTGGATTAAGTTACTCCCCTATCCTCCTCCCTCCACCAGCTTCAATTCGGCCCGCGAGAGATTCTCAAAATTCAAATAACGATATCAGTTTAAATCGATGAATACTATTATTACGCGTGCGCAGTGGAACGCCACAGAGCGAGTCAGATATAGTTGTTAGAAAGAGAAGAAGCTTTTGCTTATTGGGAGTAATATACCTCAGCACGCGTGTTAACTCATTACTTCTAAACAAGTGGTAAAGTTTTTTTTATGAGAATTTTTGTGGCTTTTTTATTCACTACTACCTACTTATTTCTTGCCTACGCCTCGCGACTTGATTAAGTCCCGAAATTACGACCTCACCTAAGCCAAGATTACCCATACCTGCCTTATAACATCAGCCATCTGCCAGTGAATAAGTGTGTTTAAACAAGTTTGTTATTGATGACTTCACGCAAAGATGGATAAGCGGTAGGGTATTTGTCCGACTGGATGGCTACCACCCCTAATCTAGGGTATGCCACCATAACAGCCTTGATTTGTGTTCCGGCATCAGTGACCAGGTTCCAGGTTCTACTTCAAACACCGCCTCTGGTATTGCTAATGTCCATAGGCAACGGTAACCACTTTCCATCACAGTTGGGCCGTCAGACTGACTGATGTGCTTTAGTATTAAATGAAAAAAGATGTACACCTTTTTTCATCCTGTTTTGATAAAGATTCACCGAGTAAAATTATTTCATGTCAATAACTTAGATGTGGTCTGCTGAATATTTTCCTTAACTTGAAATAAAAGTAGGATATTTGTGATAAACCACGTTACGTCTGATATCTTCATAATTTATAGTAATTTTTTAACTTATTTATTGATTAGTAATTATCAACGAAAAGCAGTTTCGTTTATATTTTCGACATTTTACTGCAATGTAGGCCTTAATCGGAACAAATCGCATCTAGTGGCAACCTCAACTCCATCACTAGTTGGTTAAAATCGGGGTATAGAAAAGCACCTCAAGGCCTCTATGTCTTTCAAAACGTTATTGCCCGGAGGAAGAAGTAGAGATGAGTTATAACAGGTCAATTTAAATATCTGTTACTCCTGTTACTGTTATCCAAAAATAACAGCATTGATTATCTGTTATTAAATAACATATTGTTATTTACTTAATCTTATATACTAATATATCAAGCTGAAGAGTTTGTTTGTTTGGTTAAACGCGCTAATCTCAGGAACTACTAGTCTGATTTGAAAAATTATTTCAGTGTTAGATATCCTGTTTATCGAGGAACGCTATAGTCTATACATCATCACCAAAACCAGTAGGAGCGGAGCACCAATGAAGATGTTTCAAAATCGGGGGGAATTTGTTTAACTTACTTTTTTTAAATATTCCACGCGGATGAAGTCGCGGCCAGAAGCTAGTAAAAGATAAAAAACCTTAAATGGTTTACATTCTGTTAATTCTGTGACCTTATCAATATTAGGTCCATGTTGTTTAAGCCCGTACAAATCGTTGAAGTGTACCTAAATGAGACACTGAATGAAACATCTCGTTTTAGCTTAGTTATATTTTGCTTAGATAGAACGAGAGAAAAATGATAATTAATATGATAAAATAACTGTTTTTAACTGTTTTATAAATATAATGATATTAATAAAACAGTCAAAAAACGTAAATAGGTAGCTGATGCCTTAACATTCGTTCATTTGTTTGTGCCTGTTACGGAGAGAACAGGTATTGTGTTGTAGAATATATCTGTTGTCTGTGAATATCTGTTATTTGTATCTGTTAGCATAAATATACCTCACGTGTAGAAAAACGACATAATTATTCCAAAATACTCGTACAAATGACAGACTATTTTCGCAAAAGAATATACTAAACTAATTTAAATGAAAATCACAAAAACTTACACAATTGTATTGTATTTTCAAAATTCCCGTTATTTAGCCAAACCCACGAAAGCAGACGTTTGTTGAATTATTGTCTATTCTATTTAAATTATTGTACAGTTATGCAAATGAGGACAAAAGTTTTGTGTTGTTTTTAACCGACTTAATAAAGAAGGAGATTCTCCATTCATCGTATATTATTTTAAAGTTCAGCCATTTTTGTTTCTGAACCTTTTTCGATGTTTTTTTATAGATTCAGTTCAATAGACAGGCAGACGATCCACCTGATGAAGGACGGTTACCATCGCTTATGGACATTTGCAACACCAAAGGTCTTACAAGTGCTGGTCTCTAAAGGAAGGAAGGTTGTTATGGCGGCATACTCTAGACCAGCCGTGCCAGGCTGTGGGTTGTTTTGTTGCTTCTAACGACAGGCCGCCCGTCCACAGGAAATTGTATTTTTTCTCCGTTCCAGCACGGATAGATAATTCTAGGTAGTCTACATACTACCCAGCTCGGATATTACCCAAATTTTTAGATATAAATTTATTTACGACCAATCTGTATTACACGAATCTCAACAATATTATCTACGATTGATTCACAGAACATTGAGTTTTTGTTCACAGACATTTCTATACCTATATGGACGATGGATCCCCATCTGCTACAATCCTGACAAACACTTTTCGCTTCATCAACTTTCATACACACACGCTTATTTAAACTGCTTTTTTATGAACTGTTAAAACTTAGTTTTATTATAAAGATATTTCGTTTTAAAGAACCAACCAAAATACGCCTGTAAGATAACTCGTTATTCTTAATAAAGCCTCATTGTTACAGGTCGAAAGAGCGCATTAAATTTAAGCAGCGTGACAAAGCTTATTATATTTTCACATCCCAGTCAGCGTACCCTGAAAACGGAACGACAGAATAAGGACTTAGCGAAAGCAATTAAGGTGAGATCGGACTTATCCAAGGTATCTACTATCCGTCTTTCACGTATACAAACAATCTGACTATATCCAAAAAAAGGTGTCTTAAGGCTTGTAGCCAACGTCCTTGAAGATTTTTTGGTACAAATTTTTCGGGCAATATTAGGAATTCCATAGACGGCCATTTTTCAGATACATTGACGTCTTTGTCTCTCACATGAGCACTAAAAGGGACAAAAATAGTGCCGAGTGCTATAATATAAATGTGTTTTTTTTGTGATAATTTCTCATGGGAGGGTAAACCGCGTCGTTACGTTACGTTACGCGTTCCGGCGCCTGTCGCGCTTTCTTTCCTCTCACGCATACGGCATCGCTAGGCTCCTACTCTCTCACTCTAACCCACAGCGCTATATTCATTAAATTTAAGTAATAACCTAAGCTTTCTTCAAGTTAAACAATTTCAGTATTAAATATATATATATATATATATATATATATATATATATAATTATGCAAAAGTTACGAAAATACCACTTTACGTCTCATATCGTGAAGATTTGTCATGATATATTTAGTAAATTATCAATCAATAAATATCAGTGGCACGCTACTTTCGACCTTTTGTGTTATTCCTATTTTCTTTTATATCTTATTTAATACAAGAGTTATCGCGAAATATGAATTAAGTTTACAGACATGATTTCGCGTGTAAATGTATAGAATTTCATAATCATCCTCCAATAGTAGACCCCCAGAGCTTAATGCTCAAACAAAGTGACGTTTTCTGGGAAACTCAAGAATAATTCTTTGACAAAACAATTATACTAAGAAAAAACGCTACAAATGTTTATTGAAATCACTAATTATGTATGGAACATTGAATTTTGTTGTCTTTTACCGTACAAAAGGAATGAAATAGGCCAATTTTTATATCTAGGCAAGGTCTTCGAAGGGTCGCGAAGAGACGAGGAACGCAAACCATTGTTATATTTGTCTACGAAACTGTTGAAGAAAGAAAGACTATTTGTAGAAATAGTGATGTAATTACATTTCTTATACATTACTATACATAGACCTTATTTTGAGAATTTGTACGCCGCATTTTCAGCAAAAAAGTTTGCACTCAGCCATCGATCACTAATGATCACTCAGCATATTGCAGTGCTGGAATTGTATCCGACACAACACTGATATTCTGTGCCAATCAAAACTACCCAATTTTGTTAAACTAATCCTACATGTGAAATATTTGATTAGTAAATCAAATAAATAAATTTATATTATCGGTTTTTGTCACTCACGATGTTGCGGCGGCGCTGGATTTAGCGTTAAGTGAACTATGTCAACTTTGCGGGAAAAGAAGTGTGGACAATTTGGAATGGGAATCGGAACGAGCACGCACTTACCTGGTTAATGGGAATGAAACGCGGCTCCTCTTCTCCACTATCCACTATCACACACACTTTATTGTATTTTATATTTATAGTATTTTATATTATATATGTATTAATTTTATGTATTTTAATATCAATTTATTATATATCATAATGGCGGCGCGGAGCGGATTATTTATATAATATATATATGGCGCGGGCGCGGTATATTTTAAATTAGAAAATTTTAAAACCGTTTTTATCAATAGATTTCCTTGTTACTTAGGCAAATATTTATATAATAAAATAAATAAAACACTGGCTTTTGATTCGTTAACTAATCATACATTTAAATCTAAAGTTCATAGTTGGCTGCAAACTCAAAATTACAATGAGACTGAAAATTTACTGAAAATGGTAATTTAAGTTATAATTATATAAACACATACACATACACACAAACACACACACACACACACACAACATACAAAAATAAATAATTTGAGCATTGGAAGAGCATCAACACCTAATTAATACAGGTTTTTACCTAGTTTTAGGTGTTGAAGCCCCCATTTATTAGTTTTGGATCAAAGTTTATTTGTCTTTTATATTGTTACTTTTTCATGTCTTTCTTTTTACTGAATAAATTATTATTATTATTACATTATTATTATTATTTTAATTAATATTATGTTATTTTATTTATTTACAATGCGGATCGATGTAATTAATTTAATGATATGACATTGAGTGATTGAAGTGACGTGCGAAAGGGCAACGCGCCGTCACATTTTAAGAAGAATTTAATATGTTAAAGAAAAGTATTAATAGGTTGAAAGGAGGTTTACATGGCGGTACCACACACTCACAGGTAAACAAAAACCGATAAACCGATTCTCTATTTACTAAAATAATACCGAACCCTAAAATAAGAAATATTTGCAAAAAAAAGTAATTAAAACAACTCACATTAAAACACTATATTTACAAAACACACGTGTTTGTCAGTTTGCGCGTTGTTCAAAAGATTTTTTATAGCGCACATGGCTTTGAGAGTTCTTATTTATAATTATCCTCCGTACAGATGACTATCTTGATCTTTTTTGGTCGTGCTTTGACCACGTATAAGAAGGACTCAGGTAATTTTCTTGATAACATCAAAAAGTAAGAGACACGGTTTCTAGCGAAACATAATTACACTATTAATATGTCTAGTGACTAGCTATGCCCGCGAATTCATCCGCGTAGAATTTTTTTTTCGCAAAACCCTTACATGAAACAAGCTACTTCTTATAACATTAGCTATCTGCCAGTGGAAAATCCGTCGAAATCGCTCCAGTTGTTACAGAGATTATCCGGAACATCCAGACAGACAAAAAATCTGAAAACTGCATTTTCGTTTGGCCCGGACTATCCCCTGATTTTTTCACATTTTGTGACATTACAAACATACTCTTCAATTTAATTTATCTGCATGTATATATAAGATTAAATCTAATTCATTACGCTCAAACAAGAAGACTCTCTTACTTTTTCTATCAATTAATTATTTCCTTCACATGCAAGATCGCTAATTAAAATTAAATAAACAATGAATACAAGTCACGCTTCATTGACCTAGCGGTTCTAATCTGGTCTAGATTTTCATAAACAGATCATATTGCAAGTGACTCCGGTTTCTATAATTATATGCAACTCGATAGTTCGTTACTTTCAATGTTATATCTTAATTAATATGTATAACCTTTAATATTATAAATTTCTAAAAATGCCGTGTCTGTACATTGCAGGTGTTAAAAAAACAACTGGACTGTATAACGATGGAGAACATTATGCATTTTTTTTAAGATTTCACGGCTGTTTGTCCTCGGGATTCATTTAAAAACTACCGATTTGGATGCGGTTTTTGGGGGAAATGTCGCAATATATTTGCGGCTTTTAGGGTCTGGACCATGGGACTATGACCTGAGGCGCACATTATTGATACATGCCAAATGTCTGGTGGATGTCTCACGTGACCAGAAGACTGGTTTATACCTCGGGCAATGCACTAGCGTTGCCATTCAGTGAGGCAATGTGGCTAGTCTTTTGGGCACGTTTCCGACTGACAGCGGTCTGGTACTAGATTTTATACTTTAATTTGAGTTTGTATATTATATAGTTTAATTTATTTATAACTAGCCGTCCCGGCAGACGACACCCTGCCCGGAAAGCTTCAATCGATATGCCGACAGCAGCGCCATCTACCGGGTCCATTGTGAACCAACTCAGAAACCTTACCTGGCTCATGCACAACAACTTTGCTAAAGATCATCACATGATTAAATGTATAGTAATTTACGATTCTATAAAGGACATACAGACAAACATTATTAAGTGTTTGATAATATATAAAATTCTCGTGTCACAGTTTTCGTTGCCATACTCCTCCGAAACGGCTTGACCGATTTTGATGAAATTTTTTGTGCTTATCCGGTATCTATGAGAATCGGCCAACATCTATTTTTCATCCCCCTAAATGTTAGGGGTAGCCCACCCCTAAATTTTTATTTTTATTTTATGATACAACATACAAAAATACATACAACCCTAGATTTTCAACCCTCTACGATCAACCCCTATTTTTTACCGGGCATGACGACGTCTGCCGGGACAGCTAGTATATATATATATATATATATATAAGCCCAATATTTTGAAAATGTATATAATAAAAATATACATGTATAAAAAGTAACATATTTCTGTATTTCCCTGTGTACTTTGTTAATATAATAATAGCAAATTGATTGTCTAGACCAGTGTTTTTCAACCTTTTTCATGACGCGACCCCCTTAGTATGAAGAAATATTTCGCGACCCCCCTACCCGTTGCTTTTTAATACGCTTTTATTAGCTTCATACGTATGTTAGTGTGTAACGAAATCTTTCAAGTTAAAATTGATCAACTTCCCGGTTTCCGATTGAGCTGAAATTTTGCACATATGTGTATATCGGGTGACAATGTAATGATATCGTACCATAGAGCTGATCTGATGATGGAGTCGGAAGGTGGCCATAGGAACTCGTGTACTAAACAAGATAGACCCATCGTGTTTGGGCCCGTTTTACTTGTCTTGGCTAGCACTCTGCTGCTACATGATATGTAAGATCTCAGAAGCTTTTATTTAAAAACCTTTTTTAAAAAATCAACTAAAAAATGAAAAATAAATAATAGTTTAAAAAAAACTAAAAAATACACTTTTATAGAAAATCTGACAAAAAAATAGAAAATGAATTTTAATACATTTGAATTAAAAATAGTGCAAGAAAAAAATATTTTATTGTAAGTAAAGCACGGGGGGTGCATGGTATCAATAGTTATAAATATTTTGTGAACAGATATGAGTAGAAGGGTTATTTTAATAATATCCTGAAAAGCACCCCGTGCTTTTTTTACAATAAAATTATTTATTCATACACTATTATTAATTCAAATTTATTAAAATTCATTTTCTATTTTTTGTTGGGTTTTCAATAAAAACGTATTTTTTAAAATAATATTTATTTTTCATGTATTTTATTTTGTGAAAAATATTTAATCAATCAATCAATCAATCAATCTTTATTTGTAAGAATGTAGTTTATACAGGTGTTACATGATTGTAGATGCACAGTACATTCTACCACATAGTGGTGTACAAAATTATCAAATCAAATTTAACATTAAATCAACATAAATATTCTAATTAAAAAAAGTCAATTATCGATAAAATACAAGTAATTAATGTCAAGAGAAATAATAACAAAAGATCACTTAACAGGATATAAGGCACCGCAACACTTTTTTTTTAATCCAACATATTTATTAATTTTCATAATTAGGGTTCAACTAAATACATAATTAAGTACGTAAAACCCTTTTTTTTACATGGAATGCGTCGCCAATATATAACGCAATTTACGCGCATACGTGGACGACTACGTCCGATGCCAGCCGCCCCGCATAAATGATAAAGCGTTGCTATCGACTAGCTCTTCGTGTACCTAATACTATTGTCGAAAGTTTGATTTTACCAGCGGCTTTAGATATGGCGAAGATTGTTTGGCAAACAAGAGGTCAAAAAACTCAAAAGTATACCTCTGACTGACAGTACCATTCAACGCAGGATAAGCGATATGGTGACTGATGTTCGTGAATGAAAAAATAAAAGAACGTACTTTTGTGTCCTTGCAATTTGATGAATCTACTGATATTGCAGACTTTACTACAGTAGCTTTCCCAACCTTTTGCAACTCCCCTATAGAAGCTTCGCGACCCCTCTAAGGAGGCTTCGCGACACCCTAGGGGGTCACGACCCACGCGTTGAAAAACACTGGCCTAGACAGTAATCGAATGCACACAAACTTCTCTCGGGCCCGAAACAGTTGCCCGCGACTATAGGCCCTATACGTGCCCTGCACTCATGCACTCAACGGCTAACTTTCAAACCCTAAAAAACCTTGTTTTCATTCTCCTCTGCTCTATTGAACTTTGTATCCGTTACAATCACAATACAGTAAAGATAAGAAATGACTATTATAAGTAAGTCGATATAAGAGTTACGCTGCATTTTCTTCCAATTAATTCTATGATAAAATATATTAGTTTTCATTCCCCATACTTTCTATTTTCATATTGATATTTCAGAAAAAGCATCTGAATTTAACTTTATAGAATTCAACCATAATACGCATGAAATAAAGCTTACTAACTTTATCAGTCAAAGCTTATACTCCTTAATACTCCTGCAAAAGAATTTCCTTCGTAACCTTAATTAAATCAACTTTATGAATTTGTTTTCAAAGTTGAATATTGCTTAGCAATACACTTAGAGTTATATGTTCGATTATGTTTTCAAATAAAATTCGACTCTCAGTCTGAGACATAAGGTTGAAAATTGTACGTGTTAAAACGTAGTGCAATGTTCGCAAGGAGGTTGTCATAGAAACTGTAGTGCTGCGCGCGCATGACCGCCCACATACAAACATTTACTATCCCAGTTTTTCCTGGATGTGCGAGGTAGACGGTAAATCTGGTACTAGTAAGTACAAAAGTGAAACACACCGTAACATTTTTGAAATACGTCTCTCTAAAGTATTTTAATCTAAAGTACTTTTATAAATATCGTTTAAATAAATATACCCGCTTATTCATATTAGTTGTACGAAGTGACTTGTTAACAGAAAGTGTTATTCATAATCGCATTATGAATAACACTTCAAATATCACGGTTCAAATTTTTGCTAATAACACTAGTATTAAAAACCAATACAATTTACTTAAATATAAGGTAATCCATATAATTATTAGCACCCTGTCAATGGTTAACACCATAGTAGTACTCAGGTCTTCAGCTCTTGGGGTATCGAGCTAAATACTCTTTGCTTGGGCTTCAAATCAGAGGGCAACGACCTTCCAGTGACGTGATATTGGGGCTGCTAGAGGCTTCCCAACCGGTGCTTACATAGCAACTCTCGATGGCCGATCTGTGGTTTGTGCTACGCGTAGGTTGCATTGGCGGATTGGTTGGCCATTCTGTAGCGTACTTTGGCCTTCTCGGGCTTTAGTAAACTTTGAGGCGTTACCGACCTCTCTAATATCTCTCTTCTAATTTATGCAATTCATATATAACATTAAGAAATATGTTTTATATATATTTTTAATTTTAATAGTAATTCATTGGCTACAAAATTCAAAATATTAAAATATTTAATATCTTGAATATATTGACAGTATGTTATCACTGATGAGGTACCACTTAGTTTTATTAATTATTATTATCATTTCTTATTTAAAATAGTTGGGTGGTTTTTTTGGTGGTTAGCCGGGCGGCCTGACGTAAGAGGCGGCAAAACAACCCACAGCCAGGTGTTATTTGCCCAACTGGCTGGCTACCAACCCTGGTCTAAAGTATCTCGCCATAACAACCTTGAGTTGTGTTCCGGCATTAGTGACCAGGTTCTAGTCTCCTTAAGAGAGCAGCCGCGCATTTGTAGCATCTTTGGTGTTTCAAATGTCCAAAGGCGATGGTAACCGCTTTCCATCAACTGGGCCGTCTGCCTGTCTGCTGAACTCCTGCAATTAAAAAAAAAGGTTTGCACTGAAAATCATACAAACTGTGTCATACAAATTCTCAAAATTTGCTCTGTTTATAAGGATCCAGTAGATTTTGTGAAAAGTAACTATCACATACGTAAATTTTAAAAATGGCTATATTTATAATAATGTATAAGTAATATAATTACGTCACTATTTCTTCAAATTATTCTTTTATTTCTTTCTTTCAAAAATGTTTATAGCGCTTTCAACTTATCTGTGAAATAATAAGCGTCGCTGTGCTTGCTATGGTGTTCAATATCAAAATCACCAAAGATAATAAAATTGATAATATATCACAATAATCTATCAAAACCATATATTTTGATGGTCGAGCTCCATCTGTTATAATGTTATAATTATTGACTGTTTTGGATAATTTACACTATATCTTAATAAATTATATAACCTATATGTTATTCGGACGTGTAAGCTATATTATTGTAAGTTTCATCAAAATTCATTAAGCAGTTTTTGCGTGAAAGAGTAACAAACATACATACATTCATACATTCTTACAAAATTTCTCGCTTATAATATTAGAAGGAAGTAGAATATATTTCACATAGCAATTATTTCAATAGCTAACAGCTAACAGTCATTGTATTTGTTGTAACGATACGGTGAAACCGCCTAGATGTTGAGTGTAACAAGTTATGACGTCACCTCTTTAACGAGTCAAATAACTATGTAAATTGTAACTTTACTGTTTAAATAGTAATTCAAATTTTAAAATTAAAAATAAGACGACAAATTATTTTGATACCCTGTCTTTTATATGAACATGGTTTTAGAATTATCATAATATGTGTCATCCATTTGAATAGATGACACATCTTACAATAAATAATTGGTTATGACTGTGTTCAATTGTCGATCAGAAATAAATCGTGCCTTAGTCGAAAGACATGAGTTCGAACCCTAGTTTTAGAGCATTTGCGGTTCAGGCAGTTTTTCTGACTTAATTTGCATATTCATATGAAATCCCAAACCCGTAGGAAAGATTGCTGTGTGAAACTCGTTAATCTACCTTGGGTAAGTGTGCCGGGTATACTAATTATTATTAATAATTTATTATTCATCAGTAATGAATTAAAAATATACAAAATCACACTTAACCCTTTTGACCTCGCCAACACATCGCTCGACCCTTCCCACGCGCCCCGCGTGTAAACACACGGCGTGCTTATGTGTGCGTGTTTTATACGACAGATTCTGCGCGATGGACCCCAGTATACTCGCAGCCATGGACAAGGAGGCACTGAAAAAGCAGATCGAAAACATGAAGTACCAAGCTTCTATGGAACGCTGGCCCCTCTCTAAAAGCATTGCCGCGTGAGTACTCTATCTGCCATATTGTTCTTTATTTGAAATTTGAATATAATCTCTGTGTTCATTAAAGCGTTCTTAATTCGAATTTTATACAAAGCGTGTTTTTTCACAATTATCGAGTTACAACACTAGTGGTTGAAGTACAGAACGGGGTGTGTTTAAAATTAATCAATTGTGAGAAAGATTTCAGTGTTAGTGATATAATTGATTTGAAAATCGAATACGACGTAATCGTTTTGAGTACACAGATTGTATTCATATTGTGTATTTTTTTTATACGGTGTGTAGTGGTTATCTTACTTTAACTATCGATATAACAGAAGCTTTAGAGATTTGTTATGGATGGTCAGAATTATTGGCTGCAAGTCTCTTTCAAGTCTGATATTACCTAACTTTCTATATAAAAATATGTATGTGTGTAAGATTGAGTGTTTTCTCTTTGTATTATAATTTTGCATTTTATATTTAATCTGTTGTGAATGGGGTGGCAATGTTGCTGCTAATACAACAATATTATGTAAATATGAAAGTGACTTTGTTTGGATTTTTATGTTTGTTTCCTCGTTGTATATACACTACTAATATTAATTTCGATGACAGATTAACAGAAATATTTATCCTGGAAAATGCGATTTTTGCGGAATGTGAAATTTAAATTCTATTTTGAAAAAAAAAATAGTTACGTGTAATTGACAATAATTTTAATGTTATATAATACTAGTAGTTACCGGCATTATCGATTGCGTTTATTTTTAACTTTTAAGTAAAGTACAAATTTAACTCTAATGTTGAATGACACATTTCTTATAAGTAGGTATTTGTAATGATACTTCAAATAGTTAATTTGTATACACAAAAAACACGCATTATATGAAACGGGTATTCAATTACTTTCCAAAAATAATTCAGTAACCTGTCCATTTGAATCTATGTTACCCAAAGGGCTGATACCGACCCCCAGGGGTCCACTACAAACCGAAAAAAGTCCGTCCGAAAATATTGGAGATATATGATTAATAAATGGGGGCCACAATGATTTATTTAACAGTTCGTGATTTTGGCTATTTATAAATGAAATAATTCATATACATTTAAAGCAGCTATGATGTAAAGCAATCATTTTCCATTGTTATATTTCAGGCTAGGCTAGGCTCCCATAGCTAAATTATGATTTGAATATAAATCTAGCAAAGTAAGAAACATTATGCCAGCTATCATAAGACACATTTGAATTTTATGTATTAATTTTAAAAAATGTAATAAACTTAAGATAAAGTATTTATTGTCCAAAATTTACTTTATACACTTAAGACACGTTTTTACATGTTTGTTGTTGTTGCCTGAATAAGGTAAACAGACAGAGGGCCCATCTGATGGAAAGTGGTTACCTTCAGCTTGGATGATTGCAACACTACAACTAAAGTAATTTAAATTTGGTCTTAAATAGTACATAATTATAATTATTTATACTCAGAATGTGTCCAATAACACTTTTATTGAAGACGCTTTGTTCATGTGTTCTTTATTAATGTTAAGTACATAGCACTTCTTCTTACTAAGTCTGTGTTATCGAGGAGCAAGATGGCCTCCACATTCACATGGTGATGAATCCTTTGCCGGTGAATTTTAGCGTATTTCCTAATTGTGCTAGTGACGAGCTCCATTTTTAGATCGCGATGGAGAAGGTCTGGTCTTATATACCAAAGTGCCTTGACGATATTTGAGTACTTTATTTTGGAACCTTTTTAGTAACTAACAGACAGACCGACTGACAAAAACACGTAACCTTATTTTCAAATCGCTTTTCGCGTTGTAATAAGCCCGTTGCCGTAATGAACAGCATGCTTTGCTCCGACTTTTGTCTCAAGACTACCCTCACATATTATAAATAATTTACTAAATTCACTCGGAAACAAAATATTTTAAATATTACAATAATAAATGGACAGATGCGCTAATAAGGGGTTAATTTTAATTAAATGTAACTAGTTATTTCTCTATAAGTGAATTGTAAATTCTTTTGAGAACTAAATGTTTTAAACCTTATATTATACTATGTTGGTTGGATTGGTGCAACCACGTAACACACAAAACACACATAAAAACATAAGATTTTATAAAACATACCAAGTACTTAATTAAGGCAATGAGGCTGGTAACTCAGCATTATGCTGTGTCAAGAACTGACACAGCCTATAATTGTTCCACTGCTGGGTCTTCCAATTTCTTAGGAAAACATGGCTAGTATACTTGCCACGCTTACCTAAGGCAGCTTAGTGAGTTTAATGATGTTATCTCCATATTCAGGTTCCATTAAGATGTTTGCCTTCGCCCTCAGCTTGCAACTGTAACAAGATGTAAGAAGCGACAAAACAAACCACAACCAGTTGGTAGTTTATTTGCCCATCTGGATGTCTATCTCCCCTGGTCTAAAGTATGCCGCTATAACAACTTTAAGTATCAGTATTAGTGGCCAGGTTCCAGTCTTCCTGAAGTGAGCAGCAGTGCATTTGTAGCACCTTTGGTGATGCAAATGTCCATAGGCCATAGTAATCGCTTTCCATAACGAGGGCCAGCTGCCTGTCTGCTGAACTCACGCAAAAAAGAAAAATGCACATCAGTCCAGAAAACTGCTTACCTAGTGCATGCTTTTCTGGCCATTATTCGAACCCCGTTGAGTTTGAGAGGTGAATGCGTTAACTACTAAGCTGCCACAACTTAAAGGAATATCACATATTGAGTGGTCTACGAAACAAAAAGTTTGAGAACTTAGGTATTAGATAAATTGTCACTTCATTGTCTGGGATTTAGAGTCATTATTTATTCAAGATGTAAATGTCTAGTTGCTACTTTCGGCTGGCCATTTAATACAATGTATATTGAACACATTTGAATTTCCTTTAATTAATTAATTTTTTAGATAGATTTATTGTACATAAATATAAAATAAACTTACACACTAAAACCTTATATCTGATTGTGCATGAAGAGCGGTTTTATCGCTAAAAAGTGATCTCTTAGAGAACCCTGGGAGTTAAGGGATACTGGCGATTTATTAATAGTACTTTCTTTATAAAGGGAATTCCGCTTGCTTATAAAGCGTGTTTCAGACCTTACGACAATAAATTAGACCACGTTTTCTTCATGACGTACTCTGCCCAAATACAAAAACGAATCAAGGTAGCTTCTTTGGTTTAGCCACAGGACCTCATTTTTCATTTCAGAATTTTACAGCAACATGTATCAGTTATTGTGACTAAATCGGTAGGTTAGTGACCAAATGTATCATGTTGCCAGCTCGTCTCTTCATCATTAAACGCGGAAGATGTTCATTCTTACCAAGGTCAGTGAACCAATATTTACAAGATGTTCTGTTTTTATTGTCTTTTTATCGTAATTAATTTGTTCGGAAATTGTTTTTTTTTTTAATTTTGACATTACGGTTGATTTAATAGTACCAAAAACTTTGTATGGTGTCAGACTGCTAAGATTATGATTTATTGTCATTTGAAATGAAACACGTTGTATATAACCGTGTGAAGATCACGGGGTGATCCTATGGGGCGCACTGGCCTGCTGTTGAAATACCCAACAAAACTCTCTGTATTCCTTTCATACGCCTATAGCCAGGGTCGAGGGAGATTGCAGTCGCCTGCTCCGCATAAGCTCTAGCCTTGTCCATTGTCGCCATAGGACGCAAAGCACCCCGTCAATATGGGTAGTGCAGAACAACTCCGCTCCCTCAAGGTTACATTTCATATCCTCAAGGTTTCATCACGGTGTTTTCCTTCACCGTTGTTAAAGCTTAGTAATTGTAACAATATGCTCATTACGCCAGAAAAATGCATAACCGCACCTTAGAGTATGGGACGCGTGCACCTTTACGCTACCACTTTTTTTAATTGCTTTAAATTAAATCAATTGAATTTGAACTTGAATATTGTAATGGTGTATTTGTCTGCTGATTATTATACATTATTATTATACACAGAGCAAAATTTGAGAATTTTTACGCCGCATTTTCAGCAAACGTTTGCACTCAGTATATTGCTGTGTCGGAACTATATCCGACACAACGCTGATTTTCAGTGCCAACCTTCCTTTTGGTGTAAGACCAAAACGACCCAATTTAGTTAAATAAAAAAATAAAAAAAATTATTAGGATAAGTAAAATATCCAAGGATAATCTAGAGTATTATATTGTTGGAAGTGGGGCTACCTGCATACCTGTAGACAAATCACATTTATTAACTGCCGCGGCGTTTGACCTACGAGTAATTGAAGTAACTTAGTAAACATTGAAATTGTTTTATGGCTATCTTCTTTTGTTTACTTTGTGTTTAAAATTTGTAATTAGAAAACAGCCTATTGTGTATTGTACTCGTTTTTGGACGTTCGCAGGCATAATAAAGCAGGTAACGCAGGCTTGCCAGGTCGATATATTACATCAGTGCGTTACAAAACAATGGCCTAATGCAAAGATCGTCAGTCTAGCGAAAACCACGATCAAGGCGAGACTTGTATACATTCGATAACCTATGTAGTGACGGAGTTTGCGCGTGTTATTGAATCCCGGATTACGTTTCAACTGATTATGTTCAGTTATATATGTACCAGTGTTATACGTGTTTGTATAGTTCTAATAAATTTAATAGTAATTCCAACGGCATTTTTAATTCGAGTCCCGCACCCGTAACAATATCATTGAACATTCAGTGTAATGAATAGCGCCAAATTTTGAAAATAAACTGCCAATTAATTCCAATAATTGTTCACAGTCGTTACGTTAAATAGAGTTAGGTCGGCGGCAATTAGTTACCGGGTCGATGCCTCGTTACGACTCACACTAAGTCTGTATTACTGCAGCTTTATATGTATATAGATTCAGTATTTTATTTTATCCGTGTAGGAACGAAGAAAGAGAAAGAAAAATATTATTTATAAATTAAATGGTTTAACCACAAATTATCATGTCATGTTTAATATGGAATTAAAACTAACTTAAAAAATAAAATATAATTATAAACTAAACCATCTTATAAATTAAACTCCACTACAAAAAAAAAACTGAAAAATTTAACACAGTTAGTTGTTAAGGAGCTTAAAAAATCTCAAAAAATACGCTGTCATAGAAAATCCAACTAAAAAATAGAAAATCAATTTGAATTAAAAAAAAAGGTAAGAAAAAATGATTTTATTGTAAAAAAAGCGTGATACCATATTATTGCATTGTCACGCAATATACACATACATGCAGAATTTCAGATCAATCGGGAACCGGGGAGTCGATCAAATTTAACTTGAAAGATTCCATTACATACTAACATACATACATACTAACATACGTATGAAGCTAATAAAAGCGTCTTAATAAAATAAATTACAAATAAACTAATATAAAGTATGTAACAAATCGCTACCAGAGGGGAGCGTGCCCAGAAGGCTGGCTGCATTGCCACGCTGTATGGTAATGCTGATTCGTTGCGCGAAATACGCACCAGCCACGGGTGGTATCAAAGAGTTTCTTACAGATTTCTATGAAGAATCCCTATGCCGATGGACCCAGAAATATTTATTTCTAATAGCGACATACAACACAAAGTACGGACATAACAAAGTTTAGATAAAATTTCACAGAAATTGTATGCCGCAATTTGAAAATGAGGCTGGCACTCAGCATTTTGCTGTGCCGAAGCGTAGTCCGACACAGCGCTGATTTTCAGGAATCAAACCTGGAGCGTCTGCATTCCAGCGGTTCAGTAAAGACTTAGCCCGCTGAACCACAGAGGCCGTCGATATACATGCGTTATGTCCATTACAAGTTATGTTTACAAGCTTTTATTTTACTTGCAATGGATGTATGTATGTAAGTTCGGGTGGAATCTTGCAAGTTAAATTTGACAAACTTCCCGGTTTCCGATTGAGCGGAAATTTTGCATGCATATGTATATCGTGTGACAATGCAATAATATGGTATAAGGAGCTGATCTGATAATGGAGTCGGAAGGTGGCCATAGGAACTCGTGTACTAAACAAGATAGACCCGTCGTGTTTGGGCTCGTTTTACTTGTCTTGGCTAGCACCGTGCTGCTACGTGATATCCAGGATCTCAAAAGCTTTTTCTCTTATCTACTCTTGTGAGGTATCGTTTCGACGAGATACGGATCCAAAGTTTACAGATGCGAGCCAAGTCGCGTGAATCGCTTAGTGATTATATAAATCTAATTGTTGCCATAACCGAGTCTTTCGGATTTCCCCATTTCATACTTTACTGAAGAGATTATTTTTAGTTTAGCCCGTCGATATGTTGCTACTTCCGTCGATATCGGTTTTTTTAAACTATTTCTGTTAAAATAAACAATTTCGCTGCGATACACTCCACACCGTTGGCGCTGACGTATCTATTTTATATATACATGTGGCTAAGACCTACCTTTCCATGATGTAGTTCCTAAATGTATCAGCTGAGATACACAGACTTTCAGACAGAAAGAGTGATATAGGTTTATAGGTCTCTTAACTTGTGGCATCGAGTTAGTATAGATAGAATAGCATATTTTTTATTGCACACAAGAAATAATAACACATATGAATTAACAATCTTATAACTAGTGCAATCGGTGGTCATATCGCTAACAGCGATTTCTTCCAGACAACCTTCTGGAGATAATTTTATATTTTTAATAATGGGTCGGTATTTAGTGCGCATATTTTAAAATATATACAATACTATTTACATATATTACTAGTAAGTCAAAATAAATAAATACAGATACATATTTGTATTAAAACATAGAGTTACATAGACACACATAAATTACTGTTTACAAATTTAAATAGTGATCTTTGAGGAGTTTATTAAAAGATGTAAGTGACTTTGCACTTCTGATACTCATCGGTAATGCATTCCACAACCTTACCGCCTGCACAGTAAAAAAGTATATATATACTAATATTATAAAAGTATTTGCATTTGTTTATGTTTGTAACGAATAAACTCAAGAACTACTGGACCGATTTCAATAATTCTCTTACCATTGGAATGTTACATTATCCCTGACAAATATAGGCTATATAAAATTAGGGATCCGTACAAAAACTTCAATAATGTAACTTATAAAGCTAAAAAACTTTGTGCTAGAATCGGTATCTACGATTTTGATGATATTTGTTTGTATGGTTGAGTGAGTCCCGAGATGGTTTAGACTATTAGACCCGGTAAGTGGCGCTGAGGTCTGCAGAGACCTAGTTAACTATAAAACAACAAATATCTTGTTTCCTTTTATATATTGACGAAAACCGTTAGTGCTTTTCAACGACAAACACATATTTCAAATATGTAGTTATACGGAAGCTGTTAACTGTATAAAAATTATGCAAAATTTAAAACATGATTACAAACTAGTGGCCGCCCATGGTCGAAATTCGACCATAATAATTTCTTATCTAAGATTATTGTGATGAGGGAACATTGTGGATTGTAAGAAGATGTTATAACAAGACTTGAGAAAGGAATGGTAAAGTGGTTTGGACATGTAAAGAGAATGCGTGTAATGTATGATAAACCGAGAAGTTCACACAATGACCAAACAGCAGAAGTGTTAAAGAGAAGTCAAGTAAAAAGCATCTCAAATTAATATGTATATATATAACTAATGTTGCTGCTATATTATTATTTTCCTTAGATAACTTTCATATTGTTATGTAATGTTATTGGCCAATTAAATATATTAATCTACCGTCCTCTGTATTTACAGTTATTTTTGTAACAATAAGTCGTTAAGAGGAATAACATGTAACATTATCCTGTTTTGTGTTATTGTATTTATGCCCCAGATCTCAAATACAACATTTACTACGTATAAGTATTGTTACGCATTTCAGGACTCGAATTAAAATTCCGTTAGAATTATTATATAGTTTATTAGAAGTATACAAACACAGATAAAACAGGTACAAATATAACAGAACACAACAAATCCAAAGGTAATGCAGAAGGTCGTAATTCAATAAAACACGCAAAGTCCGTCACTATTAGATTCCCGAATGTACACATGTCACGCCTTGATCACTTGATCACTCTCTTCATCACCTCACGTACATAAAAATGTGCCCGTATCGTAGTCGACATAATCCGCAACACTTGGCTAAGGATTTAGCCGCAAGCGGCCGTAATAGAGTACAAAAGAACAATAGGCTGTTCTCTAGAAACGTATGCCAATAAATAAGTAGACAATCGAAAACGATCACAAAAGAATTACAAACAGTTCAAATACCGACAGATAATAAAATTTGCCTTACAGATTAGGCGTGGAATTTGTTTTTGTCGAAACCTAAGTTGTAACAATATAAATACAAGCAGAAAAACTGCAGTTACTTAGTGGCTAATGCTCTCGCCTTTCAAATGACTTCGGTTCGACCCTTTTTGAAGGTCATGTAAGCCAAAATTTAAATCTACTTCCTATTTTTTGCACACCGCTTTGCAATGTGTTATCGCTGTATATATAAATGATATATACATATATAGAAACCTACTTATTTAAAACCCTCAGATCTCAAAATATTTCATTTCATCATGTATCGCGTTTGTATTTATACGAACAATAATTAAGGAAAGTGTACAAGGAAACCCCTCAAACACGTACCCCGTATAAAATACTACTAAAACCGTCATCAACATTGCGAGGTAGTCCCCAAAAATAACTGACCCAAAAACAAAGGGCCTCCTCCCCACTCTGCCAAGGGGGTCGTCCCTTACTACGGAAATGTGGCGATCAGTAAACACGTGTCATTCTCATATTGATCCTTTCATTAAGGCTTTGTAAATACTTATATTTAGCCATAATAAGATGGAATTGGCTTACTTAAGTCTTTAATGTGTTTTGGGGGTTAGTAGGGAATATGAATATACATTTATTATAATAACTTATAGTATAGGATCCCGCTATACAACGACCTTATATTAATTAATTTTATATATAATTTAATGTGTCAATAAATATATTGCATATGGGTTGCCTGAAGATTTCAGTCCAGTATATGATTAATTAATAATTTAAAAAAATAACTTTTCACCGGTTTGTTTATTAAACAAATACTATATCAATCGAAAGTATGTAGCCCATAGAATATGCAAATGTTAGGTTGCCTATTTTTTTCCGGTCACAACTTTTGGGTAGCCAGGTTTGATTTGTTAAATCTTTCTATTACTCAAAGATCGTCCAAACCGCCTAACTTAATAAAGTTATGAATATTGTAATTTAATAAACGACCAATCAGAGTAGAGCATATGCCTCGAGCGGGGTCAAGACGCCATCTGTACTTTAGGCAGACGGGCGAGTTTTGTGGAACATTTGAGTGATAGTAACGGATCCAGTTGGATCGTTGAGAATTTTAAAAAAGGTTTGAAGTAAGAAAAAAAAATTACATTACGTCTTTATATTTATAACTATAATTATTTTCTATCCTTTTATTGCGCTTTTGTCTTATTGAATATGCACTGTTTGCTACAACTCCGTTAATTCTTCAAAAGTTATTCTGTAACATAATTCTGTATAAAATCTTTTTTAAAAAAAGTACTTAAATGTAAAAAAATAGAACAACAAATATAAAGAAAAACAATTTTTATCTAGACGTGTTGCTAGGGAGTTTCTTGCCGCTTCTTCTCCATAACAGCAATAACACGTTGCGAAGCGGTGTACATAGACTAGGAAGTAAAATTAAATTTTAACCTATATGTATGACCTTCAAAAAGTGTTCTCCAGTGGAACTTATTTTGAATAAAAACTTTTGAATTTGAATTTGATCGGTGCCCTGAACCCGCTGCTCGGTCTAAACTGTGTCAAAATGTTGATCAAATCTAAATTAAAAGTGTATAAACGGTGGCCTTTGTGTTTTATGCTCGCATTTTATCCTGATGACGCCCACTAAACCTGCATCCACTAATGATGGCGCAAAAACGATGCCTTCTTCGAGATATACATATATGTGTGTGTATTAGTATATTTAATTCTTAAATTAGTTTAAGTATTAATGTATCTATTGCCTTTTAATTGCACCACCTACATCACCTGATTCAAATTTCTTTTATATATTATAGATTGCTTGGAAGAGATCGCTCTGAGCGATAAGGCTGTCTATTGTATTGCCTAGAAAATATTGTAAATCCTATCGGTTTTTTTGTAATTTTATGTTTTGGTGTGCAAGTGTTATCTCTCTTTCTCTTTCTCTTAAAGACGGTAAAAGGACTAGATATTTTATGAATGTACCAAGTTATCATATATAATAATATCAGCCCATAAATGTCCCACTGCTGGGCTCGGGCCTCCCATTATAGGGGGAACGGACAGTATACCCGCAAAGCTTGTCCAAGGCGGCTTGGCAGGTTTAACACATCGGTTATCTCGATGTGCAGGTTGCATCACGATGTTTTCCTTCACCGTTGTTTGCACGTGGTAATTGTAGCAATATGCACATTAGATCAGAAAACTGACTAAGAGGTGCATGTGTTCCGGTCAGGATCGAACCCACGCCCTTCGATTTAGGGACGCGTGCGCTACCATTACGCTAACACGACTTAGTTATCATATAAGATGATTAAAAGCCTAGTACATCCCTGTGTCTTCGTTTACGTCGCACCGTTCTTGGTGCTAACTCTTCCATACCTAGACTATGTAAATTAATAAACCTTTATAGTGATATTACTGATCTACATGCAAATTCATATTACGAATTTCGTCGAATTATTGCATCTACCATCACTACTTAACTTCTTTGTTTTTAAATCTTTATATTTTATATGTTTGAAACTTAATACTAATTAACTAAATGCAATTGCTATTAAAGCCCTAATATAATTATTTTCTCCTTGAAACACCTTGCCATTAGTGTTTGCCTTTAAGTAAGTACTGTAGTAGTAGTAAGTAGTGCAAGTAATTGTTGTTAAATCAAATAAATAAAAAATATAATAATGACAGTTGATTTGGCTGTCAGCTGCCATATTATGACGATGAATAAAGTTTATAACGCGTTCTAAGGTAATATAGGTAAAGTCGTAAAACTCATCTCGGCACATTTCCCTCGAGATTTCGTTGAGAAATTACCGAGATTAACTCGGTAAACAGTAAAAAATTACTTTCACGTTAACACCAACGGCACTTTATTCTCTCAGGACGATTGAAATATATTAGCTTATCATGACGCAATCAAGGTATAAAAATGCAACATTCAAATCAATAGATTTTTTGCAAAACTGGTACATCGGCAGATGACCTACGTAATTAAATAAGAGGTAACCGTCTGAGTTGAAAATAGACGTAAGCAACATCAGTTTCATTTAAATCCGTCGAACAGTTTTCACGTGATGCTCTAGCGGACAGACAGACATTTTACAAATTACATCGATGGTCGCGCGATGAAATTTAGACAATTTGATCGCATCGCATGATCGCGCGACCGTCAATAGGACATTCAGTAATGATCAGTATGTTTGAACACACGGTCGCACGATCACTTTTTGATCGCATCGCACCAATCGCGCGAGCGATTACAATAGGACGGCGCCTTTGAGTTTGGCACGCGTGCAAACTACTGCAAAATCCTATACTTACTGACTATATAATACTCAGTTAAGTACGCAGATGTTATCAATCCTTCCGTGAAACACTTATCAAGGTAATAAGAGATAACTATCAGCTGTGAATCGTGACATAGTTCCCACACTGTCGCTTTATTGTCAAAAATATTCGCGACTCCCATCTATGTAAAACAAAGAAACATAAAGTGTCTGCGTAAGATTTTAAAATAAATTCCAAACTATTAAACTGTATACTGTTACGAGTGTGGGACTCGAATTAAAATGCCGTTGCAATTACTATAGAATTTATTAGAACTATATAAACACGTATTATACAGATACATATATAACTGGGCAAAACCAGTACAAACTGCACGATTCAATAACACGCATACACACTCGCAGTCAAAATATAGAATTGTTAAGAACAACAAAATGTTTTAAATGAAAAAGTAGGTACCTAAATACCTAAAATAAACAAATACATAAATTCCATGGGATCAGTAAACTTCACAGCATTATCATATTGTGAATAGCAATCGTGTATTAATTAAATTTCCGAAAAGAGCTTTTAATCTGCCATGGGTCGTGGAAAGTGTATTCACGATTCGATATATATGCAGTAAATTTTGTCGGCTTGTTTTATATAATACTGATTGTCATGGTTAACATATGATTGCATCCATTTTCATTTGACACAGCCAATTTTGATTTGCAAGTTCTATTATCTCTATAGCTAGAGCATTTATTTGAATATCGTGTTTTTCTTTCACGTACCGACTTCATTCTACATGGTGTGGTCTCGCATCTGTTCACTTGGTATTTCTACATAAACTGTTAGTTGACCCAATCTTTTAGACCAATGTTTTTCACGTGTGACCCCCTAGGGGGTCGCGAAGTCTTTCTAGGGGGGTCGCGAAGCTTCTATAGCGGAGTTGCAAAAGGTTGAGAAAGCTACTGCAGTAAAGTCTGCAACATCCGTAGATTCATCAAATTGCAAGGACAGAAATACTTACTTTTATTTTTTCTATGACTTGATCACGAACATCAGTTGCCATATCACTTATCCTGCGTTGAATGGTACTGCCAGACAGAGGTATGCTTTTAAGCTTTTCGACCTCTTGTTTGCCAAGCATAATCTCTGCCTCTGCTATATCTAAAGCCGCTGGTAAAATCAAACTTTTGGCAATAGGTTTTTCTGCTTTAGATACACGAAGAGCTACGCGATAGCAACGCTTTCTCATTTATGTGGGGCGGGACCGGGGCGGCCGGCATCGGACGCGTAAATTGCGTTATCTATTGGCGACGCATTCGATGTAAAAAAAATGTGTTTTACGTAGTTAATTATGTATTTAATCGAAGCCTAATTATGAAAATGAATAAATATGTTATTGCTGGCAATGCTGCTTTAAAAGCTGAAGGGCTCAAACGGTGCAAATATGAAACCTTAGGAAGGGGTTACATATTTGTGCCGTTTGGAGTTGAAACATTAGGTCCGTGGGGGCCATCGGCAAAGAGTTTCTTCAAAGAGATCTATCTGTAAGAAACTCTTTGATGCCACCCGTGATCAGAAGGCTGGCTCATATTTCGCCCAACAAATAAGCATCGCCATACAGCGCGGCAATGCAGCCAGCCTTCTGGGCACGCTCCCATCTGGCAGCGATTTGTTACACAGTCTATAATCGCTTGTATTTTACTTTTAGCTTTTACTTTACAAAAAAGTTAGTTATTAAATGGCTTAATTGTTATTGAATATTGGTCACAAAATAAAATACATGAAAAAACAACGGGTAGGGGGGTCGCGAAATATTTTTTCATACTAAAGGGGTCGTGTCATGAAAATGGTTGAAAAACACTGTTTTAGACCAAACCCTCCAGCCTCAGGTGGTTTAGAATTTGCATAAACAACACAACAAAATTAAAGCAAAACCAAAGACAAGCAAAATCTCGAATAACATTTAAGAACATGGTCAGGAAATTCTATCTGCAATATAATGGATAAGTAATGTATTAGTATATATTATATAGCATATCTAATATATATAAATCTCGTGTCACGATGTTTGTCCGCGATGGACTCTTAAACTACTCAACCGATTTTAATCAAATTTGCACACCGTGTGCAGTTTGATCCAACTTAAAAGATAGGATAGTTTTTATACCGTTGGAACCGGTAGGTGGCGCTGGGATCGGGTCATATTTTTTCAGGGCAGGACAACGTCTGCCGGGGCCGCTAGTAGTTATATATTTATTTTGTAAATAAGCCGTTGCATTTTATCACCATATCTTTTATATGTATTTAACTTTGTGTATACCCGGACATTTGGAGGGCTTGCGTGGGGCCATGGGAAGGCCAACACGTAGAGGTCCTCTGATAAATTTAACATAAGTAAATGTGGCGTGACACTGACCGGCGATTAGTCCCGTCTACACCATATAGTAATGCACCCAAGGACAAGCCCCGGCCAGTGTAGGACTATTGTGGGAAATAAGGACAAAAAGTACCGGGCTATTGGGGTGATGTGCTAGTGGTACTAGAGGTCTGGGAATATGGGGACTATGGCCTCTGCCCGTCGCAATATTCAGGGAACATGCAAAAATGGGCAGACGGTGACTCGCCACTCCCTGCATGGGCCCCAAAAAATGCCATAAAAGACAGGGGCAACATGGGAGTGAGTGGCTAAGGGGTGCAGGTTCACCGAAGCTACTTCTGACATTTATCACTTCCACCCCTGGAGCTTGAGTCTTAGCTCTAGCAATCACCACTCCGTGCCGGCTGGTTAAGGCAAGCACGGAGGTGGGGGCCTTGCCTTGGCCCCCGGAGTCAGGTACGAGGTGTCACTACTCACCTAAGGCTTCACCACAAAACCCCTGCGGGTCATATATTTATTATTAAAATGTAAGTAATCGTACAATAATATATACCACCATCGCCACCCCCAACCAGCAATATTCGTCCTACGGATTGTCTGGAAGAGATCGCTTTTTAGCGGTAAATCCGCCTTTTGTACACAATAAGAATAATACTAGTTCATAAGTTTTCTGTAATAGAGTAAACTAAAGTGTTATCTGTCTATAAACAACTTGCGTTTCTCCAGGGCGATTTTAAATCTCAAAGAGATCTCGGCTTAGATAAGCTATTAAAATTCTTGTGTTCATTTTCAAAACATACATTGATATCTTTTGAGTCGTTTTGATCTAAATTCTAGACAAACTATCTAACCATAAGACAGGCAAAAAAAAACTCAATACAGTATAGTTTGAAGTAGTATTACAGTCATTAAGTTGCATAGTTGTTCTTGTCATGTTTCTTTTTAAAGTTAACAATTAATTTTGTTAAGTACCCTCTTATTTCTAAACGATACAATCGGTCATTTCCTTAATTGAATAATATTGTTTTTTTTCTGTTTTTTGGGGGGGGGGGGGTTATCCACACGGATACGTCAACCCCATCGTAACCTAATCTAACTTACTCTAAATACATTATAAAAACAAAGGCCGTCACTGATGAAGGAGATAATTTTGATGTGGGCTCAGACAGAATTGTTTGAATGACACCAACATCCATAGGATTTAGATTGAAGTCTCTCATCATAATGTTATATTTTTAATTATTCTATGATTAGCGCCTGTTTTGTACAGAGAAGTTCTCCAACATTTACCTCCATTTTATATAACTATAATATGATGTTTCAATTATGTAAATTATAATTAAATATCTCTGAATTGTATATAGACGGTATTCATTATATGTTATTTTCATGTTGGCAAACGCGATAGATTTATACTGTGTTCGGTTTATTTTATTATATGTAAAACTTTGAGTATAATATTTTATACTAACTTTTGCCCGTGACTTCGTCCGCGTGGTGCGGTTTTTTTAAACTATCCCACGGGAACTCTTTCATTTTTCGGGATCAAAAGTATCCTTTATGTTGAACAGGGATATAAGCTACCACCATACAAAGTTTCATTTAAATCTGTCCAGTTGTTTCGGAGATTAGCCGGTATAAACAGACAGACAAACCGACAAACAGAGAGACAAAAAATTTGAAAAAAAATTAGTTTATATCCATACATGTAATAAAATTGTAGAGGTAAAATTTCTGTACAATAAAAAAAAATGCTAAACACCGAGTCAGGGGGATGTAAGATAGTAATAGAACTAATTTGGATTATATTTTCGAATTTTTTGCTTCTCTGTTTGTCTGTCTGTTTGTACCGGCAAATCTCCGAAACGACTGGACCGATTTACATGAAATTTTGTATGTGGTATCTTATATCCCTGGTCAACATATAGGATACTTTTGATCCCGAACAATTAAAGAGTTCCCGTGGGATAGTTAAAAAACCGCACTACGCGGGCAAAGGCGCGGGTAGAAGTTATCGTTTATAATTTATATTGCAAAACAACGTTTGCTGGGTCAGCTAGTCTTATATAAAATATCTATATACTATCTCAAATTTCCAAACAATAATGTACTAAATCTTTTCATTCATAAATAACCATTTAATTAAAATAGTTTATCAATGACTTTAATCCGCTATCGGTTGTGTCAATTTGCTAAGTAAAATTGTTGGAGGGATGACGAAGTGTTCTATAAATGCTTGTAGAGTGTGAAGAGTATTCAATATATTAAAACCGTAAGATTCTCTGATTATAAAAATGTGACCAGTTGCGGTTTTTTTACTACCATAAACCATCTGAGTTGTTGCAAGTTACATATGCAGGTGTCGTTACTTTGGCCTGTGAGTTTTTAACCGACTTAAAAAAAAGGAGGAGGTTCTCAATTCGTCGGGATCTTTTTTTTGTTTTTTTTCAGGTATGTTCACCGATTACTCCGAGATTTCTGATTTTAGTTTTCATTTTATGATCATTTTTTTGTTCCCGTTTCTTGGGACTTATATGTTTAAGGAGCGCGGCACCTTTCGTAGCTCTACCCAGACATAGCTAGACACTAAAAAGTAACAAATAAAATAATTAAAAAACCGACTTCAAAAACTAAAAACCTTAAAAGTATAAAATAACTTGTTTCTAAAGCTATTATTATAAATATATATTATCTAAAACATCTTGAAGAGGGTCCAAAGTAAAACATAAAAATTACTATATTTTGAAAATTACTAAGCACCTTCTTTAAGATGTTTTAGATAATATATATTAATAACAATAACTTTATAAATAAGTGTAATGTAGTTGTTAACATCATTTATTCAAGATTATTGTTACATTAAACATATATACGAGTACATCAGTACATACATAAATCAAGAAAACTAAATTAACACGGAACGCATTCGCGCGGGCTCCGGAGTCGGGACGCGCGAACGTCATGAACGGTGTCATGAGTACGACTACCTTGCCATTCCTGCGGCTTTTTTTTTTTTTTTTGAGGCGGGGAAAAATTACTAACCGATTTACGCACTCTCTGGGCCGTCACTAGGAAACGGCACGAATCCACGAGGGGGCGGTAACGCTAGCAATTGTATGCTCTACTTGCGCTCCGTCCGCTATGGACTACACAGAGGAGTGTGGAGACTCCGAGCGATGCCGCGCGGGCGAGCAACCTCAATACCCACTAAAAAAACCCTCCTCCCTTCGCGGCCCTGCGCTTTGATGTGAAGGAAAGACTGAGATGTAGAACATAGTTACTCAGCAGTCGATCCAGCGCATAAAGTGCTGAAGTGTGCCCTGGGAGAACACACTCCACTACGGAACGGGGGTAGATGTAAAATCCCTTGCTTTACCTAGTAGCTAAGGGCCCCCATCGTTCCGGATCCTAACTCAGGGAGGGAAGTAATGCGCGTACCTGCCTCTCCGGGTGCCGGCTGAAGGTCGGCGACCTCGAGAAGAGACCGTAGCACGCGCCCTAGGACTTCGCTCCCTATCCCTTTCTGCGGCCTCTTTCAGAGACATAACTGCCTCACAAAAAGAAACCGCAGCATCCCAGGCGTCGTCGCTCTGCAACATGGCCGTTACCAAGTCGCCGAGCGATCCGACGGCTCCTAACTTTGTCTCGAGCTCGAAACGCTGCGGCGCCCAGGCAGCGCACTCGACAAGCGTATGAAACGCCGTATCGGGCGCGCCACACTGTCGGCAATCCGGAGAAGGCAAGCGATGCGAAACAGATACTGATCGAAACAACCGTGTCCGGTCAGTATCTGCGTCGTCCTGAAGGTGAGGGTGCCGCTAGTGCGGTTAACCCATTCCTCCAATTGTGGCCTGATTGCGTCCACCGTAAAGCCGCCGGCCGCAGGGTGTTCGAGGTCAAGAGACCAGTCGACGAGGCAGGAAGCGGTTTCCCGCTTCCTGACCGTCTCTATCTCGACTTGACAGAAGGTCAGTCCTCTAGCTAGGGCATCCTGCTGGGTACGACGAACCCTGGACAGGACGTCTGCCTGGAGAGGCCAGGGCAGCTCGCCTGCCAAGAGTGTCGCCGCCGTCCAAGACACTGTACGATACCCCCGTATGGTTCTCACGGCCAGAACCCGCTGCGCCCGGTGCAGCAGGGTTCGATTGTGGCGGTGAAGCGAATCGAACCAGACAGGGGCACCGTAAAGGGCCATACTCCTCAGTATGCCAGAATATAGTTTCCGCGTCGCACCCCCCGGCCCCCCACGTTGGGAAGAAGCCTTGAGAGTGCGCCCGCGGAACTCACGAGTTTGGGAACTAACTGCTCAAAGTGCGCTTTGAACAGCCATTTCCCGTCTAGAACTAGCCCAAGATATTTCATCTTGGGCCCTACACTAATCGCCACCCCCTGGACTGTAACGGACAGATCCGGGGGTGGATTACGAAACTTCCTATGGAACATGATGGCCTCCGTTTTCGCGGGGGAGACCCTCAAGCCCAGCCTAGCTATTCGATCTACGACTATCGCCAACCCGTCGTTGGCGACGTCCACGGACTCCGCGAATGACGCGGCGCGTGCCGTGAGTAGGGTGTCGTCCGCAAAGCAGATCAGCCCTACCCCGGGCCGGACCGTCACCCGAAGGATCCAGTCATAGCCTACGTTCCAAAGGATCGGCCCGAGGACCGATCCCTGTGGAACGCCGCACGCGACACGTCGCCGACCTAACTCGTGATTGACGGACTCACCGCCCTCCCAAAGGACGTGTCGGTCCCGCAGGTACTCGCCTAACAGCCTCGTGAGGTACGGGGGGACTCCGTGTGCACGGAGCCCCTCCCTGATCGTCTCATGAGGGAGGCTGTTAAAGGCGTTCGCTATGTCTAGCGACACCGCAAGAACGACGTCCTTCGCTTGGACGGCTTCGTCCGTCACCGTTCGCAGCGTCTCGAAGGCGTCCATCGTGGACCGCCTCCTCCGAAACCCGAACTGCGTATCTGATAGCCCCGGCTCCACGGTGTCTAGATGCTTCACGAGCCGCTCCGCCAAGATCTTCTCGAAGACCTTGGCGACCTCGTTCAGCAGCACTATGGGCCTGTAGGCGGACGGATCGTCGGGAGGTTTAGGACCTCCCTTGGGAAGAAGGCACAGACGCCCCTCTTTCCATTGCGACGGGAACCTACCTGCGCGAATACAGGCTTCGAAGAGGTCCCGCAGCTGGCTGCGTAGATGTTTTGCAGCCAGGAAGAGGAGGCGACCGGGGACCCCGTCGGGTCCCGGAGCCGTCTTCCTGCCCCGGAGCCGGTCCAGGGCGACGTCGAGTTCCCACTCGGAGATGGAGTGAGGCTCCTCATCCGTGGGGGTGTCGGGAATGGGTGGACCCATGCTGGGGGGAGTGAAGTTCCCCGGATCCGGGAAGAGCCCATCGATCACCGAGCGGAGCACCTCGGGTTCGAGCGTTTCCGTGACCGTGGAAGTGCAAGGCTGCAACTTGTTGCGGGCCCCACGGTACGGACGCCCCCAAGGGTCCCGATCGAGCGTCTCGAGGAGCTCGGCCCGAGCCCGGGCTTTCGACTGCAGTATCGCAATCGAAAGGGCCTTTCTGGCCTCCCTAAACTCTCCCACGAGTCCATTTTCCGCGACATAGTCCGGAGGACGGCGCGCCCTGCAGCGTTTGAGCCTACGGCTGATGATGCGAACTGCCTTTCGCATCTCGCCGAGCTCCTCGGTCCACCAGTGGACCGCCTGCCTGCACGAAGGCTGCCGTTTGGAGACGCGTGGCATCGCAGCGTCGCAAACCCTCGTCAGGGTCTTGCGCATGTGCTCTGCCTGCGTGTCCAAATTCGCGAATTCGGCTGGGTAGGCCCAGCTTTCCGTACATGCCCACTCCTCGGCCTGCTCCGGATCGAGCTTGGTAAGGGCCCAACGCGGGAGGGGAGGGGGGGGCGACGTTGAACAGGGCTCGGACCGGAGGAGGGGGTCGTTAGCTCAAATCTGATATACCGATGATCAGAGAGCGACTCCACCTCCTCCAGCACCCTCCATCCGGCCACTCTGCGGGCGGCCGCATGAGTGCCACTCCTGCGGCTTGCGCATCCTTTGGGGAGCGTGGGCCCCTGCGCACCAGATGGGAGCGGCGTGAGACGCGGAGGGGACGCGGCAGGCGACGACTCCCGCACATGTCTGAGCCCGTCGTAATATCTTCGCGTTACATCCCCCCCCTACAACTCGGATAGGGTATCCTCGCATCCGAGTTGATAAATTTATAGGCTGGTCAAGCTGTGCTCGCTGATTGGCGGTCAGCTTTACTCCATCGCCGTTTTCAAGAGTAAATTCCGTCGTTTCGACGTGTAGCAACTCACAGTCGCTAGGGGACATTGAAGCGTCCCATTCCTCTTTGTTTACAAAGGAGTGTTTTATGTTGGGCTCATCTGAAAAGTTCCAGGTACCCTTTTGCAAATCCATAACAATACCGGCCTGTTTCATAAAATCTCTGCCTAGTAGAGTTTTTGTAGAACTCCCAGGGAATGTCAAGAAGGACGTCGATACACTGCGACCCCACATTGCTACAGGTACGGTACATTTTAGCGTAGTATTTGCCTGTGTTCCATCGGCAAGAGTAACGGTTTGACTTTCGTCAAACTTAACATTCATCTTTTGCAACATGCGGTGCACATGGGGGCTCACGATAGAGTGCGTAGCTCCCGTATCCAATATGGCCAACGTCGGGGTACCTAAAATCTCTACGCATACAATAGGGTCGTCGAAACACGTCATATGTGCACTTCGAATGTCAGCCCTACTGCTGGTGGACGCACCCTTACAATTGTCACACTTCGAATATATAACTCCTACTTGACCGCATCCGTAACAACGAATACCGCTAAAAGTTTCTTCTTTATCTGTCATATTATCAGTCTTAATCCCGGTCGTTTCCCTTTGTTCGAACGTCTGGGCTTTTTTCCGACATTGGTCCGTATTATGTCCGAACATCCGACAATGCTTACATTTAGGTCGAACTCGAATGGGTTTAAACTCATCACGGGGTGACACCTTATCATCAGTAAACAACGAGTTTACAGTTTTGGTTGCGGAGGGATTATTATCACTCACAATATTTTTCCCATCGGCACTGGACGGGTTGTGGCCGTTCGCGGGGTTAGGTTTAATCTGATAATGATCGCTAACCTCGGCTAAAGATTCCTCCGCGACTCTAACCAATTCTATTAGACGGTCAAGTCCGTTCACTAAATCACGAGGCACGCGTTTTCGGATTCGCCTATCTAATAAGCCGTAAATCATATCAGTTTTCATCACATCACTTATCTCATACGGTAACGTGGTTAACAAAGCGCGCACACGCGAAACGAACTGATCACAACGTTCATTCGGATTTTGCACTGTCGCGAATAATTCGGTAAACACTTTATACGCCGGACGAGGTGCACCATACATGGCGCGCAGTCTCTGCAGCGCCTCGTTCCAGGAGTTGACGGTGGACCTGACGCCTCGCCACCACACGGCGGCGTCGCCTGTCAGCAGCATCGGGAGGCCCTTCAGCGCATGCTCCTCGCTCACGCTGGCACACTCCCGGTATACTTCCACGGCATCTATGAAGGCTTCCAGCTCCTCCTTGGTACGGGATGCACCGTCGAAACGTGCGGTACACTTCACGAAATTTCCTCCCGCCGCTAATGGGGTGGGGGTATTGTTCCCAGGACCCGGTGATGATGACATCCGTGCCATCATTTCCATGAGGGTGCGACTGGTTTCGGCTTGTCCTCTGGTGATACTTTCAACCAGGGTTGACAACTGGTGATTCGTCATAACGAAGCTGGTACTACTGGTGCGTAGCTCTTCGGCTTCGTCTTGACTAGCTCCGTCGTCGCTCATCTCGCTGTTTAGCGGTTGCTTCCTTCTCGGCATTTTCACGAGAGGTATAACTTTGACACTCGAATTCACTTTTTGGCACAAGCGATTACTGTGTTATGAATTCGTGCCACTAGTTGGGCGCCATTGTAATGTAGTTGTTAACATCATTTATTCAAGATTATTGTTACATTAAACATATATACGAGTACATCAGTACATACATAAATCAAGAAAACTAAATTAACACGGAACGCATTCGCGCGGGCTCCGGAGTCGGGACGCGCGAACGTCATGAACGGTGTCATGAGTACGACTACCTTGCCACTCCTGCGGCTTGCGCATCCTTTGGGGAGCGTGGGCCCCTGCGCACCAGATGGGAGCGGCGTGAGACGCGGAGGGGACGCGGCAGGCGACGACTCCCGCACATGTCTGAGCCCGTCGTAATATCTTCGCGTTACATAAGTAATTTTATACTTTTTAATTTTTTAGTTTTTGAAGTCGGTTTTTTTAAACGACATTTTTTTATGGTATATATAGACTGAGTTTCAGCCAAATATGTCCCTTAACTTTTCCACGAAAACGGAACAGACAGAGTTTCTTTCGCATTTATAATATAATAGGGATGTCTAGATGATTGATTAAATACGAAATTTGTATTATTCTACTTTTACGGCTGCTCACCATTACGCGGCAGATTGATTTGTGAAAGCCAATATCAAACGCGTCGGCAGACGGATGGGAGAATTAATTCCCCAATACAAGTGTATCGGGTGGATATTGGTAAATAAATCACGGCCGCTTCCATTTTATTTGTTTAATGGACGTTACAAATTATATGTACCTTTCTAATATGGCCGTAATTGTCAGTGTTTAATTAAGTTGAAATGATACATTATCATTTGTCTTTCAATTCGTATTGAAATGAGAAATTTAAAAAATAATTGCAATTCGATTTTACTGGTTTATAATTTAGATATATAGATAGATACTTTACTGTACACCATTACAAAAAACTTACGAACTAGTATTATTCTAATTGTGTACAAAGGGCGGTCTTTCGCGAAAAAGCGATCTCTTCCAGACAACCCGTGACTATATATTGCTGATTAGGAGTGGCAACTATGGTATACATAATTATTGTACGATTACTTACATTTTCATAATAAATATATTTACTATATATACAAATATACAATAGTATAGTGATAAAATGCAAATATTTAAACATAATACTCATGTAGCTATATGCAATATAATACTTATAAAATTAATTATCATCATATTGCAGATAGTTCCATGTTCTTAAATGTTATTAGAGATTTTGCTTATCTGACAGCAACAGACAATGTATTCCAAAGTTAGACAGCCTTAGCTATGAAAGAATTTTTAAACAATGTATTATGAATAGGAGTAATTAGTCTATGTTGGCTGGAATGGCGTAAATTGTGAGGGCAAGAAATAAATTCGAAGTGTTCTTTAAGGTACTGTGGAATAGTAGGGATGAATTAAATACAATAAAGCAATGAACAAATAATAATAATTTATGTTAATTTATAATAATGTTAACTAAACTTAAAAAACACACAAACAAATACTAAAAATATACTAAGTTACAAATAAGTTAATATATACAAGTATAGATTAACTTATTTCTAACTTATAAAGTTAAACTATCTATATAAATAAATAAAATTGATGTGTCCGTTTTGTACTGTCTAACATCTTTTTACTAAATGTGTACCGTACACGGCGAGATCGGTAACCCGACGGTCCAAACCCACAAGGTAATTTTTGGTGCTTATATACTAGGTACTTACCTGGTACCCCGGTCGACGGTGGCGGGACCAGGAACAAGGGTGAACACTATTTAGTCGGTATATTAAGGGAAGGGCGCCCCCTGAGAGGAAATATATAAAATATCCTACCAAACTACTGCTACAAGGGAAACACTACGGAGGTTAGATAAATGTCTGTCCAAATGCACCCGCGCCTCGTCCTATATTGTCACAACCACTTTTCCTCGGAGTATATTACTTTATTAATCACTATTAGTGTTCCACTCACTAGTATTTATAAATAATGTTCAATATATAATTAAATATGAAATAATATCACGCGAGAGCTAACACCGTGCGTCTACGAGTCCATTGCCGGTGTTCCCAATTTTCGACGCGATAAAAAAGTGCATACGAATGTATCGCGCAACAATCGAAAGCCGGCGCTCGATATCTGTATTCCGAACAAAATGAATATAAAAATATATTCCTGGCTGGACTGATTTTTCGGAAGTTTCACTGGCAGATAGCTGATGAGCTAAGGAATAAGTTAGGTTACTTTTAACATTAGGAGTCCGCGAAAAATATTTTTCTGCTATATCTTCGGAACCTAAACCTCGATAGCAATAAAATTTATACGAGACCATTATGAAACTATATTAAATCCAACTCAAAATGATCAAAATCAATTCAACAACAAAAAAGTTATTCCTGAGAAACTACAAAAACCAAAAATTTTCTGTCTGTTTTTAATGAATTTTCCTCGGAACCTAAAATCTGGTAGCAATCAAAAATGAGACCATTATGAAGCTGTATTGACATTGTATTGCATTCCAACGCAAAAAATGATAAAAATCAGTTGAGCAACATAAAAGGTATAACTTAGAAACTTTAAAACTCAAAACTTTTCTGTCTGATTTTAATATCAATATAATCTGCTATATCTTCGGAAACTAAAGTCCGTGAGCAAGAAAATATATCCATTATAAATATTTATTGAATCCAACGCAAAAAGAATCGTCAAAATCGGCCCAGAGACAAAAAAGTTGTGTCTACATAAAAAATACACGATGCACTGAGCACCTCCTCCTTTTTTTAATTTACCAATAAGCTTTTTTAAAAAGATTTTTGAATACAAGCTTTTGAGATCCAGGATATCATGTCGCAGCATAGTGCTAGCCAAGACAAGTAAAACGAGCCCAAACACGACGGGTCTATCCTGTTTAGTACACGAGTTCCTCGACATCATCAGACCAGCGCCATAGTACCATATTATTACGCGATATACATATGCGTGAAAAATTTCAGCTCAATCGGGAAGTTGGTCAAATTTAACTTGCAAGATTCCACCCGAACTTACATACATCAATTGCAAGTTAAATAAAAGCTTGTAAAAAGAAGAGGTTTTTTTAAAACTCCACTCATGAGCTGGATAATGAGCCTTTTCAGAAAGCAAACTCGGTTTTAATATTAAAGCAGATTAAATCTCATAAATATATTTACGAGGATCAACTTTACTAGCGCGCTGTACGTCATAAAGGAAAAGACATCGGCATTAAAATGTCATAAAGAAGTCTGTTTATTTATCATCTTCGCTTCAATTACTCAAAGTACTGTTATCCTTTATACTTAGTCGTTTTTTAGTCGTTTTTTATTATTTAAAGATCTTTCAGAACAAACGTACTTCATTGTTGTTGGGAAGAGATAGCAGAATTGGAGCCCTGGTATAAGACCCACCTAATGGAACGTAGTTACCTTGCCTATAGACGCGTGCAACATTGAGGGCGGAGCCAACGCATTGCCAATTTTTCAGATGAGATGCAGGGATCGAACAGGAGGATATAGGAAATTGGATAGAGGAGGAGGATGCTAGGGAGTCTCTTGCCGCTTCTTCTCTTTAACAGTAATAACACATTGCGAATCTGTGTACATAGACTAGGAAGTAAAATTAAATTTTAATCTGTATGTATGACCTTCAAAACGTGTTCTCCAGTGGAATTTATTTTGAACAAAAACATTTGAATTTGATGTGGGCCATCAGAATTCTTACTCTGTTTTGGGCTGCCTGTCCATTAAAGCGGAAAGAGGCTGCGGAGCGCAGAAATGGAGAAATATTTTTTTATGGATGTATAGGATTGCGTTTGACCATTGTCTCACCTGACGACGCGGTCTAGGATGAAGTACCCTTACTTAGAAGATATCCATTTACTCGTGACTTGGAGACTTCAAGATTGTATTTGTCAAGACAGACTCCGCAAATTATTCACAAATTATTTCACTCTTCGGCAGTGCGCACCAGATCAAATGAAGCCAAACGGCTGGTTCCGAGTGATGGTGTTTCCACCATGTAACGGTGGCGCAAACTGGTGCACCTGGTTGTGCGATGGTAAAATGAGGATGTAGGAATCAACTCGTACAAGTCTAAGGAACACTCCTCGAAATGTTATAATATTAACCGCTATGATTGAATAAAAATTGCGTCAATGTACAGGCAGCCAATCGTACTGGTTAATATTTCTCCGTTCCACAGCTTCGCTCCACTTAAATGGGCAGGCAGCCTTATGCCGGTATTGTATGAGTGGTAGCATGCCGCTTGAGCTAGCCCTAAGTAAGAACTATAATCAGGATGACGATTTCAGCCTTGCTTTACCAAGGATGAAATGTGTTAGGACACATGTAATTGTTTTCTACAATTCTTCTTAAATGACAAGACTTGTATTATTTTTAAAAACTTGTATTATGATTCCACTTCTGATATATCTAGATGCTTAGGTGGTTTGATTATAATTATTTATCAATTGATCAATGACCAATACGAGTGTATAATCTATACTTTTATATTAAATAGTAAATAATAAATGTGAAAATGTGCATGGATGTTTGTTACTGAACCATGCCAAAAGGGCTGAATGGGTCTGGATGAAATTTATCACAGAGATAGGTTATAGTCTGGATTAGCACATAGGCTAATTTTATCTCAACATTACACGGTTCCCGTGAGACAGCTTTAGCGCTACCGAAGCCGCAGGCAAAAGCTAAAATTCTATAAGTACATTAAGACAAATTATAGTGTGATGAGATTGACGTACTCTTGTAGCTGAAACCCCCAAGAAACAATTTTTTTTTTAACCTATTTTTTTTCTTTTATCTCTTTGCCATTAGATAAACTATCATGGTTTTCACAATCTCTTATACTCATTCGTTTAATTTTGTTCCAGGATGAGGGAATACGTTGAAGAAAACGAGAAAAACGATCCACTCATACACGCTCCAGACAAGAAAAACAATCCTTGGGCCGAGAAAGGCAAATGCATTATAATGTAAACATTAATAAAAACGCAAACCTAATTGAAAATATCACCAGAAAAATCTAAAATTAAACTCATTTTAAGTGGAACTAACGTCTGGTTTGAGGAAAGCTCAATTATCTGCCAGATAATATGATTATTATATGAAACCAACGAGCCAAGTATGTTTTGTTTAATTCAGTTTATTCGAAACGCTTCGTGAAGATTTGTTTTCTATGATTTGAAAGATTCAGAAGACAAACAAAAAATGTTTATACGTGCTCGAGTCGAATGACAACATATTGCCAGTATTATCCGAAGAGACGAGTGAAATTTAAGAAGAAGATTCAATAAATCTACAAAAATAAAACAATATGAAGGGTAATTAAGTCCACTGTTAACTTACCCAGTATTTTATAAAATGAAGAATGAAACTTATGAAGGAAATGACTTGAAATTTCGATAATGCTTAGAAACCTGGAAAGACAAACGTCTTTAATAGTTATAAATAAATGATGATAAATGAGTGATCAAAAAAATATAAAGATAAATGTTTGCTAACTGCTGATATAATGCGTAATAGTATAGTATGTCCAGAATTAAGACTAAACATGTTAAGGAAGATGTTAAAAAGCTTTGAGAAAAAAGTGATGAAGTCAAATGTTAACTTACTTCTAATATTGTCTAAAATTAAGAGTTAAAAGTAAAAGAAATGTTTAAACATTCTTAAAATTCATTAGAGTACTACTAAGTATGAGATCAGTGTGACTATCAATGTGCTTGAAGAAAAAGTTAAGTTTAAAAAGGAATTTGTCATTGCTAATAAATGTTACGGGATATTTAAACTTAAGTACAAATTTCTTAAAAGACGACATGAGTCTCAAGAAGGTAACCATCTACACTGATACAAAAATCAACAACTGAAAGTCAAATCTATCACAATGCAACAACTTCTGGGGGACTAACCAAAATTATTGACAGAATTGATAAGGTAGGAATCTATCAATTGTTACGAGAAAATTGAAAAACATTTATCTGGAACAGACAAATTTTGTACTCGAAAACACTGAATTCATAACTAAGCTGAATTCTTAATTGTGGCTGTAAAATATTTCTGATGTAATAAATCTTTTGAAATATTGTAATCACACCACGTGTAATCCAAATTTCGCATCAATAGTTGGCGGTCGTAGATAAGGTAACTGATGGAAAATAGATATGGAAAATAAAGTTGATAATAAAACTGGAATTTTACCATTATTAGAAGGCCTATGTCCAGTTATGGATAGCCATTGGGTGCAGACTGAAATTCACACCACTGCACGCAGCAATATGAGTTAAAATAAAATTTGTAAGGACAACGTCAAAATAAATATAAGAAGAATAATATTTTTAAAGAATACTCTAAAATTTTGGCAAATCCAAGATCTAACACATCTGACAGTTTTCTGACGTTTTATAATCATGTTGCTACTTAAAACTCATTGATACCGTTTTGTAACGAGTTTAATAACGTCCTTATTCTTATTTTGACGAAAAATCAAACACTCAAAAGGTTTTTACTGGCAAGTTAAATAAAGTAACAAAAAGAATAATTGACCCAACTTTGTAAACACGGAGTAATTTTGTCAGTGAATTATATTTATTTATTTAAAATGTTACGTTCATAATAACGATTCTAGTCCTTTAATGCTAAATAAGTGAAAAATTGTACATTTTGACTGCGCGAATCAATGTACTTATGATACGTTAAAAATGGGAGTTTTTAAAAATGGTTGTAAATACGTTAAATTTTGTATTTTCTAGTATAGAATGTTCGGTCAGGATGCAGTCGGTAGAAATTCTACCAGGTGTGTAAAACGCGGTGGAGAATAACGTAATGGAAAAAATAAAACCTTAGATAATGTAAATTTTGAAAAAAATTCCCAACGTTAACAACCTTTTTATTTATTTTATTATTTATATATAAAAATCTACTTTAAGAGACGCCTCATTAATGTCTTAACGTATTTTGGTTTTGTTACAAAGAACCCATAAGACATACAAATCAAAAGCAACTTCCTCTTTCATAAATTTGTATGGTTTTAATGGATTCTTTGAGCCGATTACTCGGCAATAAAATTTTGTCATCAAGGAAATTAAATAAACTATTGAATACGAAGATTCCACGAGCTCATGAATCTTCGTATTTAAATAAATCTATAGGGAATAATCGCAGTCACAACTTAACATGTATTTTATGAATCACAGATGTGGGTAGAAATGATAAAAAATATTGGCAATAAAGGAAAACGTAGAGAAGTAAATGGAAGGTTAACTTAGAATCGGATTAAATTTAAGGTCTTAAAAGAACGACATAATCTTGTTTGAAATAATATTAAGCTGTAAGTTATACTTTTTTATGGAAAAATTGGGTACATTCCACGGTGCCATTATGCTAGTAATGCTTCTCTGGTAGCTTAGCTCTTCTCTATTACTTCATAACTAGAGTTATAACCGCTCTAAAATTTCATTTACCCCATGTTTCATTGAATCTAATAAACTAAGTTAAACGATCTATCAATTAAAAAATTTTAATCTAGCACTTGATTAGCTAAGTATAATTATTCAAAATTTGAAAAATCTACCAGTAAGACATTTAAAAAAGTTTTGGTAAAAATGATCTATCGTAGTTTCCAAATTTAAAAAAAAACTTCTAAATTTTAATCTAAGATTTTCTAGGCACTAGGGATGTTTAAATATTCAACAGTTTTTAATTATGAAATTACTTTCATATATGTGACTATAATGCAAGACACCTGTAAAAATTGAATTTTAAATATTCCAAGTCCGTGTAGCGCTATTATCTAACATTCCAAATAAAATGGATTGTCTTTAATCCAAAAAGTATTTGATTAAACATAGATAAAATAAACTTACGCACTGTAGATAAACGTAGATTAAAAAAAATATTAAAAAATCTAATGTTAAACTTAAAAAAAATCTCTTTAAATTTAATTCAATATGTTTCCCTATACCATATCTATACATCAAGTATGGAAAATCATTCTGGCTGTGACTACTTCCAGTTTGTTTAGATGCGTCATTCATCAATAGTTCATTAACAATTATCGCTAACACCACCAATAATACAAATAATTTATTTAAATTTGAAAAATACAAGTCTTTCATTCGAACTTGAAAAATACAAGCCATTCGTTTAAACTTGAGTAATACAAGTCATTCGTTTAAACTTAAAAAAATACAAGTCACTCGTTTAAACTTGAAAAATACAAGTCAGCCGTTTATTTTCACACTTGAATAGACAAATTCATACACGTCAATTTCACACAATAATTTCAATTCCCATCACTTCCAATTATTCACTATATAATTAAGTTTCACGTCTAATTTAGATTTAAAATAGAGATAAAACCTAGATTCTTAGGAAGTAAACGAGTAGATTTAGCTAATTAATAAGAAAAAATCAAAGTTGTTTGTTAATCTACACGAATATAAATTGCAGTTCAGAAAATTAACCTTAGGGGATAAATAAAATTGAATAATAATATTTTAATTAAAAGACCTAGTATAAATAAGGGATGAGGGTATTCCTTGATGGCAAAGTTTCTCCTCTTAATTTGTCTCGAGGCATTTCGGGGGCGTCTCTTTGTTGAATTTATTAAGTTTTTAAAATTATTTATTCAGTTGTTAAAATAAGTTTTTAACCAAAGAATCCTTTGAAATTATTCAGTGAAATATGATTTTTAATTTAAAATATAGTAAAATATATTATACTTTATAAAATATTTTATTTTATTTTAAATATTATCTTTTATTCTAAGCTTAGTGGAATTAAATAAATTTAAAAAAACAACAGTAATTTCTAATGTAATCCGTTTAACAACTAGCTAAGATTAATATTGGAAATGATTTTTTTAGAATCAATAGCTCGTAAGATATCGTATGTTATTATTAATTATGTATTCAGTATTCACTGAAATAAATGAAAATCTGTAATATGCGGTGTTTTATTTGAAAGAATTTTCTGTATTTAATATGTTAAATCCACTCACTATGCCCACTTCCCCGGTGATAAGTGACGACAGAAATGGGCACCGTGATAGAAAAACAACCTAAGCGTCAAATGTAATATTTTACAGGAGAACTATTCTATTTTTTTATGATAAGTAGGTTCTAGTTTTTCTTTTTTTTTTGAATTTGTCCGGTCTTGTTTATAGTTTTTTTGTCGGGTACTGTTTGAATTTTTTGTTATATTTTTTTCTTTTTGTATGTTTTTATCTTTTTCTTTATTTAATTTTTTCAAACTTACAGTGGCTCCTTAATTCCTAACATTCTTGTTTCCCTTAGTACTTTACATTTTAGTTCTACTATTTATTACATTTTACTTTTATGTTATCTTATTTGTTATGATTTCTTGATATTACTACTTATTGTTTATACATTTTATATATATACAAATATATCCTTAAGGGCCTTACTTATAATCGTTTCTTACATTTAAAGAAACTGCTTAGTAACTGATTAGTGAAAATATTACCTATAAACTCCTCTTTAGTCGAATATTTTGAGTACAACCTACGATAATCATTCAAATTTCGTTTACCTGTGCTCCTCTTAGGTAAACAACAAGTAATAGACGTTTATAAGTGAAAAGAAGATATTCATTGATTAGGGTCTGATTCTGATTCTCTTACTTAAAAGATTCTTAATCGTTTCTTTACGAGGTTATTATAAGTAAAGCCGTTAATGTATAGTTATATATATTATAATCAATATGTAAATGTTTCGACTTCGTATATTGCGTTAAAAAATGTGAAAAAATCAGGGGGGATTATTCGCACCAAGATATTCCGAAAATACAATTTTGGAATTTTTGTTTGTCTGTCTGTTAGAACAACACGAGAACTACTAAACAAATTTCAATGAAACCTGATACAGAGCTCACTTGCATCCCAGGTCGTGACTTAGAATACTTTTTACCTGAACGTATATGAATAACACTCGACATAGTAATAGCTTATAACCCGAATTAACACTTAGGATATTTTTTATCCCGATAAATAAATTAGTTTCTATGAAATAAATGGATTAGTAAAATAGATACGCTGCAGTCGCGTTTTTCAATTCTAGGTGTATTAGTACCTACGTTATTTTTTATTGCAGGAGTTCAGCAGACAGGCAGACAGCCCACTTGATGAAAAGCGGTTACCATCGCCTATGAACATTTTCAACAAAGGTGCTACAAATGCACTGCTGCTCTCTTAAGGACACTGGAACCTGGAAACTAATGCCGGAACACACTCAAGGTTGTTATGGCGACATGCTTTAGACCAGGGACGGTAGCCATCCAGTCGACAAATGCCCTACCACCTGGCTATAGGTTGTTTTGTCGCCTCTTACGACAGGCGGCCCGGCCGCAGGTATTTGTATTATTTCTCCGTTCCTGCATGGATAAACAACATCTCATTCATTATATTACTTAAAACCAAGTTGGCTGCGCCTTGCGTCAATGTTTCGCTGCGCAGGTGTAGACTATAATTATGGAATTAGTTTCTTTGTTATTATAGTGAACTTGTTACAAGAAACAGTAAAGTATTTCGGTGAAACACCTAATTAAAGTTGTATGTATATACTTTACATAGAGCTACCACCTTAGGATATATATATATATATATATATATATATATATTAGGGTGATCCAAAAAAAATCTTTTTTTTTTTTTCCAAACAGGCTCAAAAGTTTCTTTTGGGTGAAAAAAAATTCTGTGAAAAGATGAGCCCTTAATATTAATATTAAGATTGTCCTCATCGCATTTTTTTTAATTCCTATAAGAATAACACAGGATTTTTTTTTTTTTGGTTCTTCTGATTTTTGTACCGTTCAACCGACTGGTTGAGTGATAAATCGCTTTTCCAAACTTTATAGAGAATTGAACGCTCTACAAAAAAGGTCTGATAACATTTTTGGTTATGGGCTGTGGTTATATATATATATATATATATATACCAACCACAACCCATAACTGTCCCAATGCTGGGCTCGGGCCTTCCACTATAGGGAATGGACAGTATACCCGCCACGCTTATCCAAGGCGGCTTGGCAGGTTTGACACATCGGTTATCTCGATATGCAGGTTGCATCGCATCACGATGTTTTTCCTTCACCGTTGTTAACACGTGATAATTGTAACAATATGCACATTAGGTCAGAAGACAGCCTAAGTGGTGCATGCTTTCCGGCCAGGATCGAACCCGCGACCTTTGAGTCTAGGACGCGTGCGCTAGCCATTACGCTACCACAATTTAGGGACCTACCTACATGACCTAGGGATAGTACCTAGCTATTTTTCATCGGCGTAGCCGCGGGAGAAACACTTGTACATCTTTATTTCTTTATGTGGAAAATAAATGTCTAGCCATGCCATCTCTACCAGGACCAGAGCAAAAAGGTTGACATAATAATGACGTAAAGTTGTGAAAAATAAAATGGGTATCAATGGTTTCAAAACACAGAATGCTGAAGACTGCGTGACGTGGAGAAGGAGTAGTAGGAGAGCGACCCTGTATGTGGAGAGAATGCTCCGAAGGCTACTAGGATTCACACAGGGGGTGGGGTATAGTTATACGAGTAGGGCACATTTAATTATTATGAACTATTAACATATCCGCACTTTTTTAATATATGTTAGAAAGCTAATGCCGATAGAGAATCAAAGCGGAGCAGGCATTAGTGTTTTTTTAACCAACTTCAAAAAAGGAGTAGGTTCTCAATTCATCGGAATCTTATATGCTTATTTTTTTATAACCACCCAAAATTCACTTTTTATCTCAAATATTAAATAAAAGTGCCTCATATCTTTATCGCATTCAGTGCAGGAATGGTGACGACATTCCACTGCTTCTTCTATGAACTAGAAGTCTAAACCTTCACCTGCTTGTCTCACTGGAAAGCAAAATTTTCTAAGTTAATGATGATATGGTAAATTTCGTAAACGGTGTTTTGTTATTTACGTATGGTCTGGGATTGACCCCAGTTGCCCGTTATTTGTGTAATTAACACAAGCATAAGTAACTTACTATAAATACTAGTTATTATTTATTTTTTGCGTTTTCCCCGTGGCTTGGCCACTTGAAAATCCTTAGGTAGTAGCTGTATTTTACGTGAATAAAAATTTAATTCGGTGATATCGATACATATAATAAAACTGTAGCGGTCGAATTTTGTGAAAAAGAACTAATATAGACTTTTAAAAAAAATGTTTCTCTGTTTGTAAGGGCTAATCTCCAACAATTTCTCACCATGCAGACGAAGTTACGGGCATCAGCTAATATATATATAAGCATTCAATACTTCAGTTTCTTATTCCATTCACTATAATTACAAAGAAGCTAAGTCAATATAGTGTTGACAAATGCACTGCGAAACATAAAGAAAAGTCGCAACCAACCTGTTTTGAAGTACCTAATACGTATCGAATCACATGTGGGCAACATGACAACCTATTTGTTATCGAATTACAGCGATGGTTGTCGACATCGCAATTGCAGCGTTATCTTTTTACTAATCCGTGTATTCCACCGACACCACGTGATTTATGCTACTATGTTCAGTAGTTTCCCAAGAGAATGTGACAGTAGCGCCATCTTTTTCGCATTTTCGTCTTTTCCGTGGAAACGTCGTCAATTACCGGTATAAAAAGTATCCTAAGTTACGCCCCGGGATATAAGCTAGATCTATGTTCAGTTTCATTTAAATCCGTTCAGTAGTTTTCACATGACGTTCTTTCAGATATACAGACAAAAATTCTAAAAATTGATTTGTTTAATATCTTGGTCCGAATTAGACGCCGCTGTTTTTTTTTCAGATTTTTAAACGCAATTTAATTGTTTATCCGTTCAGGAACGGAAAAAAAGGAAACACAATTTCCTGCAGCCAGGTGACCTGTCGTAAGAGGCGATAAACAATCCACAGCCAGGTGGTAGGGTATTTGTCCTACTGAATGGGTACCACTATTGGTCTAGAGTATGCTGTTGTGGCGACATTAGTGCCAACATAAAAACAAGCGCGAAACAAATAGTTATTTATCTGTACAAAGCAAAACATCGCGCCGTTTTATGACAGCGCGCCCACAATTTTTCGCGGCAATCCATTTGCCGCGAAACAGTCGAGAACCGAAGTTATTTCGGGTCATCTTGACACAGTCCGACTCACGTCTTCAACGCGACCGCACGACATACGTGCTCGTGTACAAAACGTTAGTTTTCGCGTTCGCTGCTTGCCTTCATAGCAAAATCCTTCTGAACTGTAATATTGTAACATTGAGAGTGAGTGTGTGATTAAAAGTGTACGTCGCAAACAATCTCTTTCATTGACCCGTACACCGCCACAACGACCAACACAACCATCATCACCATCATATCATCAATCACCTCCTCACTGTCATAACAACCTTGAGTTGTGTTTCGACATTAGTGACCAGATTCTAGTCTCCCTTAAGAAAGTAACACCACACCTCTAGTGTTGCAAATATCCATAGGCGATGGTAACCGCTTTCCAGCAAGTGAACCGTCTGCCTGTCCGCTGAACTCCTGCAATCAAGAGAATAGATTAGCAACTTAGTCTTCTCTATATTTACGTGGACCTATAACAACGACCTTTCTATAAGACTACTTCTTTTCTTCTATTGTTGGGACACAAATAAAAGGGCAACCCGTTCCAATTACCTTATCTCCATAGAATTAAATAATGACGTATTTACAGAGCATCCAATAATGTTGACAGTCACAAATCAGTTACCGCGAAGCCCCCGTCTGAGCCAATCGGATCATACATTTTTCCATTTGGGGAGACAAACAATGGTTCTTATAGGGCAAACGGGAAAACGGCACAAGTCACAAATTTATTTCATCTAATTTTAATATTTATTTTTTAATTGATACACCGACAACTGAAACTTGGCACGAAATTCAAGATATTATAGAAATTGCTTAGTTTTGCTTTGTATTTAACTAAACATACTATAAACTAAATAAACTGAGTAGCTACTCAGTTTCTTTTTTGTTAGAATTTACTTATAGTGGATTCTTTTGCAGTCGGTTTTATTTTTGTCATTTTTTTTCTACCATTCACTTACTCAAATATTTGAATAAATTTAAAATAAAATATATGAAACACGTTTTACGTGCTTATAAAATACGAGGGTTGTTCTCGATTTCCTTAATATCCCCTTATCAGATCCTCACTTGGTGACAATAGGACCACCTTAGAATTATACTCTTTCGAGTAAAAATAATATGAAAATCGGCTCACAACTACCGGAAAAATCGCTTAATAAACATGCAAAAAGACATGCACTCAAATTGAGAACCTCCTCTTTTATGAACTTGATTAAAAACGCATATACATAAATGAATGTAAAATCAGATCCTCTTTTCATGTTGGTTAAGATATGTAGTCTATTTCAATTTGCATGTTAACACAGCAGTCCAGAATTAGGATCTGAACGCGTATCCAAATAGCAGTGGTAGGATTGCTGGCATAGATAAGAAGGGAGACTAACCTGTGTGCCTCTGGGCTACACTAACTATGCGTGCTGCTCACCAAGTCGTAAGCATTGCAGCAAATCTTCTGGGTTGTCTCCTTCGATGTTATATGAACACACGTGGCGCGGTATAACTGCACTTATAAGCAATTTAAGGCTGAAAGATATGCGGGTTATCGTACAAGGGTCGACAGCAAACTAACTCGTAAAGACAAGCAGTATCAGTACAGCGCTAACAATGACAAGGATATTCAAAATGGAACGGAAAGTGGTGGCTGGGAAAACGTGACTGGATAACGCGGTTAGTAAAAGCAGATAGTTATGGAAATATTTCTCAGGACAGTATAAACAGTAGTTTACACTGAGCGGCAGAAATATTGCATTATAGTTGTTACGACATCCCGTCACATTCCCGGAAAGCATCCCTTTCCCGGGAACATTTCCTTTTCTACCTTTATTCGGCCGGTTTGCACCAGAGGGAGTTGCGCACACACACGCACCTAATTGGCCGAGCCGAATCTCCAATGGCTGCCTAAATATCGTCGCGACGCCACGCTCGCCGATAAATAGTCAAAAACCGTCGGCAAACTATTTGTATTGTGTCCTAAAACCGCTCCCTAAAGTGACAACTGTGTCCCGGACATCTTAGTGTAGTGTTTGTGGGAAACCAGGACGCGCGAATCTGGCCGAAATCCTACATAATTCCTTACACAGTTCCAGGGACGGTAAGCGTTCCTTTTTTTTCTGCTTGATTCACTAGGATTTGCGAGGCGGCATCAGGTCTAATAGAGATCAGGGTTTGCTCCGGCGAAGTAGCCATTCATATCTTAATAGTACTCTTGTTTCTAAAAGAACTGTGCAATCGGGTGGAATACATTCCTCCTTATCCCATATACGTAAATTCCGGGCGATGTCCGGCGAAGGCTCGCTTGCTGGTATTGTTGTAATAACAAGCACAGTATTCCTGTGATATAATCGAACTTAGGTGGATAGTTACGCTAGCATAATTGTAGAAAAATTAAACAGAGAAGATATTTGATTATGTAATAGAAATGGAAAATACAACTTACTACATTTATTTTAGGAAATCCCAAAAACTTTTGCCGAGGTTTGATTTAATACTACGATGAAATAAATATATAGGTGGTAACTGACTGACCCGTAGCCTCTTCGTTGGGATCATAAAAAATACACATCGCTCAGGAATAATGTAACTTTTTACTGGAGAAAGATTTTTGTAAATAGCTTCAGTGGTTCAAGAAATTACTACCTACAGATAGACTCACAAACTTTACCTGTTTATAATTTTATAGGACAGATATATCGAGAATTATCCTCCAGGAAATAATATTGAAACTCAATTTTGCTACAAATTGTTATCATGTTTTTGTGAGGCGCAATACTCATCGAGGCCCAGTTAGTTAATAGCCGTGTATCTAAGGCCTTTGTAGTTGCGCAGACTAAATTTTTCTGGCCACTTGTCTATACCGCAAAAGTTTCGGGTTCGGTTCCTAGTATGGTAAATTTCGTAAATGAACTTTCCATTAATTACCTAGGGTGATCCGTTATACATTAGCAACAATACAGGTGTAACTTTCTTAGCTTGAGAATATACATATATATTGCATGTTTGTCTATCGGTTATTAACTTATATTGACCATAACGGAACCTTAATAGAATTGTCATGTCCGTCTGTTCAAGTATATCAAAGTCATTTTTCACAGTAATTACTGCAACTACATATAATTTGATGATATATTAAACGCTTTTACAAAACTGAGAAGCTAACACTGCACCTGTGCTATGCTATACGAAATGCCATTTGGAATACTACCACCCTACTAATTACATTTACGGTAACCGTCATTTTTAGGTTTTTAATTTTTGCAGAAGTTATATCCTAACGCGCGCTACACATAAAGCTTGTTTTTTTAATTGTTTTTAGATACAATAAAAATTGACATAATATGGAATTTTTTACCGCGTTTTTCTTCAAACCGCCATTTGCAAATACCGCGTTTGTTATAAGAAGATATGTCTTACTGAGAAATCTGTAATTTGGAGTTATCGCCTTTTGCTGTGTAGCCCAAATCAATATTGATCGCTATAAGGGAGAAAAGCCCCGTATTTCCGGCGTCAATAAAGTCACCCATTTGATTAATGCAATTTGACCTGTACGTTAATAGAAAAGATTTACCCTGAAGATGAATATAAATTCATTCTTTAGTCTTCTCCTTTTTTATATATAAAAGTCAATTGTTGTTCGTTAGTCTATCTAAAACTCAAAAACGGCTTGACCGATTTTGATGAAAGTTTTTGTATGTTTAAGGGGGTCCCGGAATGGTTTAGATTCACAACTGGAACCAGTAGGTGGCACTGCAATCGGGTTCTACATATGTATTTTTAAGAGTAAGACGACTTCTGCCAGACTAACTAATAGTTAATTGTTATCTCAAATTATGAAAACATTATAATTATCATTTTCTTCTATAATATTGTTACGTGCGAGTGGGGGTACGCACTATGGATTGAAAAGAAACACCACGTTAATTTAGTAAATGCTTTTATTAACTTTTTAAGCTCCGAGGACCAGCACGTAGTAGTCGGTGTCGGCTGTAGAGCATGGAGTTGGTTCGCGACTTCTTCTAATTCCTGTCGGTATTCGCAGTTCACGAAGTCCGCAAGGTCTTGGAATCGGTCGCTTATGGTATTAGGTACACTGTCAACTTATTCACAATATTTATGCGCCTTCTCAATTTGACTGGTGAGATCCGCTTGTGGAAGGCCAGCCAAACCGATTTGCTATTGCAAATTAAAGCGAGTCCTGTACGAAATACCCTTTTCTCGAAGGATCATTAAATGTACAGTTTATACATTTGTTCTTGCTTGTGGTGGTGGATACTGGCAGTTGTTGGTGGAGTGCTGGTGCTTTCTTGTAGTAGGGTGAAGAAAATACACTTGTAGTACTCTGGCTTGGATGCTGATACCTGGTCGCAGCTCAATGGCGACTCGGTAGCGACTCACCCACAATGTATTTGTGAGCGTTATTTATACTAATGTTATTATATTAGTGTAGCCTAAAGTAGGCCGCAGCGTCAGCAAAACGCTGTACGTTGAACCGTACACAGCCGTACGTGATTATTGTATAATATAATTCAGGCAGAATAATATAAGTAGAGAAGAAGAACAGAGTAATATAAGTAAAAAAGAATATGAACAGAGTAAAAATCTATTGCATCTGCCAAGATGAAACTAAAATATACAATACCGTCTATATACAATTGAGAGATTTTAAATTATAATCTAAACATCATGTTAGAGATAAACATTGTTACATAAAATTATATATAGTAAACTATGAAGAACTACTTTATACAAAATAAGCGCTAATCACATAATAAAAAAAAATATAACATTATTATTCAATAAAGGAAATGGCCGATTGTATCACATAGAAATAAGAGGGCACATAACAAAACTAATTATTAACCTTAAAAAGAAACATGACAAGAACAACTATGCAACTAAACATAAGCTCCTTACTAGTAATTTCAAAATTTAAGTGATGGTAGGGCAAGTGAATTAATAGGAAGATATAGAAACTGGTAAAAAATCATAATCATTATTTATTATTTTATTAACAAAGTTGGGTCGATTTGGTCTTACGCCAAAAGGAAGGTCACTGAAAATCAGCGTTGTGTCCGATATAATTCCGGCACAGCAATATGCTGAGTGCAGACCTTGTTTGCTAAAAATGCGGCGTACAAATTCTCAAATATGCTCTGTGTATAACAATATATAAGGAATGTGATTACGTCGCTATTTCTGCAGATAATTTTTTTCTTTCTTTTCAAATTGCTTTATCTCGCTATTCCATATTTAAAATTGACATTATAACTTTTTTCTTTCATGTACTGGCAACACGAAGCTTGTTAATTTTACCGGCAACACAACTAATTATGGCAAATGGCGGTCGTAATGGAACCACTGCCGCCATTATTCATAATTTAAATAGAACAAAAGCGGAATTAACTAAATCATTGAATATATGTGAAAGTTTGTTGGAAAGTTAAGTCAAAGTGCTGCTTTTGTTTTATGTGAGAGGTTTACGGTTTATTATGGAGGTTGTTTTAGTTTAATTTATTCGTAGAAACGACATTTCGCTAGCCCCTAGGTAGTACGTCAACTAACATGAAATTTATTTATTATTATTTGAATATTATACAAGTGCCCGACATATTAATAAGAATTAAATTTGTATGCCTCCATATATCACTGCATTATGTGACTTTAGCGTGTTTTGGATGGCACCAAGAATATATAATCAGTTACGGTGTAGCACCCTCATGCTAATTTTCATATTTAAAACACGGCCGTATTGGCATTTCATCCATCCCATTCTTGTAACAAAAATAAAATTAATAAAATGATATAGTCAGTAAATTTCAATAGGCCATCAAATCAAATCACTTATTTGTTCAAAAACATGGTGAATAAAAACATTAGATGACACCATGTTATTTTATGTTTCACGTGTTTTTGCCGTTTCAGGCATGCAAATGGTAACTAAAACACCTTAAAAGTCAACAGAGTTCATACATCATATATGATTATCATCATATATGTTTTATATCTATATATGACTATAATAATTTGACATAGGGCAGAAATCGTATTATTGTAGTGTGCCATGCTACATCAAAATCGCTCTCGTATTATTAGTAAACCCATAGCACCTCTCTACACCCCTTAGCCACTCACACCCATGTTGCCCCTGCCTTTTATGGCATCTTTTAGGGCCCATGCAGGGAGTGGCGAGTCACCGTCTGCCCATTTTTCCATGTTCCCTGAACATTGCGACGGGCAGACGCTATAGTCCCCATATTCCCAGACCGCTAGTACCACTAACAGTTCACCCCAATAGCCCGGTACTTTTTGTCCTCATTTCCCACAATAGTCCTACACTGGCCAGGGCTTATCCTTGGGTACTTTATTATATGGTGTAGACAGAGATAATCGCCGGTCAGTGTCACACAGTCACATTTACATTAAATTTGTTAAGGGGCCTCTACATGTTGGCCTCCGCATGGCCCCCACACAAGCCCTCCAAAAGTCCGGGCCATTTTTATGGCCCGTGGTCTTGAAAGACATACATGTATAGTGACAATTTCATTACAATAATTATAATTTCACAATTATAATAGCGACAATGTCATAATAAAAGTTACAATGTCACAGTAATAATAATGACAACGTCATAATAAAAATAGTTATAATGTCACAATAATAATAGTTGCAGTGTCATAATTATAATATTAAAATGTCATAGTTTAAAAATTATTATCAATCAATGTTTTCAGTGATCGAGTTGATATTATGTTAGGTTAATTTATTAATTACTAGCTGACCCATGCCCACTTCGCTGAGCATCAGAAATAATATTAATCAAAATCAAATATACTCTATGTCACTTAAGAAAAATGTATTTTTCCACTGGTGAAAGTATTTTCAAAATCGATTTAGTAGATCTAGAGATTATCCCCTACAACGTCACACATTCACAAACTTTACCTGTTAATAAAATTATATGCGTTTGGGTACCCTGAATCCCTTGGACACCCAAGTAAAGACGGCGCTCAGTACCAGTGCAACAAATATTAATACTAAGTTACTTGGTTAAAAATTATGAATTCGTGTGGTTTAATTTATGTTTTTAATAACGAGATGTTCGTAAATTTTTTACGACCTATTAGCACTTTATCGAAGCTACGTTGTATAAAGCGCTACACACACTATCGGATATGTCAGTAACTCGCGGCTGAGGATGGTGACTGATAGTGTGTATGGCCCTTTTGCGAACGGATTAAGTGTTGCCAATTATCGTTATAAAACGCGCTTCTTCACTGAAATATTGAGGTGTATTGGAATGTTAGAAGAATTTATATCAGACCGGTAATCAAACCCGGAACCTGTGCGTTGCAGTGACCTAGGACGGCAAAGACTTGGCCCCTTTCAACCACAGAGGTCTTCAAGGTTTATTAGGTCTACACCTGATCATCGAGACAACCGATGTTCAAACCCGCCAAGCCGCTTTGGACAAACGTGGCGGGTATAATAAAAACAATAAATAATTTCTAATACGGCGTCTTTCGTAGTATTATTCTAGCATGATAGTCCGCAATATGTAAAATATTTCATCTACATAGCACTTGTACCACCACATTCGCTAACAATACATTGGGCTGCCGCCAACAACCTATATTTTAAACATTTACACATAACTTCAATTTTGTATTGAAAGATTCAAGTAATTTTTGGGGTTCTATACCTTGACAAAGTATTCTAAGTGTTGCTCCGGGTTATAAGCTAGCTCTGTGTTGCAGTGGCGTGGACTTCATACCACCCGCAAGAGTTAACTTGACACTTTGCTCGGATGACGTAAGCGCGAGGTACTGACCCGATCGTACACGTCGATGGTGAAGCGGTAAGAAGGCGGTGGTCGGAAGGGGAGCGCGCATTCCACTCAGGTCTCAAGTTAAGTTAACTAACCACTAAGAAACTAGCAACTAGCGATGAAAAGGTCCCAAGCGCCATGCATTCATTGCAGTTTACGCATTTTATTACTATTCTTTGTTTAACTAGCAACCATAGGGTCGAAAGCGCTATGAATTTTGGCACTTACGTTTTTTATTCGTACATATATTATAATCTTATGAATATCTTTCATGCTCGGCGGCTTTCTCCACGTATTGGATGAAATAGTAACTCATAACCCGATTGGGCACCGGCTTTTGCTTAATATGTAGTAAGCAAATTTAAAAATACAAATTGTAATAGGAAAATACTATTTTATCAACAACGGTGTAGCCGCTGCTTGTGACATACGATATGTTTTTTCAACTGGCTTATCTTAGCCGAATTTACACCCCACGCTACAATTATGTTGAGTTTCATATAAATCCGTTCAGTATAGTAGGGAGGGATAAGCGGAGATTTTGGGGTTTACTCGAGCGCGGCAGAATAACTTAAGGGGATAAACCTTGCCTTACCTATTATGTACCCCCACCATATATGAACCCTTCACATAGGGTGGGGTTATTTTTTATTCTTCAATTTTTTTTCTAATCATCACATTAAGGAAATTCCCCCACATAATTGTCAGATTACGGGTCAGCAGGTCAAGGACATCAACGTCTGTATATCTGACGCGCTCGAGTATTTCAATGTTACGTTTTTTATTTTCATTTTTAATAGTTGGTCAGTCTTTTGAATAAGTATTCATTTAGGGTTTAGTTAACATCCTTTTTGAATGTCTGACGCGCTTGAGTATTTCTGTGCGACTCTTTTTTTTTAACTTGTACACGCTCCCTCAATGAAAGGGCATACATCATATAACCTTTTTTGTTTTTAGCAGTGTTCATGTGATGCTCTGGTGCTCGTGAGAGAGAGACAGATAGACAAATATTTTAACTTTTAAAATTTCCTGTATGTCTTTTTTTATTGACATTTGCTTGCAGGGGAATAAATAATATGTATGTACGAGTATATTAGTACTCATATGTAATTACAGTATAGATGTCTATCTACGGGTGGATCACCATACGAAGCCTACGCGGACACAAGCCGGGAATAAAGTAATGCCTTTTCAAATGTGCGTGTGGGTAAACTTATGAAATATACATGCGTTTGATAGTTTGTGGTTAAGAGTATTGCATCCACTGGAAACCATTCCCCTTTTTATCTATACTGATTTAATTAATTTAATTCGATTTAACACTGAGTTCTCGTAACGCACTGCGGCGCGATCAGCATCCTATTCTAAGATCGGCATCTGTTAACGATGCCGAATTAGTTTGTAGATAGTTTTTAGAAAGTTGTTTCCCACGAAGGCAATGCAGATGTTGGGATATGTAATATTTACGATGACCCCCGTAATGTCCTTCATTGTTTAATGTTTTTGAGAATTTTGATAATAGTTTAAAATAACGAAAAGATGATCCTGACAGCCATTACCATTGTACATATTTTAGAAAATAGCTGTAATTTAACTGCATGCTTTGTTTAAGTCCAGTGAGGAAACAATTTATTAGTTTATAGACAAGGATCGCATTTTCTGAGAAGGGTTTGGGTCCAGGCCAGAGAAATCGTGGGAAGCTTCTGCAAGATGTTAGTTTTTTAAGTGAATTTTTTAGTATAAGTAGACGTGATCTGCCGAAACAGAGTCAGTGTTGTATTAAGTGTTGTGTTGAGTGTATAAAATGTAGTCAGAGTGTATCGAGAGTATCGAAAGTGGTAGTCAGCAGTCAAAGTGTAATATAGTCTTAGTTAGCGTACGTATACCGATTACGGCTTTATTATAGCCAATGGTTATTTGACTTATTTGTAACTCAGTGAAAATAAACGAAACGACGAAAACCGTAAGAGTGACTGGTGTATTATTTCCACCGGCATATCCCGCCAGCACCTCCTACAGGCTTCCACCGAGAGCCCTGTCGGAGACCGCTACAGTTCTTTATAGCATCCTTTAGCCGACTTCATTTTGAGAGTTCAAGTCTCCATATCAATGATATAAGAATACCGTTTGATTCTTTTGAAAAATGATTTAATAAGTACGTGGTAAAAGAAATGTCTTTCTTTAAAACACTAATCAGTATGCAAGACATGCTTGTCTGTTTGTTCGAGTGCCAACAAAGTAAAGATACTGTCCGAAGTTTTTCCATTACAATGACTCGTACATAAAAGTCAGACGGTGGAAATTGTGTGCATTCTGAATACTTAATGATTTAATTAAATAACATTTTTTTCTTTTTCTAAAACAGAAAACTCAACTGAAATATTTTTATTACAAAACTTCGTGGCCTCGTTGGTTTGTGGGTGGGTGGTTTTCTCGTGCGTAACCGCGCGCATCATTGTCCTCAACCAGGTTTTTTAAAAATCCTATAGCTTTTAAAGAATCTTTTCCTTTCAAGTACCTTGTTATTAAAACATGATAAGCGTTAACAGTTAACGCTAACAGACTATATTGCAGTCGAAATAAATAATCTACTATTATTTAAAAAATCCTGGTTGCGGCCAATGATGCATGATGGAGAGCTAACCTTTCACATTATATGGGGAACAAATGTCTAGCTAAGCCGCCTTCGCCAGGTCCCGGTCGAAGGGGAAGGCCTAAGAAATGTTGGTTTTACGTTGTGAAGGATGACACGCGTTCGTGGAGGAGAAAAAGTAGGAAAGCGGACCATGGGCGTCAGAGTGAACACTCCGAACGTAACCGCGATTTAACGCTCGGATGATGATGATGATGACCATTCACAATTTTTCAAATAAATTCTAGTAAGCAATTAGGAGTCGATTTTTCAAACATCAGACAAACTTTATCACTGAAATAAATTATCACCCGACTAGATTAAAAAATGAAACACTTCAACTGAATTGAATTTTATTCTTATGCCTAACTGTTATATGCTGACTGAAAACTCTGTACTAAATGTCACAATATTTCTAATATAATAAAATTTTAAAATATTCAAATAATCGTAGCTACTAGCAACGACGAAACGTTTCAGTGCCGTAAGTGCTTGTGTACGCGGCACTGTGTGCCAATGATGCGCCGCCGCAGCGCTTGTAATCTCTGATTTTTCATGTATATCCGAATGTTGCCAGCCCTGACGTTCTCTTGATGGTATAAGTAACATCGCGGTGGTGCGGCAGCGGAGTCGTATATAGCGCAGAAGGTTTCCCATAACCTCTCCCGCTTCCTACAATCGCGACCCGCGGTCATCTAAGTAATACTAAGAACTAGACGACCACGGGTCGCGGTGGTAGGTGGCGGGAGGGATTATCATCGGCAAACCTTCTGCGCGTGTAATAAACTTTTGATTATAATGTTTCAGAAATTATTATTCTTTCTCCTAACATCAGAAGTGGGATCCGAACCGTGCCTACAATGGAAGACTATTGACATGTCGCGGCCGTCGGTAGGACTAGCGGCGGCGTACTGGTGGAGCCTTGAAAGGTGCCTGTGGAGCGGCGGTGAGACACACCGCCTGTGCGTGATCGGGTCACCGTTAGGAATTCTAGCTCACTGTATGGTCAGTGAGGGTCCATACTCGCGTTGGTACTGTGAGTGCTAAGGTAACAATTACGTGTCTATTCTATCTGGCACAAAAGGTATGGCATTTTTTTTATATTTTAAAACTATGCAAAGTATATGCATATAATGACTTTACAAATAATAATTATAGTTCACAGTTCGAGGTAAGCAACTGTACTACCCTCATATTCAAGTGATAATTTTTGGTGTATGAAAAATTAGGATATGGATGAAAATATTGAACAAATTGCGTAATGATTCTACTATCGAAAAAAAAGGTTAATTTTTTAGGCCAACCAAATTAAACTCACAATAGTATCGTTTTATGATGTAGCCGTAAATTCACTTGTTGACATAGGAGCTAATTGTAGTGTTATCGAAGAATCAATAGCAAAACAACTCGATTGTAATTTCAGCCCGTGTCATTTAAGTCTTCGTGGTATAAGATTTGGTAGATTAAAAGTATTTGCTAAAATTACAGCACCAGTTAAATTTGAGGACTTGTGCCTTGAGTTAGATATTTTTGGTGTAAACGACGCTGATTTTTGCTATGATCTTTTTGATAGGTAGAATTTAGTTATTCAACCCCCGGACATAGAGATTGTGACTGACTATTTAGGTTCCCGTCTAGACGAAAAAATGCCACTAAATATAGCTTTGGTGTCAATTATATAAACCACTTTTCTGGTTCACTTTCGGAACTTTTGGTCGTGGTATGTTAAAACCGGTGAACTTGAAATAAAAATGGATGAAGTTATTTATTACATATCTATTAGCCCCCGTAGAATGAGAAAAGTTAAAGAAATAGTGCAAGGGCTATTAATTCACTTGTAGTATCTTTGGTATTGAAAATGTCCATAGGCGATGGTAACCGCTTTCCATCATGTGAGCCGTCTGCCTGTCTGCTGAACTCCTGCAATAAAAAATAATAATAAATAGATAACCATATAATTAACGAAAGTAGTTCACCCTTCGCCCTATAGCCCTATGATATTAGTAAAAAAAAAAGGAGGAGAAAGATGGCAGCGATAGAATGTGCATAGACTATAGAGCGTTAAATAAATATATTAATAGAAAAGGTAAATACCCCTTTGATCGAAAATCAAATCGACAAGCCAGTAAATTTTAAATGGTATACTTATATCTATAGATATGAAAAATGATTTCTATCGGATCCCTGTGTCAAGTTATTCTACTAAATATACTGCTTTTGTAACGCCAGATGGACATTACGAGTTTTTGAAAATGCCCTTTGGTATTTGTAATGGCCCGTCGGTGTTCCAAAGAGCAATCACTAAAGCAGTACATCATTTGATTAAATCAAATCAAATCATCATTTATTGCATAAAACGTGGTACATAAAAAAAAGATGGTAGGATTATTTTATTGTTTCACATGTTTTTTGCCTCTAGGACGTGCAAAATCTTGTATATATTATATTTTACAAATTTTATTTTGTCATTATTACAAAATACATTAATAAAAACAAATCATTCATAATAATAAAAAATAAACCATAATCTTTAAATTTAGTCGCTCTTTAAAATAAATGTCATAAAAAATTAAAATTTATCCATTAGTCTGTATGATAATAAATTGTAAATGTAAAATGCTACCTTAGTAAATCAGTCTATCATTAAAATATTCATTAACACTGTAATACGATTTGTCAATTAGAAATGTCTTTAATCTATACTTAAAATTATCGGTGTTTTGAATGTCAATTATACATTTTGGTAGGTAACTATAGAGCCTAGGAGCCATACACAACATGCTACTACTTTGCAGTTGTTCGACTCTTAGGACATATTGTTTTATGTGCTTGGCGTTCGCATTTAAGTGTTGAATAAATTTATATTATTTCGAAGGAAAATTATGATCTATATCTCGTATATATAAAGTGAAGTAACTGTCTAAAATTTATTTTTTTAAAGTTGATTTTGTTTTTTTTTTCTTGTATACATAGATATGTTAATTCCGTTTAATACAATAGAAGAAGCACTAGATTATTTGGAACAGACAATCTCTGCTCTTGACTCCTCTCGTTTCAGTTAGCCTTAAAAAAAAATGAAAATTTTTCGTAGATAGCATTGAATATTTATGTAGACATATCGCGAGATGGTGTTAGGCCAACTGAAACCAAAGTAAATGCTTTAGCTAATTCGCCCGTACCCAGTAATATTAAACAAGTTCGCCAATTCATGGGTCTTTCGAGTTATTTTAGAAAATTCATCCCTGATTTTGCATCGCGAACCGCCAGTATTACTAAATTAACCAAAATTAATGGGAATGGTATCCCGAACAGGATATAGCCTTAAAGTGTGTAATTGATCATCTTATTTCCAAATCTTCATTAACTATTTTCGATCCCCAACTACCGACAGAATTGCACACGGATGCTAGGTCCTTAGGCTTCCGAGCAATGTTTAATGCCCTTAAGCACTTCAAGAGTTTACCTTCTTGGTATTAGTTTTATATCATTACAGATTGTAACGCAATAAAATCAACTATGACTTGAAGTCTCTGATACCGTTAGGCCTGATTCTTGGTTGAAACTTGATCAGACAAATGACTCTCAAATCAAAAATCTAATATCTCAATTACAATTAGGAGACTTGGTCCCTAATCAATATTTAATGAAAAAATGGTCTATTACATTATAAAACTAATCCCGATGCCGAGCCGAGAATGTTTGTACCAAAAGGTTATAGATTGAGTATATTAAAACTATTTCACGATGAATACTGTCATGTGGGTATGATAAAGTTTTACACAAAATTGAACAGTATTTTTGGTTTCCTGGAATGGCAGCCTTTGTTAAAAAATATTTACCATTGTCTTATCTGTACAGAGAAAAAGGGATTCTCTGGCCCAAAACAAGGACTATTACACCCAATAAACAAAGTTGCTATCCCTTTTCATACCATTCACTTGGACTGCACTGGGCCATTTACGGCTACCACTGAAGGTTTTAAACATATTCTGTTACTCATTGATGGTTTCACTAAGTTTTGCTTATTAAAACCTCTGAAAACTTTAAATTCTAGGGAGTTAATACCAATAATAAGAGAAATGGTTACATTGTTTGCTACTCCGTCATAGTGGTCACTGATCGTGTCACAAACTTTAGTTCAGGTCAAATTTAAGCACTTTTTAGGGAACTTAATATCGAACACCATATGATAGCTACGCCCCGAGGTAACGGTCAGGTCGAACGATATGTATCTACAGTAGTCAATATGCTAAGTACTACGTGTAATGATCTGTCAAAATGGTCAAACAATCTACCAAAAGTACAGGCATCTATAAACACTATAGTACAAAAATCGACTGGGTTTTTCTCCTTTACGTCTATTGATAGGTTTAGAAGTAAATATACCAATCATACAAGCCCGTTTAAATGAAGTTACCAATGAGAATCTAGAATCTAATATCAATGTGCAGGCTGATCGTCCACTTGGTAAGCAGCGATTATTACAAGTCGCAGAAAGATTTAAACAAAGTTTCGATTCCCTAAGACAGAATAATATAAATTATAACATAGGCGATTTAGTTTATATTAATCAAGGCGTAATGATAAATTAAAATCAAAATTTAAAGGTCCCTACGCAGTTCAATCTATTCTCCCTAATGATCGCTACTCTCTAAAGGGTAATAAATAATATGAGAAATATTATTGTTGCTAAAGAAAAAAATGATTCTGGCCTGGAGAATAAGTAGACGAAAACATTGCTGTTGAAAATACCATATCTATCTATCTATAATGTACAATGTCTCTGAAGATTAAAAAAAAAAGGTTTAATTTAATTAACCGCTGGACGGCCTCCTATTTGGTGTCAGTCGTCTCATCGGCAGCGGGTGAATGTGACTGACATGTCTAGGTAGTTGGCAAATAATAATAATTAATATATTTTTTTAACCGCTGGACGGCCTCCTATTTGGTGTCAGTCGTCTCATCGGCAGCGGGTGAATGTGACTGACATGTCTAGGTAGTTGGCAAATAATAATAATTAATATATTGATATTTTCTATTTTTTGAAGCTTCAAAACGTTGTACAGATAATAAATCTAATGTTTGGTACGTAGAAATCTGATATAGTATCTGTACAAAAGGTTTACAATGGTCCTAATTCTTGAGTTCCTTGGGTAGTTTTTACTGTGTTTAATTATTGTTAGAATTTCTGTAGCCCTGGATAATAAGTTCTAGTATTCTTGGTTATTTTTCAAGTTTTTGGTACTTAAATAAGTTGGTATATAGAGATCATGAAATTATGTTCCTCAGATAATAATCGTTAATAGTTTTAGTATTAACGAGTAACGTAGGAGTATGATATTATTCTTGAAATGAAAATCGTTCAAGATTTTGAAAGCTTATTTTTATGGAAAGTCGAAGCATTATGGTCGGGAGTGGCCGAGTGGTTATGTGAACAAGTACTGTTTTATTTTTGTTCGCAGATTGGCAGACACACGAGGACGTGTGAATTGCAGGACGGCCGTGTTAGAATCGTATTTATTATTGTAAAGGAACCATATGACGGAAGTAGTCAATAACCGGATAAAATATTCATTAATGTAGTAATCGGAAGTCGTATAACCGGATGTCAACGAAGATGTATTTATTATCAATCCAACGGATATCTAAAATAGAGTAACCGGAAGTTGGAAGTTATACGGATGGCGGAAGTCGGTGTTACGACGGAAGTGAAGTGGCGCCAAAGTATTACAGGATGGTGTCGACGCAGACGCACCATGAGGATCTTATAAATACTCGGTGTCCGGGCAGAGGGGGCTAGTCTTCAATAAGTCTACACCTAGTCTGCAAACGATATTCAGCTAGTCTACAACGATAGTCTACGGTCATCGGTTGAACAGAGCGAAAGCTCTGTTGGGCAAGAGGCCCATAGTATATTGTGGACGATAATTACTGTTCGATAATGGCAGTATTCTTTAAGGGCAAATTGATGCTCGACACCTGACAAAGCGTTGAGACAACTCTTGGAGTTGTCTTAATATTTCTGTGTATTATTGTGCTGTATTAATATTGTAATAATTATTGTGTAATAAACTTTTGATTATAATGTTTCAGAAATTATTATTCTTTCTCCTAACACGCGCAACTTATACACACGCGCTAAGTCATCCAGTAGAACGCATTATTCGACGACTTACGTCTTTAAGCACTAAGGAATCACAATACAGTCGGAAAAAAAATATTGTTACGACCTGATTGCCGACAAAAGACAAATTCGCACCTGCAAACATTTTATTACCTTTTCGGCATGTGGACTTCTTTTGTTTACTTTGTGATTAAAATTTGTAATTACAATAACAGCCCGTTGTGTATTGTAATCTTTTATGGTAGTCGTTAGGTGTGATTCAAAGAAATTCAGTAGGCCACGCGGCGGAGAGACATTTGTATTGTGCAGTATAAAGCAATGTCCCAATAGAGGGATGGGCAGTCAAGCGATAACCACTAGCGAAGCAAGACGTGTGTACTACATTCGGTAAACTATTAAGTGACGGACTTTGCACGTATTGTTATATTTGGACCTGTGTTATAAATGTTTGTATAGTTCTAATAAATTCTATAGTAATTCTAACGGCATTTTAATTCGAGTCTTGCAACTCGTAACAATATTTTAAATCATAAAATTTCGACCCTTATATTATGAGAAAGGGGATTGACTGAATACATAAGAAGGTCAATATTTTTTGTTGCCATATATCGCCCTGAGCTTTCATAAGTGACAAGGTCCGAGCTAATGCTCTTTTTGTAGAGAGGAAAGTTTGACATTTGGCACGAAAAACGTTTGCAATAAGGTCATAGTTCATATTACTGATATTCTTAAGTCTACACAGTCTATGATAATTAATTATCGCATTTTTAATTTATTTTACCTTACCTTCCATATCATTAAACCTTCTCCGCCCGTCCTTTTCTCGCCGCATCAAAGTAATTAGAAAAGGATTATAGGTATTCAAAAACACACGACTAGAACTGCAACCCCCGTTCCGTCTCAGTACGTCATTCGTACCACACGCATAAATTTCACCGCTCCGCCGTTATAACTGACTAAGACCGTGCGCACGTCTCGCGAGTGACAATACTTAAATCAGTTAAAAACTCTTCGGAGCTGTTGCTGACCTGGAGCAGAAGAAGAGAACCAAGAGCAGCTGCATCCCGTGAGTTCCTTTCACTCCCATTGAACAAATCTACAGTCCACAAACACCTCAAAATCAAATGGTGATTTTATTTTCCCACCAGTCTATACACGATTTTCAATTATAAAGACTAAAACGACAGCTTCGATCGATCTTACGTTGTTTACGTAGCAAGCGTATAGAATTCTTATAGGATACGACATTCTCATAAATTTCTATAGTATTCTAGTAGTATAGGATTCAAGTAACAGCGGTGAGTCGAATAAATAACTCGCTCAACTCACTTATGAATGAGCCATTCTACAACACTATTATTCGGGCAAGAACGGAGAAAGAATAACATTTCCTGCTACCGGACGGCCTGTCGTAAGAAGCGACAACAGAGCCCGCAACCTGGCTGTGGGTCCTAGGGTAGGGTATTAGTTTCAAGTTCGGTTCCTAGCGTGGTTCTATCCGTGCAGCAACGAGGCGACAAAACACCAGTCAGGTGGTAGGGCATTTACCCAACTGGATGGCTACACCCCTGATATAGAATATGCCGCCATAATAGTATTGAGAGCAGCAGCGCATTTGTAGCACTTTTCGTGTTTCAAATGTTCATAGGCGATGGTAACCGCTTTTCATCAAGTACGCTGTCTGTCTGTCTGCTGAACTCCTGCAATAAAAAAAAAACTCAAAGTATTTACATGATTTTTGTTAGATAGGGTGAGAAGAAAGTTCAAATTGATAGGTCGAGAAAGATCTTTATGTAAAACGTCATACAGAGGGCTAATAATTTCGGGAAAGTACCTTCAGCTGAGCCGCATACACAGAGGAATTGGTACCAAAATCGAAATGTCTCAATTAATTTGACTGTCATCTCTGAGACTTTCAACTCTGAATCTGTCATCTGTGGGACTGTCAACACTGCATCTGTCCGCTCTGAGACTGTCAACTCTAAATCTGTCACCTCTGAGACTGTCATCTACCCTATTGACTGACATTTGGATGAAGCCATGAAGAAGTTTCTTTTTACTTACATGTTAAGAACTAAGTATTACAAAACTTGATACACCTGAAAGTTGTTGAATAATTTCGACACCGAACAAAGATTTTGGGCCAAGAGCCTTCGCAAGTGACACACACGTCATATGCCATTGTTCTAATTCTGCCGCCGTTGGGAACAATAACAAAATGGGAACAACACCTGGCGTCACATGTAAAGGATTAGTGGATTTTGCACTTCACCCATTTCGAGACAAAGGCGCATACGTGACTGCGCTTGTTACGGCTTATACCAGGTTTCTATATCCTGTGATCTATATATAAATATCCTACTAATATCATAAACGCGAAATTTTGTAAGAAGGTATTTATGTATGTTTGTTAATCTTTCACGCAAAAACGACTGAATGGATTTTGATGAAACTGTACAATAATTTAGCTTACACATTTAAATAACACATAGGTTATAATTTATAAAGATTAACGATACGTGTCAAGTAAGCAGATGAAGCTAGTGACATCAATCATAACGTCAAGGCTCCTATCTCGACTTGGACCAAGTGGCGTGAAGTTACTGAAGTCATTCGCGACCGCAAAATGTAGGGCCGGATCTAAAGGGCCCAAACCCCGGGCGGCCAATTCAGAGGGCAGCAAATGCCAACTTCACAAACACACACGCAACTCCTGATTAACGCAACTTTGACCACTGAGATGTTCAGTACTTTAAGCACACAAATCACTTTTCACGGGGCGCGTCAGCATAGGTTAAAAAGCACAGATGCACGCGTTCATCAGTGGTTTTCAGATGGCTTAAATGACGATGATGATTAAAGTTAAAATATAGGTGAACAGGTATGTCTCTAGAGACCATGGGCCCTAAAAATTACGCGGATTTTTGGAGCACCTTTGGTATTGCAAATGTCCATAGGCGATGGTAACTGCTTTCCATCAAGTGGGCCGTCTGCCTGTCTGCTGAACTGCAATAAAAACAAAAAGGTAACAAACTGCAGCTGTGAAGGGTCTTTGTCAGTCGTAACAATATAATGACACTGATGAAGAATGTCTAGTCGAATAACTCGGATGCTTCAAGACTGAGTCCAAATGCAAAAGGATTTTCATTACACCCGAGGAAGCTTAATAAAAGCATCGCAATACATCTGCCGTTATGATTGATTACGCAGTTTGTCGCTCGTCTTGTATCACGTCGGAACTTGAACGCAATCAAATACGAGAAAGATGGATGATCAGCGTCGAGAATTACTAGCTCTCAAAGTCACAATAGTAATTTCAGAACTGGAAGGCTTAGAAATTTACTATGTATGTTTATTTATTACAAAGATGCTAAACAGCCAGATGCCCAGTTGAGGCTCCTATATCCGCAAATGGTTGAAATCTGGGTGCTAATTTAACGATTTTTTGGTATTTACAGACCAATAATTTACCAAAATAATATAATAAATCTTCGCGATATGAGACGTACAAGTTATTTTTTAGTAATTTGTCTATAGTTATTTTCAGTTAGTAGAATAAAGTTGTTTTCAGTTTTTAAAAAAAACATCAAATCGCCACCAAATTATTGTCATGAAACCGTTACTGACATGAAACCATTTTACTACTTCTTTTTATATCAAAACAAGATAAACAAAAAAACAATCTACATCTTTAAAAAAAAAGATAGATAAATCATTTGATTTCATTTTTTTAACTACTTTATTATAATAATGCATCTGAAAAACCACCGCGTCTATTAAATCCCCTATATCACCCAAATAATCTGTACCAAAAAATCATCAAGGACGTTAGCGTTGCTACAAGCCTTAATGAAAAGTTGTTACCATTGGCTATAGACGTTTGCAACACTAGGGACGAAGCCTTTAGGATTGAAGAGAAACGAAAGTGATAAATAGATGCGATAGGAAAACATAAGATATAAGGAGGAGGGAAACGTGTCATTAGAACTTTCAGTCATCATATGAAACAAGATTATCTCAGTACTAATGGCTTGTCGCTGATATTCTGTGAGACATAGTATCACACCAATCAAGCCAGCCCTAAGAGCAAATAATGACTCCAGCATGACTCTCCCACGTCAAAAGTTATATTGTATGTACCAGACAAAAAAAAACTGAATTAAATCAGACCTAAAAATAAAACCTTAAAATAAATTAAATACTAAAATATACAAATTCAAAATTAATTAATATAATCCATTGCCAGACTGCTATCTTTTGAGATGCTTTATACGTATATATAATCATACCTTTACACGGTTCGAGATTAAAAAATAATTTAAAATAAGAAAAAACTGGGGACATTAAATCGAACCATAAAATTTCCAAAATGCAATTCTCAATTTTTTTGGCTGTCTGCCTGTTAGAGTATTACGTGAAATCTACTGGAGGGATTCAAAAGAAGGATACGTTTTATCCCAATAAATAAAGGTTTGTACCAAGGAGAATTTTGTTGAAGATTATTCGATACAGATTTTTCGGGCTATAGCAGGGGTTCCATAAATACGGTTGAATTTCAGATGAATTATTATTTTATTGTGAACTAGCTTCCGCCCGCGACTTCGTCTATGTGGAGTAGTTTAAAAAAAGGCAGTTATTAAACATACGGGAACTCTTTAATTTTTCGAGATCAAAAATATTCTATATGGTGACCAGATATATAAGCTACCACCATACAAAATTTCATTTAAATCAGTCCAGTCGTTTCAGTGATTAGCCCGTACAAACAGAAAAACAAAATTTAAAAAAATCGAAATTAGTTCTACTAGCATTTCATTTCTTACATCCCCCTGAATCAGTTTTTAGAAATATTTTTTTCATTGAACAAAAAATCACCCTCTATCAGTTTTATTATATGTAAAGATAACATAAAGTAGTTAAAAAAGTACACTCATTATTTTTAGAAACCACGCCATGTCTCATATCGTGAAGATTTATGATATATTATTTTTGGTAAATTATTGTTTTAAAAAAAATAATAATTGATAATTACTAACGAAAGGTTTCCTTTGCATCCCACTTTTGACCATTTACGGAAAGAGGAGCCTTAATGGTCGGTTCCTGTATACTATATTCATTTGCAATACTACTTAGATGTTGGTTTACTAAAATACAAGTTAGTGCTTGCCAAACTATAGGAAGACTTGTAAACGTGTTGAATTAAAGGCAGTTTAATTTAAATTCTTGCAACTTCCCCGGCTCAGTTTGGAAAGTTTAACAAACAAAAACAACTAATTAAAAACGGTTCCGACTGAGAATTAACAAGTTTGCACTTCATTACCGATGGCGTTCAGAGTGTATTTGGACGACAGCTATGTATACCATGCCAGTTCACAGTGTATTTACCTGACTGGGATGACTGCTTCTGTTAATATCTGTACCAGATTATGGCGAGAGCCGACCTGATTTCAATCATCGGTAGGGATCTGTACGCTATGCAGCGTAGTCAACAAGTTTCTGCAGAGCGAGTCGAATTGGCTGGCGGCCTTCTTCTGCGATGACGTCATGTCCTAGATGGAGGCCGCGGAAAAAATAAGGATGTAGGAAGAGAAGGCGGACCCCTATCGCGGGTTCCTCCCGGCGAGCCACACTGAGTGCCGTGGGGTGTTCTGGTCCCAGGGACTACTCCACATGCACTGCCAGGGAGAAACATAACCTCCGGCGTCATCGTGCCTTAATCCTGCCGTGGAGCAGTTTGAAACTCATCCCCGGTCCCACCCGCGCTGTCATCCCATTTTCCCCTTATTTTGATATCGCAGGGGAATCCGAAGGATGTGTGGGACTCCTGATGGGTTGTATCTCCGTGGCCTCCGAGCAAAGAAATGAAGGACGGTTAACCATCCTTCTACTTCTCACTGAACCTAACCTCTCTCCTATGCACTTTTACGGAGTGTTACAAGAACTAAACTATAGACATCTGAGATGGCCCAACGCGTGGCTTAATTGACGGAGAAATCGAGTAAAAAACACAGAAGAATTGAGAATCTACTCCCTTTTGAAATCGTTTAAAAATAGAAACGAAGTTCACTTTTTTTTATAGTGTCTCTTGCGGACAGAGAGCACCCCCCTAACCCACCCATCGGAGCACACTTACTCTCCGCGCCCCACATACTGCCGACGTCCATAGCTCGCGCAATTAGCAGCTAGGCGTCGGACGGTACGCGGGCCTTGAAGGCAAAAATTGATAACTCTTCATAGATAGTACATCATAGACGACTTACCATTCTCTCGACTCTCACATAATTTGTCATAAGTACTTCTTTCTGTATATTTCTAATCCACGTAATTATGTAATAGTTAAATAATCATACAGTCCATTCGTATCATATCGAGTTTAATGTTCAAAAAAGAAGAAACCGCCATCAATCGTGTAGGTATTGGATTAAGAGTGAGATTCCATTGCACAAGTGAAACAGCGAGGCATAACTGGTCGCACATAACAACAATCGAGTGCTTGACAACGTCATGGCCGCACACAAAAGACGCACGCCAGACACAGTGCAAACTAAACGCTATAAAACCCTTGTACAGGCTGAAATAAAGCTTTCCATAGACGCTAACGTTCGTGCTTTTGTGTGGGTCTAATTTATGAGAAATGCGGAAATGAAAAATTCTAATAAAAAATAAACCCAACTGGATGGCTACCATCCCTGGTCTAAAGTACGTCACCATAACAACCTTGAGTTATGTTCCGGCATTAGTGACCAGGATCCAGTCTCCCTTAAGAGAGCAGCAGCGCATTTGTAGCACCTTTGGTGTTGCAAATATCCATAGGCGATGGTAACCGCTTTTCATCAAGTGGGCCGTCTGCCTGTCTGCTGAACTCCTGCAATAAAAAAAATTAGACTTACAAGATCTGATCTAAGCAAACTAACAAACATTGCAAGCCAAACATATAAAATATTATTAAAGCACTCCGCCTTTGCCTTGTACCACACTAGACGCAACTGAAAAGTGTAGGTTGGCAAGCCTATGCGGGGACTCGAAATGAGCGGCCGACATATCACTCACACCACCTATTGATGCACCAGACATGTACTGCGTGATCAAAAATCACCGAAGAAAAAACTATTTTTAATGCCCATTTCAAATTGTAACACACACACACATACACCAACGCGCACTACCACCGCATTGCATTACACGCACACTTTACAAACAAATCAAGACACACAAAGAGCCTAAAAGTTAATAACCCAGACATACAAAGGAAAAAACTACACACATGGCACTATATAGGATAATATATAGGTATAGACATAAAGCACACACTGCACATGCAGTTCCTCACAACACCAGCACGTAACAGATACACTCTACATTAGTATAAGTTTAGTATTAAAATTAGAATAAATTAATAGATAGATAGATAACTCTTTATTGTACACCAATACAAACATTAACTTAGGACTAAAATTATATCTAATTATGTACAAAGGGCGGTCTTATCGCTAAAAAGCGATCTCTTCCAGACAACCCCAGAGATGAAATTATATCATAATGGCGATGGTGGTATACGTAACATATAGTACAAACTACTTACATTTTAATAATAAATACATACATTAATATAATAAGTGTTATTCGTAAGGTACACCACAAAACAAAAATCACTAAATGAATGTCACACACAAGAACTAATAAGCGTCTATAAACTCTTAAAATTAAATTTAGATAGTAAGTTGTAAAAAAGGGTACGGAAGTCGAGTATATAAGGTTGTTAAAAAATTAAAAAAATAACACTTGGACATCGAAGATTTAATGTAAAAGGCTGATGGGTAAAAGATGTCATGGGCGTAAGCTGGCAGGAGGGATTAAGCAGTTGTAAAGGTTGCAGAGACCTCTAGGTTATCTCCACTCGGAAATACTGAAAATAAATAAATACTTAATGCTTATTTATTCCCAAGCAGAAGAATAAAGTGACACTATTCCACAGTCTATGCATTTTTGTGGTACACTTTACTGACAAACTATCACACACAATGTTGTTATGACGGCATACTGTAAACCAGGGGTGGTACCCATCCAGACGGACGAATACCCTACCACCTGGCAGTAGGTTGTTTTGTCGTCTCCTAAGACAGATCGCCCGGCTGAAGGAAATTATATTTTTTCTCCGTTCCTGCACGGCTAAAGTTTTTGTTGTGTGTATGTGTTTAGTGTTAATTGTTATAAAGCCTGTTAACGCAAACATTCGCTGTTTAAAAATGGCGCTACTTGAGATACCCGAATGTTTACGGAAATCACTTAGTTTTCTTTTCAAAATGTAACAAACCGCTAATGTATTTTGGGAACTATCATTTGATCGCGATTTATGCAACTGTAAAGGTCAAAATTAGGTGTATAGAATGAATGAAATATAGTGTTTATATTGTGCATTGTATTTTACTGAATTTCTGCATCCCACAATTTTATTGTGAAAATTATGTGTTAAATAACCCATTGCAAGCGATCCTAAAGGCGTTGAATGCATTTACGTTATCTCCTGTGTACATCAGATTATTAATTTCAAAAATATGGGTACACTTTTTTGCGCACGGTACCACCGTAGTTCATTAACCTCGATGACGTCAATGTCACTTCGGCGTGAGTCACAAAGCCACTCCATATACATGAAGGTGCTAGCATAGGCTTCCAATCAGCATAAAGGGGCTGAATCTAAAATTAGCATGCAAGACATGACAAGACATTAATGTTTTAGGTATGACTAGCTGACCCGGCGAACTTCGTACCGCCATATTTTCTGAATTCCCAAAAGACTTTGTTTCATGCCACAAAAACAAAATCACCATAATCGGTCCAGGTGATTAGGAGGATTCTAGAACCCGATCTCAGTGCCACCTACCGGTTCTAATTGCGAACCTAAACCATCCGGGAACGCACTCAAACACACTAAAACAAAGTCACCAGAATCGCTCCCGGTGATTAGGAGGATTCTAAAACCCGACCTCAGCGCCACCTACCGGTTCTAATTGCAAATCTAAACCATCCCGGAACCCACTTAAACACACATTCATTCATTGGTGCTCCGCTCCTATTGCTCTTAGCGTAATGGTATATAGTCTATAACCTTCCTCGATAAATGGGCTATCTAATACAGAAAAACAATTCAAATCAGACCAGTAGTTCCTAAGATTAGCGCGTTCAAGCAAACAAACAAAGAAACAAACTTATCAGCTTAATACATTATATATATAAGATAAAACTCTCTCACCGACACCACACCCTGTTAAAATATCCGCTTCTATAATGTTACGTTGCAGAGAAATTACTTTTAGTCTGTTATAAGCTGTTTAAGTAATTAAAGATTTTTAACTATCACACGGGAACTCTTTAATTTTTCGGGATCAAAAGTATCCTATATGTTGACCAGGGATATAAGCTATCACCATACAAAATTTCATGTAAATTGGTCCAGTCGTTTCGGAGATTAGTCGGTACAAACAGACAGACAAACAGAGAAACAAAAAATTCGAAAAAAATCTAAATTAGTTCTATTTTACTTCTTACACCCCCCTGACTCGGTTTTTAGCATTTTTTTTAATTGTACAGAAATTCGACGTCTACAATTTTATTATATGTATAGATATATATATAGATAACCAACATTTAAATGGTTATAATTTAACTGATAAAAAAATGAAACAAATAATTATTTTACTTATAAGACTCTCTTGTTCAGGCAATTTTAGCAATTGTGTAACTCTTACATATTTTTATTCGTGCAGGAACGGAGAAAGATTACAATTTTCTGTATCCGGGCGGCCTGTCGTAAGAGGTGACAAAACAACCCACAGCCGGTGGTAGGGCATTTGCCCGACTGGATGGCTACTACCCCTGGTCTAAAGTATGTCGCCAAAACAATCTTGAGTTGTGTTCCGGCATTAGTGACCAGGTTCCAGTCTCCAGTATTAAGAGAGCAGCAGCGCATTTGTAGCACCTTTGGTGTTGCAAATTCATCCATCCAAATAACCGCTATCCATCAAATGGGCCGCCTGCCTGTCTGCTGAACTCCTGCAATATAATAAATAAAAATGTTCGTAAAATAAGAAATAAGCAGATGGACTGACAGAGCTGACGGTAGATATATATAAAATACTTACTTTATTGTTCACCACATACACATAAAGTAAATCATTTACAGTCGTTTGGTGTCAAGGCAGGAACAAAGGGCAGCTTTATCGCTTTAGAGTGATCTCTTCCATACAACCCGGGTTATGGATTGTGTGAAAGGAAATCAAGAGTGTATGACGGTGGTGTGCAAATCAAATACTTGTAATTATTAGGATACATATATATTACACATATAATCAATCATCAATCTTATAATCTTAATATAATCTTAATGCAAGTATAATGGTCGATGATGTTATGCTGGAACAAGTGAATGAGTTTGTATATCTTGGATGTGCTTTTAGCAGGGATGGAAGGTACACCGCTGACATAGAAAGAAGAGTAAGCTTGGGGAATAGTGTGAATGGAGCGTTAGGTAAACTTCTAGGTGCTAAGAACCTCAGCCAGAAGGCCCAGCTTACCATACACAACGCGGTTCTGGTACCTACGCTCACGTATGGAAGCGAGAGTTGGGTATGGAATAGAAAGCATGAAAGTAGAGTAAACGCGGTCGAGATGCGAGCACTGCGCAAAATCTGCGGAGTGACGCTCGCGGACCGCGTTCGTAATACCGAAGTAAGAAAGAGAGTGCCGGGGTGAAGGTAAGAAAAGGAATGCTCCGGTGGTTCGGGCTTGTGGAAAGAATGTATGATGAAAGAATGACTAAACAGATATACAATGCAAAAGTGGATGGATGCAGAAGTCGCGGAAGGCCACGACACACCTTCCATGATCAAATTGATCGTGTGTTAGCAGAAGGTGATGTTAGGAGCCTTAAGAACAGACGAGCGTGCATGACAAGAGCTATGAATGTCAAAGAAGCAAGTGAAGTGTGTAAGAATAAGCCTGTATGGCGCTCTGTTGTTCGTGCCTACCCCGCAAGGGACCTGGCGTGAAGTTATGTATGTATGTATAATATTCTCTTACCAATATTTTGACGATAGTATATATAAACTCTTTAAATCTTTTTCTAACACGATTTTTCATCCCTTCTTATTTATTTAACTGCTAGTAAATAAAGTAAGAGGAATAACCCCTAAAATACCTCCAGCAGCTAATAAATAAACGCCACACCTCCTTAAACTGCCATTAGTTGGGAGTTGGTATCTGATAATGAAAGTTTAATCACAATTAGCCCAGTAGTTACGTGACTTCATACTTTATGTATGAAACGACTTAATACCGTCGAAACTTCTTGGCGCTGGCGTACATCCAGAGACCTTTTGTTAGACTGTCAGAATTAAATTGGGGTCGCACTTGTAGCGAATTATTAATTCATGTCATGTAATAAGTATTACGCTATATTCAAAATATTTTTTTAAGTATCCTTTACGTTGACTAGGGATATAAGCTACCACCATACAAAGTTAAATTTAAATCGGTCCAATCATTGCGAAGATTAACCCGTACAAACAGAGAAGCCAAAAATATAAAAAAAAACTATTTTTTTTCTATTTCACTTTTTAAATCCCCGTGATTCGGTTATTAATATTTTTTTCAGTGTACAAAAATTCGACCTCTACAGTTTTATTATAAATAATAATAAATTTGTTATAAACAGCAGCCTAAAGTATGCCGCAGCGCCAGCAAAACGCTGTACGCTTTTTATATTTCTTTTTATATTATATTTCTACCTATTTGTGGATGGATAAGTGATTGGCTTATGTTGGCTTGTATTGGAAAGGGAAAAGGGAGTTTTATGTTAATTGGAGGTATGTTGGATGAAATATTATAAACTTGTATAAACTGAATACAAATGTTTTCATACTAATATATATACAGGCGACTGCGTTGCCTGTCCCAAGTCAGAACCGCCAACACGTTGTGCGTTTGTGTTGGTTGTTTTGTCCCAGGGAAGATGATCAGACATACATATATATTTTCTTGTCTGTATATATACTATTTTACATAATGATATATATCTACGCAATTTAAATTGGGTATTGTTTAATAGTCGATGGATTGATACTTGGGAGGTTTTAGGATTGGTGAAGGATAGTTTATTTATTTATTTCATTTTTCTTTCAATACTTATGTATATAATTACAGTTCTTATATCTATTACATTTTTGTTTCTTCTAGTTCTACTTGCCAAAAATGTTTTGTGTGTAACTATTACGATTTGCTTAAACTATTATGTTTTGGATATTCTAGGTAGTTGTTTCGTAGTTTATTATTTTATACAATCCAAGGACTATATTACTAATCCAGTTAAGGTATTATTTCCTTGCACGTTTCTACTATTTTGTTTACTACATGCAAACGCTGTACGTTGAACCTATGAACCGTACAGTGACTAACAATTGTTTCTCCTTCGATTAAGTTACTCGCTAATACTGGAACCACACCACAACCAACGCTAGCTGTCGTAACCCACATTTATCTTTCAGGAGACAATTTTAAAATCACCTGAGAATTGCACCGCACTTCTCACTGGAAACGTGGGTCATTTATCATAAAGATATCCTCACTAGAGATGAAAATGTGATGAAACTTTTTTGCTTTATTCACATTCCATATTACTCCCACCTGGTTTATAGTGAAGATGTGATCAAGAATGCGCACGTAGAAAGTAAGCATTTCAACTGTTTTAAAAATCAAATCATTTATGTTATTTTATATATATTGTTACGAGACTCGAATTAAAATCCTGTTGGAATTATTATAGAGTTTCTTAGTACTATACAAACACGTATAACACAGGTACAAATATAATATTTATATAGTGTATTCCATATGTTTTTTTCTTAACAGCTTCAATGTGAAGATACGGCATGTTTAGTAATTTATAATATTACCTCTGGTCTAGAGTATGTCGCCATAACAACCTCGATTTGTATTCCACGATTAGAAGCCAGCTTCCAGTCTCCACTAAGAGAGCAGCAGCGCATTTGTAGCACCTTTTGTATTGCAAATGTGCATAGGAGATACTAACCGCTTTCCATCAGGTCTTGCTGTTGAACTCATGCAACAATAAATAAATAGACAATTCAGGGGGCTAGCAATGTTTTTAAATTTTTAGGTTGAAGTAGGTTTTGTTTTTCTTAAATTTTATCATCATTTTAGTGCGTCATGTCATTGTAATAATAACTATAAATATTTTAATTAGATTAGGCTCCCATACAGTATATAGCAACAGTAAACAAATTTAAAACTAAATAATTAAAATGAACAAGTTGGCGGTACGCTAAATAAAACTTTAACAATACTCGTTGACACTTGTCATCTTTGTCTTCCGTGATCACGGCCGCTGAAAAGTCTCCGAAACGACGGAATAACCAAAATCAAATAAATTACCGTGCTTAAAACCGTTAAAACGTAATTTTATTATATAAATATTTTTCTTTCCTTTTATTTCTTGGTCTTATTGAGTATGCACTGTTTGCTACAACTCCATTAATTCATCAAAAAGTAATTCTGTATAAAACTTAAAAAAAGGGCTTGAGATATAAATATGATAAAAAATACTAAGAAAAATAATTTTTAGCTAGACGTGTTGCTGGGGAGCTTCTTGCAGCTTCTTCTCCTTAACAGCAATAACACGTTGCGAAGCGGTGTACATAGAATAGGAAGTAAAATTAAATTTTAACTTATATGTATGACCTTTAAAAAGTGTTCTCTAGTGGAACTTATTTAGAATAAAAATAAAAAAATTCTTTACTTTTTAGTTACGCAATACTTGAATAGCTTTAAAAATAATATACTAAGCGCCTGTAAATATTATATTATTAGCACGCATTTACAAGGTTGCTATCTCACTTTGAGTATTTTTTTAAAGTTTCCGAAGCCCACTAAAAAAGTCTCCTTATATATTGCGAAACTATACTAAGCCAAAAGTAGTTTAATTAATTTAAAGTATTCAAGAAGACGTTTGCAACTTCGAGACCTTATAGTCTGAAATCAGTATAAGAAACTTTAGCAATCTTGTCAGAGTAGTTAGTGCCTCCATAACATAAAAAAGGCCCAAACTTTTCTGGTCGTGTTGTAAAGGGAATAATAAAGGGAAACGGGTGTCCGGACTTTATTTACTGAAATTACAGGACCCCCTGAATGGTGAAGTCTGTTGACGTTTGGGCAATATTTAATTTAGAAGAATAATGTTTCTAGAGGCTCTTTTTTATACACGTTTAGGCAATAAAAAAGTACTGTTAGCTATCTTTTTTATTGCACGAGTTCAGCAGAGAGGCAGACGGTCCGCCTGATGGAAAGCGGTTGCCATCGCCGTGGACACTTGCAACACCAATGGTGCTACAAATGCACTGCTGCTCTCTAAAAGGTGACTGGAACCTAGCCACTAATGCCGGAACACAACTCAAGGTTGTCATAGAGGCATACTCTAGATCGGGCAAATACCCTACCACCTCGTAAGATAGGCCACCCGGCCGCATGAGTTAGTATTTATTCTTTTTCGTTCTTGCACGTAGAACAATCATCAAAACAAATGTATTAAAAACTTTATGTGTCTATTTTACACGACTCTCTGCTACACAAATTATAAACCCATGAAGTGTCTATACTTGAACGTCAACTTGAATTGAATACATATTTATATATATGGATGTAAGCATATTGGAAACCGGGAGCGATTTTGGTGATTTTGTTTTTGTGTCATGGAACAGTCTTTTAGGAATTCAGAAAACAGGCGGTACAAAGTTCGGCGGATCAGCTAGCATATTATATCGTTATATATTATATATGCTTTGAAACATGAAATTTTAAGTATTAACGAAAAACTTTAAAACATTTCCAACTCTATCTGTTTAAACATAGTGTTTAAATTATGAAATATAATGTATTCTATATCAGTCCCTCGCAGGCTTAGTCCTATAGATTTATGTGTTTATCTCTTTTTGATGATTTTCGTTTCACCGAGTTTTAAATCACAACGGTTCTAAAGAAGTTTCACTTCAAAAAGGAAATCAAGTTTGACATCAAGAGTTTTGAGGTAGTAAGTTTTTACCGGTCACATCAACCACAGAACTGGTAATAAAAAAATACAGTGGCAATTGCCTTTCCACCGCCGCTAGCGATTTGGGACCTTTGAAAAATTTTATTACCCTTTGCGGATACTTGGTCCATTGAATATTTTAACAGTGCGGTCCTGTTCAAATTATGGAACCAAGCACTTGTTTTACGAACCCTCTGAATTAAATTACAGGTGGTTAAACATCTTTAACTGTCTACGATTGATTACACAATATTAATCTAATATTTACCTGGGTCGGTAAGCACGAAAGCGACAACTGAAGAAGAGTAATTGCAGGTAATAATCGACCGTGATTAGTTTAAATTATAAGTTTGAATTATTAGGGTTGTATTGTCAAAGACTATATTTCTATAATCACCGATTTCGCTAAGGCTACACTGTTAATTTGACTTTAACAATAAACATCCGTAATAATTTATCCGTGCAGGAACGGAGAAAGAATACAATTTCCTGCGGCCCGGCGGCCTGTCGTAAGAGGCGACAAAACAACCCACAGCCAGGTGGTAGGGCATTTGCCCGACTGGGTGGCTACCACCCCTGGTCTAGAGTATGTCGCCATAACAACCTTGTGTTGTGTTCCATCATTAGTGACCAGGTTCCAGGCTCCCTAAAGAGAGCAGCAGCGCATTCGTAGCACCTTTGGTGTTGCAAATGTCCATAGGCGATGGTAACCGCTGTCCATCAAGTGGGCCGTCTGCCTGTCTGCTGATCTCCCGCAATAAAAAAAACCATGTTATGCGTGTGTGTCAAATACATAGTAGTATGAGTAATGTTTTTATTGATTTGGGGCCGCTTGCATAACGTTACTAAAATTTATTTAAGAAACACTAAACGCATTTAACACCCTTAAATACATTTAGCGTCTTGCACAACGCAAAATTTGTTTAAATAACTGCCAATACATTTCGTGTAAAACGTATTTAAGCAGTTTAATATGATTAACTAATTTTATTAAAAGGCGACCGTTATGCAAGCGACCCTTAATATATTTTTATGCAAAATTTTAAAAAAATATTAGCATTCTGCGCACCTCTATATACGAGTAAACTATAACTGTGCGAAATTTCATACTCCTCCAGTCGCGTAATTTTCATAAAAAAGGGGATCAATGTTTTTGCTTCACGTATTAATGTAATAAGTTTGGAGCGCTAAACTATTTTATGAAAACCCAAAACATCTCTGTAAGCGCACGCTTGCCTGACCATCAAGGGGTGTCGGTGCCAACACTAATGTACGGCAGTGAAAGTCGGGTGTGGCAGAAGTAGCCTGAACTGAACTACTGATAACCGCATTTTTTTTTTTGGAGCTGATTCAGCTGAATAGCCGCAGATGGCTGTTTCAGCGATACCGGGCTTTGGGGGCTTCCCGACTCCGTGGGAGCGGAGAGGTTCAGCCCGGAAGCAGCACGCTCGAGGAGGCACCTCCTGTGAGGTTCGACCTCGGCTCGACCGCTGCGGGTCTGATAACCGCAACGCGGGAGCGCACATATTAATAATTGCTCCATCTCGCTCTCACATCACCCGTCCCCTCACTCATTGTGCTACATATAGTACTAGCTGTACGACTTGTTAATATTTGTACTTAAGGTTACCGTTCAAAATAAATTAGTTCACATCAGCAGTCGACATTGAATACTACTCTCTGCCATTTGAAGTATAAAACCTCTACCTCTCGCTGCTACAAAGTATTCAGTTTTTTTTTTAATACTGAATAGTTAATAGTCAAATATTAGGATCACATAAGTATTACCACTGGGATATTAGATACCAAGTTTGAAGTAATGAGATAACTACATTAACATTCTAATCTTTAAGAGATATACTGAATGGCTGGAGGCCAAATGCTGCGAGTCATATTGTCCCCAAGTTTTGGTTTATGTCATACGTACACTGGTCGTAAGGAATGTGTTGTACTGTAAAAGATGCCATTAAAGATGAACATCTTACTTAGACTTCAGATTTTTGATGAACTCTGAGCACTTTGCTAATATTTAATTAAAACTATATAATAAATATATTTAAATAAATATTACAATATTTTATATATATTTCAGGAGTTCAGTAGACAGGCAGACGGCCCACTTGATGGAAAGCGGTTACCATCGCCTATGTTCATTCGCAACACCAAAGGTGCTACAAATGTGCTGCTGCTCTCTTAAGGGAGACTGAAGCCTGGTCACTAATGCCGGAACACAACTCAAGGTTGTTATGGCGACATACTTACGACCAGGGTTGGTAGCCATCCAGTAGGGCAAAAGCCTTACCACCCGGCCGCAGGAAATTGTATTCTTCTTCCGTTCCTGCACGGATATCTAAGAGAGATATGGAATGGCTGGAGGCCAAGTGCTGCGACTCATATTGTCCACAAGTGTAGGTTTATGTCATACATACTGTGTTCTACTGAATTAATCTTAAATCTTAATCATTAGATTTCTGTTTAACTAGGAGCATTGAGCATTTTGCTAGTATTAAATTTAAACTATATAACGTAACATATAAATTACCTACATATAAACATAAACTAAATAATTAAATATTATGTATATTATGAACCAGATCAGTGAGATCAAGGAACTGTACCGACTGTAACTGTTTCGACACTTGGCTAAAGTAGTATAAAATTTACTTTTTAAATTATATCAAAATAATTCACGTTTAAACTATTTTCAGCCCGTAACTACTTATTTTTCCAAGAAAGTCTCTATCCGTCTATTGATTGCAATAAAAGTCATTAAAAATATGATATGATTTGTCAAGATCTGACTAAACACGATTAGTCATGTATGCATGTAGGAAACATGTATGGCGGTTATCCCTAGTTTTTACTCCTTTTTTCAATTTCCCTATCGAATAACGTAGTGAAATATAAAAAACGAATCGCAACGTACAAGTGGAAAACAAATCGCAACGGACAAGTGGAAAATCTTCAACTGACAAGTGATAAAATGAATCGCAACAAAATTTTAACTTGAAGTTTTACGGGCAGATTGTTAATGTCCTTGTCCGATTTGAAAACCTTTATCTTGGTATTAATCCTTATCAAAATAAATTACTTCATATTCAAGACTGCTTCAATACCTTTATATAAATTTTTGAATTATTCAATTCGGACATTCCATTCGAAAGATATCACGAGTTTAAAAATGTAAGAATTAGTGACGGTGACCACGTGACTGTGACATCTTTTAGTGAGCCAAAAATCCGTAAGACCCCCTCTATATAGAAGTTTCACTTCAAAAGGTTCACTTCAATATTGCCTATAAATTAAGGAAAAAAAGTCACGTAACAAAAGAAAGAAGGAAAAAGACACAGAACGATATTTTCCAACGATTTCGGACATTGATAACCCGTTCGTTTGCCTTACTGCATGTAAAGTCAAAATTCAACCCATGGTAAGATTTGAGATCCGGCCATAAAATAATAAAAAGTATAGCCATCGTTTCTCTCGCGCGCTGTCGAGTGCCCTAAACGCACTTGGTGCGAAACTTAATAGCTATAAGCTATAAATTAGTGGCTCTGCCAAAAGGCGAACTTGTTTTGTTCCTTCGAACAAAACTTCTCCCAAACTAGCAATCTCACTTAATAATGGTAACAGGAACTCCCAAGCAGTTGTGTATAGTTATTATCATTATATTTTATGCGGTTTGATTTATTGCAAGCAGACGTAGAAGTAATTTTGCAACTAACACATCTGCGCCCAAAGTAATTAAATTATGATTATCTATTAATAAATAAAACTTCGTTTTAAAAAACCGAATTCAAAAACTAAAAAGTATAAAATAACTTATTTCTAAAGCTATTATTATTAATATATAATATATTATCTAAAACATTTTGAAGTCGGTGCAAAGTAAAACATAAACATTACTATATTTTGAAAATTACTAAGCACCGACTTTAAGATGTTTTAGATAATATATATTAATAATAATAGCTTTAGAAATAAATTATTTTATACTTTTTAGTTTTTGAATTCGGTTTTTTTAAACGAAGGTTTCTTTTATTTATATTACATAAAATTATCTATCAATAATATTTTCTTAAGTTTTCGCGACTTGTACACATAATAAAACTACGTTTTAACGGTTTTAAGCGCGGTAATTATCTATCAAAATAAAAATCTCATTAAATTTCGATATTTTTTTCAGTTTGGTCATTTTAAATCATTACCAGAAAAATTGTCGCGGGTTTCCTGGGATAAAACGTAGCGCAGATTCTAAGTAAACGAATTTTTAGTCGATCACCAAAAACCGCATAGAAATCGAGCCTGTAGTTTTTATGTGAGTACCGAATAAACAGACAAGAAATCTAAAATAAACGCATCGTTTTCTCTACCGTTTTTATAGTCTATTCCAGTTGTTTTTTTTAATAGCTTCAATGTACCGACACGGCATGTATGGTATTTCACAGTACTACTTGAATTTTCTCCGCAGCTGCGCAACGTGTCAAACCCTGAGCAGTAGCTTTATTGTTTTGTTAGTGATTTAGCTTGTCCAACAGTAACAGGTAGCTCATTCTAGAGTCAAATAGCCTGTACAGTAAAAGAATGATTGGAAAAAGATAAATAATATTTGATATAATTTTTGTGATATACTTCTTTATGATAAACTTTTGCTGCACTAGCCGTACTCAACTAATGCAACGAATACATTACTTTACTCTCTGTGAAATTCTGGAAAGCAGCTAAACTTCGTGTATACTGAAGTAAGTACCGAACACGTAGACTGGGTTTATATTACCCATTAAATACACAGCCTTTTGTTCCTGCCTGTAAAGGGAAGTTTCAACATCGAAATTTCGTATTTTCAAAGTTACCAAACTGAATTTGCAAGCACAACTCGACGTTGATGGTGCTCTTTACTCAACGTTTCTATGGAAAGTATCAAATCGAAGTACATTTTATAACTAAATTACTCTGAACTCATCGTTCATTTGGGTTACTATCTCTTAAAACTTGACATAAGCCTCATATAAATAATACTAACTTCTGTCCACGAATTCGTCCGCGTGGAATAGTTAAAAAAGTCCCCCGATTTTAAATATTCTTCATTGGTGATCCTCTCTAATTGGTCTTAGCGTGATGATATATAGCTTGATAAATGGGCAATCTATCTCTGAAAGAAATGTTCAAATCAGACTAGTAATTCCAGAGATTAGCGCGTTCAAGCAAACGAACTCTCCAGCTTTATATGTTAGTATAAGATAAAAATTCAAGCGATGATAGATACATAAAACTTTATTATACACCAATTCAAAAATGAACTTTAAGACTTAAATTATATGTAGCTATGTACAAAGGGTAGTCTTGTGTCTTACTCAGACTTCTGACTCAGACGTGTACTACTTATCAGTACAGCTGAAGATCTTCCTTTTGCGTTGGTGGAGCATTCCATCTCACTTCTCCGCCCATTAGGGTCGTTTCTAAACGATCAAGTTCAAGAAGGTCTAAAGCGCCCGACTTTAGAGAATCGCTCAGTGCAATTGACACGTGTCTATATATACTAGATATTGATGGCAGTTGCTTCTGTTATGAGTTACGCAGGACTCGAATTAAAATGCCATTGGAATTACTATATAATTTATTAGCATTATACAAACACGTATAACATAGGTACAAATATAACTAGACACTACAAACGGCACGACTCAATAACACGCGCAAAGTCCGTCACTATATCGCTCATCGAATCTACGTCTTGCTCGTATCGCAATCCTCGCTTGACTGCCTCACTCCTCCGTTCGGCCATTGTTTTATAGTAAACCGTAAAATACAACAATCGACCGCGTGGGCTGAGTTTTTCCAAGAAAACGTAATCTGCACACCTGGTTAATTATTGTTGCGAACGGCCAACAAAATCGAAAACAATAACAATAGGCTATCGTCTAATTGCACATTTTAAACACAAAGTAAACAAAATAACTCCAAATGCGACAAAGGTAATAAACTGCGTTTTATGAGAGGCGGGTGCGCATTTCTTTGTCGGTATGTAACACTTCTTTTAAAAATGAAACTCGATATAGATTGAACTTTATAATTATTATTAAACTATTCACATAACTTAATTTATAAAAGAAGTGCGTATTGGAATGAACAAATCATTTTGTGCGAGAGAGTCGAGTGAGAGTGTTTTAATGGGTCGCAAGTAAGTTTTCAGCTAGCTAAGTAGGTCATCAACTCTACCTGTATAGGGCAGAGCCGGTAGGGCCTCGAGCTAGTGCTCTTTGCCCCGGTCTAATTTCTCAGGGGGCAACTACCCCCTGGTGACGGGGTTCGGGAGCCGCCAGACACATAGGGGTGTGTCGGCAGGCTCGCGTTGGCCAATCAGCGGCTTTCGGTGGGCATCACGGGCTTCGCGTTGGCTCCGTCTGCGGCATGGTTGGCCAGTCTGCGGCTTTCGATGGCCATCTCGGGCTTTAGGTGGCCATCTCCGGCGTCTGGTGGCCTGTCTGCGACATTGGAGATTTTCGCGACCTCTCAACATCGCCCTAATCCCGGCGGATGAGATCACGGAGGGTCGGTAGCCATCTTGGGGTCTCGTGAACAGGTGGTTGCGCGTGTAGGGGAGCAATCCCGTGGAGGTGCGTGTGGCGGCCGTTGTCGGCGCGGTCGAATAACCGACGCGCCGACATCGCCACGAATTCCTCGACACTGGGAATGCTCAGATCGCGGGCGATCACGTCGTTCCTTACGAACCGACCCGCACCCGTACACACCCGCAAGGCGATGTTCTGCTGCAGTGTTCTGCTGCGCCTGCAGCAGCTTCTTTCTGGAAGCCGAATACAGCGCATACCACGCCGGAGCTGCGTAGGTCAGCCTCGAGCGGAGATAGGTCTTATAGACCCCGATCTTCGTCCTCAGAGGCAAGTTGGATGAGAGCACAGGTCGGAGTAGGGCCCTGCCTGTGCGGGTCTGGTTGACCGTCTGGTCCACCTGGGGGCCCATGCTCAACGACCTGTCTATGTGCACTCCGAGGTACTTGACCGAGGTCTTCCACTCGATCTCCTGACCCCGAAGCTGAAGTGGCTCAGGCATGATGCGCCGGCGGGTGACTAGTAGCGCGGCAGTCTTCCCCACGTTGACCGCCATGCGCCACTTGTCAAGCCACGCCGGTAAGATGTCCATCATGCGCTGCATTCGGCGAGCTGCTATATCTGGGCTACGAGAGGACGCGAAAAAGGCGCTGTCGTCTGCGTACAACGCCAGCGTGACGTCCCTCTCCCCGGGGGCTAGGGAGCCCTCGAGCGTTGGGTCGTCGTCTGTGTACAAACCGTACAACGCTGGCGACAGACAGCTGCCTTGGGGAACACGAGCAGATATGGTACGCTTCTGAGAGGTCGTCTGCTCGCCCGAAACGTAGAATTTATCCGTGCAGGAACGGAGAAAGAATACAATTTCCTGCGGCCCGGCGGCCTGTCGTAAGAGGCGACAAAACAACCCACAGCCAGGTGGTAGGGCATTTGCCCGACTGGATGGCTACCACCCCTGGTCTAGAGTATGTCGCCATAACAACCTTGTGTTGTGTTCCGGCATTAGTGACCAGGTTCCAGGCTCCCTAAAGAGAGCAGCAGCGCATTCGTAGCACCTTTGGTGTTGCAAATGTCCATAGGCGATGGTAACCGCTGTCCATCAAGTGGGCCGTCTGCCTGTCTGCTGATCTCCTGCAATAAAAAAAAAATAAAAAAAAGAAGTCCCGGCCACGGAGGAATGATGCCACGAGCTGCACTATCGCAGGCGGCGTCTCGATGGAGAGGAGAAGTTTTCAGCCTCCAAGACCGCTCCTATATCCTGCGTTACTTCTGACGCCTAGCTGCTAATTACACAAGCTATGAGCTTGGGCGGTATACGGGGCGCGGAGAGAAGGTGTGCTCCGGCGGGCGGGTCAGGAGAGTGCTCTTTGTCCGCAACACAGACACGTATTTGTAAGACATAGCATAAGTTATAATTTATGTCAATACTTGTCATGTTCATTATACGAATTGATCTCTCTCGGCCCTCTGAAATCGCTATGCAAATGCAAGACTTACTTGATGCAAGCACTTAATCTTTGTTGCTCGACGGAACTCACGAACCGTGTTCAGGATTTTCAGCTACGTGTTATTATGAGTTTTGTTTGTATTGTGTGATATAATGATATATAAATATAAAGGTAACTTTTTGAATTATTCAATTCGGACCTTCCATTCCAAAGATTAAAAATGTAACTATTAGAAAAAAGTTGCGTGGTCGCCGCGCACCCATATCGGCTAGATAGGCTTATGCGATGTAGGCCTCACTAGGGGTATGGGCGGTACGGAAACGGAAGGGGAAATATTTAGAAGTCACTTATTAGGTCATGAAATTCAACAAATAATAAAGAGGAAAAGTTTGTGAGTTTGTGACGTTGCAGGGGGTAATCTCTGTATCTACTAAACAGATTTTGAAAATTCTTTTAGCAGTGAAAAGCTATATTATTTCTGAGTCATAGGGGATATTTGATTGGGATTAATAATAAACATTTTTTTTCTTATGCCCAGCGAAATGGGTGGGTCAGCTACTGATATATAAAAAAGTACATTATTTCGTCATATTATACTTTGTTCGAAGTCGTTGTTTGAATTGTTTGAATGATTGAAGCACATACGTCCCAAACTCAAAGGGCGTGTACTCGATTTCTGGCTGGAAAGCATGCTTCACTTATATATTGTTACAAATTGGGCCCTGACAAAGACAAATGCAACATACAGATCTGTAAAAGCACATTTTATTACCTGTCGGCATTTGAACTAATTTTTGTCCTTTTATGATCGTCTTCTTTTGTTCACTTATTTATTGGCAAACGTTTCTAAGTTATTGTGGAGCCTATTCTTCTATTGTACTCGTTTACGGCCGCTTGCAGGCTGCATCATTAGCTAGGTGTTGCAGATTACAATTACAAGCTAATTCTAAGAAAGTATGCCGACGTTGCCGCGCGGGCACATTTGCATTTGTGAAGTGTAAAACGACATTCTGATCGAGAGCTACCAATATGATAGGGGCGTGACTTGTGTACATTCGGGATTCTAATAGTGACGGACTTTGCGCGTTTTATTTTTAATCACGACCTTCTTCATTACGTTTGGATTTGTTGAGTTCGGTTATATTTGTACCTGTATTATACGTGTTTGTATAGTTCTAATAAACTCTATATTAAATCTAACGACACTTTAAATCTAGTCCCGCTAACTTGTAACAATATTTTATATTGCAAACATTTCATTGACGGTACTTTCAAGTAATTTATAGTATTAAGGCGGTGCGTGAAGCGAGGCACAGTTGTTCTAGCAATCGCCAGGCGGCATGTACGCTCTTCGTTAAACTGAGTAAGTTAAATGTTTATTTATGGGAATGTCCTTGTATGATTTGGTAAATGTGTAGAATTGAGATGATATAAGGACTCTAACTTCAGCAAGGGACTTAACAACTACCCCCGTTTCGTAGTGGAGTGTGTTCTCCCAGGGCACACTTCAAGCACTTTATGCGCTGGATCGACTGTTGCGTAACTATGTTCTACATCTCAGTCTTTCCTTCACATCAAAGCGCAGGGCCGCGAAGGGAGGAGGGGGTTTTTAGTGGGTATTGAGGTTGCTCGCCCGTGCGGCATCGCTCGGAGTCTCCACACTCCTCTGTGTAGTCCATAGCGGACGGAGCGCAAGTAGAGCATACAATTGCTAGCGTTACCGCCCCCCGTGGATTCGTGCCGTTTCCTAGTGACGGCCCAGAGAGTGCGTAATTCGGTTAGTCATTTTCCCTCGCCTCAAAAAAAAAAAAAAGGACTCTAACTTCGAGGCTTGGTTTGACTAGAAAGGGAGGCTCGAGCTCACCGGGCCAGGTTGAACCCATTCTTTATGTTGGCGACTTCGTCCGCGTGGAATAGTAAAAAAAAAGTAAGTAAAAATAAACCCCCCGATTTTGAAACATTCTTCATTGGTGCTCCACTCCTATTGGTCTTAGCCTATAGCCTTCCTCGGTGGGCTATCTAACACTGACAGATTTTTTGAAATGAGACCAGTAGTTGCTGTGATTAGCGCGTTCAAGCAAACAAACTCTTCAGCTTTATACAAGGTGTTTCATTTCAAATGACAATAAATCACAATTTTAGCAGTCGTACTCCATACAAATTTTTCGGTACTATTAAATCAAACTTAATGTCAAAATTAAAAAAATGCAATTTTAGAACAAATTAATTACGATAAAAAGGGAATAAAAACAGAACACCTTGTAAATATTGGTTCACTGATCTTGGTAAGAACGGCAACATGTCACACGGATCATGTGTCGGGCTAACATAAACAATCACTAATAATATCTACTCACAAATTATTCACCACAAGCCATTCATTCATTTAATCACTGAGTTATAAGTATCTAATCAAATTATCATTTTGAAATTTTTAGTACCCATACCTTTCACGGTATGTCCGGATAGCCAAAACAGCATTACCGCGACATTCCCCGTAAATCAAAATCATGTCTGCATATTCCGATGCTGTAAAGTTATACCGAGGCATTTTGAAAAATCACTTATTGTTCACACGCTCAATACACTAATTTCTCTTATATCAATAAACATAAAGTCCTACAAATAGATTCAAAATTGCCAACCTCGTGCGCAATGATTCAAACAACGTTATAGGTTCAAGGCCGGCTCAAAACTGACATAAAACAAACAAATAAGTATAGGACAGGTCAGTTTCACAAATTTCTGGTAGTGTCACTTCAGGTCCGGAGTCCCAGTAGTCGATATCGATATTTTTCACTTGTTATAATGTACACTATATTTTTTTTATAGTATATAATACTCGCGCACATATCTTATTAAAGTTTTTTTAATGAGCCATTTTATGAAATAGCCATACTTCATTATTTGAAGATTTTTTTACTTTAAACAATCTAAATCATATCATATCATCATAGCATCTCATATTATCACCATATGCTAATACGTAATAAACTTTTACTTACTAATGATGATAATAAACTATCCAGTAAAATCCACCTAAAAATGCTGGGGCTAGCAACTTGTATCTAACGACATGTATCCATGCTATGGTTTGCTAAATATGTGATTTACTTACTTTTAATTGTGTGTGTAACAAAAAATATTACATACATGCCAGATTTAAAATAATTAATTTAATTTTAGTATTTTACACAATTTAAGAAATTTCATTCAAAATAATATTTTATTCACTATAAAATAAAATTCAACGCTGGTTTCTTTAACTTCTGTGATAAAACCTTTCTTTTCATTGGAACATCGTTATCAAGTCCTTTCGTATTATCTATTCTGTAATTTTTTAACAAGGGTTTTTGAAATTTTTTGCAGTTTTTGACGTCTCTGTCGAAATTATCCTCGTTACCTGTTTTAGTTTTGTAAATTAAAAATTATTCCTAAGTTATTTTAATAGACTATGAAGTGTAAATTTAACTGAAGTGTTGCGAGACCAAAATCGATAAACACAACGATGTGACTAGTACAACACTAATTAGTACTAACTTGACATTTTGACAAAAAGAAAAGTATTTGTCCCTTTCGCACCTATTATTTTTTATTGTAATGAGCGAGAGCGTAAGAATGAACAACTTCCGCGTTTAATGATGAAGAGACGAGCTGGCAACATGATACATGAGGTCACTAACCTACCGATTTAGTCACAATAACAGATACATGTTGTTGTAAAATTCTGAAATGAAAAATGAGGTCTTGTGGCTAAACCAAAGAATCTACCTTGATTCGTTGTTATATTTGGGCAGAGTACGTCATGAAGAAAACGTGGTCTGATTTATTGTCGTAAGGTCTGAAACACGCTGTATATTAGTATGTGTTGTCATCAAATAATTGAATTGTGATTATTTCTATTGTTCCATTTGTGACGACACACCCACCTATTCGTTATTTATTCGAAAATTTGATGGCACTTACAATATATAATTAAATAAAAAATTGTAATATTATATGTATGGCTTAAATATCAAATATGAAATGTCTATGGTAATAGAAGCTCTTTGTCTTTGTAGTACGAGGCTTTAATATCCAAAGGCGCCGCGGGATATTTGGGACTTAAGCTGAGGACTCACGCGAGACTTACAGTTACCAGTTAGGCGAATCAGCTAATACTGCCAGTCGTCTATGTACAGTGCTGAGTGAAAGCAATCAGATGGACTTGGACCTACATATAATACCTATATATATAATACCATATATATACCTGCATATACATAATGTTACGACCTACAAATTCACACCTGCATACATGTTAAAAACACATTTTATTACCTTTCGGCATTTGGACTTATTCTTAATGGCATGCGTTTACTAATTGAAGACATGAGTGGATGAAGGTGATAAGTCGCATAATTCCAATAAATCGAGATAAAAGTTTTACTTTTATTTGAAACTGAACTGAACTTTGAATTTTTTAAATATGCCTTATATCTATGGTCTAAGGTCTGTAGTCATTTGGTATCGACTTATAACATTCATCTACGCAAAAAAAGCAAAACACCGAATATGCGACATATCACCTTCATCCACTCACATCTTCAATTAATTATTCTAGAGAATAGTCCATTGTTTTATTGTACTCGTTTATAGCCGTTGCGGTCGACTCATTAACCAGGTGTTTCGGATTTAAAGTACAAACAGATTCTAGAAAATTCGGTCCACGTGGCCGGGCAGATATATTGCATCTGTGCAGTATAAAGCAATGCCCCGATTGAAGGACGAGGCCAGTCAAGAGATTACCACGAGCGAAGCGAAACGTTTGTACTACAATCGGGAATCTTTGAGTGGCAGACTTTGCGCGTTTTATGGAATTACGACCTTCTGCATTACGTTTGGACTTGTTGTGTTCCGTTACATCTGTACCTGTGTTACATGTGTTTGTATAGTTCTCATAAACGGCATTTTAATTCGAGTCCCGCGACTCGTAACAATAAATAGCTACGGTTTCAGCCGTGTGGTGATGGAAAATCGTTATATATTGAATAATTAATGTGTTATTCTGATAGGTAAGCTATATTATTGTACAGTTTCATCAAAATCCACTCAGTAGTTTTTGCGTGAAAGAGTAACAAACATACACCCTTACATTCGCGTTTATAATATTATTAGGACTTGTTATTACCTAAATTTTTAGTTTATATGAATTTAATTATATTTCAGGCATTTATTTATAACACGAATTTTTAAGACATTGATAACAAAATGATTAGAGATCTATATTATTTCCTATTAATTTTAAAAGAAAGATAATATTCACAAAAAAACCAGTCTGGATTAATTTAAGTGATAAGTCACAGCCACTATTTTATTTAACTATTCTATTTTATTCGAATCCCATTACAACGAAAAGTATATAATTTCAAAATTTTAAATTTACTGATACTTTGACCAAAAATATGTTTACGATTTTTTTACACTATACAAATATTTTTATACATATATAGATTTATTTATATAATATAATTATGACTTGCCTATCATCTACATATAGCTTAAATACACGGTCACCCAAATTTGAATCCCTGAGATTTTGTGAAAATGATTTTCCCTTGTTTGAACCTGTATGAATATTTACGAACATTATCTCTGTCATCCCTTTGAGCAAACATATTAAAGCGAGCTAGACATTTTTTTCGAAAAGCACTGGGTTCTGAAAAATTATATAAACATTAGAATATCACCCTAGAGTAGTAACCATGTAGTAACATGACTGTATTAATCTAGAAATATAAATTTGAACAAAAATGTTAATTGCAGTAATTTAAAATAAATCGCTAGAGAATTTTGACAAAGGCGCTGTCATCCCAGTATCCCAACGGATCTTCCCTATATAATCTTAATAAAATATATTTCCTATCCAAAATTTTAAAAAAAACGTACGGAAACTAGCGCCATCAAGTGGTCCAGGAACAGCATGAATTATAATTATTTTGTTTGTCAAAGTAACTTTTATAAATAATTATTGAAAGACCTCGGTAGCGATCGCATTATTTCCATTCGGTGCGTTCGTCTAGAAAATCTTTAGTCGTATAATAAGTTTCACAAACTTTGCTCTTTCCCGAAAGCTCTTGAACATTTACTGGGATTCTATTGAAGAGCATTATTCTTGACCTAACGAAACTAGTGGAAGCTTTATATTGAAGTATTGTTTTACAATGAATCTCTACAATAATTAACCCTATTTATAAGATTAATATTATTACCAAACCTAATATCCAATACAAATCTATTCCATGTGCACTAAGCCTGAGCGCACCTATTGTTTGACCACAATTCTACTATGAACATAGTTTAATGCAGAGATTCCCAAACGTTTTTGGCAAGTGACCCCTTTTCCAAAATGAACTGATACCTCAGACCACCACTGCTAAATTACTTTGAAAATCTTATACTTACCAATTTCAAAACGTTTACTTACTTTAGCTTTAAAAGTGTAAGAGTGATACTTCCTCCTAAAATATTAATTAGTAGCTTGTGCCCGCGACTTCGTACGGGTAAAAAAGTAAAAGACCCGATTTTGAAATTCTGCACTGGTGCTCTGCTCCCATTGGTCTTAGCGTGATGATATATAACCTATAGCCTTTCTCGATAAATGGGCAATCTAACACTGAAAGATTTTTTTTCAAATCAGACCAGCAGTTCATGAGATTTGCACATTCAATCAAACAAACAAACAGAGTTTTATATATTAACATAGATTCTTATAACAAGTTGGTACACGTTACATAACTTATCAGTACCTTGAAATTTCAAATAAGAACTTGTGTTAATCAAATAGGAATACCGACCCCTAGGAAATTCTACAAGTTTGGGAATCCCTGGTTTAATGCATTCTGTGAGCTACTACATTTAGGCTCTGCGGCTTGCGGCTTGCATTGTAACTAATCATGCATGTATGTAATTAAAGTAATCCATACAATTGTATATTGCACTAGTTTCTGCCCTCGGCATCGCGTTAGTGTTATCCCACGAGAAATTTTCTGGGATAACCCTATGTGCTATTCTAGACTTGCAATAACTCAGAAGAGTCTAAGGTAATAATGTTAGAAGTCATCTTGAATACGCATCTCAAGTTTGGAAACCGAATTATAGCATAGCAACCAGAGTAAAACAAATTCAAAATATTTTTTTAAGATACCTAGATTATCGCGTACAACGATCATCTAACAACTATTACGATCTGTTAGTCCCCGATACTCAGGGTGTTTAAAAAAAAACACTACAGTACTAGAGCTGAGATTTATTATGTACTACGCAGTACTGGAGCCTCAATCTACGGGACCTAAAAGGTCTACCGGTTCCGGGTTTGGTAATGTAGTTAAGGGCTATTCAACCGGCAGGCAGAAACCAGGTCCGTAGTTGAATAACTTTAGCTAATTACCAGAAGACTCTGATAAATTTACAAAAGATTTAGTATTTATAGGCAATTACTGCTGATCGATGCTTAGCCTATTGATGTCAGTGGTCTGCCGAATCTGCAATAATTGCCTAGAGAGAGTAGGGCTGTAACAGATCGTTTTTTTTTTTTTTTTAATGCTTCAAAACCCCGATGTTCTTCGGAGCCTATATAAACTTAATTTTACTACAATCACGTTCGTATGCTATCCGAATTTGTTTTATTTGAGTGTGTGTTTGTGTATATGTGCATGTGTGAAGTGTTGAGTGTATGTGCAAGTGTAAAGTGTTGTGTGTATGTATTATTGGGCATTATAATTTGTCAATCTCAAAGTTTACCTTAAACTACTTAACCTAATAAGTATTATATAACTATGTATATTTGTCTAACTTAACCTAATAAAGTGTAAAATAAATTTATAACTATTGATATCAAATTAAATGCATGTCCCACTATTATTCTATATAGATGCCTCTTGCGGTCTGTTTTATATTCAGAGGACCGCTTCTTCCGTTCCAGACTCGGGTGATGACCACGATAGGGTCTTAAGAACATCGAGCTAATGGATAACCATTACCTGGTTTGTTCCGCTTCACGGCGTGCTCTGCAATGCTTTGACAATATGCTTCCAGACACGGTCTAGTGTCCTTGCCAACCAGCATTATTGCTAATGCTGACTCGGTCAACTTCATGTTGATGCTGGACTCCAGATCGTGCCTGGCTTGGCCGTATCTAGGACAGTCCAGCAACAAATATTGGATGGTTGTAACAGATCGTTGTAAAAAATATAATTTCTTACCTGTAAATTCCAGATGTAATATAAGTGATATAATTTTGTTTCTTGATAAAGTTGGCTTGAAGTGACATTGATCGATCTGATGACATCCAGTATCATGACGGTCTAATCAACTTGGCCTTAGGCAGAGAGGATATTGGATATTGCTATAATTAACCATAATTGTTGGAAAACAATCGAACAGGATCACCGAAAATCAGTCTGGATTTTCGGCGGCCCTGTTCGATTTATTTATATACTAAAAAAGATCCGTTAAATCTTGCAAACACATAAAACACCTTAATAGCTTCGTATGGGTAATGACGTGTGAAAATAAGATTTCCATTGTGCTAAGTAAGGATGGCTTTTATACTATTCTTTTGTGCCGTTACTGGTTGGCTTAGAAAAACTTTATTACCTTTAAACCTACTCTAGGTAGGTCGAGGTGATTTTTATTTCCAACCTGGTAAGCAGGTAGACGGCCCAAACAATGGTTAATCAGTCAGTCTTGTGCACGCCCTATATCTTACACTAGCTGTCCCGGCAGACGTTGTCCTGCCCGGTAAAAATAGGGGTTTGTCGCAGAGGGTTAATAATTTAGGGTTGTATGTATTTTTGTATGTTGTATCATTAAAAAATAGAAATTAAAAATTTTGTCTAAAAAATAAATAAAAAAATTTAGGGGTGGACTACCCCTAACATTTAGGGGGACGAAAAATAGATTTTGGCCGATTCTCATAGATACCGGATAAGCACAAAAATTTTATCAAAATCGATCAAGCCGTTTCGGAGGAGTATGGCAACGAAAATTATGACACGAGAATTGTATATATTAGATATATAAATCTCGTGTCACGATGTTTGTCCGCGATGGAGTCCAAAACTACTCAACCGATTTAAATCAAATTTGCACACCGTATGTAGTTTGATCCAACTTGAAAGATAGGATAGTTTCTATACCGTTGGAACCGGTAGGTGGCGCTGAGATCGGGTTCTAAATTTTATTTCTTCAGGGCAGGACAACGTCTGCCAGGACAGCTAGTAGTATATAGAGTGGGAAAATAAAATATTGTTAAAAGTTAGCGGGACTCGAATTAAAATGCCGTTAGAATTATTATAGAGGTTATTAGAACTATACAAACACATATAACACGGGTACAAATATAACCGAACGCAACAAATCCAAACGTAAAGCAGAAGGTCATAATTCAATAATACGTGCAATGTCCGTCACTATGAAAGTTGGGTGTGGCGAAAGAAGCGTGAAAGTAGAATAAATGCAGCTTTGAGAAGTATATGTAAGGTAAGCATGACTGATTGATACGGAATAGTGTAATAACGGAACGTTGTGAATTGAAAGAAGATAAAATAACAAGAGTTGAAAAAGGAATGTTAAGATGGTTTGGGCATGTAGAGAGGATGGATGAAAATAGAATCACAAAACAAGTGTATGGCAGTATTGTCAATGGTAGAGTTGTCACTACCGGTGACACGACGTGCACAGCATTATCAAATAACAAAAGTGTTAAAACGAGGTCAGGTAAAAAGCATATCAAATAAACATGCATGCATGAAGAGGTTAATCAAAGTAGATGAAGCAAATATTGTTCGTCAGGATCGTCGCAAGTGGAGATCTTAGTATCTGCTTAGCCCCATAGAAACAGGCGTGATACGTATGTATGTATATTTATGTCTCACGTCTGTTATAATCATTAAAAGAAAGAAAAGAAAGTCATATTTTACTAAAAACAAATACAACACAGATTAAATATCAAACAGTAAAACGTAATTTTACGACCGAGGTGCCGACAAAGGAAAATTTACTCCTGCGCATGTAGAAACACATTTTACTAACTTTTGACATTTGTACTTCTTTGGTTTACTTTGTGTTTAAAATTTGTGATTAGAAAAACAGTCCACTGTGTATTGTAATCATTTATGGTAGTCATTAGCTAGGTGTGATTCTAGGAAATTCGGTCCACGCAGTCGAGCAGACATATTGTATTTATACAGTATAAAGCAATGCCTCAATGGAGGGATGGGGCAGTCTAGCGACAACCACAAGCGAAGCAAGATGTTACTGACGGACTTAGCGCGTGTGATTAAATCGTGCATTACCTTTGGACTGGTTGTGTACAGTTATATTTGTATCGTTCTAATAAACTCTATAGTAATTCTAACGGCATTTTAAGTGGAGTCCTGTAACTCGTAACAGTAATATAGTAGTGAAAAGTAGTATAGCTATTTTTTAAACATTTTAAGGTTAACTTTCATAGTTGCGTAATACGTTAAAAATAGTCGAGATTTCAATTTACTACAAATCCTTATTGAATATGATATTCAAATAAATTATTGGGTCCGAACTGCCATAAAAATAGCCTACGTCGTAAGGGTCTTTATAGGTTGACCTTCGAGTTACGAAAATTATAGGGATTACTGTTTACTATGGAAAAAAAGATTCAGACAAAATGTAGGGAAGCGTACTTACTTAACACGTGAACAGGTGAACATAGCGTCCTCCACTACAATACAATAAGAAACGTGTCATACGAACGAATTTATAGACTAGCTGTTCTGGCAGACGACGTCCTGCTCGAAAAAATCGGGGTTGATGGTAGAGGGTTGAAAATTTATTTTTTGCTGTATCATAGAAAAATTAAAAAAATCGAAATATTAAAAAAGTATTAGGGGTTGACTACCCTTAACATTTAGAGGGATGAAAAATAGATGTTGTCCGATACTTAGACTTACCCAATATGCACACAAAATTTTATGAGATTCAGTCAAGCCGTTTCGGAGGAGTTTAACTACAAACACCGCGACACGAGATTTTTTTATAGAATAAATAAAAAGCACATAAACAAATAAACGTGTATGTTTGAAGAAATGAACCACCCAGTACGAAACCATAGAATGAGCAAAAAATAAGCATAAACCAAATAGCCATAGATAGTTTGTATTAATTGAATACCAAATAAAATTTTACATCAACAGTTCAATAGCAACTGACTTAAGAAGTATTAGACACATTGTTTTATAATCATAAAATATTTAGGCTTCCATGCAGCCAGTGTCTATGTAGGTTTCCTACATAGGGTACAGCATGATCCCCTAATACCTGCTGAATTTCCGAAAAAAATCTTTCGTATTCCTTTTTTTCAAGCTGAGATATTTTATCATCGCACGTAACTCACTTTTATCGATAATTTTGCGTTTTTAGCAACTCGTTGCACAAAACAATTTATTATTTGCGAACGAAGTGACAAAAGCAAGTGACGGTTGCCATAACTATTGTGTGATTGAAACTCGTCAATATCGAACTTCGCCCAAAAAGGTTTTATATACAGGCACTTCTAAGAACTTTTTATTAACCCTCATGTATTTATATTATAGATAAATAGATAACACTTTATTGCTCACCAAATATACAATTTCAAAAATACACAATTACAATATCGTCATGTAGAAACAATAGACGGCCTTATGCTTTAAGCAATCTCTTCCAGGCAACCTAACTTAAGGAATGTTTTAACCTAATCTAGCGATGTATGTGGTGCAGATCATTAAGTATATCATAAATAAACAAAGTAATAGGTGTACACATGGAACGGAATGGAATTTTTTTTTCATAAAAAAATGTTCACTTAATAAAACCCACTAGGCCAAAGTATACTAAATTTTTAGGGGACCATATGGCAACTATTCCGCATCGAACTGAAAAAGAATCACGTAAATTGGGTCATAAATCTCAGACTAATCGGTACAAACATTAAAAATTAAAAATACATACCAGCCAAGTTGAGAACCTCCTCCTTTTGGAAGTGGGTTAAAAAGGATGAAGTGTGTGCAGGTGTACTGAATTTATGAAACGTATGAGTGCGCAAATTGTGGGAAAGTAGCAAGGCGATTATTTTATAATGCTATTAAAAATATATATGTAGAAAAAGTAGGAAAGCGGACCCTGGGCGTCGAAGTGATCGCTCCGAACGCAACCGGGATTTAACGCTCGGATGATGATGATGATGCTATTAAAAATATATAATTTTAGAAATAAAGTAATATTACCATATACATAAGAAAATCTAACTTGTCTACTAATTTCGTACTGCAGGTAGTAAGGGCCCTTAAAACATATCTAAAGTTATTTACGACTTTCTCAAAGGGTCAGAGCAACTGCTGACGACAGTTTTCGTTACACCCCACGCCCTATGATTTACACCCATGGGAGGGTGCACCATTCTGATGAAAGTATTTTATATCTATAATATTATAAAATGCTAAACATGCCGTATCTGTACATTAAAACTATTTAAAAAAAACAACTAGAATAGACTATATAAACAATGGAGAACACGATACGATTTATTTTATATTTCTTGTCCGTTTGTTTGGAATTCACGTAAAATCTACTGGGCTGATTTCAATGCGGTTTTCGCTAATCGGCAGACAATTCTTAGACTTAAATCTGCGCTACATTTTATCCCGGGCGTCCCGTGGGATCTTTCCCGGAAGTGGTTTGAAGTTGTCCATAATATGCATATAAATTAGTTTATTCCAACACAGTTTCCACGAAAAGGATGACGTACATTCTTATTTATGCTGTGATACTTTGTGTCCCGTATATCTAAATCTCCTAGTAAAAAATAAAATTTAAGTAAATATTTATAAGATAATTTTTAAGTTAGTACTGCAACGGAAGCACCAAAAAAAGAGTCTGCAGCGCCATCTTTTTGGCCAGATAAGTGTATGGCAAATGACATTATTTATCGGGATAAAAGTATCCTAAGTGTCGACTCTGGTAGAGATGGGTAGCTATTTGAAATACCAGCTAAGTAGCGGCTGTTCACAAAATAGCCGCGGCTAAGTTGTCAACCATTTTGCCAACAGCTATTGTCAAATAAAACTGACAACCAACAAGTTTACAGCTTAGCCGTCAGACGTTAATTGACGAGTCAATCTCTCATGAACCAAAAATCATCAGGCGACAAAACACCTGACACAGGTCAGGTGTTAGAGCATTTGCCCGTGTGTATGGCTACCACCCCTGGTCTAAAGCATACCGTATTAACAAAATTGAGTTGTGTTTTGGGTTCCAGTTCCATCTACGAGCCCATTGAAGGACCTTTAAACCAGTTTCCATTAGAGCTCCCAGCTCTAGCTGGGCCGCCATGTTTCACCCGCGCCGACCACGCACAGGACTACCCATGCACACGCGTTGTTACGCCCGCGCTTGTGTATACAACTATAGTAGAATTATTTTGTCCGTGCAGTTTGGGTCATAAATCAAGCTGGACCTCAGCCCGGCTAAGGCGGTGAGCGTGTTGCGCGGGCGCAGCGCCATTATCGATAAAAAATCATTCTTATCAAATAATCAATCTTATAAAAATCATTATTATCTTTTTGACTGTTAATTTTAAACTTAGATAAAAGTATTTATATTTATTTTTAATTGTTAATTTAACTTGTTACATTCTAAACTTTTGTACTTATAGTTTTTTAATACATAGATACCTAATTAATCATTTATTTTAAATCATTATTATTCTTATTTTGATAAATACGTTGTTGTATCTATTTTTTTTATTTTTATAACTAACCCACAAAATGACAAAACTAAATACACTTTCGATAACGCTTATCGACAACAATAATGCGCATCACTATGCCCGCCCATAAGGCCCGTAAATGGAAGAGAGAACGAAATATTCGCTTTATTTTATGACCCAAACTGCACGGACAAAATAATTCTACTATAGTCCGGGGAACTAGCGGCGCAGGGTGAGCGCAAGAGTGGCGCGAAGCGGGTACATTGCGGGTGCGTCGCGTGTACGAGGGGTGTGCGGTTGGACTTCGATGATGCGATTTGAGATTTATTGATGTAGTTTATAAATCTCAAATTATATGGAATAGATTTCAAAGGGAGTAAGATGTGGGTGCTGACGCGCGTGTCGTCTGAAGAAAGTCCAGCCTGCCTATTTTTTGGAGTTCAGCAGACAGGCAGACGGCCCACTTGATCACCTATGGATATTTGCAACACCAAAGGTGCCACAAATGCGCTGCTGCTCTATTAAGCGAGATTGGAGACTGGTCACTAATGCCGGAACACAACACAAAGGTTGTTATGTCTCCATCCAGTCCAGCAAATACCCTACCACCTGGCCTTCCTGACCAGGCCTGGCCAGAACCTGTATTCTGTAATCCAGCAATCAAAAAAAATACTTTCAGACTTAAGTAAAAAAGGTAGTACCTGTAAATTTAATACAGTCATACATTACACATTTAATCCCACTGGCACACTAAAAGGCATTTTACTTTATTACATCGCCAGGATTCCACCCTAAAACCTTAATAATTCGAAAATTACCCCCGCACCCGCCTGCTTATAGCGTTTTAGGCAATATTTTAAGCGGGAAATATGTAAAACAATTTCGCGGAAAATGTAGCATAATGAAAAACATAAAGTTTAGAAACTCCTTTATTCTTTATTGTACACAACATAATTACATATAACACTACAAAATAGTGATGATGTACAAAGGCGAGGTTAAATCTAAGAAGACACTTCCAGCAAACCTATGGTTCTAGCGAGAGTTGAAAAACAAGAGACAGGGTAGTGTGCATTAAAGTTTATATGCATAAGTATATAGTAAGTACATACATACATAACTTCACGCCAGGTCCCTTGCGGGGTAGGCACGAACAACAGAGCGCCATTTAGGCTTATTTGTTATGGAATAAATACTTATTTGTGTAAATATTTTAACACTGGCTGCTCGGTTTTTCGAAGTTTATATTATTAAATAAAATCGAGTTGGTTGTGATTCGGACATGAGAAAAAATGGTGTTTGATTTTATTTAGTCCCATTTCTATTAAATTATAATTGTTATTTTGCCTCGTTCGGGTCCACCACATCTGGCGACCGTGACACACCACACTTACACACCTCTTGTCATGCACGCTCGTCTGTTCTTAAGGCTCCTGACATCACCTTCTGCTAGTACACGATCAATTTGATCATGGAAGGTGTGTCGTGGCCTTCCGCGACTTCTGCATCCATCCACTTTTGCATTGTATATCTGTTTAGTCATTCTTTCATCATACATTCTTTCCACATGCCCGAACCACCGGAGCATTCCTTTCCTTACCTTCACCCCGACACTCTCTTTGAGACCAACTCTCTTTCTTACTTCGGTATTACGAACGCGGTCCGCGAGCGTCACTCCGCAGATTTTGCGCAGTGCTCCCATCTCGACCGCGTTTACTCTACTTTCGTGCTCTCTATTCCATACCCAACTCTCGCTTCCATACGTGAGCGTAGGTACCAGAACCGCGTTGTGTATATAGGTACTTATAATAATAATAATAACCTTTGTGGCGAAGCCTTAGGTGAGTGGCGACACCTCATACCTGACTCCGGGGGCCAAGACAAGGCCCCCGTCTCCGTGCTTGCCTTTGACCAGCCGGCACGGAGTGAAGATCGCTAGAGCTAAGACTCAAGCTCCAGGGGTGGAAGTGATAAATGGCTTAACGTCGGAAGTAGCTTCGGTGAACCTGCAGCCCACCTCTCTACACCCCTTAGCCACTCACACCCATGTTGCCCCTGCCTTTTATGGCATTTTTAGGGGCCCATGCAGGGAGTGGCGAGTCACCGTCTGCCCATTTTTCCATGTTCCCTGAACATTGCGACGGGCAGACGCCATAGTCCCCATATTCCCAGACCGCTAGTACCACTAACAGTTCACCCCAATAGTCCGGTACTTTTTGTCCTCATTTCCTGGCCGGGGCTTTTCCTTGGGTGGATTATTATATGGTGTAAACAGGGATAATCGACGGTCAGTGTCATGCCACATATTTACATTAAATTTGTCAAGGGGCCTCTACGTGTTGGCCTCCCCATGGCCCACGCAAGCCCTCCAAAAGTCCGGGCCAGTTTCATGGCCCGTGGTCTTGAACGACATACAAAAAATATAATAATCGGCAGAAACACATATTGTATATCCCCAAATTAAGCAAGTTACGCTTTTGTTATGGCTTATATACAACGGTCTACTCTGGGGCCGATCCCAGACCATAGTAAATAACGGAGAAAATACTTTTCCGAAATTTACTATACTAGGAATCGAACCCGGAGCCTCTGCGTTGCAGTGATGTAGGCCGGCAAAGGCTGAAGGCGGTGACTTTAATCGGTGAAGGAGCGATACGGAATGCTCCTCTGTCTCAAAGTAAGATCTTCCAGCGAGGCTAGTGTTATTCCTCGTAGGCCTAGGCCTATCTGTTATTGATGAAGCGTATATATTCTTTGTATTGTTACGAGTTTAGCGGGACTCGAATCAAAATGCCGTTGGAATTATTATAGAGTTTACTAGTACTATACAAACACGTATAACACAGGTACAAACATAACTGAACACAACAAATATTAATGCAGAAGGTCGTAATTCAATAAAATGTGCAAAGTCCGTCACTATTAGTTTTTCGATTATACACACGTCACGCTTTGATCGTAGTTGTTGCTGAACTCATAACAACAGTGTCAGAAGTGTGATTTGTCTTTGTCGGCGCCTAGGTTGTAACAGTATGTTTTGGGAAACGTTTGTAACCTCAATTATTGCACAGCGCCATCTATTGGCTTATAAGTATTCCACTACACACCTAAATGTACATTTACATATCTGAATACAAATATTTGCAACAAAATTATGACACTTCACCACGCGATCGTAACGCATTTTTATGACAGAAAAAATCCTAATACCCCCCAAATATAGAAGTTTCACTTCAAGAAGTGATTAGGGTACCTTTCACCAAGAAAAAGCGAAACATATATACACAATATACTAAAATAGCGTCCGTTGCAAGTCACTAACAAATACATCGTCATGTCAACGATAGTGACATTGCCATTTTATTATCTCTCTCTCTTCATTAGTTCTAACATTGTTACGTAACATTACAGGTATTTCTTTTTTTAACAACTCTACTGACTCGATTTCCATACTCTGTTTTACTACTTAATTTCTAAAGAAGGTTTTAGAATTTATACACACTTATTGGTTATTTTTGTTATTGTGAGTGACATTTATTCGATGATATTTGTGTTGTGGTGTGCCTTACGAATAACTTATTGTATTAATTTATTCTAATTTTAATATAATACATGCTGGTGTTGTGATGAAGTGCATGTGCAGTGTATGCCTTATGTCTGTACCTATATATATATTTATCCTAACTAGTGCTATGTGTGTTTTTTCCTTTCTGTGTCTGCGTTATTAATTTTTATTCTCTTTGTGTCTCTTGGTTTATTTGTGAAGGGTGCGTGTAATGCAATGCAATGGTAGTGCGCGTTGGTGTGAGTGTGTGTATGTTTTGTTGTTAGTTGTGTGTTTGTGACTTTGTGTGGTAATATAATTTATTGTTTAAATGTTGGGACAATGTGTTGTGTGTTTTTTTATTGCAGGAGATCAGCAGACAGGCAGACGGCCCACTTGATGGACAGCGGTTACCATCGCCTATGGACATTTGCAACACCAAGGGTGCTACGAATGCGCTGCTGCTCTCTTTAGGGAGCCTGGAACCTGGTCACTAATGCCAGAACACAACACGAGGTTGTTATGGCGACATACTCTAGACCAGGGGTGGTAGCCATCCAGTAGGGCAAATGCCCTACCACCTGGCTGTGGGTTGTTTTGTCGCCTCTTACGACAGGCCGCCGGGCCGCAGGAAATTGCATTCTTTAAAACGGTGTGTTGTGGTATTCGAATTAGAAACTATTTTAATTAGATACTACGATGTTGTTAAGAATTTGTATTAAATCGATCGAAGCCGCGGAAAAGATGTTCCATGTCTATAAAGTAATTCGTAACAACTAACAACGACATTTGACACATGATGGTTAAATTACCATCGTTTATCCATAACGGTTTCTTATGATGTCATAATTTCAATCACTGCTCCAATTTGATTACATAAAAACTTTAAATCTTCAGGCGATGAATCATATTAAGGCTCTTATTCTAGAAATAAGCTTTTTTTAAATAGGTTTTTTAATACAAGCTTTTGATATCCTGGATATCATGTAGCAGCGGAGTGCCAGCCAAGACAAGTAAAACGAGCCCAAACACGACGGGTCTATCTTGTTTAGTACAAGAGTTCCTATGGCCACCTTCCGACTCCACCATTAGATCAGCTTCATGGTAGCATGCATTGTCACGCGATATACATATGCGTGCAAAATTTCAGCTCAACCGGAAACCGGGAAGTTAGTCAAGTTTAACTTGCAAGATTCCACCCTTTTTTTTAACCAGGGGAAATCCGATTGAGGACTAAGTCGCGACAAGGGCAGAATCTTAGGGCGCGACCTAGTGTGGGATTCGCCAGATCGGGGGTGGCACTAGCATGCCCAGTCAGTACTGGTGCCATACTATTGCCACTCCCCAGTTAGGGATACCCACTAAATCCCCTGGGTGTTCCGTCCTTCGCCTTATGCCAGGGCTACAGGTATATGACCTAGCCTCTCCGCAGCCCTGGCAGGCGTTGGCCTCGCAAGGCCTCTTCCACTGCCAGGGGACTACTTATATCCCCCGGCTGCAAGATTCCACCCGAAGTAACATACATGGGTACATCCATTGCAAGTTAAATAAAAGCTTATAAAATTAAATAAACTATTGCGCTTGGGGCCATTAAAACGTTGTTTTATTATGTATAATAGTCGCGAAAACTTAAGAGAATATTAGATAATTAATTAGTTACTACGCGCACTACCACCGCATTGCATTACACGCACAATTCACAAACAAACCCAGCCACACAAAGAGCCTAAAAAATAATAACCCAGGCACAGAAAGGAAAAACAACACACAAGACATTAGATAAGATAATATATATAAGTATGTCTATAAGGCTCACACTGCACATGCACTTCCTCACAACACCAGCATGTAACAGATACACTCCACATGAGTATATTCGTAAGATAGACCTCAACACAAAAATCACGAAATTAATGTCACACACAAGAACCAAAATAATTGATAAGCGTGTTAAATTCTAATAAATTAAATCTAGAAATTAAGTTGAAAAAACGGGGACGAAACTCGAGTCCGTAGAGTGGTTAAAAAAAAAAAATTGTTAAAAAAAATTTATAGCCAGACGTGTTGCTTGGAAGTTTCTTCCCGTTTCTTCTCCTTAACAGCAATAACACTTTTCGAAGCGATGTACATAGACTAGGAAATTAAATTAAATTTTAACCTATAAGTATAACCTTCAAAAAGTGTTCTCCAGTGGAACTTATCTTCTAATATATAAAATTCTCGTGTCACAGTTTTCGTTGCCATACTCCTCCGAAACGGCTTGACCGATTTTGATGAAATTTTTTGTGCTTATCCGGTATCTATGAGAATCGGCCAACATCTATTTTTCATCCCCCTAAATGTTAGGGGTAGTCCACCCCTAAATTTTTTATTTTATTTTTTAGACAAAATTTTTAATTTCTATTTTTTATGATACAGCATTAAAAAATACATACAACCCTAAATTTTCAACCCTCTACGACCAACCCCTATTTTTTACCGGGCAGGACGACATCTGCCGGTACAGCTAGTTTTGAATAAAAACTCTTGAATTTGTATTTGAGTGGCAGTGAGTTCTATGTGGTAATTGATAGAATTCAAATTTGAATTATATCACTTAAAACTTCTGTTTGTGTTCTAGAATACGTATCCAGGCTTATATATAAAGAGATGATATGAGCATTAGTACAGCATTTTAATATCGGAATCAAAAGATCAAAAGAAAACAAAGTACAGAATGCTCCCTGAAGTTTTATTATTGTTTTGTTTTCCACCTGTGATGTGTGGCTTGCAACTATCTGGGATAAATCTGTCTATTGAATATTTTAGATATAGGGATTTGAATTATATTTGTTATCTCAGTTGTGGAAATTCTGGTAAGTAATTGTAACACTTGCAAGAAATCAGAAGGGTTTATGGTTATAAAAGAATAGCAGTTCACAATACTTATAATCAGAGAACCTTAAGGTTTAAGATATTTCATTCACTGAATCTACACATTCGACAAACATTTTTAGAACTTCTCGCCGTCCCTCCAACAATTTTACAGTATATGAAACTTAGCAAGGGACAACCGATAGCGGATTAAAGTAATTGATAAAGCATTTTAATTAAATAGGTTATGAATGACAAGAATTTATTAAATTATTGTTTAGAAATTTTAGATAATATTTTTTATCTTAATATATAAAATTCTCGTGTCACAGTTTTCGTTGCCATACTCCTCCGAAACGGCTTGACCGATTTTGATGAAATTTTTTGTGCTTATCCGGTATCTATGAGAATCGGCCAACATCTATTTTTCAACCCCCTAAATGTTTGGGGTAGTCCACCCCTAAATATTTTTTTTTATTTTTTAGACAATATTTTTAATTTCTACTCTTTTATGATACAACATACAAAAATAAATACAACCCTAGATTTTCAACCCTCTACGATCAACCCCTATTTTTTACCGGGCAGGACGACGTCTGCCGGGACAGCTAGTAAAATATAATATTTAAAGTTGTACATGTAATAAAATAAATCCAACACAGTAAAAAAAACTATCCCGTGTGCCAACGTGAAAATAAAATGTAGTGAAATACCGTCTATATAGAATTGAGAGATTATGAATTATAATCTACATACACAACTAGCGGCCCCGGCAGACGTTGTCCTGCTCTGAAAAAATAAAAATCTATGACCCGATCCCAGCGCCACCTACCGCTTCCAATTGTGGATTTAAACCATCCACTCAAACACACAAAAACAAAATCGCTCCTCGTTGTTAAGAGGATTCTAGAACCCGATCTCAGCGCCACCTACCGGTTCCAACGGTATAAAAACTATCCTATCTTTCAAGTTGGATCAAACTGCACACGGTGTGCAAATTTGATTCAAAATCGGTTGAGTAGTTTAGGAGTCCATCGCGGACAAACATCGTGACACGAGATTTATACATATTAAGATTACCACAGCATATTAGGGATAAATATTGTTACATAAAATTATGGTATCTTATAGACTCTTGTCTCTTGTATGAAATATAAATTTCATCGATTAAGAAACGTATCTCAAAATAATAAAGTATTTATTTCAGTGGCTTGGGAACTGGCAAAAACTGCCTCTGAACATTTAATAGCAATTTCGGTTACTAGGCCAAACGCTAACGATTATGACGGTGTAAAACGCTGTTTGGAACAAACATTACCTACAGGTGTGCTACTGGATACTAACTGTTTGGACAGTCAAGATATTCTGTTTTATGTATGTACATTTTTACAAGAATTCAATAGCCACGTTTTTATATATGAAGTATAGCAGACAGACAGACGGCCCACATGATGGAAAGCGATTACCGTTGCCTATGGCCGTTTGCAACACCATATATGTCAACAACGCGCTGCCGGCCATGAAGAAATTGTATAACATGCTATTTAATATTGTCGACCCCATACGCTTTAGACACGCCTGGCCTTTGTAGAAACTTCGTGTCTCTCTGCGTATTTTACCGACTTTACAATGGGGAGTGTTCCGAGGAACTGTTCAAAATGCATCCTTCGTCTTCTTTTTACCGCCGCACTCGCATGCCATCGGCTGGGCGTTCATTCCCACTTTCTGAGCAGCTTCGCTCTTGAATGCAACGGTTCACTAGAATGCTTCTCTTGCGCACCATGAGGATTTGGAATGAGCTCCCAGCCTTGGTGTTTCAACAGCGCTACAACATGGGGTTTTTTTAAAATCAAAATTTCTTCGAGGTTAATAGGGGACTGTAACTGCTTTCCATCAGGTGGGGTGCCTGCCTGGCTCTTGTACTCTACCCATAAAATACCCCCATATTGTAGCACTGTGGAAAACTACAGCTGGCAGCTCATTCCAAATACCCACGACGCTCAAGAAAAAAACCTTTAGAACCATTGCGTACAAGAGCGTAGCAACTCAAGGAAGTAGGCATGATTTCCTGCTTCATGCAATAAAAAAATTCCATATGATATATTCTTAACACAGTATTCTAAGATGAAACAGTTACATCATTTTGCGTTTCCATTGCAACGCGTTTGTAACTGAATTGCATCAGCAACATGTTTTTGAATATATTCGTCTATCCCACCAAAATGACGTCATTTATTGGGATAAAAAGTATCCTAGGTGTTAGAAGGTCATTCTGAATTTTGTTTAAGTCTGTTCAGAAGTTTTCTCATGGTACTGTAACGTGAGACAATAAAAAAGGTCCGAATTATCCCCCTGAGTTAAGTTTTCAGTTTTTAATTAATTCTGCTAACTTGACATCACAACAGATTCATTTTATACATATAGTTCAAGTATGAGGTATAAATGTTGTTATATGTCAAAAAAGAGACTAAAGTTAATATATTATTACGAGCTACAGGACTCGAATTAAAATGCCGTTGGAATTACTACAGAATTTATTAAAACTGTACCAACACGTATAACATAGGCACAAATATAAGTAGACGCAATAAGTCCCAATGTAATACACAATTCAATAACACTTACAAAGTACGTCACTATATCGCTAATCGAAGGTACTACACACGTCTTGGTAGTATCGTAATCGTCGCTTGACTGCCCCGTTCGGGCTTTGTTTTATACTCAATTGTAATACCGACAAAGAAGCCGCGTTCACCGAGTTGATCCGCACATCTGGCAAGCTTCGACGCTATGCAATATTAAACAAGTATTAGTTCGATACTAATGACTGCCATAAAATAAATACGTTAAGAATAGGATGTTTTTAAATTTTAAACACGAAGTAAATAAAAGAACTCCTAATACAGGAAAGGCAATAAACTGCGTTCTACGACAGCCAGGTGTGCGTTCTTTGTCAGTATGTTACAATATATTGATTGTTTTTAAGGCATCTGAAAACATGTTATTTGATGATACACACAAGTGGCTTCTAATTTCACATAGGAACGATAGTATTGAAGAAACTAATAACACAAAAGTTTTGATTAATGATCATTATGTTGAAACTTTGAAAAATTTAAACTTAAGCGTAAATGCTGATATAATTGTAGCAAAACGAAGTGGTGAGTATTTTTTTATTAAATTATTAAGCGTGAATTGTACACAAATCGAAAATTAAAATTTTGTTTCAAAGACGAAAGGATGAAAGCCTAGTAGCGTTCTAATTACTTTTGTGTGCTGCAGCGGACGGAACAAAAGATGAACAACAACCCTACGGTTAGCGTTCCTGTTAATTAGCGTTAATTTAGGTCAAGTTACTAACAGACATGTTCATTACTAGCACGAAATAATTCAGATATTGAGCAATTGCTCCTTAATAGCATGTGTGTCGAAACATTGCTAGTAATAGTTTAAGAGCCAGTGATCGGCTACTTGTATGTATTTGACCAGACCTGAGGTTTTGTACATTGAAGCACCTATACCTACCATGCATGGTACGGGGACTCACTAAGCTCTAAGTGGTGGACGCGACGAGCGCTGAAGTAAGACAGTATCGATTTTTGACGAATTTTAAATCCATTTGACGAGGGCTGCCGTTTTGATATTTCAAAATATAGGCTTATTATTATCGGAAAATAAGAATGGCAGACCATTATAATGCGGTTAAGTTTAATTTAACGTTAATTATTTAGCAACTCCTTTATAATTTGAATTTAAATCAAAAAGCTATGGGTTAACCATAAACGCCATGATCATGTATGTTTAATACCCGTGGCATCACAAACAACAACTATTTGTTCACCATTGCATAACATTAATATTTAAAAAGAATGTAATAGTCAACAATATATTTCTTAATGTGTATAAATAATAATAAAGTGTAATTTTTTGAGGCAAGTTTAATTTGTAAATTAGATGTATTCAAGATACTTTTTTAAAGTTTCTTTTGTTTATCAATTTGTTATGTTCTAGTAATAATCTCAATAACATTATTTCAGAATCATTCAAATATATCTTGTACGATGTATACAATTTCGGAAAAATTCAATCAAGTGAACTGATTATTGAAAAAGTTGGTAGTTGGACAAAAAAAACTGGTATGAAGTAATTTTATTTATTTCTAAGAACTTATCTATATTATATAAGCCCATAAATGTCCCATTGCTGGGCTCGGGCCTCCCATTATAGGAGGAACAGTATACCACGCCACGCCACGCTTATTCAAGGCGGCTTGGCAGGTTCGACACATCGGTTATCTCGATGTGCAGGTTGCATCACGATGTTTTCCTTCACCGTTAGCACGTGGTAACAATAGAAAACTTATCTCCAATTTATATTAATGGAAGAAATTGAAGTACTTGTCTCTCTGTAATATAATGCCTAATCATAAATTATGCAGCAGCGGTTATTGTCAGGTTTCTCTAGTTTTACATTTATTTATGTAAGTTTATAATATTTTATTTACATATATCATAGTGGTATGTTTTTTTTATATTTTATTAATGTATGTATATTATATCATGCATGTATATATTTATAAGATACTGATTCGGTAGTGAGAATAATGCAACATACCTCTGTTCTTATCAAAGTTTTTGTCCATCCAAAGGTTGTCTGGACTAAATCGCTAATCTAATATATAAAATTCTCGTGTCACAGTTTTCGTTGCCATACTCCTCCGAAACGGCTTGACCGATTTTGATGAAATTTGTGCTTATCCGGTATCTATGAGAATCGGCGAACATCTATTTTTCATCCCCCTTAATGTTAGGGGTAGTCCACCCCTAAATTTTTTTATTTATTTTTTAGACAAAATTTTTAATTTCTTTTTTTTATGATACAACATACAAAAATACATACAACCCTAAATTATTAACCCTCTGCGACAAACCCCTATTTTTACCGGGCAGGACGACGTCTGCCGGGACAGCTAGTAGACATATAAAACCGTCTATTGTATTATATAAAAAAAAACTGTTAGCTGTATCTTTTAAAACACAATAAAGCATATTCATTCATTTAAATTGTTTTTATCAAAAATTTTGTCCAGCAATCTGTTTGACAGTTTATTTTGAGTGAACTCTCGTGGTGCAAAGTATAATAAAATCTATACATATAATAAAATTGTAGAGGTCAAATTTCTGTACAATGAAAAAAATGCTAAAAATCAAGTCAGGGGATGTAAGAAGTGAAATAGAACTAATTTGGATTTTTTTTTAATTTCTTGTTTCTCTGTTTGTCTGTCTGTTTGTACCGGCTAATCTCCGAAACGACTGGACCGATTTACATGAAATTTTGTATGGTGGCTTATGTCCCTGGTCAACATATAGGATACTTTTGATCCCGAAAAATTAAAGAGTTCCCGTGGGATAGTTAAAAAACCGCACCACGCGGGTAAAGGCGCGGGCAGAAGTTGTCGTTTATATGGCAAAACAACGTTTGCCGGGTCAGCTAGTATAATAATAATAATCTTCAACAACAGCCCAGAAAATGTTTAACAGTTTCAGTAAAAATTAATAAAGCAACGTTTGTTGCGAGAAGGCTTATTACACGACGAAAGATTTCTTTAAATGACCGCACCGAATGGTCATAATGCGATAACCTTCAAGCTTTTTCAGTAATCATTCATTTATATTACTTTGTTAAAACTTTTATTAGTATAAAGTACATTAAAAAAATAATAAAAATAATTATGAACTTAAGATATAATAATAATTACATAAAATTTGTCAAGGAGCCACTACGTGTTGGCCTCCCCACGCAAGCCCTCCAAAAGTCCGGGCCATATTTATGGCCCGTGGTCTTGAAAGACATACAATAATAATAATAGACAACTCACGTCGGGGGACGTCATAGTCCCCATATTCTTAGACCGCTAAAACCACTAACAGTTCACCCCAATAGCCCGGTACTTTTTGTCCTCATTTCCCACAATAGTCCTACACTGGCCGGGGCTTGTCCTTGGGTGCATTATTATATGGTGTAGACAGGGATAATCGCCGGTCAGTGTCACGCCACATATTTACATTAAATTTGTCAAGGGGCCTCTACGTGTTGGCCTCCCCATGGCCCCACGCAAGCCCTACAAAAGTCCGGGCCATTTTCATGGCCCGTGGTCTTGAAAGATAGACAACTCACTACAATAGACTGGTCATATCACTTTACAGGACCAAATTAACAAAATCACTTTCCGTATTAACATTGTTGTTCCTAACACACACAACATACAAAAACCAATAATTGAAAAAATAAGCAAGTACGCAGAACTCAAAGATGTAGTGAGCAGAATTTGGCGACAGGAAAAAGTACCCACAGTACCCATAGTTCTCTCCACAACAGGCGTTATTCCCAATTAGGGTTACCAGATTTGTGTTCAGATTATAAGGGGCAAATGCTTAAACAGGCAAAAAAATACGGGAATTTAGTGTTTTAACCGGGACAAAATAAAAAACAAATTTATATAGCGACATTCTTTATTTTTTTTTGATAAAATGTTCATTGTTACAATTGAAAGTAGTGTGGACATTTTGAAAATATGTTATCGATAATTTTTTTAAATTATTAACAATTAAAGTGTATAATTAAACCATAAATTCTCTCGAACTTTCTTAATCAGAGTTGATGTGTATGCAAAGTTGCGAACGTTGCGTGCGTGAGTATTTTTGTCTCGCGTAGATCGATCGATTTAATAATAGAAAACGAAGCACGGTTCGAATACGGGACAGAGTCAGTCCCGCCGGGACACTTTAAACTAAGCCTAAAACGGCAACCCTGTTCCCAACCATCTTCTCCATAGCCTAAAACCATTAGACCTCAAAGAAAACCTCTAAATAACTCTCCAAAAAGCCGCAATCTTGAATACATGTAGAATAGTCAGAAAGTTCTTGCAGATAGACAAAAACGATATTGCCCCTCATAATAACATACCGTCAACATAAATTTTCCTCACTACATACTGAACTCACTTGATTTAGGTCCGTGGATGTGGTTCAAAATAGCAGTTCCTCTAGCAGGAACAAACCTGTGTTACAGTAAGCATTGGCAGCCATCCGACTACAAGAGTTGCTGCGGAGTTTGTCGCGTCACGTCCTTTAACAGTAACTGAATTTGCTTTGCAAGCGGTGGTAGATTCATGACGTTAGATAAATAATCTGCAAGATTCCATCTAAGTTATATGCCTATGTGTTTTTTGATGTGTAGGCTATTTCATTGTAAAGTTTTGTCAAAATCTCTTGCGTTTGTAATATTAGTAGGAAGTATCCTACTAATATTATAAACGCAAATTCTACGAGTATATATATTAGGGTGATCTGATTTTTTAAATATCTATCCGTGCAGGAACGGAGAAAGAATACAATTTCCTGCGGCCGGGCGGCCTGTTGTAAGAGGCGACAAAAAAACCCATGCCCAGGTGGTAGGGCATTTGCCCAACCGGATGGCTACCACCCCTGGTCTAAGAATGTCGTCATAGCAACCTTGAGTTGTGTCTCGGCATTAGTGAACAGGTTCCAGTCTCCCTTAAGAGTGCAGCAGCGCATTTGTAGCACTTTTGGTGTTGCAAATGTTCGTAGTCGATTATAACCGCTTTCCATCAAATGGGCCATCTGCCTGCTTGTTGAACTCTAACAATAAAAAATTAAAAAAAAACAAATTTATACCGTAACGAGAAATCAAAATTCGAATAAAGTTTTTGGCGATTTCAGAAAACTTAAAAAATTGTGAGCGACCTCTTAAAAGATTTTTGAGCTATCCTTTGGAGGAAGTTCTTAAGACATCAAAAATCATTTTTTCACTCGAGAGTCAAAAAAACAATAATTCGTTTTTTTTTTGCGCCACCCTAGTATGTGCGGATGAATGTTTGTTACTTTACTCTTTCACGCAAAAGCTACTGAATAGATATTGATGAAACTTAACAACAATATAACTTACACATCAAAATAACATATAGGCTATAATTTATTAAGATGTAGTGTGAATTATCCCAAATATAACGATTTTCCATCACCACGCGGGTAAAACCGCAGGGCGCAGCTAGTTTTAAAATTAATGTATTTATTTTCATTTTTGGTACGGCTTTTATTTCAATGAAAGTCTTATTGATTAAATGAAATTTAGTTAAATTTAATTTAATCAATAAGACTTAAATTTTCCTTTATATTTCTACTAGCTGTCCCGGAAGACGTCCTGCCCGGAAAAGCTTCAATCCATATTTAACAAATAAAAAATAGGGGTTGATCGTAGAGGGTTGAAAATTTAGGGTTGTATGTATTATTTAATTTTGTATCATAAAAAAAATATAAAAAAATATCTAAAAATTACAAAAAAAATATGTAGGGGTGGACTAACCTTAACATTTAAGGGGATGAAAAATAGATATTATCCGATTCTCAGACCTACCTAATATGCACACAAAATTTCATGAGAATCGGTCAAGCCGCTTCGGAGGTGTTTAACTACAAACAACGCGACACGAGAATTTTATATATTAGAGGGAGCAGGTCCCTCGTAAATGATCTAACAAGTATGAAGTATTTTTATTATTTTTTTATTATTCTAGGTCTTCATTTAATTACGAATTTAAATGAATACAAATACTACCGAAGATGGAATTTTCAGCAACACAAAATACGCATGATTGCTGTGGTAAGACTAAATCTCTATTTCGTTCTGTGTGACAGTTATGAATCCCCGTTTTCCATTTTATTTTGGTGCCACTATAAGTTCAAATTTATTTTGGGATATATTATAATTGTGGTCGCTTTAGACGCACAAAATAAATATTCTAAATGCCCAAACTCGCTTAAAAGTAGGTTTAAATCGTAAAAGTAGTCCATTACGACCCTCTTTATGAAATTAGGAAAACATTAAAAAAAAGAAAAACTAAAATCAGATAAAAAATAGACTACAAAGAGAGCCTTAAAAATAAAATACAAGACTGCGGAGGGTAGAGGTAAGGAGAACCATCTCTGTATATGGAATTACTTTGTACTACTCCACTCCAGTAGGAGAACAGCTTATTGTCTTATTGTACTCGCTCATTAGCATCATTAGCCAGGTGTTTCGGATTATGCTGATTGTGTTGACGTTATGACACTGGCACATTTATATTTGTGAAGTATAGAACGACGGCTTGATGGAGAGAGGGCTATTGCGATACGACTACGATACGGGCGTGACGTGTGTACATTAGGGAATCTAATGGTGACGGTCTTTTCGCGTTTTATTGAATTAAGACTTTTTGTATTTGTTGTGTTCTGTTATATTTGTTCCTGTGTTATACGTGTTTGTATAGTTCTAATAAACTCTATAGTAATTCTAGCGGCATTTTAATTCGAGTCCCGCTAAAGTCGTAATAATAATATGAAAATTATTGTTTTTAGGTTTCACCAATACCTAGTAACTTTACAACAGATATGTTGGTAGACAGAAGACCAATACCTGGTATTGCCTTTATCACCAAATCAGCTTTAATGAGCCTGAAAGTCATCGCAGAAATTCATAACATTCGGTAAATATATAACAGTAATTATTTAATTAAGTTCATTATCTATATTTTTTCCTTTTTAAAAAATAATATGTACTCAATGCCTTTTGTATAATGCATCATGTGTTCATACTGAGAATGCCAGTCAACAAATATTTTATCTGTATTGTAGATTCGTTTAAAAGTAAGCTGAGTTGGCTAGTTTGCGAATCAAAATAAAAAAAACAGTACATTATATAAATTTATAAAATAGTGCAAGTATTGTATATTTAAATTGTACAGTCCTATCATTTTCGTCTCCAACTACATCGCCAGATTAGTTGAGAATTTCTTTAAATTTGGGTTAGTTTTTTTTTTGATGATTGCATTATGTTTCGGATTTTCTTGTATGTTTTTGGAGACCACGGGACATAGCCCGAACTTTAAGAGGGCTTGCGTGGGGGGGCATGGGAAGGCCAACACGTAGAGGCCCCTTGACATAATTTGTAGGATTATTATTAGCGTTCCGCTAATTTTGCAAGTGTGTGTATAACTACAATATATTATTATTGGTGTTGTTTCAGACTTGTCTACACCATAACCGATAGATGGATTGGTACATTCGAAAAAAATAGTACAAGGGTAATTATTTGATCTATTTGCTTTGTATGTGTGCATATGTAAGTTTCATATTTGTACTACATCGCCTTGTACCATTAAGGTCCGTAAGTTTATACTATGGATTTCGGACTGTACAGAAAGAGTTGTTCTACGTTTTAAATTTGTGTCGTAAGAGCGGGGGCACACGATGCGTTGCGGCGCCGCACCGCAAAGATTTCGCCGTATCGGCGGGCACACGATCGGTGCGGCGTCACAACGTTGTTATGTCGCAACGGCACCGCCGGTGCCCCAGCAGCGTTGGACAGTCGCTTAATAAAAATGGATCGTAAAAGACGTCTGTTGTTGGCCCTACTATGTGCCCGTGCGTGTGACGTATAAACAACTGAGCGGTGCCACTACGACGTCGCAACGCGTTCACCCCTCCCCGCCTCGTCTCGGTGGTTGCGAAATCCGGTGTGGCGCCGCAGCGCATCGTGTGACATGCCACAGATATTTCTATGTAAAATGACGCAGTGACATCGCTCCGGCGCCGCACCGCCGCCGCACCGCCGCCGCAACGCATCGTGTGCCCCCGCTCTAACTGTATTTTTACATGGTAACATTATCTTTTTCATTCGTTCTTTCGAAACGTTATTAGTATTATGGCATGTAGGGGTGACCAGAGTTGTCTTATACGTGTAACCTTTGATCACGCCTACACTTATGTACATTGGTTGTTAAGAGTCTTCTTACTCCTCAATCCCGGGTTCAATCAGATACGTAGTTCAGTACGTACGGTATTTATTACTGATAGTTATAATGTTTAATGTGCACTGATTTTACGTTAATAAAGGGATACAAGTTTGTATTTAGATAATAGCTTTTGATTTCACTGAACCTCAACGGGCAGAATGCCGCCGTTGGATTGCGCGATTACGAAGAAGCGTGCGGTCTTGATGATGATCTTGCTCTATATCTCCTTTTTTTTATTGACTTGACTTAATGTTTTTGGTCCGAAGACCTCACAAATTTACCGGGGTTTTCGGGGCGAGCCCGGGGCCAATTTGCTCGATAGAGCTCCCTAGGGACTTTTACCTCGGTTGGACTGTTGCCATGAGAGGGGGATGAATCTGAAGATGCCCACCATAGGGCGACACAATGAACTAATTGAGAACGGGCAACGGGTAATATAAAGCCCGAGGAGAAGGATCCCGGCGGACCGGGACCGAGGTTCGCGGCGGCCTACACTATCTTAGTGCCGTTTTGCAACGTATTACGGCTGGGAGAAAAGAAACGGTGAAAGAAATTTCCCAGCAACACGCCTAGTCAATCCTGTGGGGGGGGGGGCTATATCTCATGGCGTCCCTCGAGAGGACATGGAAAGATCGTGATTGGCGTTGTCTGAGACGCCGCCGTTTGTTTCTGTCAGTCGGTGCCTGCCAGCCTGCCGTCCTAACCGCGGAGTAGCTGATCCGGTCCAGCCTTTTTTTCTGGTCTCCTGCATGCCGAGGGCGCTTATATATTGCGTCACTTGTTGTTGACGACGCAGGTGGCCCATGCAGTTGACTCATCGCACCACAGGACCGTACTCGAAGCAGGGCCGTCTTCGGTTTGTTGCTATGGGCAATGTTTTTTTTTTTTTTTTTGGGTAAGCCTTTACTAGCTTACTTCACTTTAACGCAGATGTACAGGGTGGCATGGTAAATTTCGGAAGCGAATTTTATCCTTTATTTACTATTGTCTGGGCGTTTGGGATCGGCCTAAGGTAGTTCGTTGTATATTACCCATAATACGTAACTTGGTTGATTTGCCTATATACGATTAGTGGGCTTGTCTTTCAATTATTATTATACTGTGTGTCTTTGAAGACCATGGGCCATTAAAATGGCCAGGACTTTTGGAGGGCTTTTGGAGGGCTTGCGTAGGGCAATGGGAAGGCCAGCACGTAGGGGCCCCTTGCCAAATTTAGTGTTAATGTGGCGTGACACCGACCGATGATGATCCCTGTCTACACCGCATAATAATGCACCCAAGGACAAGCCCCGGCCAGTGTATGACTATTGTGGGAAATGAGGACAAAAACTACCCAGCTATTGGGGTGAACAGCTAGTGGTACTAGGGGTCTGGGAATATGGGGACTATGGCGTCTGCCCGTGCAATGTTAGGGGAACGTATAAAAATGGGGCAACGTTGAATCGCCACTCCCTTCATGGGCCCCTAAAAATGCCGTAGAAGACAGAGGTGACATGGGTATCAGTGGCTATGGGGTGTAACTGCTGGTCGGACTGCAGGTTCACCGAAGTTACATCTGACGTGATTCCATTTATCACTTCCACTCCTGGAGCTTGGTGCTTAGCTCTAGCGATCTCCACTCCGTGCTTATTATTATTTCACATGTATATTTATTCATATTCTTTTTTATGTTTTTAATATATATATATATATATATATATATATATATATATATATATATATATATATATATATATATATATATATATATATATATATATATATATATATATATAATAAACATATATTAAAAAATATAAAAAGATGACGTCCGTCGGCAGCGGGGCCTAGGGCCCAAGCTACTGGTTTTTAAGGCTTCAGAGACAGGAACTTCCTCACAATGGGTGCTGTGCTCGGGAGAACCGCCTTCTGTATCTGGCCCTTCATCCATTTACCGAGTGAGAGCCTCTCTAGATGTCGGTCGAGGCTCTTCGCTACTAAACCATTTACGGACACCACTATCGGTACGATGATCGTTGACTCCATATGCCACATGTCAGTAACCTTGTACGCGAGGTCTAAGTATTTAGTTTTTCAAAATTTTTATTATTATTATTATTTATTAGTGACACTGGAAAAAAAACTGCAGGCCGTACAGTTTTTCAGACATATTTAACCGATTTAGACAGTTCTCAATTAGTCAGTGCATATATCAATAACTCGGGGCTCAAAGGGCGTAAGCACCAAAACTCGACTTTTCAGGAGAGCCAAAGAACGCAATATAAAATATTATTTCGGATATAACTTTTTTGATTCTTGGCCTAAATAAACCATTCTAAAACCAAAAGTCTTAAAATTCTATGTTTCAAAACACTGTTAAATTATATTTCAAATATATTTAAAAGTAACAAAAACAGCTTTTCTATACGCCCCGGAAAATTGAATATTTGGGGCGTTTACATCCTAAAATTCTATGGATGTGTGATCAGAGATGGTCGTAACTGACAATTTGCCTACTAATTCTACCAGTTTGTAGACTGTTGCTTTGTTTTCTTCAGTTAATTAAATATCAAGTAAAGAGAGAAAATAAGAAACTCTTTCTTTATTTGCCTATTTAATTTCAATTTTTAACCGACTTTCAAAAAGGAGGAGGTTCTCAATTTGATCGGTATGTTTTTTTGTTTTTTAGGTATGTACACCGATTACTCCGAGATTTATGATCCGATTTCCGTGATTCTTTTTTGCTCGACGCAGGATAGCTGCCATTTGCTCCCCTAAAAATTTAATATATTTTGTCCCAGTAGTTTTCATTTTATGAACATTTTTCATGTAAAAAATTTTCACTCCGTTCCATATGTACACCGATTATGCTGAGATTTATGATCTGATTGACGTGATTCTTTTTTTTTTCGATGCGAAATAGTTGCCATTTAGTCCCCTAAAAATATAACATAGTTTGGTCCAGTAGTTTTTATTTTATGAACATTTCTTATGAAAATTTTTCCGTGCTGTTCCGTATGTACACCGATTACGCTAAGATTTATCATCCGATTTACGTGATTCTTGTTTAGTTTGATGCGGAATAGTTTTCATTTGGTCCCCTAAAATTTAACATAGTTTGGCCAGTAATTTTCATTTTACGATCATTTTTTTGTTCCCATTTATTGGACCTATATTTTTTAAGGAGCGTAGGTTTACCCATACACTAAAATGTAACAAATAAAAAAAAAACTTCGTTTAAAAAACCGACTTCAAAAATTAAAGCACTAAAAAACTAGAAGTATAAAGTAACTTATTTGTAAAGCTATTATTATTAATATTGTTTGGGCCTAACCTTGTCGTTTATAACGATGTTTTTTATTGCAGCTAGTTGCAAATTCTTTGTATTATAAAGAACAAGATATCACTCCAGTGTTACGGCCATTGAAGGTTCTCGACAATAAACTAGATTTTCTACATACTTCAATAACGTCGATTGAGTAAGTATTTTTTTGTATTGCACATATTTAAACAAGCAGCTGATTGTTAAAGATCTTTAACAATATCTTTAAAAGTGACTGACCGGCTTATGAAGTATGCAATAAGTACGTAGTAAAACCCAAGTATAAAATATGTTAGCTCTAAATAAAAATAGTTTTCAAAATTTGTATTTAGTTTTTCAAAATTGTAAATATCTAAGAGAGAAAGATAAAAGAAGTATATTTAATGCTCCTTACATTACACTTTCCCATTCATACTCAGGCACATAAGGTATATGCAACACACATACATACACGCACGCACGCAAGAACACGCACGCACACAAACACGCACGCACGCACACACACACACACACACACACACACACACCACATACCTACACGCATACATGCGTTCACTTATACTCACACAAACATGTCGCGCGCTCATAGCCGCGAACGAAAATTTAATTTACTATTTTCTATGTTTAGTTTTAAGCTAATTATGTTTGCAATGTATTGTATCCTGTGCTATATATAACACTGTAATATACTTCAGTGTCTTGTGGTGGGAGTTGTCACTGCAGCACAGTTTTATACTTTTGCAGTGCAACGAACTGTTCTGTTTATTATGTAAACATGTGTTCTTTCAAATAAATTATTATTATTATAATTAATATAAGAAAAAATGTACGTAACTAATGTAAGAGAATTGTATAAATATGAATCACTATTGTAAAGATTTTATAATAAAATTAAAGACTCCCCCCCCCTCGCCTATTTACCCTAAGATAGAAAATAAGAAGTTAATAAAAATAAAGTAGAAGACAAGACCTAAATTTAAGCCCATAATGGAGTAGAACAAGTTTATTTAAAAAATATATAAAATATGACGGAGATTGGTAGAGATTTTCTCTGCATCAATACTCATTACCTGAACGCTTTGGGCGTATTGTAATGATTGAAATGAAATCGTAACTTAACTTCATACAAAGTATAACGTGACTTAGTAAAGCTTACAATATTTATGGCGACCTACACAAATTACACGGATAAACGTTTGAAACGCGTGACGGTTTCTACGATTTGAATCCATGGCTCGAAAATCAGCGAAGAAGTGTGTCATTAGCCAGTCTGTTTGGCGTCCATCTTGCCACGTTTAGACTCTGTCGAGCGCCACCAGGGCGGCGCTGGCGTTCTAGTTATTTGACAATTAAAGCCTCTGCATTTCAGTGGCGTAGCTTGCCTTAGATGGGCCCTGTATCAAAATGTGTTGGGTTACCCAAAGGAAAGAAGAAAGGAAAAATAGCTCAAATTGAATTTAAATAATTATATTTTGATTATAAGTTATTACTTATAATACTTAACGCTCCTAGCAGCTAAGTTAGATAAACAATTTAAATCAAAGATAACTTTTCTCGCCTTTTTTCCGTAAGCTTACTTATAAAATCATCCATAGCTGAAAGCGGTTACAATTTTTCTAGATTTTCTGCCTCTATTGACAATAATGACATGCCTGATAGCCATTCCTGTTGACCCAACGAATTATTTTCAAAAATGTTATCTAATATACAAAATTCTCATGTCACAGTTTTCGTTGCCATACTCCTCCGAAACGGCTTGACCGATTTTGATGAAATTTTTTGTGCTCATCCGGTATCTATGAGACTCAGCCAACATCTATTTTTCATCCCCCTAAATGTTAGGGGTAGTCCACACCTAAATTTATTTTTTTATTTTTTAGACAAAATTTTTAATTTCTATTTTTTTATGATACAACATACAAAAATACATACAACCCTAGATTTTCAACCCTCTACGATCAACCCCTATTTTTTACCGGGCAGGACGACGTCTGCCGGGACAGCTAGTTAATCTATAAAAGATTGTTGATAACGTTTTGGGAACATTTGCTTACAACACTTTCGGGGCCCCTGTCACATGAGCAAATAAACGGAACAGAGACAAAGCTCCATACAACCGCGCGAATTGGATGCACTACTACAAGCACGCGGGGCATGTGTACGTGACCACTGGCCGCTTGTCGCGTACGCGGCGAGACAGGTCAAAACCAGTTTACGCCGGCACAGCCAGTGGAGAAACTCAGGCGCCGTCCTATTGTCATCACTCGCATGATGGTTGCGATGCAATTTCATCGTACGATGAAACCGGTCGCGCGATCAGAAGGCGCCGTCCTATTGTCATCGTACATTGAAACCGGTTTAGAACGTGTTTTGGAGCGATGCGATCACACTCGAAATGGCTTTTAACAGAGATGCACAGTTTCTGCTTCAATACTTCTTTAATCGTAAATAACATTAAAAAAAGAAAACGTGGACGACATAATATATCTAATTTATAAAAACAGAAATCAGTGCGGTGAATTTCACAATCAGTATTTCGACGTACGGAAAAAAGAAGATTTTTACGAATATTTGTCTATGTCAACAGAAACATTTGACCCCGCGAGCGGCGAGCGTTATAGGATAGGACATTCAGTACTAATCAGTATGTTTGCGATGCGTCGATGGTCGCGCGATGAAATTTAGACAATTTTCATCACATCGCATGATCGCGCGACCGTCAATAAGACATTCAGTAGTGATCAGTATGTTTGAACGCATGGTCGCACGATCATTTTTTGATCGCATGGCATCAATCGCGCGAGCGATGACAATAGGAAGGCGCCTCAGGGCGGTAGTGCGATGTGACGCATGTTGTTTTGTTAGCTGCATGTTTGAATATTTTAAAGTGAAAACGTGATATTTTATCAAGTAAATATTATTAGTACTATTATTAGACAATTCGATATGCCATGTAAGTATTTCCCGTGTACATTACTTGAAAAAACTTTGTTTGATTCAGAATTTGCCACACCATTAAAAGAAATACCTAATAAATTATTAAAAAACTAAAATTATAAAAGTAAATTATTAGAGTAAGTAATTTGTAAAGTGGGTACCTATTTTTAACCAACTTCGATAAAAGGAGGAGGTTATCAATTCATCGGGATCTTTTTTTATGTATGTACACCGATTACTCTGAGATTTATGATTCGATTTACGTGATTCATTTTTTGTTCGACGCGGAATAGCTGCCATGTGTTCCCCTAAAAATTTGGACATAGTTTGGCTCAGTAGTTTTCATTTTACGATTTTTTTTTTGTTCCCGTTTCTTGGGCCTTATAGTTTTTAAGAAGCGCGGCACCATTCGTAGGTCCACCCATACATAGCTAGACACTAAAAAGTAACAAACAAAAACTTCGTTTAAAAAAACCGACTTCAAAAGCAAAATGTATAAATTAACTTATTTCTAAATCTATAATTATTAATATAATCTAAAACATCTGGAAGTCGGTGCAAAGTAAAACATAAAAAATACTATATTTCGAAAATTACTAAGCACCGACTTTAAGATGTTTTAGATAATATATATTAATTAAAATAGCTTTAGAAATAAGTTATTTTATACATTTTAGTTTTTGAAGTCGGTTTTTTTAAACGAAGTTTTTATTTTTTTGTCATACTGAATAATAAAACTATTTAACGAATGTTTTGTTTAATTTGTCTTTATTTACTGTGACGACCCTACCAGCAGAATAGGTAACAGTTTTGCACGTTCTTAAGAAGCTTTGTCTCTGTTCCGTTTATTTATTCATGTGCCCCTGTAGCCTGGGGCCCCCATATGGGGTCGGGTCGGTAGGGTCGTGGCGAAAACGTCACTAATGACATCATTCTCGATCTCACAGAACGCTCACAACGACCCATGTCAAGAAGTGGATTGAAGTGAGCGTTGATAGTAGAGCATTAATGCTCTCTGTCTATTAACATTGAAAAAGGCGCAATTTTCAAATTTCGTCTTTTAAGACATCAGCTACCCAAAATCCGTTCCACTAGAGTTGTAATGTCTTACTATCAGTTACATACAAGTAATGTTGAAATGCAACTGACAGCAATTCAAGTGAATTAATATAAGACATAGATTGAAAACGGCCAGAAAACTGGATATTCAGTATTTCTTAGCGTGTTTTATTCTCTTTACCAGAACTCGATATTATTATCGCATACCCACCTATGGTGTTGGAAAATTTGAAAACCAATTTTTAAGACCTCTAACTTTTGGTGCTTGGGTTTGCGTGATTGCAGTAATTACTTTATGCAGTCTAATACTGTTGCTATCGGCCATCTGGGAACAACGTTCAACGACTGTTCAATACGCTATTTTCTCAGTGATTGCATCTTTTTGCCAGCAATGTAAGTTTATGATTTTTAACCGACTTTAAAGAAAAGGAGAAGGTCCTTCATTCGTCAATCGTGTGTCGTTCGTTCATGTTTTTTTTTAATATCTTTGATATTCGGCTGACGAACTTACACTTTGTATATCCCTGTATAATTAAGTAACGCTTGTGTTGTGGTAATTACAACGAACCACTCTAAGGCGGATCCCAGACACTCAGACCATAGTAAATCAGAAAATTAGTTTATAAAAAATTTATTATAATACTATTTACCCAAAGGGGTCGTTGTAGTGAAGAAAAATACTCGGAGCAACTTGTAGTATTTTTTGATTTACTATATACTTAATTATTTTAATTGCAGTTTTCGAAGACTTTGATGATAATCAATCAGCAAGATTTACAACAGGTAAGTTATTACTCATTTATTTTAATACTTATTTATAAGTCGTGGTGGCGTAATGGCAAGCGCGCCTCCCAAACTCAAAGGGCACGGGTTCAACTCCTGGCCGGAACGCATTGCACCACTTAGGCAGTTTTTTGACCTAATGTGCGTATTGTTACAATTACCATCTGTAAGACCTGCCAAGCCTTGGACAAGCGTGGCGGGTATACTGTCCGTTCTCCTATAATGGGAGGTCCAAGCCCAGCAGTGGGGCATTTGTGGGCTGTTATTATGTAAGTTATTACAACTGATATTTTACAAGTCCTATTAATATTTACTGATTATGGACGTCGCTTCGTTCCTGCTGGACCTTGAGTTATATACATATCTTTTAAATCCTGTAAGATATGGAAATAGAAGTGAATGAAAAATTCAAATGAAAATGCTTTTTTAATACCGAATTTTTTCGTTGATATCAGTTAAGCTCTTTCGGAACGTATTCGTCACATGCTTTCAGATAGAATCCCAGCAAAAATTTTAAAAATGATCTGACTAGGCCAAAGTTTTGTTCGGCAACAGAATAACCGTCAGCTAGGTGGTAGGGTATTTGCCCGATTGGATGGCTACCACCCCTGGTCTAGAGTATGCCGCCATAACAACCTTGAATTGTGTTCCGGCATTAGCGGCCAGGTCCCGGTCTCCCTTTAGAAAGCGGCGGCCCATTGGTAGCATCTTTACAGTTACAAATGTCCATAGGCGACGGTGACTCTTTACATCAGGTAGACCGTCTGCCTGCCTGCTGAACTCATAAAATAAAAAGCAAGTGGATTTATAACTTTTTAGAAATCAATTAGCAGGAGTGTTAACGAAAAGCCAATGTTTTTTAAGGATTATTACAAGTGTAGATCCATGTCCCTAACACTATGAGAAGCAGGCGTGATAATGTCGTTAATATTGCGGGGGGGAGGGGGGTACACACTCAGGATTGGAAGAAAATACCAATTCAACTAAACGCTTTTATTGACTTACACAGCGTGTAACACATGTGATTCTTCTCCACACGGTTGCCCCTTCACGAACAACTAACGACGCACTGTCCCGACGATATGTCTCACTCACAATACCGTTGCCGATATTGCGCAGACCACCCTCTGCTACCACGGTGCTCACCTCTGAACTTACCGCGCGTAGCTCGCTTCTGGGTCTATTCTTAAACTACGCTAAACTCCTCCTTCACTGAACTGCCCACTAAATTCATCACTAAACTCTCCATTTAACTCGTCACTGCCCTCTACTAAACTCTTCTTCCAACTGTCTACACTCGTCACTATCTTCTATTTAACTTCTCTTCCAACTCTCTCGCATCGTACTTGTCGCTTTGCTGTCCTCAACTGTACTCCTCGGTAGGCACGCTTTACGCTACTTATATACACCCAGATGAATTTTCTAGAAAACATAATTTGGATCTTATTTCGTCATTCTTTTATTTATTGTTTATCTCTTTCCAAAAATCTACCTGTTCTTGTCTTATTCGTCCAGAATCTTCTACCTTTTTCTAAAAATCTTAAGAGCGGCTTACGGTGCCAGAAAGTTCTAACGTCGGTTACCACAATATGTATGTTTGTGTGCTCTTTTACAGCTCGCAAACTAACTATCTTAGTGACTGGCCTCTCTTGTGTTCTGATATACAACTATTACACGAGCAGTGTGGTCAGCTGGCTTCTTAGTGGTCCTCCACCATCCATCAACTCCTTAAGAGAACTCATCGACAGTCCATTAGAGCTGATCTATGAAGATATCGGCTACACTCGGTCTTGGATGCAGGTAGCACAACTTTTAGATACATTGAAAGATAAAATACTCTTTATTCAAGATCTTTTAATGGAAGCTCTGGTAGGAAGCATCCAAATAAACATACATGTATAAAAAGATTAAACAAAGTAACTGGAGATTTATCGTCTCTGCCTCATCCCATCGGAAAGCAGCGTTATAATATCTATGTACATATGTTTTCTTTATTGTATGCCAGTATGGTAGACTTTAAATGCTCTACTTATAAAAACCTCGCAAAACAGTGTTTACCCACATTTTAACTAAGAAGCTAATAAGTTCTAAAATATTTCTCTGCTGAACTTTATTCCATTAATTCTGATTTACATGTGCATTTGTTAGGAAGCGAGTTAACATTGGCAAGTGTTACGCGATGTTCATCACAGCAGTTATGAGAACCATAGAGTATATTAATATAACATAGACAATCGTCATAGATAATAATAATGGTCCTGGCAACACTATGATATAATTGGTATTTTAGGGAGTTTTTGGCGGGAACTGAAAGGAGACGTTGTGCTGTGCAGTTTTATTTTCTAAAAATGTGTATAATTACTCTAAAATGAACAATAGTTGCAGGATATTGATAGTTTTTGAGTAGAAATTATGTGTTTTTGTGAGAAATGTGAACTGTATAGTCAGATGTGATCTTTCGAGTTTTCACAAGAACTCCATTGAATGGCGTCGGTTGTAGACTGCAATACAACTGCGCTACTATACGAAGACCTATTAATTAACATGTTTCCGACTGAAAGACTTTGATTCTATGGTCATGAATAAATTAATAAATAAAAAAAAATTGGTATTTTAGCAATATTGTAATATTATTATTTTGTAGGGTAGTTTCGTAGTATTTTGGTATAAAAAGGCGGTGAGGCGTGTAGACGGTGTTCATTGCTTACTGTGTGGTGTGAATAAGTCACACCAAAGGCTGGACAATAAAGGGGAAACTCTGCCCAAATAGTTAATATTTGGTATCTTCGGTACTTTCTTTCCCAAATCTCTGCAAGGCTTTTAACACAAGTTAACATCGGACAAGAGTTTTCTTTTTCTCAGTAATGGGAAGTTAAGTGCCTAACAGTATATAGCTTTTAGACTGATATTCTCTATCCTTGAATGTTATAACTTCAATAATTGTAACTTATGTTATCTTATATCTTAGAGTGTGTCTTGATACACAACTAACTTTCGCGATCACACAATTGCATCTGTAAGAAAGCTTATCGAAAATGGTTTGTATTACCTCAAGTAGAAGGTATTAGTAGAAATAATTATTAGAAAGAAGCCATTTATATATCAACGCAATTATTTGGGCTCCACATGAAACTATATAAAGTCTCATGTTGGAGCGCATAAAAAATAAATTTAAAGATTTTTATACATCTATACATATAAATAAAATTGGAGTGTCTGTTTGTAATATTGAAATAACCGCTTTTTACTACATATATATGAATATATATACGGCACATACACCAAAATAACATTTTTGTCTGTCTGTCTATTTGTTCCGGCTTATCTCTGAAATGGCTGGACTTTATTGGCAGGTAGCTGATGTAATAAGAAGTAACTTGGCTACTTTTATTTTAGAAAAATTCTTTTATTTTGGAATTATGACGATTTTCAATCACCACGCGGGAGAGACCGCGGGGCGCAGCTAGTAATACTATATGATGTTTATCCATTTTTTCCCTTGATGTACCCCACCTTGTTTGTCTTAGGCATGGTTGGGTATAACAATTTGGCATTCAGGCGAAAGTTTACATTGGTCTCCTACTTATTTAAATTATTAAGAAGTAAATCGCTTAACCCAGGTGTATTGGCTGAAATATAATTGAATATTCCAGCGAATTTTATGACGAGACGTAGGCAGCCACCAATATTCCTAGTACCAGACGACAGGATCAACTTGCTTTATAAGGCGCCGATGACACAGGTCTTGCGAACATTAAACAAGATCTGTCAACAAATTGATATTTTTATCTGTACTGTGACTGAATTCACAAGAACTGCATAGTATATTATATATATATATATATATATATATATATATATATATATATATATATATATTATATATATATATATGTGGGAATGAATGTATCTTGAACGCATGATTTGATGAATGTAAGATGATTTTACTGAACGAAGCCATAGTGTGAAAGAGATAACGAGTGAAAGAGAGAGGGAAGATTTTGACGAATGGACGACATACGCACGACATAAGACGCAAGACGCTCTGATAAATTTAATTTTAAATTGTACGCGATATTGAAATTAAGTTATATAAAAATAAACGCACGCGCAACGAAAACTCATAAAATTGTTGTTTTACTTGCCAGCCGACCATCCTACATATATATATATATATATATATATATATGTCGCAGAACGGCCTCATTCTCACGACATCATCTTTAGTTATTGCAGGTTTAGTGGGCGTAATCAGGATAAAATGCGAGCATAAAACACAATAGCCACGGTTTATACACTTTTAATTTAGATTTGATCAACATTATGACATAGTTTAGACCGAGCAGCGGGTTCAGAGCACCCGCTCATACTTCTAATTTAAAACACTTTCTTTAAAAATACTCTAAGGTCCAACTCGACCAGCTGCCATCAACCCAATGTGTCACAAAAACTCCTCAGTCTACCGAAGTAGATACTACCAAAGTATAGAGGGCATCCTTGACCCCGCTCCGCCATATGCTCTGCTCTGATTGGTCGTTTATTAAATTACAATATTCATAACTTTTATTAGGTTTAAGTTATAGAAACATTTAACAAATCTAATTAAATTAAATTAAGAATTATTGTGCGTTATACATCCAGTCAACAATACATCCAATAATTATAGCTTCCCTCCGACACATATATATATATATGTATATATATATATACTTTTTTTTTAATTAACTAATCTACGGACTCTAGTTCCGTACCCTTTTTACAACTTAATTATTGTTAGTTTTTTGAATTTATACACTCTTATTGTTTATGTGTTATTATGTGTGACATTAATTTTATGATTTTTGTGTTGTGTTTTGTACCTTAAGAATACCTTATATATATATATTTATTTTTCTAATTTTAATACTTAACTTATACTAATGTAGAGTGTATCTGTTACATGCTGGTGTTGTGAGAAAGTGCATGTGCAATGTGTGCCTTATGTCTATACCTATATATTATCTTAACTAGTGCCATTTATGCTGTTTTTTCTTTCTGTGCCTAGGTTATTACTTTTTAGGCTCTTTGTGTGTCTTGGTTTGTTTGTGAATTGTACGTGTAATGCAATGCAGTGGTAGTACGCGTTGATGTGAGTAAGTGTATACGTTTTGTTGTTTTTGATTGTGTGTTTGTGACTTTGTGTGGTGTTATAATTTATTATGTAATTATCGTGACATGAAACATTTTTAGTTGGTCTTAGTGATGATGGATGGTTTAGGAGGGGGGTATATTATATGTTATGACGATTAAATATGTATATATAATTAATTATGTCTACTACGATGTCGTATTGGTGACAACTGTAATGATAGCGATGTTTGTAAGTTAGACATACATTATTTCATGATATTTCAGGTACCAATGTATTACTACAATAAAAGAAACGCGCTCCTCGAAGATGAGTTGCGAGAGAAAAAGGTATTTAAAAGAACTGACGCCGAACTCTTTAAACCTCTTGAGGAGGGTATCGCTATGGTCAAACTTGGAGGTAATTGTATAGATGAGATTGCGTTAGTTAAAAAAAATAGGCCTGATTTTTCGATCACTACATAGAAGTTATTCAACGTGAAACGTAAAATAATTAAGTGGTATATATCAATCTGATTATTGTATGACAAGAACATGAATGTCAAAGAAGCAAGTGAGGTGTGTAAGAATAAGCCTAAATGGCGCTCTGTTGTTCGTGCCTACCCCGCAAGGGACCTGGCGTGAAGTTATGTATGTATATATGATTATTGTATAAGGAACGGCCTACGAAGTAAAAGAATCTTCAACAGAAGGTTGTTGTAGATTTAATAACAATGTTTTGTTTGCAAGAGACGTGATTCATTTTAGTAAGTATACTAGAAGATATAAATAGAGTAAGAGATGTTCTTTGAAAACTATTTGTTGAATAAAAGGTTGCCGAATTGTTAGCACTTTGCAGCGGTCATAAAGGTCATTAATAATAGAGTTAAACTCACCTTTAGTTGCGCACGTTCTCATTGCAACATCACAGTTTTACAGCTCCAAACCCATGTAAATTAGTTGTGAGTTTTAAAAGTAAAAGCAAATATAAATTTAGATTTAACTAGCTGTCCCGGCAGACGTCGTCCTGCCCGGTAAAAATAGGGGTTGATCGTAGAGGGTTGAAAATCTAGGGTTGTATGTATTTTTGTATGTTGTATCATAAAAAAATAGAAATTAAAAAATTTGTCTAAAAAATATAAAAAAAAAATTTAGGGGTGGACTACCCCTAACATTTAGGGGGATGAAAAATAGATGTTGGCCGATTCTCATAGATATCGGATAAGCACAAAAAATTTCATCAAAATCGGTCAAGCCGTTTCGGAGGAGTATGGCAACGAAAACTGTGACACGAGAATTTTATATATTAGAATTAAGGTGTATATATCAGTCTGCTTATTGACTTTATTGTGTAAACTAATTATTATCATTTAATCTTGCAGGGTTCGCATATCACACAGAAGTGAACAGCGCGAACAACTTAATCTCAAGAACATTCACACAAAGGGAACTGTGTGAATTAGGATCACTACACTCGATGGAGAAGACACTTTTGTTCCCGTGCGTACAACGGAACAGTCCGTATAAAGAATTTTTTTCATGGAGGTATGTAACTTTTATACAGATGACTTAGGCAACGCTACATAGTTAGAAGAGGCAGGTGTTTTTTTTTTAAATTTTATTCGCTGTAGCTGGCAAATCTAATGGAATGTAGTTATTATAACCTATACATAGTCTACTATTAGTACTTATTACTACAAAAGTTGTGGTAGTTGTGGTGACGGCCGCAACGCATGCACCACTTAGTTAGTTTTCTGATCTAATTTGCATATTTCAATTACCACGTGCTAATAACGGTGAAGGAGAAAACATCGTGATGCAACCTGCACATAGAGATAACCGATATGTCAAACCTGCCAAGGCGCCTTGGACAAGCGTGGCGGGTATACTGTCCGTTCCCCTATAATGAGAGGCCCGAGCCAGTAGGTCACTTATGGGGTATTATTATTTTATACATAGTCTAAGACAGTGGTTCCCAAGCTGCCCACTTTGAGAATAAATTATTTTATAGCGCCCCCATTTTTTCACCTACTTAAAAACCACTATAACGTCAAATTAAATTAATTGATTATTGAGAGCTATATTAGCGGAGATTAAACATTCATTCTAAACGAGACTTTTACTATAGCCCACAAGAGTTAACTTGAGACCTAAGCGCAGTATGTAGTACACAACAACGCTATGATCTCAAGTTAACTATTATGGGGTACACTCGCCAGCTTTTCCTGGGGCTCTTACCACTCCCCTTGAGGCCCGTAGCGCCCACAAGGGGGCGTTATCGCCCACTTTGGGAAAGAATGGTCGAAGAGTAGGTAAAGATCGACCTTCAGCGCGGTCAACAAAACGGTGTAGTTCCCTATATTTACTAACTGTTCATACCTGTGCATACCAAGACGTATCAGCTAGCTTATTTTAAGAATCTCTCCATTCTGACGTTGTCAGCAATAATTATTTACCAGATTACGGTATTCGTCAGAGTGACCATGGATACGTACACTGAATTAGTTATTAGTTCAAATGCCGACCGGTAATAAATGTGCTTCTACAAATCTGTACGTGAAATTTGTCTTTGTCGGCGCCTAGGTTGTAACAATATCATGCTCACTCTCTAAGATGAGCAAGGCGGTGTATGTAATGGGCCCTTTAGTCTACAATAGACTACCACTCAATATAAAAGAATGCGGAACTCGGTTCTTTTGAGAAAAGATGAAATAGTTATTTTATCGTGCGGACGCTACAGAGGATTTTTTTTTATTTAAAAATGATTTAATAACATTGTGTATGTATTTTTTATGACAATTGTAAATGTAATCGAAATGACGCGTATATATAATTCTATATTATTGTACTAAATAAAATATTTATGACATGTCGATGGTGCTGCAATCGGGTCCTGGTATTATTATGATGAATATTTTTAACGCGAGTAAAGCCGCGAGAGAAGTCAATAGTTAATAATACTTTAACTTTCAGCACCAAAAAAATAATTATTGTTTTTTTTAAGTTTATTGCACTTAGCAGAACGTGGAATCATCTCTTGCGTTCAGCGCCGCACGAGGCATCGAGAAGTTACTTGCGAAGGCAGTTCCCCCAGAGCTATGGACTTGGGTGGATCAGCACCAGCTTTTATATTGTTAATTGGGGGCTATGTTCTTGGTGTTATAATTATGGTGATTGAGAGGTACGATACAAACATCAGATATAAGTTATCATTTGAATTAATTATAACCTGACTACACCGCACCGCATTACACGCACACTTCACAAACAAATCAAGGCACACAAAGAGCCTAAAAATTAATAACCCAGACACAGAAAAGAAAAACAACACACATGGCACTAGCTAGGATAATGTAAATAGGTATAGACATAAGGCACACACTGCACATGCATTTCCTCACAACACCAGCATGTAACAGATACACTCTACATTAGTATAAGTTTAGTATTAAAATTGGAATAAATTAATATAATTAGTTATTCGTAAGGTACACCTCAACACAAAGATCACTAAATTAATGTCACACACAAAAACCAAAACAACCAATAAGCGTGTTTAAATTCTAAAAATTAAGTTGTAAAAAAGGGTACGGAACTCGAGTCCGTAGAGTTGTTAAGAAAAAACCTGACTGAATTTAATAGTAAACAAAACCAACTATTTTATTCATGCATCTATCATTTTGAATTTTGCCATGTTGTATTTTATCATATCGGCCCTTAATAATGTATTGCCATACAGCGTGGCAATGCAGCCAGCCTTCTGGGCACGCTCCCCGTTGGCAGTGTTTTTCTACATAGTTTATTTTAGTTGCAATGTATTTGTTTTTTTTATCTAAATACAATCATAATATTATTTGTCCAAATTGAATAATTGTAGTAGAATATTTTCTCTGTACTTCTATCCGTTGTCACACTTAAGATGTGAACAAAATAAGAAATAAAAGGGAAAATAATTTATAATTAATTTACTGTAATATATTTAACAAGGGTTTTTAAGAAAAAACGAATAATTTGATAACGATTAGTATGTATAAACGAACAAAAGGTTCATCTAGGCTAGACTCCGCTCTCAGTCAGTCTGATATACCGCACTCCCCTAGACAATTTCCTCCAGGCAGAGAAGGCAGCGTTCCGATTAGGGTGGTAGTCCTCCTAGGTATCTTCTTTTGTCTTCTGACAAGGTTTATTATAAATCCCAAGGGTAGTTCCTGAAACGCAATCATGCGAGGCGTATTAGAGCGCTGCATAAGCTAAGCACAAGGAAAAGGCTAAGTTCATGAGGCAAATCAGAAGTAAACAAATTAGCATTTGCAAGGCAGGCAAGATCAAGGTGGCGAAAGAAAAGAGCAGAAACGGTTACAAATATAAAGCTACTAAGATATCAAATAATAGTACTAATACATATACCAAGTATTCGGTATCGATATCTTATATTAGGTAATATCAGTATATTACCTAGTACTAGAAACTGATATCATTAAAACAAAATTACAAGAACTACTATCAAAAGATATTTTTAAACACTTATTAATTATAATTATGAAAACATTTCTTCCTGTTAAACTAATATATTAACAAAATTAATCATTAATAACAAAATATAGTTTGATACAACGGTTTAGTCGTAACAATGAGAAGTAAACTATAACATCAATTTGTGCATAACTCACCCGAACTGGGAAATAATTTTCAAGTTATATTTATTGCATTTATAAATGCTAGACTGAGTAATCAACAATACTAGTTGGGTTTATATTAAATAAATTAATTCGGGCGCTGTAAAAGTGACACAGCCGACTCAGTTAAACGCAAGATGGCCGTCGATCGCTTATTGGATATCGGCGCACACGTCAGAAACAAAATGAGTTGGATGCATTCACTATTAGCAATTTAATTAGTTTTATACCTCCATACGTTTAAATTAAAGGTGTAAATTAATAAATAGTAATTATTAGTTTACTCGTAAATGTAATAATTATTTATAAAAATTGAAATATTTGTAACGTTCCGTTACACCGTGCAGGAACAGAGACAGAATGCAATATTCTGAATACCCGAGTGAATTGAAAAATGAAACAATTCAACTGTTTTATTCATCCAACTGACATTTTCATTTTTTCTATGTTATACTTTATTCTATGAATATTTTTTATTTGGTTATTCTTCATCATAGATTTTTGAAGGGATCAGATGAAAGGGTCCTATAATAAACGTTTAAAGTAGATGTAGCGAAAAGTATTTATCCGGACGGTAGCAAGTTGAGAACCAGCCTACCTTAAAGGAAAATAGGTGTGACGATGAATGTTGGAAGTAATCAATTAAAATTTCAAAAGAGTTATTATTGCCAAAATGACAACACAACATGAGACGATAAATTAAACACCATAAATAAAGAAATCTCACAAATAAAGAAAAACATTTTCTTAGAACTACAATGGAAACCACTTAAACTATTTAAATAATAAGCATTTTTAAATACAAGCTTTTGAGTGCAAGCCAAAACAAGTAAAACGAGCCCAAACACGTCGGGTCTATCTTGTTTAGTACAGGAGTTCCTATGGCCACCTTCCGACTCCATCATCAGATCAGCTCCATAGTACCATATTAATTCATTGTCACGCAATATACGTATGTGTGCAAAATTTCAACTCTATCGGATACCGGGAAGTTAGTCAAATTTAACTTGCAAGATTCCACCCGAACTTACATACATACATAGGTTAATCCATTGCAAGTTAAATAAAGGAAGGCCACGACACACCTTCCATGATCAAATTGATCATGTGTTAGCAGAAGGTGATGTTAGGAGCCTTAAGAACAGACGAGCGTGCATGACAAGAGCTATGAATGTCAAAGAAGCAAGTGAGGTGTGTAAGAATGGGCCTGTGTGGCGCTCTGTTGTTCGTGCCTACCCCGCAAGGGACCTGGCGTGAAGTTATGTATGTATGTATGTATGTATGTAAGTTAAATAAAAGCTTGTAAAATGAATAAGTTAATGTAATCCTAAATCAGTCTCAGCTCAGTAAAATTTCCGGTTAAGATAACCAGCGCTAATCTTCCGCTAGAGCCATGCTAAGATGATTCATTCTAAGATTCTATAATATTTTTTGTTTTCAGATTGGTCTACAAAGTGAGAAAATCTAGACGAAATCAAATGAAATGGATCTAGACGTGACGTTCTTATGTCGTCATAGTGGTTTTAGGGCTTGTCATTTAGGCGAGAACGATACAATAATAAAATTGGACTGCTGGACGGAGATTCATGAAATTTACGAAATTAGGACTTTCTTTAGAATAGCATAGAATAGAATATCATATATTGCACAAACTGTCGCATACATATATTTAAAGATAGAAACGATAATTAAACTACGTTTTAACGGTTTTAAGCGCTGTGAGATATTTGATTTTTATTAATAACTAGCTTCTGCCCGCGACTTCGTCCGCGTGGAATAGTAAAAAAAGCCCCCGATTTTGAAACATTTTTCATTGGTGCTTTACTCCTATTGGTCTTAGCGTGATGATATATAGCATATAGCCATTCTTCGATAAATGGGCTATCTAACACTGAAAGAATTTTTCAAATCTAATAATCAGTAGTGCCTGATATTAGCGCGTTAAAATAAAGAAACATACTCTTCAGCTTTATATTTTAGTATAATATAATAATAAATAATGCTATAATCAAATATATTACCGCGCTTAAAACCGTTAGAACGTAGTTTTATTGTATGTATGTATACTTGTCGCCAAAACTTAAGAAAATATGATAGAAAAGATGTGGTCTTCTTTATAGAAACGACAAAGTGATCAGCGAAAACTGCTTCGAAATCAATCCAGTAGTTTTTACGTGGATCTCAAACAATCAGACAAGAAATCTATAAAAGTGCATCGTGTTCTCCGTCGTTTACTTAGTCTATTACAGACATACAAACATTGATTTTTATTTGTAAGATATACATACCAACAAACCATAATCAACAAATAGATATCTATCAAAATACCTATATAAATGGTTATAGATGAATATATACAATTATACATACATAAGTTAAAATAGAATTATATGCCAACGGCAGGTCTGATCTTGTTTAATACATAGTACGTAGTACGTATATACATAGTACGTAGTACGTCTATACATAGTAAGTAGTACGTACATACATAGTACGTAGAATAGATTAATCTACGCTGTAGAATGCCTATTGTTATATACCCTACTAGGATTATTGTGAACTTGTAACACTGTTTAATACTATGTCAAATAAATTATTGAGTAGTTTGTATGAGTATTTTGTTTCATCCGATTTTACAGCTGGTGATATTGTGTACTATGGTTTAAAATAATATCCATTGATATTTTCTCATGTGTAACGACCTTAAGCGGATTTGTGTCCGTTTTTTCAGCTCGTTAACATCGTACAGTTTGTTTGGCGCTTTTTAATGGCCTCTGTAATCCATGGCATACGGCCAGAGCACTGATTGGAATTGTCAGGCAAACTCGCGAAAATATTTTATCAGTATTTCCTATTAAATTCAATTTGCTTTTACAAATATTGCATTGCAAAAATGGAATGGAATTTATATTTACTGTGCGTTCAAAATAACTTGACTGGTAGGGTTACCAACGTACAAAAGTTTACATGACTTATGATTTAATGTAAAACATAAAAAATACTGTATTTTGAAAATTACTAAGCACCGACTTTAAGATAATATATATTAAAAATATTCGATTTGAAAATGTATTTTAACTCGGACCAGAGATGGACAAAAATAGTGACGGAATGGCGCGGCCCCACGTATGGCAAACGTCGTGTGGGGCGCCCACTCAAGCGGTGGGACGACGACATCCGCGCCGTCGCGGCCCCAAGGTGGCTCGCAGTGGCCGCAGACAGACACCACTGGGCCCGACTGGAGGAGCCCTTTACCCGGACGGGGGGTCCAAAAGTAAAACACTAAAAATAATAAATCGACGAATAAAATAATAATAAATTTAAATATATAATAATAATAATAATAAATTGACGAAAAATAATATGACATTTTTAGAAAAAATTGTATAGTGTAATGTTATTATAGACCAAATAAAAAGGCTTTTTATTTTATATTAAAAATAAGATATTATAATTAATAGTAGCTTTAGAAATAAGTTGTTTTATACTTTTTAGTTTTTGAAGTCGGTTTTTTAAACGAAGTTTTTTTTTATTTATTTGTTACTTTTTAATCGACTTCAAAAAAAGAGGAGGTTCTCAATTCGTCGGAAAAAAACCGGCTTGAAAAACTAAAAAGTATTAAATAACTGATTTCTAAAGCTATTATAATTAATATATATTATCTAAAACATCTTGAAGTCGGTGCAAAATAATCATAAAAATCATTACATTTTGAAAATTACTAATCACCGACTTTAAGATGTTTAAGATTATAATTATATATTAATTATAATAGCTTTAGAAATAAGCTATTTTATACGTTTTAGTTTTTGAAGTCAGTTTTTTTATTTTTAGTGTCTAGCTATGGGTACGCCTACGAAAGGTGCCGTGCGGAATGAATTTATTTTCATAAACCATACTATGTCAAATTTTTAGGGGACTAAATGACAGCTATGCTGCGTCATCCGTCTGCATTTAATATTTGGGGATCAAATTTAAACGCCGTTTGAAAGATCACAAACTGTATAAGACTTTCACAGGCATTATTTACATTTATTACCAACACAATAAAAAATAACAACTCCAAATAAAAAGGAGATAAAACGAGACTGGATGTATGAATCCCGTTCCGAATGAACATTAAGTTAAGTCTCGATAACACTTTGAACTCAACTAACTCTGGCTCACCGGGCCAACCTTATAAATTTGCAAAACAGGTATTTACATGAAATTTGTAAGTTTTTAATACTACATGACTTTTCAGTACTTGTAACGAGAATGAAAAATAAAGCGGCTTATCATGTCTTGCTTGAAGGACGGCCACAAATACAAAGTGATTAGTAATTAACAATAATTAATTAAATTTCAATAGTTACAAAATTAACGCACAGAGAACAATTGAGACAACCATTAGAAGAAGCATAGACAATTTAAACACCATATAATAAAATAGGTGTTCTTAAAGAGTTATAGATTTTCCAAATAAGCCTATCGTAGCAATAGCTTAAAGTGTTTCAAGCGGAAGATCAGCGTTGGTCTAACAGATCCACATAATTACTAAAATTGATCCAATTTTTAGGACTTAATCCGTCTTATTAATAGAGATGAAATAAACCTAGATCAACTTTACTTCTAGTATTATCTCAGTAGCAACCAATATCAATATTAATAAACGTGGAGTAAACAAGGAGTAGACTAATGCGACTTTAATCTTCGAGTAAAAGTTACTCCAAGCTGATGAGTAGTTTTATGATGAATCAAGCATAGACTAAGCGCCGACAATTAACAATTTGACCAATGAAGTGACATTAACAAAATTAAATAACATAGGAAACGGCTGAAATGTAATGTATATTTTTTTTTATATTATCAATATTATTATTTATATACTATATGTCTTTCAAGACCACGGGCTATAAAAATGGCCCGGACTTTTGAAGGGCTTGCGTGGGGCCACGAGGAGGCCAACACGAAGAGGCCCCTTGACAAATTTAATCTAAATGTGGCGTGACACTGACCGGCGATTATCCCTGTCTACACCATATAATAATGCACCCAAGGACAAGCCCCGGCCAGTGTAGGACTATTGTGGGAAATGAGAAGAGAAAGTACCGGGCTATTGGGGTGAACTGTTAGTGGTACTAGGGCTCTGGGAATATGGCGACTATGGCGTCTGCCCGTCGCAATGTTCAGGGAACATGGAAAAATGGGCAGACAGTGACTTGCCACTCTCTGCATGGGCCCCAAAAATGCCATAAAAGACAGGGGCAACATGGGTTTGAGTGGCTAAGGGGTGTCGAGAGGTGGTCTGCAGGTTCACCCAAGCTACTTCTGACGTAATGCCATTTATCATTTCCACCCCTGGGGCTTGAGTCTTAGCTCTAGCGATCTCCACTCCGTGCCGGCTGGCTAAGGCAAGCATGGAGGCCTTGTTATTTATATTTATATTATTAATAATTAAATCTACTACATATCGTTGTATACTTTTGATCTGGGAGACCATTCAATCTACACAAGAGACTTCATCTATCCACGAACAACATTTGAAGACCTTTAGTGATAAGAGGTGATTTCCCATGTGACTTGATAGGTCGTCACCTATGTTTTATATTGATCAAAGTAGGGTTGAACGAAGTAAACACTTTAGGTTAGTTATTGATAGAAATTGATCTAAAACCGAAATTATTTAAACAATCCGTTTCTGTCTTTCAATGTAGATGATGAGCCAAACATAATATAATATTAAGTTATTGACTGTATTTAGTGAATCATCTAATATTTATAGTTCTGTACCTTTCAACCAATTTGGTTCAATGTAGTGACTTATTTATAACTACAGCGAGAACATTAAATTTTCGTATCATCTTATGTTCAACTATTACCTGTATTTGCCAGGTGGTAGGGCATTTGCCCGACTGAATGGCCATACCACCTTGGTCTAAAGTATGTCGCCATAATACCTTGAGTTGTGTTCCGGTATTACTAACTATTACTGACCAGGTTCCAGTCTCGCTTAAAAGAGCAACAGCGCATTCGTAGTACCTTTGGTGTTGCAAATGTCCGTAGGCGATGGTAACCACTTTCTATTAAGTGAGCAATCTGCCTGTCTGCTGAACTCCTGCATTAAAAAAATCTTACAAATGAAGATTCATTAATATTTGCTCCATTGGCTTAGCAACCCAAAGCGAGTCTTTAAACGAGAGCATGCCATTTTTCTCTATTGTTCCCGCCGCTCAGTTCAAAATCCTGTCCTGTCAAATTATTTCTATAACTACCCGCTTTTTTTAATTGCGTTATCCAATCACCTTTTCTAGCCGCCATCTTCCGTTCCTTACGACTGTCTTTGTCGTACTCACCGCTGTGCTGTCGGCCCTCGTCGCACATAGTCTACTGTCGACCCTTGTACGACAACCGGCACACCTTTCCACCACAAATACATATAAGTATAGTTATACCGCGCCGTGTGGGTATAATATATATATATATAATATCGAAGGCAGCAAGAAGGAGAGAAGCCAGAAGATTTGCTGCAAGACTCACGACTTGGTGATCAACTCGCATAGTCAGTGCAGCCCACAGGTACGCAGGCTAGTCTCTCTTCTATCTATACCAGCAATCCTACCACCGCTACTTGGATAGGCGTTCAGTTCCCAATACTGGGCAGTCGCGTTGACACCTATCTAGCGCAGTTTCTTGGCATTATCGGCTCGAAGCTCACCCAGGCCAGCTGCTTACACGCTGGGATCCTAATTTCGTTTATACGTAGAAAAGTACATCACTGAGCCAGCAGCGGCGATGAGTTTTTATTTCTCCTATTATGTTGGGCTCGGTCACAAGATTCTCGATTTCAAGGCTGCTCAGACCCTCCAACTATCATCCTTAATCTTTAATGGACCCAAAATCTTTTTTTATTTTTATTGCAGTAGTACAGCAGACAGGCAGACGGCCCACTTGATGGGAAGCGGTTACCGTCGCCTATAGACATTTACAACACCAAGGTGTTACAAATCCGCTGCTGCTCTCTTAAGGCGGACTGGAACCTGGTCACCAATGCCGGAACACAACTCAAGGTTGTTTTGGCGACATACTTAAGACCAGGGGTGGTAGCCATCCAGTCGGGCAAATGCCCTACCACCTGGCTGTGGGTTGTTTTGTCGCCTCTTACGACAGGCCGCCCGGCCGCAGGAAATTGTATTCTTTCTCCGTTCCTGCACAGATAAGATAAATCTTACGGAGAACCATCTTTTCTACCACTCAAAGCTGGTCCCCATCTTTGATGGTAATCGTCCAAGCTTAGAACGTACATCAGGATGGTCCAGATGATTCAATGTGGCTAATCCGTCTAATGTCAACATTAATATTAATATGTTATTATTATATTTAAATGTTATTGTATAATATATATATATTAAAATATATCAATGTATTTTATTTAGATTTATTTTAATTATTTATTATTATGTATGTATGTGTGTAAATATATACTTATTTCATTTATGTATATTCAAATTATTATTATTAATTCAAAAAAACCTGTTATTAGCGCAACATTATAAGTAATTTTTGTTGCTGTTTGTGTTATTGATATGCGTTATTGGATTTTTCAATAAATAAATAAACAAAAATAAAAAAAAATACAGTATCCTAAAAATACAAATACTACAAAAAAAACTCCACAACAAGAGGACTGTTTTACTTGTTACATATTCGTACCACAGACCAACTTGTAAGAATGTTCAACATTAAGCTTGTTTTGCGGAGTTTTTACATGAAATATTCAAATATTAATTTCTGTGTGTTTAACGACCGAAAGTTTCTCTATAAGCCAACGTAATACAATTTACTTAGCCGCTTTTTGTGGCGGATTTCGGCGAGAAATTTTTCTTGGATGAAGTAAGTTAATTTTCTTATTCAATTCAGATTCCTGCACAAAAATGTTTTTGTATAAATCATTATAATTGTGCACTCCAAAGGGGCAAAACATTTAGTGCATTAACTATACATTCATTTTAGTTAGCATTATTTAAATATAGCGTAGCTAGCGGTTTCAGCCGCGTGGTGATGGAAAATCGTTATATTTTTGACAATTCACATTATATCCTTATAAATCATTGCCTATGTGTTATTCTGATGTGTAAGCTATATTATTGTAAAGTTTCATCAAAATCCATTTAGTAATATTTGTGTGTAAGAGAAACATACATACATCCATATATTCTTACAAACTTTCTCGTTTATAATATTAGTAGGATAGGAAATAGGATTTCATCAAAATCCATTCAGTAGTTTTTGTGTAACGGAGTAACAAACATACTGTAGTGGAACACTTACGATATGATAGATGGTGCTGTGCAATAATTGAGGTCACAAATATTTTCTGAAACATACAAACAATATATACAAATTTTCAACCAGAACACACGGGCCTAGACCTGCGAGGAGCAACATTAGCCTCGCTATAAGATCTTCCATTCCATCTCGCTCTTCCAACCTAGTCGGGTCATTCCCAGAATACATTCTTACAAACTTTTCGCGTTTTTAATATATTTTAAGTTATTGCATAGCTTTTATCGCAGACTTTGAGCGCGGCGACCGAATCAAGAAATTCCGTAACGAAAATGAAACCTAACACCCCCCATTCCGCCTACCATGTAGCTCGGCCGAGCGTTCGCTTAACGTGTATGTATATGGTACGACTGTACGAAGCTCGCACGTATCGAGACGAGCTCGACGAGAAATCGGACGAATACGTAAGCAGCTGTTTGTGAGAAAGTATATAGTTGTATAGGTATCTATCATATCTTTATAATGCCACACTCACCGCATGTGCGCCCGTAAGTATACATGTAGGTATATATGTATACTAGGGTGATCCAAAAAAAATTTTTTTTTTCCAAACAGGCTCAAAAGTTTCTTTTGGGTGTAAAAAAATTTATGTGAAAAGATGAGCCCATAATATTTATATTAAGATAGTCCTCATCGCATTTTTTTAATTCCCATAAGAATAACACAGGAATTTTTTTTTGCTTCATCAGATTTTTGTACCGTTCAAACGACTGGGTGACTGATAAATCGCTGTTCCAATCTTTATAGAGAATTGAGCGCTACACAAAAAAGGTCTGATAACATTTTTGAGTTTGGAAAAAAAATTGTTTTTGGATCATCCTAATGTATACTTAGGTGTACTTATGTACGACAGTGAATAGCAGTTGCTGGCGGAGCTGGACGCGTAAAATTTGTTATAAAGTGTTTTAAATATGAATAAACAAAGTGCATTTATTAATGAAGGAAATGATGAAAAAATTGTGAAAGGAAATGAGTGATGGCTTAATAATACTGCATAAATAAAAATAAATACATACTTATAATTGCATTAGTTGATAAAAAATGTTATGCATTTAGTTTTTTTAATTCCTCTCTCTGAGCGAACGAGATTGCTCGGGTTTTATTGCTTTTTAGGGGGTACTTATATTTTCTTGTTTTTTAGCTTTTTTCTTTTGATCTTTTGCGTTTATAATATTAGTAGAGTAGTAATTTATTGTTTTATTTACTGCTTAGTTTTATTTTATTATTTTGTTTCAAGACTGTCAGCTTCTGTTAATTACTTAAACAATACAAAATGGCTGTAAAGGCTCGATATATTAGAATTTGAAAAATAATCTTAAAATATATCCTTAGCTTTTCCCTTTGAGCCAATCTTTATTACAGCGTGTTTCGGCACGTATCGCGTGTTTAGCACTCTCCTTTATTTTACACCCTTAGTTTAGTGTCTGATAAGGAACGGTTTACAGCTCACTATCAAACGGTATTGGATAAATCGAAAAAGAAATTGATAATGGCGGGGCTTCATCTGGGATAACGTTACAAATGTAAGCCGTTTCGCGCTGATTTAGCGATTGGTGTGATCGTTATTCGTGATGCGATATAGTTTTTAATGGTAAATGAATGTATGTGTGTATGACTATATACGCTAATATGGCTGTTCGATAACTACGTTACTTTTAAGGGTTTCAATAAGACACCTTCGGCCACAATCATACATACATAATGTTACGAGTTCGAGACTCGAATCAAAATGCCGTTGGAATTATTATAGAATTTATTAGAACTATACAAATACGTATAACACATGTACAAATATAACTGGTCACAACCAGTACAAACTGCACGATCCAATAATAGGCGCAAAGTCTGTCACTATATCGCTTATCGAATGTACTACACACGTCTTCTTTGCATCGTCGTTTTATACTAAACTGTACAATACAACAAAAGACCGCGTGGACTGAAGTTTCCGAGAAACCATAATCTGCACACCTACGGCCATAATCAAGTACAATAACAGTTGAATGTTTTTCTTAATTACAAATTTTAAACATAAAGTAAACAAAAAAAGTCCAAATGGGGTAAAGGTAATAATCCAGGTGCGCATTTACTTTGTGGGCGTGTAACATTATATTAGATTATTTATAAATTACTTCATCCTACTAGGCTATAATTTAGGTATAAAAAATATCACATTGTTATTAAAATATTACAATTTAAGCATCTTTTTTATTATAATATTTATAAGGCAGGGCGAATTAATTTTATGCTTGAGGACATGACATGAATGACTTTTGACGTGCCTGCAAAAAGGGAACATGCCGTCGGATTTAAATGGAGAAATTAGAAATCATGAAAGAAAAGTTTATGTAGCCAAAAAAGGTTATATGGCTATACTAGCTCCTTTCAATTTTGCTTCGTTGAAACCTTTTGAACAATTTTTCAATAACTACAATCTTGTTACATACCGAGAAAAACCCCACAGCTACATGTTGTAAAAACGAATTCTGTTATTAGTTCGTTTTTAAACTTTAAAAACTTCTATTGTTATCGTACTTATTTTGTGGCTGTAATTAGTGTCGAACGAATTAATCCTTGTTTTATCGCTGTCGACGCTGGCAGGTGTTCGGGATTAACTCGGCGAACGCGATACTTTGTTCTATTATATAATTGAGTATAAAACAATGCCCGACCGGAGGGGTGGGGCAGTCATTCGACGACTACGAGACGATTAAGACGTGTAGTACTTTCGATTAGCGATATAGTGACGGACTTTGCGCCTGTTGAATTGTATTGAATCGTGCAGTGTGAACTGGTTACATCCAGTATTATTTTGTACTTGTTTTATAAGTGTTTGTACAGTTCTAATAAACTCTATAGTAATTACAACGCCATTTATTTTAATTCGCACCCTGTAGCTCGTAACAAAATTATAATAATTATTTTTTATTTAAGTAAATTACAATTATGCTAGGTACATTCCTTGAGACTATAAGTTTTTAGTTTGCCCCTAAACTAGGACAGGCCTGTCTATTTTGTGGGCACATTCGGTCTAAATATTTTTTTTTTATTATATTGATTTTTATTGAGTGGAGCTTATTTATTCATTTAATAATTATCAGATTTTTGTTTTATAATAGTTTAGAGTCCATTATATTAAAAAAAAATCAAAAAAAAAATCATAAAGTGAAAACTAATGGGCCAAATTATGTTAAATTTTAGGGTACCAAATGGCAACTATTCCACATCGAACTAAGAAAGAATCACGAATCATAAATCCCATAGTAATCGGTGTAAATAAATACATTTTAAAAAAACATACCGGCCAAGTTGAGAACCTCCTCCTTTTGAGAGTCGGTTTGAAATGTAACCGTACGTTGCTTTGACTTCATAACGATTGATACCAAAAATATTCGATTACTGCAAAACAATATTTTATATAAAAATATGAGATGCAAAATACATAAATTCAGTATTATTTACATAGCACTAAAACTCGGTTTTACGAGTCACCGCAGACAAGGTCCGAGACAGGAGAGAAATGAACCTCGTATTATGAATAAGAAAGTGACCTCAAGATTTCGAATCCCTCAATATTATGTCTATATAAAGTTGGATGAGTTTTAGGATACTCTGTGGTATAAATATAGGCGGAGCGCGGTCTTTAATTTTTGGCTTTATTTTTTAATGTTTACACAAAAAAGCTCTATCCATGCAGACACGGAGAAAGAACACAAACTCCTAAGTTGGGCGGCCTGTCATAAGAGGAGATAAGACATAGCTAGGTAGTAGGGAATTTGCCGCTCTTGAATGTTTTCTGGCATTAGCGGTCAGGTTCCAGTCTTTTTTTAGAGAACAGCAGCGCATTTGTGGCACCTTTGGTGTTGCGAATGTCTATAGACGATGGTAACCGTTTTTCACCGGTGGGCCGTCTGCCTGTCTGCTAAACTCATCCAATAAAGAAAAGCAAATAGTTAGTCGTTAGTTAGTTAGGTCGCCCAAGGACATCTGCAACACCGAGGAAAAGAAGACGTTTTAAGAGCTCTATGTTATATCGCTCTGAGAAAACCTCTATTATTATATAGAAAATTTTATCTTCCGTGATGACGGTTAATCAAGTAAAAAAATGCCGAATTGAAAACCGTTGAAACGTAGTTTTAATGACGCTAGAGGGAGTTCGATCCACAGCTTAGTCACCTATGGCAATGAGGTAGCGTGCGCCACATGCCTTGGTTGACTTCCAAATGTCGAGGAAGTGTAGATGAAGTATCTCATAAGGTAGCAGTAGAAGATGAAGTAGCTCATCAGAATGTATAAAATATAAAAAAACAAAAACCTTTGATTTAATATTTTGCAAAATAAGTGTATTCTTTGTTACATAAACTGTTCTCTTTATTGTACATAAACTTACAACCCGCAAGAGTTAACTTGAGACTTCGCTCGGATAACGTAAACGCGAGGCAATTCCTCGATCGTACGCGTCGTTGGCGAGAGCGGTAAGAAGGCGGGGGTCGGGACGGTAGAGCGCATTCCGCTCAGGTCTCAAGTTAACTCTTGCTGATTATAAAAACAGTAACACATTTTATATTAAAATTAGAAGATAGTAATACAGTGGGCGGCCTTATTGCTTAAAGCAATCTCTTTTAAGTGACCTTTGGATGAACAAGGATCTCGTTACCTGTCCAACGTGCTCGAAAGTCGCGGGCTAGTAAGAGATAAGATTATGTTTTCTTCTGTGTGTGTACTACTTTCTGACATGTAAGCAAACATAAGACAACCGCGATGTTCCGTTAACTTGCGACTCTAATATTGGCGGTCCCTGGCACGAAGGGTCTCATAAATTTTTGTTCGCCTTGTCTAGAAGCGATTTATACCCGCCAAGATACGAGACCAATGGAAATTGGCGTGTTATTATTATAAAACGCACTCCAATATTGAGTCGTGCCATGCAAAACATATTGGTTGACATTTATTAAACATGTACCAAAGATACACTCTTCATGAAGTGATAACTTATGGGAGGGTAAACCGCTTCGTTACGTAATGCGTTGCGGCACCAGTCTGTCTGGCTAACCTTTCTTTCACGCCTCACGCATACGGCAGCGGTAGGCAGGCTCCTGGTCTCTCACTCTAACCTAGCACTACCAACCAGCAGGATTTATTTGAGTTGAAAATAAGTAGTAAGTATTTTTTTTAAATAAAGTAAAAAGATATGATGGCTCTGTCATGACCTAAGACGGAGAGACCGGGCGAATAAAAAATAAATAAAAAAAACCGGTATTTCAGTAATTAGATTAAATAATGATACTAATATTGTACATACACAAAATTCTAAAATATTCAGGAATTGTAACCAAGAATAAAATATATTCTATAATCAATGAAAGATTTTATTAATAAATAATCTTTCCTTACATTATCATATTAATACACATAAAAATTAAGGAATAACCTAAGCTTTTCGCAAGTTCATTAATTTCAATATTAAATAGTTCACCTTAGATAAGTTTATCACTTACTTTAGGCGTCAAAGCGCACACATTTTTACAAGCTTTTATTTAACTTGGAATGGATGTATTTATGTAAGTTCGGATGGAATCTTGCAAGTTAAATTTGACCAACGGTTCCCGGTTTCCGATTGAGCTGAAATTTTGCACGCATATGTATATCGCGTGACAATGCAATAATACGATACCATGGAGGTGATCTGATGATGGAGTCGGGAGGTGGCCATAAGAACTCCTGTACTAAGCAAGATAGACCCGTCGTGTTTTGGCTCGTTTTACTTGTCCTGGCTAGCACTTTGCTGCTACATGATATCCAGGATCTCAAAAAATATTTTATATCTATAATAATAATTATTAGCTTTATTTATTCCATGATTCAGTCAAACAAGCGGACGGCCCAGGAAGGTGGTTACAGTTGCTTATGGACGTTCGAAACACCAGGGGCGTTGCCGGCCTTTTTGTTGAATTTGTATAGCGACCTTCTTGAACGACCGCATGTCGCGGGGCTGACTATCTTCTATCGGATACATTTTGGGGAGTGATCCTTAGCATTGCACGAGCTGATTCCAACATCCGCTTTTTATCATCGGACAACCAGACCGGTTTGCGTCATCGTTACATGGTGGAAACACCACCAGAACCGAACCAAACGTTTCGTTTCATCTTTTCTGGTGCGCACTGCCGAAGAGTGGAATAATTTGCCGGAATCTGTTTTTCCTTACAAATACAATCTTGAAGTCTTCAAGTCACGAGTGGATAGGTATCTGCTAGGTAAGCGTGCTCCACCCTAGACTGCGTCATCACTCAACATGAGGTGAGACAGTGGTCAAACGCATACCAAAAATGTCGCAATGCGGAGGGAAAACTTCGGAGGGAAGTTCTCTCCATACGTAGATTAGTAGCATCTTTGGTGTCAGATATTCCTATAGGCGACGGTATCCACTTTCCATCAGGTAGGCCTATAGACAATAGAATAGCAAAAAATACTGTTCAAGTTTCCACGTAAAACTCCCGCTGATAAACTTTCTCCATTTCCTGTAAGATTTTTACTTAAAATCGCTCACCGCCTTTCCAAAAATGTTAAAGATAACTGATAAAAAAGAATCGCTGATGCGACAAAAGGATGTCCATAAAAGAGGGGATTAATGACCACGATTTATGGCTTACAGAGTGATTTTAATCGGCAAATGATGCTTGAACCAAAATGTTGATAATAATGGTTTCTTTACATTAATCTTTCCTTAAAATTCCTTTTATCCGTGCAGGAACGGAGAAAGAATACAATTTCCTGCGGCTGGAAGGCCTGTCGTAAGAAGCGACAAATCAACCACAGCCAGGTGGTAGGGCATTTGCCCGACCGACTACCACCCCTGGTCCAAATTATGTCGCCATAACAACCTTGACTTGTGCTCCGGCATTAGTGACCAGGTTCCAGTCTCCCTTAAAAGAGCAGCAGCACATTTCTAGCACCTTTGGCGTTGCAAATGTGCATAGGCGATGGTAACCGCTTTCCATTAAGTGGACCGTCTGCCTGTCTGCTAAACTCCTGCAATACAAAAAAATATAAAAATTTCTTCCTACGGGTTGAAATTTAATTACTAAGGTACTTGGTGGTGCGGGTGGCAAAGGTAGAAAATTTTGGTAGTGGAAGGAGGGAAAATCCATAGCTGGGTAGAATGAAGCGGCACTCGCCTGCGGATCCCCAATCCTCGTTTCTTTAGACTCCCCAGCACGTATTCTGAATTAGCGTTTGTTCATTTAATGGCAGTCCACATACCACCAGCAGAGTAATCATTAGCCAGGTGTACGGGTATAAACTACAAGCTGATTCTAGGAAATTCAGTCCACGTTGTCGGGCGGGCACGCTCCATTTGTGCAGTATAAAACGATGGCCTGATTGAGAGGGGGGCAGTCGAACGAGAACCACGATCAAAGCGACACGTGTGTACTACAGTCGGGAATTTAATAGTGACGTACTTTGCGCATTTTATTGAATTACGACCTGCTGAATTGCGTTTGGATTTATTATGTTCAGTTATATTTGTACCTTTGTTATACGTGTTTGTATAGTTTTAATAAACTCTATAATAATTCCAACTGTATTTTAATTCGAGTGTCGCAACTGGTCTTTGTTTACGTATTTTGAACTTCCCTTTTTCCCTTCTTTCCAATCGGTGAGGTCGTCTAGAAACAACACACAAAAGCAGCTTTAATAACTTTTCCAACTTGTTTAAGTACAGAAATCGTTTCACAAAAAATTGTCACCATACCTTCTCTGATCTAAACAACCACCTACATTATTGCTTTCCTAGAATGTGGCGGAGATCAATATGACCTCCATTCAAAGCGTACCGGTAACTATGACAGTACCTGGTATATGTTAGAGCCGCGACCGCACTTGGCCTGATGTGTGAGTTATGTAAGGGAACTTATTCGGCAACCCTTTGGAGAATTCGACACAGTTGTACAGGCCGCAGCCCTTACAACTGGTACGCTAGTTATATTTTCTTAAGGCTTGTGTTTAAACGCCTACCAGAAATGCACCTATTTTACTACCAACAAATTCGAAATACCTACCAGAATGGATAAATGCTCACCAAATTGTTTCCAGAAGTATTGTAGAAATGAAGCCATTTTCCTTTTTATGCTATGCCATAAAAATATATAAACGCCTTTAAAGCTAATTTCAGACCAAATATTTTACATGATCGCTAAATAGATATTACCAATATTTTGTTTCTCCACTTCCAATTTACTAATTTTTGCAGAGGCAAAAAGCAAATGGTCGAACGTACAATTATTTTTAATACCAAATATAATATTGCGTATTCCAAACACATGTTGCTTGTTTATTGTTTTATGAATTTGATTAAAACAGGGTGTGGTTTACATATATGTCTCCGGAATCATAAGTAATGAGCTGGGGACGGGGGAGGGGGGGGGGAGTAAAACTCACCCCTTCTGCAACTCCTATGTGCGGGAAATTTATAGTTCCTGAGTTATTAATGTTTTTGTCAATCTAACCTCACTTCTGTTTTTCACTAATATATAAGTAAAATAGTGAATGGTTACCAGTCGGTTCTGGCACTCGCCGGCCGCTGCCGTGGCACGCTCGCTTCGCTCGCTCGGCTCGTGCGCTTTGGTCTACACAAAACCTAACCTAACCGACTGTTTAAAACTCCACATATTTAAATTTTCGGATACATACAGTCTCCTATTTCGATAAATCCCGTCAAAAAACGTCTCGGCGACAAAATTACCAGTTCATTGTCGTGAATTTTAAACTTATTAATTAATTGAATATGTATTTTTTCCACTCAAAACCAATTTCAGTTGTTGTAAATAAGTCTTAAATATATTTCTAAACACATTAAACTGCAATTTTCGGTTTGAATATTAGTGTTTTATTAAAACAATATTTGGTGGGCATTTATCCATTTTGATAAGCAAAAAGAATTTAAATACAAAACATACAATTGTTCTAATGAGTGTATATTTATTTTGGAACGTAAAACGTTGTTTTTTAGGCACCTCGGTATAGAGTGGATTAAATTTATATGAAGTAATATATTTTATTTGGTGCTTAGTCTAAGGGACAAAAAATATTTTTGGTGAGCATTTAAATTGTACCCTTTTCTTAATTTATTGATTCAAGATATGTGTGCTAACCAATATTGCTCGTACAGCGTATTTTACATATAATTACGCAACAAATAATATACTAAAACAGACGTATTAACATCACCATCACGTGCGGCACTTGTGCCCTGCAAGTTGTGCGTTTCAGGTCATCAAATGAACTTGATAAAAAACATACAACAACTCAACGTGGTTTGGCTTGCAAACACCCTTCAAATAGAGTCCATCGTTAACGACGATTAAGCCCAGCATCTTTCGAAGTGAACAAACCATACAATACGAATAATAAGTTTATCGTGTTGAAGTCCTCTGTGGTTCTGATCATGATTGTGAAGCGTAACTTACTTAATTTGGGAATGTGTAATGTGTGTGTATTTGTCCGCTCATTATTTATGCATTTATTGTAATATGCACATCTATTTTAACTTAGGACGTACATACAGTCTTTTAGAAAAGTGTTCTCCAGTGTAACTTAGTTTGAATTAAAACGTTTAATTTCATTTTCATTAATTAATTATGTACTGTATTATAATGATTTATCCAAAGCAGTTAATATTTCACACCCAAATTCTCCCAAGTTTTTGAGATTAACTAGAATGTTGCTCTCTAAAAAATGAGCATACTAAAACGAAGGTATCTGTTTTTAAAATCTTGTATAAATACTTAACTCACAATACTTCAGTTTAGTTAGTTTATTTTTAACCGACTTAAAAAAAGCATCTCATTTTGTCGTGTAAATATTTTTTGATAGTGTCCAGTGATATTTTTGTTTATTGATTCCGAACCCATTTTGTAAATTTTTTGCGTTGGAATTAGTAAAACTTGAAAATGGTTCTATATACATTTTATTGCATTTGGAATTTTTATTGGATTGGAAATGTGAATTTTTTTAGGGTATTTTTTTTTGGTTTTTGAACCAATTTTTGATAATTCTTTTTGCATTGGATCCAGTACGGCTTCATTTAGATAATTTTACATAAATTTTATTATTATTTGAATCATATACGTAATTTAAAAGTGAAATATAAAAATTTTGCATCATGTAATTGTACGTTATTTTTACGTTAACGGAAGTACCATTCCGAAAAGGACATTCCAAAAGTGAGTCGACTACCAAGAGTATGGGCTAGCAACGTCAATGCGACACAGCCGGGCTATTCAGGCAATTCGGACACCGTAACGGTCCGATTCATTCCAGCGACGGATTCTTTTGCAACCGTCTCGTACATAACTTCTGATCGAATGCGAAAATGTTAACAATGGAGTTTCGAGCTTGGAGTGCTCTTCAAGGTATGAAAGAGTTTATTAAGTATTTCACCCAGTCTTCAAACCAAAATAGAAACCCAGCAAGTAGTTCGCATTTTTTTTCTAAAGTTTAACAAAAAGTCTTAACGGAATACTTATCTTATATTCTCTTAAGTTTTCACGACTAGTATAGAATATAATAGAACAGAAAACACTTAATTGTTCACCAATGGCTATGGACAGGACATATGACAAGGTAAAGCAGAATGAAATGGACTAAAATTATAACAGAATGGCAGCCACGTGATGGCAAGAGAAAAAGAGTTAAAAGATGGACAGATGATATCAAGTTGATCGAGGGCACAACCTGGTCTAGAAAAGCTACCAATAGGGAAGAATGGAAGCAGCTGGAAGAGGCCTATGTGTCACTGGACACGCTGAACACTGAACCGGGAAACCCGATGTATTATATCTAAGTTAAAGCAATTTGCTACTGTATGTAACAAACTGTATGTATCATTGTTTAGTATCAGCAATAAAGGCTAATAAAAAAATAAAAAGAATTGTTCACCAAAATATATAATTACAGAATAAATAATCACAATAATTAAAAAGGCGGCCTTATCGCTTAAAGCGATCTCTTCCAAGCAACGTGATTGAGAGGACATTTTTAACAACTTATGTCTGGGTATAATTAAATATTATATATAATAACTACATTTTAAAAGCCGCAAGCGCGGTAGTTCATTTAATTTTACAAGTTTTTATCTAACTTGCAATGGATGTACCTATGAATGTAAGTTCGGGTGGAATCTTGCAAGTTAAATTTGACCAACTTCCCGGTTTCCGATTGAGCTGAAATTTTGCACACATATGTATATCGAGTTACAATGCAATAATATGGTACCATGGAGCTGATCTGATGATGGAGACGGAAGGTGGCCTTAGGAACTAACTCCTGTACTAAACAAGATCGACCCATCGTATTTGGGCTCGTTTTACTTGTTTTGTCTTTATCGAATGTACACGTCTTGCTTTGGTCATGGTTCTGGCTAGACTGCTTCACACCTCCCTTCAGGCATTCCTTTTATCATGTACAAATACAATATGCCTCGACACAAAACAATAACAACAAGAATTAGTTCGACACACCTGCCTAATGACAGCCATAAAACAAGTACAATAACAATAGAATGTTTTTATTAATTACAAATTTTAAACACAAAGTAAACAAGAGAAGTCCAAATGCGGGAAAGGTAATAAACTGTGCTTTATAATAGGTAGGTGTGCATTTACCTTTGTCGCCATGTAACAATATGTAACAAGGCCTCTGTATTCTTTGATCGTACTTCCTCTATTATACAACTATAGATATGTTAATAATCCTGGAGCGTATGAAGTGGAAAAACGACTTTCAAAAGGACCCATATTTCAAGGGTGAGGAGGCGTGAAGATTTAAAGGAACCGGCTGAACGTGTGAACGAGTCACAACAAAGCCGTGGTTCAAGTACAAAGAGATCAGGAATAAATATGCTTTACACGTTTGGAGGGGAGTAAGTAATACTAATTAAATTTATCAAATATATTGTTACGAGTTGCAGGACTCGAAATAAAATGCCGTTAGAATCCTATAGAATTTATTAGAACTATACAAACACGTAAAACACAGGTACAAATATAAAACGCGCCAAGTCCGTCACTAAATAGATTACCGAATGTAGTACACACGTCGTGCTTCGCTTGTGCTTATCGCTCGACTGCCTTCCCCTTCCATCAGGTCATTGTTTTATACTGCACAAATGCAATATGTCTGCCGTGTCTAATTCGGTTTAATTCACCACACCTGGCTTATGACTCGGCCGCAAGCTACCATAAAACTAAATAACAATGGGGGTTTTCTAATCTTCTTTTACATCCTATTGAAAAACGTCTAAGACCAGATCAGGCGTCTACTTTGCTCAGAGATTGAGCGTTGCTATATAACGTGGCAACGCCGTCAGCCCTTCAGTCCTTATATATATATAGATAAAAGCTATTAAGCTATTAAAATTAAATAAACTACCGCGCTTGCGGCTTTTAAAATGTAGTTATTATATATAATATTTAATAATAGACATAGACATAGAAATAGACAACACTTTATTGTTCACCATAACAAAAATTACAAAAAAAATGCACAACAATACAATAGTTACTTGGTAAAACAAAAGGCGGCCTTATCGCTAAAAGCGATCTCTTCCAGGCAACCTGACTTAAAAGGAATTCTTAAATTATCTATAATGATTATTTAATACAATAAAAGGAAAAATAAATAAAAATGACATACATGGACAGCAGATTACAGTCAAAAGTATAATAACTATAGCACATACATTATTGTGTAAGATTTACATAATGATTCCAAAGTAAATTTTTAAATATGGCAAAAGACTTGGCCTTTCTGACGTCAGTGGGCAAAGAGTTCCAAAGGAAGACAGCCTGCATAGCGAAGGAGTTGGAATAAAATGTTGAAGAGTGTGCAGGTGCCATTAACAGGAGATTATTAGTGGTGAATAACTACACATAAGTTGTTAAAAATGTCCTCTCAATCACGTTGCTTGGAAGAGATCGCTTTAAGCGATAAGGCCGCCTTTTTGATTATTGTGATTATTTATTCTGTAATTATATATTTTGGTGAACAATTCTTTTTATTTTTTTATTAGCCTTTATTGCTGATACTAAACAATGATACATACAGTTTGTTATATACAGTAGCAAATTGCTTTAACTTAAATATAATACATCGGGTTTCCCGGTTCAGTGTTCAGCGTGTCCAGTGACACATAGGCCTCTTCCAGCTGCTTCCATTCTTCCCTATTGGTAGCTTTTCTAGACCAGGTTGTGCCCCCGATCAACTTGATATCATCTGTCCATCTTTTAGCTCTTTTTCTTTTGACATCACGTGGCTGCTTCTGTTATAATTAAGTAAGTGACAGTGGTTGGGATCAATATTTTATCTTTAGCTATTTTTCTCTAATTTTTAGTTTTAGTTTTTAATATAGTAGACAGTGTAGTTAATTTTTTAGTTTATATTCTATTTTGCATCAATACAATATACATATATATTAGGGTGGTCGTTAAAAATTAAATTTCTTACGACGCCTCCTAAAAAGCTTCCTTTTAATGAAAAAAACACTGGGATTTTTTTTATAATTTTTTCAAGTCAAGTCATCACGTGCCTCAAGACGATTCAAGTTACAACTAAAAATATAAGAAAAATTGAAAGATAAGCTTGAATCACGAAGAATTTTAAACTTTTTCTGAAACTATAATTTGAAATTCATCACTGAGAATGATAATACGGAAGGTATTTCATTGTTAAAACTTTTCCAATCTCAAAATAATTATTACTTCTAAGTATGAAGAAGTTTCCTGAAAAAACATGATATTACCCAAAAATTAACTTGAATCGTCTTGAGGCACGTGTTGTCTTGAATTGAAAAAATTATAAAAAAAATCCCAGTGTTTTTTCATTAAAAGGAAGCTTTTTAGGGGGCGTCGCAAGTAATTTAATTTTTAACGACCACCCTAATATATATATATATATATATATAAAATAAAAAAGAAAGTGTGCGTCTCGGGACGCCCGACAGAAGTGATAACTTAAACTAATCTAACGTGAGAGAAAGCGAAGCCAAGACAGACAGGTTTAGCTGTCAATAAGAAGTTATCACTTTAAAAACCCCTCGATATTCTATGATTCGCCGTTAGTGTCAGGGCCACGAGTACATAGCCTAGGCCCTCCGTTGACCCTGGCAGGCAGTGGCCTCACGGCCCCAACAACTTTCGGAGAACTTGTTGCTGCCTGGCGTTTTCAGCCTCTCATTTTGTAGGGCGGTCTGTGTAACCCGCCTCACAAAATGACTTGACAGCAGCTACCTGGTATTCTACGTCAACACTTAGAATACTTTTATCCCAATAAATGACGTCATTTCTGTGGGATAGACGAATGACACCAAAAAGATGGCATTACGGTCAAATTTGTTTGATGCCGCCGTTGCAATACCCTTACATTTTTTTTGTTGACGCAGGGGAAATATGTTTTGAACCATACTGGGCCCTTTGTGGGAGTTAGACCTTATGCGGCGAAATTAAACGCCGCTCGGCTTGTGTGGGACTCTGATACTAACTTTCTCAACTACACCAGTAAACCTGAACCTGCATCCCATGTGCCTGCGCTTGAATTGGAAGTAAGTGAGCTTTCGAACGTGGTTACACCCATGTTAATCCGCGCATCAAGGCTTGAGTCACCCCGAGAAGAGTAATCGACTTTACCAACAGAGGTTAGTACCACCGCATCTCCAAATGCTGATGGACCCCTGTGATGGAATCGCAGGAGGAGATTATATTTGCGCGTCCCGACATCGGCCTATATATTATTGTCGCAACCTCCAGTAACAAACACCAAACCTAGAAATATCAGCTCTCCAGACATTAGTTATAACAGTTCGAGCAGTTCTGCGTCTCAGATATAATAATACGGCAACATATCTCTCACGCCATTTCAGCTTATTCAAAGTTATATTATATTTCAGAGAGAGTTTTATATACATCCTAGGATATGTCTGCGACTTTGTCCACGATAATGAAATTTCCGCGTTATTCCCGGGACACAAATTCTCGCAGCATTTAAAAAATGAATGTAAGCTAAACTAAGCCGGAATAAACTAATTTTTATGCATCTCAACTACTTTAAACCGCTTCCGGGAAAATTAATACCCGGGATAAAAAAATCATACGTTTTCGTATTTCGTAAGTTCGATTTCATTTTAAACTGTTTAACACATTCCCAGAAAAAATGCGAGGTTCCCATAATAAAAAGTCTAAGAATTTGCTGTCTATCAGCGAAAACTTCATCATTCAATTCACATCGCAATTGGCCATGTAGTTTTTTATGTCATCCCGAACAGACAAGAAATCTAGAAAAATCGCATCGTATTCTTCATCCTTTATATAGTCTATTCCAGACTATATAATACTCTAGTCTACAGACACGGCATGTTTAGAATTTTATAATATTATAATTTTTTCTTTTATTTATTGCAAAGCTGTCAAGCATGCATACGTCTCATCTGATAAAAAGTGGTTGCATCGCCTTTGAACAATTGCAACACCAAAACTAATGCTAAGGCGTTGGAGGCCTTTAAGATTATATAGAGCGGATGGTATAAAGAATAAAGGATAGAGGAATCACACACATGATTAGAGATAATTCAAAAATACACTATTTTAAGCTGTTTCGAAAATTCCCCAAAAGCATAAAATCTCGGTACAAGTTATTAAGGTTTGATACAAGTTATTAAGGTTTGATACAAGTTACTAAGGTTTGATCCAAATTGTTAAGGTTTGACACAAGTTATTAAGGTTTGATACAAGTTACTAAGGTTTGATCCAAATTGTTAAGGTTTGACACAAGTTATTAAACCAGGAGCTTTTGGCTATCTGAAAGGCCCTGTGTCGTGGTTGGCATCATTTGTTTCACAGGGACTCAGGTGGTATAAAAAAACCCAAGTACTGTAAAAACAAAAGATGCAAATAAACATATTATGAAATCAAATTAACTCCATTAATATTAATTTATACACTTTGTCAACAATGAAACAAGATTGAAGAAAAACCACATTAAAATATGAACATCCAACAAAATAAAGCCGCTCTTAAATTTCATAAGTCCCGAGTAATCGTCGCCTTATATAGCATCAAGGGCCTTCTAACGACTTCGTTAAAAACTCTGACTGTCACAAATTACATAAAATGAAACGTCCTATTAAATACAATGACGTACATGAATCGGAACTTATTTAAATTCTCGCCTCGTAGAAGGACTAAATTTAAAAAAAAACAGAATGACTACTCGATAGATTGTGCGGAATATTTTTGTTACGAAGTTTTTTACGCATCTGACTAGAGTCAACTGAGATCCTCACGTAAGGAAAAGGCTTTACGCCCAAGGCGACTTTCAACGTGACTTTTATTACACAATTTCGAACTTTAAGACAATCCAATAAGATCTGAAATAAAATCACATCCATGAGAGGATCATACGCTGTTTTGAAATTAATAAGCCTTGTAATTGCCTGTATTTGGCCGCATTCAGGCGCTGTCACCACGCAAATGCACGTGTTTAAATATACTTTACCATTTTATATTTAGGTTTTGCAATAAAAAATAATTAAAACACTGTTAAATATAAATATCGGAAAATTACAACATTTAAAATTATTTAAAACAAATATGTCAAGTTCATTTTGTTGCAATGATTGAACATATTTTTAAAATTTATAATTATTTTTATAGATATGATAACTATTTAACCATAAATACTTTTATTTGTCTGTATATTTGGCAGAAATGTAGTTGAATATAAATGATATTTTTTAGAAAATTCAAATAAAAAAAAATTACTTCTGTTGCAGACAGAGATTGTCCGCCTGACTCGCCAGAGCATACTTTCTCTGCGCTCCGTAAACCTCCGATGCCCATAGCTCGCGCAGCTAGCAGCTAGGTGTCGGACAGAAAATGCTATATAAGCAGCGGAGAAATGACACAACATAGCCGCCACTTACCACTATTCTTCGACTCCTCCCTCTACGATTACTACTATTTTCTTTGTACTTATTAAAGTAATTATGCATATGGTAAATATCGTAATAATAAGTCATGCACTCCACATCAAGTTTTTATTTGGAAGAAGCAACTAACTGCCACCAATAACTTCGAATACATTTTTCACGACCTTAATATGTAATCTAAAGAAAGTCTTCTTACTTGTATAACAACGAAATGACGGTAAATTATTTACTTTATGTATATATGGTGAACAATAGACTTTTCTGCCCATCTGAAATTTAATTTGGAAGAAGTAATAGAATTAAATTTTTAATAACTAGTCCGTAAAATTCAAAATTGTATTTTTTTTGTGACATAATACGAAAAAGTGTACGAAAATTTACACTACAGTAACATAACAATAAATACACAACAGTTTTCTGCGGTCTTTATTCTTTGTAGTGAGAATGACATGCCCTCAGATCGTAGCCCGTAGCTGCGTAGAACTGTAGCGGAGAATTAACGAAGCGTAGCAAATCCTGTTACGCGTAGTCCATTTTTAGAAAAATGCTATGAGAAATCAATTCTTTTTCACATTATTACGTTAAATCTGATTGAACGACTATAATATTCACACCTAAAAGAAAGAAAGGTTTTTAAAAGTTTCACCCAAGACCGAGAAATTGATAGGAGGTTAATGATGGTGGTGGCAGTTGCTACCTTTTTGAAAATTAAACTCGATATTATTGACTGTATCATTATTATTATTTACATAAATTATACATAGAATGAGTAAGTACGCGAGAGAGTCGAGTGAGAATAGCATAAGCGTGGTAAGTCGCAATTACCAATTACTTGCTACATAGGTAACAGTAAGCTCTTCGGCCGCCAAAGCCGCTCCTATATCCCGCATTCCGTCCGACGCCTAGCTGCGAATTGCACCAGCTATGGGGTTTAACGTATGCGAGACGCGTAGAGTAGGTGTGCGAGCAGGTCAGGAGAGTACCCCTCTCTGTCCGCTGTACCGAGACTTAGGGGCGCCGAACACCGCGCAAGACACAATAGTACTGCCAAGCAGTTGCTATACCCATCTTTATTCTACATACCAAAACGTATCATAAGAGAAAATGAAACAACAGTATCTATGCAGTTGCTACTTTAGCGCGGTTTATATGAGAGTTCTTGTTCTGAACCTCTATTTATTGCTTTATTTTTTCTTATTGGATGAGTTCAGCAGGCGGGCAGACAACCCACTTGTCGAAAAGTGGTTACCATCGCCTATGGAGATTTACAACACCAAAGGCCCTGCAAATGCGATGCTGTTCTCTAATGGAATACTGGAACCTGGCCACCAATGCCAGAATACAACTCAAGGTTGTAATGGCAGCATACTCTATACCAAGAGTGTTAGCCATCCAGTTGAGCAAATGCTCTACCACCAGCCTGTGGGTTCTTTTGTTGCCTCTTACGGCAGGCCGCCCGGCCGCAGAAGAACATTAAAAGAAGGACATTATTTATTAAAAAAAATAACTGATACATTTATGTATAAGCATTACATTTACAAAACTAATTCCAACTTAAGGGATCTTAAGTAAGTGCGTATAGGAAATAGAGAATCCACCCATCATAATGAATAATTTCAAGTCGGCGAAACTGCGCCATAAATTTCGTTTATGTTATTTTATGTCCTAAGTATATTTCTGTCGCAAGGAAATTGTCCCGCTTTTACCGCCTTTCAGAAAATGGATACGTTATAGTCAAACATCAAAGCTCTGCCGCTCCTAGGTTTGACTAGTCAAACCTCAGGTCTGACATAAAGTCTTAGTCAGTCCAAGTAAATTACGTTTTTCTGCCTTGGACTAACGAATTTTCTAACTTAGGACAGACTTATTAATACAGGTCATTAAAAATGTAACAAGTGCAGTACGAATTGAAGTCTGGCCGAGTCTGCCTTAGTCACTTGTAGAATCGACTAAGTAAAGTCCGCAACAAATTAATATGTTATTACGAGTTGCGGGACTCGAATTAAGATGCCGTTAGAATTATTATAGATTTTATTAGAACTATACAAACACGTATAACACAGGTACAAATATAATCGAACACAACAAATCCAAATGTAATGCAAGAAGGTCGTAATTCAATAAAACGTCCGTCACTATGGTTCCCGATTGTACGCACGCCACGCCTTGATCGTAGTTGTCGCTGAACTGCCCGGCAAAGTGGACCAAAGTTCCTAGAATCAGCTTGTACTTTAAAATCCCTAACACCTGGCTAATGATTACAATACAACAACAGGCCGTTCTCTGGAAAGTTATGCCAATAAATAAGTAAAAAAAGAAGACGATCATAAACGAATTACAATAGTTTAAATGTTATTAGTTCAAATACCGACGGGTAATACAATGAGTTTTGTTTCAGATATGCAGGTGAGTTTTGTTTTTGTCGGGACCTGAGTTGTAACAATATGTTCGATGTTTCACTAAAAAGATAATTCTAGGTGACTAAAACTATTTTAGTCCAAAGCCGAATTGGAATTTATTTCGGGTTTTCTAAAGACTTTGGTCAAAGCTAGGACAAACCAGTCATTCCGGAAAAAGACTGCATATCGACCTTTGACTATAACATATATACAAAGTGGATAAACTACTTTCGTACCATATGTACACATTCGTGTAGCAAACCAGCCGCAAATTGGAAGGTACAGGAAACGCTACTTATTAGAGAACGTCAATTCGTTATGACACGCCGACTTGTTATTAGATTTGTATCGAGCTAAGGATTCCGTAAACAATATGTGTGAACTATAAAACAATGAAAACTAAATAGTTAAAATGAACAAGTTTTTGGGACTTCGTCATAGATTAATACGACATAACAGAATTAAAGGTTTTTAAATACGAGCTTTTGAGATCCTGGATATCATGTAGCAGCAGAGTGCTAGTAAAGACAAGTAAAACGAGCCCAAACACGACGGGTCTATCTTGCTTAGTGCAGGAGTTCCTATGGCCACCTTCCGACTCCATCATCAGATCAGCTCCATGGTACAATATTATTGCATCGTCACACGATATACATATGTGTGCTAAATTTCAGCTCGATCGGAAACCAACTTCCCGGTTTCCGATCGAGCTGAAAATAGTCACCCTTGTAATATAAATTATATTTTAAAAAACGACGAAAAATTATTATCATTATGAATTATAGACATGTTACTTTAGAGTTTGTTTCGCCGTTTCTTTTCCTTTAACAATAACTAAAATTGCTTTGGAAGCGATGGTAGACCCATGACTCTCACTAAGTAATCTGAAAAATTCAATTTTGAATTAAATTCATTCATTTTTAACCGACTTTCAAAAGGAGGAGGTTCTCAACTTGGCCGGTATGTTTTTTATTATTTTTATGTATGTACACCGATAATTCCGAGATTTATGATCCGATTTACGTGATTCTTTTTTAGTTCGACGCGGAATAGATGCCATTTACTCCCCTAAAAATTTAACATACTTTGGCCCAATAGTTTTCATTTTCTGAACATTTTTTATGAATAAACTTCATTCTGTTCCATTTGTACACCAATTACTCTGAGATGTATGATCCGATTTACGTGATTCTTCTTATTTTGATGCGGAATAGTTGCCATTTGGTCCCCTAAAAATTTAACATACTTTGGCGCAGTAGGTAGTATTCATTTTACGAACTTCTTTTGTTCCCGTTTCTTGGGACCTATATTTTTTAAGGCACGCGGCACATATTGTAGGCCTATCCATAGCTAGACACTAAAAAGTAACAATTAAAAATAAACTTCTTTTAAAAAACCTACTTCAAAAATTAAAAAGTATATAATATATATATTATCATTAATCATATCTCCGCCCGACGTTGGGTAAGATCGCGGTCAAACGCAAACCTCTACTGTAATAAAAAAAAAACTTTTTGTCATTACTTTGAAAGGAATGAAGCCAACGGCAAGTTTTAATTTTTGGTTCTGGTTTTAAATAATTTTTCCAAAATTATTTTACGCTAGTTGGCGGTAGGCTAAATAAAACTTTATAATACTCATTGACACTTGACATCTCTGACATAAGTTAAAATTAAATACAGTTAAAAACTAAAAATAAACTAAGTTATACATATTACAAGTTATTTATAGACTGTGTAACAAATCGCTGCCAGATGGGAGCGTGCCCAGAAGGCTACATTGCCGCGCTGTATGGCGATGCTTATTTGTTGGGCGAAATATGAGCCAGCCTTCTGATCACGGGTGGCATTAAAGAATTTTGCAAATCTCTTTGAAGAAACTCTTTGCCGATGGACCCCACGGACCTAACATTTCAACTCCAAACGGCACAACCATGTAATCCCTTCCTAAGGTTCCATATTTGCGCCGTTTGAGACCTCCAGCTTTTGAAGGAGGATTGCCAGCCTCTTGGAAGATGTGACGGCGCTAGAGTGTCTACAGATGTCGCTTCCCAAACAAGCGGCCGTCCCATCTTCCATCTTTACTCTATAAATCACGGGACATACTGAAAGCTGTAGTAAAGTTTTCAAGCGTACGACCTAAAAAAGGTAACGCCTGTCCAATAAATATTATCACATAACACTCATACGCATTGCTCGTGAATTTTTAACAGGCACTTTATCTATATTGGATCGTTCTTTAGTACTATGTAGAATAGATTTTCAAGACAGGGACGTATTGCAAGGGATTGAAAGGGCGTTTTATAACCAACAGTAAAATTGTTCAACCCAACGAAGCGAGTGTATGTCGATTTTCTGAATAAACTTGAGTAGAGCTGTGGCAATTTTTTGAAATATATATACTACGGTGTATATATAGAATCACGCAGAAAGACATCATCAGGAACTTTTGAATCCGCGGCAGACCACTTTTTGGTAGCCATGAACACGGAATACAAAGATGTCAAGTGTAAATAAATATTGTTAAAGTTTTATATAGCCTACCTGGTGGTAGGTTAAATAACATGTTCGTTTGAATTATTTAGTTTTAATTTTGTTTATGGTGAATATTTACTCTATGGCCTAATCTAATTTTGTCTTGTCTTTGTTTTCCGCAATTACGGCTACTGAAAAGTGGGCGAAACGTCGGAATAATAAAAATCAAATAAATTACCGCCATTAGAACCGTTAAATTAATACACCGTTTTATTATGTATTCTAGTCGCGAAAATTTAAGAAAATAATTCAATTACGAGTAAATAAAGAATGATTTTTAATTTGTCATGCGCATGACCAATTATAGAAATCATACAAAGCTTCCAAAATAAAGTACTTAAAGTCAATGTAAGCGCGCCATGCTACGTGTTAGATCGCGCGACCTCCATCAGGGCCTAAAAGTGGAGTTTGTCACCAGCATTATTAGGAAGTACGCGGAAACCCATGAGCATCGGCTTCATCATCACTCGAATGTCGAGGCGATCCACTTCTTTGACAACACGGACATAACGAGAAGGCTCAAAAGGACAAAACCATTTGAACTATAGTAGAATTATTTTGTCCGTGCAGTTTGGGTCATAAAATAATCGGAGCGGTGAAGCGAGTATTTCGCTCTCTCTTGCATAGTGATGCGCATTATTGTTGTTGATAAGCGTTATCGATAGTGTATTTAGTTATGTCATTTTGTGGGTCAGTGATAAAAATGAAAGAGCAAAAAAGATAAAACAACGTATTTATTAAAATAAGAATAATAATGATATAAAATAAATTATTAATTAATGCATCCATCGGTGACGGATACATATTTTTGGCTTTCGGGGTTGAGACTTTGGGGCCATGGGGACGTGAGGCTTATCAACTTTATCGAGACCTTTCAAAGCGATTGAAAGAAGTCTCGCGTGACCAATGGGCTGGCCTATATTTAGGGCATCGAATAAGCGTTGCCATACAACGAGGGAATGTGGCCAGCATTTTGGGAACGCTCCCCACCGACAGCGATTTGGACTACATCTTTTACTTGTAAATATGTTTATAGTAGTATTTAATTTCTAAGTTTTTGTTTGTAGTGTAATTTATTAATAGTTTTACCCTTAATTAAGTATCTACGTATTATCAATCTATAAGTACAAAAGTTTAGAATGTAACAAGTTATGTTAAAAATAAATATAAATACTTATATCTAAGTTTAAAATTAACAGCAAAAAAGATAATAATGATTTTCATAAGAATGATAATCTTTCTTTGATAAGAATGAGTTTCTATCGATAATGGCGTTGCGCCCGCGCAGTATGCTCGCCGCCTTAGCCGGGCTGAGGCCGAGCTATGATTTATGACACAAACTGCAAGGAGAAAATATTTTTCTACTATAAGTTGAACTAATGAATATTGAAATTGTTTATTTTGAGAACACTTAGGTTATTATTTAAATTTTATGTACTCGTATATCAATATGATAGTGCAAGGAAAGGTTAGTTATTAATAAAATCTTTGATTGATTATAAAATATATTTTATCTATAGTTAAAATTCTTGAATATACACATTAGAATTTTGTGTATGTTCATTATTGGTATCATTATATAATGTATATACATTCATAATTTCACGCCAGGTCCCTTGCGGGGTAGGCACGAACAACAGAGCGCCATTTAGGCTTATTCTTACACACCTCACTTGCTTCTTTGACATTCATAGCTCTTGTCATGCATTGTATATGTAATGTAATGTAATTACCGAAATAAGGCTAGCGCTGTGGGTTAGAGTGATAGAGGAGGAGCCTACCTACCGTTGCCGTAGCGTGAGAGAAAGGGAAAACAGACTGGCGCCGTAACGCGTTACGTAACGAAACGGTTTACCCTCCCATAAAATGTGCATGACAAAACAAACAGACTGGATTTTTTACATTATAAAATTACCTACGTTTTTGCATATAAATGTTGATCTTTGTATTTTTATATTGAAAGTAAAACAAATGAATATACCAGAATCCGTCTCTGCAAAAATATTATATCATCTTTTTATATCATTTCATGGGGAAGCAATAATGTGGGTAGTTATTTTTTATGTGGTGTCGTTCGTTTATTGATTTATTCCCTTATAACACGACGGTAAAGTTTGGGAGGGGATCGAGATACAACCAGATTCGCAGTGGTTAGTATCTTAGGCTTAAAAACCATGTTAGCCGAGTTACGACTCCCTCGTTTTATTACTTTTATATTATTTATTTAGGGTAATAAACAGATATACACTCACATATCACTTACATAAGAAAAAAAATAGAATATATAATAGTGTTACACACCGACAAAGAAATTCGCACATCTGGCTGTCGTAAAATGCAGTTTACCTTTCCTGCATTCAGAGTTTTTTTTGTTTACTTTGTGTTTAAAATTTGCAATTAAGAAAATCATCCTATTGTTATCGTATTGCTACTTGTTTTATGGCCGTCATTAGTGCCGAACTAATCCTTGTAGCTATTGCATTGCGTCGAAGCTAGCCAGATGTGCGGATTAACTCAGTGAACGCGACCCTTTGTCGGTATTATACAGTTTAGTATAAACCAATGCCCGAACGGAAGAGTGGGGCAGTCAAGCGATGATTACGATACTAGCAAAACGTGTGTAGTACATGCGATAAGCGATATAGTGACGGACTTTGCGCGTGTTATTGGATCGTGCACTTTGTGAACTGGTTGCATCAGTTTTATTTGTACCTGTTTTATAGTTGTTTGTACAGTTCTAATAAAGTCTATAGTAATTCCAAGGGCATTTTAATTCGATTCCTATATAGTTAGTAACAATAGTATAAAATCATTGCTTATCCAACTCCATTATCCACGAAGTAAAAGATGGTAGTGTACATAAAATAAAAGTAGTATGGGATATATACAAAAACCAACAGACACAAGCGCGCGCACGGACGCACACGTGCAAACAAACACACACAACAACACGCTTATTACATTTCAACGTCGGCGTGAAACGGCCTCTATTATTCCCAGATGGAGGAGTAACAATGTCTGTGTGAAACGGCCTCTATTATTCCCAGATGGAGGAGTAACATGTCTGTGTGAAACGGCCTCTATTATTCCCAGATGGAGGAGTAACAACTTCTGTGTGAAACAGCCTCTATTATTCCCAGATGGAAGAGTAACAATGTCTGTGTGAAACGGCCTCTATTATTCCCAGATGGAGGAGTCACAATGTCTGTGTGAAACGGTCTCTATTATTCCCAGATGGAGGAGTAACAATTTCTGTGTGAAACGGCCTCTATTATTCCCAGATGGAGGAGTAACAATGTCTGTGTGAAACGGCAAGTAATATTCCCAGATGGAGGAGTAACAACGTCTGCGTCAAACGGCCACTGCTATTCCAAGATAGAGGAGTAACAACGTCTGCGTGAAACGGCCACTACTATTTCAAGATGGAGGAGTTATAACGTCTGCGTGAAACGGCCACTACTATTCCCAGATGGAGGAGTAACGTTATATCAGCTTAAAGTCACAAAACAACAGAGTGGCGAATGAACTGTGTTCTTAAAAAATAACAACGCTATCGGAACGCAATTACGCTTTAGGACAATAAAGATAAAAAGGCCAGAGGGTGACGGCCTACCAAATCAAACATCCAAATGTTTTTACTAGTCAGTTGTAACCTAATTAACTTGCAATACAGTCATAATGTGGAGAAGTGTCGTTCTTTTAGCGGCTTTTGGATTTACTAAATCTGTAAGTAATTTATTTATTATAGTTGGAAAGGATAGCGTAATGGCTAGTACACGCGTCTCAGACTCAAAGGGCGCGGATTCTATCCTGACCGGAACGCATGCGCCGCTTAGGCAGTTTTCTGATCTAATGTGTATATTGTTACAATTACCCCGTGCTTTACATTAACTTTAATACCAATAATATATTTATAAATGTATCTAACAAAGTTATATGTACTTTAGGCTTACAATTCAAAAATAAAACTATATTTGTTATATTATATTAACAAAAACTGTAATTGTCTGCCTCATTGCTAAGAACGATTTCTTCCAAACAACCTTATGATGGAAAATGACTTGCACAAAAAATAATACTATATTTAAGGTTTATAGAATATATCATTGTGCATATATGAGACTATGTATGTATTATCCCCGCAAATTGCTAATGCGCTGGAACCTTGTCAAATTAACATTCACGTGACGTCATCCGCTACTCGACATGTTCGCGTAGTAACCGGCCAATGATGCTAACAGTACTAAGTGCTCGGCTACAGTTATGTCACCAAAATGACGGTCAGGCGCAATAGCAATTTGCGGGGATAATATTTATATATTTAATTATTAAATTAGTTTAAGTTTTTTTCTATCATTCCCACCTTTTTCCTGCACCACATATATCGCCAGATTAGCTAACTTTCTTAAATTTAGATTGCCTGCAAAAACCGCTTTGAGCGATAAGTGTTTCCAATACCAACAAACAATTGGTTTTTTGACTTTGTCACATAATTGAAAACATCAATTAATTTAGTACCTCTCGTGGTGCCATTTCTACCCTTTCCTTACTAGTCTTGAGTTAATCAATAAGGCCTGCGTATACTACCGCCTGTACAACGGGGAGTGTTCCGAGGAACTGTTTGATCTGGTGCCAAAGCCTCACTTTTACAACCGCACCGCTCGCGGGTTATTCACCCTCATTTCCTTGAGCTCCCACGCTCAACTACGCAACGGTTCTCTAGAACATTTATTCCGCGTACAACAATGACCTGGAGAGAAATTCCCGCCGCAGTTATACCTTTGCGATGAAACCTATGACATGAGGTGCTTTAGGAAGGGCGTTATAAAATTTCTTAGAGGTCGGCAACGCGTTGGCGACACCCCTGGTATTGCAAACGTTTATAGGCGACGGTAACCACTTTTCATCGGGTGGGCCGTCTGCCTGTTTGCCTGCTTAACTTAAGCAGGCAAACTCTTTTTATAGCCTTAAGGCTATAAAAAGAGGCCTATTTAAGGCCTATTTTATTGCTAAAATATTGTAATTATGATTTGTTTTTGTAATGCATTTTGGTGTGTATTAAAGTGTTATCTCTCTCTCTTGAATTAAAATTTTGATTAATATTTCAGTTGACGACTTCTTTCGATGTGCGCGGAATCATCAATGGCAACCGAATGGCAAGTGTGCCGCTCGGCATAACACTTGGCAGTGGGGAGCTGGATGTCCAGGGTATATGTGTCAACCCAGGAATGACGTGCCAGAACTGCACACATGCTATCACTTGCGTCGCGTTGCCAGTAGGATGGCTGTTGGTAATTAAATTTAAATTAGTTATTTCAAATTTTTCAAAATCTCATTTTTGCAAAAAGCAGCATAGAATAAAATATAATAGAATATATTTATTGCGTAATGCATGTACCTAAAGAGATGTGGTGCTTTTATTAAGTATTGTTACAAATGCGGTACTCGAATTAAAATGGCGTTGGAATTACTATAGAATTTATTACAACAATACAAACACGTATATGACATAGGTACAAATATAACTGGACACAACCAGTACAAACTGCACGGTTCAATAACACGCGCAAAGTCCGTCACTATATAGCTTATCGAATGTACACGTCTTGCATTTTACAAGTAAAAGATATAGTCCAAATCGCTGTCGGTGGGGAGCGTTCCCAAAATGCTGGCCGCATTCCCTCGTTGTATGGCAACGCTTATTCGTTGCCCTAAATATAGGCCAGCCCTTTGGTCACGCGAGACTTCTTTCAATCGTCTTGAAAGGTCTCGATAAAGTTGATAAGCCTCACGTCCTCATGACCCCAAAGTCTCAACCCCCAAAGCCACAAATATATGGATGCAGATTTACGGCGTTTCAGGGTCTCTTGAATTGCGGCAGCTCCCCGGCCGTGACGGCTGTATTTGGAAGGTATATATATAATTTATTTACTTATAGGTACCATTGGAAGACTGTCAAGAAGGTTACACCTGCAACGCACACCTTGGCAAATGTACCAAAGATCATGTCCCTGAATGTAATTCCAGCAGCAAGCAGTACAAACATACCTGTGAACAAGTAAGTACGAGTATTAAAATAATATATAATATTAACAAAATATAAAAAATAATATTAAAATCTTTGTAAAAATAAATTAAGAGCTAGGCATTAAGCCTGAATTTCATACTTAAATCCATTGCGGTATTATTTCCACGGTGCTCTTGATTTCCATAGGGTGCAACAAATTTTGCGGAAAAATAAATAATATATAAAAAAAAATCTATGATACGCGCGCTTCTATGAAGTTTCATATGAATACATACATACATTACATATTAGCCATATATGCTCTTGATATCCATAGGGTGCAACAAATTTTGCGGAAAAATAAATAATATGTAAAAAAAATCTATGATGCGCGCGCTTCTATGAAGTTTCACATGAATACATACATACATTACATATTAGCCATATATCTTAGGATGCCAAAAAATGACTAAACAGATATACAATGCAAAAGTGGATGGATGCAGAAGTCGCGGAAGGCCACGACACACCTTCCATGATCAAATTGATCGTGTATTAGCAGAAGGTGATGTCAGGAGCCTTAAGAATAGACGAGCGTGCATGATAAGAGCTATGAATGTCAAAGAAGCAAGTGAGGTGTGTAAGAATAAGCCTGTATGGCACTCTGTTGTTCGTGCCTACCCCGCAAGGGACCTGGCGTGAAGTTATGTATATATGTACAAAATATGTAATAAATTTGAAACGGAAAATGCCATGCAAATATTAGAAAGATATTTATTTACGTCCCATATTTTAAGGGTTGCCTAGAAGAGCTCGCTATAAGCGATAAGTCTGCGCATTGTTCTAATGGAAATGGATTCATATTAAATTGTCTGGATTTAAGTTATGATGAACAATAGAAAGTTTTCATTCATTCAGTCTAAGCGCACTTGTAAAAGCCTTAGTCCATAAACTTTGATGGGAGGTGATATTGATTTTCGTTTTACTTAAAAATACAGATTTATTCACGTCAGTTCAATTTATTTTCAACCATTTCAAAGCAAAGAAATTATTTATACCAGGAGTGGTAGCTGGCTGTGCGTTGTTTTGTCGCCTCTGACGACAAGACGCCCGGCCGCAGGAAACTGTATTCTTTCTCCGTTCCTGGACGGATAAATATACATCTTTCTATTATAAATATCGCACAAAAATTATCACTGCTCTTTTATTATATAAGTTCAAAAGAAAGGCAGACGGCCCATTTGATGGAAAGCGGTTATCATCGCCCATAGGGGTGCACGCTCTCTATAGGGAGACGAACCTGGTTACTAATTATATAATATATAATGTCAACCCATAAATGTCCCACTTTTGGGCTCGGGCCTCTCATTATAGGGGGGAGAAAGGACAGTATACCCGCCACGCTTGTCCAAGGCGGCTTGGCAGGTTTGACACATCGGTTATCTCGATGTGCAGGTTGCATCACGATGCTTTCCTTCACCGTTTTTAGCACGTGGTAATTGTAACGATATGCACTTTAGATCAGAAAACTTTCTAAGAGGTGCATGCGTTCCGGTCAAGATCGAACCCGCGCCCTTCGATTTAGGGGCGCGTGCGCTAACCATTACGCTACCACGACTTTTTAGGTTACTAATGCCGAAACATAATTCAAGGTTTTTACGGCAGCATAACCTAGACCAGAGGTGGTAGGCATCTAGATGGACAAATAAACTACCACCTGACTGTGGGTTGTTTTGTCGCTTCTTGCGACAAGGCCGCCCGGCCGCAGGAAATTGTATTCTTGCTCCTTTTCTGCATGGTACTTATTAAGTTAATTAAATTTTCCGAGTTCTACAAAAACTTGCAATATATATTTTTGTTTTAATAAATGATTCATCTTAGTGATACAACATTTAAAAAACAATCTAATCTAGGAAATAAGACTAATGAGTAATTTAAATCTGACCTTAAATAACTAGATATAACTTAAACTAAGAATGTGTCCAATAACACGTTTCTTATTGTCTTTATTAAGGAGAAGACACTTTGTTTATGTGTTCTTTGTTAATGTTTAGCACATAGCACTATACTTTATTATTATGAGAGTATTATAACACTAACTCAAAAGGTTTTGTCCTTTTGAGTCTTCTTAATAAATCTGTATTATCAAGGAGCTGGATGGCCTCGACATTTACATGGTGATGAAGCCGTTGCTGATGGGCATCAGCGTATTTTTTGATTACGTTAATGACGATATCCACTTTTAAATCTCGATGGAGATCGTTTGATCTTATGTACCAGAGAGCATTAACCATGTCCTTGAGTACTTTATTTTGGAACCTTTGTATTATGTTTAAATTGGTTGGCTTGGTGCAGCCCCATAGTTGTATACCATAGGTCCATACTGGCATTAGAATCTGTTTATACACGAGTATCTTATTAGGTACTGACAAAGCAGAATATTTGCCGCAATATTTTGACAAAAGATAATCGACCTAATTTGAAATGATTATCTCAGTTCATGGACATTCTGAGATAAGGGCATCAACATGTGACCTCCAACTATATTAAAGTACTTAGAATAAATATCAAGCAGTTCAAGTAATATAAGGTACAGTCTAAGATAGAATACATTTTATCTAACAAATACGATTTCCAGAACTTAGAACTTTATAATCATATACATGTTATATGCTGTAATACATATATAGGGGGTGTCGAGTTTGTACATTGATTTTAAGAACTTGTATTTTACAAAGGTTTTTAAATACAAGCTTTTAAGATCCTGTATATCATGTAGCAGCAGAGTGCCAGCCAAGACAAGTAAACGACCCGAAACACGACGGGTCCATCTTATTTAGTACCGGTTCCTATAGGCCACCTTCCGACTTCATCATCAGATCAGCTTCATGGTAACATATTATTGCATTATTATTGTGTGCGAAAGTTCAGCTCATTCGGAAACAGGGGGAGCTGGTCAAATTGAACTTGCAAGATTCCACCCGAACTTACATATACAGCGTGTTTCAGACCTTACGACAATAAATCAGACCACGTTTTCGCCATGACGTACTCTACCCAAATACAAAAATGAATCAAGGTAGCTTCTTTGGTTTAGCCACAGGACCTCATTTTTCATTTCAGAATTTTACAACAACATGTATCAGTTATTGTGACTAAATCGGTAGGTTAGTGACCAAATGTATCATGTTGCCAGCTCGTCTCTTCATCATTAAACGCGGAAGATGTTCATTCTTACCAAGGTCAGTGAACCAATATTTACAAGTGTTCTGTTTTTATTGTCTTTTTGTCGTAATTAATTTGTTCGGAAATTGCTTTTTTTAAATTTTGACATTACGGTTGATTTAATAGTACCAAACAATTTGTATGGAGTGAGACTGCTAAAATTATGATTTATTGTCATTTGAAATGAAACACGTTGTATCCATACATCCTACAAATGAACAAAAAACACGAAGACTAAGTCAGAAGCCGATTCGATTATTGCACCTTTTTTGTCTTTTCTTTTCATCTACACGAATACGCCACCACACGTGCCCTTTTTATTATCAGAGAAATCTGATTCAGGACCATCAGCTGCGTGTAGGGGAAAGTCATGGCCATTATATGGGATTCGGGAGGTCAGGGTGGCACTAGCACCTCCAGCCAGAACTAGAAGTGTTATCGCACTACCTGCGATATAGTTATGTTTGCTATTTTTACGTATATGTGTACATGCATATCGAGGGCTTCATAACATGTAGTCGCAGCAAAATGCCATATTTGTTGTTGTTTACTAAGAACTATGCATGTTACAATTTAGAAAGTCTTACCAGTACGCAAGTGTCTAAAAAGAAGGGTATTCCGAATCATGCCTCATGCAATCTGTATTAACAGAAGGTGATGTCAGGAGCCTTAAGAACAGACGAGCGTGCATGACAAGAGCTATGAATGTCAAAGAAGCAAGTGAGGTGTGTAAGAATGGGCCTGTGTGGCGTTCTGTTGTTCGTGCCTACCCCGCAAGGGACCTGGCGTGAAGTTATGTATGTATGTATGTATGCCCATTTGTTATGAAGCCCTCGATATGTACATATTTATTTATGTATGTAATATTAATAGGTGTATTTATATATGGCTAGTAAGTATAATTCTGACGTATATAATATTTTACAATACGATACGATTTTATTGGACAATAAAATATAATGTAAGTAATTGCATATCCTATAATATTTATGTATACCACCTTTGACATATATAATCTGTTTTATTCCTGCCACGGGTTGTCTGGAAGAGATCGTTTCTTAGCAACAGGAACGCCCATTGTGCACATTTAGAATATTTTTAGGCTATAAGTTTTTCTGTGTTTTCTGTTATGGTGTACTATAAAGTATTATCTTTCTCTCTCTCTCTCTATCTCAGTTAGAGATACCCACTAAGACTCCTGAGTATTACGTCCTTCGTCCTTAGTGCCAAGATCACGGGTATAGGACCTAGCGCATCCGATGGCCCAACTGCGTACCCTAATATAACTTACTCTACTTAGAGAATATTATAAAAAATATAGTCATTGATGCAGAGCTCCGTTCAAACCACCCAGCACTCAGGATACTTCAGATGTAAGCTCAGATAGAATTATTTGTCTAGCACCAATATCCATATGACTGAAATTCCTCATCAGTGCCTGTCTTTGCAATTAACTACTAAATAGGTTACCGCGGCAACTCAATAGAAGTTCTGCTAACACAGCTACTATAAATGTACATAATTTCAATTTCAGGTAGGAATATTTCCAGATGCTCATGACTGCCGCAAGTTCCATTTATGCTCACCGCCTGAAGGCCTCCCAGATGGAAGACCAGCTGAACACAGGGAAGCTCTATGCCCCAGACATTATGGATACAATCCGCAAACTGCCCAATGCTCGGTAAAGATTCCACTTCACAAATTATACAGCGATTTAAAATAATCACTCAATTTATAGAAACCGTATTAAAATAACACAAAACATATAAATACTTCTGAAATATTACCACTTATGGAGTAGAAAGCGTGTACAATCTTTATTTACTACTTTAAAATCATTAATGTATTTACATAAAATATATGTTCTTGTGAAAAGAAATTCATATTATAGTCATTTGAATCGTTGGATACCCCTAGTACTTTAAAGACATCCAAATTCAAATTCAAATTTATTTACTGCAAAAAACATGGTTCAAAAGGTGTTACAATAGTGGTATTTAGCTACACATGTTTTTGCCAAATTGGCGTGCAGATTTAGCTCCTACAATTTACATTATTTATAATAATAATATCTATCAACCCGCAGGGGGGCTTTGTGGCGAAGCCTTAGGTGAGTGGCGACACCTCGTACCTGACTCCGGGGGCCAAGACAAGGCCCCCGCCTCCGTGCTTGCCTTAACCAGCCGGCACGGGGTGGAGATCGCTAGAGCTAAGACTCAAGCTCCAGGGGTGGAAGTGATAAATGGCCTAACGTCGGAAGTAGCTTCGGTGAACCTGCAGCCCACCTCTCTACACCCCTTAGCCAGTCACACCCATGTTGCCCCTGCCTTTTATGGCATTTTCAGGGGCCCATGCAGGGAGTGGCGAGTCACCGTCTGCCCATTTTTCCATGTTCCCCGAACATTGCGACGGGCAGACGCCATAGTCCCCATATTCCCAGATCGCCAGTACCACTAACAGTTCACCCCAATAATCCGGTACTTTTTGTCCTCATTTCGCACAATAGTCCTACACTGGCCGGGGCTTGTCCTTGGGTATATTATTATATGGTGTAGACAGGGATAATCGCCGGTCAGTGTCACGCCACATATTTACATTAAATTTGTCAAGGGGCCTCTACGTGTTGGCCTCCCCATGGCCCCACGCAAGCCCTCCAAAAGTCCGGGCCATTTTTATGGCCCGTGGTCTTGAAAGACATGCATATCTATCATAATTACGTCAAAATTAAAAATTAAATAAATAGCGTCCGTAGTCCCATAGTCAGATAATTATAACAGTCAATATAAATAATTTTGTAATTGGTAATTAAATAAGATTATCATTGTAAGGTTGTATTACATTTCATCAGATATAAATTAAATAGTTAAAACAAGTAGAGCAAGAAAAAAATACTCTTTGTGTATTTCTGAAAACGGAGTCTCATCCTGGTACGTAATTTGAAATTACAGGATCGAGACTGTTTCTTAATCGAAGAAAAATATTACGTATTCATAGAGAGCTTTTCCAAGCGCCTGATTAAATACTCATGTGATCAAAGAATCGTTGCCCACCTTGTAAAATAAGTCTAAAAAGTCCCCACTGTAAATGGCATAATTCTGCAAATACAAGTCAAAGAGCTTTATGCATACGATATAAAGGCATATATGTATAGGGCAATCCACTTTTTATATAGGAAATATTGACAAAATATTTTTTCTCACTGAAATCGAAAAAAAATCTAGTATACACAAAACATATCTGAAGTTACACAAGCAAACACGCATAGATACCCTTATGAACTAGATAAATAGATATATAACAATTTATTGCTGAACAAAATAACACACATTCACGATACATCTAATATATAAAATTCTCGTGTCACAGTTTTCGTTGCCATACTCCTCCGAAACGGCTTGACCGATTCTCATGAAATTTTGTATGCATATTGGGTAGGTATGAGAATCAGTCAACATCTATTTTTCATCCCCCTAAATGTTAGGGGTAGTCCACCACTAATTTTTTTTTTTTTTTTTACCGGACAGGACGTCGTCTGCCGGAACAGCTAGTATTATATTATTATAAGTTATAATATCTTTAAGCGAAACAGTAGGTAGCGATCTTTCTTCCAAGCAATCGAACTTATAAAATATTCTATATCGTATTTTATTTTTCGAAATTCCAGATAAAACTCAAAGACGGCCAGTGCACTGAAAAGCCAGTACCAGACTGTACTAAAGTCGGACAAGCAGATGTTTTAAACACAAGTCCCAACCATTACTACGTTTGTCTTATGAAAAAGAATTCCTTGTATCCTCAAATATTCATATGTCCTCATGGTTGGTACTTCTATGATGGATACTGTCATCCAGAACCAAAAACAGTACCTAAGAATTCCAGCGAAAGCGCATCTAGTAGCTCTGAAGACGCCGATACTACGAAAAGACCTAAATCTAAAGATAAGGGTACTAAAGAAAATAAACATAAGGATGCGACAACTGAAAAAGCCTCAACGACTGCTACAGAAGAGGTTAAACTTACTACTACAAGAATAGATAGCTTCTTTTCTACAGATAAACCTGTTACTTATGCTGCAGATACGTTTTTAGCTGACAAATTTGATTTGACTAATTATGAATCTATAGCAGATAATGTAGGTGCGGAAGGTAATGATGATTTTGTTAACTCATTTGAAAGGGATTACGGGTATTAATAAATTATTCATACTTGGTGACTTTTCTTTCTTGTTCTAAATACTTTTTTAGGTTACCTCAGTTATTAAAGGCAAATAAAAACGTTGTACAATCATCATATCAGTTCGGTTGTTCGTCCATATGATTATGTATGTTACAGTAATTTTTGTTACTATGTACTGGATCTTTATAAACGAAATTTGATAGTGAGATATATTCTATATAAGTTTAGGACATCACAAAAAAACGCAAAAGTGTGGGCTAGAATCCTATAAGTATGGGCTATCGTTAGATAGGTTTTGAAAAATCATACTGATGTTGTTCAATAATTAAAAAAAATATGGAAAAATATTCACTTTCAAATAGAAAAACTGCCTCCACTCTCTAAATTTTAAACTATGGTATGTGAAATATGCTGAAACATGTATGATACTAGAGTTTGAAGATAAAATATACAAAAACTAGTGGGAATAAGATTTACTGAGTAATTTTTAAGATAGTTATGGAGTTTTTCAAAAGGGCTCCGTTTTTACAAATTGGCAACGGAACCCTTAATGCGATACCGTGAGAAAGCCATAGCACTCTGCGTGTTTTGTAGTTTATTAAAAAATTTGATTACGAATTTAATACATAACAGAGAGATCTAGGAGACCTTATCATTGTGCTGTAATTTGCACAAAGACAATTTAATCTAACATTCAGTGAAATCTGATTGTGTTTTAGTCCAGGCCACAATGAGCACAGCACAGCAGATGATCCGCCAGACCTTTGTCCTGAACACAAAGACCGCTTTATCAACAACATCTGCAGCTTTGAGCTTGAATACAAATCATAAGCGGAAGCGTTTCGACCGGCTTGTAAATGGTTCTCTTATTCGCGACAGCCTTCATTTCCACGCCTACGCTGGTACGGACACATTTTACGAAGACCGGCTGTTTGAGAACAGATTTGTGTCAAACACTCTGCGACCGTAGGGCGATAAAATGTGGGGAAAAGACAACATCGATGTTGGCGCCACTTATTTCCCAATTACCATTTGTGTCTTAGGTTTATAGCGTCTTGCAACACCGAATATTGCCGCCACTCGCGCTGCGCGTAATTCAGTACGTTGCTAAACGTCACGCTACCGCCACGCACGTAACTAGTATCGCACCCGCCTTATAAATACACATAATATTAGCTATCGAAGATTTCCACGTCCAGTTAATTACTAGAAAATTCGCCTCAACCATTTAAAACTGAAGTGTTCAGTGTATCTGCGTCCCTTGGGCCCCGGGGCTCGTGTTAAAAGACTTTGCTAATTGTATCGCCACCTGAACCCCCTGAATCAGCGCTGTCGTGGGCTGGTGGTTGACTGCGAGGGAAGTGCAAAATTCTATACTCTCCGGGCACTAGTTCTTAAATGGGGAATAATGGATGGCCATACATTGAGCACATAATCCCCGCAGAGATCGCCTGATTGCGGCTCCAATCTTCATCAGTCTCTATCACATTTACAGGCATATTGGGAAGCGTAGTGACGCACCAGTGTAGTGTCAATATTAATATTATGAAAAGGTACGATTATCTATAAGTCCACTGATGATCGCACACGGCGGTCAACGAGCGTTTAACGCAACTATAGTTATGCTTCCTCCACATGGTCCTGGAACATTTTTCTGGGCACCTTGCGGGTTCAAAAAATGACTTACCTGACTAGTAGTGAGTGTGCGCAGCTTGTCGCACGTATTATATATATTTCGTTCTACGCTAATGGTGGTGGGTGATACCCTGGTAGTTGAAGGTAAAGAAGTTAAAACTGTTAGTGGTGAAAACTTATAATAAATCTTTTTTACATAACGAATGCGCGTGCGTGCATACGCCATCTTACATCGTATTTAAATGTATATGTATGTATTTAATTTATAAATTAGTTTAAGTATGATTATTTATAATATATTTAATGATCTGCACCACCTACATGGCCAGATTAGATTAAATTATTCCTTAAGGTAGGTTACCTCGAAGAGATTGCTTTCAGCGATAAGGTTGCTTTTTGTTTCTACCATGACAATAATATTGTAATTGCGTATTTTGAAATAATTGTATGTTTGTTGAACAATAAAAACAACAATCTATCTATTTATCTACTTTTGTTTTATTCACAATTTTGTCCTTTTTAAAACTGCACCTTTGTCTGTACGCCCATTTGTTACGACCCCTCGATATATATGTGATATATGGGTGAGATTGTGCATGAAAATGTGTGTAATGTAATACATCCATAAACCCATTAAATAAAACTCATGTTCCGTTTTATTATTTTCTCAGGTTTTCATTAATAATAACCGCCATCTCGACAACTTATAACTTGCCCACACGACTAGTGCAGGGCTAACGGTGTACAAAAAACGCACACCTCTGACATTAGACAGTAGAATTGCATCAGAGTTGTGCGATCCGCCGTGGGAAGCTTACCTATACACGCCGGCATACAAGTATCCGTAGAGACTTCATCACACCAAAAACAATACTCTTTATTGTACACCAACATAAAAACAGTACACATTTTCATGCCTTAAAATTAGATGTCGCAGTACAACGGACGACCTTATTGCTTAAAGCAATCCCTTCCAGGCAACCTTTGGGTGGACAAAGATCTTCATAATAATTTGTTGGCGTGCAACCTAAGATTATATTACATACATACATAATTTCACGCCAGGTCCCTTGCGGGGTAGGCACGAACAACAGAGCGCCACACAGGCCCATTCTTACACACCTCACTTGCTTCTTTGACATTCATAGCTTTTGTCATGCACGCTCGTCTGTTCTTAAGGCTCCTAACATCACCTTCTGCTAACACATGATCAATTTGATCATGGAAGGTGTGTCGTGGCCTTCCGCGACTTCTGCATCCATCCACTTTTGCATTGTATATCTGTTTAGTCATTCTTTCATCATACATTCTTTCCACATGCCCGAACCACCATAACTTATTTGTATATACACACAACCACGCACACACGCACACTAGTCCGTAGTATATTACCTACAAGACGTGTGTGTGTGTGTGTGGGTACATATATAATTATATGTATACATTACCTGTATTGTTTTAGTATTTTTCAGCATCAAAGCCTATTTTATACATAAATAAATATGTCGCACGGTCGTACCTTTGCGCAAAATAAGAAAGCTAAAGAATATGAAAGCCAATGTATATACATGTTACAGTCATAGTGATTAAATAGCTATTATATATAACGACTGGTCATTATATATAATAGCCAAATTGACTAGACAATGTGATAAATTAATCAATTTATCCGGATAATATTCATAATAGCGGGTACAAGTTAGCCAAAGTATTGAATTAAATATTTTATTATTGTAGTCTTTAAAGAGTGATACTAAATACTTGTATTGATCTCTGTTTTTAAAAAAAAAAAATATTGCTAGTGAGCTTTAAATTTACTTTATAAATTAAAGTTAAATAACTTTATAGCAATGTTAATTAACATAGAATTATTATCTATGACAATGTAATTTTAATTCTTAGGCAAATTTTAATATAATTTTTTGTGCGGTATTTATTACTTGAAATATAAAATTATTTTTGGATGGTTATAAAAAAATAACCACGAAGGCTAAGGCGCCTTAGCCTTCTAACTTATATTAAAAAAGTTCGGATTCGTGCATAATAAATAAATGTGCCTTAGATACACGGCACATTTATTTAATATAATACCCATAATTTTATAATCTTTACCTATACCTACTAGTTTTATGACATTATCCAAGTCTTTGAAAATATTATACAAAATTGCTGGTTAATGTGATTAATTCTGTGTCAATTATCACTTTATCTAAATTGAGTAGACATTATACACAATGGCTAGATAATATATATAATATCCGGATTTATTACTTCGGCTGTAACATATACATAGGTATTGTAAGGAAAAGATAAAATGTGCGTATATTTCATTATATTGGCATTAGTTTGATAAGCACTAAATAAACAGTACAAATAATAAATCATTGCGATGCTTATAAATTTATTTATTTCTTACTATCTGTGCCCGCGACTTCGACCGCGTGGATTTTTATTTCGCGGCAAAAAAAGTCAAAAAAACTAGCCTAAGTTAATCCTCATAACATCAGCTATCTGTCAGTGAATATCCCGTCAAAATCAGTCCAGCCGTTTCAGAGATTATCCGGAACATCAGACAATAGTTCTAAAAACTTGGTATCTCTTGGTCCGAATTAACGTCCCTGATTTTTTCACATTTTTATTTTGAAATTACAAACAGACACTCCAATTCTTATTTATATGTATATATACTAATCTATCCTATAAACACTCTCTTATAGTTTATTTTTAGTTTAATTTATTTATAATTTAGTTAATTGTAAAGTATTTAGTTAAGTTAGTATGATTTTTATGGTTTTCAATCTACTGAATCTAGAAATAAAAACTTGAATTTTTACATAAACTCTTATCCTATTCCAAGAATCCTGGTTTTAGTAATGACTACGTTGATAATTAATTAACGAGTTGGTTCGACTAAGGCTGGTGTGCACCGACTTTTAACTGATGATTAAAATGAAATCTAATATATAAAATTCTCGTGTCACAGTTTTCGTTGCCATACTCCTCCGAAACGGCTTGACCGATTCTCATGAAATTTTGTATGCATATTGGGTAGGTCTGAGAATCGGCCAACATCTATTTTTCATCCCCCTAAATGTTAGGGGTAGTCCACCCCTAAAATTTTTATTTTATTTTTTAGACCAAATTTTTAATTTCTATTTTTTTATGATACAACATACAAAAATACATACAATCCTCAATTTTCACCCTTCTACGATAAACCCCTATTTTTTACCGGGCAGGACGACGTCTGCCGGGACAGCTAGTAATCGCTAAAAATGTATGCGTAAACAGTGATTATATTATTTTAACCATTGATTAAATGTCGGTGCACACCAGCATCAATGTTTGGCTTTGTTTTAAAATTGCAAAAATAGAGCGCAAAACATCTTAGAAGCTACTTACAAAATTTGTGGAATAAATGAACAATTTATTCATTTTCAAAGCTAGTTTGTTGACAATGGGAGTAAAATAGCTATGAAGAGCGAACTAGTAAAACAGACTAAGTAATGAACAAACAAAAAAATTTAGCTATTTATTATATAGATACTAGGATATGCCTGCAAATTCATCCAAGCTTGAATGAAATTTCCGCGGGTTTCCCGGAGGAAAAATTACACTTTTTCTTACATATTTGCCATCGAACGCTGAAAAATTAAAATACATGTTTTTTATCTGGCAATTTTAAATCATTTCCTGAAAAAAATCCGCGGGATTACTGCGATAAAAAGCAGCGCAGATTCTAATTCTAAGAATTTTCTTTTGAAGCATAAGTTAGATATCATTACAGAAACCGATACATTAATATATGTAAATAAAATAGGTATTTACAAGTGGCGATGCTGTCATGTTAGTATAGTCTCCTGTGACTGTGCACTAGATTTCCGCACCGCATAACTATATGATTTGTGATGGTGCGACCACAGCTGCGATAATGTTAAATATATTGACTGTGGCCGAATGCGTCTTACTTAAAGCGTTTATAACAATGCCCTTGTCAAATAGCCAAACGCCGGTATTAAAAAGGCACATTAGTGTATATACGAACGTAATCATATATTAAACGTTATTTACAATGTCGCATCTCAAATAACACGTCAAACTCATCACCATATTTCCGTGAAAAGATCTATAGCTGTAAATATATTGCATATGAAGCCACACTATTTAACTAACCAAAAGGAGGCCATTTGTATATGATATGTCTTTCATAGATTTTGAGTATAAAAATATGACATACTGACAATAGAAAAAAATGCATTTCGACATAAAACTGTATTATACGAAAACATATATATATATAATAAAAACAATACAGTTAAATAAAAATGTTCACTCATGAGATAAATCCATCCACACAAATACACACACACCGCACACACACATATGTGCACATGTATATATGTGCACACGTATATATGTGTACACATATACATGTGCACGCATATCTATAAATACACCTACCTATTACATAATCTGAGTCTCGAATTTTTGTGTCTAACAAAACTATGACTAACAATTTTCGAAACTAAATTTATAGGAAGACGAATTTCTAAATAGTTTTTTTAATTTAATAATTAAAACACATAAGCTTACATTTTTCACTATATTTAATGTTTTATTATATATATTTATCTATTAAATGCCCCTACATTAAGAACTATTTTTTTTAATTAAATTGTTTGTATGTTTTTTGAAATATTATATTTAATTTATTAATGGTTGACAATTTATCGCGTATAATTATTTTCAACTCCTGTAACATAATCTTTGTTTAATTTATTCTTAGATTTCCGCGAGAGTTAAACACCATCATTATTACAACCACGACAGACATTAAGAATGTTAATTATTACTTTTTTTTTAAATCAATCTAGCATTTGGCTTATTTCACTTCAAAGTAGCTCAAAAACACTCAAACCTACATCGCAACTGACAAAAAAGTGGAAAATCAGAGAAAAGCCAGGTGGTAGGGCATTTGCCCGACTGGATGGCTACCACCCCTGGTCTAAAGTATGTCGCCATAACAACCTTGTATTGTGTTCCGGCATTAGTGACCAGCTTCCAGTCTCCCTTAAGAGAGCAGCAGAGCATTTGTAGCACCTTTGGTGTTGCAAATGTCCATAGGCGATGGTAAACCACTTTCCATCAAGTGGGTCGTCTGTATGTCTGCTGAACTCCTGCAATAAAAAAATAAAAAAAATTGGTTTCTTTATGAATTTCCTTCTTTATAACTTATTTGACATGAACTTTGTGATATTTCATTAATAACAAGCGATCCCAGCGAATATTGTGCTGCTTTGAAAAAATCAAAATCAAAAATCCGATAGCAGGGCCACCTATCGGGTCCAATGGTGAATCTAAACCATTCCGGGACCAACTTACACACGCAATAATAATTTCACCTAAATCCTTGAACCCGATTGTAGCGCCACATACCTGGTTCGATTGTCAACTTAAACCATCACGGGACTCACTCAAATACACTTATTTTTTTTAATGTGTGTGCAGTACAAGCGGTAGAAGTGAAACTTCAGAGAATATACTCGCATATAGTACTTCTCTAACTGCCATTATTATATATAAATATAATTCATTTAACCTACATCCGTCAAAATATTATAATTCATAATAAACTTCGTAAGTATTACTTTCAATTGTTCACTGTTTTAGTCTAAAAATATTATTATCAGTGGAGTTTTTGACGGGAACTGTCAAAATGTCTATTTTCTAGAAATGTGTTAAATTACTCTAAAATGAACAACAATTGTAGGATATTGATAGTTTTTGAGTAGTAATTATGTGTTTTGTGAGAAATATGAACTGTATAGTCAAATGTGGCCTTTGGAGTGGTAACAAGAACTACGTTGAATGGCACCAGCTGATGACCTACAGTTCAGCTGTGCTACATATAGGGTTAATAAAATGAAGAAACTTTACTCTAAACTAAGATCTGGCCAGGCCTAGCTGCGAAGCCATAAACCTAAATAAATAATATTATTATCAGTTTATTTCAGTCCAATTTGGACCTATGTTTAATCGTCTGTCTTGTTGACTCTAATCTGTGCTGCACACTGTAAATCTCGTATCGCATTGTCTGGCAGGCTTAGTCCTATAAACTTAAGTGCTTATATCTTTTAAGTGTCGCTTTTTCGTTTCATTGAGTTTCAAATCACAACGATTCTAATGAAGTTTCACTTCAAAAACGTTTTTCTCCGATTTTTCGATATATTCATATTTATTCTGGATTGGAGACAAGTGGTTATCATCATCAATTAAAGATATAAAAATCAGTCTAGCAGTTCTTGAGTTATTGATGGTGTAAATAACCCGACTTTGTCTCATATAGGTACAGATATTTAGAGATGTCTTGCGCATAGGATTTCGACCTACTCTTTTGAGCGCCGATTTTTCAATAACTAAATAAAAATTATAGTAACATCATGTATAAAATGCATATAGTATCAGCCTATAAATGTTCCACTGCTGGGCTCGGGTCTCCCATTATAGGGGGGAACGGACAGTTTACCCGCTACGCTTGTCCAAGGCGACTTGGCAGGTTTGACACATCGGTTATCTCGATGTGCAGGTTTGCATTACGATGTTTTCCTTCACCATTATTATTAGGACGCGGTAATTGTAACACAATACACATTCGTTCAGAAAACTCCCTAAGTGGTGCTGCGTTAAGGGTCGAACCCGCGCCCTTTAAGTTTGGGACACGTGCGCTAGACTAATGGACCACAACTTTTTATATTATATAACCTGGAAAAAATAAAAATCTTTGTTGCATGCATAAATAGTTGAATGGTTTCCCTTTTGAATTCACTCAGGTTATACTTTATTCGATTAATAACTTTTATTTGAAGCTTGAAAGATTGGCCTGAAGTAAAATTTATATACAGAACGTTGTCTGGAAGAAATGGCTACAAGCGGTAAGACCGCTTATTGTGTTACCGCTATGAAGTGTTGTTTGTTACTACTGATGTTAATTACTCTACCGTATGCAATAAATAATATTGTATTCTATTTTTAGTGTTTGGTATTTCATTTTAATATGCAGTCATTAATATAAAACAATTATAAATTATTCAATCTAACACCTGGCAAACGAAATTTTGATAAAATGCTCTTAATACATATTCAAACGTAGCTTTGAATGTTAATATATTTTAGCACTAGCTTATACTTGCTTCTTCGCTTGTGTTAATATAAATTTGTATTTTTAAAAAGTAATTTAAAAGAATAATATTATATTATGAATTCTTATACGTGCAGTAACGAAGAAAAAACACAATTTCCTGCCGTGTGGTAGAGTATTTGCCCGACTGCATGGCCACCAACCCTGATTAAGAGTACGCTGCTACAAAAACCTTGAGTTGGGTTCTGGCATTAGTAGGCGTTGCAAATGTCCATAGGCTATGGTAATCGTTTTCCATCAAATAGGCCGTCTGCTTATCTGGTGAACTCATGCAATAAAAAAATACACTTTTTGAGCGTGGTGACCGATAAGAAAACAAATCACCTATGTATACATATATAACTACATGTAGTATACTTACGGGGCGCACATGCGGTGAGTGTGGCATTATAAAGGCAAGATAGATACCTATACACCTATATACTTTCTCACAAACAGCTGCTTTGGCATTCGTCCGATTTCGGAGCAGCTCATCTCGATCCGTGCGAGCTTCGTACAGTCGTACCATACACATACACGTTAAGTGAACGCTTGGCCGAGCTACATAGTAGGCGGAGGGGGGGGTGTTAGGTTTTATTTTCGCTGCAGAATTTCTTGATTCGGTCGCCGCGCTCAAATCCCGCGATAAAAGCTATGCAATAAAAAAAATGAAATAAGAATCAAAATTTATAAGTTTATAAAAAAATTGTACAAAAAAAAATTTACTCAGAAAAAAAAGGATAAAAACATAAGAAATAAGAACTCTGCTTAGTTAGTTAGAAGTAAAGTCGGTTTTGTTTTCTGTTAAAAAAATATTATTGAAAACATTCTTAAAAGTTATCTAACTGATTACGAAAAGCGCATACAAATCCGTTACACGATTTAGGAGGAATTTGTGGAAACATACAGGCAGACAACCGCGAAAAGCGAATTTGTTTTATATGCTAAATACCAGTGAAAGATCCGTCAAAAGCGGTCCACCAGTTCCAGAGACTAGCCGGAACATCCAGACAGAAAAAATCTACAAATTCCATTTTCGGAATCTTCTGATCCAAATTATTCCTCCGCCGCCTCTTCAATTTTATGTATAGTCAAGAAGTTAGCATTAAAACAGAAGCAATTATATATGAAAATCGGCACTGACACCTCTAATATTAATGTATTATGGAAATTTAACACAAAATAGTTAGGCAACGGTGTGCGAATAAATCAAACTAATGAGATAATTGATTAAAACAAGTGATTAATTTAATTTTTTTAAATATGGCCTCCGCCGAATTAGCCTTGGCGGTGTTGGACTTATTATTGATTTAATTATAATAAACTTCGGAAAATACATTATCTCCCAAGTACTCATAGTAGCGGTAAAAGTAGTGTACGGACGCCCAGACCGATGTATCTGCGCAAGGTCGCCAGTAAGTGCTGGATGTGGCGCAATCTTGGGGAGGCCTACATCAAACAGCGGACTGCGATGGGCTGACGACGGTGAACAGTGGAGGACGGGAATATGTGGCCAAACTTTGAAAGGACTATGTCAAACAGCGGACTACGATGGGCTGACGACGGTGGACAGTGGAGGAAGGGAATATGTGGCCAAACTTGGAGAGGACTATGTCAAACAGCGGACTACGATGGGCTGACGACGGTGGACAGTGGAGGACGGGAATATGTGGCCAAACTTGGAGAGGACTATGTCAAACAGCGGACTACGATGGTCTGACGACGGTGGATAGTGGAGGACTGGGATATTTGGCACAAACTTGGCGAAGCCTACGTTAAACTGACGACGAGTAGTACCCGCATTTATTTTGAACTTAATAGAGCTAGGGTTGCCAATTGCCAATTGTCCTATAATATATAGTATCGCACTATATTTTAGCCAACTGTACTATACATTATTTAAAAAAATAATATGAAACGTAGGTCTATAAATATTTACTCTCGCTTAACTATAATGCTACTGAAGTGCTCGTTAAGTAACATAATAAACTTAAACTTTTATCCTACTTTCTTCCTTCTTATCTCCTTCTCTACAGACACACACACGCACACACACATCATTCTATGTATACCAACATACACACTACATGCCGATCTGAAATTTTAACACTGGCAATTGCCGGGAGGAACCTCTGATTGAATTATATCTAGTTTGAGAGTCAGTGCCCAATTAAGATCCTGTATAGTGTTTTTAGCCTTTAAAATGTGTTTCATTCATCATTAATTGATTTTTGTACTTTGTTTTTCTTAAGGCTTAATAAAGATATTTTGTATTTCTTTATTTTTATTGCAGGAGTTCAGCAAACAGGCAGATGGCCCACTTGATGGAAATCGGTTACCATCGCCTATGGACATTTTCAACACCAAGGTGCTACAAATGCGCTGCTACTCTCTTAAGGGAGACTGGAACCTGGTCATTAATGCCGGAACACAACTCAAGGTTGTTATGGCGACATACTCTAGACCAGGAATGGTAGCCATCCAGAGGGGGGGGGGGGCAAATGCCCTACCCCCTGGCTGTGGGTTGTTTTGTCGCCTCTTACGATGGGCCGCCTGGCCGCAGGAAATTGTATTCTTTCTCCGTTCCTGCACGAATAAAGTCCTATAATTATATCGCATTCTTTTTCTATTAGTCTAAATATAATATATATTTTCTAGCTAAAGCTAAAAGTAGTTATGAATACAGATTTAACCTAAATTTCCAAAACTACGTTTTACAGCTTACAAAAATAATAATATCTACATTTTTTTTCAAAAAATAGATGGCAGACCAGTAGGGTTATTAGTACTAATACTTAGTAAAGCTGAGCCACACTGGAATCATTACCTTGAATTCAGCTCTTCTGGTCGGTCCGATTGGTGTGGTACCTTCTCACAGAGCATTGACCTGAAACAGTATTGAGATCGAGTTTCGTACGATTAGTAAGCTTTCGAGGACCCATTCCTTCCTACCCCTATCCTATCTTCCCCCTACCATCCCCCTATTTAGAAATAAAAACTGAAAAAAACTTGAACAAATAGGGACGTACTAACATTGCTTACATGTATCTTAAAGAATAAATACATATTTTGAGAATTTGTTCATTGTCAGCAATCAAAGTTTGCACTCAGCTTATTGCTGTGTTAGCAAACCACTTACCTATCCCATTCCTCCTGTTTGACCTCTCTATATCTCTTCCCTCTATATCTCATCCCTCTATATCTCATCCCTCTATATCTCATCCCTCTATATCTCATCCCTCTATATCTCATCCCTCTATATCTCATCCCTCTATATCTCATCCCTCTATATCTCATCCCTCTATATCTCATCCCTCTATATCTCATCCCTCTATATCTCATCCCTCTATATCTCATCCCTCTATATCTCATCCCTCTATATCTCATCCCTCTATATCTCATCCCTCTATATCTCATCCCTCTATATCTCATCCCTCTATATCTCATCCTCTATATCTCTTCCCTCTATATCTTATCCCTCTATATCTCATCCCTCTATATCTTATCCCTCTATATCTCTTCCCTCTATATCTCTTCCCTCTATATCTTATCCCTCTATATCTCATCCCTCTATATCTCATCCCTCTATAGCTGATCCCTCCCATCCCATCCCCTTTATTCCATCCTATCTACCCCATCCTTAAATGGTAATGCGTTTGCTTCGCCCCCTTCTGTTGAAAACTTGTATCGGCGACGGTAACCACCTTTCATCAGGTGAATCGTCTGCTTGTCTGGTAACTTTGCAATAAAAAAATAGAAGTCATCCGTTTGTGTGTACGTATACGTATTGTATGTGCATTATATTCATATATAAACAAAAGTTTATTGTAATATGGATTTTAAAAATAACATCTAAATTTACACACTACCTACATCACCAGATTACTTATGAATATCCTATAATAGTACGAGAGCGAGCAACGTCCGAAAAACAAGAATTTCAAGAAGGCCAGTTTTTAGATATGCTATTCCTCTCACTCTCCCGGACGTCATACGGGCAGTCTGACTGGCGGTAGTGATTGCGTTCATCAGTGCGCATCGTATCTGTATAGGGAAAATATCAATTTTTCAAAGCATTTTAAGGTTTCTTTTTTGCTTATTATTTTAATTGGAATTTTTGACACATGAATCTATTATTGCCAGACATTTTTATTGTTGTTTAAACCGTGCCAGACGGCAATTCAGAATTGTTTTTTTTTTTTTTCAAATTATTTTAGTATGGCTGAAATTTTTATATGACGTTATTTAACAAGCTACAAACCCAAAATTAATTTGCCAAACAGTAATTCAATTGTTAATCTTCAGCCAGACCGATCTAAAAGTGAAAAGTGATTGGGTATGTTGGAAGAGTAGAGACAGTCACGCGCTAGTTGCGCAAGCGAGATAGACAATATCTTCTTTATGGAAAGCTCTACCGTGCTTTCTATGCTATACGTGTTTGTATAGTTCTAAGAAATTCTATAGTAATTCCAAAAGCATTTTAATTCGAGTCCTGTAACTCGTAACATTATCAAAACTGTGCGGTGTTCAGGTGCGAAGATCAACACCGTAAGTCTCTTTTCCTAGCTTGCCCTCACATATGACACAACGGAAATATTTACCATAATCTTCGCATAACCCAGTCTACTTTTCATTACCTTTCCACTTACCTCCATCAATCTTCTATTATAATAAAAAGAAACCATTAATATAGAGAAAATTTAAGAAGTTCTTATTTCTCTTACCGCATTTTGGAAATGTTTCCAAATTCCACTATTAATCAGCATGTCGAACTAATACCAAAGTTACCACACAATTAGAAAATTCGAGCGTCTAACAAATTTAATTAATATTATAAAATTCTAAACATGCCGTGTCTGTACATTGAAGCTATTTAAAAGACAATTGGAAAAGACTATATAAACGATGGAGAACACGATGCATTTTTAAAAAATATCTTGTCTGTTTGTTTGAGATTGACGTCAAAACTACTGGGCCGATTTCGATGCAGTTTTCGCTGATCGACGTCACATGCTTAAGTTGGTGTGCACCGAAATTTAACCGACGGTTAACCAGAAATAATCACAATTTTTCCATACATTTTTGGCGATTATTTTATTTTAACCATCGGTTAAAAGTCGGTGCACACCAGCTTTAGATTTGTAATTTGCGCTACTGTTTATCCTGATAATCTCGCGGATTTTTCTGAGAATCATTTAGCAGGATTGAAAAAATTGAATTTCAATGTGATTTTTCAGTCATCGATAGCAAATGTTATGTAACAAAATGTGTCATATATTTTATCACAGGAATATTGCGGGAATTTTCCAGGGAGCGGTTTGTAATGGTTCGGGTGCATTAAAAAATAGCTAAATTCGATACAAATACAGTTATACCTATAAACGATAACTTACTGTTAGTCCCGAGCACTTATATGTTTTAAAAAAACACTTTTGGTTATTAGGACCCTTTTTATTTCACTATTACCAGTGCGCTTACATCTACTAGAGTAGCAACGTCATACAAATAATTCTTTAAAATGCGTAGCCACTTGCGAGTTTAAAACACGTAGCTTTGAAATCTAATGTAATGCCAACAGTTTGCCAAAGTAAACTACCTATATTTGTTTCGTTTCTTCCATAGTCCAACCAATTACGTTAAAATGAGACAAGGCATTGCTTTCGTGAAAACGGACAGAGTTGCCAGTAGTCAGAAATATCCCCAGATTAAACGTATTTTTTGGCTTCTTTTTTATAGAATATTTAACTTACAATATATACTTAGTATATAATTATTATAAGAGTCTGTACATCGATGTTTTTCAAAAAATATTTTTAGTGAACTGGTTTGATTTGGTTTTCACGGCTTGCTTAATATCTTACTATAACAAGACATTTTAATAAAACATGTGCAAAGGTTCAATTAACGTTGAGGGCCTAAAATCGTCTACTTTCGAGAATCGCTACGTATCTAGATATACTAGTAAGACATAGCGTAAAGTTCCAATATATATCTATACTTGGCAATTTCGTCATATAAATCTGCGAAGATGACCTCCCTCCCTCTGATAGTAGAATGACCGCCACTTTTGACTTAGACAAACAAATAAGGATCATTCTAACTGCTGCTGAACCTAACACTATTTTATGAAAATTATTGACTATCTAGTATCTTAAAAAAAAATAAGCATTTTAGAGTCGTTGCCGATCTTTTAATTAAAGCACACAAAATTTACTGGCGCACGCTTCCATCATTCACTTTTTCATGATCTACGCTCCAAAAAAATTTTTAAAAATAAAATCGTTTAAATTTTAATTCGTTTTACTGGTAACACCGATGACAAAAACAATGCACGATATATTATTTTGTTTTCTAATGTTATTTTAAATAATGCGATCAAAATTAAGCAAACTATCTTGTGAAAGCTAACGTCACTTGCTTTATTATCATTTTCAGACGTGATACACAACTTTTAACGGTACATTTCACCATTTTGAATATGTTTTTACGCCCGTCGCGGACACGTCACACTCGCTTAATGTATAACTCACAACTGGGACCACTGACCAGATATGCCTGCAGGCATCTTCGAAGTGGCAACACGTCGGTGCCGTAAACTGCGCATCTAGTTATTATAAGATCATTGACTATAATGAATAATAGGTGACTTGGAGTCTTAATATACGGGACCTCAAAGGTCTACTGGACCGATATGGTATTAGTCTAGGCAATCCAGCCGGCAGGCATAAACCATGTCCGTAGCTGAAGAGCTGTGGCTAATAACCAAGAGAACTCTATGAATTTGGGAAAATATTTGGTATTTATAGGCAATTACTGCTGATCGATATTTTGGAAATCGATGTCAATGAAATGTTCGACTCAGCAATAAGTGCTTACCGAATAGGGTTGTAACATTACGTTCTTTTTTAAATTCTGTATTACTTTGTGTGCCGGGAGCCGCCCTGCAAGAATATCAAGTCAACCGTGGACGAAGTCACTGGCATATCCAAGTATACTAATAAAAATAAACTATCTGTCTGTGACTTTAAAACAAGTGTCATAAATGAATAAATCTATTATTAAGACGTTGAAAATGGTTCATTTTTGTCTTTCAACCAACTTATATCAACTCGATTGATCCGTGTAATATCATAACTTACTGTTACAAGGACTCAAATTAAAAATGCCGTTAGAATTTATTAGAACTATACAAATACGTATAACACAGGTACAAATATAACTGGACACAACCAGTACAAACCGCACGATTCAATAACATGCGCAAAGTCCGTCACTATATAGATTATCGAATGTACACACGTCTTGCCTTGTTTGGGCCTATCGCTAGACTGCCTCATCTCCCAGTTGGGGCATTGTTTTATACTGCACCAATACTATATGTCTCGACACAATACTCGACCGCATAACAATTATTTCCAAGAAACAATGGCTAATGCCTACCATAAAGGATTACAATACCAAGTAGGCTGTTTTTCTAATTATTTTTTTTAAACACAAAGTAATAAATAGTATAATGTAGTATAAATAAATTCCAACGGCATTTTAATTCGAATCCCGTAACTCGTAACAATATTTATTTAAAAATCAGTTGCTGCTCGTTAGTCTCGCTAAAACTCGAAAACGGCTGGACTGATTTTAGCCAAATCTTAGTTTTGAATTATTTGTGGAAGTCCAGAGAAGGTTTAAAAGGTGAGTAAATATGAAAATGCTTGGAATATAGTACAAACAACTATTTCGCTTTCCCTTAGAAAGTATTCCTACCTGTCAAACATTTGATGTTCGTCCCGTCGTTTAGAAATCAATTAAATTTAAAAGTCGTTCAGAAATCAAATTTAAAAAAAATTAAATTTTTTTTCATCAGATTTTTTTTATTGATTCTGAGGCGGTACAAAATTTGCCTAGTCAGCTAGTGTATAATAAAATAATATGAACATGAAACTTATAGCACTTGTGTCTTGTGTAAGGTCAGCATTTGAAATTTGGTGGACGCTCAGAAATTTCTTAAATTTGACCCTAAAGAATTAACTGCGAAACCAACGAGTTACGTGACAGAAGAGAAAGAGTTATTTTAAAAAAATATACAAAATTTTAAAACGGTGTAGGGACTAATGACAGCTCCATAGAAGTAAGCAGCGCAAGCATTTTGTCAGCCAAAATGCCAAGTCGATTCGGTGCGAATCTACGAACCGCTATACTGTAAAAGCTGACCTATCGCTCTTGATACTTTAATACGTAATAACCTTTTTATAATACAATACAATATCAATACTCTTTAAGGCAACTTTGGATGGACAAGATCTTATTACATAGATAGCGTTGGCATGCAGTTGAAATAGATATTAATAAATAAAATAATTATAATACATATATTATACATAGATATAAAAATATGTACGTACATAAACATACGAAACAAACAATAAACCCGTTATATAGTTAAATAGTGCTCTTTCACAAGTCTGTTAAATGAATGGATAGATTTAGCAGACCGGACATCTGCCGGCAGAGCATTCCAAAGATGTACAGCCTGGAGAGAGAACGATCGTTTTACTAATTTAATTAACAATACATCAGATCATTTATATATATTTTAGACATTTCTTTTAAATTCATAATTGGAATGGATTTACTACAACTCTTTGGTTCCATTTATTTGCAAAATAAAATAATGCCGTAAATGTCACAAAAATAGTTTATATTGCTATATTTATTTTAATTTTATGTGTAATTTTGTTTATGTCTTTAATTCCTTCAAATATAAAAAAAACTATAATGTTTTTTTACAATTCCCTAAAAAATACAAATAGGATATAGGTCCCAAATTGCTGTCGGTTGGGAACATGGCATTTACGTAACTTAATATATTGAAGCTAAAAATCTCATCAAAATATGACCGCTTGTAATGAGCTTTGTATAGTTTAGTGAATAATAATGGAAATTGCTACTGTCCTCATTTCCAATGCGTTACTTAAGATAACTGTCAAAAAAACGAGTTTAGTTATCATTCCAAACAGGGCAGTTGCAGCAAAGCAATCTGAATACATAATTAAATACAAATATCAAGTCTGGAAATCCTCCTATATTATAAGGCACACATTTACCAAAGCCGGTGAGCCGTACCTCATTCATTACTCGGGCACCGCACTGCCTAACTGCATTCGCAGCTAAAATAAACAACATTCAATTAAATAAACAAATTAAAAAAGTAAATTGATAAAATACATTGTTATTTTTTGGCACGTTCTATTTTGACGGCCTACGTCAATTCACGCGCTATTTTTTGTGTTTGTTTTTTTTTGATACTTTAAGTGATTTGATTTTTTGTTTGTTTTCTGTTACGTCGCAGGTGAGTTTATTGTTATTATTTATTATAAAATGCAGCTTATATTACTTCAGCAGAAATATAATGACTATTTAAACATTTTTTATAATTGATATTTTCAGTTATTTGATTATTTTTTGTTTCTTTTCTCTTACGTCGAAGGTGTGTTTATTATTTATTTATGATATGATATACCTCCGCAGATATACACTGAATATTGCTAATTTAAATAAATAACAGTTTCGGATGATTGGTAAACAAACTACATTGTGGCCAGTCTTAAGAACACCCAGACTTAAACAAATATGTCAAATATCGAATAGATTGTTACTCAATATATCTTATTTAGAATCGAACCCAGAGCTTACAGATACGAGTACAAAGAACTAATCAGCAAATGTCTAAAACACATGAACAAATATTCCGTATACTTAAAAAAAATAGATGTAAATGGACTTAACGACAGATCTAACGTATGCAATTGGGTCCTTACATACATACATCTATCTCATCATCCGAGCGTTACATACATGTATCTATACTATAATAAATCTGTAAATGCATCGAATTGAACATTACGTTAAAAATGTGATAAAAATCAGGGGAGGTAATTCAGGATAAAAGATTACAAAATGCAATGCAATGAAAATGCAATTTTTCGAATTTTTGCCTGTATTTCTATTAGAGCATCACGTGAAAACTACTGAACGGATTGAATTGAAACTCGACATGCAGCTAGTTTACATCCCGGGTCGTAAATTAGGATACCTTTTATCCCAATAAATGACGTCGTTTCCGTGGGATAGATGAAAATAAGAAAAACGAAAATGTCAAGTTCAGAAACCTGCCAGTAAATGCATGCATGCTAGTTGACATAGTAAACATCTACATATTTAGTACTATTGTACCAAAGTTAATCTATAACATGCATTTGTATAGGTTTGTATTGCTGGAATACAGCAGATAGCTTGACAACCCACCTGATGGAAAGCGGTTACCATTGCCTATGGATATTTGTAACACCAACGTGCTGCCGCTGAAGAGACTGGAACCTGTCCACTAATTCAGGAACACGATTCAAGGTTGTTATGGCGGCATACTCCAGACCAGAGGTGATAGCTATCGAGATGAGTAAATAATAATAAAAGGTGGTAGGCCTGACTGAGGGTTGTCATGTCCCTGTTACGACAGTTCGCCCGGCCGCAGGAAATTGTATTGTTTCTCCGTTCCTGCACGATTAAGTATTTACTCTTGTATCACTATTCTTTCAGTCAGTAAGATCAAGTATCATGTATTGTATTCCTGAGGTGCTTATTTGTTTTATAAATTTACAAGAGGCACGCCCCAGAGGTTGACCCGCCGTAAACTCTAGTCACAAAATGAAAACCTATCCTACGTTCTGAAATAATTTTTACATAAATCTATCCCCAAACTTATCCCATTATCCGGGATGAAAAGTATCCCTTGTATGTATATACTGAATTTGAGCTAAATCGGTCCAGTAGTTCTTCCGTAAAAGCATAACAAACAGAGGAACAAGTACATTTTCTATCGGATACATTTTGGAGAGTGTGCATCGGAACTCTTCAATCTTATCCCGCCGTCTCCCTTCCATCATCGGACAACCACCGCTATATGGTGGACATACCTCCTATTCGAACTGAGCGCTTTGAGTCCACCTTCATTATACGCACCGCAAAGGAGTGGAATACACTGCCGGAGTCTGTTTTTCCCGAAACCTACAACCTGGGTGTCTTCAGGTCTCGTGTGAATAGGTGCCTTCTAGGTAAGCGTGCTCGATCTTAGACCATATCCTCGCTCAAATCGAGCGAGATAATGGTCAAACGCGAACCTATACGTGATAAAAAAAAACATTTGTATGCCGGAAACTCTCCCGTTTTTCGGGATAAAAAGTATATATATATACGGCCTCGTTCTCACGACATCTCCTTTAGTTATTGCAGGTTTAGTGGGCGTCATCAGTATAAAATGCGAGCATAAAACACAACGGCCACAGTTTATACACTTTTAATTTAGGTTCTATCAACATTTTGACATAGTTTAGACCGAGTAGCGGGTTCAGGGCAGTGCTCATACTTCCAAGCTTCTACTTTCTTTGAAATTCTCAAAGATCCAACTCGACCTGTTGCCACCAACCAAATGTGTCACAAAAACTCCTCCGTCTACCGAAGAAGAAACTACTCAAGTATAGAGGGCGTCCTTGACCCAGCTCCGACATATGCTCTACTCTGATTGGTCGTTTATTAAATTACAACATTCATCACTTTTATTAGGTTAGAACGATCTTTTAGGTATAGAAACATTTAAGACATCAAACCAAATTAAATTAACAATTTTAGAAGTAATTAAAATGTAAACAAATAATATTGTGCGTTATAAATCCAATCAACAATTATCCGATTTATATATTCCCTCCGACATATATATATCGCTTCTTTGCTTCAATAACGTGACATATCCCAATACTCACTTATTTCACTCACCCTTTCTTTCTAAATATATATATATACATATATATATATACATATATATATACATATATATATACATATATATGTATATATATATACATATATATATATTGCTAAATTTATCATATTATCACAACTTTCTCATATATTTCAAAAAAAAATTGACACTAAATTTAATTGTAAAAAATATTAAACAAATGTATAATATGTTTGGGTAAAATCTTTTTTTGAAACTTTAAAAGTGGCGTACTGTAAATTTGGGTTTTTCTAGAAACCACGTTATTGAAGCAAAGAAGCGATATATATATATTAAACACTTGATCATTGACCATTATTTGTCCATTAAATAAAATTTGTTGCAGTACATAGAATTATTCATTATTGTTCGCATGTAATTTATATTATTCCAATCTATTTAATTATTTATATGTAGTTTTTTTTTTTCTTTAATTATATTTAATTACGATTGAATTCGTTTTTATTTAGTTAAACTATCAAATATTATTTATTTTTTCTTGTAATGTCTTGTCCTTGGACACCGAGTTTCCTGGAAGAAGAAGATCACTATAAGCGATAAAGGCGCCCATTGTTCTGATGGAAATGTGTTCATATTAAATTGTCTAGGTTTAACTTTTGGAGAACAATAAAGAGTTTTGATTCATTTATTAGGTCAAAAACTACCCATGTATTGCATGCCTTCCGGCCAGATTCAAACCCGCACGGGAACGCACCCTTTGAGTTGGGGAAGCATACGTTAGCCGTTACGCTATCGTTAGAATTGACTAATTCAAAAAATGAAAGGATCCAGTTTTTTCTATAACAGTGTGTGGTTCGACACGCACTTGACCGATTTTTTCTGGTACAAAAATTGTTGTCAGTATAGTTCTGCTACCTAGAGACAATTGAAATATGAATCATTTTTTAACCGCAGTAAGCGGTTTTGTTTTTATTATTCAATACCGGACAGATTGGTTCTCGTTGAAAGTGAATTTTGTTGTAACCTCTACAAAAACGACCTTTATCGACACTTTTATAGTTGCGTAGATATTTTGGCGACATTAAGACCCTTATCATAACGCTATTTTTTATAATGTCTTCTATGTCAGATTAGGGACTTTTTCCCGCAACCATTTTTGTTTGGGGATAACATAAAATTGGCAGATACGTCTAATGCAGTATTTTTCAACCTTTTTCATGTCACGACCCCTTTAGTATGAAAAAATATTTCGCGCCCCCCCTACTCGGTGCTTTTTTTTAACGCGCACACGTACTACCACGTCCGATGCCGGCCGCCCCGCCCCCGCCCCGCATAAATGAGAAAGCGTTGCTATCGAGTAACTCTTCGTGTATCTAAAACAGAAAAACCTAATACTATTGCCGAAAGTTTAATTTTAACAGCGGCTTTAGATATATCAAAGATTATGTTTGGCAAACAAGAGGTCGAAAAATTCAAAGTATACCTCTGTTTGTCAGTACCATTCAACGCAAGATAAGCGATATGGCGACTCATGTTCGTGATCAAGTCATAGAAAAAATAAAAGAAAGTACTTCTGTGTCCTTGCAATTTGATAAATTTACGGATATTGCAGACTTTACTGCAGTAGCTTTTGCAACTCCGCTACAGAAGCTTCGCGACCCCCCTAAAGAGGCTTCACGACCCCCTAGGGGGTCGCGACCCACACGTTGAAAAACACTGGTCTATTGGATATTCCCAAGATAAGCATGTTCTGGGTAATATGCAATGAGTCGCACTGGGACCGATCCCATATAACGCAAAGTGCGTTCACAAAATTTACAATGACAACTTTCGAACCTGAAGCTTCTGCGCTGCAATGAGTTAGGCAAAGATTTTACCCACTGAACCACAGACGCAGTGAAGCATATATAGAAAGATTTTCTTTAGTATCATTTGAATCAAATCAAATTTATTAGTTCGCCCACCAAGTAAAACATTATATTTAAGAGCCATTCTTTTAAGTGAATTTCAAATTTATTATTATATTATACTAGCATCTGCTCACGACTTCTTCCGCGTGGTATAGTTAAAAAAGCCCCGATTTTAAAACATACTTAACTGGTGCTCCACTCCTATTGGTCTTAGCGTGATGACATATAGCCTTATAGCCTTCCTCGGGGGGCTATCTAACAAGGGCTATCTAACGTGGGCTATCTAACACTGAAAGAATTTCAGTTTCAAATCGTACCAGTAGTTCCTGAGATTAGCGCAAACAAACTCTTCAGCTTTATATCTAATATATAAAATTCTCGTGTCACAGTTTTCGTTGCCATACTCCTCCGAAACGGCTTGACCGATTCTCATGAAATTTTGTATGCATATTGGGTAGGTCTAAGAATCGGCCAACATCTATTTTTCATCCCCCTAAATGTTAGGGGTAGTCCACCCCTAAATTTTTATTTTTATTTTTTAGACAAAATTTTTAATTTCTATTTTTTTATGATACAACATACAAAAATACATACAATTCTCAATTTTCACCCTTCTACGATAAACCCCTATTTTTTACCGGGCAGGACGACGTCTGCCGGGACAGCTAGTATTAGTATAGAGTTTATTTGTCAAAATTAATACTATATTATATTAATTTAATTGGGTAATTTATTGATTAATTAACTAATGTTATAATGGCCAGACACCATTACAAATTGCCTCCATTGTATGCACGAAAGGACAAACTATTGTTCCAACAAAGAACTCAACACCTCTGAAATTTTAAGTTTGTGAAACTTTATACAGCACATATTATTCTACTCGACTATATTCTTGCCCCAAAACGAACTCCACCTTGAGCGAAACCACGGTCACAAGTAGTATCGATATATGGCTGGTTCCCATATATGACTTTATTAACGATGCAAATATTGTAAAAAGTAATGTAATAGCTTACGTCGAACGGGGGGGGGGGCAGTCAAGCGACGATTACGATACAAGCAAGACGTGTGTACTACATTCGATAAGCGATATAGTGATGGACTTTGCGCGTGTTATTAGGTCGTGCAGTTTGTACTGGTTGTGCCCAGTTATAGTTATACCTGTGTTATACGTGTTTGTATAGTTCTTATAAATTGTTTAGTAATTCCAAAGGTATTTTAATTCGAGTCCTGCGTACCTCGTAACGGTAAACGTAGTGTCGGACGCCCTCCAGCCCGATGGACCGACGACCTACGCAAGGTCGCCGGTAGGCGCTGGATGAGAAAGGCAGCAGATAGGTATGAGTGGCGCCGTCTTGGGAAGGCCTACGTCCAGCAGTGGACTGTGAATGGCTGACGACGACGACGACCACGTACCTCGTAACAACATGATACAAGCTATATATGTATCAAGTTTCATTTATTATACCCTACCAGACATAGAAACAAACATTGTAACAATTATAGTACCGGAATCTGTTGCTCCGAATTAACCACACTGATATTTTTATTTTTTCAACTCACTCATTTACAAACTCGACCATCTACAAATTATAATAAATTTGTTACAAACAACAGATTATTTTATTTCTAAATTTGTTACAAGATATTTTATTTATAACTTCTTCATTTATTAATACTTTTTATTGCATCAATTATAATTATCTTGGAATATGTATTAGATTAAACGTAATAATAAATACATACATAATTAAAAAGAATGTTGTTTTTCTACGTCCAGTTATATTTGTATCTGTGTTATACGTGTTTACGACCGACGACATTTTAATTCGAGTCCTTTAGCTCGTAACAATATCTTATCATAAATTCCTTACAAGCAAATCCTTACAATATATTATCATCTAACTAGCGACCCGCCCCGGCTTCGCACGGGTGCAATTCTAAAAACATAGCGGCCCGCTCCGACTTGCACGGGCATCACTACATAGAAACCTCTAAAATTAGCAATGTTGCCTTAGTATATGATGCATGTATTATACATATAAACCTTCCTCTTGAATCACTCTATCTATTGGAAAAAACCACATCAAAATTCGTTGGGTAGTTTTAAAGATTTAAGCGCACATAGGGATATAGGGACAGAAAAGGCGACTTTGTTTTATACTATGTAGTGATAGTGAAGTGATATCTAATATATTCACTAACCATGTTTTTAAGCTAATAAATAATTTGATTTGAAAACTTGGGAAGATGAAAAAAACTTAGACAAATGATTATAGTTAGTAAACAGGATAACTGGCGATTAATCGAGGGTAGATACACTAAAAGAAATTTAAAGTCAAAGACTGAAAAAAATGCCACTCAAATCATTTAACCTTGAATGGTTAAAACAATAAAAACAGGTCATACAGACCTGACATTTTAAAATCGATTCAAATTTAACATCTTTATTAAATATTTTATTGGTCATAAACAATTTCAGATATCGTGATTGTTTGTCTTATATGACTTTATTTATATATATAAATATAAGGCCGGCTCCACAAGTTGCCCCCAACGCTGATACCAACGTTGGTCGGTTAATTTGGTGAAGCGTACACACGTTGGCTTTAATACTAGTTCCTTTCCGTCAGAGCCAATGTGAAAATGTCCGATACCGAAATTGAAATTGCTCTTAGCGCTTTTACAGTACTGAGTGCGTATGCGTTATATTTGTTATTGAAAAAAAAAGAAAAAGCCACGTCAAAGAAGATGGTGGATGACGTACGCACTCGTTGCGTGTTGCAACAGGACTGAGCAAATCGCCAATATGTAGACAGATCGCGAATGTTGGCACAGATTTATATAACAAAACCGACACTCGCCGGCCAACTACCAACGGTCACTCCAACGTTGGGGCCAACGCCATTTTATTGGATCCACGCGTTGGGCGAGTGGCGTTGGGGCCAATGTTGGGGCCAACATATGGAGCCGGTGTAACCATGTTTTTGAATTTCGTATGAAGCTCAAGTGGCTTCCTGCTCGTTTTCGCCGCAATACTCACATTCTAACTCTCCTTTATAATACAATATAACCTAATAGTCCTGCACACGTTAAGGAACGCTTTGAATTGTTTATATACTTTTCCACGGTAATATCGCTTTAAGCGATAAGGCCGTCCTTTGTTCAACATCAATTAAACCTAGTTTTTAAGAATGTAATTTTATTTTAGTGCACATAAAGTGTTTTCATTCATCAAGAAAGGAAACAAGAACAAGATGTAATCTATAAGGTTAAACAACTCGCAGTTTCTCACGTACATCCAAGACCTAAGAGAAAGCTAGGTCTAAGGTCTTTCAACTGAGAAAGTATCCAACCGCCGATTGAAACACGTATGGCTATTATAAATTCTTTTAATTACATTACTTGAATTCAAAGAAACCCGCGTTTTAATTATTTGACTACGAGTTCCATTTGGGAAAATGTCAATCAACTAATTGTTTATATGTAAAAAATAAAAAAGGTGTTGATATATTTATGGTACAACCTTATTTACGTAGTATAAAACAAGGTCACATTCCACGTCTATCTCTGATTTTTTTTAAATGCCAGGTGGTACGGCATTTGCCCGACTGGATGGCTACCGCCCCTAGCCTAGGATATACCATAACAACCTTGAGTTGTGTTCCGGCATTAGTGACCAGGTTCCAGTCTCCCTTAAGAGAGCAACAGCACATACGTAGCACTTTCGGTGTTGCAAATGTCCATAGGCGATGGTAAGGGGCCGTCTGCCTGTCTGCTGAACTCCTATTATAAAATAATAAATAAATAGAATTATATACATGTATACATATCTATACCATGTAAACTCCATGTAAAGTCACTCGATTTAACGACAAACTCCGTTAAGCGTCGAAATCACTTCGCTTTGGTTGGTTTAGCTTGTCTTCCATACAATGATACACTCTATATAGCATTTTACCCATTGTCAATAACGACATCAATTAAGTAATAAAAAGTACCTTTTAAGTTGCCAATATTAGTAACAACTGCGCAGCGTTGTACGCTTTTTATTGCTTTACTATCCTAGCCCGTAATAAACTCGACTGTCGGCATCATGCATACCGAAATTTCTAACAAATTCCGAAATACCGAAAATTCTAAGTACTTCTTTTATCATCAAGATACCACAATATTACAAGATATGAATAAAATAAGTAAAAAATACAACAAACTTACTGGTGCAGCAAAAGACGTCAGAAAAAAATAACAGACGTCTCCCCATTTAACGACTAATCTCTATAACGCCATAAAATGCACAGTCCCTTCAGTGTTGTATATATAGTTTACATTGCATGCTGTGTGTATCTACTGACGGAATAAACAGCATTCTAAGTGTTGTCCCGTCATGTAAATAAGTTTAATAGTTTCCACGTGATGCTCTGGCAGATAGATAGATCAAAATTGCATCTTCGAAATTTACTGATCTGATTTAGCCCCCCGGATTTTGTTTTCTTTCGGCGAGCAGTATACAGTTATCTTGTGTGTTTGAGCATGTCCCGCTAGAATGGTGCCATAAACACAGCTAGTATAATATAAAAAATGTGAATATTATTATAATAATGATTTGTATTTTAAAATGAGTAATACATGAATCACATTAATTCAATTGGTATTTGGCCTTGTGTACGACAAAGAAATTCGCTTGGCGTCAAATCAAACGTCAACAGTTAGTCATTGATTCAATGAAAGTTATATTGAACTGTGGTCTCAGAAAACTTTATTATTATTACTTAAGTGCCAGCGAAAGTCTTCGTCTCCGTACAGGAACGGAGAAAGAATACAAATTCACAAAACAACCAACAGCCAGGTGGCAGGGTATTTGCCCGACTGGATGGCTACCACCCCTGGTCTAGAATATGCCACCATAACAACCTTGAGTTGCGTTCTGGCATTAGCGATCAGGGTACAATCTCCCTTAAGAAAGCAGCAGCGCATTTTTATCACCTTTGGTGTTGCAAATATTCATACACGATGGTAACTTTCATTAAGTTGACTGTCTGCTGAAATCCTGCAAAAAAAAGAAATTTAAAATTTAGAATAAATTTCTAGGCTTCTATAACCTTAAAAAAGCCTGTAAGTTGGTAAGTATGCATTTTAAAAATCTAAAAACCTCTGAATTCATGCATCACCTACATCTTTTAAGTTAGGTTGCGAGGAAACGATCGCTCAAAGCGAAGAGGCCGCCTGTTGCCGCCTATTGTATTATTTTGGTGAGCAATAAAATGAATTAATGAATGAATAAAAACACTTTATTATTCACTAAAATTAAAACAACGTTCTTAAAAACTAGATACAATAATGTTGAACAAAGGGCGGCATTATCGCTTAAAGCGATCTCTTCCAGGCCACCCCTGGTATTATTATAAAGCATCCTTTCCCAAAGTGGACGATAACGCCTCCTTGTGGGCGCTGTAGGCCTAAAGGGGGCGGGCGGTAAAAGACCCAGAAAAAGCAGGCAGGTGTAGCCCGTAAGAGTTAACTTGCGACCTCAGGGCCGTTGTGTACTACCTAATGCGCTTAGGTCTCAAGTTAACTCTTGCGCTTGGCTTAGCTATAGTAAATGTCTCGTTTAGAATATGTTTAGAATGAATGTTTAATCTCCGCTAATATAGCTAACAATAATCAATTAATTTAATTTGACGTGATATTGCTTTTTAAGTAGGTGAAAAAATGGGGGCGCTAAAATATAATTTATTCTCAAAGTGGGCAGTATACAAATAAGTTTGGGACCCACTGTTATAAAGTTTTATCTATCTACTTCTTGGATTATAAAAATAAACAAGCTCCGTTATTTATCGGGGTAAAAAGAAGCCTAAAGCCTCGTATTCATGGTAAACATTTATTTAGCAACATGGTTGCATAAACATATTGCCGAGTTGCTGTCAACATATTGCGGGCAACATTTGTGTTGCGGAGTTGATCACGCCATGTTGACAGAGTTGACGCCCGGCGAGCGAAAACATCAGTTTATCAACAAGTGTTGACGTGTGTGGACGTGTTTGCAACTGTTTATAAACATGGCAGTGGTGTGGAGCAACGATGAAATTATGCAATTAATAGAATTATTTCAATCAAAAGCGTCACTATGAGCGTATTAAGCATTATACATCAGATACAGAGAACAGTGGAAAGAATGTATGATGAAAGAATGACTAAACAGATATACAATGCAAAATTGGATGGATGCAGAAGTCGCGGAAGGCCACGACACACCTTCCGTGATCAAATTGATCGTGTACTAGCAGAAGGTGATGTCAGGTGCCTCAAGAACAGACGAGCGTGGATGAGAAGAGCTATGAATGTCAAAGAAGCAAGTGAGGTGTGTAAGAATAAGCCTGAATGGCGCTCTGTTGTTCGTGCCTACCCCGCAAGGGACCTGGCGTGAAGTTATATATGTATGTATAGAGAACACAACAACAATACTTCCTCGGACAACATTTTAACGCAGACTGGCGTGTGTGGACAACCCATATTGATTTAAACATAGTTTCCAGCAGCATTCTCGCTGTTCATCAACAACGTTGATCAACTGTTGCTAAACAAATGTTTACCATGAATACGAGGCTTAACAGACTAAGAGACAAACAATGCAACACGCTGTTCCGAATTAACCTTGCTGATATTTTTCTCTGCATATACAAACTCAAGTCGTGGTAGCGTAATGGTTGGCACACGCGCCCCTAAATCGAAGGGCGCGGGTTCGATCCTGACCGAAACGCATGCACCGCTTAGTCAGTTTTCTGATCTAATGTGCATATTGTTACAATTACCACGGGCTAAAAACGGTGAAGGAAAACATCGTGATGCAACCTGCACATCGAGATAACCGATGTGTCAAACCTGCCAAGCCGCCTTGGACAAGCGTGGCGGGTATACTGTCCGTTGCCCTATAATGGGAGGCCCGAGCCCAGCAGTGGGACATTTATGGGCTGACATTATTATTTATATATATATATATATATATATATATATATACAAACTCGACCACTCTAAAAATTTATTATAATATACAACAGATTATTTAGTTCTAAATTTGTTGTGAGATATTTTATTTATATCTTCTTTGTCTATTTATATACTTTATATTTTTATTGCATCAATTATAATTGACTTGGAATATGTATTAGGTTTAATGAATAGCATAATTAATTAAAAAGATGTTGTTTTTCTGCGTCCAACTATTTATTTTCTCGGAACTTTTGTACATTTTTTATAGATATTGTTAATTAAAATGCCGTTAGAATTATTATAGAGGTTATTAGAACTATACAAACACATATAACACAGGTACAAATATAACCGAACACAACAAGTCCAAACGTAATGCGGAAGGTCGTAATTCAATAAACGCGAAGTCCATCACTAAAAGATACCCGATTGTAGTACACACGTCTTACTTCGCTCGTTTATCGTTCGACTGGCTCGTCCGTTTATCGGACCATTGCTTTATACTGATCGTGTACTAGCAGAAGGTGATGTCAGGAGCCTTAAGAACAGACGAGCGTGCATGACAAGAGCTATGAATATCAAAGAAGCAAGTGAGGTGTGTAAGAATAAGCCTAAATGGCGCTCTGTTGTTCGTGCCTACCCCGCAAGGGAACTGGCGTGAAGTTACGTATGTATGTATGCTTTATACTGCACATAAGCAATATGCCCGTCCAGCCACGTGGACTGAATTTCCTAGAATCCGTATGGACTTTAAATCCGAACACCTGGCCAATGATCACAATAGAACAATAGGGCGTAAAAGATCACAATACATCAATGGGCTGTTTTCTGATCACAACTTTTAAACACAAAGTAAACAAAAGAAGTCCAAATGCCGGAAGGTAATGAAATGTGTACAGGTATGCAGGTGTGGCAATATTTTTTTAATTACGTTTCTAGTGTTATAGGGTATTACTAGAGTACAGTTTTTAATCTCACACATTTTTATAAAAATACTAGCTGTCCCGACAGACGTCGTCCTGCCCGGTAAAAAATAGGGGTTGATCGAAAAGGGTTGAAAATCTAGGGTTGTATGTATTTTTGTATGTTGTATCATAAAAAAATAGAAATTAAAAGTTTTGTCTAAAAAATAAAATAAAAAATTTAGGGGTGGACTACCCCTAACATTTAGGGGGATGAAAAATAGATGTTGGCCGATTCTCATAGATACCGGATAAGCACAAAAAATTTCATCAAAATCGGTCAAGCCGTTTCGGAGGAGTATGGCAACGAAAACTGTGACACGAGAATATTAGATATAATATATTTTTTATAAAATTCAATTATATGTACCTATTACTGTACCCGTCTCTTCAATTTACAATATTTTACGTCTATATATAGTATGTGCCAATGAATTCAATCGGTGTTGTAAAAGATATATTTTATATGTTCCAAGCAATTTGATTAATCGGGCAGTATTAATATGTACCGGTCATTATGAATAATGACCAAGAGCGTCGATCAATTTGACAAATTATTTACTTTATATAGATATATACTCGTACTATAGAAGAGTTTTTGGCGTAAAGTTCTAAGGTCATGGCTTCTTGTTCAGATTTATCTTCTAAAACATTTTTTTTTTATTGCAGGAGATCAGCATACAGGCAGACGGCCCACTTGATGGACAGCGGTTACCATCGCCTATGGACATTTGCAACACCAAAGGTGCTACGAATGCGCTGCTGCTCTCTTTAGGGAGGGAGCCTGGAACCTGGTCACTAATGCCGGAACACAACACAGGGTTATTATGGCGGCATACTCTAGACCAGGGGTTGTCGCCATCCAGTCGGGCAAATGCCCTACCACCTGGCTGTGGGTTGTTTTGTCGCCTCTTACGACAGGCCGCCGGGCCGCAGGAAATTGTATTCTTTCTCCGTTCCTGCACGGATAGACATATGGTCCCCTCCCCCCTAATATATATTTTTTATTTCTTAGCAGCTTTATGTAGCAAGAAATATATTTCATATTCCTGCTAATTCATATTTCAAATATAACAAACAAACAATATAACAAATTAGAAATACAATTACCTAGTTTTATTAAGGACAAATAAAATTACTATGAACTAATTATACGTATAAAAAAACCTTAAAATAAATTAAATACTAAAAATATTATATTTATACAAATTAAAATTCCTGCTAATTATTTAGTCAAGCCTTGATAATATTTGGCAAAATAGCTTTTACTCTTAGACCACACCTTCGCTCCAAATAGGGCAATATTGTGTCCAAACGCGAACTTATACTACACTAATAAAAAAATTAGAGTATGCCGCCGTAACAACTGTGGATTGTGTTCCGGCATTTTTTTTTCTCCTTTAGGCACAGGCGAACGTGATATACCAGAGTCCGTTGCCTTTTATTTTTACTAAAAACTTACTTTTATAATACTCAAATAACTTTACACTTTGGAAGTATGTTGGTTGTGGTTGGTTGGGATTGGAAGTTGGTTGGAAGTGTTATTTGGATTGGTTTAGAGTGCGTGTGATTGGGAGTATGCAGCAGGGTAACGATGCGGGTGTGGATGGACAGTTAGTTGGTTGGAAAGTGTGATCCGGCTTTATTGGCTAGTGGTTCCAGTCGGTTTAGAGAGCGTCAGCACATTGGTAGCGCCTTTCGTGTTGCAAATATCCATAGGCGATGGTAACTGCCTCCCATCAGATGGGCCTTCCGGCTGGTTTTATGTATTTATAAAATTATTTCTAAGCGCATTAAATACATTTGACAGGTGTTAACACCGTGTATAAACATTTATGAAATGAATAGCTGCCCATTTCGTATATTGCAAGTTTAACTTTGGTTTAAAAATCCATAATTTCTCACCCAGGGCCATTAAGGGTAGTTCACGTTTCGTTAGGGAACGCGGGGTTGGCACTATCACATTTATCTTAAAGATAGCTCCGGACCTATAGTTAAGGGTGCCAACCGATAGGCTAGGTTCAAATAGAAAGCGGCAGGCGGTTTTAATTGATTTATTTAATACTCTAGCGGTCTTCATCCCGATATCAGCGCCACCTACCAGGTCTAATTGTAAATCTAAACCATCCAGGGACCCATTCAAATATACCTATTTGAAATTCCATTAAAATTGTAGAACCTAATTCCAGCGCCAAGTATTTCGATTAGATTGATGGGCAACATTATGGAAGTTTTAGTAGAACTCCTAATTTTATGTATGGCCTATATTAATTAGGGATAATTTAGCATTCGAATGGGGAAAGAATATTTTTGAAATCCGTCCAGTAGTTTTTGAGTTTATTCGCTACAAAAATACAACTTTTTGCCTCTTTATATAATCTCCATAATATTCTAGTATGGATAATCACTGTTTCGGATTTCGGATAATAATCAATCACCCGTGACTACAAAATTGAGGGGAAAAAGATTAAGTTGGTATAGGCATATAATGAGTAGGGATGAAAGTCACGTGACAAAAACAATGTTAAACTACAAGATGGATGGGTACAGATGTAAAGGAAGATCAAAAAAAGATGGATGGATGGATGGATTGTGTGAAGTCTGATATGATGATTTGTGGTGTGACAGAAGATGTATGTCAGAATAGGGGAGTGTGGAAGGAAGAGACACGTTTTATCCGTGCAGGAACGGAGAAAGAATACAATTTCCTGCGGCCGTAAGAGGCGACAAAACAACCCACAGCCAGGTGGTAGGGCATTTGCCGGACTGGATGGCTACCACCCCTGGTCTAGAGTATATCGCCATAACAACCTTGAGTTGTGTTCCGGCATTAGTGACTAGGTTCCAATGTCCCTTAAGAGAGCAGCAGCGCATTTGTAGCACCTTTGGTATTGCAAATGTGCATAGGCAATGTTTTGAACGCTTTCCATCAAGTGGGCCGTCTGCATGTCTCATGCAATAAAAATAAAAAATACATATTGTGCCGACCCCAATTAATTGGGAAATGGCGAAAGAAAAGAGAGCGTATGTATAATCGCTAAACGCTCGCAATCCGACCGGATCTTTAATAAAGTCGGGGACAGGCGGGTATTTATCTAAAACGAAAATCTGTAGGTATTAGCTTCGATACCTTCAAGCTATATAAAGACCGCAAGAGGCAGGCAGGAGGCGACCTCGCTTAACTTGTGATTGATATTGGACATTAAACTAAGGTTGGGACCTTTATAATGAGTTCTTCAAGTACCTCCGATCTACAAAACCTCTAATATATACATCTGTAGCTAGACAAGTTAAATAACATCTTTATTTGTTTAAAACATGATTATAAAGTTGGATAGTTGGTTATTGTATGCTGTAGTGTGCATATGTTTTCCTCACATATGGGCATACAAATATATGTATATGACAACTATTAAACTACAATACATGAAAGCTACGTTCCACAAGAGGGTCACAACGACCATGTTCATGCCCGCGATTTTTCCCATTCCACTTGCTTGCGAACGTTACGATCATAAACTCTTATGGAACGGATTTTGGGGCGTTGATGTAACAAAAGAAGAATTACACAAATGTCATTGGTTGATTTGAGAATCGCGCCTTTTTCAATGTCAATCGATAGAGAGAATTAATACTCTGATTAGCGCCCACTTTGATCCACCACTTGTCGTGGGTCGTTGTGAGTAATGTAATCAAAAATGATAAAGACATTAGTGACTTTTCGCCACGAACATAACGACCGTGGTCTCCATATGGAACGGCTGACGGAGCATTTTGGGCGTTGTGAGTTACTTATACCTCAAGTGTATACCACCTTTGATGGTCGAACCACCTTTGACAAATTTAATCGGTTTTATTTCTACCACAGATTGTCTTGAAGAATTCGCTTCTTGGCAATAAGACCGCCCATTGTGCACATTTAGAATATTTTTAGGCTATAAGTTTTTCTATGTTTTCTGTAATGGTGTACAATAAAGTGTTATCTCTCTCTTTCTCATATTTCACAAATTTGTTGTTGTTAGATAAATATTAGGTGATATGCAATCACTTACATTATATTTTATTCAATAATAAACATATAAGTATATAAAATATATACTTATAATAACATTGTAGAGGTCGAAATTCTGTACAGTGATAAAAAATGCTAAAAACCGAGTCAGGCGGATGTAAGAAGTGAAATTTAGATATTTTTAAATTTTTTCGTTTCTCTGTTTGTCTGTTTGTACCGGATAATCTCCGAAACGACTGGACCGATTTAAATGAAATTTTGTATGGTGGTAGCTTATATCCCTGGTTAACAATATAGGATACTTTGATCCTGAAAAGTTAAAGAGTTCCCGTAGGATAGTTAGAAAACCGCACCACGCGGACGAAATCGCGGGCATCAGCTAGTATTACATAAATAAAACTTAGGTGAATTATGTTTTTTACACTTACACATGTTGAATGGTAAAGAAAAGTTATAGTTAGTACTTTAGGGGGATTCCCACACATGTCCAATTGCCACTTAGACCGTCCTGATTGTTTGAACCCGGATGTGGTCAAACACCGTTATGTGCCAAATAATAATCACATATAAATAGATAGCACCCATTACTTATGTATAATAGTGAATTAATACTTTAGTGATTCGCAGTGAGTTTGTGAACTGCCCTTGCACTTGTAAGTGTTGTTTTATGTCTGTGAGTTTCAAAATGAATACTGACATTTAAATGAAACTATTATTATTAAAATATTGGATTTAGCCTAAAAACTGACCGAAACATCGAAATAAAAAACAAACAAAATACCGCGTTTAAAACTGTTAAAACGTAGTTGTATTATGTGTAATATTCTCGAAAACTTAAGAAAATGTTAAGTACATTTAAGTTTTAATTTACACGTATGTCTTAAAAATTGTTCTCCAGTTAAATTAATTACAATAAAAATTTAGCACTAACCCGTGGTGATACGAATTATTCATTACCACAACAAAAGTGTGCTACATTTTGAAAGGTAAGAATAAATGAGAATTGCTATTTATAAGATGTCTAATCACAAATGATGTGCGATTTTTAAATTTTTATCTCTTTAACTATGTGAAATTTCCAAAATTACATATTAATGAATGTTAACAGTACCATAAATAATTAAATATTAATTAATAAAGAAAACTTATATTGGACTAGTGGTCGAAATTGGACCATAATAATTAATGTCAAAGGCTATACTTCTATTTTTATTTTCTGTTTTTTAGTTGGATTTTTTATGAAAGCGTGTTTTTATTGATTTAATGTATTTCTGTACATTATTTTTTTTAATATTAGCATTCGTCTATTCTTCTCTATATAAGAGTGTGCGAAATTTCATACTCCTCTCCTCCTTCGTTGGGAAATTTTCGTAAAAAAGGGTACAAAATTTTTGCTTCACGTATTAACTAGGTATGTATAGGTAGAAGATTCTACCTATAGTCCCTCAAGACTATAAGTAAAATATTGAGCCTAGATCACCATATTTTATGGGTAAAGTGCCCAGAAGGCTGGCTACGTCTCCGCGCTGGATCACCATACTGATCCGTTGCCCAAGGTAAGAGAGTCAATGAGTCGTTTCGATAAATTTTGGTAGAGGCTCATGGTCTCAGGACCCCATGGTCCAAGCGTCTCGACAGCAAACGGCACAAACATATTCTCTAATAGTTGTTTTAACGAACTCTTTTGCATATTTATATTTAAATTTATTTTAAATATAAGATAATAACATTATTGTTTGCTTAGTTACGAAATACATGTATTTTCACCATCGTTGTTCAGCGTATTATTTCAGTTGTTTAATCTAAATTCATACAGTCCCTAACAGTTCCCGTTATTGAGAGTGGTTGCAATGTTTTATAGAATGTATCATTGCATGGAAGATCAGCTTTTTTTTTGCCAGGGGAAATCCTCTTGAGGACTAAGCCGCGACAGGCACAGAAGCCTGGGGGATGCTAGCGACCCGGTGAGACAGTGTGGGATTCGCCAGATCGGGAGTGGCACTAGCGCGCCCGGTCAGAACCGGTGCCACGCTATTGCCACTCCCCACTTAGGGATACCCACTAAAACCCCTGGGTGTTCCGTCCAGCACCTTTTCCAAGGCTACGTGTATGCGGTTTTCCCAACTCCGCTGCCCTGGCAGGCGTGGGCCCCGCTCACTGGGCCTCTTCCAATGCCGGGGGAGCTACTCCCCCGGCGACGACTGGGTCTTTTCGGCGTGTGGCGGTTTGTAACGCGCCCCACGGGAAGAGAGATGAGCGCGCGCGGAACACTCGCGCTCTCATCTCGAATGGAAGATCAGCTAAACCAACCAAAGCCAAGTGATTTCGACGCTTAAGGGGTTTGTCGTTAAATTGAGTGACGTAACATGGAGTTGTCTATATGTGTGCATGTTTTTTTTTATTTCACAACTAATATTATATCTATTTAACTGTAAAATCAACGAATCGTCTTCACGAGTAATATAAATTCTTCGAACCACATAATACGGTAATAAATTTATTTTCGCAAAACCACTATTTTCGTCTGTTAGAGAAATCTAATAAACACGTTTAATATTTATGTAATACATTAAAATATTAATCCTGCTTATCAATATAGAGATCGCACTAAATATATCAGCTTTATGCATATTTATTTAATTTTCAATCCTAACTTGTTAGTAATAAATAAATGCGTATGTGAGTATGTTTATAACCCTTTCACGGCTTATATCCATAACAACTTATTTTAGTGGAAGCTAGAATTACATACATACATACGTAACTTCACGCCAGGTCCCTAGCGGGGTAGGCACGAACAACAGAGCGCCACACAGGCCCATTCTTACACACCTCACTTACTTCTTTGACATTCATAGCTCTTGTCATGCACGCTCGTCGGTTCTTGAGGCTCCTAACATCACCTTCTGCTAGTACACGTTCAATTTGATCATGGAAGGTTTGTCGTGGCCTTCCGCGACTTCTGCATCCATCCACTTTTGCATTGTTTAGTCATTCTTTCATCATCATTATTTCCACATGCCCGAACCACCTGAGCATTCCTTTCCTTACCTTCACCTAGAATTACAGTTTTAGTATTTTTAATATGGACTTGGCTTTTACTTTTTACGCATTTATGTCACAGCCACCGTCGATTTTATTGATGTCAACGCCTTTCAGCGGTGAACGCCCATTCGTCGTAGTGTTCACATCACTTCAATTTTTGAACATTTTCAATATAATTGCCAGCCATGTTTACTACTCGCAAGTAATATATTTATATTTAAATATTTTGAAATTTAAAATATTTTGTAGAGTTCCATATTAAGTAAAATTACACTTCAATCCTTGCTTCCACTAAAATAAGTCGTTTTATCATTATAATAATACATGAAGCAAAAACTTTGTACCCTTTTTACGAAAATTTCCCGGACGGAGAAGTATAAAATTTCGCACACTTACGAGTATAATTTTGATAGAGAAGGAGTGCAGAATGCTTTTTTTAAATTATTAAACAAAATACATTTTTTTTTCTATAAATAAATATATAATTTTTATTGTTTATTTACAAGAAGCAAGTGAGGTGTGTAAGAATAAGCCTGTATGGCGCTCTATTGTTCGTGCCTACCCCGCAAGGGACCTGGCGTGAAGTTGTATATATATGATTAGGATAGGATGTATTATTATATTTGTTTATTTTAATTTTATGTTTGTTTAAGTTAATGTAAATTTTAATTGTAAATAATCAATAAAAATACATTAAATTAATATATAAAACATTACACACACTACCATGTATTTGAAACACACACACTCTTTTGATAATTATTAAAGTCTAATTAACAAGTGTAGCCTTGGTGAAATCTGTGTATTACTACTGTGTATTTTTTTTTCGTTTAGGCTCCAGCTTATGGCATGTGCTACAGTTCATTACTATTTTTTATTCTTTGCTCTTTATTTAAAGGTTTACAATTTTTCTACTTTAACTACTTTAATAGTACTCTCATATATTTTACCTAGTTCTACGGTAGTGAAGCTACGTGTTTTGTACTGTCGCATGCATAGGGTAAATAAATTTTTACAATGTGCATCTGGGTGAAGTAAATGATCAGGTTGGTTATTGGTGGGTGTGGTTGGTTCAGGAATATGTGATTGATAGGTTTTGGTTATGTGATTGGTTTAGATTGGGAATTGGTTGGTTTGCTATGGGAGTTGTTTGTTACAGACATTGGTTATGGTAGGGAATTACATGATAGTGTTTTGCGGGTTGATAAAACTACTGTGTATTACTACCTACTACTTTTATACTACTAATTACTATTACTACTAAATACAAATATACTTACTGTTACTGCGAGGGAAGCCGCGGGCAATGTTAATAGGCTTAAAAAGCCGGATTTTTCAAATTTGCATCGAAAATGTCACTCAAAATGTAGTATTATTTATACGCCTATCATATGTCCATTTATAGTAAAGTTACGACCGTATCACCTGATATGTGCTTAAGTGGTCGCACGGAAGTAATATAATGCATGTCATATGGCCAATATATTTAATGGCGTGATATTTGGCAAATAATTTGAATAAATGAAAGAGGAAGAAAGAAGAAAAACTGTGTGTGTCAGTTTCGACGCACGACTGCACTTTAGTCCTAAAATATCCGTTAGAAAACATTCCTCGTTTTTAGAGTTCCCCGCCGGTGTTCGGTTCGTCTCGTGTAGGCTCCAAACCATAGTTTCAGTCGATTTCGCTAGGTTCTTCATCCGGTTTCCTATTAAATCGGACTACTCAAAATTTAATTTGTAAATTTTAAGGTTCCCCCTTGACAAATTTTCAGTTCTTCCACTTTCTATAGAGTTCTTTATATCACTGGATAGGTCTCTTCAGGGCCTTTCCAGGGACACTTCGTTGGCCCAGATCATCCCAGAATCGCCGGTTTCCTGGGATTTTTTTGATGGAAAACTTGGATTTTCTTCAATATTCCCACTTTTTTCTATTGGCCCCCTCTCGTTTTTTAGCATCGTTGGATAGTGCTATCCGTCGATACCACTCAGGTCAACGTGCGCTTTATAGCGACTCCATAAATCGCATTCTAAACTTCCGTTTTCCCGTAAATTCCGGTTTTCCGCCCCTAAGTCCCGATTTTGCAAGGGCAACCCCCGGTCCGCGACCACCACGTTGTAGGTCTCCTCTAGACCTACAGTTTGTTGTACGTCACTCCCCGATCCGACCCAAATTCGGCCTGTTATCTCAAGAAAACAGACCGATTTGGGGAAAACTCTTGTTGAAAATTGTCTTTGAATATACACTGATGGATATTATTCGAGATTTTATTTCATTGTATTAAAGATCGAAAAGTGACTAGATTAATTAAATTATATTATTAGAATATACCTGTAGTATAAATTATGATACTAATAATAAAATTAAATATTACCGACATTCTATAAAAAATCTATAAAAATAATATGCTTGTATAAATGTTATTAAAGTATAATTATTAATTAACCTATGACATAATTATTGATTGTAATTATGTAGCTATCAAATGTTATTGTACGCTCTCATTTCTTTTAACTGTATCTTTTAAAACACAATAAATCATATTTGTTGCGGACAGTGAGCACCTCCCTAACCCGCCCACCAGAACACACCTACTCTCCGCGCCCCGCATACCGCCGACACCCATAGCTCGCACAATTAGCAGCTAGGCGTCGTACGGAACGCGCGATATAGAAGCGGCCTTGGAGACCGGAACCACTCACTCTCACTTGCTCTCTATCTATTACGCACTTACTTAATCATTCGTAATAGCACCAATACACACTTTCTGTATTTATTTATTCTACGTCTAGTTTAATTGTAAATAACGTTAATAATATCGAGTATTATTTTAAAAGAGGCAAGTGCCACCAATAATATTTATTCATTCATTAAATATCCGAGTTCAGCCAAACTTTTCTACACAGGCTTAGATCGAACATAGTGCGAAACCGCTTTTATTTAATATATTTTATGAGTCGTAATTATCATTAAAATGGTATGATAGCAGTGTTCTAATCTAAAAGTCGTCTCGTTAATTTTGTCATAAATACTCTTAAAGGAAAACATTAACATAAACAAGGTACTTATTATTACTTATATCGCCAAATTGTGTCACAACAAAGATAATATAAAATAAAATAAAATAAATAAATAAAATAATTTTGGGATTAGTTGTTATATCAATTTATAGCGGCGCAAATTTGCCCTCAGTGAGAGTTATGTTTGTGGTGATTTCTGTTGAAACGCTTGAAGCGTGGGATCTTGAGACCACGAGCTTGTCCTATTTATCAAAACGACTCATTGACTCTTCAGGTAATGGGAAGGCCGGTGCCTATCTCGAACAGCGGATCAGTATGGCGATCCAGTGAGGAGATGTAGCCAGTCTTCTGGGCACCTTACCCGTAGAAGATGGTGCTTTAGGCTCAGTATTCTACTTATAGTCTTGAGAGGTTATGGGTAGAATCCCTATTCATATTATAAATGCGCAAGTAACTGTCTTTCTGTCTCTGCCGTTGTCACGGAAAAGCTATCGGACCGATTTGGCTGAAACTAATATATTAACGATGCCGAGAATTATGAATGAACATAGAATACTTTTTATCCCGAAAAATGGGATAGTTTCCGGCATAAAAATATATTTGTCTCTGATTGTTATGCTTTTACGGAAAAACAACCGATTTGGCTGAAATATATGTAGTCCTGGACGCCCTACAGCCTGTTGGACCGACGACCTGTACAAGGTTTCCCGTAGGCGCTGGATGAATCAATCAATATCTTTATTTCCAAGAATGTAATTTACACAGGTGTTACACGATTGTAGATGCACAGTACATTCTACCACATAGTGGTGTGCAAAATGAATGAAAACAAATTAAATTTAAAAAAAAACAATTTTCGATAAAATATAAGTAATTAATGTCAAGTGAAATACCTAGCATATAGATCACTAAGATTTTCCGTATAGATAACAACGATAAGCACTTTTTTTAAGAAATTCATCTACAGTATAGAAACACCAGCCAGTTTTTTAAGATTACAGTGAATTTTCTTGGGTGTGCATTTCTAATATTATTTCGCAAAGAGTTATAAATAAGAGGAGCCATGTATATACAGTTGCTTCTTCAGAAGGCACAGGCATCTTTGATTTTACTTGCGTCACAAGTCTCGCGTTAACATTATTAAATTCTTCAAACAAAGACCCATGGAATTGAATAAAATTAGCGATTTCAAGTATATACATATTACCCACAGTATGGGGTTTGTGAGATTTAAATTCAATTGTTGAAGATGGCTCTGTCTTTGGAAGGCCTACGTCCAGCAGTGCGAATGACTGACGGCGATCACACGAGTGAAGCCGCCAACAACAGTTAGTGGACAGATAAATTTAACTTTTAAAACGTTCGTACATACACTAGCTATATTCACCCTAACTGCGTTTAGTAATAAATCGTATACCGAAGCGAGGTATAGACCGGTCCTAAGCGGATCATTGGGTCAAACACATCCGGGATCGAACCCGTTATATGTTCCAATGCACTCTAATTATTTGTCTACTGACCGATAGAGTGCATACCTCGTTTACGAAACTAAATTTCTTGTTATCTATTCGTAACATCTAATAAGAAAAATGGTACGAGACGTGTGATTGTTGTTATTTTTTTTACCGACTTCATAAAGAAGGAGATTCTCAATTCGACTGTATTTTTTGTTTGTTTGTTACGCAGTTTATTCGAAAGAGTACACACGTAAGGTGGTCTCATTATCACTATCAGGATTTAATGAGTGGAGTCTTGGGAAATTGAGATCAATCCTTGTTACAGAGCATTAAGCGCCTACTCTCTACGAAAAGGAAACTAATATACGTGTCTCAGTATTATAATTTCTACAGGCACTTAAAATATTATTTTTAAAACTATTCAAGCAATCAAAAGGTAGATTTTAAATCTCCCTGATTTTGAAATGTTCTTCATTGGTGCTCTGCTCCTACTGGTCTTAGCGTGATGATATATAGCCTTTAGCCTTCCTCGATAAATGGGCTATCTAACACTAAAATATTTTTTCAAAACATACCAGTAGTTCCTGAGATTAACGCAATCAAACAAAAAAACTCTTCCGCTTTATATATTAGTATAAGATCTAAGCAAACCGTATCGTACACATTCAAGCTATTCAAAAATTGAAACGACGGAGGACATGATGCATTTTTTTAACTCTTGTCTGTTTAAAGTTTGTATAGTGTTCGGGGATCACGTAAAAACTACTAGGCCGAATATGATGCAGTTTGCTCCGATCGACAGCTAATTTATAAGCTTCAATTCTGCGCTACTTTTTATCCCGGGGGCTGTTTGAAGTTGTTCAGATATAAAATAACTAGCTTTATCCCACACAGTATTCACTTAAACGATATCTTACTTTTTTAAACGCTGCGATACTTTAGGCCTTACTTATAATAATCTCGTTAAGAAAGGATTAGCCATCTCTTCAACTCTTGAGCCCCTAATCAATGGCTCATTCAAATAAAACTTGTCATTTTGCCTCTTAGCAGCCCCTTAAACTACCTCTCGATGTGGGTTATTTTTTACAGTTATTTATTTATGAGTAACTTTACCACCACCTCCTATCCTTAAGAGGAGTTTATGAGTAAGATTTTCGTTAATCAGTTGCTGAGCAGTTTCTTAAAATTTAACAAACGATTATAAGTAAGACAATTTGTGTCCCGGGAAACCCACGGAAATTTCAAATCAAGCGTGGACGAAATCACGGGCAAATCCTAGTTTATAATAAAGTCGCATTTGACATTATATTTGACATTCTTATGATAGTTATGACATTCTTTTGTAATTTAGTTTATTTCTCGACGATTAGTGTTATTATATTGTATATTGTAACATGATTAGATTAATATAATAAGGAAAATTAATTGCGTTATAGATATTTGCACGCCAATATGGAAAGAACTTGTTGTGCAATTTTTTTAGTTGTAACATGCTTGTAATAATATAATATATATAATTCTTGTAATCAAAGGCACACACTGCACATGCACTTCCTCACAACACCGGCACGTAACAGATACACTCTGTAACAGATATGTATAATAAGTTATTCGTAAGGTACACAACATCGCAAAAATCACTAAATTAATGTCACACACTAGAACCAAAATAACTAATAAGCATGTATAAAGTCTAACAATTACATCTAGAAATTAACTTGTAAAGGGGTACAGAACTCGAGTGTGTAGATTTGTTAAAAATAACATACTTGTAAACTATGTTTTTGGGTAACTCACTTTGGGTAACAGGATCTGTTTCTTTTTGTTCTATTAGGATTCTGTGTTTATTTTTCACTTTGTCAGGTTTCTTTACTTAAAACAACATACGGACCCGAGTCGCTGTCATGTCCTAGTTTATTTATTTAATTTGTTTGTTTTCTAAAATATAAAACAAAAAATTGGCTCAAACAATTAATTAAAAACTTGCCACTGTACGAAAATTACATAAAATGTCTATTTAATTTAAATGAGGTCAATATTGGACAAAACAAATATCACCACAATAATTAAATAACAATAAAATAGAAGAAAAAAAGGGAAGTGTAAAAAAGAAAGAGAAACTTTATTTGCAGAAGTAACGAGGTAATTACATTCCTGATACATTTTTATAGCACTGCAGTGCGATGTTTAAGAAAAATAAGGCTTATTGGCAATAGTAGTCTTGTGATAATTCATATAATTATTACATTTTGCTTCCAGAATTATATGTTTATTTTTAATGTTAACTTTTTCTAATATAAGTACATACAGTCATTGACCATTTCCTTGCAATTTATTTACCAATTAATCACAAGGTCCTCTAGTTTTCCACCTGACCTGAGTTCAGTTTATCAGTGTCTAGTTTATTTTTTGTCAATTATTAATAACTGGACTTGTCATTCGCATAAATAGGATCCGGTACACCGGACGCGGTGTAGGATGTCCGGGTTATGGTCAAACGGAATATATTAATAATAATTGCTTATTACCAGTATTGAACTGTGAACGCCATCGTCGGATATAGGATATAGGCTTTCGGCCGTATTCAATAACTTATCCTATTATTGGAATTATTATAGCATTTATTAGAACTCTGCAAACACGTATAACACAGTTACAAATATAACCGAACACAACGATTCCAAACGTAAGGCTCGTACTTTAATAAAACGCGCCATGTCCGTTACTAATGGATTCCCGAATGTACACACGTCTCGCCTTGATCGTGGTTCTCGCTTGACTGCCCCTCTCCCTCAATCAGGTCGTTTTATACCTCACAAATATAAATGTGCGCGTATCGTATTCGACGTAATCCGAAACACCTGGCTAATGATTCGGGCGCAAGCGGCCACAAACGAGTACAATAAAACAATGGGCTGTTCTCCAGAAACGTATGCCAATAAATAAGTAAACAAAAGAAGACGATCACAAAAGGATTACGATTTGTTCAAATGTGCTTCTACAGATCTATACGTGGAATTTGTCTTTGTTGGCGCCTAGGTTGTAACAATATGTATGGTTGTATATGGATTTTATGTTATAAATATTTGTAAATTTAGTGAACTATTTGTCTTTACTACTACAATAATATATTTATTAATAATATAATGTACAGTTTGCCGTGAAGTCGCTCTAGGTGCAAGCGGATGATCAGCATTTGTCTAACAGATCGACATTTTTGTTGGGCTTGATCTAATTTGTAGGACTCAATATTGTTACGAGCTCCAGGACTCGAATTAAAATGCCACTGAAATCACTTTAGAGTTTATTAGAACTATACAAACACGTATGACACAGGTAAAAATATAACTGTAGCTGAACGCAACCGGTACAAACTGCACGATTAAATAACACGCGCAAAGTCCGTCACTATATAGCTAATCGAAGGTACGTCTTGCTCGTATCGTAATCCTCGCTTGAATACCCCACCCCTCCCTTCGGGAATTCCTTTTATTTTGTACAAATACAATATGCCTTGACGCAAAACAATAACAACAAGAATTAGTTCGACACACATGCCTAATGACGGCCATAAAACAAGTACAATAACAATATAATGTTTTATAATTACAAATTCTAAACACAAAGTAAACAAAAGAATTATTTCAAATGCGGGAAAGGTAACATACTATGTTTATGGCAGGCAGATGTGCATTCACTTTTTGTCGGCATGTTACAATATGTATATCTTCTGATACTTTGTGGATGTTTTCTCCATTTTTTATTGTGCTTTATTTATCACTTGTAATGTGTTTCTTTCACTTGTATGTGTCCTAAAAATAAACCTCTTAGCTTTCTTTCTTCCATATATAAGAAAAAACATATATACATAACTTCACGTCAGGTCCCTTGCGGGGTAGGCACGAACAACAGAGCGCCATACAGGCTTATTCTTACACACCTCACTTGCTTCTTTGACATTCATAGCTCTTGTCATGCACGCTCGTCTGTTCTTAAGGCTCCTGACATCACCTTCTGCTAATACACGATCAATTTCATCATGGAAGGTGTGTCGTGGCCTTCCGCGACTTCTGAATCCATCCACTTTTGCATTGTATATCTGTTTAGTCATTCTTTCATCATACATTCTTTCCATATGCCCGAACCACCGGAGCATTCCTTTCCTTACATAAAATTTTATGCATATTTTTCTCAAGATCAAAAATAATAATCATGTTTCTCGTTCGCCGTCGTATGATTCTAAACTATCACACAATAATATTAGTGACAGTGAGATTTATATTGTTGGAAAATACTGAATTAATTATGTCAATCATACATCCTGGACTGCGGTTAGAGATTTGAATCTCTATTTAGATCCGCATCCGTGTGTAAGCGCCGACATGTCAAGACTCGGACCACATCCAAAAGTGGCATGTCTACCAGTAGTGCGATTTCAATTAGCGATGCGCAAACTAAATCACCAATGAGATCAGTGATTTATAAATCTTTTTCCTTGAAAGAATTAAATCACTCTTTTAAATCTTTAACTCTTTTAAATCTTCGGTTTCGAATGAGATAATTCATTCAGTTGACCGGTTTTAAGCTTTACACTAACCACAGAGAGTCTAATTTACTGTGTATCATCATTGTATTTCTTAGAGTGCGCATGTTATCTCATTTCAATTCACAATATCCTGTATCTACTGTCTCGAACTACATCCAAGTATCTGATTTGTTAGTTTTCATCATTCCATGTGACTAAAATCAATCTTAACGTAGTGAGTTAAAGATGTATTTTTAAAATCAAAGATTTAAAGAGTGATTTCGTATTTTGAAAGATTATACATCTTTTAAATCAATCGATGAGTTACACATCTGTAATTTCAATTTAGAAAGAAGAAAGAATGTAAAAGCATTTATTTGGTAATAAGACTTTTTTTTAATAACTCTACGTACTCGAGTTCCGTGCCCTTCTTAATTTCTAGTTTTTTTTTTTTTAATTTAACACTCTTATTAGTTATTTTGGTTCTTGTGTGTGACATTAATTTAGTGATTTTTGTGTTGAGGTGTATCTTACGAATAACTTATTATATTAATTTATTCTAATTTTAATACTAAACTTATAATGATGTAGAGTGTATCTGTAATAACATTGCGAGATATAACACTAGAACAAAATGTAACACATACGTAACAAACAATACGTTTCGCGATGTTGAATAAATTAATGAATGTTCTTTATTGCATACATAAGTTCATTACATATATACACAACAGTGGGTCTTACTTATCACTGCCGGCGATATCTTCCCGACCGCCTTTACAATGATTAAAAATAATTGAAATAAAATGTACTTTAAATAAATAAATAAAGAAAAAATAAAAAAAACAAATCACAAAAATAATATAATATTGATACGCATGTAAATACCTATGCATACCTAAATATTTTTAAACTATTTTCATTTAATAGTTACCACATACAGTTCAACAAATGCCAGACGTTGTTTTTCAACTGCATCCTACGATGGACAGATGTTGCACTGTAATAGAGATATAATAATAAATTAATCATAAATGGCATAACGTTAGAAGTAGCTTCGGTGAACCTGCAGCCCATCTCACAACACCCCTTAGCCACTCACCCATGTTGCCCCTGTCTTCTATGGCATGTATAGGGACCCATGCAGGGAGTGGCGAGTCACCTTCTGCCCATTTTTCCCTGTTCACCGAACATTGCCACCGGCAGAAGCCATAGTTCCCGTAGTCCCAGATCCTTAGTACCACTAGCAGTTCACGCCAATAGCCAGGTACTTTTGGTTCTCATTTTCCACAATAGTCCTGCATTGGCTGGGGCTTATCCTTGGGTGTATTATATGGCGTAGACAAGGATAATCGCCGGTCACTGCCACGCCACATTTAGATTAAATTTGTCAAAGGGTCTCCACGCAAGCCCTCCAAAAGACCGGCCTATTTTTATGGCCCGTGGTCTTCAACGACACACAATTTATCAAATCAAAAATTGATACCAAGCGCCTTGGACAAGCGTGTCGGGTATGCTGTCCGTATGGTGGGAGGCCCGAGCCCAGCTGGATATGATTGGTACCAAACACATACAGAGCAACGTTGCATAGCACATCTGGTGGAAAGGCACCCTTAGTGTTATACAATATATTATTCCGTTAATAGGTATATTATAAGCAAATTCTTTAAGCTTCAATTAACATTGCAGCCATATAGAAAAACCGCAAAACATACAACGTTATTAAATAAAATTTAACAATTTTAAAAACTGTACCTGGAAATATTCCGTGTACAATGTACTTGAGATTGACATTCTTACAAATGCGTATACGATCACCTTTATCGCAAGGTGATAAGATCTAAATTGTTTTGGAGTACATTTTATTGGTTTCGCGGAAAGTGTAGAACCAGATTTTTGCATAAAATTCGCGAAATATAACAAACCCTTTCAAGGTTATCTGTGGTTGCTAGGAGGCTTAACAAAGTCAATAATAATCAAGTTTTAATTGTTCATGTTATCTATACATAAATATGTGGGAGGAATCAAGTTTGTATGTATACAAGGAAATAAAAAAATAAGGACTAATATCGGGAAACATAAAAAAAATTAAAATAAATTTATTATTAAATAAAATAGCAATACCGTTATTTTATACTGATGACATTTTTCTTGCCAGTTGGTCGTAAAAATTTGGCAAGGTACATAGTATATGTGCAGGTAATCCATAATATTTATTTGTTTTTAATTATTATTACTGTGGCGACCGAGAGTAGAATTTTCCGGCAGCGTAAGCCGGTCTCAAGACTTTTAGAAATAGGTAGAAGATTCTGGAAGGAAAAGACAAGGATGGATACTGTTGAAATGTTCAAATTGGCGCCTTTTATAAATGCGTGTGAAATTGTATTTTTTTTTGTTGTCTAAGTGTTGGCAACACCGCTCTCTCGGCGTCCTCTCTTCTTATTGAAAAAGTGCTCCGTAATTGTAATAATCTTTCTAAATAATTAAACACAAGATATTTCATTGTGCAAGCTTTTTTTATTAAAACTCTGCAACAGATACATTTTAGAAAAGAATAGACGATGAACGAAAGTTCTAGAATAGAAAGTTCAGGAACGGAAAGACAGCGATAGATAGATGTTAGAAAGGGATAGATGCATAAACGAAAGTTCTGGATTAGAAGGTTCGGGAAGGAAAAGACAGAGATAGATAGATGTTTAAAAAGGGACAAATAGAAAATAAAAGAATAACAAAATTTTGGGTTCCAGACGATTCTTCCGAGTATATAAGCAGCGTAAGGCATGCCTACCGGGCAGTTTGGAGTTGAGTTCAATTCAAGACGGCGAAGCAACAAGTGCGATCCGCAAGAGTTATAAGAGAAGTTTATTAGAAGACAGTGACGAGTTAAATGGTGAATTTAGTGACAAGTTTAGTGGACAGTTATGTCAAGAAGGTGTATAGCGTAGTTCAGGAGAAGAACCAAAAGCGATAGTTAGAGAGCCAGCTTAAATCTGACAACACATTCTTTACGGTATCTGAAATTTCGTCCAGTGAGACTTCTATACCCAGTAAACAAGCAATGGGGACTAGCTAAGCCCGGCCGCGGTAGGTTTGGGGTCCCTCAGGTGAGTCAGGTATGAAAATTAAGTAAATTTTTAAAGTATTTTACGGCGTCTGCCGTTTTAATATGTCATAATATACCTCTAGAAAAATTGAAAAATAAATATGGCTGCTGATTTTGAAGGTTGCAACATCCTGGCAGCCACTTTTCAAAATTCGGAAAAAAAAATTAAAGTATTTTACGGCGTCAGCCATTTTAATATATTATTTATTGAACTATTTTAAGCTAATATTAAAAATGGCTGACATTTTTTCCGGTTGTAACTATCCGGTTTACAGCGAAACATTACCTGTAGTCCGTGCATATGTATGTCCACAGTTGTAATTTTCACATTCGTAAAATTTATATAACATTAAAATTATATTAGTCAATGTATTTTTTTTATAAATATGCAATTAAACGAACACATCTACTACTTTAAATGTGCATAATAAAGAAAAAAAGGTTCATTATAAGGCTGTAACAAATATAAAATTATTATGAAGAGGTAAAAAAAATCAAACATTAATTAGATATATTCATTATTCATATCAGAATATATTTATTTTTGGAAATAATCTATAACGATGAAATGATCATGAAATATTTTATTATTAATTTTCATCTTCGGAATCGTCTCCAGAAAGTGACAAGTCATCTTCATCCACCAAGTCAGATTCTGTAAAAATAATATACAATTTTTTAAATAAGCTTATGATAATTAAAATGCTGTTACAATAAATGTTACAATGCTGTCATTACCTTCAGGATTTAGAATCAAGTCGCTGACAAAGCAAGGAAGTTGGTCTCCTTCGAACCACTTAAATACGTAACGGTTTTCCATCTCCATCCAGCCATATTCAAAGGGATTCAGTGATGTGGGCTCTTTCACATGAGCATTTTTCCAAATGCTGGAAATGTAATGCGTCCTTAAAACTTGTTGTACAGTTCAGATTTAGACGGAGGGATCAAACTTGCATCAAAACTCCGGACTTTTTTTTTATAAATTTTACGAATGTGAAAACTACAACTGTGGACATACATATGCACGGACTACAGGCAATGTTTCGCTGTAAACCGGATAGTTACAACCGGAAAAAATGTCAGCCATTTTTAATATAAGCTTAAAATAGTTCAATAAATAATATATTAAAATGGCTGACGCCGTAAAATACTTTTTTTTTCCGAATTTTGAAAAGTGGCTGCCAGGATGTTGCAACCTTCAAAATCAGCAGCCATATTTATTTTTCAATTTTTCTAGAGGTATATTATGACATATTAAAACGGCAGACGCCGTAAAATACTTTAAAAATTTACTTAATTTTCATACCTGACTCACCTGAGGGACCCCAAACCTACCGCGGCCGGGCTTAGCTAGTACCCATTGCTTGTTTACTGGGTATAGAAGTCTCACTGGACGAAATTTCAGATACCGTAAAGAATGTGTTGTCAGATTTAAGCTGGCTCTCTAACTACGAGCTACACGCAGTAATATCGGAGATGAGCACTGCAGTAGCAGAAGGTGATCTACGCAATATCGGCGCCGGTATTGTGAGTGAGACAACTTATCGTTGGGACAGTGCATCGTTAGTCGTGCGTATAGGGGCAACCCTGCGGAGAGGTTATACGCGCGACTGTGTAAATCAATAAAAGCGTTTAGTTAAAAACTGGTGTTTTCTTCCAATCCTAAGTGCGTACCCCGCTCGCACGTAAAATAACTAATGTCAAATCTTATAATTGTGTATCACGTTAAATTTAACGAAGTACTAAATGATACAGGGCGTTACATAACGTTTATCTTTGTTACATAGAAGTATATTTTAAAACTGGTTCTTTATTATGTAGTACTACATGATTTATACTATGCGATATTTTGTTCATGTTTACGACGCGGATATGCAGAATTGGTTTACCGAATTGAAATCAAGAAAAACAATTATTTCCATATTTCGAGGGACGTTATACGCTGGTTATCTCCATGTGGAGGTTTCATCACGGTGTTCCGTTTCATCGTCAGCACATGATTGTTGTTGAAATCTATATATTAATACGTGAAGCAAAAACACACCAAAAACTTTGGGCGAAAATTATGCGGACGGAGGAGTGTGGAATTTCACACAATTATAGTTCATATAGAGAAGAAATGCAGAATGCTAATATTGTTTAAAAATTATGCATAGAAAATACACACTACACATACATACATACACACACTACCATGTATTTGAGACACACACGCATATATACTCTTTTGTTTATTGTTAAAGTCAATTAACAGTGTAGCCTTGGCGAAATCTGTGATTATAGAAGTATAGTCTTTGACAGTGGAACCTAAATAATTATCAAACTTAAAATTTTAATTAATTATCATAGGGCACCTTACCCGTAGAAGACAGTGATCTGGGCTCAGTATTCTAGTCTTGAGGGACTATGGGTAGAATACAATACAAATAAGTTAAGTTTTCTTACATTGTATTCAATAGTATGTAATTTTATAATTGTGTCAATAAATTTTCTATTTCATTAATTATTATGGTCAAATTTTTGACCATGGGCGACTTCAAGTTATGCTTAATAAATCAGACAAAATGTCTTAAGGTTTGTATGTTTTTCGATCCGGATTCAAACCTGCGTTATAGGAATGTACTACACATTCCGTAACCACTAAGCTACCGTGCCTTAAAATTATTATTAATAATAAACAGAGCTCATCTATGTCGGTCCGTGTACACACCGCAAAAACAAAACGGATAATCCATTTAGACGGAACACCGAAAAAATCGACGTAACTTAAATGGTTAAAGTCATAAGTTACCGCGATTTGATTTAATTAACACAAAAATAAACTACTTACTTACTCCTTTGGCTCAGCGACCCAAAATGGGTCTTGGCCTGCGAAACGAGAGCATGCCACTTTTCTCTGTCCTGTGCGGTTTCTTACTGGCTCCGACAGGTCAGCCTCCACTCTGTCCTTCCAGCGATATTTGGGACGATCGACCGGACGCCGACCTACCGGTTGTCCCAAATATACTTTCCTCACGCTGCGATCCTCTCCCATCCGTTCTACGTGACCGAGCCAGCGGAGGCGTTGAGCTTTTATTTCTCCTATTATGCTAGGCTCGGTCATGAGATTCTCAATTTCGAAGTAAATACCAGGTTAAAGGTCGCCTATAATTTTTCTCGAATAATTATGACTAGGTATACAAGAGAATTTGTGAAGCGGGTCTTCGGGGGCAAATCGTAAACTACATATATAAACTAACAAAAAATACTCAAAAAAACTCTTGGGGTCGATTTTACTGACAATTAAAGTGGTATCATTAGATGTTAATTTAACAATTAATTTGCGGGGCGTTGTAGCCCAGTGATGATAAGCTGGTTCAATTGGTGATGGACTGTATGATAGAGATAGCACCTATATCCTTGCACTAGAAAAGTAGAAGCTCCACCAACCTTGAAATCCGCCCTCTCCTGGCTCGGTTCAGGTTGCATGCACACAAGAACAGCACACGGCACTATATTGCACTTTGGAGCAAACAGTTTTACAAAGTTTTCCGGTTATTAAATGTTCTTGGCACGTCCAGTAATCACACCAAGTTTTAGAAAAGTATCAGCTCACGGCGCGATGTAGTTCTCGTCAAACGTTGACTCAGAAAGATCCAAAAGTGGCTGCCCAGAACCCCCGGCATTGGCCGTCACCTTACACAGAAAGACGGTAAACAGCAAAATTCATGGAGTGATGTTCTACCTACATCACTAGGCAAAGACCGAACAAAATTGAACTATAAAATCTAATACCAGACCGCTGTCAGTCGGAAACGTGGCCAAAAGACTGGCCTCAGTGCCTCACTGAATAGCAACGCTAGTGCGTTGCCTGAGGTATAGACCAGTATTTTGGTCCAGTGAGACATTAACCGTTTGACTGTCTCGATAAAGCTTGTACGCCTCAGATTTAATGGTCCCAAGATCTGGAGCCTAAAAGCAGCAAATATGTAGCCATTTCCATTGGCTGAGTATTTGCGGCGTTTCAGGGCCTTGATGCGATTCGTTTCGCCACTTGTCAGTTGCCATTCGTTTTTCCATTTGTCCATTGAAGTTTCACTTCTACTATGTGTCCCAGTACATATTTCGATTTTTCGCAGGTTTACTGCAAATTATGATTTGGTTAGGTTAGGTACATTTTAATTCATGCATTTCTTTTTTATTTCAACATATTTTATTTCATGAAACAAAAAAAAAACTGATTCTATCCGGAACCAAAACATCCATAGTCTACTGTAAAATTATGCCACCTTTCACCACGCGGCCGTAACGCTTTTTCGTGACAGAAAAAATCTTAATAGCGGCTATATCGAAGTTTCACTTAAAAATAAGGCTTTTTAATATTAAATCGCTCTTTGCTTATAGCTCGTCCTGCGTCTTTAATTGTTGTTTCGTGTTACATTTTACTGTTACTAACTGTAACTGGCTGCTACAGTTTCGGACAGGCCCTGTTTTTTTTTAATTATACCAAACTGACAAGACGGACAACATTGCGGTATTAACGTTGTTTTTTTATTTGATTATTTTTACACACTCACTTACAAAACATGTTTTTCTGTAAGAAATTTAAGCTTTATTAAGTAAGGTTGGAGAGTTAGGTTTTACTTTGTTTAATTATCTGGATTTATTAATGATCTGGAATCTGGAATATATCTTATTAATTATCTGTTGAATAGAAGTGCTCTTACAATTATAATGAGTCATAATTACGAAGATTAATTTGAGAGCAAGCTTTGTCAATATACTTAACTAAAGATTTTTTAAATTCTGCCAGAAACTTTTTTGTAGAGCTCGTTCTGAGCAGCAGAGTAACACAAACCAAGTTGATTGACGGTTTCTTTTTATTTTACCACCTACCCATTTTAATCTTTTACTAATATATAAAGCTGAAAAGTTTGTTTGTTTAAACGCGCTATTCTCAGGAACTACTGGTCTGATTTGAAAAATTCTTTCAGTGTTAGATATCCCATTTATCGAGGAAGGCTATAGGCTATATATCATCACGCTAAGACCAATAGGAGCGGAGCACCAATGAAGAATATTTCAAAATCTGTGGATTTTTTAAGTTAAATTTTTTTTTCTATTCCACGCGGAAGAAGTCGCGGGCAGAAGCTAGTATTCTATAAAAAATATTTAAGCTAGGGATGTTTGCTGAAGACTTTCTTGCGCCGCTTCTTCTCTTCAAGCCACAACATGTTGCGAAGCGGTGGTAAATTAGATTAGACTAAATAATAACCATACACAAAATTAAAACTAAATAATTAAAACGAACAAGTTGGTTAGGCTACATAAAACTTTAGTAATACTCATTAACACTTCACATCTCTGTCTTCCGTGATCACGGCTACTTGAAAATGACTGAAACGTCGGTAAAATAGAAATCAAATAAATTACCGCGCTTAAAACCGGTGAAATTAGTTTTATTTTTTTTTGTGTTTGCCAATAGGCAAACTGGAAAGCGGACCACCTGGTGATAGGTGGCTACCGTTGCCCATGGACATCTGCAACACTAGGAGCTGATGCGTTGCCTACCTCATTGAGATTAGGTCTTTTGTAGAGCCCCATATTGAACTGCTCTGGGAAATCCGCGGGAGGCAGGGAGAGAGCTACTTTACTGATCAATTAGATCCCTTTTAACCAAAATAAGTCATTTTTGAAAATAAATCTGAACCACTTAACATCACTCTTCACATTTCCATCAAAAACTCCCACACACATTCACATTAAACCTTCTCCACTGCATTAATAAAACTTAGACTAATAAATTTTCAAGACAAATACGTTATCTACATAATTAAATCAAGCAAGTTTCTTCATAAGGCAATATTAAGACCACATTAAAACCCAAAAGCATGCTCCAGATGCAACGCTGCATAAAATATTCAACACTTATAATAATATTATTTGTTTCTATGCGATTTAAATGAACTCATAGTGAGGGCGGTTAACACACGTGGAAGATTTGTCGATAGTTACCGGGTTTCTAGTATATCTAGAATAGAATAACGCATTATTATTGTTGCTATAGACATATTAGTAATGTATATATTTGGATATATATAATATTAATATGTATAATTGTCTATTTTCTTTCTCGTAATTATATGTCATCATCATCATCATCCGAGCGTTAAATCCCGGTTGCATTCGGAGCGTTCACTCCGACGCCCAGGGTCCGCTTTCCTGCTTTTTCTACTCCACTTCGCGCGGTCTTCAGCATCCCCCGTTTTGAGACCATTGGCACGCATGTCATCCTTCACGACGTCAAGCCAGCATTTCTTGGGCCTTCCCCTTCGACCGGGACCTGGCGGAAGCGGCATGGCTAGACATTTGTTCCCCACGTAATTAGCCGGTCTCGTAATTATATGTATCCTATCTATCTATGTATCCTATTAATTACATGTATTTTATTTGCACACCACCGTCTTACACTCTTCATTCCTTTCACACAATCCCAACAACAACCCGGGTTGTCTGGAAAAGATCGCTTTAAAGCGTTAAGGCCGCCTTTTGTTCTGCCTTGATACGAAATTACTGTAAATGATTTACTTAATGTGTATGTGGTGAACAAGAAAGTATTTTCTATCTATCTATGTATTATTTATTTAACACAAAAAAGTAGTTTACATGAGTATTAACAATATTTTAAATAGTACAATCGACGGTGTTATCGCATAACCTTCGGGACATGTATGTATATATGTGAGTGTGTAAATGTTGGTATATATGTGTGTGTGTGGATGTGTGCATAGATATATCTCTATTATTTATTCTAAATTAATTTATTCACTTAAAGTAAACATATTTTTTTTAGGACTAGCTTACCCGGCAAACTTCGTACCGCCCCAGAATCAATAAATAAAAAACGTTGATTTTTGAATGACAGGGTGAACATTAAACATTTGACATTCAAAATAAAAAAAATAAAAAAGCTTTTAAATTTAATTTGATTTCTGAACGATTTTTAAATTTAATTGGTCTTTAAACGACGGGACGAACATCAAATAATTCAAAAATAAAATTAGCCAAATCAGTCCAGCCGTTTTAGAGTTTTAGCGACACTAACGAACACCAATTGATTTTATATAGATGTTTTTGTTCTAATATATTTTTTTTAATTACGTGAATACGTTATCCACTGCGTGACATATCTCTAAGTATCTTTTTATTATGATAAATAGGTTCTCGTTTGACTACGATCACGCCTAACGTCGGACGATGATGCGATAGAAGATAAAGCACGCTTACCTAGATAATACCAGTTGACACGAAGATACCCGAATTGTAGTTTTCGGGAAACACGGACTCTGGTAGTGCATTCCAAAACTCTGCCGTACGCAGAAGGAATGTGGAGGCGGAATCAAATCGACCAAGTCAACCGTACACGACATCTTACAAATCGCATCTTTGCTTCAATAATGTGTTATCTTGTTAATAGAAATTCTAGAAAACAGCATTTTAGGCCTATAAGAAGTAATTTTATCGAAGCGTATTCTTAACGTTTTTCTGTCAATCTAAAATGAATTTTCGCAGATGCCAAAGCATTTGTTTCGGTACAATTATTCTTTCAACTTTTAAAAAGAGTCTTCTAATGTTTCAATTTTCAAGATAACACATTATTGAAGCAAAGAAGCGATATATAAATCAAAGGGGATTAGTTACACTATTTATAACTCAAGAACGGCTGAACCGATTTTTATAATCTTTAATTTATTGGATTTCTCTCCACCCTGAATAGCAGAATAACTATGATAACATCGATCGAGATAAAATGAAAGTCAGAAGAAAGACGAAGGGGAAGTGAGCCATCGAAACTCTCACTCATGGCACAGTACACAATTAACTCAAGGCCGTTAACTATTACACGCCGATTATGTGAGAGCGTGGTGTACCGATCTAGCCGGCCCAAAGAACTGAAATCATAATAATTATTTCATCCTGGCTTTACAAGTCAGAATAAATAAATAGAATGTAATAGACGCTTTACAATCAAAGGCGAGAAAAGAACGTGAGAACTCTTTCCACATTCTCATTTTCCGCGCTTTTTTTATGATCTTTGAGAATGTAGAAGGTGTTTAAAAGATTTAGTTACACTTTCTTGTTTCTCGTGTTTCCTAGTTCCTAGCGGAAGTAGACGCTCGAATTATTTCTTCTTTTACATGGCAATACTAACATATGTCATTATTATATGTCAGTGACACTTTATAGAAATGTTGTCACACACTTTATAGAAATTTGTTTAACGATCTCAAAACATGAATAACATAAAAGTGAAGTTATTTTTTGAAAAATTTCAAATTTTGAGGAATAGCAACAGAAAAAACCCAGAGGCTGAATTCAATTGGAAAAAAAAGATTGTACACGTATTGTAAAAAAAATGATATTTTAGAAGTTGTCATATTAATATATATTTTTTAATTTGCTGCGCTTTTCAGTCTCTTTTTTCTTTAGCCAGTTTCTAGCAGTCTTGCAATGTTCTAGCGAAAATATGCACCGGCTAGAAAAATATCGATAATACCCAGTACTATTCCAACACTAGAATTTTGTTATTGTGAATAAATTTATTGAAATTATGTTACGGTACAAATGCACCTGTGCAAATTTAAAAAAACACATTTGAATATTTTTAATTTATAATGACAAAAACACTGATTTGGCAATCATGTCAATAATATTATATAATTATACTTTGACCGACTTTAAATAGACGTATGTAAATCGTGTAAGATCTTGACAGTCCCCGAGCAATGAAGCGTTCCATAAAGATGAGAAACGTCACCTGCTTATGTTTTTTGGTAACGGCTTTTTTTAATATTTTTCAGTACACTGAAAATGTCTCAAAACTGTAAATCCACGTATTCAACTGCAACGACGAGGGATGCGAATAATAACACGCTGTACCACGGAGGAGCTGCGCAGAGTTACGGGGGCAGAGGATACACACCGCCAAATGGAAATAATGGAAATTATAAGGTAATAAATACCAGCAGATAATCGTCCTTTGTATTGCTAGAAAAGAGCAAGCAGTAAAAATACAACAGCCCATAACTGTCCCACTGCTGGGCTCGGGCCTCCCACGGTAGGGGAATGGACGGTATACCCGCCACGCTAGTCCAAGGCGGCTTGGCAGGTTTGACACATCGGTTATCTCGATGTGCAGGTTACATCACGATGTGTTTCCTTCACCGTTGTTAGCACGTGCTAATTGTAGCAATATGCACATTAGGTCAGAAAACAGCCGAAGTGGTGCATGCGTTCCGGCCAGGATCGAACCCGCGACCTTTGAGTTTAGGACGCGGGCGCTAGCCATTACGCTACCACGACTATCGCAAGCAGTAGAAATATATATTGCAATTTTGCAATAAGCATATATATTCAAAATATATATGCTTATTGCAAAATTGCATACAAGTACATAACAATACATACATACATGAGACTGAAAATTTACTGAAAATGGTAATTTAAGTTATAATTATATAAACACATACACACACACACACACACACACACACACACAACATACATACATAAATAAATAATTGATCATTGGAAGAGCATCAACACCTAATTAATACAGGTTTTTATCTAGTTTTAGGTGTTGAAGCCCCCATTTATTAGTTTTGGATCAAAGTTTATTTGTCTTTTATATTGTTACTTTTTCATGTCTTTCTTTTTACTGAATAAATTATTATTACACATATCTTCAATATATATATATATATATAGGTATATTATATATTTTGTAGATAAGCGTGCTCGCAGAGCGCCTTGCCACCCATAACCTAACTCAAATACTTATTTTAATTATGTTTTTTTCTTGACCGTGTTTATCTTCTTTTTCAATGCAAATAATAAAATTACGCTCATAACAACAGAAAACACGACTAAACCGTTATCCATCTTGATAAAGTATGACGGTTATAATTATTATCGTGTGTCTAATATGCAAAAATGATTTCATATCCGTTAGATTCTATATTTAAACGATGCCAGTTTAAATATAGAATCTAACGGATATGAAATCATTTTGTATAATCAGAGAAATTACTGGTCGTCCGTGGTCGGAATTCGACCATAATAATTAATTTGAATGATAACTTTTAACATTATCAAGGTTCTGTAGTCAAAGACTTCTAAAATCACAGATTTCGCCAAGGCTACACTGTTAATTTGACTTAAACAATAAACAAGAGTATATATGCGTGTGTGTGTGTCAAATACATAGTATTGTGTGTAATGTTTTTTTTCGATTTATTGTATTTCTTATGCATAATTTTTTTTTTTAAATATTCTGCACTCCCGTATTTATACATATAAATAAAATTGGAGTGTCTGTTTGTAATATTGAAATAACCGCTTTTTATTACATGCATATTAATATATATACGGTACATACACCAAAATATCATTTTTTACAAAAAATTTTGTCTGTCTGTCTGTTTGTTCCGGCTAATCTCTGAAATGGCTGGACCGATTTTGATGGGACTTTTATTGGCAGGTAGCTGATGCAATGAGGAGTAACTTAGGTTACTTTATTTTGGAATTTAATGGTGAATTATTCAAAATATGACGATTTTCAATCACCGCGCGGGAGAGACCGCGGGGCGCAGCTAGTAAACTATAAGTGTGCGAAATTTCATACTCCTCCGTTCCGTGCAATTTTCGCAAAAAGGGGTACAAGTTTTTCCTTCACGTATTATTATATAGATACATGATAGTGTAATTGGGGCCTTCGTCTGCAAGTCATTTTTATATTGGTATATAATAAAGAGTTATCTATATATCTCTTATTTGAAGAAATACCTCGAGTTCTTATCACAAAGTTTCTAATAAATAATTATTGTAGATTATTATCATAGCAACCATTCAGCCGTGCAGTCGTGTGTCCGGTGGAGTAAAAAACTCGCCGGTTGTGATGCAAACTTCCTTTTCATAATGCCTTATGCAAACAACCGGTTTTTGCGCGCAGCTTCGCTTACATTAATGTGATGTACGAGTATGTATTTTATTAATCAACTAGTTTGGCACTGCTTTGCCGCGGACCAAGCCATAGTGAGCGGCTACTTTACTTGCATAAAACTTAATTAGGTTTTTATACTTCCCGAGCGAAGCTGGGGGCAAAAGCTATATTATAAAATCCTAACGTGCCGTGTTTGTACACTGAAGCTATTTATAAAATGGAATAGACTATATAAACGATGGAGAAGACGATGCATTTTTAAAATTCTTGTGTTGGTTTGTCTGTTTGTTCGGTATTCCTGTTACCGATTGCTACGCACATTACTATGTACTATGTGGTTGTCTATTGTTTGCCCGAAAAATGTAAACAATAATACTTGAATTGTTTGTTTGTTATGTGACATACTCTTCTTTACCCGTACATTAGATTCCATAATGACACGAGTGCCATACGTATTATTGTCCATTTTATTAATTACAATAATATTATTTAACAGAATATTTCAACGCCATACTAAATTAACTTCACCGTAGAAAATTAACCTAACGCCTTTGTCCTAAAAAGCGATTGGCTTTGTAGCACTTCGCCGGTCGCGCCCGCGGCACTCGCTGCGCTCGCTCGGCTCGTGCGTTGTTTTTCATTTTCTAACTTAACTTAACTTTTTTTTTGGCCAGGGGAAATCCGCTTGAGGACTAAGCCGCGACAGGCACAGAAGCCTGGGGGGATGTTCGCGACCCGTGTGAGTGTGGGATTCGGCAGATCGGGGGTGGCACTAGCGTGCCCAGTCAGAACTGGTGCCACGCTATTGCCACTCCCCAGTTAGGGATACCCACTAAAACCCCTGGGTGTTCCGTCTTGCGCCTTATGCCAGGGCTACGGGTGTAGGCTATCCCGTCTCCGCATGCCCTGGCACGCGTGGGCCACCCTCACGAGGCCTCTTTCAATGCCGGGCCGGGGGAATACTCGCCCGGCGACTTCATTATCAAATCCAGCGTGGGGTGGTTTGTAACGCGCCCCACGGGAGGAGAGATGAGCGCGCGTGGAACACTCGCGCTTTCATCTCGACGGCATGTGCGGGTGAGTGAGAACCCCTATACCCTAAGGGGCCCCACCCGCGCCGACCGCTTACGGTGGCCGAAGGTTGAAGTTCGCCCTCCGGACCGTGCTCCTGTGGCGGGAGCGGAGCAAGGACGTCCGTTCACGCTCCCGCTCCGCCTCCTCCTTTGCAAACATGACGTGCTCGCAGAAGGAGGAGATGGCGTACCATCCAGGTTGGCCCCCGACCATGGTGCGAACCACGGCCGGGAGCGAGGTGTCAGATCCGGTGAAGGCGACGAGGTCTCGGCGCTGTTCCGTCCATGCTGGACACTCCTAGAGTGTGTGCAACGCCGTATCTTCGTCGCCTGTGTCGCAATGGTAGCACCCTGACGTGGGCTCTCGACCAAGGCGACACAGGTACCTCCCGAAGCAGCCGTGCCCCGAGAGGACTTGTGTCAGCCGGAACGTCAGGGTGCCGTGTCTTCTGTAACTTAACTTAACTAACCAAACCTAAACCTATTGATCGTTTACTTTAAACCGATTTTATGATTTTTTCTAGAAGCAATTTCGATGGCAAATGATGTTATGGCATATGATAATTACGCTATATAATGATTATAACAAATTATATGATTAAAATTGACTTTATGGGAAACAAAATTTCTAGCACGTGACTAATATAGTAAACAATGAGTATGACATGTTGACCAGTATAGCAGATGAAATTATGGTAAATGAAATTCTAGGAAATGGGTGTATCCGCAAAAATTCATACGATACATATACAGTGACTTTGTAAACAAACTTACAGTCTGATAAAGTACGGGCCTTACTTTCGTAACAGTTAAATGACAAAGATATAGGCTAACGACTCTTGCTTTTATGATTTCGAAAAACCGAACTGTAATTTTATGAATCGATTAAAATAAAATCAGATTACTTTCGTAATGAACACTTACAATGATGTTAAGTATTTACTTTTATAACTGACAAGTTAGTAAGCATTCTCTATAGAACCAAGTTGGTGAAATATATTTTTGTATAATATCCTTTTAATTCCATTAAATTCTAATATTGTATATAACAGTCGTGGTAATGCTAGATATGTGGTACTAACTGCACCACGCGGTCACAACCGCGTGGTAATGGAAAATCGGTATATTTTGAATAATCATCAAAATCCATTCAGTAGTTTTTGCGTGAAAGAGTAACCAACATACATCCATATATTCAGACTTTTGCTTTTATAATATTAGTAGAATGCCATGCATTCGTAAACCCGTGATAGTTCAATGGTTAGCGCACGATTCCCAAACCCAAAGGGCGCGGATTCAAATCTGCCCGGAAAGCAAGCACCACTTAGGCAATTTTCTGACCTAATGTGCATATATCATAATTACCACGTGTTAACGGTGAAGAGAGATAACCGATGCATCATAGCCGCCCTAGACAAGCGTATCGAGTATACTCTTCGCTCCCCAACCTCCCCTCTAAAATGGAATGCCGATATTGATGCACATTACAAATTAAAACCAAAAGAAATTTAAGATTACTTTAGTAACAACAATCTGGATTGTAATTAAAAACTGGTGCATACAGAAAAACATTAACCTGAACAGATTTACTTCTGTGTATATATACAGACACACATATACACGCTCACACACTGACACACACACGCAAACACTAACATACTCATATGTTACTATCTAATTAAATTTAGTGTATCATTAAGTGGAAAAGATTATTTAAGAATATTTTTTAATAATATACAATATTTAAAAAAGCAATTTTCAAACTCATTGTTGTTCCGCAAAGTGCATGAAAAAACTGACGTGTGTTTAAATTTTTCCATAATAACTTTTTTTATTCAGTGAATTTGGCAGATCCGCAGATGGACAGCGGTTACAACCGCCTATGGACATTCATAACATAAAAGATACTTTCAATGTGCTGCCGCTCTCTAAAAGGAACCTGCCCACTAACGCCGAAACACAACTCAAGGTTGTTATGGCGACATACTCTAGACCAGGAATGATAGCCATCCAGACGGGCGAATGCCCCACCACCTAGCTGTGGATTGTTTTGTCGCCTCTTAAACCTCTACGTCCAGCGTTTATTGACACCAACTATCAGTTTTGGCTTTCCTCATAGACCATGGCTTATAAGAGCAGCCCATCTTCCAAGGCACAAATATCATCCCATCCAATGTTCAAGCATCATTACAACACACATCGTTTTTGATATACATATTATATACAAAGTATTATATTAATGCTCAGATTGGCCAACATTTGACAATTGAGGTGTTCAGCTATATTGTAAATTGGATCGGCCATGTCGAAATTAACGAGGTCCCCCCCAATTAGGCCGGTCATTATCATTTATGGCCGAGGAGAAAGGCTTTTTAAGGCACAGTTTTTGGTTCACATTGTAAACGATATAATATTTGTTGATATCGAATATTATGTAGATGTATTTAATTGATAATATCATAATACATCTAATTATACATTTATGTATGTCTATATATAATAGGGTGGTCGTTAAAAAATTAAATTTCTTGCGACGCCCCCTAAAAAGCTTCCTTTTAATGAAAAAACACTGGGATTTTTTTAATTTTTTTTTCAAGTCAAGACAACACGTGCCTCAAGACAATTTAAGTTAATTTTTGGGTAATATCATGTTTTTTCAGGAAACTTCTTCATACTTAGAAGTAATAATTATTTTAAGATTGGAAAAGTTTTAACAATGATATACCTTCCGTATTATCATTCTCAGTGATGAATTTCAAATTATAGTTTCAGAAAAAGTTTAAAATTCTTCGTGATTCAAGCTTATCTTTCAATTTTTCTTATATTTTTAGTTTTAACCTGAAAGGTCCTGAGGCACGTCATGTCTGATGTGACGTGATGACTTGAAAAAATTATAAAAAAAATCTCAGTGTTTTTTCATTAAAAGGAAGCTTTTTAGGGGGCGTCGCAAAAATTTAATTTTTAACGACCACCCTAATATATAAGTATGTAGTAGTTTATTTATTTATTATATTTTAAAATCTCCTTAGACACCGGGTTGCTTGGAAGAGATCGCTATAAGCGATAAGACCCCCCTTTGTACACAATTAGAATAATACTAGTTCGTAAGAAGTTTTGCTGTAATGGTGTACAATAAAGTGTTATCTATCTATCTTTGTTTTGACATCGCAGACAAAGACTTTTTTTACTAGGCTAAATAATCTGTATATTAATATGTGAAGCAAAAACTTTGTGCCCCTATTTACGAAAATTGCACAGACGGAGGAGTATGAAATGTCGCACATTTATAGGTTAGGAATATAGAAGCGACGAATGCTAATTTTTTTAACGATCCATAAAAAAATATTAAATCAATATTAAAACATTACACATACTTAATTTGACACACGCACGCATCTTTTGCTTATTGTTCAAGTCAAATAAACAGTATAGCCTTGGCGAAATCTGTGATTAATATCTTTGATATTCATTACTATGGTCGTATTTCGACCACTGGCGACCATTAGTTACTATAACATTACTCATTGACACTTGACATCTTTGTCTTCCGTGATCACGGCTACTGAAAAGTGACTAAAACGTCGGAATAAAAATCTAATAAATGCGGCAATTACTTTAATTTTAAATCCGTGCAGGAACGGAGAAAGAATACATTTTCCTATGGCCAGGCGGCCTGTCGTAGGAGGCGGCAAAGAACCCACAGCCAAGTGGTAGGACATTTGCCTGGCTAGATGACTACCACCCCTGGTCTACACTATACCGCCATAACAACCTTGAGTAGTATTTCGGCGTTAGTGACCAGGTTTCGACTCCTTTAAGAGAGCAGTAGCGCATTTGTAGCACCTTTGGAGTTGCAAATGTCCATAGGCGATGGTAACCGCCTTCCATCAAGTGGGCCGTCTGCCTGTCTGCTGAACTCATGCAATAAAAAAAATATAAAAAATGTTTCTGCGCCTTAAATTAATAGGTATATGGGTTTTCATTGAGACAGTAAATGCTCTACATTTTAAAATTATTACCAGTTTTATCGTCTTGGTAATTAACATACACGTGGGGATTCTTGCTGCTTTGCCCTCTTTACGTTTTGCAGTTACTTTTACGCTTTTCGAGAGGAAAACATTAAATAATAGCACTTTTAAGGTGGTCCGCGAGCATTCGCCTGTAATATACGAGCAGTATAGAGAGAGTCGAGCCTTACAGTAGGGCACTGAACATTACAGGTTGCGACCAGTAATGTTACAGACTCGAGCATTACATCGATGACGTAATATAACCAAGCATTATACAGCAACACACACGGTTTTCCAACAGCGCTACGATATGGATTTTTTTCAAAAAGGGTGTCATAAAATTTGGTGACTTTTTATTACCCCTTTTTACAAAAATTGGGATTGTTCACTTTTTCAATTTAGCTATTAGAAAAACCATTTCGAGGAATAGTGTCCCTAAACATTTCTGTCTAGTTAAAATTCCAAAAAACGTACGATCTTCTTGTATTTTGTAAGAAATGCGTTTTACCTTTATTTGACCTTGCCTGTTTGCCTGCTTCAGGTGTAAAAAAATTCTAGCTGTACATTATTTGATTTAAGTTCTGTAACATGGATCTTCCCTAAAGACCACTCTAAAAAATTTAACGATAACTATAGAAAATAATAATGGTTGAACACGAAAATTTTGAAACCTAGCGACAAAAAACACTAAAATGATCACGATACATAATGAGTAATGACATTGACATTTATATATAGATAAAACTTACTTTTATTATTTTTGTTTTCTAGGCAAAGAAATCAATGTAAACTTGTCCCTTATGACGTCATCGGAGAAATAATTTTAAAATCGAATTATAAAAAAACTAACGCCTAAAATACAAAAATACTCAAATTAGTATCTTAAAATACCCTCTTTAAGGCAGTAAAAATTTTAAATCAGAGGGCAATTTTTTGTGAACAATCCCCATTGCGCGGACGGAGGAGTATGAAATTTCGCACGCTTATAATTCATATAGAGAAGTGGCGAATGCGTTAATACATTTTTAAAATGTGCATAAAAAAACACATTAAATCAATTAAAAAAAACATTACACACTACCATGTAATCGACACACACACATATTTCTTTTGTTTATTGTTCAAGTCAAACTAACAGTGTAGCCTTGGCGAGATCTGTGATTCTGAAGTATATATATAGTCTTTGAAATGTCAAAGACTATATAATTAATGAATTATTATAATCGAATTTCGACCACGGGCGACCACTAGTATACATAAATATACGTAAAAATATATCATATGCAAACATCCCTATGTTGCAGGTAGTGTTCTTTTGCCACGTTCTTAAATATAATAATAATGTTTTATTGACACCAAATATAGATACATAGTTTTACATTAAGATGAAAAATATATATTTTCGTGTCTATTAATAATAAGGTATATCGTTAACTAACACCTAAACTAGGCCGAGCCTGTTTTTTAGGTGTTAGTCCCTTCCAGTGCCTTAAAGAGAATTAATTGAAAAGAAAATTGTAAAATTTAAATATAATAATAACAAGAAGAATTTAAATATAATAATAAAAAAAAAACAATAACAAGATTAAGACTGAGACTTGCTTTCGTAACTAGCTATGTTTAATAATATTTATATCTACTAAACTTTTTTAAATTAACAGTACAAACAAATTTTCAATATCATCATGACTGCGTTGTTTTAGCCAATTTGTTAAAACATCTTTACATTGATATTTGTTAAGGGGGTAAAGTGTGAGAGTTATGATAAAATATTGTTAGTGATTTAGCTTGTCCAACAGTGACAGGCAACGCGTTCCAGAGTCGAATATCCTGTACAATACATATGGTAATTACGTTTTACTTCGTACCGACTTCAAGTTATTGTAGACATTTTTCTTTTACTCTTGAAGTCGGTTTATATTTTGCTAAAAATCTTTATTTTATTAAAAGAGGGTAGCGAACAAAAAAACAGGTTCAAAGTACTTCCAAGATGATATAAAAGATTTACCCTTGAGAAGGGTCCTTTATTCAGTTAAAACGGTCCTTAATATTCGGGTGTCCAGATACTAACTCAATTTGCATAGTTATTGCTAAAGTTTTTCCTTTTAAAATATGAAGAAAAGGGTTATTTCGCTTGGGGACATCAATCTAGGGCAGGGATTCCCAAAGTGGTTGAATCGACCCCCTGGTGGTTGAAATCGGTTTCCCAGGGGCGAAATAAACGAAAACAGATTTTGGGGGTCCACGAGGTCTAAAATCGACTCCTATTTATTAACACAAGTTCTTATTTGAAACTTTTAAGATACTATATAAATTTTATAAAATTAATTGGGCTAAGTTTAGAACATATAATATTATATATTAACATGTGATGGATTAATGTTAGTTGATGATTAAAATTGAAAGCAATACTAATAAAATAATAACTAGACAGAAAAGAAGAAAGAAAATATTAAATTAAATACTTAAAAATAAACTAAATTATAAGTAAATTAATATAAAGTAAGTAACAAATCACTGCCAGAGGGAAGCGTGCCCAGAAATCTGGCTGCATATATGTTGTGTTAGGTTTACAAATGTGCACTTTAAAAAATCTACTTAAGTAATGTTTAAGTCATTTGTATTAATAATTATTAATTACACTTGATATATGCTAAATTTAATGTCTATTTATTTTGTTAAATTTTGATGAGAAAATGATGTCAAGTTTACTCACTTAACCAACCGCAAAGATTTTGAAAGTAATTTGACTATGGGGGTCTTAGGTATTAGTTCATTTTGGAATAGGGGTCACTTGCCCAAACAGTTTGGGAATCCTCGATCTAGGGTATTGGTTCGTGATTTACCTATTTCAGCACTTTTTTAAATCTTGCTGAAAGGCTTAGATACAACAATTTAGCGATGTCGCTTTAATACTAACTTATCTTAATATATATAAATCTCGTGTCACGATGTTTGTCCGCGATGGACTCCTAAACTACTCAACAGATTTTAATCAAATTTGCACACGGTGTGCAGTTTGATCCAACTTGAAAGATAGGATAGTTTTTATACCGTTGGAACCGGTAGGTGGCGCTGAGATCGGGTTCTAGAATCCTCTTAACAACGGGGAGCGATTTTGTTTTTGTGTGTTTGAGTGGGTCCCCGGATGGTTTAAATACACAATTGGAACCGGTAGGTGGCGCTGGGATCGGGTCATAGATTTTTATTTTTTCAGAGCAGGACAACTTCTGCCGGGGCCGCTAGCTATATAATATATTAGGTGACGTCTGCAACCTGTTTCTAATTTTATTTGGCAAAGTCTGATAAGGGCTTTATAATATACTAGCTTCTGCCCGCTACTTCGTCCGCGTGGAATGGTTACTTTGGGCTAGCGCTAACTGCTGTAACACATGATTTGTGAGCAACTTTAACCGTTTACGCAGCGGAAGCTTTCAAAAGGAAAAATAACCCGATTTTGAACCATTCGTCATTGGTGCTCCGCTCCTACTGGTCTTAGCGTGATGATATATAGCCTATAGCCTTCCTCAATAAATGGGCTATCTAACACTGACATATTTTTATAATGAGACCTAGTTCCTGAGATGAGCGCCTTCAAGCAAACGAACAAACTCTTCAGCTTTATATATTAGTATAAGACAATATAACAGCTAATAACGGTCCAGCTGCTGGGTTCGGGCCTCCCAGTATCGGGGACCGGACAATATACCCGCCACGCTAGTCCAAGGCGGCCTGGCAAGTTTGACACATCGGTTACCTCGATGTCGCGGTTTCATCAATGTTTTCCTTCACCGTTGTTAGCACGTGGTAATTGTAACAATATGCATATTAGGTCAGAAAAATTGCCTAAGTGGTTCTTGTGTCACGGCCAGAATTCGAACCCATGCCTTTGGAGTTTAGGACGAGTGCGCTAGCCACGCTAGCAACTACGCCCTGTCAAAATGAATTTCAGCACTTTAGGAACCGACTTCGTGCAGGAACGGAGAAAGAATACAATTTCCCGCGGCCGGGCGGCCTCTCGTAAGAGGCAACAAAACAACCCACAGCCAGGTGGTAGGGTATTTGCTCGACTGGATGGCGACGACCCCTGGTCTAGAGTATGCCGCCATAACAACCTTCTATTGTTTTCCGGCATTAGTGACCAGGTTCCAGTCCTCCTTAGCAGCAGAGCAGTAGCGCCTTTGTAGCACCTTCGGTGTTGAAAATATCCATAGGCGATGGTAATAGCTCTCCATCAAGTGGTCTGTCTGGCTGTCTCATGAACTCCTGCAATAACAAAAAAGTTTATGACTAGATCAAAAACAACATATGCCCATATGCGCAATATATAAACACTTTTCCGTATAATAAAGGAGAATAATGTATCTTACAAGTCTCTAATGGCCCGGTCTATATCTTATTATAAAATCACTTTCCTTACCCCCGGTTGAATTTTTCCATTACTTATATGAAGCTTATATCAATTTATAATTGTTAATAAAATAAATGAACGGTAAGACATAGGATCCGGCCATAAACGGTACTCTAAAGAACCGCGACAGGTGGTCAGTGTCGTCACAGACCGTGGACGACATTATGATGGCAGTTTGATTTAAATAGAATTTTGTTGCATTGCAGCAAGTGACGGCGAAAGTGCTATTTGGCAGTGTGTCGTCGATCAATGACCTCAAGCGGCAGGAGAAGGCCGAGCGGGAGGTCCGGCGGACGCATTAGGCCATCTAGTAAGAAAGGTATGTAACTAATTTAACATTGGAATACATAGCTTACCGCGGTTTGTTGTAGTTCAATATTTTACCGATAGATGGCACTCTTTATACTTACAGTTGATGTTATTTTTTTAACACAGATTGCGCTATATACTTTTTGTAATATTTCAGATAAGTAAACACACAGACCATTTTCTTAAATTTTCGCGACTAGTACACGTTTTGTTTATTTGCTTTTAATTTCGACATTTCGGCCAGTTTTAAGTAACCCTAGTCACGGAGAAGTAGTCGAAATGTCAAAATAATAATCAACTTAATTAGAACATAGTTGTAATTAAGAAAAACAGTTTTAAGATATCTTCGGCACAAAGTGAATTACTTTGCCTATTCCAGAGTGCAACAATAATTATGTTTAGACTAATTTTGAAATGCCCTTCTTGGTCAAAATAAATCGGCTTAAGAATTCGATATACGTGAGCCATAATAAAAAAAATTTCATCGCCTAATTAATACACAGAAACCAACAAGTACTTAGGATATGTCAATAAATGACTGATACTTGATTATGCAGATGTCAGCTATCTAGATCTCGACGAAAATCAGCTAAATAAACTTAAGCGATTGCAGAATTTCTGTATCCGCTTCATCTACGACTTACGTAAATCTTATACTAACATATAAAGCTGAAGAGTTTGTTTGTTTGTTTCATTGATTGAACGCGCTAATCTCAGGAACTATTGGTCTGATTTGAAAATTTCGTCAATGTTAGATAGCTCATTTATCGAGGAAGGCTATTGACTATATATCATCATGCTAAGACCAATGGAGCGAAGCACCAATAAGGAATGTTCCATAATCGGGGGGTTTTGAAAACAAATTCCACTCCGATAACCTTGCGGGCACAGCTAGTATGATCATATCTCTGAATTTCACCATAAGCTCAAGTGGCTTCTAATACGCTTTCGCCAGGATCCTAAAACGCCCCCATATCTGAAAAGCCGTTTTCATTTGCTTCAATACGGTCATTTGAGGATTCTGAGACCATCTTTGAATTGCCGACTAAGAATGCCTACAAACACTACACAGTTCTATGACAAATCTTTTACTCCACAAGCTGTAAGACTTTGGAACTCAGTAGCTCAAAACATAAAACAAGCCAAGTCTGTGCATTCGTTTAACGACCTCGTGAAACAACGCTATCTCAATATAACTGATTAATACTGTTATTTAGTTGCATGCTTGGGATGGTGTTGTTTGACGACACTCAACTTGAATACATAGATAAATATTATTACACGCCGACAAAGTTAATGCACCTCTGGCTTATTACATTTCCCGCATTAGGACTTCTTTTGTTTACTTTGTCTTAAAAAAATGTAATTAGACAATCGCTTATTATTTTTGTACTTGTCTATGGCCTACGTTGTCTTGGAATACTTCAGTCCACGCGGTAGATTGTTGTATTGTACAGTTTAGTACAAAGACAATGCTAGAACAGGGGGGTGAGACAGACAAGCGAGGATTACGATACGAGCAAGACGTTCAATACGCTATATAATGACGAACTTTGCGCGTGTTATTGAATCGTGCAGTTTGCACTGGTTGCATTTAGTTATATTTGTACAAGTGTTATACGTGTTTGTATAGTTCTAATAAATTCTATAGTAATTCCAACGGCATTTTAATTCGAGTCCCACACTCGTAACAATATGTATGTTTATATTGTAATTTATCTAACATTTCTCTTTATATTTACGTATAGATAAGAATATTATATCTATTGCGTACATACCCCCATCCATACCGAGTGTCTGTCCATCCAAAGGTTGTCTGGAAGAAATCGCTCCCAGCGATAAGACCGCCCATTATTTTTTTGATTGTATGTATATATATATATATATATATGATGTCAGCCCATAAATGTCCCACTGCTGGGCTCGGGCCTTCCATTATAGGGGGGAACGGACAGTATACCCGCCACGCTTGTCCAAGGCGGCTTGGCAGGTTTGACACATCGGTTATCTCGATGTGCAGGTTGCATCACAATGTTTTCCTTCACCGTTTTTAGCACGTGGTAATTGTAACAATATGCACATTAGATCAGAAAACTGACTAAGAGGTGCATGCGTTCCGGTCAGGATCGAACCCGCGCCCTTCGATTTAGGGGCGCGTGCGCTAACCATTACGCTACCACGACTTACAATATTATTTTTTACTTTGCAGATACTGAAATTGTGATAAGAGAAGAAAAATGAAGGAAGCTACGGAGTGATCTCGGAAGAGTTATAACTATGTATAAGAAAATATTATTGTCGATTAATTAGAATATGTATATAAGAATAACAACTCCGTCTTAACACGATTGTTTATAAGGCCAAGATACTACTGCCTTATGTGATAGGAAGCTAAGAAAAATGCGCTATAGAGCCTATTTGTTTCTTAGAAAATAAATTTTGGAATAAGATTTTAAATAAATCGTGTTTTTAGATTGTCAATTTAAAACAATGTCTACTTTAGTATCGAAATTTAGATAAGTTGTCTGACATTAATTAAATGTCATGAAATTGTGTGATTGATTGTAAACATTGATTGTGTGTGACTTTTTTTATTTACCCCGATGCTAATGTGGCCTTCCCTAATTTAATGCATTACGATGGACTCTTCTTCATATTCAGAGACGGTTCTCCTTGCTTCTACCCTTCATACTACATTCAGCAGTAAACAGAACAATGTTTCTTCTTTTTAATTGTTTAAATAACCTCTTTGAAACGTCACTTATGAACGATATTATCAAGATTTAAATTCGTTTAATTTTTAGTTTTTTTGCTATAGTCTATTAAAATTGAAAGAAGTAACCCATGTAATTTCGGCCTTACGAACTGTACAAGACTCTTGCTTCTTGTACAATCAAAGAGCGACAATTTGGTTGGAGCTTTTGCTAGTAGATTGATGTAAATTTAAGACGCTCGTGCGCAGGTTTGCCGATAGCCTCATGATGTCAAGCGTCGATGATCAGTAGGGTTGACAAAAAAGGTTACATAAAAAGTTATTGCAATAAATTTATTATTTAATTTTGTTATTGTATATACTTTACATTAGTATATACAATAATATTGAGTAGTTATCGGCAAACCTTCTTGGCTCGGCTTAAATTCACAGATATTTGACACTAAACAGACTAATTGTACGAAGCCATATAATCTTATATATAAAAATGAATGTTTGTATGTCGTTTATACAATCATAAACTATATACATTTGATCATGTGATGATCTTTAGCAAAGTTGTTGTGCATGAGGCAGAGAAGGTTTCTGAATTGATTCACAATTGGACCCGGTAGGTGGCGCTGCTGGCGGCATATCGATTGAAGCTTTTCCGGGCAGGACGACGTCTGTCGGGACAGCTAGTATTCTATAAAGCATAGTAAGAAATCTAATATATAAAATTCTCGTGTCACAGTTTTCGTTGCCATACTCCTCCGAAACGGCTTGACCGATTTTGATGAAATTTTTTGTGCTTATTCGGTGTCTATGAGAATCGGCCAACATCTATTTTTCATCACCCTAAATGTTAGGGGTAGTCCACCCCTAAATTATTTTTTTTATTTTTTAGACAAAATTTTTAATTTCTATTTTTTTATGATACAACATACAAAAATACATACAACCCTAGATTTTCAACCCTCTACGATCAACCCCTATTTTTTACCGGGCAGGACGACATCTGCCGGGACAGCTAGTACAGGATATATATTTAATTTCCAAATTGCTAAATATATGTTGAAGTTTTTCTGTTGTTGATGATGACATAGATTATTTTTGAGCTTTTTTATATATTCTTTCATACACATATTTTATGTGACTGATAAAGTTGATTTACATTAAATTAGTTACTTATATAATAAGATTAATTCTTATTGATGTAGGATATATGTAAGTAGGTACGGCTATTCCAGGATAACATTAAAAATAACGATTTTAAACCTTTCTTTAATTAGTCACATCTACTTCTCCCAACTATTTGGGGCCGGCATATGTCTTTTCCCTATATACTCCTATATTCAGACATATGTTCTCTGTCCCACCCACACAACCCATCCATCTCTTTTTTGGATCTACCTTTACATTTGTACCCTCAATCTTCGAGTTTAACATATTGTTACGTGCGAGTGGGGGTCGCGCTTGGGATTGGAAGAAAACACCAATTTTTACCTAAACATTTTTCTATTAACTCACACAGCCGTACGTGATAATTGTTTACCGTGTATCCCTTTCTAAACACACAAAACAAAGAAAGACTTTATTTGAAGAAATAGCGACGTAATTACGTTCACATTCATTACACAGAGCTTATTTTGAGAATTTGGACGCCGCATTTTCAGCAAACAACGTTTGCACTCGGCATATTGCTGTGCCGGAATTATATCCAACACAACGCTGCTTTCAGTGCAAATCTTCCTTTTGGAGTAAGACCTAATTAGTAAATTAAATAAATTAATAAAAATAAAACCAACAATAAAATACTTAGTTACTTTAAAATTATAATAAATACAAAACCATATTAGGCGATAAAGCCGCCTATCGTCTCTACCATGACAATATTTTAATTGTGTATTTTTGAAATTGTATACTTAGTAAGCAATAAAGTGCTATGTATCTATCATAGAATTACTTAAATCTATTGGCATATCACTGTGTGTATATCCATGTAACGATATAGATAGATAGATAACACTTTATTGCACAACAAAATATAGAATTACAGAAACAGACCATATTTACAAAAGATTTTTATATTAGAGATATATATATATTTGTCGATTTTTGATTTTCGGCTACAGTCCGACTCACGCCTTCAACACGAACGCACGACATACGTGCTCGTGTACAAACGCTAGTTTTCGCGCTCGCTGCTTGCCTTCAAATAAATCCTTCTGAACTGTATTATATTTGACAAAAAAATTAATCCTTATTTTGACACTGAAACCAACAGTTTCGGTGTAATTTATAAAATTCGATCAAATTTTTGAACAATTGAACTTTGATCTTGAATAACTTTTGAACGCGTGGACAAATCAAAAAATGTTATCAGACCTTTTTTGTAGAGCGTTCAATTCTCTATAAAGATTAGAACAGCGATTTATCATTCAACCAGTCGTTTGAACGGTACAAAAATCAGAAGAAGCAAAAAAAAAATTCCTATGTTATTCCTATGGGAATTAAAAAAATGCGATGAGGACTATCTTAATATTAATATGATGGGCTCATCTTTGCACATAATTTTTACACCCAAAAGAAACTTTTGAGCCTGTTTGGAAAAAAAATTATTTTTTTGGGTCACCCTAATATATATATATATATATATATCGCAGAACGGCCTCGTTCTCACGACATCTCCTTTAGTTATTGCAGGTTTAGTGGGCGTCATCAGGATAAAATGCGAGCATAAAACACAAGGCCACCGGTTTATACACTTTTAATTTAGATTTAAAAGACATTTTAACATAGTTTAGACCGAGCAGCGGGTTCAGGTTCAGGGCACCCGCTCATACTTCCAACTACAATACTTTCTTTAAAATACTCCATGGTCCAACTCGACCTATTGCCATCAACCAAATGTGTCACAAAAACTCCTCAGTCTACCGAAGTAGATACTACCAAAGTATAGAGGGCGTCCTTGACCCCGCTCCGCCATATGCTCTGCTCTGATTGGTCGTTTATTAAATTACAATATTCATAACTTTTATTAGGTTAGAACGATCTTTAAGTTATAGAAACATTTAACAAATCTAATTAAATTAAATTAAGAGTTTTAGAAGTAATTAAAATGTAAACAAATGATATTGTGCGTTATACATCCAGTCAACAATACATCTAATAATTATAGCTTCCCTCCGACATATATATATATATATATATTCTTCTATTCAAGAATTTCGATCTTCATTTCGTTATTCTTTTGTTCATAATCTATTCCTTTCTTTGTCTTTGTCTTTTGCTTCTGAAGTTTTCAACGTTTTACTGAAACTGCTTAAACCAACTAGAATGTTATCATTAAAACTACTATATAGTGTGGATTAACTGTAAACCCATTTATGAAGGATAGAGGTAAGGAGGACCATCTAGTATGGGGGATCAGTTGAAAAAGTGTCCACCTGTAAACAGCAAATTATGGTTCGAAAACTCGTCAAAATAGCGCTAGTGCAGGAAAAGGAAATGATATGAATTTAGCAGTTATAAACGAAGTGAAGTGTGCTGGGTTTGAAAATTTTAAAAATCATAGCTTGGAAAATTTTTGAGATTGAGATTTTCTCGTATTGAAATGTATGTATATAAATGTTTAACCAATTGAGTTTTTGAAACCTATTTCACTATTTAAGATAACTAACTAAATTTTCTGAAAATTCCACCATGAGGAGACATGCAATAGTACATTTTCGTAAAACGCGCGGTGACAAAGAGGAAGTATTTCTTTCCTTCTTTAATCTAGTATCCTACTCTAATTATTTGTGGCGCTATTTTTTTTAACTGAGATGGTTCTTCTTACCTCTACCCTCCATAAACCCATTGTATAATTTAAACTACCCCACGTGATGGACCCGAACAAGGCAAAACTATGTATATTTTATTTAAAATGGGACTATTGAAAATAAAACGCCGTTTTTTCTTAACGTTCGAATCGCAACCAACTCGATTTCTTTTAATTATAAAAACGTCAAAAATCGAGCCGCCAATATTATAATATTTATAAACAAAAAGTATTTATTCCACAAGTTATCATAGATTCAATATTTTTTTACGTTATTTTAATAGAGTTAGTTCTGTTTTAGGTTTTTTTCGTACGTCACATGTTTTATTGTTATTTTGGAATAGTCTGTGCCTTTGTGAGTCTTTACGTTAATGTTACGCAAAGGAAAATTTTATAAAATTTAATTTTGAATATTTTATTAAATAATTACAAAAACTAGCGGTTTTTTTTCACAAAATACCTAAAATATTATACCTTAAACAAACACCTTGACATAAAAAAATCACACAAAAGGGCTAACACCAATTGCAAAATGATTATATACCCAACGTTTCTAAATGAGCACCTATTAATATGCAAACAGCGACTTATAATAAAGGACTTGTGTTGCGAAACCTAACATTTACTACTGGACTACGTGACGAGGTTTGGCGAATTGGGTGACCCCAACCTGATATGATGTTACGAATGCATAGAGGCCTAATCTATGGTGGAATGTGAATGCATGCATACTGGCTGAGTATACGTGGAGAGTTTGAAAAAAGCAGCAGATTTTCTAAGAGAGATTTTTTATTGCATGAGGTCAACAGGCAGATGGCCCACCTGCTAGCAAGCGGTTACCATCGCCTATGCAGGTTAGTAACAAAAAGGTGCTACTAATGTGCTGCCACTCGCTTAAGAGAGACTGGAACCTGGTCACTAATGCCGGGACACAATTCAAGGTGTGACGGCATACTCTAGACCAGGGGTGGAAATCTTGAGCTCTAGAAAAGATAGACAGCTCAATTTTATTTATAAACTTATTAACTGCTGCCGCTCAACGACCCAAAGGAAGTTCTGGCCGGAGGCCAATTCGGATTTTTTTATTGCACGAGTTCACGAGTAACACCAAAGGTGCTACAAATGCGCTGCTGCTCTTGTAAGGGACTGGAACCTGCTTAATAATGCCGAAACACAACTCAAGGTTGTTATGGCGACATACTCTAGACCAGGGGTAGCCATCCAGTCGGGCAAATGCCCTACCACCTGGTATACAATGAGAATACTCCACTCCTTTCTATTCAGCGCTGTCTCCTGCCAGTCATAAGCTTGAAGCACGCGCAGATTAGCTTCGACTACGTCACTTCAGTGATATCTGGGGTGACCAACTGGTCGCCGTCCCGTTGGTCAGCCCAGATAGGCTCTTTTCACCGCACGGTCATCCCCCATTCTATGCAGGTGGCCAAGCCAGCGCAAGCGATGTACTTTGCTCGCGCCTAATATATTGAGCTCGTCCACGAGCTCTTTGATTTCGAATTTTATTTAATGATAATAGAGAGTGGTGAGTCGCCGTCTGCCCCTTTACCACCACTAGTAGATCACCCCAATAGCCCGGTATTTTTTTTCTTATTTCCCACAATAGTCTTACACTGGCCGAGGCTTGTCCTTGAGTGCATTAATGTATGGTGTAGACAGGAACAATTGTCAATGTCACGCCACATTCACTCTATGTGTTAACCTCGCCATGGGACGCAGCCCTCCAAAAATCCAGGGCATTTTTATGGTCCAAGGTCTTTAAAGACAAAGACACATTTTGTATATCCCCAAACTAACCCAGTTACGTTATAGGTAAGTTATTATAGGTAATATACAACGCACTACTCTGGGGCTGATACCAAACATCCAGACCATAGTACATAATAGAGAAAATTCATTTCAGAAATTTACAATCCTGAGATCCGAACCCGAAGGCTCTGCGTTACAGTGAGATAAGCCGTCAAAGGCTTAGCCCGCTCAACCGCAGCGGCCATCAAAAAAAATATACAGTCTTATTCATAGAGAGTTAGAGTAAGTTTGAACGCTTCTTTGTGATTCTTAAAGAAGCGTTAAGATAAGACCGTTGGACTTCACACGTACCTAATATAATTTTGGGCCAAGTTCATTTGTATTTTTTTGTGTTAGTTGTGATTGTTTGGGGTCTTTAACCGGCGCGGGCGCACCGCGGCGTGCGATTGGGCCCGTGATTCCGTGCACTCGCACGCCACAAATGTCTATAATGACATTCGCTCGGGGCGATTTGGACGCCCTGCACACCGATGCGAATTACAAACTTTATTCTATGAACGAATATTGTTGGACAGGGAACAAAATTTTATTTTTATAATCATGTAAAACCAACAAAAACGAACAGCTCTCTATATAGAAATAAAAGCAAGCTGATAATATGTAGAAGTATTAACTTGTTTTTTTTTTAATATTAAAAAAGAATTATAGATTATTTTATCAGCTTATAATTTTTGAATGATTTTTACTAATTGACATCTCTAAAAAAATTTTATTGCGAAGCTAGCACACCAGCAGATATCCAATCTCATGGAAAGTGGTTACCGTCGCCTATAGACGTTTGCAACGCCACGTGCGAAGCAACGCATTGCCAGCTTCTAGGAAGCGATAAAGGGGTGAGTGGAGTGGATTGAGTGGAGGATCAGACAGTAAAAATTGGAATATGGAGTAAGTAGAAATTGAACAGTGGAATGGAAAAGAGACGGTGAATCATCACAAGGACCGTTGCACGCCGAAATCCTGTGAGAGCGGCGCATCAGATACATAGATCAGATACATAGTGATGACCATGTTTTCATTTTTATTCATGTTTTCATGTCATCCGTTTTTTTGTAAGGCGGGAGACATGCTGTTTACGCACAATACTGGGTCCTTTGCAAGGGATTAGACCGTTATCGCATATGGAGGGATTCACTTATAGGTAATCTGTCCATAAATGATCAGCTTGTGCGAGTCTCCACTCGAGATCATTGGACCGCCAATGACTAATACCCACTAAAACCACCACATGCTCCCATGTACCCCGCGCGTATGGTAGGCAAGGCCTGAAACTTCCATGTATTTTTTTTAAGTCGAGGGAATATGCTACCGATTTACGCACGATACTGGGTTCTGGCTAGGGTGAGAATCACGTCGGTCGGGGGCGGCATTACTGCATGCAAAAGTAATCCACCCGCGATCGACTCCAGCTTGTGTGGCGACTCAGAGAAACTGTGTACTACCCACTAAAAACCCCCTCCTCCCGTGTGCCCCGCGCTTTTGTGTAGGAAAGGCTGTGACTTAGAACAGAGTTACTCCCAGTCCGATCCAGCGCAATGAGACTTCCATGTGTACCAACTATTGTCAACATACTACCTGTCTCTCTAAAAATAAACATTCATTCGTCCCCCCAGTTCTGTGGCAACATCTTTATCCGTGGAGGAACGGAGAAAGAATACCAATTCTTGCGGCCGAAGGGCTTGTCGTAAGAGGCGATAAAACAACCCACGGTCAGGTGGTAGGGCATTTTTCCAACTGGATGGCTACCACCCGTGGTCTAGAGTGTGCCGCCATAACAGCTTCGGTGTGTTTAGGCATTAGAATCCAGGTTCCTTTTTCTGCTCCGAGGCTCGCAGCACATTGGCCGCACCTCTGTCCACTATAACCACTTTCTATCACATTTAAACCAGCAGCCTATTTGCTGTACTACAGCAATTAAATAACAACAAAGAATTTAATTTCTGTCCGTAATTAGTTGCCTTATTCGCGCACTTCTATGAAATTCTATGGCTTATAGACTTTAGCAGCCGAAAATCGAACAAAAAATCATAATAAACACGATATAACAAGTAACATAGCCCACATTAAATAAATTAAGAAATAAATATTCAAACAAAATCATTACATCAAAGACATTTGCAAAGAAGTGCACTAAATCTGATTTCGCTAATGTAGAAAAAGAAAAAAATTAAGACTAAGGGTCGCTTGCATACCAATCGCCTTTAAATAAAATTAGTTTATCATATTAAACTGCCTAAATACGTTTTACATAAAATGTATTGAAAGTTCTTCAAACATATTTAGCGACAAGTTTTGCGTTGTGTAAGACGCTAATCGTATTTAAGGGTATTAAATGCGTTTCATGTTTCTTAAATAAATTTAAGGAACGTTATGCAAGCGACCCTAAATTATATACATATATTTGAGCTTAGAAAGCCAATGGTTTTATATAGTCAAAGCCGATGGAGCCAATGACTTCATTTGGCTCTATTTAAAGCTCCAACTTGGAGCTTTAAATATGACTATAATAATATGTTTATAACTGACAACTGTCAGTTATAAACAACTGCCATTATCCACTCGAATTTTAAATAATTCCCAGCAAAAAGTACGAAATTAAACTTCAAACTCATTTAAAATTTAAAAAAAAACAAATGACCACGTAGCTAATCTGTTTTTAATTCGAAACATTTGGCTTAGAGGAAAAATAAAAAACAACAAATAGCGATTCGAAAAAAGAATGCGAAATTAAATCGGAACGCCATAACATTGTGAGAACGTCTAAAAAATCTCATTTTGCGACGAAACGGTCGGGCTACGGGCGAAAGATCATCGTTCTCTCGCGACCAGGGACGGAGTTAGCTTAATAAAATTTAATGACGCTTCTGCATCCTTTATTTAAATGTTGTTATATAACGGCCAAGAATTTTTTACCGTTTATAGAATTAAAAGAACACGCGATACGGAATTAGGTGTATTATTTAATAGTTCATTATTATTAATTATGCTTAATTGTTAACTATTTGAGGGCTAACGAAGTATAATAAGTATTAAAATATACACTTCAGAGACTAGATCATGATGATGCTAAGTCGCTAGTTTATTGGTAGAAGTAGAGATCACGTTATATGCTACCGATATACCCTGGAAATAACAACCATACGACGAAGTGCCTTGTTTCCAATTTCATAATACGTACCGCTAAAGTGTGGAACTACTTACCGTAGTCTGTATTTCCTAAAATTTACAATTTAGATGTCTTCAAATCTCGCGAGAACAGGTATTCTTCACTTTTAATCTTCTAGGTAAGCGTGCTCTATCTTAGACTCCATTTCCACCTCATGTCAGCTGCAATGTTAGTTAATCGTGAACCTGTGCAATATAAACATTTAAAATGTTCAATTTTAGTACGCATAATATTACTATTTAATGCCTTATATAAATATAAGGTAACATAGCTTTTGTAGAACCGTACTGCGCACAATGAATAAACATTATGAAATTCAAATGTGATAATGCAATCAGTCTTCTGTGTACGCTTAAATAAATTTAAACTTTAATACTGAAAAAATTTAACGGAATTTCAAAGACTTATCTTTGTTTAAAATAAAATGGAAAAGAATATACTTTACAAAAATGCTACATAAAATCAAGAAAATTTATATATACACAAGTACAATCGGCGATTTCTTCCTGACAACCTTTACATGGAATATAAAAGGACAACAAATGTGCGGTGGTTGCTAAACCAGCACTTTAAACACAAGTTTATACCAAGATGAATAAAAAATGCATGTAAAATAATGATCTTAATAAACGAGAAAGTATTCCTCACTACAATCCTGCACAGATAATAAATTCAAGTTGCATACAAAACAAAAGTAAAAACAAGGTGGAATTCGTTTAATAGTTATTTAATAGCCCATTATAAAGCTTTTATTGAGTCCGGCACTGACCACTGGTCTCTATAACAGTACTTGATGAATACAGCCTCCCGTCTTATGTAACAGTCCTATGCACGACGCGAAACCGGGAAGTTTCCGACGGACGCTGGTACAAGTGTATCGCGAACCCAAAAAGAAATTCCCAGTCTAAAAAAAATTAAAAACAAATTCCAAATTCAAATTATTATATATGGAATGTTTCAATAGACTTTTTTTAATCTGTGAAATAATCCTATAAATGTAAAAGTTACCCAATTCATATGTGATGGATTCTATTTTAAAACAATTATTATTTGACTGACTCAATTGCCTCTAAAGACTCTAAAGCTGTGCATAATTACTATATTGTTTAAAGTTGGGGATAAACAATAATCTATAGACAATCTTCTTACAAATTCAAAAGTGTCAATATATCTAGCAGCCAGTTAAAGACTAAACATAGTGAAAGAATGTTTTGATTGTGCCCTTACAATGGACGTGTACAGGTCGGTATAAAACTTATAAAGGTAGGGCCCCAGTTGGGACAATGTAAAAGGACGTTTCATACAGATGCAGCGACTAGTTTAATGCGTTGTTTGTGATTAGAAATTGTTATTTTCGTTAATTATTGAGAGATAGGATACGTATATACCACTAAAGTGCATTTGTTACACGTTAAAAGAAGTAGAGGGTCGCCGAAGGCTATGTCCTAGAAGGGACTGACAACGACCACTTTAACGACCGCGATTTTTCCCGTTCCACTTGCTTGCGGACGTTACAATCATAAACTCTAGTGGAACGGTTATTCGACCCACCTCTTGACATGGGTCACTAGTGACGTTTTCGCCACGATCGTAACGACCGCGATCGCCAGGTGGAACGGCTGACGGAGCATTTTGAGCGTTGTGAGCTACTAAAGGAACGCGCTGATAATAGTGTGGCATTGTGTTAAAAGGGCCGGGAGAAGTCCTAAATTTCGTGACGTCACTAATCTAATATATTCAAGCTTTAAGGGCCGCTTGCATAACGATCGCCATTAAATAAAATTACTTAATAATATTAAACTGCCTAAATACGTTTTACACAAAACGTATTGACAGTTCTTTAAACAAATTTAGCAGCAAATTTTGCTTTGTGCAAGACGCTAGTTGTATTTAAAGGTGTTAAATACGTTTTGTGTTTCTTAAATAAACTTAAGCAATCTTATGCAAGCGGCCCTTAAACACGATAATGCTAACGATGCCCAAACACACTTCGGCCTTTGTAGAAAACTCTTTTGCCGTACAGGCTGTTCGTCTGTGAAAATCCCTCCCCTTGAAAATCAGACAAGCTACATTCAAACACTTCATTACTGACCTTTATTTGTCCATTTTGTTTGTAGCAGTAAATAGTATTATTTTTCGCATATAATTATATGTAATGTATACTATTATATCTATTTAAATATGTATATCTATATTAGTTTATTATGGTTATTATTTTGTTTTTTGACTTATTACGTTTGAATTAATTTTAGTTTAGTTTAATCACCAAATTTATTCTTGTAATATCTCCTTGGACACCGGGTTGCCTGGAAGAGATCGCTATAAGCGATAAGGCGGCCCATTGTTTTAATGGAAATGTATATTAAATGTCTAGGTTTAAGTTATGCTAAACAATAAAGAGTTTTCATTAATTCAAACACGAAATTTGACCTTTTAACGAAAGTTTCAAATATTATAACTACCTGTACGAGCAGTGTTTAACCGATTAAAAAATAATTTATATGGAAATAAAAGTAATTCCGAAACTGCTGTTTTAATTCAATAATTTCTTGATGTAAAATTGCAAAGTATTGTTACCCGTCGACAAAGTAAATGCACACCTGATTTAGTACCTTTCCCGCGTTTGGACTTCTTTTGTTTATTTTGTGTTTAAAATTTGTAAATGAGAAAAAAAACGTCCTATTGCTATTGTACTCGTTTATGCCCGCAAGAAAACGTAATCTGCACAAGATTACGTTTTCTTAGTAATTCAGTCCACGCGGTCAATTGTTGTATGGTATAGGTTAGTACAAAACAATGCCCGAACGGAGGGGTGAGGCAGTCAAGCTAGGATTACGATACGAGCAAGACATGTACATTCGATTAGCTCGATATAATGACGGACGTTGCGCATCTTATTGAATCGTGCAGTTTGTACTGGTTGTATCCAGTTATATTTGTACTTGTTTTATACGTGTTTGTATAGTTCTAATAAATTCTATAGTAATTCCAACGTCATTTTAATTCGAGTCCCGCACTCGTAACAGTATGTAACACTAGGGACGGAGAAGTCTCACGAATGTGGCCAGCTGCGAATAGGACGAGAGAGGGATCAAAAAATCGTGAAATTCTTGTAACATAATTTGTTGATGGCCCCTTGAGTAGCCATTGAATATTTTATTTATTTATTTTTTCTCTATAAATAATACGCAATTGGCCACAATCAATTACTGTAATATTATCAAGTTAAGCCCGAACATAAAGTCTTCCATACGATGTGATTTGGAGAACATTAGTAATTTAGAATTTAAAAGCAAAAAAAGTATCTTGCTAAAGAAATGATACTGCACTATTGAAGAATAATTAAATGACAAAACTTTATTACATAGCAACTCGCTCCAACCTCTTATACTATATTTTGTATAACGTTTTTATCTTGCCAAGCATGTAACGAATTTATGGAGATATGTTGTAGTATAAAATTTTAGTAGAAGTCATTTTTATAGCTATAATAATATTTTGCTTTCCTTTTTATTGTGTCTTTGTCTTACTTAGTATGCACTGCTACAACTCCAATAATTCTTCTTAAAGTAATTGTGTAACATATTTCTGTAAAAAAATATTTATTTATTTAGGCACACAAACAGCACACACATTATGGTTACATTACATATCATTCACTACAAAGGTTCTGATGTGTGGACGGACCCATTAGAGGAGTGCACAGCATTTACAATTTAAATGTCAATTCCTAGTAATTTAATTAATTAATGTCAACATTATGCATATGTCAAGTAGAAATATTATAAAAGTTAATGAATGTAAATAATGTTGTCAAAAGAAAATAAAGGAAAGCAAAAAAAAATAAAAAAATGCAAGAATTAAATTAAAAATAATTATATAACTATGTACAAGCATAAACATGAACGAAACGGAATGAAAATAAATATATGTGCGTGTACATACACGTAAGAAGTAAAACTCATAAAGAAGTTATTTTTCCTTATTTTTCGAAAAATGATCTACTATATGCGCAACTCTACAGAAATTGGTTAAATAAAGTTAAATTAGATAAAGTTTAAACAAAGGGCTTTTATTATCATAGACATGAATACAATTAATACAATTATTTCATTTTACCTTGTTGCTACTTAAAGATGGCGCGTAACGAAAAAATGTGACGCGTAACCGAAAAATGTGACGGTAATTTTTTTCCAACGTCGATAAAGAAGTTTCACTTAAAAAAAATAGAGTTAATCAATTTTTAACTAGACGTGCTGCTGGGGAGTTTCTTGTCGCTTCTTCTCCTTAAACCGTTACGAAGCGGTGTACATAGACTAGGAAGTAAAATTAAATTTTAACTTATTTGTATTGATCTTCAAAAGGTGTTCTCCAGTGGAACTTATTTAGAATTAAAATTTTGAATTTTAAATTCGCCCCAAAAGCAGGCAAAGGTATATTAGTCCATACAGCCAATTCTGAAGCTTGAATTACGCAATTGAATTGTAGGCTACAACTAAAGCCATTCAACCGATTTCTTGTGAAAACTCGAAAAGCCACATGTGACTATACAGTTGGGAGAACTTTAGTGAACATTCGTATTGTTTTTCTTTTTTGGAAATTACAAAACATTTGAATTGATTTATCCTATTGCTCTTTCTGTGTTATATAATTGCTAGTGACTATGAACAAATGCATGTTATTCATAACGTTAAAAAGGCTATTAATAATTAGCTAGATTAGTGTATATGTTATAGTCAATGTTCGATATGCAGTCTCTTCTTTATATCATAGTAAACTGACACAGAAAGGTTCGAAAGCATATTCATAGCCCGTTCCTATATGTCACAAACCATTCATTGATCATACTATCACTTAAAATTTGTCATAAATTCCGTACAAGTAATGAATAAATTAACCAATGGTGAGAGAAGTGAATAAATAGTAAGATATAGGACCCGGTCTTAAAATGTCTAAGGGCTTTTTCACATGCATACGGTTGCCGCGCTGTGTTAGCTAGCTCGTTCACATGCACACGGATTACACACGGTCTCCCGGCGACGGTGAGAATGGCTGTAGTATTGTCAAGGTACTAGAAACGTCGTTTTTTATTAATGGAACGAAAAAAATCAAATAATCTTACTTCTGTTGTATCGACGTCTACAGCGGCAATTTCATTACACACGTAAATAATTTGGTTCCATCTATACACCATACGAATAGGGTTGCCAACATTTTTTCAGTAGGGAAAAATAACGTATTTGGAAAAAAGTCTTTTTCAAAATTTTACTTATTTCTTCTCTTGAAGACACTATTTTTGTATGCTTCTACTACACACTTACAACTTTTCATTATCGTTATTTTTTTGGAAGCTATCTTTACTTTCCCAATTTAAATAAACAAACAATTCATTTTTATCAAACATATAGACGTCCTGTTCCTTTCTTTTCGCCATTATAGGTACATTACTGAATAAACTCTTTCAGTGAAAGCTGGGTCGAGAAGAGTTCAGTAATTATCCATATAAGTAATTCGTTTTACGCATCAGAGTAAATATTGGAAATAGAGTATTTTCACATACTTTATTTTTATGCAAAAATACATTTACCAAAAATAAATTAGGATACATTATTATGAAGTATGTTTGGGAACCCTACATATGAATAGCATTCCCTGCTCTCACCGTGCCATTTTGTGCTCGTGTCACATGAACGAATCTTATACAAGTCAATAAATTACTACAAAGACAGTTGCCGTGTCGAACCGTGTTTAAAGTGGATAACTACGGGCGACACACGGTCACGGCACGGTCGCCGTGCCTTGTGAAAGCTGTCTATGTAGCTCATACATTTCTACTGCTAATACCACGACCGTACGCATGTGAAAAGGCCCTTATAGTTACATCATGCATCCGTAACGTAATCGTATTGGTTTAGTTAATTCTAAGATGAATTTCTCCTGAACAGTTGTGTAATGAGGAAAAACCAAAAAAAAACTTCTCATATCCGTGTAATTTTTACATATTATGTAATTAAATGTCTTGTCAGTATCTTTACCTTACTTACGAAGTAAACTATTACACACTGACTGAGCTAGCCACTTTGTTCGAGCAAAACTGGTTTTAAATTCATATATTCTGAACTCTGAAAGACAATTTAACATACATACATACACTAATTTTTTTAAAAATATCCTATTTTAATGTCTAAACTTTGCATCGAAATCTATTCAACTGTTTTAGAGACTTTTCAAAATGAATTTTCAGAATGACGGAGGGGAAATACTTAAGTTAATGAATGTCATTTTTGACTTAATAGCATTTATATAAAAATCACAGAGAATCAAATTTTATCTATAACTAGCTTCTGCCCGCGACTTCGTCCGCGTGGAATAGTTAAAAAAAGCGACTTAAAAAAACCCCCCGATTTTGAAACATTCTTCATTGGTGCTCCGCTCCTATTAGTCTTAGCGTTATGATATATAGCCTATAGCCATTCTCGATGAATAGGCGAGCTATCTAACACTAAAGAATTTTTCAAATCAAACCCGTAGTTCCTGAGATTAGCGAGTGCAATCAAAAAACAAACTCTTCAGATTTTTATACTAGTATAAGATTACCTGCAACTTATATATTATAATATATTTGACGAATTAATCACTTATATAAAAAATCTTATTTTTCAGATGTAGCTACGTTATTATAATAACAGCGTTATTACTAAATTACGTGAAAAGCGAACAAATGAAGACAAAATTAAAAACAAACCATTCAGCTAATTGTCCATTTGCGAGATTTATTGAAGATATATTTAAAACACACAACAAAAGTTCCGAAGCAGGTATTTATGTGAAAGATAATGCTAGAGCAAAGTTATTCTTACATTCGTTATCAAATATTACAAACCACAACTCAAATGATAATCAAGAAGCAATCGTAAATGATATAATTGCTACTATAAACAGAATTAAAAACAATATAACTGCTAATGATGTAAACAATGAAGCTATAATATTAAATATGCCAGATAAAAGTAAAAACAAAAATGTAAACCAAATAAAAAGTGGTATAGAAGACAAAGTAGATGTAAAACTTCCAAACTCTACAAGAAAGGATACTGCTAATCATTATAAATCTGCTGAAGATAAGAAAGTAACCACAGAAAAGATTAAATACGTAGAAATCTTAACAGTAGAGCCTAATAACACAAACATTTCTAATACAACTTCACACAATATTATTGAAGTTCTAAAGCATCTAATGCCAATGTTCAATAGCACGTTGACAAAAGAACTGCACAATATAACGATTATAGAAAGAAATCACCTCAAAAATCATTCATTTTCCGCTACTAAGAACGTATCTACTATTGTTGTAACATACTGTGATAAAGAAAATTTCACACACACAAATATAACTGAGAAACAGGTGCCTCAAAACATCACTAAAGTTCAGCCTGATGAGTATGACTACTACTTAGAAGATGATAGAGATGAAGATGACGAAGATGAAGATTTATACGACGAGAAACCAGCAAATATAACAATAGGTGAACATAAAGATATAATGGAAGCAGCTGAATATGGAATGCAGAAAATGCACGAGCTATACAGCGTTCTGGAACCAAAGTTATACTCTATGGGTAAGCTAATATAATTTTAAATATTTAACAGATTTAATTAAATCTGAGAAAAAGTTTAAAACTTACATATATAAAAGTTATCATTAGTAACCGCAGCCAGAAGAGCTTGAAGAGTTTACATTAAAAAAACTAAAATGGGCTATCAAGTTTAAAAAATAAAGATAGATAGATAACTCTTTATTGTACACCAATACAAACATGAACTTAAGACTAAAATTATATCTAGTTATGTACAAAGGGCGGTCTTATCGCTAAAAAGCGATCTCTTCCAGACAACCCCAGAAATGAAATTATATGATAATGGCGATGGTGGTATACGTAACATATAGTACAAACTACTTACATTTTAATAATAAATACATAAATTTGTAATATTCGTTAAATACTATGTTGTACTTAATTTAACTTTTACAAATTAATTCTTAATTGTTTAGTTACCAGCGCCAAACGCAGACGTAAGTAATAGAGTAAACCAAAATGTTCACCTATTTCTAATTAAATTACAAGAACAATTTATAGCTGTTGTGACTCTGTGTTTATTTTGAAGAAGCTTCTGGAGCTGACGACCATTCACTGCATTTTCTGTTTGATCTTGAAAATCATAAAAAATATACTAAAAATAGAAGAGAGTGCTGTCAGTCAAATTTATTTGTTAACAATATCATTGTCTTCAGGACTTTGGTTGGACGATACCAACCCAGCTCGTTACGTGGCAGCATTCAACGCTCCAAGCGAAGACGCTGCAAGATACTCCAGATATGGTTACGCTTCTCTTCAAGCTGCCACTAGGCTGAAGCAACTCACTAGGTCAGTGGTATTAATCTTAGAATCCTCTTCCTGGCTTTGTATTAGTCGATGCATTTTCTGTGCTAAGTTTTTATAATCATGTCTGACATTTCTGTCTCAAATTATATTCACGGACTTTATTCGACATGTTCCATCTACGGTAATATGTAGGTATCTTTATTTTACCATTATCACATTCTTGGGAATAAATCGATAATCAATTTATCTAATACTTGGTTTTGTAGTTTCGAGAGTGGAGATCAAAATAAGACCATTTATGACCCTAAAAATTCCTTCCTACAGCGTAGATATTCCTAATCAATTGTGTAAGTTTTATATCAAACACTTCATGAGGAAAACCATATAGATTTGTGTTACTAAGAGGACATTTTATAATGTTTCATCAATTATTAATAAATAAATTGATAGTAATTATACTTCAATAGAATCAAAATCAACCAGATTTTAAACTGGACAAATAAACACTTAGTGCAGACCTTTGTCTTCTCCATATTTTATTTTATCCGTGCAGGAACGGAGAAAGAATACAATTTCCTGCGGCCTGGCGGCCTGTCGTAAGAGGCGACAAAACAACCCACAGCCAGGTGGTAGGGCATTTGCCCGACTGGATGGCTACCACCCCTGGTCTAGAGTATGTCGCCATAACAACCTTGAGTTGTGTTCCGGCATTAGTGACCAGGTTCCAGGCTCCCTAAAGAGAGCAGCAGCGCATTCGTAGCACCTTTAGTGTTGCAAATGTCCATAGGCGATGGTAACCGCTGTCCATCAAGTGGGCCGTCTGCCTGTCTGCTGATCTCCTGCAATAAAAAAAATACGGTTTTGTACGGTTCGGAAACTTGGACTATAAAGACAGACAGGCAAACAGATACAAAATTGACGCGTTTGATATGTGGTGTTGGCGTCGAATGCTACAAATTCCGTGGATAAATCGCCGGATAAATGCCTCCATACTGGAAGAGCTTAGCATTGCAGATTGCCAGAGGTTACTAGTAGTTTGCCGACAACGGAAAGAAACTTGTGGTCACGAGCAAATTTGAAGGCAAGGAACCTCGTCACCAAACGGGTGGATCGACCAGGTTGCTGACCAACTGGACAAATCGATAATTTCGGCCCTCCACCGTGCTCAAAACTGATCTCGGTGGAGGAGAGCACTTATTCACTACCAATAAGTCACAATCCTTAGCAGTGAGGGAATTACCTGTGTCACAAACCAAATTACATAAATTATATCTTCAGTACAATATCGTATCATGATTAACCGTTAAATGAGTAATCCATACACATTAATTAACCTTAACCAACTGACATGGCTGTGAATAATTTGTTAACTCGATTTATAAAATTATTATCGTGTTTATGCAAGACGTTGCTGGCATTTAGCCTCTCAGGTTCTCATACAAAGTTGCTAGCCTGATTAGTAAGCGGTCGAGGTCTTGATTGTATCTTACTATTTAGTCTACTTAATTTTGAATACTAAATAATTAGATAATTTTTATTATAAAGTTTTTCAACTGTTCAAAACGGGGCTTTTCATAAGCAGTGGCGGATTTACCAAGAGGCTGAGTAGGCTGAAGCCTAGGGGGGCAGATTTTGAAGGGGCGGCAAATTTGGAGACAATGTTTATTTTTCTTACAGAAATTAAAAAAATAATGTCTATATAGCTAAATGTTCCTGATTAATCACATCACACTTTAAAAAAATCCCCATTTATATTACTTGTTCAACCGACGTTAAAAAAATCAAAATCCACTCTCAATTGAGTTGAATCGTGGACTTCAAATAAATAATTATTCAATAATATGTTTCACCAATTAGATACTTTTTATCTATAATTTTAGTAGTAGCGGCACGGTAAGAACATATACATCGATCCGTTAGTTCCAAAACTACGAATTACAGGAAAAAGGTAGTGTAATTAAGACCATAGTGCACAAATTTTAAAGGTAAAATTTTATTATAAAAAATAATGTAATTAATATGATTGTGAATTAGGATATCGATTTGTAGAGGTCGGTAGGCGCGTCAAAATCTGAATAGCTTACAGGGGGCAAATGTCTAAGCCCGCCCCTGTTCATAGGAGACTTTTATGTTTGTAAAAATATTAATTTGGATAACTAAGAAAGGACTATTATAAATAAAAATTTTATACTATGCATATCGTACTTATTTTTTTACATTTGAACACCATCACTAATACTTATCATTTTTTAATTAATTTAAATAAATCTATCTATACTATATAATATAATAAAACTGTAAATGGTTCGAGTTTGTACAATGCGTTTAAAAATTTGAAAAAAATCAGGGCATTCATTCGGAATAGGAGATTCCGAACATGCAATTTTTAGAATTTTCGTCTGTCAGTTTGACTGTTAGAACATTACGTGAAACGGAACGGATGTGAACGTGAACGGATTTAAACTAAGCTAACTTATATCCGAGAGCGTAACTGAAGATACTTTTTATTATTATTGCTGGAGTACAGCAGACAGGCTGACAGCCCAACTGTGATGGAAAGTAGTAACTGTTGCCTAAAGACATTAGCAATATCAGAGGTGCTGCCGATGTACTGCTGGCCTCGAAACGGAAACTGGAAACTGACCACTGATCCCGGAACACATCTCCAAGTTGTTGTGGCGACATACTCTAGACCAGGATTGGTAGTCGGGCAAACGCCCTACCAGCTGGCTGTGGGTTGTTTTGTCGCCTCTTACGACAGGCCGCCCGGCCGCAGGAAATTGTGTTCTTTCTCCGTTTCTGCACAGATAAATAAGATCGTTTTCGTGGGATAGATGAAAACAGCGAAAAAGACGGCACTGCGATCGCATCTTTTTTCGAAACGACTGAACATATATAAATGAAACAGATAACAGAGTGGTGGCTCATAACCCGAATTAACACTTAGGATACATTTAATGCCGATAAATGAAGTATTTTCCTTAAAATAGACGGATTAGCAAAATAGATAGCGCTACAATCGCGTCTTTTAAATACCTTCTTCTTCTTTGTTTGAGGTTATGGCTCCAACACTAGGATTTTAAATACCTACGTTATCATAAACATTTCATTCTTTGTATTACTTCAAATTAGGTTGGCTTCGACTCGCCTCTATGTTTTGCTAGGCAGTTGTGTAGATTATAATATTATACTTTTTTTATATAATAATATGCATGTAATTATATTTAAAAAACCCAAATTGTGTTTTTGTGTGAGTAAAATAAAACTACTGGCTAGGGTTTGACACGCGACGCAGCTGCGAGGTAAACTCTAATTCCCCTATAATCGGAGGCTAGAGCCCAGCATTGGGACTATGTGCTCGTAGAATCCTTTATAGAATCGTAAACTATACATTTGATTATGTGATGATCTCTAGCAAAGTTGTTGTGCATGTGCCAAAGAAGGTTTCTGAGTTGTTTCACAATTGGACCCGGTAGGTGGCGCTACTGTCGAAATATCGATTGAAGCTTTTCCGGGCAGAGCGACGTCTGCCAGGACAGCTAGTATATTATATACTTTCATATGCATTTAGTAAAAAGCTGTTATTTTGACATTGACAAACAGACACTTCAGTTTTATTTATCTGTAGGTATATATGTATAGTATACATGTAATTATGAATATGCTTAAATTTCACGATTTGTAGGCGTGATGTTTATGTTATTTATATTCTAAGCCTTGAATGTTGCAATAACACGTTTGCAGCATGCACTGAACGTTGGAACTGGTATTTTTTTAATTATAACTACAGGTTTGAGAGGATGTCCAATACTAGTTTTCGTAACGGTTTTACTTCATATTTATTGAATTTGTTACGGTGTGTAGTGGAAACCTCGTGAGAATTATTTTATTATTCAATCTGACTCAGTTTTCTGTCTACATGTTTTTAGCTTAGACCTTGGCAATTATTCCAATGAAATAAGTGACAAACTAAAAAATTTAAGAGTAGTTACTTAAACAATTACTAATTCCTAACATCTAATTAAAAATAAACTAAATCATAAATAAATTAAACAAAAATAAACGTCATATTTTAACCTATAGAAAAGGAAACTAATTTCTACTTACATACTAATCTCTTTCTACTAATTTCTTAAATTTATTTTTAATTAGATGTTAGAAATGGTATTCAAATATATAAGTATGTTTATTAGAAAATAACTATTAAGTACAAAAAAGTTAGTAAATTTCAGTCGTCAACATTACTAATAAAAACAAATATTATAAACTACTAGAGATCCTAGCAGACTTTGTCCTGCCCTGAAAAATAAAAATCTAGGAACCAATACTAGCGCCACCTACCGGTTCCAATTGTGAATCTAAACCATTCTCGAATCCACTTGAACACACATAAACAATTTTATCGAAATCGGTCCAGCCGTTCAGGTGTTCAGTCACATAAACACGCACAGAAGAATTTTATACGTAAAGATAGAAGATATACATAAATTATTTATTAGAGCGACATGAAGATGGAGATGTATGTTACATACAAATTTACGTCTCATGGTATATTATATTTTTGTTCCGTGCAGGAACGCAGAAATAATACAATTTCCTGCGTTGGGACGGCCTGTCGCAAGAGACGACAAAACTACCCACAACCTTAAATCGTGTTTTGCCATTAGAGACCTCGTTCCAGACTCCGTGAAGAGAGCAGCAGCGCATTTGTAACTCTTTCGGTGTTGCAAATGAACATAGTCGATGGTAACCGCTTGCCATAAGGTGGGCCGTCTGCCAGTCTGCTGAACTTATATAATTTAAAAAATAGCTCATTCAAACGGTATATATTTGTGCTTTGTTGGAGCGGCTGATGCAATTCACCTTTCAAATATCTGGTTCATCTTGCATACTAAATAAATACAGTGTTAATATCAACTTTATGAATGTGAAAGCAAATTTATTTGCTTGTTTCTTCTTGAAGACCTTGGAAATAGAATGACTGACATGCAGGTCCGGATCTAGGGATCTAGGGATCTAGGATACAGGGACTTAGGATCTAAGGATTACAAAACTTTGCCCATTGAGATGTCCAGTACTAGCGCGTTGGGCGCGTAGGAATAGGTCTAAAACCGGCATCAGTGGCCAGGTTCCAGTTTCTCCTTCAAGACCGGCAGCACATTGGCAGGACGCATAGGCGGCGGTAACCACTTACTATCACAGTTGGGCCGTCAGCCTGTGTACTGTGCTTTAGCAATGAAAAAAGAACCACAGACGCACGTGTGTCCACTAGTAGGCGACTGATGGTTGAAATGATGATTAAGGTAGATTGATATAGGTGACCGAGGGCGACAATTTTCAGTTTTTCTTTAGTCTTGGGGGGTCTAAAAATGTAGGGTTTTCTTTATTTATTGTCCAATACGCTTATTCATATATTCCTCGCAAATTTTTCCATACACGTTACTCATACGTCAGATCTCGGTCTAATGTTGTTAGGTCTAGTCTGTTTTGATCCGGGATTGTTGTCATATTGGTGTGTATTTTTTAGAATCTTTAATCAATTTGTAGTTGGTGCTGGGATCAAGTCCTAGATTTTATTTTTTTTAAAGACCTCAAGTTAATTAAAGTTATGTGGATACGAAACGTCAGAAGCTGTATATTAAATAAAGATAAGAAATCCAGTATCTCAGAAATTACTGATTTACTATATGTATAAAAATTGTATTACATTTATTAAAAAAAAACTACCTTAGTAGCCATGTGATGTAATGATTGTAATATTAGTTTTATAATTTACATAATAACGTCATTTAATTTACATTTTAAAACAATTAGCATTAAAATAAATAAACAGTCTAAGAAGTCAGCTAATTATTACGGATACATAATTATTAAAAAAACTGCAGACGAGCGATTAAATAACCGCTTGTGAAATAAAACATGAACTTTGTAATTGGTTATTCTAAATTTACAAGTTGTTTCGTGCTTCATTAATGTAACTTTAAGATAATTATGCTAAATCTTAGTGGAGATATTATTTATTATTTAATTGTGATCTTTGAAAATATCAGAAGAATGGTGCATATGTGATATATATTCCACCTGTAAGAACGAAGCGCTTTGTATCTAAATTCATCAAACGAAACGAAAAGGAGTGGAAACTCAAAAAATCTCATTGTAGGAGTCTGTCTATCCCGATACTTATAACCTGGGTGCCTTCAAGTTCCATGTGAAAAAGCACCTTCTAGGTAAGCGTGTTCCATCCTAGACCACATCTTTGCTCCATATAGAGCGAGATTGTGGTCAAACGCAAACCATTACAATAAGAAAATGCAGTTTTTTGACTAAATTTTAAAGGCACATATTGAACTGCTGTTAAAAAGACATAATTATAATAATTCCCTAAAACCCCTGCCGGCGATCTTGTGCAGGTCTTCAGTCAACTGGGCAGGCGGGCGTCCTACGGTACGTTTGCCGACACATGGTCGCCACTCCAGGACTCGATTGTTTCATCGGCCGTTGGTCCTGGGACAGACGTGACCGGCCCACTGCCACTTCAACTTGCTAATTTTGCAAACTTTGTCGGTTATTTTCGTTCGTATTTAAATGCGTTTAAATAAGCGCCCGTCTGCTGCACTGTTATGAAATACCTACGTGGTCTAGCTTCGAATTTAATCGTTAAATAACAAAGACTCCTTTCTTTGTTGTTACTGAATTTCGTAAACTACCGCTAACTTTGAATTGTAATCCTGAAGAAACTATCCATTTAATAATATCAAAAACTGTCAACAGTAAGGTGTATTTACCATTATCGAAATTATTACAAAAAAGGCTTAGCCGGCTCAACCACAGCGGCCATCATATAGAACAATTATTATATATATAATATCATCCCATAAATGTCCCACTACTGGGCTCGGGCCTCTTATTATAGGGGCAACAGACAGTATAGCCGCCACGCTTGTCCAAGGCAGCTAGGCAGGTTTAACACATCGATTATCTCGATGTGCAGGTTACATCAACACTGTTTTCCTTCACCATTGTTAGCACGTGGTAATTGTTACAATATGCACATTAGATCAAAAAACTGACTAAGTGTTGCATGCGTTCCGAACAGGATGAACCGGCGCCCACTGAATTCGGGGCACATGCGCTAGCCATTACGCTACCACGACTTTGTTTAATTGAATAATGAATTATCTGTACACGACCAAAATAAAAGCTCAGAGCAGTGCATTTATTTGTTTTCGATACGCAGTGTTGAAACTCACAAGCAGTCAGCAACGTCATTAGTGATATGAAATACAAAAACATTTATCCATTCACTTACTCGTTCTTTCGTGCGATCTTTAACATTGCAAAATTGCTACAATTTCGAAACCTGTGATGCAAAAATATTTCATTTAATTCTGTAGTATCGAAATTATTATGAGACGTCTGTGAAAATCTTTACTGCTAAGTCGCGTACACATTTATGTATATAAAAAAAACAATTAACAGTGTAATTACTATTTCGCACGTGAAGATGCAGCTTTATCTGATTAGGGTTATTTCTTACATAGTAACATTTAAAAATGAACAATTTAATTTTTACTAATATATTTTTATGATTATTAAAAACTAGTATAAAGGTACCTGTGATTAAAACGAAGAGAATACTTGTTTATTGATGATTACCGGTACCTAAATATTTTGGGACATGTATCTTAGAGCTGACTCGAAGGCACTCTCACGGAAAATCGGACTGAAACGGTTAACAGCTTTGAACTAATCGTGCTTTGTGGGACGACTGAGAATTCTAATGGCCCAATTCCCCCTCCCGCTATCTTATTTTCCCTTCCCCATCTTCCTTATCCCATCTCTTTATTCCATTACTCTATCCCATCCTCCTTCATCCCTTTCTCCTGTCTGTCTCCCTGTCTCCTATAAGTCCCAGATTGACCCATCGAACTTGAAGGAGCCCAAGTCACCGAAAACAAAATCTGGGAATCCGCGAACTGCAAATAGTGGTTTACAATAGTGAATTTAAGCAAGTCAAGTCTTTTATCCGTGCAGGAACGGAGAAAGAATACAAATTCCTGCGGCCTGGCGGCCTGTCGTAAGAGGCGACAAAACAACCCACAGCCAGGTGGTAGGGCATTTGCCCGACTGGATGGCTACCACCCCTGGTCTAGGGTATGTCGCCATAACAACCCTTAGTTGTGTTCCGGCATTAGTGACCAGGCTCCAGTCTCCTTCAAGAGAGCAGCAGCGCATTAGTAGTACCTTTGGTGTTACAAATGTCCATAGGCGATGGTAACCGCTATCCATCAAGTGGGCCGTCTGCCTGTCTGCTGAACTCCTACAATAAAAAAAAAAATAAAAAAAAAAAGTCTGGTCTGGTTTTCCAATGGTACAATGGGGATGAAGGAAGCAGCTCGTGCAATTCTAAGGAACACTCCCCGAAATGTATCCGATAGAAGACAGTCAGCCCCGCGACCTTGCGTCCATACTTTATGCCGCATTACAGCCTTGAGTTGTGTTCCGGCATAAGTGGTCAGGTTCCAGTTTCCCTTAAGAGAGCAACAGCGCATTAGTAGCATTTGTTGTTGAATATGTCCATAGGCGATGGTAACCGCTTTCCATCAAGTGGCCTGTCAACCTGTCTGCTGAGCTCCGGCAATTAAAAAAAATATAAAAACATGTTATTAGCCGAAAATCGGAGCTCGGTCGCGCCCCAGTACTAAAATTAAATACTGTACTGAACCAACGGTATAACCTCGGCAATACACCTTCTCTGTCCTTCGATTCCGACGAGACTACACATTACAGATTTCAAAACGTTTTATAATCCCGTTAGCATATCGTGTGCGAAATCCAAACGGGTTCGCCTCGAATAACGGATCTAAAAGTGGACGGACTGGTGTGTCTGCGTACATCTTATACCTTTTATTTTGTTTTCAAATTGTACTATGTAACAGGTCATGTTATTATATGTGCAGTTATGGAGAAAAAGTACTAATCCCCAACGCCGGATGTAATAATAGTGATAACACTTTATTGCTCACCAAATACATAATTTCAAAATATACAATTATAATATTGTCATGGTAGAAACAAAAGGCGGCCTTATCGCTGAAAGCAATCTCTTCCAGGCAACCTAACTTAAGAAATAATTTAATCTAATCTGGCGATGTAGGTGGTGCAGATCATTAAATATCAAATAACATAAATAAACATACTTAAACTAAATAATTTATAAATAAATAAAAAATACACATACTTAAACTAGTTTATAAATTAAATACATACATATATATCAAATAGTCTATAATATAAGAACTAGGCATAATTATTTAAGGAAAAGTAGTGTTTTCTGAGTGCGTTCTTGAATGTAGGCGATGTTTTGGCCTCTCTGACAGTAAGAGGCAGCGCATTCCAAAGTTTGACAGCCTGCACTGTGAAAGAGTTATCATAAAAGGATGAAGTGTGTGCATGTGTAGTGAGTTTACGATACGTATGAGTGCGCAAATTGTCGGAAGTAGAAAGGCGAAGGAATTCTAAACGTTCCTTAAGGTAGGGAGTACTACTAGGGGTAAATAATATGTTATAAAGTAATGTGAGAATGTGAGTATTCCGGCGAAAGCGAATAGGGAGCCACTTGAGTTTTTCACGAAATTCAGAAACATGGTCATATTTTCGCAAGCCAAATATGAACCTAATACAAAAATTCGGAAGTTGCTCAAGTTTACTTAGCTGTTCTATGGTTAAGTCAAGATAGCAGGCGTCAGCATAATCTAAAATGGGTAACAAAAGAGACTGTGCAAGCATAAGTTTGGTGGCAGTAGGCAGAAAATTTCTCAGCCTTCTCAGGGATCTAGAAGACAGAAAAACTCTCCGACTTAATTCGGAGAGGTGAGACTTCCAAGACAGGTCACTATCGATGACAACACCCAGATTTTTGACAGTGTCACTCAATGGGATACAAGTGCCGTCAAAAACAATTTTCGGTAGGGTAATTTTTAAGTAATTTTTACCAAAGCTGTTGTTGTACTATGGCCTGGGCGGAAACCCGATTGAAAAGGATTCATTAATGAGTTATAATTTAGGAAAATGCTTAATTGTTTATGGATTAGACGTTCAAGAACTTTGGATAGGAAGGGAAGAATGGATATCGGTTGGAATTCAGAAAAGGACGTGGGATTAGACTTTTTAGGGAGAGGAATAGCTTGTGCCTCTTTCCAGGCTGCTGGAATAGTACCACTAGCCATGGATGAGTTGAGGATATGAGTAATAATCGGGTTAATGACATCAAGAATAGGGATAATCATATTGCGACTAATACCATCACTGCCGACAGAGTTTGAAGTGATGGATTTTATGGCACCCATAACATCACAATCAGATAATGGTCTGAGAAAAAAAATGGAATGAGAAGGAGTTGGAGCGGATGAACGATTTTTTAATGTCTTAGACTTTATATTATTGTCAAAATTTATAACAGTCGTGAAATGTTGATTGAGATTATCAATATTGAAGTTTTTTGGAACAGAGTTTTGCTCTGATTTACCAACTCCCAAGGATCTCAGAAATTTCCAAACTTTAGAAGGATTATCTATGTCAACTGATTGATGAATATACCGGCGTTGTAGTGATACTTACTTTACATACTACTTTTGACTTTTTTTTCATCTATTTTGACATCAAACAGATATGTTAGTTACACTATTTATAATTCAAGAACGGCTGTACCGATTCGGTTGAAAATTGGTGGGGAGGTAGCTTAGAACCAGGAGATGGACTTGGGATACTTTTTATCCCGTTGGAACTGATAGGCGCTGAGATCGGGTTCTAGAATCCTTCTAATCACCTGGACCGATTTTGGTGTTTTTTTTTTGTGTGTTTGAGAGGGTTACCGATGATTTAGATTCGCAATTGGAACCGGTAGGCGGCGCTGAGATCGGGTTCTAGAATCCTCCTAATCACCTGAACAGATTTTGGCGATTTTGTTTTTGTGTCATGGAACCAAGTCTTTTAGGAATTCAGAAAATAGGCGATACAAAGTTCGCCGGGTTAGCTAGTTAAGAATAAACAAAAGTGTGTTAAATATATGATAGTGTGTGTAATGTTTTTTGTTTATTGATTTATTGTATTTTTTTTAAATATTAGCATTCTGCCCTCTTTCTCTATATCACTACATAGTATAAAACAAAGTCGCCTTTTCTGTCCCTATATCCCTATGTGCGCTTAAATCTTTAAAACTACCCAACGAATTTTGATGTGGTTTTTTCCAATAGATAGAGTGATTCAAGAGGAAGGTTTATATGTATAATACATGCATCATATACTAAGGCAACATTGCTAATTTTAGAGGTTTCTATGTAGTGATGCCCGTGCAAAGTCGGAGCGGGCCGCTATGTTTTTATATACAACGTTCATAGTTTTTCTGTAGTGTATTTAATTTTGTATCAGCATTGCACCCGTGCGAAGCCGGGGCGGGTCGCTAGTAAACTATAAGTGTGCGAAATTTCATACTCCTCCGCGCAATTTTCGTATAAGGGGGTACAAATTTTTTGCTGAGTTTTTGCTTCGCGTATTAATATATATAGATATCTATAAATAACAAAGCTTCACCATTGGACTTGACTTTCTCGCGAATCATTTCAAAGTTGCCAAACGCCGTGATGCTTACAAAAAAACAATCATGCAACATGAAGTTATGAAACTTATTTGTGGAAATCGATTAAAAGCATTGTGATGTGTCCGAAATGAAACGACGCCGTGAAAAATATTAGTTACGTTAAATGAACCGAGAATACGACGACCTTGCAATTGCTAAGCTATTAACAAAGACGTTTTATTTCAGTTATAATTAAAAGAGCTTGAGGCTACACGTCTTTTTTTTTGAGGCGAGGGAAAATGCTACCGATTTACGCACTACTGGGTCGTTGCTAGGGAACGACACGCGTCGCTCGGGGGAGGTATCACTGCCGCAATAGTATGCTCTTGGCAGTGATCCGCCCGCGATCGACGACTTTAGCTAGTGTGCAGACTCAGAGGATGCTGCATGCGGGCAAGCAACCCCAATACCCACTAAAAACCCCCTCCTCCCTGTCGACCCTGCGCTTTAGTTTGTGAAGGAAAGGCTGAGACTTAGAACATAGTTACGCCCAGCCGATCCAGCGCAACAAAGTGCCTGGAGTGTGCCCTGGGAGAACACACCCCACTTCGTTAGACGGGGGTCGATGGTCCCTTGCTTAAAGGCTACACGTCCTTTTTTTTTTGAGGCGGGGAAAAATGACTAACTAACCGATTTACGCACTCTCTGGGCCGTCACTAGGAAACGGCACGAATCCACGGGGGGCGGTAACGCTAGCAATTGTATGCTCTACTTGCGCTCCGTCCGCTATGGACTACACAGAGGAGTGTGGAGACTCCGAGCGATGCCGCACGGGCGAGCAACCTCAATACCCACTAAAAAACCCCTCCTCCCTTCGCGGCCCTGCGCTTTGATGTGAAGGAAAGACTGAGATGTAGAACATAGTTACTCAGCAGTCGATCCAGCGCATAAAGTGCTGAAGCGTGCCCTGGGAGAACACACTCCACTACGAAACGGGGGTAGTTGTTAAGTCCCTTGCTTTACCTAGTAGCTAAGGGCCCCCATCGTTCCGGATCCTACCTCAGGGAGGGAAGTAATGCGCGTACCTGCCTCTCCGGGTGCCGGCTGAAGGCCGGCGACCTCGAGAAGAGACCGTAGCACGCGCCCTAGGACTTCGCTCCCTATCCCTTTCTGCGGCCTCTTTCAGAGACATAACTGCCTCACAAAAAGAAACCGCAGCATCCCAGGCGTCGTCGCTCCGCAACATGGCCGTTACCGAGTCGCCGAGCGATCCGACGGCTCCTAACTTTGTCTCGAGCTCGAAACGCTGCGGCGCCCAGGCAGCGCACTCGACAAGCGTATGAAACGCCGTATCGGGTGCGCCACACTGTCGGCAATCCGGAGAAGGCAAGCAGCCCACAATGCGAAACAGATACTGATCGAAACAACCGTGTCCGTTCAGTATCTGCGTCGTCCTGAAGGTGAGGGTGCCGCTAGTGCGGTTAACCCATTCCTCCAGTTGTGGGCTACACGTCCTTTGGGGTATCCCTAAGCAACCAAAACCGTTAAAAGAATGGTAGAGAATGTCTAATAATATAAGCAAAGGTGAAATGGCAAGAATAACATTAGAACAGGCAAAAAAGTTTACATTGAAACTCTTACATTCTCTTACTTACTTTCAAAGAGAAGAACTACTGTGTAATGTGTCTTGAATAAATGAATAAATACACACACACACAAAACACAAACACACACTAGGGCTGCCAACTATTTTTGAGAAAAATAACGTATCACATTTTTTAAGTAGGGATAAAGTATTTGGAAGAAACAAAATTATTTACTAAATTTTATTTATTTTAGTAGCGTTCTTTCAGCGGCAACATCGCTAAAACCCTAGCTAGTAATAGTTAGTCATTGTCACCTCAGACAGATGACTTATCTGTCACATTAAGAATGACATCTGACTTTTCATTCAATAATTAATAATAATAATAAAAATCGTACACGAGTGTGTTGTTACAGTTCAGCAATTATCCATATAAGTGTTTCATTAAACGCATCACAATACAGAGTGGAAATAAAGTATTTTCACATAGATGATAGATAACTCTTTATTGTACACTAATACAAACATTAACTTAAGACTAAAATTATATCTAGTTATGTACAAAGGGCGGACTAATCGCTAAAAAGCGATCTCTTCCAGACAACCCCAAATACTTTATTTTCATGCAAATATATAAAGTACATTGACCAAAAATAAATAGAATACATTATTATAAAGTATGGTTGGCAACTCTAACACATACACACACACACCCACACACAAACACACACACACACACGCACAGAACATACTCAAACGCTCATATTTCCATATTATAAATATGTATTGAATAATGTTTCACTTTATGTATGTAAGTATATAATACTATAATACAGCCCGCCCCGCAACTACGCTACGAGTCGGACGCGTTTTGAGTTACTCCGTGCATTATATTAAAATTAACATATCTAAAGTTGCGATATATACGTGAATTATAGCTAAAGTTAATGTCACAAATCTTAAAAACATCATCCGAATAGTGTTACAGTGCAAAACTAATTATTATTGGATATTCTAACGAAACAAAGTGATAAAGGCGTGTTAATAAAGTACCCGCAACCTACATTAGTAATATCGTGTTATCATCCGTGCGGTCGCTCGACGTGAATAGACGCACGCGTTTATTAGTGTGCAAAAACACTGAGGGCTTTTAGTAGTGTAGCCGTTTTAATTTTTTACAGGACAATTGTTTTTTATTTTATTTAACAAACTTAAATTTGATTATAAAACAATTTTAATAACATTCTCAGAGATCAGACTCGTATCTTTTATTCATTGCTGTCGAGAATTAATTCAATATACATACCATAAACTAAGCATATTTAAACAGCAATGCAGTGTGAAGGGTGCAAAAAATATATCAAAACTGAGAATTATCTAATTTGTCATTCATGTAATGGAAAATACCACCACGAATGCTTGAATTTTACTGCTCATCAATTCAAGTTGCTTACTTCTGAATATCTTACAACTTGGATCTGTCCATCCTGCTCTAATATTACACGACGCAAAGTGAATCCGAACACACCTGTGCACCCAAACAGTCCTTTTCAGAAACCACAATACCTAGAGGAATCCTTAGACATGTCATGTGATATTACGGACGGAATAGAAGAAAATGAGCCCTGTACTCCTGCGCCAAAGCCAGCAATAGACAAATTTGACGAGCTCTTTAAGACTCTTGATGTATGGCGTAATGATATTAATACCAAAATAGTTAATATGAGTGATGACATTAAAAGCACACTGACCATAATACAGGCAGATTTAAAAGTCTTACATCAAGAACAAATGTCTCTCAATAATAGTGTGGCCAGTATTAAGACTGAGGTGAAGAGTCTACAAGATTCCTTAGAATTTCAATGTAATCAACATACTGATTTGAAAGATCGTGTAGACCAATTGAGTCGTACTACTAGTGAGCGGATTGACAATGCTGTGCTAGGTCTACAAGCAAAGATTGAAGCTCTGGAACAGCAAGCCAGGCAATCAAATATTGAAATTTGTAACTTGCCTGAAAGGAAAAATGAAAATCTAATAAGTATAGTCGAGGCTATAGGTTCAGTGCTGCATGTTAATTTCTCACAAAACGATATAATATCGGTACATAGGGTACCTCACGCCCATCAGACTAGCAACGATAGGCCTAAAAACTTAATTGTCAAGTTTTGCACCCGTGTACTGAGAGACAATATACTGGCGGCCTATCGAAAGATTAAGTCGCTTAAATCTGATCACTTGGGCGTTACGGGGACTACTACTAACGTATTTATTAATGAACATCTTACTTTAAAAAGAAAGCAGTTGTTTCGCATTTGCCGTGAATTTGCTAAGGAAAATCAATATAAATACGTTTGGATTAAAAACTCTACGATTCTTGTCCGTGAAAAGGATGACAGCCCTGCATTTGCAATTCGAACCAACTGTGATCTTGAAAAACTTAAACATAAACCGAAAACATCACTTAATATGCCTTAAATATAACTCATTAATGTCTTTGATTATAGCTATTTTGTATATCTCTCTTTCGCTATGTATTTGTGTGATTATTGTACTGTACTGTATCTCTAGTGTTGTAACCAATTGCGACTCTTATTATTATTATTTTCCTATTTATGTTATCTGTTTGTTCCAGTTCTATACTGAGGAACTGTTTCCTAAAATATTTTATATCTTTTTTAAGTGCTGTAAATCGTCTCGTTTGCCTTGTTATAAAGTAATATTAATAAGTATAATTTCTTGCAGTTTAAACATTCTCCTCAATTTTAAAATGACATTATTATTTTACCACCTGAACATTCACAATATTTGCTCTCTCAAATCGTTAAATATCTCCTATGCTCATATGTACTCCATTTTAAGTAAATTGTTTATCATTGGTACTCCAACTCTATTCCAGCTTGATATTGGACCAAAATTCCATCAAAAACTTTTCTACAAACACAGGTATTCTGTTTTTCTGTTAAATTATGGCTAGCACCACAAGTCCTTTAACAATTTATTATCAAAACTGTAGAGGTATACGTACCAAATTACACACACTTTACTTGAATATATTATCCAATTCGTATGACATAATCGTGCTCACTGAAACCTGGCTCACACTAGATATTACTAACAATGAATTTATAGATCAGAGATACATAACTTATCGATGTGATCGAAATCGTATAGCAACTAATAAACAAGATGGGGGTGGAGTCCTTGTCGCTGTTATGCGTAGACTAAAGCCTAATATATTTAATGCTACTTGTGTTACTAACCTTTTACCTGATGAATCTATTGAGCACTTACTAATAGAAATACCCAGCACTAATCTTACAAGAAAACATATAATAAGTGCAGTATACATTCCACCACGTACTCCTATCAATATATATGAAAATCATTTTGATTTTATACAAGACTGTATTATTCAATCACCAGTAGATACTTTCTTTATAATAGGTGATTATAATATTCCTGAAATTAACTGGACCACGCCAACTCCCTCAGGATTGTGTGATGGTAATCAATTTTCTCACTTAACTAGTATAGGCTCCTCAAACATACATACTGTAATTAATAATTTCATGACCGTACTTGACGCTTTACAATATAATAATTCCTATAATGACCATAATAAGATTCTAGACCTCTTTATATCAAATTCTCCCGTACAAATTCAAGTTTGCTCAGCTACATTACTTCCCTCTGACTCTTATCATCCAGCTATACTTGCTTATATTAATATTCCTTACTCTGTTACTTTTATGACTAGGAGGCTACTGACTAAATACAACTTTTATAAAGCTGATTTCGAATCGATTAACAACAAGATCAATGATACAAACTGGAATACACTGTTACATAATTTAACACCTGATTCTGCTCTCGACACTTTTTACAATACTTTAGATAATATTATTAAACAACATGCTTGTCCAGCTACTATTAGGTCATCAAAATTCCCAATCTGGTTTTCTCGCTCTTTAATATGCACTTATAAGAAAAAACAAAAAGCCTGGGTAAGATGGAAAAAATACAAAAACTTATTTGACTATGAAAATTTCTCGAGAATGCGTGCAACTTTTAAAAAAAGAAGTGATTCGTGTTTTAAAAAGTACATGGAATCGGTGGAAGATAGTATTAGTAAAGATATTAAGCACTTTTGGACATATATAAGCCATCGTAAAGCGAAGCCAGAAATTCCATCTACAATGTTTTTACAACAACGTAGATCTAGTGACCCTGAAACAATTTGTAATCTATTTTCCGACTTCTTTCTTTCTGTTTATGAGCCATACGACATTACCTCGGCAAATACACAGTGGCAACCTGCATCGACTACATATGATAACGACATAGTCATTTCCAACATTGTTTTGAGTAAATCTGAAATTCATGAAGAACTCAAAATGCTTGACATTGCAAAGGGCCCGGGACCAGATGGATTACCCCCACTTTTTCTAAAAAATACTGCCTGTAGCATTTACATACCTCTTCATATAATTTATAATCTATGTTTATCTAAAGGAATCTTCCCAGAGTTATGGAAACGTGCGTACATAACTCCAGTACATAAAAATGGATCAAAACAGAACATAGAACATTATCGACCTATATCTATTTTGTCCACCTTGTCGAAGCTTTTTGAAAAATTAGTTCACAAACATATTTATCCATTGTTACATAAGATTATTATAGAGGAACAACACGGATTTGTTAAGAATAGATCAACAACTTCTAATTTACTTACATTTACAAATAACTTGTTTGAAAATATGGATAAACGTATTCAAATCGATGCAGTATACACAGATTTCAAAAAAGCCTTCGACAAGGTGGACCATCAGATACTTCTTACCAAAATTGCCTATAACGGTATACGAGGTAATCTTTTACGATGGTTCTCCTCTTATATCCTTAATAGATCACAAAAGGTGGTAGTTAATGGATACCAGTCAAACAGCATAACAGTCACTTCCGGCGTACCGCAGGGCTCTATCCTCGGACCGCTATTGTTTATACTCTTCATCAATGACATTAAAAATTGTTTCCAAAATTCCCGTTTTTTAATGTACGCCGATGACCTCAAAGCCTATAAAACTATAACTAATATCAATGACTGTTTATCTTTTCAAGAAGACTTAGACCGACTTACCATGTATTGCTCTGTTAATAAAATTTACTTAAACATTTCTAAATGCTGTTATATCAACTTCACAAAAGCTATAAATATAATTCAGTTTCCCTATAAACTCTGTCATACTCCATTGTTGAAGTTATCCACTCTCAGGGACTTAGGTGTTCAGTTAGACGCTAAGCTAAGTCTTAATACACATATTGACACTATAATTAATAAAGCTTTTAAGATGTATGGATTTGTGATGAGGACTGCAGTAAATTTTAAACATGTTTCCACTTACCTATATCTCTACAAATGTTTGGTTCGATCTCAACTGGAATATGCTGTACCAATCTGGAATCCTTATTATCATAAATATAGAGAGAACATTGAGAATGTTCAAAAAAAATTCCTACGTGCTATGCATTACAGGTGTAACAAACGTTATCTGACATACACTTTACTACTTGATAAATATAAAATACTAACACTTGAAGCTAGACGACGGTATTTGGAAGTTATGACTCTCTATAAGATAGTCAACAACTACTTCGATTGTATGAACCTTGTAAGAAACATATGCTATGCCATACCTAGGACTGTATTAATACGGGAGGTGCGCAAATATCACTTATTTGCCTTGGGTAATTGTCGTACTAATGCTGGACTACGCGCACCTCTTCGTCGAATGGTAGATTCATACAATAAACACTTTAATGAAATTGATATATTCGCTATGGCTATTGGGAAATTCAAACATAATATAAGAAACAAACTTTTAAATACGTCGTCTACATCTTAATGCTATATTTTCTTATATTTTATTATGTCTTATAACTTGTTATTTTTGTTACTACATGTAAGCTGCGTGGTTAGCGGTAATTTTTTATATTTTATATTTTTTATTATGTCCTAAAATTAAATGTGGAAAGTGCTATTGGATACCTTATTATTAATTATAGAATATCACTTTAGTTATAGAATATATATATTGTATCTGTTTGCTTTTCTGATAAATAAATAAAAAAAAAAAAAAAAAAAAAAAAAAAAAATAAATTTATAGGATCCAGGATATCGTACCGCACTGTACGGCTATTATGTTATCCTGGTTGTAACATTCTAAGCTAGATATGGTTCCTAAAGAACCCTGAACTAGGCGAAGCCGTACGCAGGGATCCTACAATTTTATATATACATAAAATGAAACATTATTCAATATTTTTTTATAATATGGCAGTGTGAGCGCATGAGTATGGTGCGTCTTTGTGTGTGCGTGTGATTGCGTGCGTGCATGCGTGTGTGCGTGTGTGTGTGTGTGTTTTGTGTGGTAAGAAAAAAGCACATTGGTTAAAAAAGATTATATTCGCATTATTAATCATTTATTACAAATAACAAATTTTTAAGAGATTTATAACGAGCCTGTTACTTACATAACGAGCATTACTGATAAAAAACTTGTTTATAGATATATCGCAAAAGGAACTATTTCCCGTTGATATAAGAAGATAATGTTAAAAATAGATTAGCACGCGACATCACTTCCTTTTCCGCTTTGACTTGTCGTCTAGGAGACATTTCTCCAAGAATAACTCAACTTGAAATAACGGTTGATTTCTAATTAATGTCAATGCAATTAAGCCTTTAATAAAAAAGCAATATAATATTTCCTACGTTTTAAATATGTATTTGACGCTTTCATTTATATAATATTATATAGTCTCTTTTTACAAGTTTGTATTTAACTTGCAATGGATGTATGTATAGTAAGTTCGGGTGGAATCTGGCAAATACCATAGAGCTGATCTGATGATGGAGTCGGAAGGTGGCCATAGAAACTCATGTACTAAACAGGATAGACCCATCGCGTTTGGGCTCGTTTCACTTGTCTTGGATAGCACTCTGCTGCTACATGATATCCAGGATCTCAAACACTTGTATTTAAAAACTTTTTTTAAAAGCTTATTTAACTTTGCACGACAGTTCCCTACATCTAATATATAAAATTCTCGTGTCACAGTTTTCGTTGCCATACTCCTCCGAAACGGCTAGACCGATTTTGATGAATTTTTTTGTGCTTATCCGGTATCTATGAGAATCGGCCAACATCTATTTTTCATCCCCCTAAATGTTAGGGGTAGTCCACCCCTAAATTTTTTATTTATTTTTTAGGCAAAATTTTTAATTTCTATTTTTTTATGATACAGCATTAAAAGATACATACAACCCTAAATTTTCAACCCTCTACGATCAACCCCTATTTTTTACCGGGCAGGATGACGACTGCCGGGATAGCTAGTAAATTATATAAACCTACACACTAGTATCAAACGCAGCGTTCATAATGCGAAACATCTTATTATCTTGAGCGCAGTTTTTACTTCCTTGCGAACCGGTTGCGAAGGTATAGCTTTCTTTAGCTTTCGCATCGTATAATAATGCGTTATGGAATTTATAATAACCGGTTTCACACATTACAGACGTCGTAAACTTATTAATGATTAGTAATGCTGGTGAAACTTCGTTCGCGTTGCTATGACGACATATGCGTAAGTGAATTGTATTGGCGGCACCATAAGAAACGCAGCGCTATCGTTTTGGCTACATTCGTTTATCCCATGGATACGATGTCATTTCTCGGGATAGAAAGTATCCTAAATTTTAACCTGGGATATAGCTAGTGAGTTAACTATGTGTCGTTTTTCATTTACGAGTATAACGTGATTTTCAGGTGATGCTCAGACAGAACATACGATAAAAATTGAACTTCAACTAATGTATGGCCATATATGTAGACATAACAGCATTTTATCTATATATATAAAAAAACTCGTGCTAGTTACACCATTTATGACTAGAGAACGGCTGGACAATTTTTTATGATTTTTGTATTTCTGAAATTGCCCTCGTACGGAATAGGATAATAAGTTTTTTTAACAACTCTACGAACATTTAAGGAAAAAGTTTAGAAGTTGTACACGCTTGTTTGTTACTTTCGTTATTGTGTGTGATATTTAATGGATATATGTTTGTGTTGTGGTGTACTTTAAGAATAGCCCTAATACAATAATAATATAATTATATTAGGTCTTTACCTATGAAATTGGAGATTTTTTATGATAATTTTAAAATATAACAATTTTGGTGTTTTTTTTATTTCAGCTAATCAAAGTACTGGCCCAAATTATCTACACAATTTTGCCATTTTGATGGCAGTTTGTTTATCCCTTTACTGTAGAAGTCTGCCGAATGGGATGCGATGAAGTCAGCGAAAGCGTTTTGTACTGCATCTCGGATATTGAATTTTCCCTTTTTTATTTCTTTTTCTATATTTGAAAAAAGTAGAAATCTGTTGGGGCACGGTCCGATGAGTACGGTGGGTAACGGAGAGCTTCCAGCTGTAACTCTTGTAGCTTTGCGATGGTCTGTCGTGAAGTATGAGCTCGCGCGTTGTCGTGCAGAAGCAATGGAGGAAGCAAGAGCGATTGACTAGTTTTGGTTGTTGAATTGCGAGCTTCTCCATCATTGTTTGCAATTCTTGGCAACAGACATCTGCCGTCACCGTTGTGCCATTCGGTAAGAAGCTGTGATGTACAAGTCCGAAACTGGTCCACCAGACAGTCACCATCATCTTCCTATGAGTAATCTTTTTTAGCGCACTGATTAGGCGCTATACCCGGGTCCATCCACTGAGACAAACGCTTACGGTTATCGTACAGGATCCACTTTTTATCGCAGGTAACAATTCGATTAAGAATTCCCTCGTTTCTATGCCGATTCAGTAGTGCTATGCATGCGTTGACGCGTAAATCTCGCTCTTGGTCGCTTAGTTCGTGTGGCACCCACTTATCTAGCTTTTTTATGTTTCCGATTTGACGCAAGTGCTTCAATGTTGTATTGACACTAACTCCAAGGCCCGCAGCAAGCTCAGCCGTAGATTGAGTTGAATCCGCTTCCACTATCGCCTTCAATTCGTCGTTGTCAACAATGGTTACCGGCCGACCGCGAGGCTCGTTCTTCAACTCAAAATTTCCAGATTTAAAACGATTAAACCAATAATGGACCGTATTTATGCAAGCAGTGTTAGGCCCGTACACGTCGTTAATGTTTCGTGTTGTTTGCGCAGCGTTATTTCCACGTAGGAACTCATATTCGAAAATTGTACGAATTTTCAGTTTATCCATGGCGCCAAAAACTACCACAATCTCAAAAAAACAAAAAACTATCTAAAAACAAATGACTGAATTTGAAATTAAATTAACACATCTTTTAAATAAAATTTATTTGAATTTCAAATTACGCGCCAATCCACAGACAATTAAATCTGAAAATGCTGGTTATAGAATCTCCAATTTTAAATGTCAAGAGCTATGAATGTTAAAGCAAGTGAGGTGTATAAGAATAAGCCTGAATGGCGCTCTGTTGTCCGTCCCTACCCCGCATGGGACTGGCGTGAAGTTATGTATGTATGTATTCTAATTTTAATACTAAATCTATAATAATGTAGAATGTATCTGTTACATGCTGGTGTTGTGAGGAAGTGCATGTGCAGTGTGTGTCTATGCCTATATATATTACCCTAACTAGTGCCATGTGTGTTGTTTTTCCTGTCTGTGTCTGCATAATAAGTAATAAAATATGATATTCACCAATAAAAAGAAATATCATTGAAAAACATGAGTCTAGCCATTAATTTGATATATTTCCCGGCCGATTACGGCAATGGTGACCGCATTTAAACTAATTTTCATTTGTCTGATTTAGGTGAATTATTTTTGTGTGTGTGTGTCCCGGGATAGTTCAAATTTAAAGACGAACCAAGTAGATGGCGCTGCAAACGGATGCCAGGATTTAGGTGAAATTATTTTTGTGTGTGTTCAAGAGGATCCCGGGATGGTTTAGATTCAAGATTGGACCCGGTAGGTGGCGCCATTGAACACCTCTGTAACAGTGGAACCGATTTTGACGATATTTTTGTCTTTTTCAAGTAGATTCGAGAAGGTTTAGAGTTTAGACAATTGGTCCCGTTTGATGACGCTTCCTGCAATCAAAACAAAAAAATTTAAGGCCAGGACAATGTCTGCCGGGTACAGCTAGTAAGTAATAAATAATTAAGTAAATAAATGTTCAACAAGCTTCAGTACCTTCAACTTTCCATCAGCTAATTTAGATGCAGGAGATATAACGCGGATAATTCTAAGTGACACTTTGACGTGCGCTGAGTTTGTTGTGCGAATTTTCATTGTCAGTTGCGCAAGTTGACATTGTCATGGTGACATGTGCGGGTCGTGACGTCATTTATGTCAAGTTAGCCGCATGATGTACACTGTGTTGTCACGTATTACGACAGATCCTCTTCATCCAAAGCAGTCGATGGGAAAATGAATCAAATCGGCCAAGTACGTGTCATTCATAAGGATTAATTAAAAATATCTCATATTTTATTTTTTTACTTATTACGTTTCATCTTATAGAATATAGAGTAAGGTTCAACTCTATGAATTTTTCGGAGTAATTGTATAATATATAAAAAAGCCTTTAGCTGGACGTGTTGCTGAGGAGTTTCTTGCCGCTTCTTCCCTTAAACAGCGATGACATGTTACGAACACATAGAATAGGAAATAGATTTAATTTTTAACTTATTATAAATATAAACAAAAAAACAAATAATTTGAATAAGAACTTTGAATATTTCTAATAAAAAGTAAACGAATCATATTCAAACCAATCTTTTTATTGTTTTTGATACTTCGGTATCTGGAGCTAGACGTGTAAAAAATACACAAACGTTGACCCTATATGTAAGCCCTGTGATGAGTTTCATTTAAATCTGTTCAGTAATTTCGACGCTATGTTCTAACAGACAGACAGAAAAAACTTCTAACTCTCGCCGTTTGGGACTGTATGAATTGATTTAATATTAAAATGCTTCGCAGGATAACTTCAGTGAATTACATGTATTTTTTGTTAACTACTTAAATTTAATTTTACAAAATAAAAACGAACGAGCTCGTAACAGGTGCATTTTAGAAACCTGATGGTCCAAATTAACCTGGACAAATTGATATTTTTTTAATAACCAAGGTCAATGCACCTCACATCAAACATGTGAGACAATGAAGTGCATTATAACCACAATTCACGTGGTCGTTGAGGCAGCACCTTTCGCTTTCAAGACCAAGGTTTAACTTTCACCACTCGAAGCGTATACTTTCGATTTTACATCAGTATGTATGTGCCTTCCTGTGTTTGGGTGCAATGAACCAACACACGACACTCTCATAATAATCGTATCGGTTGGTGAACGCATTTACATTAATTTAATTGAATAATTTGCTAATAACTATATATTTGAATGAACTATGGCCTCACTAATTACTCATTAAAACTCAAAACCGTTAAAATGTAGTTTCATTAAGTACCTACTTAGAAGTGAAAATTCAGTTCGATATTTCCTAGAATTATAACATGCATATTGCATACATACATAATATCTTTTCAACGCGAGCAAAACAAAAGTTGGTATGTATATATTTTGTGTCTTTAGTGGTATTTTGCATCAACATGTAGCTAAAACGATTTTATCATCACAGTCAATGTCAGAACTTTCTTGTTATTTTTCTATTGTCTTATAACAATGGAGAAAACACAATGTTTTTAATAAAACAATTTCTACAACATCAGATGTGGATGACAAAGAGTTAGTTTTTTATATAAATAAGCTAGAAGACCCAACTAAGTAGGTGCCTTATGCGAACATGAGCGAAGTGTACTGGGAAAGTCAATGCCCAATACAAACCTTTACGCTGGAAACTTCTGCAGACGAGACTGCCTCTGCGGTTGAGCGCGTTAATTCTTAGCCAGCCGAACTTGCTGAAATGCAGAGGTACACAAAAATAAAACTATACGTTTAAGCTCGACTATAAGGGGCTGTACGAATTTAGATAGAATACTGAAATAACATGCTAGACAACGATGGTGAAAATACATATACAGCATATACTCTATATAACGACACTGACTAGACTGTGCAATTAATGGCGTTATGTAGAGTGTGTCGTTAAATGGAGAGAAGCTTGATATTTGTGTCTAACGTCTTTTGCGGTACCAATAATATTGTTGTATTTTTTTATTTATTTTATTCATATCTTACTTTATTGAGGCATCTTGGTGATAACTTCCCTTATTGCTTACTTAAAAATTTCGGAATTTCTTACAACTTTTGGTATACATGATGTCGGCAGTGGAGTTTATTACGAGCTTAGATAGTAAAGTGATAAATGAACGTACACAGCTGCGCAGTTTTTACTAATTTTAGCAACTTAAAAGGTACATTTTTATTACTTAATTGTTGTCGTTAATGAGAGTGGGTCTAATGCTATATAGAGTGGATCATTGTATGGAAGACAAAGGAGTTTATCGTTAAATCGACTTACGTTACATAGAGGTTACAATACATTTGGTAACTGATATCAAAAAAATGTAATTCTCTTATTTTCTAAAATAAATTAAGAATAAACATACGAAAGAGTTCGTAACGACGAATTAAGGTAATATTTATTTGATGCCGACATTTTAGCTGAAACGTAATAAAAAAAATTGCATTTAACACTGTTGAAATGTAGTTTTTTTTTTTATCTTAAATAGGTTCGCGTTTGACCACGATCACGCCCGATGCCGGACGATGATGCGGTCGAAGATGGAGCACGCTTACCTAGATAGTACCTATTTACACGAGACTTGAAGATACCCGGATTGTATTTTTCGGGAAACACGGACTCTGGTAGTGCATTCCACAATTCTGCGGTACGCACAAGAAACGTGGAGGCGAAACGTTTAGTACGCACCGGCAGCGTTTCCACTGTGAAGCGATGGCGTAGACCAGAGCGCCTTGTAGTCCGAAGATAAAATGGTGTAGGGGGAATCAGGTCGAACAGTTCAGCCGCACACTCTCCGAAATGAATCTTGTAAAAAACCGATAAACTAGCAACCCGGCGTCGATGCTCTAGGCTTAACTATATTGACTATATAGTTTAACTATATACTTGTTTTAAAATAAACGCACACTCAAGCATGCCCTTACACATACACGCACACAGGCACACACATACGTTTAAATGTTTATTATAATGCACCCTTAAATTATTATATAAAAAACTATTAATTATTAATTTAATTAATTAATAAGCACAACTCGCCCAACCAATACAATCAAAAAATTTAAAACATATCATCGCCGAATGTGCCCCCCAAAATACATGCCTGGCCTTGTTTGATTACTGTCAGACAATAATATTGTATACTAGCTGTCCCGTCAGACGACGTCCTGCCCGGTAAAAAAAAATTAGGGGGATGAAAAATAGATGTTGTCCTATTCTCAGACCTACCCAATATGCACACAAAGTTTCGTGAGAATCGGTCAAGCCGTTTCGGAGGAGTATGGCAACGAAAACTGTGACACGAGAATTTTATATATTAGATTGTAAGTTACTTAAATGATAATTTTATTATTATATTTTTGATACAAATATATTTTAAAATATATAATTTTAATCAATATGTACTAAACTACGCAATTTTGAAAATCCATAAAGTTTACTATTACCTCGTGTAAGACATGCAATGTATTAATGACAATATAACGACATTATGCAAGATGACAAGCATCAGTCTCTCACAATTCCTTTTTTGGTCGCTGATACTAATCTCTATTGTAATGGAAATTAAAATTTCATACAATACTGTCATTTGACATTTGTACATCCTCATTCAAAGAATAGTGTCATGGGAGAAGAATATTTCTTCCGTATTATCTTTAGGATTTCGTTTTGGCTGAAAGGGAACTCTTGTGAAATCATTTGTCCGTCTATAAGTAATATTCCAAACTTGCACAATAGAAAAAAAAGTCTTAATAACTTAAAAACGACGCTATACATACATAGGAAAGAAAGAGAGACTTTATTTGAAGACATAGCGACGAAATAACATACCTTATACATTATTTACACACAGAGCATATTTGAGAATTTGTACGCCGCATTTTCGGCAAACAAGATTTGCACTCAGCATATTGCTGTGCCGGAATTATATCCGACACAACGCTGATTTTCAGTGCAAACCTTCCTTTTGACCAAAACGTTTCAATTGAGTTTAACTAATTCTAGTTGTTTAATATTTAATTAGTAAATTAACAAACACGCCATCGTCATGGCAACGTTAACGAAGTTCCGCTGGCACATGTTTGTAGAATTTTAAATTCTTGATGAGCGATATGATGAGTTTATCAAAGCATAATAAACACTTTCTATTATGTTTCGCATGAGGAACGGAACAAATGACACATACTTATTTCGTGCTCCCACAATTATTATTGTGCGGAAAAACACAATGTATAAATGTTATGTTTTTTTGTGTCGCTAGGAAAATTGGATCGAGTTTCTGTATTGTTCGGTGGTTGATAGTAAAAAATTGGCCAAGTGCGTGTTAATAGCTTAGTAAACTCATTTATTCGTAACTATATTGGACAGACTATATTCATCAATACATTTTTTACCGAATTACCGATTATCAAGAATAATTTCAAACACTTCATATCAAAGTAGTGATAACGGAATAAATGAACAATTGTATTATTTTTTTCAGTTTTTAATATAAACTTATCCCTATTAATATTATAAATGCGAAAGTAACTCTGTCTGTCTGTCTGTTCCGTTTTCACGTAAAAACTACTGGACCGATTTGGCTGAAACTCAGTATATATATATTTTCGATACCGAGGATGAACATAGGATACTTTTTATCCCGAAAAATGAGATAGTTTCCGGGATAAAATGATATTTGTCTGTTTGTTTGTTATGCTTTTACGGAAAAACTACTGGACCGATTTGGCTGAAATTCGGCACGTATGTAAATTAAATACTGAGAATGGACAAGAGATAATTTTCATTTTGGCCTTTTTGGTAATTTTGGCCTTTTTGGTCATTTTGGCCTATTGGTAATTTTGGCCGTTTTGGTCATTTTGGCCTATTTGGTCATTTTGGTCTATTTGGTCATTTTGGCCTTTTTGATAATTTTGGTCTATTTGGTCATTTTGGCCTATTTGGTTATTTTGGCCTATTTGGTCATTTTGGCCTTTTTGATCATTTTGACCTTTTTGGTCATTTTGGCCTATTTGGTCATTTTGGCCTATTTGGTAATTTTGGCCTATTTGGTCATTTTGGCCTATTTGGTAATTTTGGCCTATTTGGTCACTGTTGCCTTTTCGGTCATTTTGGCAATGTCGTTCAGTTTGGCCTCTTTGGTCATTTTGATTATTTTGCCCATTTTGGTCGTTTTTGCCTACTCCGTCATTTTCGCCATGTCGGTCACTGTGGTCTTTTGGTCGTTTAGACCATTTTGGCCTTTTTGGTCAAGTTTTGTAATTTATTTTGTTGACAGATAGACGGGGGATGGTATATATAATTAGCGATGTAAAATGAAGTGAATCTTCCGTGGGCAAATACATAAAAATGTAATATAATATAACCTGTAGCACTTGCTCTTTAAACAAGAGATACGCATTAGAGGTGAACCCGCGGCGCAGCCGCGGGGTAAAAACTCTACTTGAGAATAAAATATATAAAAAGTTTTCCTTAAGTTAACGGCATTCTCCTGCTTCCCCTATAGTCTAAATAGGCTGAGATCCCAGTCACCCCAGACTTATTTGATTTTAGGAAAAATGAAATTTTTAGAATCGGTAATTTAACATAAACTTAGAAAGGAGTAAGTAGTATTATTATTATTATTATTACTATTCACACCTTCCATGATCAAATTGATCGTGTATTAGCAGAAGGTGATGTCAGGAGCCTTAAGAATAGACGAGCGTGCATGACAAGAGCTATGAATGTCAAAGAAGCAAGTGAGGTGTGTAAGAATAAGCCTGTATGGCACTCTGTTGTTCGTGCCTACCCCGCAAGGGACTTGGCGTGAAGTTATGTATGTATGTATGTATAACTTAGAAAGGAATGGATACTCGCTAAGCTGAAACCGGGACCACTTTTCAGGTAGCAGGTATCAAAGGTGGAACAAAACCATGCTAACTTACGTCAAAGTAGCAAGGTTAGTTTTTACATATATCATAAATGATATTGTTATAAACAAAGATATACAGTTGCCAGACACTTCCTGTGGGCCATAACTTTTGACAGACACTTTAGAAAAGTGTGGGAACTTACGTCATTTCCACATTCAAGTCTGTGGTGACTGGGATCTTAAACTGTAAGGGATTTTAGGATTATACAATATAAGTTTTCTTAATTGCACTAGTTTTAATTTATTTATTTTGATATAATTAAGTAGATATTCAAATTCATATGCGTATCAAAACTACTTCATAACATGTACTGTTGCGATGCCGTTTTCAGCAACCCGATAATCCTTTCGTTTTGTGAACACGTTTATTTCTCTCTATATTTCAGTTGTTTGTTACATCTTTTATGATTGTTTTAATTGTTCACTGGCATTTGTTCGCGATAATTCTCTAAGTAACCATATATTGTCAGCAGCCCATGCTCTCTTTATGTTAAGGGCCGGCCTTTGAATATCATAAACCGTTTTTATTGTTCAAATTTCGCTACAAGTTCTTGGAAGCTTTGTTTTATTAACACTACTTTTCCTTAAATAATTATGCCTAATTCTTATATGATAGACTATTTAATACAATATATATATTTATATATGTATCTATTTAATTTAATTCAATTCAATTTTAATTTATGTAGTTTAAGTATGTTTATTTATTGCATAATTAATGATCTGCACCACCTACGTCGCCAGATTATTCTTTAAGTTAGGTTGCCTGGAAGACATTGCTTTTAGCGATAAGGCCGCCCATTGTTTCTACCATGCCAATATTGTAATTGAATTGTATATTTCGCTTCTTTGCTTCAATAACGTGGTATCTTGAAAAACCCAAATTTACAGTACGCCACTTTTAAAATTTCAAAAAAGATTTTACCCAAACATATTTTTTACTTTTTTGTATATTTTTTATAATTAAATTTAGTGTCAATTTACTAAGCTTTTTGAAATATATGAGAAAGTTGTGATAATATGATAAATTTAGCAAAATATAGTGAGTGAGTGAAATAAGTGAGTATTGGGATATGTCACGTTATTGAAGCAAAGAAGCGATTTGGTGAGCAATAAAATGTTATCTATCTATATATCTTGTTTTGGGTTAAGCTTACAAATTTTTGAATTCCTATGAATGCATGTTTATTGGGGGTCATTGTCTATTTTGCGAATATACAAGATCGGCCGTTGAGACAGCGTTAGTTGAGTTTCAACTGCGATCGAGGAATACTAAATGTTCATTTGGAACGGGATATGACGGACGAACTCGCATTGACGGACTTTGGACGTTTTATGTTATTACGATCGATATGGACTTGTTATAATTGGTTGTTTGTAAGAACTGTGAATTACGTATGTGTACTTCTAATAAATCTCACAAATTCGTCACAGTACCGTAAGAAAAATTTAACCCGTTATTTTCATTGCAGTTATGGGAACTGAATCAAATCACAAAGTAATTGGATATCGGAAATGTGCTAAAACAATAAAAACTAGGAAGTTAGGCAACCTCATTGTTTCGTTATAAACTAGATTAACCTACCTAATATTTTATCGTGATTTGAATTGAAGTTAATCCCTATTAATATTATAAATGCGAAAGTAACTCTGTCTGTCTGTCTGTCTGTTCCGTTTTCACGTAAAAACTACTGGACCGATTTGGCTGAAACTCAGTATATATATATTTTCGATACCGAGGATGAACATAGGATACTTTTTATCCCGAAAAATGGGATAGTTTCCGGGATAACATGATATTTGTCTGTTTGTTTGTTATGCTTTTACGGAAAAACTACTGGACCGATTTGGCTGAAATTCGGTACGTATGTAAATTAAGTACTGTGGATGGACAAGGGCTAATTTTCATTTTGGCCTTTTTGGTAATTTTGGCCTTTTTAGTCATTTTGGCCTTTTTGGTCATTTTGGCCTTTTTGGTCATTTTGGCCTATTTGGTAATTTTTCCTTTTTTGTCATTTTGGCCTATTTGGTCATTTTGGCCTTTTTGGTCATTTTGGCCTATTTGGTCATTTTGGCCTTTTTGATCATTTCGACCTTTTTGGTCATTTTGGCCTATTTGGTCATTTTGGCCTATTTGGTCATTTTTCCTTTTTGGTCATTTTGGCCTATTTGGACATTTTTCCTTTTTGGTCATTTTGGCCTATTTGGTCATTTTGGCCTATTTGGTCATTTTGAACTTTTTGGGCATTTTGGCCTATTTGGTCATTTTGGCCTATTTGGTCATTTTGGCCTATTTGGTCATTTTGACCTTTTTGATCATTTTGACCTTTTTGGTCATTCGGCCTATTTGGTCATTTTGGCCTATTTGGTCATTTTGGCCTATTTGGTCATTTTGGCCTATTTGGTCATTTTGGCCTATTTGGTCATTTTGGCCTATAAGATCATTTTGACCTTTTTGGTCATTTTGGCCTATTTGGTCATTTTGGCCTTTTTGATCATTTTGACCTTTTTGCTCATTTTGGCCATTTGGTCATTTTGGCCTTTTTGATCATTTTGACCTTTTTGGTCATTTTGGCCTATTTGGTCATTTTGGCCTTTTTGGTCATTTTGGCCTTTTTTGTCATTTTGGCCTATTTGGTAATTTTGGCCTATTTGATTATTTTGGCCTTTTTGGTCAAGTTTTGTAATTTATTTTGTTGACAGATAGACGGGGGATGGTATATATAATTAACGATATAAAATGAAGTGAATCTTCTGTGCGCAAATACATACAAATTTAATATAATATAACCTGTAGCACTTGCTCTACAAACAAGAGACACGCACTAGAGGTTAACCCGCGGCGCAGCCGCGGGGTAAACTCTAGTTATGTATAATTTCTTAATCATAATAATGCATAAGTGTGAGCGATTTTTTGTTCATTTTCTCATCACCATTGCCGGAATAGATAGAGGCAATTGACCCAAAATTGAGGAGAGTAGAGCGGAAAAATTAAATGATTTGTTTTTTGAATTCAACGGAACGGATAATTTTTTCTTTAACTTATTTTTAATCCCTGTAATAACATAGAGTCAATAACTAAACTGATTTATCTCTTCAATGCAGGGCGAGATAATTGTTTGGAAATTCAATAGATTTTTCTAAATCCCAATGATAATATAATATAAACTACCTACATACACGTAATGTATTTTTTTTCTGAGAATAAAGAATGTACTTGATTCATATTTTTTTAAATCAGGGACATCATAGAACGTAATATTTCATCATTTTAGATAGATAAATAACTGTATAGCACCAATACAAAAATAAACTTACATACTAAAATTATACTTAATTATGCACAAGCGCAGTGTTATCGCTAAAAAGCGATCTCTTCCAGACAACCTCAGGAATTAATTTAAATGATATTGGTGATGGTGGTATACGCAAACTATAGCACGAATAATATAATATATAAATAAAATAAAATAAAATAAAATAAAATAAAAAAGCCTTTTATTCTTATTTTTAACAGTACGTATTCTTAGTATGTTAATTGATTAGTATTAGTTCTTTTAAATTAATTGTGAGTGTTAATGTTGTTAGTTGAATTAATTAATTAATAAGAAGTAAGAATCCCATTTTACTGGGTATAGGCCTCCTCCAAAGACTTCCATCTGTCTCTATCCTGGGCTATTTGATGCCAGTTGGGGCCGGCTGTTTTTCTAATGTCTTCTTCCCAACGCATCAATGGCCTCCCTCTGCCTCTCTTGCCTTGTGGTCCTATCCACAGAGTTGTTTTTGCGGTCCATCTTTGGTCTGTAAGTCTTGCTATGTGACCTGCCCATTTCCATTTTAGCTTCTGTGCATAGCTCAAGGCATTAGTTGCTTTTGTTATGGCTCTTATTTTTGTGTGTCTGATTTTGTCCATTTTCTTTACCTTGAGCATGCTTCGTTCGAGACCTCGTTGGCGGGTGGCTATTTTGTGTTTCACGTTGGCCGTAAATTTCCATGTCTGGCATATGTCAATCCCGGTATGAGGTTTGAGTTCATAATTTTTGTTTCATTGTTCATAATATAATATATACCGACTTCAAATATTTTAAATTATACTTAATTTACATGTCATGTCAAGTCGTGGTAGCGTAATGGCTAGCGCACGCGTCCTATACTCAAAGGTCGCGGATTCGATTCTGGCCGGAACGCATGCACCATTTAGGGTGTTACAATTACCACGTGCTAACAACGGTGAAGGAAACATCGTGATGCAATCTGCACATCGAAATAACCGATGTGTCAAAACTGCCAAGCCGCTTTGGACAAGCGTGGCGGGTATACCGTCCATTCCCCCTACCGTGGGAGGCCCGAGCCCAGCAGTGGGACAGTTATGGGCTGTTGCTATATGCTATATATACATATCATACAAATTTATAATTCTATTATATGCTATAGTTAGCGACAGGTCGAGATGGCAATTCTCGAGTGACGTGACGTCACAAACCGACTACGTTATAACCTTTTCAATCATATTTTCAAACACAGCCCTACCTCCGTGTTGTGTCCGATTGTCAGAAGATTATAACAATCATTTTTCCGCTCAATTTCACAATATTCTAATACATGGATACCCGACTGGAGGGCTACCACCCCTGGTCTAAAGTATGTCGCCATAACAAACAACCTTGAGTTGTGTTCCGGCATTAGTGGACCAGGTTCCAGTCTCCTTTAAGAGGGCAGCAGCGCATTTGTAGCATCTTTGGTGTTGCAAATGTCCATAGGCGATGGTAACCGCCCTCCATCAAGTGGGCCGTCTGCCTGTCTGCTGACCTCCTGCAATAAAAAAAAAACATTTCTGGCCAATTCTCGTGCTTGAGAATAAATTCTAATACATGACAGAATAGTGTCCTGTATCGATCGTATGCTACCTATAATAAATTAATTCGCAGCTATGATTTGGATATAACGGGTACCTCGGTGTCTAGTTTTAGGAATAAACTCAATAATCTATATTTTGAATTTTAGTGTGTAATGAACAGGTTCTTTTTTTAAGGTTTGAATTATTATTTCTTTGTTTTTGGTTGTCTGATCTCTGATTAGATATCTTATTTCTATCTGTGGTGACTTGTTAATAGCTCACTATCACTAATATGTTATTATTATAATTATGAATAGCTGGTAAATAAAATGACGAAGAGGCTTCGACGAAGTCGTTTCTTAACCGACTTCCAAAAGGAGTAGGTACTCAATTAGACTGTATGATTTTTGTACGCTGTTACGCGATTTAAGTTACAAGATCTCGTCATGCCAGCCTCAACGACATCATTCGCCGAGCTCTTGTCAGCGTCGGCGTAATGGCCATTCTAAAACCGAATGGCCTGGTGTGTGACGATGGCAAGAGACCGGACGGAATGTCACTCGTCCTTTGGAAGATGGGGCGGCTGCTAGTGTGGGATGCGACCTATGTGGGCACATCTTCCAATGACCGAGTCAAGGGCTGACAACGCCGCCGCTTCAGCTTAAGACGTCAAACGGCGCAAATATGGGGTCTTAGGAAAAGATTTCATATTTGTGCCGTTTGGGGTTGAAACATTAGGCCCGTGGGGTCCGTCAGCAAAGAGTTTCTTTGAAGACATATGTAAGAAACTCTGACACTACCCGTGATCAGAAGGCTGGCTCATATTTCGCACAACAAATAAGTATTTCCATACAGCGCGGAAATGCAGTCAACCTCTGGGCACGCTCCCCGTTGGCAGTGATCTCCTACATAGTGTATTTTAGTTTTGATGTCTTTGTTATTTAACACGTTCACTGCATAACTGGGTGAAATTCGCCCCGTACGTGTCTCACTTGCGATGCGGCTAAGGAAAACATAGACTTTTCTGTGTGAGGGTGTAAATTCAATTTGGTTTACTGTAGAAGAACATCTAGGATGTGGCATTTAACGAGGGTTCCGTAGTATACATATCTTAATACCGGTTACCTTTACGTAGTAAGAACCACACAACATAAAACAAAAATACATAAACTATTTTATTTATAAGCCAAAAAGAATTTAAGTTTTTTAAAACATTCCGGGGCTCAATAGGCCTCGTCTGGCTAAAACGTAAGTTTTAGTACAAGGTCTAAAACGCCCCGTACAGCATAAACGGAAAGTACAGATAAACCACTGTCGCTGTGAACGTGTTAAATGTTGTAGAATGTAAAAAAAATACTATTTAACTATACCAACAAAATACAATCTCTATGTAGGTAAGCTTAAAAAGTCGCTCGGTGAAATGATTTCATAAATACGTCTGACCGACTTTTGTGATCGCACAACAGTATTAAATAAACTGCTTATATTATATTTTAATTAATTAAAACCGTCCATTGTTAATGTAAATGAATAATCACATTCGTTTACATATTACGTCAGATTGCATAATCTTCACGGTACGGTACGTAAAAATTACGTATGTGACATAATGAGAGAGATGTAATAAACAGATTAGGTCGAAAACTAATCGTTACTTCATTAGTTTTAACAAGTGTTTCTGAAAGGTGTTGTCGGAGGCAACTTCAATGGCACTGCGTATTCTACCAACTGTATAACGGGGAATGTTCCGAAGAACTGTTTAGAATGGTGCCTTCGTCCTCTTTCTAATATCGCACCGCTCATTGCGGTGGTAGAAAGAGGACGTTCAAATATTGTTTATTTGTGCCCTCTTTTTTTTGAGTTGAGGGAAAATGCTACCGATTTACGCACAGACTGGGTCGTTGCCAAGAAAAGGACGCACGTCGGTCGGGAGCGGCATCATTGCAGCAATAGTATGCTCTTGGCAGCGATCCGTCCGCGATCGACTCAGTTAGTGTGGAAAGACTCAGAGGAAGCTGCAATACCCACTAAAAACCCTGTCGACCCTGCGCTGCTATGTGAAGGAAAGGCTGTGATTTAGAACATAGATACGTTTATAAGTGAAAAAAAAAGATATTAATGGATTAGGGTCTGATTCTCTCACTTAAGAGATGCCTAATCGTTTCTTAATGAAATTATTTTAAGTAAGGCTGTTAGTGTGCCGTTATCACGCTTAGTACAATTATTATTGCACACTTTAGTGTTGCAAGATATAATTATATAACTACATTAAACATTATTAGAGAAAGCATACATTACACGCTAATCACAAGTTATGAATCGTCTGTTCACATGTTACGTGTGCATGAGACATCATTTACTGGCCAATTCACACTTAATGGCGGTCCAACAAAACCTTATTTAGAAATCGCACGGTAAAAGTAACTTTGATATTTTATTAATCATTAAAATAAATTGTATGTTACTCAATAAAGACGGTCCGGTGTGTGCGTCAAGTTGCAGTTCACTAGTGGTCTAGTGTTCAAAGAGATTTCAAATAGCGATACAAGTACGATTGTTCTTTCTTTTATCCTATCTTTTATCCGTGCAGGAACAGAGAAATAATACAATTTCCTGCGGCCGGGCGGCCTGTCGTAAGAGGCGACAAAACAACCCACAGCCAGGTAGGGCATTTGCCCGCCTGGATGGCTACCACCCCTGGTCTAAAGTACGTCGCCATAACAACCTTGAGTTGTGTTTCGACATTAGTGACCAGGTTCCAGTCTCCCTTAAGAGAGCAGCAGCGCATTTGTAGCACCTCTGGTGTTGCAAATGTCCATAGGCGACAGTAACCGCTTTCCAACAAGTGGACCATCTGCCTGTCTGCTGAACTCCTGCAATAAAAAAAAACTACATTCTAAGTATCACTCCGCACACGCGCGCGGCACGTGGGAGAAGGGTGGTTTTGTTGGAGTATTGATTAGTCGAGTCTCTACACAAGCCGGCGTTTGACTCTGGTAGCTATTTGTGGCTCACCTCTCATCGCTTTGGTCTAATCCCTAGCAAAGGACCCGGTAGCGTACGAAATGCATTTCCCCCGCCTTAAAAAAAAGGCGACAAAACAACCCACAACCAGGTAGTAGAGTATTTACTCGTCTGGGAGGCTATCACCCCTGGTGTAGAGTATCCCGCCATAACAACCTTGAGTTATGTTCCGGCATTAGTGGCCAGGTTACAGTCTCCCTAAGAGAGCAGCAGCGCATTTGTAGCACCTCTCGTATTATTAATGTCCATAGGCAATGGTAACCACTTTCCATCTCACGTGAGCCGTCAACCTGTCTGCTGAACTCATGTAATAAACAAATACCCATACAAACTCGTTCGCGTATAGTTTCTCGTTTGACCACTGTATCATCTGATGTTGAGTGATGACGTGGTCTAGAATGAAGCACGCTTATCTAGAAGATACCTGCTCACTCGTGACTTAAAGACGTATAAGAATATTAGTCCTATAAGACATGTTTCGATTTGTTTTACAACCGGCTTACCTGACGCTAACTCTTCTCGGGACGTGTCAGTAGCACTGCTGACTAAGGCTAGGATCGCCGTCAAAATGTGCTGCCACCCCGAATGTGGTCCCCCATCCTTGGTACCACATTTGCAATATTATTATCGACTATATAATCACGGGAAACGGATTTCAAGATTAGGCAAGCGGTACGTGATAGAAAGTCAGTGCTCTCAAAAATACTATAAATATGTAGGTCTGATATTTAAGACGTAATTAATTCCCATTAGAATTTGTCGGATGTAATTCCGGCACAGCAATGAGCTGAGTTCAAACTTTGCTTGCTGAAAATGCAGCGCACAAAATCTCAAAACGAGCTTTTTAAAATCACACGTAGAAGTAATATTAGTACGTATGTCCATCGGCAATCGGTCACCCGTGATCAGAAGAAATCTGGCTCATATGTGAATTACATGAGTGATATAATACATAAAATAACGAGTAACGTCAACCGAAGTATTATTAAATTATTTGGTCAGATTTGCTTAATTTCCATATTGTTTAAAACTGAATAACTTTTTAAAATTTTGGTCTTTGAAGTTTTTTTTTAATTATAGTTCCTATGAATAGACTAAGGTCTAAGGCAACTTAGGTCTTAGTGGGACGAGTATGTTAAACTCATATACAATCTTTATGTCGTAAAAAGTACAAATATATTTAAATTTTGACGTTTATGTTTGGAATGAGAGCAGATGTACCAACATCTGCTCTAATTTCGTTTGTAAAAATCTGTAAATGAAAAATTTCCTGAAATATTTTATATAATACTGCTGAATTGAAAGAGTTTCTTTCAAGTAACTGAAAGACCACGGCACCTTGGCACCTACCAGCTTTTTCTCCACATATTTTGCCCAACGAATCAGCATCGCCATACAGCGAGGTAATGCAGACAGGTGGACACACTTCCACCTGGCAATGATTTGTTTCTTATTTATTATAATTTCTATTATTTTTAGTTTTCAATTATTGTTTTAAGTTAGTTTTATTTTTGTATTTAATATATGTATTAATTACGTTTAAATTACGTCACAATTTCTTCGAACAAACATTGTCTTTCTTCATTATAGGTAAAGAGCCATTATCACCGTGCGGGAACGGAAAAGATTACTAATTCCTGCGCTGGGGCGGCCTGTCGTAAGACGACGACGACAAAGCAACCCAAATCCAGGTGGTAGGTCATTGCCCGAGTGGATGGCTACCATCCCTAGTCTAGAATATACCGCCATAACAACTAAGTTATGCTCCGACATCAGTGGCCAGGTTCCAGTTTCTCCTTCAAGACCAGCAGCACCTCTGGTATTGCTAATGTCCATAGGCGATGGTAACTACTTTCCATCACAGTAGGTCCGTCAGCCTGTCTGCTGTCATGTTCAGTAGAACAATATTTCTTAAGGACTAGTAAACTCATCATCATCATCTGAGTGTTAAATTCTGGTTGCGTTCGGAGCGTTCACACCGACGCCCTGGGTTTATTTTCTTACTTTTTCTACTCCACGTCGCGCCGTCTTCAGCATCCCCCGTTTTAAGACTGTTGGTACACATGTCATCCTTCATAACGTCAAACCAGCATTTCTTGGGCCTTCCCCTTCGACCGGGACCTGACGGAGGCGGCATGGCTAGACATTTGTTCCCCGCATAATAATTATCCGGTCTCCGTAAAACGTGGCCTTACCATCGTAAACGACACTCTTGCAGTCTGTCTGCTATATCACGGACATGAAGACTGCCGCGGATGCAGGAGTTCCTGTCACGATCTTACCGCGTCGCTCCACATATCCATCGCAGCATATTCATCTCCGTGACACGCAGTTCTTGCTTGTGTCGCTCAAGTATAGGCCAGGCTTAACTGCCATACAAAAGGACAGATCTAAAGATGGATTTATAGACCTGTCCCTTAAATTGAACCGGCATTTTGGGGTCACAAATGACACCTGTCACCTCACGCCATTTGGCCCAAACTGCTGTAATACGAGCCTTGACATCGTGGTCTATAGTCGATAGTCTTAAGGACTAGTAAACTAAAAGACCAGAAACCCGTCTCCTAAGGCCATTATAATAGAGAAAATGTGCAAAAATCATAAAGAAAGTCATATATAGAAACTACATTAATTACCTTTCGCCATAATCGCTTGTCGCAATGAAAGTCGTAAATGCATTTGCAATTTCCTAGACAACAAATATCATGGCTTCCAACAAACATGGTACTTTCTAATTTGCATCTCAAAACGATGCTTGTCTCATAATGTTGCTCTGAAACTTTATTATTAAGAAAATATTTCTTGCAGTTTTCAGATAGCAAACTTTATCGAGACATAGCATATTTATCATAGTATCGATACATTCTTAAAGTTCGTATCGTTTACAAGCAAAGAATATACTGCAACTAAATATTTTTCATTTTTAACCAATATTATACTACATTTTTGAACATAAAACTGAACTATTCATATAAGTTAACGATTTTCAAAAGATGAGTCCGTATGAGAAATTTTGACAATTATTCTTAGTAGTATTTGAGTAGTTTGAGTCGTTGGGGTCATTTGTCATGGCTGAAATGAAGTCAAGGTATTACTGACGTTTAAAAATTAAGTCATATTGTACATTATCCTCGGAATTCAGTGATCTAGGCAACACAAACTCTTTGTAAAGGTCCATCTATCCATGATCCACAGCCATACAAAAGACAGAACTAAAGGTAAAGTTTGCTACCTGCAAATATTTAGAAAATGCTATTTCACTACCATCAAATTAGAATTTTTCAAATTACATTTTTTTATTGCATGAGTTTAGCAGACAGACAGACTGCACACTGATGGTAAGCGGTTACCATCGTCTATGGACATGGCGCTGCTGCTTTTGAGGAGTCTGGAACCTGGCCACTAATGCCGGAACACAATTCAAGGTTGTTATGGCGGCATACTCTAGACTAGGTAGCCATTCAGACGAGCAGATACCCATCTGGCCAAAAAGATTATTCCAAAAGAAAAATTGAAAATGTTTAAAAACAAATTTGACTTTACTACAAAAGTAAATGAAACCGCTTTCATACGAGTTTGTCGGGCCAAGTTTCACTTGAGACGCGCGACAGACAAATATAATGCTTGTTTACTGCGTTATTAATATCTTCGAAGCCACGGCAGGTTAGAGGTTAGCGCGCTCGCATCCCAAACTCAAAGAGCGTACGTCCGGATCCTGGCAGGAAAACATGCAAACACTTAAGCAATTTTCTGATCTAATCTACATATTGTTGCAACACTTACCACGTGTTGACGTTGAAGGAAAACATCGTTGTAAAACTTGTACATTAAATGGGGTGGCGAATATACTGTCCGTTCCCCAAAGAAATTGGGAGCCCCAGCAGTGGGAGAAGTTGTGCTCACATAATATTTTCTTAAATTTTCGCGACTAACATATATACATAATAAAAGTACGTTTCAACGGAATTTAGTGCGTTAATTTATTTTATTATTTATAATTCCGACGTTTCGGTCACTTTTCACTAGACGTGAACATGGAAAACCAAGATGTCAGTTTGCCAGGTGGTAGGGCATTTGCCCGACTGGATGGCTACCACCCCTGGTCTAGATTATGTCGCCATAACAACCTTGGGTTATGTTCCGGCATTAGTGGCTAGGCTCCAGTGACAGTATTGTGAATGGTGGAGTTGCTGCCGGTAGACTAGACGAACACACCATGATCAAATATTAGTGTTAAATTGATGACACTTAAAGAGCATCTCAAACAAACAGGCATGTATGAAGAGGTTAATGAAAGTAGCTCAAGCGAAAGATGTTTGGCAGTATCGTCACAAGTGGAGATCCATAGTCTCTGCCTACCCCCATAAGAAACGGGCGTGATAATATGTATCTATGTATATAGGAACGGACCAGAAATCTTTTTTTAGGGACACTCACTAAAACTCCTCCTCCTCCTTCTTTTTATCCCCCGGCGACTTCAAACTCTCATTTCTTGGGGTGGTCGATAACGCGTCCCACGGGAGGAGAGGTGAGCGTGCGCGGAATACGTCGCGCCCCTATCTCACCCGCCATTATTACCCTATCCCCAAGGGACTTACCCACGCCACCCGCTCACGGCGGCCGAAGTTCCAAAGTAGCCCTCCGGTGCCGACGTGAATTCCTTTGCAAGCATGACAAGGAAGTCGGGAAGGCGTCCCATTTGGTAGGGCTCTCGAACATGGTGCGAACTACTGCCGGGTACGGGTCGGGTGGCGCTCGCTCTTTTATGCCATACGTGAGCAAGCTGTGGAATAAGCTCCCTCCCGCGGTTTTCCCAGAGCACTACAATATGGGGCTCTTCAAATAGGGCATAAACTGATTTTTAAAGTCTCAACGAGGTAGGCAACGCATCGGCTCCTTTATTGTTGCAGATGTCCTTGGGCGACGGTAGCCACTTGCCATCAAGTGGACCCGTCTGCCAGTTTGCCTATAAGCAAACATAAAAAACAAGATAATATATTCCAGCATGGCTGTGCCACATCAGAAGTTATCAAGCTTGCACATCCCATTTCATCCAACAATGTGTCAGTTTTCGCTAGCTTTTCCCATCCGGCGAGCACCGGTTCTGACGAGTGCCGGCAGGTGAAAGCGATCATATGTTATCAAGACAAGTGGCAATATTATGTGAAAGTCATGTGAGAGTCACAAGCCAAACACTTATATAACACTCAGTTATGGTTGATTATTTTTTAAGGCAACATAAATCATCTAATGTAGGAAGTATTATGATGTTTTATGAATTTCTTTCTCTCACTTTATTTCAGAAGTTTATTATAATCTATGCTAAATATGATTAAAAATTAGAATAAAAGCTAAAATAAACTAAGTTATAAAATACAAGGGATTATAGACTGTGTAACAAATCGCTGCCAGATGGGAGCATGCCCAGAAGGCTGGCTGCATTGCCGCGCTGTATGGCGATGCTTATTTGTTGGGCGAAATATTAGCCAGCCTTCTGATCACGGGTGGCATCAAAGAGTTTCTTACAGATTTCTTTGAAGAAACTCTTTGCCGATGGACCCCACAGACCTAATGTTTCAACTCCAAACGGCACAAATATGTAACCCCTTCCTAAGGTTTCATATTTACGCCGTTTGAGCCCTTCAGCTTTTAAAGCAGCATTGCCAGCCTCTAACTCAGTCATTGGAAGATGTGAGGGCGCTAGAGTGTCTACACATGTCGCATCCCAAACAAGCGGCCGACCCATCTTCCAAGGAATAAGTGACATACCATCCGGCCTCTTGCCATCGTCGCGTACCAAGCCATTCGGTTCTAATACGGCCGGTACGCCGACGCTGATAAGACTGATAATCTATGCTTAATATTATAAAGAGGTAAAACCTGTGAATTTGTGACGTTGTAGGAGATAATTTCTGGATCTACTAAACGGAATTTGAAAATTCTTTGACCAATGGAAAGCTGCATTATTCCTGAGTGACATAAGGTATATTTGATTGCGATTAATAATTTTTTTCTGATGCCCAGCGAAGTAGGCATGGGTTGGCTAATCCTTAATAATATAGTACTACTAGCTGTCCCGGCAGACGTCGTCCTGCCCGGTAAAAAATAGGGGTTGATCGTAGAGGGTTGAAAATTTAGGGTTGTATGTATCTTTTAATGCTGTATGATAAAAAAAATAGAAATTAAAATTTTTGTCTAATAAATAAATAAAAAATTTAGGGGTGGACTACCCCTAACATTTAGGAGGATGAAAAATAGATGTTGGCCGATTCTCATAGATACCGGATAAGCACAAAAAATTTCATCAAAATCGGTCAAGCCGTTTCGGAGGAGTATGGCAACGAAAACTGTGACACGAGAATTTTATATATTAGAAGATCATCCGATAAACATGTTGGACGCTCTCATTTTGCTGGAAGCGCATCGTATATGCGTCACACGAGTCCAAGGCGGCTTCGTGAGTTGGACACATCGGTTATCTGGATTAGAGGTTTTCCTTCGAGGTAATATAAATAACATGCATTCATGTATTTTGATAAAGGTTGGAGCTGATAATCAGCGCTGCGTCACCCCTGTCTCAGAATTATGCTGAGTTCTAGCCTCAATGGCGTGAATGTGATGTACGTATTTGTGTGTATGTGTTTTTTTATATTATAATTGGTTTTCATGCTTCATATGTACAATGTCTTCTTATATGTATATTATATTTTCTGTGTGTACTTACATTTATAACAATAAATATTTTTCTTTCTGTCTTTCTTGCATATTCATGGTCGTTCCTGTATTTTGTCGACTGATCATCGGTCGACCTTACTGTCCGTTAACATTTGACATAAACTTAAGCGTTATTATCCCCGCAAATTGCTGATGCGCTGGAACCTTGTCAAATTAACACTCGCGTGACGTCATCCGCAACTCGATATGTACGCGTACTCGCCGGCCAGTGATGCTAACAGTACTAAGTGGTCGGCTACGGTCACGTCACCAAAATGGCGGCCAAGCGCAATAGCAATTTGCGGGGACAATACAATTAATGCGATCTTTTAATAAATTGTTAGATTTTTTTTATAATCATTTTCTTTATGACTATGTATATATGTACAATTGTTTGCGAATGCCAAAGTTCCATTCATGCGCTACCGACTTACGCCGTCACTGACAAATTGACATTTTAAAATTATATAATGCAAATAGTTTTTTAAGACATAAATTGATATTTCAAGTTTTTTTGCCAACCTAATAAATTCGACTCAACTTCTTATCTAATTTTATATCAATTATTTATTATTTATTAGTTTTACGTATTATATTTATTATTTATTAGTTTTACAACAACAGCAATTCCCAAGGCATACAGAATTCATTGATGCAATTATGTACTTCTCCGGCAACTAAAAAAATATTACAATTATTCATACTCCGTTTAGATACAAAAGCTAGTTGATATATTTTTTTATATATAAAATCAAATAAAAGAAGCGTGAAATTATTAAAACGCATTTTAAATATGTAATTGTTGCTAAAAGCTAAAATATTTTTTAGATAGATAGATAGATAGATAACACTTTATTGTACACCATTACAGAAAAACTTACGAACTAGTATTATTATAGTAGGGTACAAAGGGCGGTCTTATCGCTAAAAAGCGATCTCTTCCAGACAACCCGTGGCAAGAATATTCCGATTTGAAGTGGCGATGGTGGTATACATAATTATTGTACGATTACTTCAATTTTATTAATAAATATATAACTATACTATATATACAAATATACACATAAGTTATATACATATATATCTAATATATAAAATTCTCGTGTCAGTTTTCGTTGCCATACTCCTCTGAAACGGCTTGACCGATTTTGATGAAATTTTTTGTGCTTATCCGGTATCTATGAGAATCGGCCAACATGTATTTTTCATCCCCTTAAAGTTAGGGGTAGTCCACCCCTAAATTTTTTTTTTTTACCGGGCAGGACGTCGTCTGCCGGCCGGGACAGCTAGTTTTTTTATATATTTTGAAAAAGTAACGGAATTAAAATAATCCATTAACGTCCCACTACTGAGCCCAGACGTATTTACGGAGTGACGTTAACAAACGGTTACTTCAATTTACCGTAAACTGTATTGTGAGTTGCAGAATTCGCGTATTTCTTACAACTTTACATAATACAACGATATAGTTGACCGTTACAACATTATTATAGAATAATTTTGTAATTTATATAATAATGTTAGGAAAATAAAAAACTGTACACCTCGCGGTGCGGTCAATAGACCAATTATTGGTTGCATGGGTTCAATACGTAGACGAGCGTTTCAAATGCTGACAGAATCAGTTATAATATTTTGTTAAGTTTTCGCGACTTGTATACATAATAAAACTACGTTTTAACGCTTTTAAGCGCGGTAGGTAATTAGTTTGATTTATATTATTCCGACGTTGCGGCCACTTTTCAGTAGCCGTGATCACAGAAGACAAAGATGTCAAGTGTCAATGAGTGTCGTTAAAGTTTTATTTAGCGTACAGCGTAATTAAGTTTATTATTTACTCTATGGGAGCCTAATCTAAAAGAAAAGGAAGAAATAATAAAAATAAAATAAATTACCGCGCTGAAGTAAAAAACGTAGTTTTATTAAGAATCCGTTATAGTTTGTCGAAATATTGGCCATATTACTATGCATGTATATATATATATATATATATATATATATATATATATATATATATATATATATACATATATATGTATGTCGGAGGGAAGTTGTAGTTGGATGTATTATTGACTGAATGTATAACGCACAATATCATTTGTTAACATTTTAATTACTTCTAAAATTCTTAATTTAATTTAATTTGATTTGTTAAATATTTCTATAACTTAAAGATCGTTCTAACCTAATAAAAGTTATAAATATTGTAATTTAATAAACTACCAATGAGAGCAGAGCATGTCTAGAGCGGGGTCAGCGCCCTCTATACTTTGAGTAATATCTACTTGGGTAGACTGAGGAGTTTTTGTGACACATTGGGTTGATGGCAGCAGGTCGAGTTGGACCTTAGAGTATTTTTAAAGAAAATGTTTTAAGTTAGAAGTATGAGTGGGTGCCCTGAACCCGCTGCTCGGTCTAAACTATGTTAAAATGTCTCTTAAATCTAAATTAAAAGTGTGTAAACCGTTGGCCTTGTGTTTTATGCTCGCATTTTATCCTGAAGACGCCCACTAAACCTGCAATAATTAAAGGAGATGTCGTGAGAATGAGGCCGTTCTGCGACATATATATACATATAATATATATTATCAAACTTAAAATATACTATCTCCCTTACAATCTTGCACTGAAATAGGTAATTTATATTTTCAAATATTCACCAAATATGTATATTAACACAATGTCTCTCTTTCATGTTTTAAGATTAATATTACTTTTATAATGTATCGTATTTCATTATAATCGTTTTTTTTGAAAAGTATCATATACCTTTATGTATATTTCATTATATTTTTGAGTGCCTTCAGTGAGGAAGGAAAATAATAAATAATTATAAAAATTCAGTTCTATATCGTCCTATCAAACTGTCAAACAACAAACAAACTGTCGTATAATTAATAAGAGATGAATACTTAAAAACAATGCATCGATCTTTTAACTCTTGTTTTTTATATATTAAAACTTAAGAATTGTGTTATGTATATAAAAATTAAAATATATGATAAATAATTTTTGGCCCAAGTCAAGATAAGCGTCAATGCGCTCGTCTGCGACAAGTTTTACTCAACTACGGAAGTTTGTGGAGTTTTTTTAGTGAATTAAATATACCAATGCCTTTGCCAGGGAGGCCTATAATACAAAACAACAAAGAAACTCGTAATTTATAATATAAAGGTATGGCTGATTTGTCACGTTAATAACATAAACTATATAATAGTAGATTGTTACACGACAGGTGAAAGTGGCTTATTTAGGCATGACATGGCTTGGCCCACGAGCGTACCGAGGGCGCTAATACGAGTAGTTCGAGTGCCTAAATAGGCCACTGTCACCCGAGGATACTCGTAATTAAACCAGACTTCATTACGAATATATCGAAAGTAAATAATAATTGATTAGTTAAACAAACAACTACGTTTCCATCCTAAATCCATTTTCAAAAATCATCCCATTTGATTAATGACAAGGGTAATTGTTTTTTTTTTAATCTAAGTAATTTAAGTATGTGTATTTCATTTATAAAATATTTAGTTTAAGTATCTTTGTTTACGATATACCTAATAATCTGCACCACCTACAGTTTAACCTAATCTGGATTAAGTTAAACTATTCCTTAAGTTAGGTTGCCTGGAAGAGATTGCTTTAAGCCAGCGTTACTCAAGTGTGTTCCGCTAGGGTTCCGCGATACCCCTGTAAGGGTTCCGCAAGAATTTAGAAAAAAAAACAAATCACCTCTCTGTGCAAAACTACGCCTCTCAACGATTTTTGGTGCAGGATCCGTGGTGAATATCCAATGCTTACCAAAATGGCTCTGAATATTCTTCTCCTGTTCCACATATTTGTGCGAAACAGGATTCTCAACCTATGCAGCTACGAAAACAAAATACCGCAATAGAATGGACGCCGAACCTAATATGATATATATGATATGATATATACCTGATATCAACCGATTGATGAAAAGTAAATGCACATGTCAGAAGTGAAACTTCTTTCGCAAACTGATTTTTAAGTCTTGATTATATTTATACAAATCTAAAACTTTAGATTTCCGAGACTTTCACTTCAAAAATACCTAAAATCGCGTGCGCTGCGAAAACTACTGACGATATAATAAAATAATGTACTACGACTTTGCAGAACAAATCATTATTTACAAAGTGTCGCGACAGCATACGTCTAACTATTATAGTTATGCCACAGTAAGTGTTCTTTTATTTCAATATTTTATTAAAATACCACCGCTAGAAAAGGCTCTTTATTGGTATCTTGGTATTCATCCTTATCAAAATAAATTACTTCATATTCAAGATTGTTTCAATAACTTTATATAACTCTTTGAATTATTTAATTCAGACATTCCATTCGAAAGATATCACGAGTTTAAAAATGTAAGACAAAAACGCTGCACATCTTCGTAGCGCTATTATTATTATTATTGCGTTTCATCCGTAAAAATGTTATTCCATGCGCCTAAAGAAGTTTCACTTCAAAAACAGTTTCATACCTCCCATTAGTTAGATTTTTAAAAAATTTCAATATCTTCTATTATTATACTTGTTATGTAAGTAAGTAATAAGTAACTGTTTATTGTGCATACAATAAAAAATATACTTTTAAAAACTATTGTATCATTGTAGGGTTCCATCAAGTATATCGCTTTCCAAAAGGGTTCCGTCACCAAAAAAGATTGAGAACCGCTGCTTTAAGCGATAAGGCCGCCTATTGTTTCTACCATCACAATATTGTGATTGTGTATTTTTGAAATTGTATATTTGGTGACCAATAAAGTGTTATCTATCTATCTAATGATACTACTTTAGTTTTCATCAAAATCGGCTTCGGGACTCCTTTGAGTTTTTTTTACAAGATTTTATTTAACTTGCAATGGATGTATGTATGTAAGTTCGGGTATGTAAGTTCTGAAATTTTGCACGCATATGTATATCGCGTGACATTACATATGGTACTATGGAGCTGATCTGATTTTGGAGTCGGACGGTGGCCATGGGAACTCCTGTACTGAACAAGATAGGCCTGTCATGTTTGGGCTCGTTTTACTTGTTTTGGCTAGCACTCTGCTGCTACATGATATCCAATATCTCAAAAGTTTATATTTAAAAGCCTTTTTAAAAAAGCTTATTGTTATTTACCATAGTTTAGGACAGGGGTCACCAAATTGAGGACCGCGAGAACACAGCAACTTGCACTACAAAGTACGTAATGTAATCAAAATGAGATGAAGATGAACTTCATTAAGAATATACTTCAATCTCGACATACTGATGAACATCTCCAGGATTTAATGTCAATAGTTTGCATCAATTTTACTCCAAACCTCAGACAGACAGTCCGCAACGAAAAATACCTTTGTAATTTATCTGTGCAGGAACGGAGAAAGAATCCAATATCCTGCGGCCGGGCGGCTAGTCTTAAGAGGGGACAACCCAAAGCCAGGTGGTAGGGCATTTGCCCGACTGGATGGCTACCACCCCTGGTCTAAATCATGTCGTCAAAACAACCTTGTGTTGTATTCTGGAATGGTGACCAGGTTCCAGTCGTTCTCAATAGAGAGAGCAGCACCGCATTTGTAACGCCTTTGGTGTTGCAAATGTCCATAGGCGATTGTTATGTGGACCGCGATGGTCATTAAGAAATGACTTAAAACAGACCCCTACCAAAACTAATAGGTGACCCCTAGTTTGGCCCCGAAGGGTGACTTAAAAAATTCACCATGTATATCCGGAGCAAGGAGATGGGTTTTATAAAATAGACTCCATGCAGGGTGCGTGAGATTATCTTCTTTTTTTGTATATAAAGATAAATGTTTGTCTGTATGTCCTTTATAGAATCGTAAACTATACACTCTGTTGTTCGTGCCTACCCCGCAAGGGACCTGGCGTGAAGTTATGTATGTATGTATGTATGTATGTATGTAAACTATACATTTGATCATGTGATGATCTTTAGCAAAGCTGTTGTGCATAAGCCACAGAAGGTTTCTGAATTGGTTCACAATTGGACCCGGTAGGTGGCGCAGCTGTTGGCATATCGATTGAATGTTTTCCGGCCAGGACGACGTCTGCGCGGGACAGCTAGTTTAAAATAAAATATCAGTAGTTCAATATATATGTTAATATGTCATAATAAAATGTATGCATAACATATACTTAAATATATATTAATTATATAATGCAATTCATTAACAGAGCGTAAATCATTCATAGAATCGACACAAATACTCTTGCAACTCTTATTCCGTTTGAAATGGGGAAACACGTTTACGGGTGAGTGAGGAGCGCGTAAATTTGCGTCAAAAAATAATGCAAGCCTAAACAACTGGACGCCCTGATTGCTTCGCGGGTAATGTGATTTCGTTAGATTATACAGGTCAACTTCGAGACGTAATGTATCTGATTTTTTTTAAAATTTTGCTACCCCCACTAGGATTCATCGCCATGGCGTAAACCACCCTTGGTTTTAACCCTCCTATTCCTCGTATATAAATTTGTTGTAAAACCTGCTTCTTTATACAAATTCAAAAATAATCTCACTTAAAATTAAGTAGTGGTAGTGTTAATGGCTAGCGCACGCGTACCGAACTCAAAGGGCGCGGGTTCGATCCTGACTGGACCGCATGCACCACTTAGTCAGTTTTCTGACTTAATGTGTATATTGTTACAATTATCACGTGCTAATAACGATGAGGTAAACATCGTGATGCAACCTGCACATCGAGATAACCGATGTCACAAACCTGCCAAGCCACCTTGGGCAAGCGTGGCGGTAGTGCGACATTAAGGGCTGATATTATTATTAATTATACGAGCGTTTTCCCCAAAAAAGTATTTATATTTGCTTTACGTTAAGCAAGCTTTTTACCTCTAAAATACTGCACATTTAGCATAAGACCACCGACATATTATTTGGCATTATATAAAAGTAGAAATAAATACGTAGTCAATCTAAGAAGCTTGCAATTACCAATAGCAAGATAAAACAAATAGTCAATAAGTGCTTATGCATAAGATGACATGTAACACTATCGACTTTTGTTGTCCTCCCTATACTCCATCCAAAGGTTGTATGAAAGAAATTGCCATGGGCGATAACACCGCCGACTGTACTCATATATTAATTAATATTCTTGATTTTATGTAACATTTTTGTACAATAAATTATATTCTATTATATTATATTCTATCTTAAAACTAATACAGTAAAAAATGTATAAGATAATAAAGATTTTTTCTAAAAACTATTTGGAAAAATAATGAAATAAATCAAAAAAGATATGTAAACCAGAGAAATACCAAGAAAGAACAATAACACTTCAATGGAATTAACATATTTTCTATAGTCATTGCCAAATTCAAATATGATGTACTAAACAAGTTTTTAAATACGTGGTCTCCACCGTAATTCTTTATTTGTTTTATATTTTATTATTATTTCTTTTACTACATGAAGTTGCACCGTTAGTGGTAAATGAAAACATTATTATTATTACATCGTGTCCTAAACTAAAACGTGAAAAGTGCTGTTGGATACCAAATTAATAACATATAGAATATAGTTAACATTATTTATAAAACTATGTCAACGGCGTACTCATGTGCCCTCAGTGTGCACGGAGTTTCGCCGCCAAAATAGGCTATATAAGCCATCTTCGCGCGCACCAGCGCCAATTATCAGACTAGGGGTCAAAGTGGTCGCCATAGCCGAAAACGGTCGGAACAATCATCATCATCATCATTTATAAAAACTATGTATTGTATCTGTTTCCGTTTTTTATAAATACATTTCAAAAAAATAAAATGCCCGGACAATCCCGTTCGTCCGGAGGGAACAATTATAAATTAAAAAATGTATATTTAATTTAAGAATATCGATGTATCAGTCTTTGGCAAGCTTAATAAATTTAAAAAAAGAATTATATAAAAACATTGATCCGTTGGCTAATCCAAGTTCTAGTTCTTGCTATTCTCGAAGACAAGGTTGTTTACTCGTGATTGAACGTGTACAGTACACATTACACTGTCTCCTCCCTTTGCGAGCGGGTCATGATCACCAAGGATCTATTCATCCGGGGCCCATGCCCCGGGTGGCCAATTCAGAGGGTGGTAAATTCAAACTGCGCAGACTAATACACAGCTTTGACCACTAAGACGTCCAGTACTTTATAATAACTATAATGTAAAGTACTGGATATATAATAAATTACATTTCGCAGGATGCGTAGGCATAGGTTAAAAAGCACAGACGCACGCGTGTCGTGTGTATCGGTGAGCGTGATGGCCGAAATGATGATGATAATTAAAGTAAAAATATAGATCCAGCGCCATCCTGCTCCGCTCCCGCCTAAGGAGGACGCGTCGCTGATGGAAGGCGTCGTTAGACCTTCGACCGTCATGAACTTTCCTGTGGGTCCTTAGGATATCTCGTTTCGAGTTTGTCTCGAATAAACTCCTAAATGGCTTAACGTACCTAACTTTGTCAGTAGAAAATTTAAAGGAGTAGTAGATTTTATTTTCTAGCAAGGAAACTTAGCCAGCCTTCTGGGCACCTTACCCATAGAAGACAGGTCACCGTCTTCTATGGGCTAAGTACTCTACTTATATTCTTGAGGGACTATAGGTGGCTTTTACTAATATCAGTGTATGTTTCATTTCGAATGTTACAGGCTACGTTCCATTAGGGACTCACAACGACCACGTTCACGACCGCGATTTATCCCGTTCCACTTGCTTGCCGGCGTTACAATCGTAAACCCAAGTGGAATGGCTATTCGACCTTAACATGGGTCGTTGTGAGCGTTGTGTGATCGAAAATGATGACATCATTTGTGACGTTTTCGCCACGACCACATCGACCGCGGTCGCGTTGTGGCACGGCTAACTGGGCATTTTGGGCGTTGCGAGATACTAATGGAACACCCTGACAGTGGTCAGAAGATACGAACACAAAATCCAAATCGTGCGTGGACAATGGCACAGCAAGTATCTAAAATTGGCTTACAAAATAACCAATCCGTTATTATCCTCTAAGCAGACTTCTGTCATAACAAATGGTTTACGAAAAAAGCCAAGAAATCAATTAGTTTTGTGAATTTTCCGTTGGTTTATGACATAAATCCATTTATAGTAAGCCAAGCATATCTTCATTTCCTTTGAGCAATCCCATTAACACGATCAACCATTGACTAGCGTTTTCTAGTTAACAAATACGCAAAGTGAGAAACGATCAGTTCCAAAACAAATCGATTGATACTTATATCTGTCGTCATTTTAATTACGACACGACGGAAAGTAGTGGTAGTATTTGAACGGCGAAAACACATCCCCCCTTGCCAGTATCGTGCGGACGCGATGGCGGTCCGACGCGCACTGTATTCTCGCGCCAAATTCAAAGTGTTCTAGTCATTCTTTTTTCAAATTTTAAATTTAAGAACTATGGACTACAAATACATACAGCTTATGACTGACTAGTGATGTGACTATATGCTTGTGACTTGACAGTGACATGATTGACTTGAGGATTTTATTATGACTATTGACTGAATTTTATTTGACTGTACACATTAGGGAAGGTTGGTATTGATTACTTTTGTTTTTTATTTTAGTAACTTATTCCGATGTTACCATTTATAACGGTCTCTGTGGGTCAACCGTCTCAGCTTTTGCACGCGGACTGGAAAACAGATGACCCAGGTTCGATTCCTGGCAAAGCCAATTTCCTAAACGAAGTTTCCGTTATTTATTATGGTTTGGGTATCTGGGTTCGGACCCAGAATAGTTTGTTGTTATATCACCCATAACACAAGCATAATTTGCTTAGCTTGAGAATATACGAGGTGGGTGTGTGTTTGTCGATTATAAAAATAGGGACTTTATTACAAAAACGCGCATTCGATTTACCGAAAGTTATATAAAGTTTCCAAATATATTTAGGGCATGAGTATTTGTTTTACCTAGAGTATAAGATGAGAGCACTTAACCATAATTGTCCTAGAATCCAATCTATATATTGTGAAAACCCAAGGTACGGTTTTCGCGGTATACCTCGCTTATATAGTTCATCGCTATGTAAGCGACCTTATTGTCTTTAGCATATGAGAACATTGTATTTATTTCTAATAAATGCAACACGACCCAGGATAAATGACAATCCTATTGTTTAATAATTTATCAACTTTATTTTGTATGAAAAACATGGATAAGTGTATTTACTTAAATATACACACGAAGTTTTCTATAGGTATATATGTAATGTACATACTTATGCAGAACTTCGCGTGTGTAAGTATATCTATACAAGTCATGAACTTTCGTTGTTTTTGCCAATTAATAATTTTAGAACTTTAAAAACAGACAGAGTTTAAAATTTTTCAACGTCAAAGTGTTTTTATAACTTCCTAAAACTATCAATTTTCAAATTGTTTGTACCAAGTAACTCGAGTGTTAGGATTGAATAATTTAGTAATTTTAGAACTGTAAAAACTTTGTTTTAATAGTTTTTTCACTCAAATAATGATTAAAAACATTGTGATTTCAAAAATCTATGGGTTACATCGACCGACAAATAGACGAAGGAACAGACATCATAAAAAAATTTCGTTTTAATTTTTTCAGTGAAACCCTTTAAGGTTTTCATTTTAATTTCTCATCTAACTAGAGTTCTGTTATTTATGCTTAGTATGTTAGTGTATTAGACTTTTTTAAAGATAAAGGTATGTTAAGTATGGATATTTTTCTGTAATTTTGTTATAATCTATGGCATCTTAAAAAAACATAAATTTTAGCTGTTTAGGCTAAATTATTGTCTTCAATCACTATGCACAACTTTCGCTACTTTTGCGAAAAGTAACTTTCCATACATATTAATTCAATTAATAGAAATCATAGCTTTTAAAGTTTAACATTTATTTAATCGATTGTAAAATGAATATTTTATGGATTTGCATAACTTTTTATGACTTTCTCACAACGTAGCTCTTTAATTATTCGATTATAGATTCGTGAAGTTTTACCATATTTAAGATAATGTGATGATAATACTTTTTAAATACGCAACCATTGTCTAGAACATGTCTCTACGTATAATAACGATCTAGAGGGAACTGCTCCGAGGTTTTCCCTCTGCGTTTACGACATAAGGTCGTTTAACAGGTCGTCATAAAACTTCTTCGCGAGTAGCAGCGCGTTGATAACGCCCTGGTGTTTTCAATGTTTATAAATGAGCTGCCTTAAAAGCCTAAACACCAAGCCATAAACTAAAAAAAAAATAGGCTACCGTGATAGCTTTCCATCAGCAGAACCGTCTACCTGATATCCTACTTATGGTGGTACTTAATAAAAAAATATTTATATTCATTACATTATTTTTTTAAAGACGTTCCATACGTTTTCGAAAAAAATTTTCTTCAAGCTTTCACCGTATAGTTCCTTTTATAACTTTTATCATGTTGTTAGTTTTAAATTACCTAGGGGCTGCATGTTGACCTTCCCATGGCCCCACGCAAGTCCTCCAAAAGTCCGGGTCATTTTTATGGCCCGTGGCCCTTAAAGACATACATTTACAGTATTGTTACATGCCGTCAAAGAAATGCGCACACCTGCCTCTCTTAAAAACGCAGTTTATTACCTTTCTTGCATTCGGAGTTCTTTTGTTTACTTCGTGTTTAAAATTTGAAATTAACATCCTATTGTTACCGTACTTGTTTTATGGCCGTCATTAGTGTCGAACTAATCCTTGTTGTTATTGCATTGCTAAGTGTGCGGATTAACTCAGTGAACGCGGTCATTTGAGGTATTGTACAGTTAAGTATAACAAAGCCCGAACGGAGAATGGGGCAGTCAAGCGACGACTACGATACGAGTAAGACGTGCGTATTACATTCGAATAGCGATATAGTGACGGACTTTGTGCGTGTTATTGAATCGTGCAGTGGTGCTGGTTGTATCCAGTATATTTATACCTGTTTTATACGTGTTTGTACAGTTATAATAAACTCTATAGTAATTCCAGCGGCATGTTTAATTGGAGTCCTGTGTAGCTCGTAACAGTATAATAACAGGTAACATAAGCGGCTTCTTTTGAAATTAATTATTATGATAATAGCTGCTTATTAGTAATAACAGTTACATTATTATACAATGCACATATTACGAAATCAGTATTCGTCTCGGGTGTTATCTATTTATGGTCTCATTAGAAAGTAAAATGCTTTGCTCGATAAATAGTTACAGATGTCAAAGAAGCAAGTAGATATACTGCAGTCTTCGCTCAAGGCTTTTTAAAAATAAACTGAAGTTTTTGCTTTTTTGTTATTGCAGGAGTTCAGAAGACAGGCAGACGGGCCACTTGACGGAAAGCGGTTACCATCGCCTATGGACATTTCTAGCAAATTTGTGTTGGGTGTTGCAAATTTCTATAGGTGATGATAACCGCTTTCTATCAAGTGAGTCGTCTGCCTGTCTGCTGAAATCCTGAAATAAAAATATATTAATTTAAAATTCATTAAAATAAAACATTTGGTCATATTTTAGTGTGTAGGTAGTTTAATTCAATTTATAATAAAATTAATTTAACATTTAATTAATATAGTTAACTATCTTCTGCCCGCGACTTCGTCCGCGTGGAATAGTTACAAAACCCGCTGGTTTTGAAACATTCTTCATTGGTGCTCCGCTCCTATTGGTCTTATCGTGATGATATATAACAGCCTTCCTCGATAAATGGGCTATCTAACAGTGAAAGAATATTTCAAATCAGACCAGTAGTTCCTGAGATTAGCGCGTTCAAGCAAGCAAGCAAGCAAGCAAGCAAACAAACAAACTTATTAATTAAACTTAAATGAATACATGCTTCAAAATAAGTCCATAGACTGTCTGTGATTTAAAATATCTGTAATTTAAAAATTAAATGATTAAATCTTAATTCATTAACCTTAACACAGAAAGGAACATATTTCATAATATCCTGTGTGTTTCATACACATTCATACAATATTATATAACCGGTTGTACGTTTGTATGTTTAAACAAGCGAAAGCCATTTTCTCTCTCGTCAGAGGTCAGTTGATACGATGTGTTAAACGATACAATAAACAAATGCTAAATATCTGTAAATTATCCACTACAGGATAAGTTTTTCTTTTTTTCTTTTATTTTTTCCTTCCACTCATTTTAATGTTATATAATTTTTTTTAGAACTAGGCATGTTTGCTGAAGAGTTTCTTGCGCCGCTTCTTCTCTTCAAGCCACAACATGTTGTGAAGCGGTGGTAAATTAGATTAGGCTCCCATAGAGTAAATAATATCCATAAACAAAATTAAAACTAAATAATTAAAATGAACAAGTTGGCGGTAGGCTGAATAAAAACTTTGACAATACACGTTCGACAAATGTCATCTTTGTCTTCCGTGACCACGGCAACTGAAAAGCGGCCGAAACGTCGGATAAACCTAAATAAAATAAATTACCGCGCTTAAAACCGTTAAAACGTAGTTCTATTAATGCTTATTGAAGAAAGTTAGGTACATAATTACTTTGTTTTAAAATTCAAAAAATGATTATGGTGAGAAGGGGACTTTTGGACTTTTTTCGAAAACTTGGATTTTTTTTTATTGACCTTGATCAATTTTATTTATAAATTTATTAACAAATAATCTAATAAGAAATAATATTCACAAATCGTAAATTATTTTAGTGTACAGAATCCTGCCTTTTGCTTCTCGCCTTCTCGCTAGACTCATAGGTTTGCTGGAAGAAAACTCTTTTAGGGTTAATCTCGCCTTTGTACATCACCACAATTCTACAGTTTTGTATGTAACTTATGTTATGTTATTATATGTTAGGAGCCTTAAGAACAGACGAGCGTGCATGACAAGAGCTATGAATGTCAAAGAAGCAAGTGAGGTGTGTAAGAATGAGCCTGTATGGCGCTCTGTTGTTCGTGCTTACCCCGCAAGGGACCTGGCGTGAAGTTATGTATGTGTGTATGTATGTATGTAACTTTTTGTGTAGAATAAAGAAAGAAAGAACAAATATATTTTAAAAAAAACATAAATAATACTTATTTTAAAAGGCCCCAATCGTCACTATGAAAATGACAAATTTACAAAAAACGTTAATTTTTTTTAATTTATTAAAGCAATTTTCATTGGAGAAAAGCAGACAGTAACGACAACGTTGAAAAACGTATTCTGTTTAAGAAATTGTTAAGTAAGGGCCGAATTCTCAATCATTAAAACAGCAGTTCCGCAATTAGTTTCATTGCCATTCAAATATTTTTTTAAATATTGTTTAAATAATATTGTATTCGTCTATTTTTGAAATTGTATATTTGGTTATCTATTATATTCTATTCTATTATATCCTATTCTAATTAAAACACTGTACTCCATAGAGTTGGGAAGTTAATCGTCTTTTAAAGCTGAAATATATTAGATTTTGTAATGCGACGTCACAATGTTTAGGACATAACGAAATTTATGTTTTTTTTTTTTTTTTTTATTGCAGGAGATCAGCAGACAGGCAGACGGCCCACTTGATGGACAGCGGTTACCATCGCCTATGGACATTTGCAACACCAAAGGTGCTACGAATGCGCTGCTGCTCTCTTTAGGGAGCCTGGAACCTGGTCACTAATGCCGGAACACAACACAAGGTTGTTATGGCGACATACTCTAGACCAGGGGTGGTAGCCATCCAGTCGGGCAAATGCCCTACCACCTGGCTGTGGGTTGTTTTGTCGCCTCTTACGACAGGCCGCCGGGCCGCAGGAAATTGTATTCTTTCTCCGTTCCTGCACGGATAATGGTTGGTTCACGAATGGTTCCTATAAGGCAAAACATCAAAAATAACTTACGATGAAAATTTTTTAAACTGACATTTTAACAGCCATTATTAATACAATTTCCTGCGTCCGGGCAGTCTGTCGTAAGAGGCGACAAAACAACCCACAGCCAGGTGGTAGGGCCTTAGCCCGACTGGATGGCTACCACCCCTGGTCTAGAGTATGTCGCCATAACAACCTTGAGTTGTACTCCGGCATTAGTGACCAGGTTCCAGTCTCCCTTAAGATAGTAGCAGCGCATTTATAGCCTTTGGTGTTGCAAATGTCCATAGGCGATCATAACCGGTTTCCATCAAGTGGGCCGTCTGACTGTCTGCTGAACTCCTGCAATAAAAATAAATATCTAATTATAAAAATATTGAAAGGATTTGATATTTGTAAAATAACAAAATACTACTTTAGAAACAGCGGAAAGATCGCGAAATGTTTTTAAAACAGTAAGAAATTCGTGCCGTGGAAACAGTTGAAAAGCACTGTCTTACTATAAATTTTGCCAATAAATAAATAATCTGCTTTCACTTTCGAACAATGCATTCAGTTAGTGTCATACATATAGGTATAACTAAGGTGTCATAACACTCGAGTTAGTTTTGTTTTCCAAATATAGCGAGTTATTTTTAAAATGATTCCACTTTCCCCAACATTTATACATAAAAAACTATAAGTAATTTTCAAGGATACTTCCTGGTACGTAAACGATGTTTAAGATGCTTACTCAGGTATATATTATGTGAATTCGAGACATTCGAGATTTATGGTATGCAAGTTTATTATATTATTGTCTCCTCTGGTATAATTTCATTCGTATAGCCGTAATAGCGTTCTCGAATCCCATACTAGGCGTTTCAAGAAGGACGTGGGTGCGATTCTTAGCCGGGAAGAATGCACGATTTAGGGAATTTCCTGGCTAAATGTCTTTATTGTATTGTGTAATAAATCACGGGCTGATGGTATGGGTGGTCTTGGGTGCATTTTTATATGCTGTAGACAGCGACAATCGCCGGTCAGTGTCACGACACATTTACATTAAATTTGTCAAGCGGCCTCTACGTATTGGCTCTCTAAAAGTCCGGGCCATTTTTATAATCCGTGGTCTTTAAAGATCAATTTGTCAAACGCGCTAATCCTTTTTAGACAAGCGTGACGGGTAATGTACTGTCTGTTTCTTCTAAAAATGGGGAAGCCTAGAGCCAGCAGTGGGTATATTATTTACAATATTATGTCATTTAGATTTATATAGAGCTTTAGCCAATAAGGTACTACGATAGTCCTTCATAATAAGCAATCCACATTCTCGCGCGTAGCTTGCAAAAACTTCAACAGGGTCTTGAGAGAACCCATTCCACATTCTCGTATTCTTGCAAAAACATGAAGCACTATGTAATTTTTGTATTTTGTATTGCAGTGGAGGCCATGCAGACGGGCTTGAAGGTCGCACTGATGAGAGCCAGTTCCCAGCCGCCAGTGCCTTGAGGCAGTCGTCTCTCATGCAGCATTGTCCGCTCCGGGGCCCGCCGAAATGTCCACCGGCTTCCAAGAGGTAAGAATTCATACATCCACTTCTATAGGTTAAACAATACTGTTCGAGCTACATGACTTGAATTAAAATGCCGTTGGAATTGGTATAGAATTTATTAGAACTATACAAACACGTATAACACAGGTACAAATATAGCTGGACACAACCAGTATTAACTGCACGATCCAATAACACGCGCAAAGTCCGTCACTATATCGCTTATCGAATGTATTACACACCTCATGCTCGTATCGTAATCGTCGCTTGACTGCTCATCCAGTTCGGCGATCGTTTCATACTAAACTGTCAATTGACCGCGTGGACTGAAGTTTCCGAGAAACCGTAATCTGCACACCTGCGGCCATAAACAAGTACAATAACAATAGAATGTTTTTCTTAGTTACAATTTTTAAACACAATATAAACAAAAGAAATGCGGGCAACTTAATAAACCAGGTGTGCATTCACTTTGCCGGCGTGTAAAAATACGAAATAAAATGCAAAAACTAAATTAGTTGTAATTACTGCTAACAACAATATTACACAATAACAGTGACTACAAAGTCACTGTCTTCCTTTCTTCTACTTTGTGCTTCATAGCCTTATAAAAGATATTAATTTACATAATTTCCGAACAAAGAAGTGTTATCTCTAATCAGATCAAACTTACTAGTGCAAATCTAAGCAAAGGAATGAAGATCTAAGGTGGCGCGAAAATATTTTTTTTTTTATTATTTTTTTCTTTATTGCAGGAGATCAGCAGACAGGCAGACGGCCCACTTGATGGAAAGCGGTTACCATCGCCTATAGACATTTGCGACACCAAAGGTGCTACAAATGCGCTACTGCTCTCTTAATAGGGAATGAATCCTGATCACCAATCCCGGAACACAACACAAGATTGTTATGGCGGCATACTCTAGACCAGGGGTGGTCGCCATCCAGTTGAGAATATATATAATACCCTACCACCTGGCTTTGGGTTGTTTTGTCGCCTATTACGAGAGGCCGCCCGGCCACAGGAAATTGTATTGTTTCTCTGTTCCTGCACGGATAGTATATATTTTAAACTATTATATTATTTAACAAAATCCGTGATTAAAATCGTTAAACACGTAGTTGCCGGGTTTTAAGTACTACCAATAGGAAGGTAAAAATTGAGCGGTAACCTTGGCCTGAGTGAAATATCAGATCATTTTCGAAATATGAAATATTAACTATCAAATAAATGAGCAAAAACAATGTTATCGATATTTTTATAAACGGCATCGCATTGCCCTACGCTCAATGCTCAAAGCGACTCTAGTATTCCGCCGACCGCTCAAGATCCATGCCGGGAACTGTAAAATATAAAAGACGGCTTAAAGAAACAAATTAGAGATCAATAATAAATTTATCATCGTACATTCTGAGACCAATAAACAATTTAAAGGCGTCAAATGGAGTGAAGCATTTTTAACAAACTTCTGTACGTAATCTTATTTAGTATATACTTGCTAGTGTCTCTGTAGGTAATTAAAAAGATATCCATTAAAAATTATTCCACCGCTACTCGTATTAATTCGGTTATTTAACTCTATAAGTTGAGCCGTTCTAAGAACTACTAAGAAGTTGCATTTGAAGTTTCAAATACATTCTGACGAACTAAATTTGTAGCTGTAAGCCTGTAACAAGGTAATTTATATTAAATTAAAACACCTTAGCGTATTTCTTCGGAAACGTAACACATACATGACAGTGTTATGTTTGTCAACATTTTTTTTCCTTAAATATTAGTGACGGATCTGTTAATTAATGTTGAAACATAAATCGTAATAATGTTATGAATATGTTGTAGAACATGTAGACAATGTAGATTTGAAAGATAAAAAGGCAACGAAACGTAAAATATAACTTTGAAAATAAAATTTGTTTTATTTTAATCGATTCTACTTGTGGCTTCCTATATCGAATCCAATTCTTAATTGTATCGTCATCGATAGTTCACCTCACTACTAAAATCAGTTTGATAGGTGCCAAATTTGGCTTTATATAATGGCTAAACTGAACCAAAGAATGCATTGAATAACGCTCATAACGCACTGTAGCGTGAACGACTTCTTTTTCCAAAATCGGCCTCCTGTAACCGGCTTCAGTAGAGTTCAGTGATGATTCAGGGCTACGTCTATCTGTTTTGATGGTCTGAACGTACATCTACGAAAAAAAACGTCTTTTCCTCTTTCAGGTATCGAACTCACGACGGCACCTGCAACAATCTGAACCGTCCACGATGGGGTTCCACCATGACACCAGTCCAGCGTTTCCTTTCTCCCTCATATTCCGACGGCCTCCAAGCTCCTCGACGCTCGATCTTCGGAACCCAGCTACCATCAGCTCGCGAGATCAGCTCTGTTGTCCACAAAAGCGAGCATGCGGAGAATCCTGGCATCACCCACCTTCTGATGCAATGGGGACAGTTCATAGATCACGACATTACTTCCACCTCCCAATCTAGGGGATTCAATGGGTCGGTGCCGCGCTGCTGCAATGATGGAGGAAGGGATTTCATACCAAAGGAGTTATTGGTGATTTTTAATACTTTTTTTAATAAATGGAATAAACAGATAACCTGACGGCTCACCTAATGTATAGTGGTTACCGTCGCCTACGAATGTTTGCGACGCCTAAGATCTAACTAACTCCCTACTGGTCTCGAAAACATTTTATAACACCCTTTTTGAAAAAGCCCATATCGTAGTGCTGTGCGAATACTTCAGCTCGAAGCTCATCCCGTATGCCCACGGGGCACAAAAGAAGAAACGTTGTGTACATGAGCAAAGTGGCGGTAGTGAAGGTGAACGTCAAGCTAATGGTGAATAGAGTAGTGGTAGAAATAAGACAACGGCAGCATTCTGAACACTGAACAGTTCCTTGGAATACTACCCCCATATATATATTCATTTATATATACATATACATATTCAATACATCAGTATTCAATCGAATCAGTATTGAACTGAAAGATTAAAAAACATAGAAGTACAGATAAAAAGAGCAAGGCACAGTGCTTGATTTATAATCGGTACATGCACTAACTGGCCTTCTACAAAACAAATGTGTTTTTGAAGCGTTTACTAACCATTTAGAAATATTCTTTCGCAGCATCCAGAGTGCTACCCGATCCCGGTACCCCAAACGGATCCGTTTTACGGCCCCCGGGGTGTCCGCTGCCTGGATTTTGTGAGGTCCTCCCCTGCTCCGAGGGACGACTGCGCGCTGGGATGGCGAGAACAACTGAACCAAGTGACGGCTTACATCGACGGCTCCCCTATCTACGCCAGCTCAGCCAGGCAGTCCGATAAACTGAGATTGTTCAGAAACGGTAAGAAATAGGTGTGTCTGTGTGTGTGTGTGTGTGTGTGTGTGTGTGTGTGTGTGTGTGTGTGAGTGTTTATGTACACCAGCGGACGCCATATCGCGCACTCCTATCATCACCATCCTAGCATACCTTATCGGAAAATAAATACGTAGCCAAAAATATCGTGTTTCTATTCCTATCAAGTTGCATCCCGAACAGGGTTCAGGGATAGGATAGAAGAGATGTGATAGGAGGGATATGATAAAGAGGATAGATACGATAGGGGACTATTGTATAGGAGGATGAGGAAGTGGGCATCGGAACTCTCAATCATCGTAAGAAAGACGATTACCTCAAGGCTAATAGTTTCTCGCTGACATTATATCTTTGCGTAGTATCACATCGGCCGTGGTGACCCTAAGAACTAATCAATATATTGATTCCAGCGTTGCACAAAACGTAAAATCCATCCAATGCATGACTGTTTATGCTCGTAATAATGGCACCTAGGTATGCTCCAATACGGACGGGTCCAGCAACGGAGACCCATCTTACCTCCAGAGCGGCGCGATGACTTATGCCGAGGAGGAGCAGTCTCCACGGACTGCTTCAAGTCCGGAGACGGGAGGGTCAATGAGCATCCGGGCCTAGTGGCCGCACATATTGTTTGGTTGAGGCAGCATAATCGGTGAGTCATTAAAGATAAATTTTTAAGTAAGTATATTTCGTAAACTTTATCAGTCTAATCAAAATATATAAATATGCTATTCTTGATATTTTATGTTATTCAAGACATCATTCACCCGTGGCCGTCGTTTTTTTTTGCATATAAAGATAAAATATTGATCCAAATCTAAGTAACTTAAATCTCCAGAGGTATTATAAAGACAGTAGTAAAAAATTAGGTAAATCAAAAATATTAACCAAGACAATATGGACCTTACAATTTGTCTCTACTCATGTGATTACAGCATGGCCCAAGAGCTGGCGCATTTGAATCCAAACTGGAGTGATGAGAAACTCTATCAAGAGACCAGAAAAATAGTTGGCGCCATGATCCAGCATATCACATATAGAGAATGGCTGCCGATTGTACTCGGTAAGATTCTCCGTCTGATTGCTCATATATATAATATTATCCTATTAACTTTACATAGACGAACTCAGGAGTTCCTAATTCAGAGATACTGACGATATACCAGTCACGTTGTGCAAAACTAATTAGCGCATTTCACATATAGATCCAGGATTCCTTCCCATGTTTTCTTGCACTTTTATATGGTTTGGCATAAGAATTATCCTTTATCTTCGAACAATATTTTTTTATTTAATAAAGGTGTTCCCGTCATCTGTGCACGTTTGCACCAATTGATGTGCCAATGCATTGCCAACCTTTAAGATGGTATTGGGGAAAAGTTACAAGGAGTTAGGAAAATGGGGGGACGGTATTCCTATACCGTCCCTCATTTCATCCATTCCCCCTGTCTTCCTATAAATAATCTTACGTCTTAAAGATAATCTTCTTAAAACTGTATACGGATGTCACATTTCATCCATCCTTTCCATCCGATTATCCGTATATATTTTTAAGAAGGTTGATTGATAGGGTAGTGAAATACAGACAATACAGACATAATAACAATATAACTGATTTTCTTTCATCTGCAACAAGGGAATAAAAAGCATGGTTTCACAAAGGATGTGTTTTGTCTCCAGGTTCAGAAGTAATGCGCCTCTTCGAGCTGGAACTCATAAAGAAAGGTTTTTACGAAGGCTACAGTGTGAAAGTGAACTCCAGCCCTTCTAGTTCTTTCGGTTCTGCAGCATTTAGATTCGGACACAGCCTGGTCCAGCCCTCTATGATCCGTTACGACAGATTCCACAGACCTATGCGAAACAGTGAGCAAAGTTTCCTATTTCGTTTACGAAATTTTCTCGAAGTTCTTGTTATTATAAAGTTTTTGTTATTTATTTTAGACGTTTCTCTCCATGACGAATTAACAAACCCCTCGAACATCTGGAGCATGGGTGCCGTGGACCGGCTCCTCCTTGGCATGGTGAACCAACCAATCCAAAACCGCGACGAATTCGTTACCGACGAACTTACAAACCACTTGTTTCAAACCCCACAATTTGACTTTGGCATGGATTTGGCCGCTATCAATATACAAAGGGGAAGAGACCATGGAGTTCCACCATATACGTCTTGGAGAGAGCCTTGTGGTCTATCGGCTCTTTTGGACTTCGATGACCTATTTAGAGTCATGCCTGCGAGGGCCGTGAAGAAGCTGAAGACGCTATATAGGTATGGAGAATAATTAAATAAAATAATAATACTATATTTTGAATCAGCGAGAAGAATAATTTGCAATAATTTTCAATTTTATATCTTTACATAATTTTCAGACACGTGGACGACATAGATTTATTTACAGGAGGCATGGCTGAGAGACCTGTAGTAGGAGGATTAGTGGGACCCACTTTTGCTTGTATTATCGCACAACAATTTTCTAATCTTCGTAAAGGAGATAGATTTTGGTAAGACTCCCTTGGATATTTTTGTCATATTTTATGATAGAATATGCGCAAGCAAATCAAATTATAATAGGTTTAATTATAATATAAATGATAAATTATTGATGTTTTAGGTATGAAAACGGAGGCTTCGACTCCTCATTCACCCCTGCCCAACTTCAGCAAATCCGCAGAATATCCTTTGCCCAAGTCCTCTGCCGAACTCTTGACACAATTGACAGTGTCCAACCTTTCGTATTCCTCACTCCCGACAACCCTGATAATGACCGAATTTCTTGTAAAAATGCCCTTTTAAACAACTTTGACTTGTCGCCTTGGGTTGAAATCGACAATAATGATATAAGGATATCAGAAGATGAGATTTCTGCTGAGAAGCCTAAAAGAAAAACAACAACTGCTAAACCAACTACTAAGAAACCTACTAAGGGGTCTTCAAAATTATCTCAAAAGAAAACAGAAAATGTTACAAAAAATGTTACAGACGACGATGAAATTGAATTCAAAATGACTGATTTACTAGACAAAACTATTGACAATACGACTTTGACCAACAAAACTTTGACTGCAGACAACGATATAACTAAAAAGACTGCTAATAAAAATGTTACTAAAGCAGAGCCTGTCAAAATTGACGATAAATTAGACTTTAAGAATAAAAGTAAGCGTTTTGACGACATTACTTTTTCAGACAGAATTAACTCACGACAAAACAGTAAATCTAAATACGACGAATATGACTACGATGATGACGAAGATGACGCGCAAAGCGTACAGTCTCTTGTTATTAACAATTTACAGAAACGACCTTACCATGGACATAGCAACCATCACCGACCTGTTATAACTGTAACTGAGAATGTAGACAAATACACTTACTTAATAAATTACGTTCCAAAACCGACAGTATCTTGGAGACAGACTACAAGACGACAGATAACACGACGCCCTGAAAAAGATGTGGTGAAAGTTACCTATCAAAACTACGCTGACACTTACAGACGACCAAACCCTTATTACTATACCCAACGTGACAATACTAATGACAAATATAGATACGACAGCCCTTTGACGACAAACGTACACTCATCAGCTAGATCAAATGACCAACAAACTACTATAAAGACTAAACAGACTGACTTTGAAAAGACTGACGGTACCACTGAAAGTCTATACAAATTAATAACTTTCGGTTATGTGGGTAATTACAAAGGTGACAGAACAGACAAAACAAATGACAAACTGAAATTAGACTCCGAAAATAATAATAACGACAAAAACGAAGTGAAACGTGACGCTATCAGTAAAGAATTTGTGACCTTTGACAATACAGAGACGAAAGACAAACTTGAAAATGTGAAATTATCAACTTTTTACTTGTATGAAACTGCGACTAAGCCTTTTTTAAATTCACAAAGACCCACGCGACGTAACGATGACGACATTCCAATTAAAAAAACCAATAGTAAATACTATTACGTTAAAAATGTTCTTCACAAGTACCCTGATGACTCCGATGCTCCAAAACATATTGCACAAATCTCGGAACCAAAAGGAAATAATAAAAAGACCGAAGAAACTAACAAAGGCATTGAAAACACCAATCATTACAATATCGACGGCAGATATGATAGTAATGTAGAGGAGAGGTCGGCTAGTGCTAAACTTGGTGACGTAGAAGGAAAATCTACAATAAATCAATCTGCAAGTAAATTAAGAGCAAATCTTAAGAAACCAGCCAGCACAGCGAAAACACCATCAGTAGCATTTCAAGTTATTCCCAGTGAAAGCAGGTAATCTTCGATATCCAATTACCGAGTGATTAAATCTAATATAGATCTGCATAAAGATGTGCTTATTATTAATACTGTATGTATTATTTAACGTAAAATCTATTACAAAGCAATCTTTACATCTAAAGCTTCATTACTGTTACTAACTACTACCCGTCACTTTGTCATTTATTAATTTTTGAATAAAGTAAAAATACAAGAGCACCTAATACTGAAATGCATAATAAATTTGTTTCTTACTAAAATTCTAAACATGAGTTATCATATCCTGACTTGAGGAGTTTGGGTATTCTATGAAAGTTTTCATCCTCTATCAAGATGCTAGCCCAAGATGTAATCTTACTATTGCTAAATTGGATTAAGAGCCGTTCAGTCATTTAGAAAATGTAACCAACAGTTTCATATCATGTGGATGGAGATAATTATTATTTTATTTATTTCAGTCCTACACAATGGGCGGTGTACGAAGAGAAAGCGGACCTCCCAGAAACATTACCCTTCAGAACGCCAACGATAAAAGGAGATCCTTACGCGTTGAAAGAAATTCCCAGACCTATCAATTTTGGACTAAGAAAACGACGACCGGGAAGATCTTGAAAGCAAAATATCACTTCAAATTAAGCATGAATCGATATTTTTACGACTTCTTAATTAGACAGTCATCCAAAATTAAATGTAACAAAAGTAACAATAAGACTAATATATAAAAATAATTTTGTAGGTACGAGTAATGACTGATAAACTTTTTAGCGACTGCTAAAATACAACCTGATTTTCTGTTGTGTTCCTTTTCAAACGACTGACAAAAATGTGGCTATATGATAATACAACAGGCTGCAAAAAAAATAATGAAATGACATTACTGCTTTTGTTTTGACTGTAATGACTGGTTTTCTTGTGACTATAATGACTGTTTTTTTCTTTGATGATAATGACTGTTTTTCATTTACTACAATGGGTGTTTTTCCTTTCACAAAATTGACTGTTTCACGTTTGACTATAATGATTGTTTTTCTTTATACTACAATGACTGTTTTTCCTTTAACTATTTTTTTATGTTGTATTTAAAAATACTACATTAATATTACAATCTAATCTTAAAAGACTAATAAGTAATTTAAATATAACCTTAATTGACTAAAAGACTTAAAACTTTTCTTTTGACTGTAATGAGTTTTTCTTTAAACTACAATGACTGTTTTTTACTACTAATGATAGTTTTTTTTTCACTATAATTACTGTTTTTTAACTGTAATGACTGCTTTTTCTTTGACTATAATGACTGTTGTGCTTTTAACTATAATGACTGCTTTGCTTTTGACTATAATGACTGTTTTTAATTGTAATGACAGCATTTTCTTTGACTATGATAACTGTTTTCCTTTTGACTCTAATGACTGTTTTTTAACTGTAATGACTGTTGTTCATTTAACTAAAATGACTGTTTTGCTTTTGACAATAATTACTGTTTTTCTTTTGATTATAATGACTGTTTTTCCTTTGACTAAAACGACTGTTTTGCTTTTGACTATAATGACTGTTTTGCTTTTGACTATAATGACTGTTCTACTTTTGACTCTAATGATTGTTTTTTAACTGTAATGACTATAATTGCTATTTTTTTTTTGATTACAATGACTACTACATCATTGCATCATCGTCCGGCATTGGACGTGATCTTGGTTAAACGCAAACCTATTTAATATATAAAAAATACTGTTTCCCCTTTGACTAAAATGACTGTTTTACTTTTGACTATAATGATTGTTTTTTAACTGTAATGACTGTTGTTCCTTTGACTAAAATGACTGTTTTACAATTACTGTTTTGCTTTTGACTATAATTACTGTTTTTCTTTTGATAACAATGACTGTTTTTAGTTTGACTAAAATGACTGTTTTACTTCTAATTATAATGACTGTTTTTAACTGTAATGATTCTTTTTCTTTTGACTGTGACTGCTTTTTCTTTGACTACAATGACTTTTCCCTCTGACTATAATGACTGTTTTTCCATTGACTATAATGACTGTTTTTCCTTTGACCATAATGTTTTCAAAAGGATTAAAATTGACTGGACTGTTACTGGTATTTGGAAAAACCATAACTTTGACTTTCATAAGGTAAGTGGATTCGGAAGAACACTTCTATAAGACAATGACTGACGAATATGATGAACAGACTGCAAGAACTCGGTAATCAGTTCATGATAACTAATGTGATTAGACTATAATGACTATGCCAGAAGACTATAGACCAATTTTTATGACGTGCGTAAATATTAAAGAGAAATTTATGATGACTTGAAAGATTAAAGACCTCAGACGAAATCTGATTGAATGAATTCTGACTGACTTTAATTTCTATAGGAATATAGCCGATAGGATTAAACCGACATGAATTTTGATTAAAAAAAATTACTTGTATGACAGCTGACCGACTAAAAGTAAAGCTATGGCACAAAAATTGACAAGATAACGACGATAATATGGTGAATTAATGTTTATCGAAATTTATGACTGGTATCGACTGAATAATTACCAAATAATAAATAACTGACTACTGACAAGTTTTTGACTAAAAACTGACACCTATTTTGACATTAACATTTAATTTCTATTTTGACCCTGACTAATAAAGTTAATGACTATACATATATATCTGACTAATAACTGAAGGATATGAGTCCTTTATTCCATTGTGATTTACAGTATTTTATTGACTGAAAACCATTTTAAATGACCACACAAGTTGACAAAGATTGCTAATAGTGCCAACGATAATGACTAGGTATATTCATAAAATTATGACTAAATGAAACATATGTGACGAAATAAATACGTATATTATTGACTAATGACTATGGTTAAAGTTTTATCACAACATTTACATCTTTTTGACAGATCTGATTATTGACAATATAACAATCACTGACATATGACTGGAATATACTTAAACATGACTTCCATTCGAATGTCTTTATCTAGAACACAAGACTTAATTCGATACTCATAAAGCCCAAATGGAGGTTAATTTAGTCATAGCAATTTATTTAAATTCTTCAATTCATAAATTTCACTAATTATAAATTTAACTTAAAACAATTAAAATCGTTATTCAAGCTTATTCATAGAAAGCATTTCATTAAAAAAAAAACTATGAACTGATATGATATCTGGGCTAAATAAATAAAATGAAAGATTATATCAACTGTATTATTAACTTAAATAAACCATTAACCAACTCAAGTGTGGAAGCCACAATTTCTCACACGTTTTTAAATTTGATTTTGTCTATTAATTCGTTATTCATATTGCCTTGTGTTCTTGACATCTATTAGACTTACTATGATACCAACACTTATAATTAGTAATTCCTTATAGGACTTATCATAATTTATTATAGTAATGACTGATAATAAGACTGGTTTTAACAATTTTAATTAAAGACAAATATATAGACAAATGACTGCATAGTAAATAATTAAATTTTAATAACAATATTAGTAATTAAGATTGATACAGGTGTTAGATTTCTTTATATTTGTAATACTTAAAATGCACTGAAAGATGTTTATAGCTGAGTTTTTATTAAAATAGTTAATGTCTTAAAATGTGAAATAATAAAGTAAAATTAATAAAATAATTAAAATTGATATTTTTATCTGTATTTAAGAAAATGGCAAATATATTTTATTGCCAGTGAATGATGAGTGAATAATGTATAATTGAAAATAAAGCCATATTTTTTTATATTCAGTGTAAAAAGCATGCTTTCATGCAATTTCTTATAGAAACTGAAAGCTTCACTCATACCACTGTACTTTATTTGAATCGAATGAATCTAACTTTCTTTGAGAAGCTTATTAAATTATTTCAATGTAAACAATATGGTACAAATTCTTCATTCTTTCTTGGTTTACAAATTGTATACTATATTATTAGCCTAGCCACAAGTATGATTACATAAATTCTTCGTAATTTTATAATGTATTACATAAAAAATGTCTTTAGAACACTAAGTAATGCTTCTGCGAAATTATTGGCAGCCATAAAATGTTACTTAAAAAATAATTCATTGTTTAAAGACATTTTTTGTAGACTTGGTTTTGTTTAGAATATGAAGATAATAAAAAAAATTTTGAAAATAAATTATTTGTAATTGTGTTTGTTCCTTTTAGTAAAATCTTACTCTTTGAAATCATATTCACAGATTAATACATACATACAATACATTCTTTGGTTATACAGTAACTAATGTCAAAGTAAGAATAAATTAAAAATATATTATTCACAAAGAGATTCTCCAAACTAAAAAATGCAGTTGAATTATTATTTATTAGGACATTTTTTATAATATAAAAACAATAACACAAAAATATCAAAACCCATTTAATGGATTTAATGCCACTATTTACTAATTTCATATTCTTCTTACTTCAACACAAATTAAATATGAATAAAGCACTTATATAACTTAGTTAAAATTAAATCATAATTCAAATAAGTACAATGGGGACCTACTTATGCAAAATAGTACCAATCCACAAACATGCCAAATTTGGATTAAAGATGCAGAAACACCTTCTGCATCCTTAACCCAAATTTGGCATGTCAAAATGATTGATGATTGACTCAACAAGATCTGACAACATTAACAGAATAAAACATTTTTAAGTAGCTACCCCACAAAACACCAAGAGTATAATAAACTAACAAGATCCACGGCCAATGGTAATCCAAAAACCTAAAAAGTTTACTTGAATATATACAACAAAATATAATATTCAACATCCTTTTTTTCCAAAATATACAAATTTTTTTGTATGCAAAATTTTAATAAAAACTGCTTTTTCTCAAAACTGTCAGTATGTGGATTGGTTCCATTTTGCATAAGTAGGTCCAATTGTGTATAGTAAGTACTTTATCAATGATTAGTTATACGATGGCTCTTGCAACATCCTCTACTGACAATTTTCATGTATATTTTAATAATAACATGAGGACTGTTGTTTTAAAATCTACTATAATGACCTTTCATTGATTTTAAGTCATATATAATACAGTTAACACCGCTATACCAAAGTAATTTCTTAAATTCAAGATATTTCTGAAATATTTATACAAATTATCTTGTGTTAATTTTACAATTTATGTTACAACAATATACCTATTTCATGAATTCATCACTTTGTTGATCAATAATATACAGTTTTCAACTGTTTCATCTAAGTACCTTTTAAAAAGACCAACTTGTGAACCCCTTAGAATTTGAGGTTTACCATACTAACCAAATCATAGTGAAATAATTAATCTCTTTCTGGATAAAACTGAACAATAGACTTCGCCACCTCCTCAGCAAGTTCCTGAGAACTTGCACAGAGGACCCTTCTTGAGAGCATGTCAAACGGGCCTCCTGCAGGATCAATGCAGACCCCACCAGCTTCCCTGACCAAGATATCTCCTGCAGATATGTCCCAGGCGTGAATTCCGAATTCAAAGTTAACATCAGCTCCTCCCATAGCAATCATGGCCATATTCAATGCTGCGGAGCCAAGAGATCGCACTCCATGACCTAAGTTGATCATGCGTTTTAGATTTTCAAAGACAACTTTGCATTTCTCTTCATCTCTACTTGTCCCTGTTTCAAATACTACCAATGCTTTATTCAATTCCTTTACTTGTGATACATGTATCTGGCGACCATTCAGGAAAGCTCCTTGGCCTTTTTTAGCTGTAAAAAGCTGATCCAAATTAGGATTGTAAATTATACCTATCATATTCTCCTTATTGATAGAGAGACCTAGGGAAATGCAATTGTGTGGGAAGCCGTGAACAAAATTCATAGTACCGTCAACAGGATCAATAATCCACGTTGGGTCGTCAGTGAGAACGCATTTTACGCCATCAGCAACCGATTCTTCACCAATGAATTTGTGGGTCGGAAAGGCCTTAGACAGACCGGTAATAAGTGTCTCTTCGACTTTCTTATCTATTTCTGTCACTAAATCGATATCACAGGACTTCGATTCGAAGACTTTGCATCCATCTACGTGCTCCTTTATAAGGTTTCCGGCACTTTTAACGAGAGAGAGAGCGACATCAAAATATTCGTCAATGTTATCAGACATGTTGACTTAGACCGCAATAACTTATTAGAAATCTACACGCCAAATACTAAGAGAATTCCTGTGGACTGTAAAAAATGATTTGTAATATAATTATAATAAAACGCAATAACCTAACTATTGAAAAATTGAAACTGAAAAATATATTGAATAAATTTCCCAGAAATGTCAAACTTGACCTTTGTATGTCAGATGTCAATATCACAAATTCTTTTTTAGTAGGTGTTGACTCCAACGCCTTTGGCCAATATGTCAAGCTATGTAAATTATTTTTATGTGTAAACTGTACACGAAGATAACTATGACATTGAATACAAATCTTTATTATATTATTTCATAATAAATATTTTTCTGTATCGTTCACGGCCTGGCTACCAACTCGGGCTTAGCAACATGAAGTGGTTGGTATCACGTCTAACGAATGGTGGCATGCGTCAATAATCATTTTTTTCGCCTGTAACACATAGTGAGCCATACATTCGTGACCATTATGTTTAATGTAGAATTCCAAAATCAGTGAGTCAGCACATATATAACATGAAGCGTCTCTTCCTAAGGATAATGCAATACTTTCCATTTTTTGAATTTATCTATAGAACTAAAAGGACGGTCGCAGTATATAAATGAATTACTCTGGGTAGGAAGTTGCCACGAAGTGGTAAGCAAAACTGCTCGCAAGAGAGGTGATTCGGTGCTAGTAGGCGCCGGATAGCTCTAATGAGCTATGGTCTTTATGGCTTTATATTAAACAGGTATTGGTATTACAAAAAACAGGAAATAAAACAAATGGTATAAAAATCATGAAAAATTGTTTAATTGGCGTACCAACTGATAACTTGTTACAACCTATTGCCAATTTTACAATTATATCAATAGCATTATTGTTAATAAAATTAAATATATTTATGTAAAATATGTTTATGCTTCAATGGTTTACTTACATTAAAATTTTTATATTATTATTCAGATAAGAAAAACAATAATAATTAAAAAAGAAAATAGTACATAAAAGACTCCGGTATATATTTCATACAAATGCTTGCAAAGTATTTTTTTTCATAAGTCGTTTCTTAAAAGGAAACAAAACGCACTTCTACTAACAACTGTGATCCATAGACTACAAAGTTTTATTGTCTATGGTACAGAAAGGTGTTTACAATACTGACCAAGTTATTATTTTATTCAGGCACTACTTTCCGCTAAGATTTCACAGATGTAACAGTCTTGTAGGATATTTTTATGGAAGTTACCCAATTGCAAGTAAAAGTGCGTTAGTCTCCCTGCTCTCGTGTAGCAGAAGGAAGCGAACGTTTTACGTATAATATGTCCATAATAAAATAGAACCTAAGGCCACGATTTATTACTACGAATCTTAGTCTAGGGCTAAAATAATAACACGCTTTAATCAACATTCACACCATCAGGCAAGAAGCAATTTACAATTGTTATTTTTTTATTAAGTATAGCTTCGCGTTTGATCATTATCTCGCTCGATTTGAGCGGAGATATGGTCTAAGATCGAGCACGCTTACCTAGAAGGTACCCGTTAAAATTTTAATTTATTCATAAGTAATAATCTGTGTATTACCTGTTGTGCTGTTACCTTTTCAACATCAAATTTATTATAGAGACTCTGTGGGATGTATATTGATCATGGACTAACCATCTAGTGATCCATATTGTATTTTTCAAATATAGAAGTAAATAACCTATTTACCGCTAGAGGCGGTAAAATGAAACTTCTTAAAAATAGAAGCAAGGGATACCAATATTTCTGGTAGTATTTAGTATTTTTTTCGAGATATATATTTTTTAGTCGTTTTATCATTAAAGTTATTATATAATAAATTGAAAAAGTTCATTCAATTGAATTATCAACATTGAATAGAAGCGCTCATTTTTCTAGCATAATTAACATTTTGCTTATACCACCTGTCGGATAATGTGAATGCTGAAAAGCGTCTCCGTGCCGACCGAACATAATACCATATCTTTTTTATTCGTTTTACGTAAACAAATTTACATTTTTGTTCACCAGCTTTTTTTCAATTAATGTATTTACATACATGCAGTTATTGTACGACAAAAATGGGAAAAACAATTTATATTATTTATAAAAAAATGAAGTTTGGAAATTAATATGAATCTTTAATTAAAACACTTACCTCAAAGTGCAATGACGTGTGGCAGTGAAGAAAATTAACGTTAAAGAAAATTAAGAACCGACCAATATTGTCGAGCATACTAATTAATGTAACAGTAAAGTAATAGGGTAGATGAAAGTTAAGTCATTTTGTCATCTTAATAAACGTCGCTTGTGAAAAGATGTGATATACTATCATGCCTATAATGAAACAAATGGCTTATATTTTCGTCATGAAAATAAAATGATATAGTATTTGAGCGCCCGCTCTTTTATAAGTAAATAATTTTAATATTTATTGCAAAATTTGTATCTTTTTTTTATCACTTATAGGTTCACGTTTGACCACCATCTCGCTCGATTTGAGCGGAGATATGGTCTAAGATCGAGCACGCTTACCTTAAAAAGAATATTCGCAAACATGAGCAAGATGATTCAAGGAATAGATGACACGTCATAGCACTCGATTGTACCAAAATATTATACGTTCTTACTTATAACTATCATAATTTTTATGGCAACTAAGCGTTCGGTGATAGACACCGATTTATTTACACGTTAACAATATACGTGGTTTCTGAGCATGCTCAGAAAACTGAGCGTCGAACACTCGACTCTAGACTCGACGTCGAGAGTCGAGCATAATGTTTATATACTCATAAAAAAGATTCGCCCGAGTGAGCACGCCCAAAAACATCCAGCAAGAGACATCAGCTGTTATATCAATAAAAAAAATCTATCTTGAAGGGTTGACCATCGAAAATATTGTCGCAAGACCAGTCTTTCTTACTCAGTCATTTTAAATGCATCGTGTCGAAAAAAACTTGTTATTCTTTTTAATTAACCGATTTTAAAAAAGTTATGTACTTTTGCCACACAATAATACTTTTCAATTATCAATTAGAAATTTCAATTAAAATATCACTCAATAGAGTAAATTGACATTGTACCTTTATGACTATGTCGCTCAAGGTAAATGCGAAAATATCTCGATTGCAAGGAATGTATTTGTATATAATACTGGACATTGGGGAGGTCTATTTCGATATCGACAAATTGGACACACATTGTACATCACTAGAAGAATTTTAAGGTAACAACCCTAATGTCGATATTACTGCCAAATTGCCGAAGACAATAAAGAGTAAAAAACGTAACTTCAAAATAAAGCCTTTAAATGTATTTGTAGAGGGCACCACATGGCGTTCTTTTATTGCGTTTTGCTACACCACACCACCGTACGGATTCAAGCTTTTTTTTGGAACCCAATCATACAGCACATTAAAATAAAAACTATTTAGGTATAAATAATATACATTTTTGACTGCAATAATTCAAAATGTCAAAATTATGATGAAAATTTTGGTTGTATTTTCCTATGCCATAATGCAAAAGCTGTTTGACTCTACATTTTTCACAGAGCGATTGGCATTCCTGTTGTTATTCTTTCATAGTGTACTGATATTTAGTTACTTGGACTAAAATGACAGCTGCGTTTTGTTTATGCTGCAAGCTTGGAGCATAGTGTTGTAGTGTGGCTCGTTCATGAGCGAATTGAATCAACGACTCGCACAATTCGCTTATGAATGAGCCACACATTGCTCAATTGCAACATAAAAAAGGTCATTTTCGTCGAGGTAAATAAAAGTCAGAGTATAGGAATTTTTTTTTTAGTATATAGACAACTGTTGTCTTTTAAGACAGTAAAATGTGTGTCCTATAATTCAGAGTAGTAACTTTTCTTTCAATTTGAATTTTAAATAGAGATTCAATCAGACTGTCTAAATGCATAATTTTCATATTCAGCACCGATATTGAATAAACCAACACACTATGTGTCGATTATTGGCAGTAAATGAATTTGTATTTAAAGGATATGTAAAATCGTATGCACATGCTTCACTTCATTTAAAGATTTTGTTCACGTAGGCTCTGTCTAAAATTTTATTCGTCTGATGTTACATTTGGAAATTTTCCAAAAGATTAATTGCGTCTCTATCACACGTTAACATACTTCAAAAAGTGTAAACGAGTAGGAGAGTTTTTTTTCTAGAGTTTTATTAATCGCAAATAAATACACGAGAAATCTTACATGCATACATTTTCACATATCCCATTTAAAAAAAATACCATACACTATAACATTACAAGATTTTAAAAATTCACGCGTATACATATCTATTTTATCATACAAAAAATACAATAGAAATAACAAATAAATTGCAAGAAGCCTTTTTTTCGTTTTTTATAATAATAAGTTCAAAATCGCTATTAATATTATAATAATATAACCGTACATTAATTAGCTTTACATTGACTCGATGAATGCGCAACGAGTTTGTACTTTTGATTTTTTATTAAATACCCTCAGTATTTTTTATTAATTTTAATAATTATATTAACTCTTTGGGAAAATTTTCGTCTGAGATATAAACACCAAGATAATGTATTAAATAAATAAATAAATATTTCGAAATATCGAACTCAAAAGTTCACATTACACTAAAAAAGAATTTATAAAGATTACAGGTGTAGTGCAAAATTTCACTTGAGCGTATCAAAGGGTAGATAAATTAAGTACTTTGTTCAAGACATTTTTTGCAATCTCCTTCGATTATTAATTCATTCATAAATGCTTTATTTAAACTCTTTTCACTATTTTATTCCAAACAACTAAAAATAAATTGATAGTAAAAACCAAAATTTGACCTTTTTAAGAACATATAACCGACCGTGCGCAAGCAAGACGAGAAATGTTTCATACTTATACGCAATTAGAAGAGACGGGTTTTTTTTTGAGCGTGTACTAATATTAACCGTGTGAAATATTACGAACAGTATGAAAACATTTCACCTCCCATTGCTAATATTATAGTACGCGCAAAACTTAACTGCGTCCGTGAAGTTCGCACACGTACCGTTGCGCGGAACACAACTATAATGTTCCACCACCACCTAGGTAGGTAGTCAGCATATTTTGTGTTCTTGCTCTGCCGCTAATCAGATTCGTATGCTATCTCTTTCGCACGACACAATGGCTACTGTAATGAGCGTTCGTAAATTCATAGAGCCAACTTCACTCGAAGCGCATTTTAGTTTTGGGTTTACTTAACGCTAACTCTGTCAGATAGTCGCATAGTAAAAAAATTACAGAGCAGGGTAACATTTTAAATATTGTCTAATTTTACAGATTAAAAATCGTTCGAATTTATTATATTTTCAAAGGAGACCATTAAATTGAAAGGCTACTAGCCTACCTCAGACACGCTCAATATCCCATTAAATCCAAAGTCAAAAGTACTAAACCCGTGGACGCATCAGCCCCTACTCCACGCTGTTAGTGGTGTCGTTGACGTCGTCGAAGGACTCGTCCCCGGAGCCGGCGCCCTGCGCGAGGGACTGCCGCATCATCCGGGTGGACGACGATGTGCCCGAAAGACCGATAGGACCACCTTGTCTTCTATAAACAAAAACGTAATTCTTTTCATTGCTAGAGTACAGCAGATAAACTCGCGACCGATCTGATGGAAAATGGTAAGCACGCCTATAGCCTAGTCTTGTGTAGTTCATGAACGATGTACTATTAGGAACTGGTTCCCTACACTGTACTGATGGCTCATTCCTATATATTAACCATTTACCTGTCTTATTTTCAATAAAAAAATGCATAAATTATATACAAGTCAAAATTCAAGCGATATAAACGCCAATGAATGAATAGTAAGATGTAGGAACCGTCCATAAAAGAAACATTTTACATTACCAAACCTTAGTCGATCTATTAGTTCCGACAGTCTTGTGTTGTTCATGAACTATTAAGAACCGTGATTCCATTATTAGTAATCGAATTCGATGTTCTTCGTTAGCGAAAAACACCGAAAATTCTAACGATCGAAAAGTACTATTAAGAAGAATTAGTTCAGTGATCGAATTGTACTAGAAAGGAGTGCTCAATTGCATGACTGAATAAGCACAAGACTACTATAGAACTTTGCAAACGTCCCAAACAATAATAATGTCTGGTACACACGTACCCATTTACCTAGCTCTTAAAACAACAAACAAAAACAGACACCACATCAAGTTACATTTCATCAAACTGAAAACCAACATCACCATGAATGATATGAACTTCCATGATACTGAGGTCTCATCTCCCTGATGACCTTATCTAATTGATGAATGGATTCTGAGTGGTTTAGAGGAAAAGACAGTAAGTTTTTGTTTAAACTAGTGTATCTTATACATTTCTCAAGTGCTGAAATATAATTTCAAGTCTATTATAATTTGAAATGACCGCTATGAGAAGCACACTACGAAGCTTCTAAATGTGCTTTCGATATACGATTAAATTATTTTTTAACTGTTAAATAGCATTTGATTAGAAAATGAAAGTTAATGAAAAAATATTTATATCAATTAATACTAGTGTACTGTTTTACCGACAGGCAAAATCGCCATTCAGCGCCATCTATTACTATCCCAAAGAAAATGGTTATGAAAGCGACACACCAATGTAAACCACACATCGTTAACTCAAGTCAGAATAGACGCAGATAGACATTCACTGGCCGCAATAAGAGAAAACCGCCAGCCAATTATTACCTGAGTACTCCCTCGACAGACGCCTGTTACTTGTTCTAGTAGCTTTCGTCATCTGATAGGGACATAGTGGACGGAATCTCTGAGGTGACTACGCGTCCACTAATGGAAGAATGCGTTTTAATATTGTGTGCTTTTATAAAAACAATATTATTTTAATTTACAATTTTATATAAACGTCAAAATAAAGTACCACGCTTATAGCCGTTAAAACAAAGTTTTAACTAACGTATGGAAATTAGTAAAAACAAATAATTACCTAAGTTTGTTGCGCAGGTTGTTGCACTCGCGCACAATGGTCTCGTGGGTCTCGAGCAGGTCCTCGAGCTCCCGCTGCGCCTTCCGCTTGCCGACCTTCTCGCGTTGGACCTCCTCCTCCACTTCGTCCAGTTGGCGTTTCAACGTCTTCACGCGGTTGTTCATCTGAAACATCACATTTTACGGTAGTACAGTACTCGCAAAACTTTTATGCGTCTCGAGTGAAGTTAGCTGCGAGAGTTTGCTCAGGTCGAATGTTTATTATTTCACCTAACAGACTGTACGAAAGACACGTTGCGTATAGTAACCAATCGAAATCGCATCTCTCTCCCCATTCAGCACTGTACACACCACCTCATGAATGCTATAATTGTTTTCTGCACAACGATATGTACTAACTTCAAGAACGCATTTAAGTTTCACTTGTATTATACTAACATTTATTTGATCGACAGCTAAAATTTAGTTATTTTAGCTCAAAGCTATTTCTGAACTGCCGATTCCGCATCTTCTAAGATATCTGTGTTACCCTTTAGTAAGTCATAGTTGAAATATAATGCCCAAACTATATGAAGCAATTACCAAACAACACTGAACAAAACTTACAATTCAACAAATGTTTCAACTGACCTTCTCGATCTGTTCTTTGTACTGATCGGCGTGCCTCCTCTCCTCATCCAACTGCAGCGCTAATTCCTTCATCTTCTTGTCTAGTTTGCGCGACGCCTTCTGCTGCGCCAGCCTCTCCCTAGACTCAGCCTCCAACTGCTCCTCCAAGTTGGCAACCTTCAGCTCTAGTGAGGTTATCACACCCTAAAAGCATTAACAACTCATTATAGGTTCTTAATTAGAGCAAAAAGTAATAATACCCATGTATTGTGTGCATTTCTAAAGAGCGGTTCTATGAGTGAGCTATGAGATATTCCGCAACTCACTCATTCAACCGCTCGTACTTTGGAAACTCACAACAGCTTTCTTTAGTGTAAAACAATTGAGTGAATTTTAAAAAAAATAACAACTTCCCATTTGATTCAGTCTTACTGAATGAAAAATTTATTGCATAATAATATTTGTATGTCCATATTTCGGTCAAATACAGTGAGACCAATCGATATGTAAACCATCTGTTATACTATTACCTGTATCAAATAAATAATAATTCGTCATTGCATTCGTTCGGTCGCTTTCATAATTTTGGATATTTTTTTTAAATTCTGTAAATAAAGTCCTGCAATTTCACAAAATACACAGAAACTTAGATCTCAAGTGCCTCCATCTATCTCCTTACTAACACCATACCTTTGTCTTTGTACGCGCTGCAGTCTCCAACTCTGCCAGTTTCGCCTTGAGCTCCTTGTTCTGCCTCTCGAGTACCATCTTGCCGCTCTCCAGCTTCTGCGTGGCGGACTTCTCGGTGCCCAGCTCCATCGTCAGCTGGTCGATCTGGTTCTGCGCCTTCCTCAGCCTGTCGTTCAGGATCTCGGTGTTGGATTGCTCCTCGTCCAGGTCCTCCTCGAGGGCCGCTATCCTCGCTTCGAGACGCTTCTTCTCGTCAATTAGGAGGGTGCCCTGAATTATTTCATTGTGAGATTAATCATCTGTTTTTCATGTATGTTTGTTCGTGTAAACATTAATTTTGTATGGCAAAGCTTCCTTTGCATTAATGAAGGTATTTATTTATTTCCATCTCAAAAGTTACTACATACAAACATAAATCAGCTAATAACTAAGGCTGCAAAGGAAAAGACAAAATATTCAAACAAACTTACTTTCATATTTATGTTGATAATGATAGTTAAAAAAAAATTAACTATCAACAGCAATGGTGTAAAAAAACCAATAAGGATTAGCCCAAATTAAAAAATAAATTATGAATACTCATTAAATCAATAACAAAACAACTATGTATACTTAATTAGATATATCCCATACATAACCAACTAGAACCAAGTTTAGAATTTTGGTACATTCTTTGTCTCTTTAATAAATTTATAACATATAAGAGAGAATTTATATATAAGAGGACTAAATGAAAACCTCAATTTGTTATGAATTTCACGGAGTCAATGAAATACATAATAATATCGTAAAAGACTCAAGTGGCTTCCTATTCATTTTCGCCGGAATACTCACATTCTCACTCTCCTTTATAACATATTATATACTCCTAATAGTCCCCAATACCTTAAGGAACGTTTTAAATTCCTTCGCCTATCCACTGCCCACAATTTGCGCCATGATACATATCGAAAACTTATGACGCCTGCACACACTTCATCCTATTATGATACTTCTTTTACGGTGCAGGCTGTCAAACTTTGGAATATGCTGCCTCTTACTGTCAGAGAAGCCAAATCCTTACCTATATTTACAAATTTACTTAGAAAACACTATTTGTCCATAAATAGCTATTTCTGATTTACGGAATATAATCATGCTAAGACATTTATTTATTATAATAACTTATGTGTTATTTTATATATATATATATATATATATATATATATATATATATATATATATATATATATATATATATATATATATATATATATATATATGACTATGTATATATGTATGTATTTGTATATTTATTTCTTAAATTAGTTTGAGTATTTGTGTATTGTGTATCTATTGCCTTTTTCCTGCACCACCTATTTCGCCTGATTCAATCTCTGTTATTTAGGTTGCCTGGAAGAGATCGCTTTGAGCGATAAGGCCGCCTGTTGTATTGCCTAAAAAATATTAAACATGGACTGTTTTTATAATTGTATATTTTGGTGTGCAATAAAGTGTTATCTATCTATCTATCTAATATTAACTGAACATCATCGCATAAATGAAAAGCAAACTATTCGTAAAATAATTTCTTATAAACTATGGACCAAAATTATTTTTAACACGTTGAAATCTAGTAAAAAACAAGAATGAACATAAAAAGGTGAAAATGAAAAAAAAAACGATGTTTCACAAAAAAGAAAAGAATAGCAATCTGAGTGCTATCACACTTAATTCTTGGCCTAAAACATTAATGGTCGATTTCTATAATACCTTACTGACCATTTATTTGCCTTACTATAGGTTAAAATTTAACTTAAACTCCATACAATGTCAAAATTCAACTGATGATAAGGCAACTTTATTTATTTAAGGCACACCTGTTGGTCTTAAAAGTTCTGATTCGTGGACACATTAAAGGAGTGCACAGCATTTACAATTCGAATGTCAATTTACATACATACATACATAACTTCACGCCAGGTCCCTTGCGGGGTAGGCACGAACAACAGAGCGCCATTTAGGCTTATTCTTACACACCTCACTTGCTTCTTTGACATTCATAGTTCTTGTCATGCACGCTCGTCTGTTTTTAAGGCTCCTGACATCACCTTCTGCTAGTACACGATCAATTTGATCATGGAAGGTGTGTCGTGGCCTTCCGCGACTTCTGCATCCATCCACTTTTGCATTGTATATCTGTTTGGTCATTCTTTCATCATACATTCTTTCCACATGCCCGAACCACCGGAGCATGTCAATTTCTTGTAATTTAATTAATTAATGTTAATATTATGCACATGTCAAGTACAAAAATATAGTTAAACGTAAATGAATGAATAATGCTTTCAAAGTAAATAAAATTAATAAATTTGCTTTAAAAAAAAAGAATTAAATTAGAAATAAATAATTAACTAAGTATAGGCCATTCATGTTTCCAATGAATGGCCTATCAATTATTTCACAGTCAACTCAATGAATAGTAAGATATAGCAATCAGCTATAAGAGGCAGTTCCTTTACTAGAAGGACCGGCTGTACCTGCCATTACTGCTTAGGGTCTACCCACAAAGTTGGTCGGAGGAAAAAAAGGAAAAATAAACTAGTGCCATACCTTGCTGGTGGTGTTGTTGAGTTCGTCCAAGAGGTCGTCCCTTTCGGCCTCCGCTTGCCTCCTGGCCCTATCGGCGCTGGCCAGCTCCTCGGCGTGCTGCATGGCCTCGGCCTCTAAGGCCTTCACCCGCCTCTCGGCCTCCCTGGCGCCACTCGCGGCCTCTTCCCTCCCAGCGCGGGCCTCCTCCGCCTCCCTCACGGCCTCCTTGAGCTGCTGCTGGAGCTTCTTCAGTTGCTTCGCCGAGTCTTCTTTCACCTAATGCATAAGATTTTTCCTTAAATCGTATCCTTCAGCCTCTTATGTTCTTTTGTTTATTACTCTGATAAAAATTCATATAATCCATACTAAAGTCGCAATGACAGTTTTTGTTAGCCAACATACTAAAAATGAACATCAAATCATCTACAAAACATTATTCATCCAACGGATTCACCAAAATTTTGGATTAAACCTCGAAAAAAATTTACAAATTTAAGTGATTTACTTGGATATAGGGGAAACTGTACAATTATTGGCCCTCTATTATTCTATTCGAAACATAAAAATGGTTTGTTTTTTTCTTTTGTAGCCATACAATGACGGTAATAATTTTATTGTATGCGTATAAAATAAAAATATTAAGAATGTTTAAATATCTTAAATAAATTAACTGGGTACCAAATAATTAATTGGCTGGGATGCCAACAGTGGTATGGTTTACCCTAATTGGTATTGGTAATCGGTGAATGCATCTCTTGGATTCTTACTTTCTTTGAAGTTAATGCCTTACTACTCTTGAATTTTTTCCAATAGACAATTACCTTGTTAGCCAGATGCAGCGCCTGCTCGGCGTCCTTGAGGTCGGCCTCTAGCTTCTTCCTCTGCGCCAGCGCGGCCGCCCTCTGCTTCCTCTCCTCTTCCAACTCCGCTTCCAAGTCGCGTAACTGCTTCACTATCCCGCGCCTCTTCTCCTCGCCTTGTTCTTCTTTCGCCTATATTTTTTTAGGAATACACGATTATTAGAAATATAATACGTAATTATAACTATGTCAGGACTTCAATGTATTGCTTGAAACAAGTGTTAAACAGACAGACAGCGCACTTGATAGAAAGTGGTTATCGTCGCCAATGGCGATTTATGATGAGATAGAGAAGATGAGATAAGGTGGATTGGACATGACATAGAGATATAGGATAGCGACAAGAGATCAGGCGATTTCGTAAGGGAATTACATAGGGGGTCATGCTATGTCATCCCCCTCTATTTTATAGGGAGTTGGGGGATGTCATAGGAGGGATGACATAGGGAGAATGACATAGGGGGTGACATAAGGAGCATGACATGGGGGAATGATATAGAGGATGTCATAGGGGATGACATAAGGAGAATGGCATAGGGATAATGACATGGGGGGAATGATATAGGGGGATGACATAGGGATAATGACATGGGGGAATGATATAGGAGGATGACATAAAGACAATGACATAGGAAGGTGACATAGGAAGAATGATATAGGGGGACGAAATAAGGAGAATGACATGGGGGAATGATATAGGGGGATGTCATATGGGATGACAGAAGGAGAATGACATAAGGTGAATGACATGGGGGAATGATATAGGGGGATGACATAAGAGTGACACAGGGGAATGATATAGGGGGATGACATAAGAAGAGTGACACAGGGGGATGACATAGAGAGAATGACACAGGGAGAATGACATAGGGAGAGAGGGTCGTACCTGCAGGTCGCGTTCGAACTGCGCGCGCATGGCCTGCATGTTGACCTCGAGGCGCAGCTTGGCGTCCTCGGTGAGCTGCAGGTCGTCCTCGATCTCCTCGTTCTGCGCGCGCAGCTCCGCCACCTGCGACTCGAGCGCGCGCTTCGCCTTCTCCAGCTCGTGCACGTTCTTGTCCGCGGTGCCCTGCGTGTTCGCCAGCTCGTCCAGCTCCGACTGCAGCACGCGCTTCGCCCGCTCCAGCTCCTCGATCTGCGACCGCAGCGGACCGACATTTCACACCACTTCTCTTATACTGAGAACGCTATATATCATCACGCTAAGACCAATAGGGGCGGAGCACCAATAAAGAACGTTTCAAAATCTGAGTTTTTGTTAACTTTTGCACGCGAACGAAGTCGCGGGCAGAAGCTAGTTGTTATTATAAATCTCAACTTCGATTCGTGGCAGTCATGAACGGTCCTCTATTTACTCTGGCTTAGGTGTCTAGAATCGACCCCAGAGTTGTCCGCAGCTAAAGATAGTACAGTAGTATGAATAGTTACTAATAAACCATTAAAAAATATTAGAGCTTTGGATTCATAAGTTCGAGTTTATACATTGCGTTTAAAAATGTGAAATAAATCCCAACTGATTTCGACAATGGTGAATTTAAACCATAAACTCATTTTCATTTGTGTGATATAGGTGAATTATTTTTGTGTGTTCAAGTGTATCCCGGGATGGTTTAGACATTAGATCCACGATTGGATCCGGTAGGTGGCGCCACTGAACACCCCTTAACGGTGGGACCGATTTTGATGAATGTTTTTGTGTATTTTCAAGTAGATTCGAGAATGGTTTAAGATTAACAATTGGTTTCTAAATTTTTATCTTTTCCGGGCAAGACAACGTCTGCCGGGTACAGCTAGTTATAGACAGATTAAATATGTATAATTTAAAAAAACCATTATGCTATTTAACTGCAAGGCAATTCAAAAACTATTGGTTACCTTTTCAGCGGCGTCGTCCAGCTCTCTGGTGAGTGAGAGGACGCGCGTCTCCTTCTCTCGCGCCTCCCTCTCGGCCTGGTCTCTTTCGGCCGCGTACCTCTCGGCGACGGCGCGCTCTTCGGCCACCACCTAAAAAAAACATTCGTCCATTTTTATTTAAATCTACAAACATTTTTGAAAGTGATGACTTAATAATTAACATCATCTACATGGCTAGTTCCTATATCGTTCATTTTCCTTACTTCTAATATCAAAATTCAACCGACGGTAAGGCCAGTGAATTAATAGAGGGATATAGAAACCGGCCATTAACCAGTTGCAAGACTTCCTCAAGTTTCCGCTACATAACCCAGTCCTCTGGTCTCCTTATCCAGCCAACTATGGTCAGCTTACCGTTATACCGTTGTTATATATAAAAATGAACTTTTGTCAGTATGTTCTTTATAGAACCGTAAACTATATAGTCTAAGAGCCGGTGAAGATCGACCTTCACCGATCTGATAACCAGACGAGACATGTTTTTTATCAAATATATTTTATGAACAAATATGCCTATAAATTTACGGAAGGCCAATTTTAAATGACATGTTTTAAATGAATGTTCATTAAAGTCAATAATTTCTTTTTTCTGACCACACAAAAAACACTTTTTACTCATTTTTAAAATCACAATTCATATTATTTAGCACGTGTTGTCACGAATAAATGATTTTCGACTATACACGAGCATGCGCACTCGGATACATTTAACGGTCAGGTAGCATGCAGCTGTTATGTTGTCTCCTGTTCTACCACACGGACCTCGGACGCTCTACTTTCTCTCTCGCACCTATCAAGTGGCTAAAACTCTAAAAATTTTTAGCTTGGCAATAGTACTTTAAATACGATTTTTTGCAGGCATGTATATGTGACTGATTTTGTAATAAAATAATCTAAAATTTGATATAATTTTCGATAAATTAGCAGATCGACGGAGTCACCTATATCGACTTCCCTGTTCACATCTGCTTGCCAGGTAGCCTTACACAGAAATGAGTAGGCAAGCCTACCTAGGCATTTTCTGTGTGTTAAAAACTATCAGTAAAATAAATTTCATTTGGTCATCAATAGAATGAAAGTGATGAAAAAAAATCGATTAAAGTTAATTTAATTAAAAATAGCCTTGAGGACTTTTGGATAGGCAAGTCATTATAGGCATATTTGTTGATAAAATATATTTGATAAAAAAAACATGTCTCATCTGGTTATCAGGTCGGTGAAGGTCGATCTTCCACGTCTCCTCTACTAATACATTTGATCATGTGATGATCTTTAGCAAAGTTGTTGTGCAGTGAAGGTTTCGAGTTGTTCTCAATTGGACCCGGTAGGTGGCGCCGCTGTCGGCATATCGATTTAAGCTTTTCCAGACAGGACGACGTCTGCCGGGACAGTTAATCGTCAATAAAAAGGAGGAAGTATGAAAAAAATCATCAATGACAAGAGGGAAGTACGAAAAACTATAACCATACCTTATCAAAGCTCTTTTGCTTCTTCTCCAACTCCATGACCTTGGCACGTTGAGCCTCCAGCTCGATATTAGTGTCTTCCAGTTCAGCCTGGATTTTCTTTTTACCTGACAAAAAACAACATTATTTAATATTAGGTTTACAAATAGACTAGATTGGGTGTACAAATAACTACTTCTCTATTGAAATCTGGCGTTGCATCCACATCTACATCCAATGAAACTGCATCACGTAAGTCTCATGTGAAATGGGAAAAAACAAATCTGTGGCACTACCTACCAGCCAATATTTTTTTGTCACTGATGATAACAAATATTTAGCTCAAATTTATGTAAATTCCTCGCTACGCACGTGCACCAAACCATCTCATGCCTAAATAGGTCCCCTTCATATGTAACAATCTACAATTATTTCGTGATCATTTGGGGTAACCATTTGAGTGTGAGTTACTTAAAAAAAATATTAACTTGAGATATAAATGGAACGAGAAATATAAATAAAAACAATTTTTAGCTAGACGTGTTGCTGGGGAGTTTCTAGCCGCTTCTTCTCATTGACAGCAATAAAACGTTGCGAAGCGGTGTTCATAGACTAGGAAGTAATAAATAGTTTTAAAAAAAAGCGTGGGGTTTATTCAAAGCGCTTTATCTTCTTTAATATCTTAAATAGCGCTTGTAATACATCCCACGCTTTTTTTAAGACCCCATTCATCAGAAACCAAGTTTATTAAATTTTAGTTTCTGTTTTTTAGTTGTTTTTTTTATGAAAGCGTTTTTTTTAACTATTATTTATTTTTGCATTTTTAGGATTTTTTTTTAAATGTTTTTAAATATAAGCTTTTGAGATCCTGCATAGCATGTAGCAGCAGAGTGCTAGCCAAGACAAGTAAAACGAGCCCAAACACGACGGGTCTATCTTGTTTAGTACAGGAGTTCCTATGGCCACCTTCCGACTCCATCATCAGATCAGCTCCATGGTACCATATTATTGCATTGTAATCGGCTTTCGACAGGTGTGCAAAGTTTGAATTAAATCTGATCGTTCAAAGTAGGACAAAATCGAGCTCAAAGGGGTCGGTTACAAACATACATACATACATACAGGTGAAGCTAATAAAAGCGTGTTAAAATTAAATTTTAACCTATATCTATGACCTTCAAAAAGTGTTCTCCAGTGGAACTTATTTTGAAGAAAAGAACTTTGAATTTGAAGAAATTTAACACTTCACAAGTAACAAAAACACTTGAAACAATGTCGCAAGTGAATTAGTAACATAATTGAATAGTATCTTACTCTTGTCAAGTTTGTCGTTGGCCTGTTGGAGCTCGTCGATCTGCCTGTGCAGGGCCTCGACATCCTTGCTCAGCTTCTTGCGCTGCTCTTCGATGATGGCCGCGTTCTCGGCCTCCTCTTCGGCCTTCTTCTTCGCGTCCACCACTTGCTGGGTCAAGGCTGCAACCTGACAAGCAAAAAGACGGAAACACTCAAATACAACCCCGCAACGGTTACACGGCTCTTTGGTAAATATCCTCAAATATATGGTAATTTATTCGATTTTTATTATTCCGACGGTTCGGCCACTTTTCAGTAGCACTCGATATGAAGTCGTCAAGTAATTCTTACAGCATATTATAATATAATAACAGTCCATAAACGTCTCACTGCTGGACTCGGGTCTCCCACTATAGGCATACGGACACTACTCCCGCGACGCTTGCCCAAGGCGGGTTGGCAGGTTTGACACATCGGTAATCGATGTGTAGGTTTCACCACGATGTTCTCCTTCACCGGTGCTAGCATGTGGTAATTGTAACAATATGCACAGTAGGTCAGAAAACTGCCAAAGTGGTGACTGCGTTCTGGCCAGGATTCGAACCCGCGCCCTTTAAGACTGGGACGCGTGTGCTAGCCATTACACTAGCACGACCTAAGTATGTATATGTGCTGTATGTTCATTTCATAATATGTATTTTCTTGCCTGTTTTTCGAGGTTCTTCTTAGCTTCCTCTTCTTCTTCGAGTTGATCTCTAGCCTGTTCGAGCTGTTGTTCAATGTTGCGTAGTTTCGTTTGCAGCGAGAGCTTCTGCTTCGTCTCTTCTTCGAGTAGAGCCTTATTAGAAAATTACAATTTATTATTTATATAATGTGTATTGTAGTAGATACATAATTATGTATTTTGTTTATAATTATTAAATTATCATATATATATTTCTATTTATGAATTAAAAAACTAAAATATTGTAATAGTGCTGGTTTAGCAACTACCTACTCTTGATGTCCTTCTTAAGCTCCATTCAAAAGTTGCCGAAACATAGTTTTTATTATTATTTTAATATTACAGAAGTTCAGCAGACAGACAGAACGCTCACTTGATGGAAAGCGGTTACCATCGCCTACGCACGTTTGCAACACCAAAGGTGCTACAAATGCCCTGCTGCTCTCTTAAGGGAGACTGGAAGCTGGTCACCAATGCCGGAACACTCAAGGTTGTTATGGCGACATACTTTAGACCAGGGGTGGTAGCCATCCTGTCGAGCAAATGCCCTACCACCTGGCTGTTGTGGGTTATTTTATCGCCTCTTACGACAGGCCGCCGCAACGCAAGAAATTGTATTTTTTTCACCGCTCCTGCACGGAAAAAATAGTTCCTACACAGCACCTTGAAAATTCAAGGCCCACCTCTTTAATCACAAAAGTCATCTCTCTCTCCATCTTTTCATACATGCACATGCATTATCTTTGTACGGTTCAACGTACAGCGTTTTGCTGACGCTGCGGCTTATTTTAGGCTACTTTAATATAACAACATCACTATAAGTAACGCTCACAAATATATTGTGATCGAGTCGCTATTGAGCTGCAACCAGGGATCAGCATCCAGGCCAAACTACTACGAGAATAAATCTCTGAAAGCAACAAGGTTTATTTTCTTCATCCTACTACAAGAGAGCACCAGCACTCCGCCAACATCTACCAGCATCCATCCACTACAAGCGAGAACAGGTGTACAAACTGTACACTAGGGTGATCGAACTGTAGCCGAAAATCAAAAATCGACAAATTAAAAAATGTTATCAGACCTCAAGCGTTCAATTCTCTATAAAGATTGGAACAGCGATTTATCAGTCAAACAGTCGTTTGAACGGTACAAAAATCGGAAGAAGCAAAAAAAAATATCCTGTGTTATTCTTATGGGAATTAAAAAAATGCGATGAGGACTATCTTAATATTAATATTATAGGCTCATCTTTACACATTTTACACAATTTTTTTACACCCAAAAGAAACTTTTGAGACTGTTTGGAAAAATTTTTTTTTTTTTTTTGGATCACCCTACTGTACACCCTTCTCGGATCACCATACCTGCGCCTCGGAGAGTTGTGCTCCGATGGTGGCGGCCTGCTTGTTGGCCGCGGACGCCTTCAGCTCGGCCTGCTCCAGCTGCGACAGCGCCTGCTCGGCCTCGCTCTGCAGCCGCACGCACTTCTCCTGAACCTCGGACCTACGAACAATCGCACATACGACGTCAAGTGTTTATTATATAACTAGCTGACCCGGCAAACTTCATACCGCCTCATTACCGATAAATAAAAAACGTTGATTTCTAAACGACAGCGCCACCTACCGGTTCCAATTGCGAATCTAAATCATCCGGGGACCCACTCAAACACACAAAAACAAAATCACCAAAATCGGTCAAGGTGATTAGGAGGATTCTAGAACCCGCTCCCAGCGCCACCTACCGGTTCCAATTGCGAATCTAAATCATCCGGGGGCCCACTCAAACACACAAAAACAAAATCACCAAAATCGGTCAAGGTGATTAGGAGGATTCTAGAACCCGCTCCCAGCGCCACCTACCGGTTCCAATTGCGAATCTAAATCATCCGGGGACCCACACAAACACACAAAAACAAAATCACCAAAATCGGTCAAAGTGATTAGGAGGATTCTAGAACCCGATCCCAGCGCCACCTACCGGTTCCAATTGCGAATCTAAATCATCCGGGGACCCACTCAAACACACAAAAACAAAATCACCAAAATCGGTCAAGGTGATTAGGAGGATTCTAGAACCCGATCCCAGCGCCACCTACCGGCTCCAACGGGATAACAAGTATCATATGTCCATCTCCTGGTTCTGAGCTACCTAAACACCAATTTTGAGCGAAACCGGTACATCCGTTCTTGAGTTATAAATAGTGTAACTAACACGATTTTCTTTTATATATAAAGACTATGGGGGAATACATAATTGCTAGGTTGCCTATAAAAATGTGGCCGCTAGTATTTTTAATTAAGTTACTAATATTTTGTGAAAATTTTCATTCACTTGTTTTTAAAGTAAATTATATATCAAATTAAGCTATTTTTTTCTGTGTATGATGCAATAGGGTTGCCTATATAAGAGTGACCGCGAATAGGGGTTGCCAGCTTTTAAAGACAAATTGGAGTGAAAGAGTTACGCGATACGTCCCTCGGTAGCGTAACTCAGCGTAGCGTTCCTTTAGCAACCCCCGGTATCATAAAATCTAGCAACGCGATGGTTTCGCTCCTGGTGTTGCATACGTCGAGAGGCGACGGCTGCCACTTTCCATCAGGTGGTCTTACAAAAAGTAATGTCTGTGTCTCACCTAGCCCTCTCGATCTCCTGCAGCTTGGCCACCAGCTCGGCGAGCTGAGCTTCGGCCTGCTTCCTTCGGCGCTCTCCATCAGCTCGGGCGGCTGTCGCGGTCTTCAGCTCCGTCGCTAAGTCTGCGTTCTCCGCTTCCAGGGCTTGCTTGGCCTTCTCCAGAGCTGAAAGAATTTACTTCATATTACCCTTTATAAAAATAACCCATTGGGTAAAAAATAAACACAAACAAACGTTAAATAATAACAATTAACAATTTGGAGGTAGACTAAATAATAAGTTTAACATGACTCATTTGCATTTGATATCTTGGTCAACGGCGAACATGGCTACTGAAAAGTGGCCGAAACGTCTACATAAAATTGAATAAAAATTTAACAGTTTTATACTCGGGATAAAACCGGCAAAACTTAGTTTTAACTACGCATTTTATAAGATTATTTCCTAAAGTAATATAACTGCTAGGTGCTGGTGAAGTGCTCTCCCCGTTCCACAAAAAATCCATGAAGAAATGTAAATAGGTAGCTGGGCAAAAATGTGACTTTATGCTCTTGTATTCCCTAAAAAGTTTCAAAACAAGAAAAATTCAATACTTTCATTAATATACTAGCTGCGCCCCGCAGTCTCACCCGCGTGGTGATGGAAACTCGTTATATTTTGAATAATTCACACTAAATCTATATAATATATATTTTTTTATAAACTATAGCCTATGTATTATTCTGATGTGTAAGCTATATTATTGTAAAGTTTCATCAAAATCCATTCAGTAGTTTTTGCGTGAAAGAGTAACAAACATTCTTAAAAACTTTCGCGTTTATAATACTTATAGAATTCACAAAAAAAACTTTGGAGGTGTAACAAAAACGTAACGCAATACCTTGCACAACTGCTAATACTTTAACAATTGTTTCTAAAATTAGACTATGTTAAGGAAAAAGTCACATACACATCAGAGAGATATTAATATCGTGTCTCTTCTCATTCGGGCTTCTATTGCTGCACATATCTTGCCAGTAATGCTTAGCGGTGTTAAAGGTGATTCCTTCCTCGCATGGAAAAGGCACGCTTTCGACCTCAAAGTTATCGTCTTTACTTATCCCGAATTTTACGTTCTTCTGCCTCCTTTCCCTTACTTCTGTCATCTTTGACAAGTGAAGCAATCTTCACGTTTCTCTTTCGTTGAATAATATATTTACTTTTGGCTAGAGAAAGTAATTGTTTACTTGTTCGATATACATACAAATAGTAAATTCAAGGGCAATTAGTCACGTGACTAAAAGAATGTTAAACTACAAGATGGATGGATACAAATGTAAGATGGATGGATTGTGTGAAGAATGTGATGATTTGAGGTGTGACAGAAGATATATGTCAGAATAGATGTGTGTGGAAAGAAAAGACATATAGTGCCGACCCCAAGTAATTGGGATATGGTGAAAAGAAGAAAAGTAAATTCTAGGGCAAAGATTGAATTAATAAATTAGATGAGGGAAAATGATTGGGCACTTACGATGTAACCAGCAAAATGACTGTTTTCAATAAAATAAAGGTGTGTCACATTTGCTTTTTCATATAATAATAAAAAAATAATGAATTTTGCAGTGCTATTACACGGATCTGACTACATGCTAAAACAAGTTTCTCGGACACTCTATAAACAATTTTTTTAAATATTCAGTCTGGTTTCTCTAATCAAGACTATAGTCTCATGTAAAGCACTATAACACAATATAAAGCCTAAATCACGCAAATTTTATAATTCGATCAAAAAATACAACACAAAAACCGTGTTTTGTAGATATTTGTAAAGGCAAACAAAAATTAACGTAGTTTTTGACAAATGATAATAATGTGTCTAGTTATTTTAAATTGAGAAATGTAGAAATGACAATGTCAAGGTTGAAATAAAAAAAGGTATTATGCATAGAAGAATCATAAATGCAAAAAAGTTTTTAATAGAACTATTCAATCTAATATTATAACATGATTTTTTTAAAGTGTTTATTTGATTTTATTACTCCGACGTTTCGGCCACTTTTCAGTAGCCGTGATCACGCAAGACAGATGTCAAGTGGCAATAAGTATTGTTAAAGTTTTATTTAGCCTACCGCCAACTTGTTCCTTTTAATTATTTAATTTTCTTTCAGAAGACGAACGACCAAAGTTGTACAAACCGCTTCCTTTTTATTAGCAGTTTAATATTAATTAGCATTTAATAGTTTAATTTCATTCGTCTTTGCTAAATTAGCGATAGTTTTCGTTCGGGTTAGAATAGTATTATTTTTTTGTCGCGTGAGCCAGTGAGGGTAGAAATTGCTTCGAGAGTCACTCGCTGCGCTCGTCGTGTACGGACATATCTCGAAATCGCTCGTTGTTAAATTCACCTCACAAGAGACTCGTTTCGCATTTTGTGAAAAATATTCGCAATTGTCGCCAACCAGTGCATCAGTGCTGCATCGTTGTCACGAGTGCAAATTGAAATTACTCGTCTTGAAACAAAATTGTATTCACGAAGAAAGCAGTCGGCGCCGACCATTGGACTCGAACCCGATCTTAGCAAGGTGAGTTGACCTACTCGTTGTACTTTTATTCTCACTGGCCAACTCATCGTTTTTCGCATAGAATTGCAAACAATTCTTCGCAATAATACAGTCCGCTTGTAATGTTACTTACAATCTCAGCATTGGGGATTGTACAAAAGGCATTTGAGAGTATGACCTGTTTCGAGTTCTGTTTCAATAAGCAGACAGACAAAAATTCTAAAAGTTGCTTTTCGGGATTTTCTGGTCCGAGTTTACCTTACATACTTTTCCCTCTTTGTTAAAGTCAGTGTACAAACTCAATTAAAATTATTAATTTTTGATATCGTTTCTAAATATTAATGTCTGAAGCATTTTGTTTTCCTTTTCTCGCCAGCAGTGGCGAGATAAAGGTTGTAACAGTGTCGAACACTCAACTCCTTTAAACATTTATGTATACAGATAACCAAATTGAAGTGTTTTTTTTAAATTATTGCAGGAGTTCAGCAAACAGGCAGATGACCCACTGGATGGAAAGCGGTTACCATCGTCTATGGAGTGTCTGTTTGTAATGTCAAAATAAAAATGTGGAAAATATCAGGGGGGATAATTTGGACCAGGAGATTCCGAAATGCAATTTTTAAAACTTTTGTCTATCTGTCTGGATGTTCAGACTAATCTCCTAAAAGGCTGGTCCGATTTCGATGGGATAGCAGATAGCTGATGTCATAAGGAGTAACTAAGGCTACTTTTAAAAATAGCATACCGTGGTAAAGGAAATCCACGAGTACGAGGTCGCGGGCACAGTTAGTTATATTATAAATTAAACAATCAAAAGTGTAACAATGATGCGAATAGTGCGAACTCACCGGCCTTTGCCTTCTTGACCTGCTCGTGCTGCTCGTTGAGCTGCTGCAGCTCCTGCGAGTACTTGTGCCTCTGGTCGGAGAGCGTGGCCTCGTGCGCCGCCGCCTCCTCCTCGAGGCTGCGCTTCAGCACCGCCACCTCCTGCTCGCGCTTCGAGCGCAGCTCCTGCTGGGCTGGGGGGCGGGTATCGAACGCATTACTACACAGGTTCCAACATCGGGGACGGATCGCATCGAGCGCATCGCATCGAACACATCGCATCGAACACATCGCATCGAACACATCGCATCGAATCGAATGCATCGCATCGCTGTTTGCCGATGCTTCTTTCATTCGGAATTCTCGTAATGAGCGTATTAATTGCGGAATGCGTTTGTGAGATAATGAAGGAAAGCGAAGTAGGGCAATCTATCGTAATTCCTTGTTTGTTAGCAAAAGAGGAAAAGCTAAAAAAGGACTAAATGATTTACTAATTCTAGTTGACTAAATTTTTGTTGTTAAGACACGTTTACTTCCTAAATTACTCAGTACTCAACTAAATTATTACCAAAGTGAGAAGTAGGCTTAAGAACTTTCATGTGGGGGAATTTTTCACTTGTGGTACACACTCCGGCTATGAATACGGGGGAACCAGTTTCTAACCTGGGAGGGGTCTAAATTCGACCAAATTCCCCACTAAGCCTAAGATGCCCTTGTGTAGAAACACTTTAGGGGAAGCCACGGGATCTAGGTCAGTGGTACTGCACCGTGACTCCCTCGTGCTTATCAGAGTATGTACACCCCGATGGCAAAGTGTACTCCTACATCAGCAGAGAAGGTCCGCTACTACCTCTGTAAACCTCTGTACCGGGGTAATAACAACTATTAACAGGGAGGGAGGAGCAGAAGTATCTAGACGCTTCAGGTAGTCTCCAAGAAGTCTTCAACGACATCAAGAACCAATGGACTTCCTCGAGGAGCTGCGCTGGATGGCGTGACCCCTCATACATCCTCGCACGCAAAATAGGATTTTAGTCTTCTATACAAATAAAAAGGAACCATACAATCGTCTGTACGCGCATAACTAAGAACGACTTCACCGATTTTGATGAAATTTTTTGTTTGTTGAATGGGTGGCTTGGTTGATTTACAGTCACAATCGAACTAACAGGAGGCACTTCAATCGGGTCCGCTAGTAGAGCATAAAAAATTACCAGCGGTAGTATCCAGTGAATCGAGCAGTTCGCTCTTCAAGGCCTCCAGTTCTTCGTTGAGGTCCCTCCTCAGCTTCTCGGCCTTGGACCTGGCGGCCCTCTCGGCCTCCAGGTCCTCGTGGGCGTCGGCCAGGGCCGACTCGGCCTCGCGGGCCGCCTTCTGCGCGGACGCCCGCAACGCGCCCTCTTCGTCGGCGCGACTGATCGCGACCGCCAGCTCTTCTTCGCGTTTCGCTGTAAGAGGAACAATTCTCTTGAATATTTCTGTTCACATTAATTACTTGTATTTTATCGATAATTGACTTTTTTTAATTAGAATATTTATGTTAATTTAATTTTAAATTTGATTTCATTGATTTTGTACACCACTATGTGCTAGAATGTACTTAATGTGCATCTACAATCATGTAACACCTGTATAAACTACATTCTTATAAATAAAGATTGATTGATTTCAATACAATTACATTAAGAAAAATAATTCATCAACAGTTTTTGTTGAAATTCACTTTGAGTGGAGAAAATTAAATAAAGAATCAGTTCCTATATCTTATCACGTATTCCTTTGTCTTACTACTGACTTAAATAAGCTCCATACAAATAATGACAAATTTCTATTGATGGTAAGGCAAGCAAAGGAATAGTAAGATACAGATAGGAACCAGCCAATTTATGTATATAGCTCTTCGAAATGTGTTACTGCTGTTTACAGAAGAAGAAACAAAAAACTCTCCAGCAACATATTCGACTAAAATTGTTTCATTTCATATTTCTTTTTTTTTTTACTATATAATACATACATACATACATAACTTCACGCCAGGTCCCTTGCGGGGTAGGCACGAACAACAGAGCGCCATTTAGGCTTATTCTTACACACCTCACTTGCTTCTTTGACATTCATAGTTCTTGTCATTTCTTCTTACTATATAATAAACGTTACATAACACTAAACAAAAGAAAGTAACTTAGCATAATAATTGAAGACGTGAGTGGATGAAGGTGATATGTCGCATATTCGGTTTTTTGTTTTTTTTTGCGTAGATGAATGTAATTAGTCGATACCAAATGACTACAGAGCTAAGACCATAGATATAAGGCATATTTAAAAAATAAAGAGTTGCCAAAGGTGTTAAGTTCAGTTCAGTTTAAAATAAAAGTAAAACTTTTATCTCGATTTACTCAGAATTGGAATTATGCGACTTATCACCTTCATCCACTCATGTCTTCAATTCGTCCCTGTAGGGACAGAGAAAGAATACCATTCGTGCGTTGGGGCGGCCTGTCGTAGGAGGCTGCAAATCAATCCATAGCCAGGTAGGGTGTTTGCTCATCTGGATGGCTACCACCCTGTCTAGGCCATGCCTCAATAACAACTTCGAGTTGTGCTTCGGCATTAGTGGGCAGGCCTCTCTAGCCGCATCTATGAGTCCAGCAGCACATTGATAGCACCTTTAGTGTTGCAAATATTCATAGGTGACTGTAACCACTTTCCACCTGCTGTATTCCAGCAATAAAAAAAATATGACTGAAATATATCAAAAGTCTCTGCCTGTCTGCTAACCTCTAGTAATAAAAACCCGTGAACCAGTCCTGTCTGAAAAGCTTTAAGAAACTTGTAAAATCAAGATTTGTGCCTGGTATATGTTTTTTTTTAATCAGCAGACAAACACGCATATTGTATATTATCCCCGCAAATTGCTATTGCGCGTGGCCGCCATTTTGATGACGTAACCGTAGCCGAACACTCAGAACCGTTAGCGTCATAGGCCGGCGAGTGCGCGTACATATAGAGTTGCGGATGACGTCACGTGAATGTTAATTTGACAAGATTCCAGCGCATTAGCAATTCGCGGGGATAATATGGCCAAATTAAGCAAGATACACTTGTGTTATGGTTAATACACAGGGGACTACTCTGGGGCCGCCCCCAGTATGTACCATAGTAAATAACGGAGAAAATACGTTTCAGAAATTTTACTATACTAGGAATCGAACCCGGAGTCATTCAATAATACTCACTGAGAATGATCTGCAGCTCCTCGACCTGCGCCCTCCGCTCCACCAACTGCTCCTTGACGTCCTGCAGCTCGGTCTCCATTTTCCTCTTAGCCCTGTCCGCCTCCTGGCGCAGTTGGTGATCCTACCGCATTAGAGTATACACCATGAGAACGTTATCCGAGTATAATAAAAGTACATTTTAACGGTTTTAAGCCGTGATCGGGAACCATACATGCCACATCTTAAAGAGGAGACTGTTCGACCTACGTGATGATATCCTAAGAATACCAGGCAGCTTAAAAACACTATACATAACTTCACACCAGGTCCCTTGCCGGGTAGGCACGAACAACAGAGCGCCATTCAGGCTAATTCTTACACACCTCACTTGCTTCTTTAACATTCATAGTTCTTGTCATGCACGCTCGTCTGTTCTTGAGGCTCCTGACATCACCTTCTGCCAGTACACGATCAATTTGATCATGGAAGGTGTGTCGTGGCCTTTCGCGACTTTTGCATCCATCCACTTTTGCATTGTATATCTGTTTAGTCATTCTTCAATCATACATTCTTTCCACATGCCCGAACCATCGGAGCATTCCTTTCCTTACCTTCACCCCGACACTCTCTTTCAGACTTAAAATACTGTATGGACTTGACAATTTTAACAGACATCTTTTCAATATAGGTGTCACCGACAGCCCCCTGTGCAGAGCATGCCTGGAGGCAGAAGAAACAGCCGCCCATGTCCTGCTTTAATGCAGAGAGGTGGCCCAATACAGAGCAAAGTATCCGGACGCCCCAGGTAGCCTACGAGAAGACTTCATCACCGTCAAGAAGCTGGTGGACTTCCTGGAGGAGCTGGTCTGGATGATGTAACCCCTCATCTGCCCTCGCAGGCAAAATAAGAGCTTTATCATCGAGTTGCGGAAACTGCCCGTTCGCAGGAGAAGAAGTCTACTGTCTGATGTGCAAACTTTTGAATTTCATATTCAAAAATTCAAAGATTTTACACAAATGAAATGAACACATGAAGGTCATACGATGATAATTTTGCTTCATATTCTATGAACACCACTTCGCAATCTGTTATTGCTGTTAAGCAGAAGTGGCAAGAAACTCCCCAGCAACACGTCTAGCTAATTTTTTTTTTAAATAATTGTATACACAATTATATAAAACAACTAGCTGTCCCGGCAGACGTTGTCCAGTCCTGAACAAATAAAATTTAGAACCCGATTGCAGCCCCATCTACAGGGTCCATTAAGATGTAAGCTATCCTATCTTTCAAGTTGGATCAAACTGCACACGGTGTGCAAATTTTATTAAAATCGGTTAAGTAGTTTAGGAGTCGCGGACAAGCGACGTGACACGTAATTTATATATATTAAGATAAATAATTAGTATACTTCCTTACCTTTAGTAGTTTCTCCTCCAGTTCAGCGATGGCGGACTCTTGTTTGGCCTTCAGTTTGCTCAAATGTTTAGCCTTCTCTTCTTCTTCGGCGAGGGCTTGGGAGAGATCGTTGGCGCGCTCCTCCAATATCTGTTATATTTCCACATGTATGAGATAAAATAAAAACACTTTCTATATTAACACCTTAGCTGTAATGCTAAGTGAACTATTAAAACTTAAGAAGCTTTCGAATTTGATCTAAATGTTGACCGACAGTTCCTTCACTGAAAGGAGAAACCTGCCAGTACTCTGTTTACAATAAAATCTATATTAGATACTAAAGCAATAGAAAGATTGTTAACACAGTTTCCCTTTTGTTACGTAGTAAGGTCAATGTCGGATTGCATGATTTTTTAAAAAAGCTGATTAACAAATTACTATACTACCAAGCTAAGAACATCTGTATTGTGTAAACAGTCATATATATTAACTACATAAATATAAATATGTGACATAACCTTTGAAGCCTGTCCCAGTAACACCCAGAACAGAGAAAATACATAAAATTAGTTTTTGAAATTTATCTGATGCCGATGATCAAACTAGGAACTGCACTGTACTAAGTCCATGCAAGTCAATATTCAAATTGCTATATTATGTTCATATGGTCAATTACTAATTATTCAACCGTTCAGGACAAAAGTAAATATTAAAAAGTTTACCTTCTTCTCTTTAATTAACTTCTGATTAGTATCCTCGCTAAGCGCGAAGTCCTCTTCCAACTTCTTGAGTTTCGCGTCGCACTGCACGCGCTCCAACTGCAACTTCTGTCTCGCGCCTTCTTCCTCTTCCAATTGTTCTTCAAGGTCCTGTGAACATTTTTATGAGTGAGACCGCATATCCAGCCTTACCATAAAAGAAGGTGGAGGTGTGGAAGTATATATATAATACAATATTAAATATCAGCCTTTAAGCACCCCACTGGGCTCACTCACCACACTTATCCAACGGCCAGTTGGCCCATTTCATACATTGGTTATCTCGATTTTACAGGTTTTATCGATGTTTTCCTTCACCTTCAGCACGTAGTAATTGTATCAATATACATATTTTGTGAGAAGTGTTTGAGTGGTGCATGCTTCCCGACCAGAATTCTAACTTACGTCTCTTATGAAATTTGACTATCTAAGTTACCACGCCTTGAATAATACATAAATATATTATAGGGTTTAATTAAGTAGGTTTAATTACCTCTAAGTTGTCTTTATAATATTAATTTAGAATATTGATAATCAATCTCAAGAAGCTTAACACCAAAAATTAAAATATTTTGATAAAGTACCTGTATATTAAGCTGCAGCCGCTTCTTCTCCTGCTGTAAGGCGTTGCAGCGTTCCTCTTCCTCTTCGATCCTGCCCTCGAGGTCGTGGAGAAGCTCCTCGAGCTCCTGCTTCCTCGCGGCTGCGCGTGCGCGGCTCTCTTCCGCTTCTGCGCATAGCTCCAGTTCGGCCTGTAAATACGAAATTCAGGACCCTTTTAAAATTAACAAATATAAAAATTATTTATTTTATTTATTTAGGAAACACAATAATTACCATTCTTACAATATAAAATATATAATTAATCCACTTTCCACTAAAAAATAAATCATATTACACATTTGGGACATACAACTACATATAAGAAAATTATAATACATTTGATACAATATTGGAAGATGAAATTTAAAAAAAATGAAATTAAGTAATACAAGATGTCTATTTAACTATTTATCATTCTTAAATCACAATTATCATCATATATGGGTAAACTTACTAATAATTAAAAAATAAAAAATAATTAATTTTTACCCTTAATAATCACTACATAGTATAAAACAAAGTCGCCTTTTCTGTCCCTATATCCCTATGTGCGCTTAAATCTTTAAAACTACCCAACGAATTTTGATGTGGTTTTTTCCAATAGATAGAGTGATTCAAGAGGAAGGTTTATATGTATAATACATGCATCATATACTAAGGCAACATTGCTAATTTTAGAGGTTTCTATGTAGTGATGCCCGTGCAAAGTCGGAGCGGGCCGCTATGTTTTTATATACAACGTTCATAGTTTTTCTGTAGTGTATTTAATTTTGTATCAGCATTGCACCCGTGCGAAGCCGGGGCGGGTCGCTAGTCTATACATATAACAAAATTGTAGAGGTCCAATTTCTGTACAAAGAAAAAAATGCCAAGGACCGAGTCAGGGGGACGTAAGAAGTGAAATAGAACTAATTTAGACTTTTTTTCAATTTTTTTGGTTCTCTGTTTGTCTGTCTGTTTGTATCGGCTAATCTCCGAAACGACAGGACCGATTAACATTAAATTTTCTATGGTGGTAGCTTATATCCCTGGTCAACATATAGGATACTTTGATCCCGAAAAATTAACGAGTTCCCGTGGGATGGTTAAAAAACCGCACCACGCGGACGAAGTCGCGGGCAGAAGCTAGTCTATATTAAAACTTCTTGTATGTTAGAATAATTATGAAATTTTTGTAAGCTATTCTGAGTTCAAAAGTGCCATGGTAGTCCATGTGAACTAATGGATAAATTATTATCTACTACTTGAACCATCTCTAAGGGTTTTGTATACCCTAAAAAAAGTCGCCGGGTCCATGTAAGAATTCCTGTCGTTTCCACACACGGACTGTTATCCGGCGCTGACCAAGAAAAAAATCTTGTCTGCGCTAGACACGAATCGCTTTTTGTTGTTGCGGTAAATATGTTTGTATGCTTCGTAGAGTAAATATGTTTCTTTTCTGTACAAAGAAACATGACTACGGCACTCAACTATATCCTAAGCGAGACTGCTATCAACAACAACATTTCGTGGCTAGATCCGATAAAATTCTAGTTATGTACATGATGAATTGGTCCTATCTGCCGCCATTGGTGAAATTTCTTACAATGTACAAGAGCCCTAAGACTCACTACTTATTGCTAATTTATCATCCATAGCATTATCACAGTGTTTATCGGTAGAAGGACCTGCGTTAGAAAGTGTGAGAACGACAGTTAGAACATCTAATGTTAATGGTGGTGTTGATATATAGCGCGCACTGGCATCCTAAACATTTTAAAAATACTAAAAAAAATGTATTACAAGCAACACTGGATTATATTTTTACAAAAGGTGATATTATTAATGTTTTAAATACATACCATTTTCAAGGTGCGGATAAATAATTTCAACTAACATAATATTGTTCATAATCTATCTTAAGTTTTAGGTAAAAATATATGATATTCTTTAGTAAGTACCTATATATTATAGAGAAAACTCACCTGCAATTGTTCGGCCAATTGGGTCTTCTCGGCGTTCGCCTGCTGGTACTTCTGCTCGTACTCCTGACACCTCTTCACTTGGGTGTCCAAACGCTCCCTGATCTGACGAAGCTCGTCCTCCTTCTGAGTCAACTTCTCCTCTTGCTTCGTCACTTCCAGCAACGGTTTCACCTGTGAAGCGTTTGGCGTTACTTTTAGACGGGTTTTCATTTTACGAAACATCTTTTGCAAGATTATTTTTAAATTGCTTCAACTTTTTTTAGTTTGATTGATTTCGTTGTCTTCTACATTAGTTACAACTCTATGATCAAAACTTATGATAGGAATAAAAGAAACTAAAAATTATTGGGTATGCAGTAACTAAGGAATTATTTGCTATAGTAAACTTATTAAAACTATTAATTTATATAATTTGAAGCATATTTCTGGTTAAGACATATTTTTTTAGCAAGAAGATCGTTTCACACGAGTATTTTTTTACAACTAAAGCATAAATAAAATAAACACACCCAAGTACAAGACTGAAACGATTATAGTTCATAACATGGCCCTAACACAATCGACCCTTTGAAATTCTATAGTATGTCTATGTTTGAATAAAACTGAGTCATCATTTGAATGGATATTTTCAAAATATGGATGGTTATTTTATAAATGAGGTAAAACAATTGTTAAGACACCTGTGGGCTGTTGTTATTACAAGGAATATAAAACAATATCTGACAATTCCTCTGTGAGATACGTAAAGATTGAACCTTTTCGTCATAATAGTTATATTAGGTTTATAAAGTCGTTAAATGATGATGACGATGACATCGCACGAAAACTATAAATCTTAAACAAAGAAACACAAGTTAATGTTAGTGCTAATTATTCGAAAGTTTTAAAGTAAGGTGAAATAAGAAATGGTTTATAAAATTGACAAGTCTTACCTTAATATACAACCTCCACCACTGCCAATTCCTCAACTTCAAATAGGCAGCGCAATTCCTTTGTATAATCCTGATAGCATTTAACTGCTGCAGTCTCTTTTGATAGTTTCTTCTAGCTAAATAACCACGGCAGAACGCTTGGAAATTAACTATCAGATCGGTTATCTTATAATCTCTTTCTTCTTCGAGATGTGCCAAGACACCAGCCCTGAAGAATATCTTAGACTGACCGACTCTGTACAAGTTATGGTCAAGTTCCAAGGCCTCAATCATTTGTTCACAAGCCTTCTTTCCATCCATGAAACCTTTAGGAATGATATTAGGCGTGAGCAATTCGTAACGTTGCCTAAACTCCTGGAAGGGAATCCTGTTAGGGAAGCCTTGTCTACAAATTCTGATACCTTCCAACACACCGTTGCATCTTAGTTGGTCAAGAACTAAAGGAGCTTCGATCTTACCAGCTTTCTTTTCATGGTTCGGTATGATACACCTCACGAAGTTCGGGTTTGTATTCCTCAATGTAGCCATCAATTTAGTCAACTGCTCCTTGTAAAGTTGGGAGACAGTTCTAAACATGCCCTTGCGTGTTCTTGCACCGAACTGCGTATCAGTCATGGCTTGTTGAGCCATGCCAACAATTTCTGCGTCTTTCCAAATATGACAGACGAAATTGTCCTGTGAGGATTGCAAAAGAGACACAATATTCTCATTGAGGGGATCCATGTTCTTCATTAGCCATTTAGCTGCGGAATAATCTACCTTTCCAGCATAGTGAATGATTGCAAAATCGGCGACGCCGCGGAAATCAGTCTTCATAAATTTCGGATGGACGGAGTGTGCCGAGACTAGCTTCTCAACGAAGGTCTTGTCTGTAGCTTTAGGGAACCAGCACTCCTCGTCTAACAATGCCATTATACCCATGGGCTTATCGATCAGGTCAATTGTTGGTTGCAAATCGAGTCCGAAGTCGATAAACTTCCATTCGATACCCTCACGCTGGTATTCTTCCTGTTCCAAAATGAACATAGTATGATTGAAGAGTTGCTGCAGCTTCTCATTGGTATAGTTTATGCAGAGCTGCTCGAAAGAATTCAGCTCAAAGATTTCAAAACCAGCCATGTCGAGAATACCAATGAATGAGGCACCCTGTCTCTTGGTTCTATCTAGAGATCTATTAATTCTGTTAACGAGCCATCTAAAGAGACGTTCGTAACAAGCCTTTCCAATAGCTTCAACAGAAAACTCAGCCTGTTCCTTTGTTTGAGCTTTTGTGACAAAATCGCGGCCCACTTTGATCCTGGGCTTGAGGAATGCTTTTGTCATTTCTGTTACTGAAAGACCTGGAAAGTTTATTCAAAATATTTAAAATACTATGGACCTTTTATAAATTAATTAGATAAATTAAGGTAGGTACAGACATAAAACTTACCAAGCAAATGGGCGATCTTCTGCGCAACAGTATTGTCAGGCAGTGTGGCCTGATCTGAATTTCTCTCTTGCTTGAATTGCATGGAACCGAACAGCAGTACTGCCGAAACTATTCTAAAGATTGAATTGTAATCTTCGGTGGTCATTCCCATAATATTCATGGACTTAATTGTCGCTTGGAACTCTGCATTGTCATCGATTCCTGGCACCGGAAGGGCAGCATTCGATAAGAATGGATAACTTTTTGGATCCTCGAGGATATATTCGGCCTTCTGTTGTGCCGTAGCGCCCGCTAAGAGTTGATAGAAAATGTGGAAAGTCCTCTCGTCTTTCGCCTGTCGGATTGCTCGTGATTTCTCTAGGAGATACGTCTCAATATTCGCACCAGCTATATAACCAGATGCGTCGAAGTTTATTCTTATGAATTTACCCTGAAAGTAAACAGTTATGGCATTCAAAATAGAACAGGAAAATAAAGTAATTTTACAAATAATCACGGAAATATGGATACAAAAATCTAAATAATTGCAGATTTTGTTGAGTTTATGTTTGAAACTTGAGCTGAATAACATGGGCTTCCTTATTTAGCTTTACCATAATAGCCTGTACATCCGCCACGAGTTCTCAAAGTGAATAGGCTAATTGCAAACGTCGATAATGCAGACGTATCAATAAAATTGAATCAAGTGTGGTTGATTCATCCAAATTGAAAGGCAGAAATAACCCATCAAATATCACGTTAATCTTGACTTCCTCGGTGCTTTCTACTTTACCGTTTGTACGCGGCAAGGCTTGAAATACCGGTAAAATATGGTATTGTTATGCTAATTTCAGATAACGGTAAAAATAAATATCGTTATAAAACTGACCGTTATTTTTAGCCATTTTACCGGTAAAAAAAATAAAACTTAAATACTGTTTTTATCGGTAATTTTACCGTTATAATTATTATTGTTGCCATCGTCGTACTCTTTCATTCGCAAAGATTGTACTAAGAGCACGCTTATTATTTAGAGATGTGTTTGTCGATTTTATCGATAACAGACGCTTGAAATAACGTAAAAATTACCGATACGTATAACGTTATACATACGATTTTTAAGGTTATATTCTAATGTTAAAATCATTACTTTCTAAGTAAAAGTAAAAAATATGCCGGTATCTTTTTCGAAAATACCCGTAATCACCTATATTTTTAAAGGTAATTCATCACGTTTTCAAGCCCTGGTACTTGGTACTTGTAATAATTTACACGTCAGGCCAGCAAAATTGGCTAAACGATACATGTCTTTAACCAGGAATCTATACCACGAATCTTTTAAAAGGAAAGGTGTAAATATACTTACGAATCTCGAGGAATTGTCGTTTTTGACTGTTTTGGCGTTACCAAAAGCTTCGAGAATGGGGTTTGCTTGTAACAACTGCTGTTCCAATTCGCCCTATAAACAAACGAGGTGTTATATAAATTGCATGACAAAAACATAAACATAGAGAATAAGGAATATTTTTAACAAGATAATTACGATGCATTATAAAAGCAATCATACAAAAATATTGTTTGATAAAAGCTATCCAAAATTTGCTAATGGCCGGGTTCTACATCTTACTATATATTCACTAGCCTCGGTTGTCACCATCGCTTGGATTTTGATATTACTTGTATGGAGCGTGTGTCAAATTTTAGCAGATATTAGGCAAATGTTAGGTTGGTAAGATATAGAACTGGGCCATAAATCAAAAAGGACCATGATGGTAGATATTTTATAAAATAATATTTTTGAAAATAATTACTAACGATGAAACAATAATTAGCATGTTACCTCAAAGGTAGGTCCATTTGACTATAAATGATGTTAGCCGCGTGAAAAGAAGTGTTTTATGTATGAGATTAGAGCAACAATAATGTAGTAATACTATGTGAAGATTTAACAACATGATTAAAGTGTGGGTCCGCGCTGATAAAGCTGAGATCTTTCATAAAATTCTTTTTGTAACAAATATTTTATGTTTGGTCGAACTAACCGATACCTGTAGTCTTAATTATCGTTAGAGACAAACAATCATTTCTTGGAAAAGTAAAAATATCTTATACTAATATATAAAGCTTGAAGAGTTTGTTTGATTGATTGAACGCGCTAATCTCAGAAACTACTGGTCCGGTTTAAAAATGTTTCAGTGTTTGATAGCCGATTTATCGAGGAAGGCCAATAGTACCGGAGCACCAATGAAGAATGTTTCAAAACCGGTGGTTATTTTAACTTACTTTTTTTTTAACTATTTTACGCGGACGAAGCCGGGGTCAGAACCTAGTTCTGACTATATATTTTAGTTTAACTTTTTCAAATTAGCAGGCACATTTATGGGCGTTTTAGTGCCGATATGCGATTATAGAAAGCATTTTATTTACTGTGAAGTCTATAAATTTTAAACACTTTGCTATGAGTAAATTAAACAGTTTGTTAAAGTTAGTAAGTCGTCTAATTCAATATGAATAAACCCGTAAATATTCGAGACTTTTTATTTGTATCAAAATTCTAACTGTTACATAACACATTAACTCTATGCGATAATCGAACATAGGTATCGATTATTTTTTTGTAGTAAAATCGTACTTCATCATTTCTCTGTCTATAAGCGCTGACCTTTCGTTTGGACTTGAAAATAAAATTAATTATATTAAAATTCTAAATGTTACCTACGTAACACATTAACTCTAAACGATAATCAAAAACAGGTATCGATGTTTTTTTTTTGTAAAATCAGCGCTTCATCATTTCTCTGTCTATATGCGCTGACCTTTCATTTCGACTTGAAAATAAAATTAGATATATTAGGGTAAATGAGCTCGTTATTGGTGACATCGTAAACTAGATTACACAATGACGATGGCATGTTACATGTGAAAGTGTATATTTCCCCACCTTCGCTTTAACGTAAAACATGAGTCATAGAGTAAAGTGCATTTTTTAATTCGTTAGCCGGTGACACATGCATAAAATATGACGAATAAGTATTAGCAGCTTTTATCCGTTTAACGTTATTTTATTATTAATTAAATAACGTATTTTATTAGTCTCACACTGACAAATATATGGTGGTAGGTAAAAAATAAATAAATGGACTGTATGGAAGTAAAAACCATAGTATGCCAACGCCGAATAATTGGGGAAATGAATAAAGAGATAAATGAATAATACTACCATAATTGGACATAACATGCTTCACACAGGTTGATGATTGAATTATGATTTACTCCACAATTAAATGTCAAGCAATAAAACATTGATATATCGCTAATTTGGATGAACAGGGCAACATTAAAAAAAAATATCTAAAAATACTGTCCTACTCAATAACTTGCAGCCTCTAATGAAACTTTTATATTTATATGAAAAAACAGTAGATTTATCAAAATATAGATGACGATATAATCAACTAATTATAATAATAGATTTTTTTATGATAAATCTAATGTCATTGTCATATAATTATACAAGTTTCATTGGAGACTGCAAGTTATAGAGTAGGATAGTATATTTTTGGTGAGTAGAAAGAGTAGGAAAGCGGACCCTGGGCGTCGGAGTGAACGCTCCGAACGCAACCGGGATTTAATGCTCGGATGATGATGATGAAATAATAAATATTTTATCCAAACTTCATTTTTTTCTATGATAAATGTGCTTTTGAATATACACTGACCATACAAATCAACGATATATGGCTCATACTTAATTTAATAAATAGTATCGTATAATTCCTCGTGTAACTAAATCATCGCAAAACTATAGTTCAAAATTTTCAATGGTACACCAATTAACACATGATTACATTTTAACTAAATTTAATAGATGAGGAATTATTCACTCATCAATTAAATTAAATTTGATGAATTGACAACAAAGAAGAATCATATATCAAACATATTATCATCCAGTATTAGAGTTACAATATTTAAGCTTTGGCTTGGTGATACATAAATGTTAATTGCGTTTTCAAACTCCACTTACTATAATCAATTGCGGTGACGGCCCCTGTAGTCGCACACATTCGTTTCCATTTCCAGATTGCCGTGAAAAGAAGGAAAATAAAAAATCATATATTACACTAGTGTTCTTGCGGAAAGATTAAAGAAAACTCAGATATCAATGTGTGTTGTAAGAGAAAACTGAAATTTTTAACACTTAAATTAACAAATTCCAAGAAATTCTATCACCAAAATGTCTATGTAGTCCGATTTACATTTTGATTAGTTAAATGGTTAACCTGCATAATCGGGGAGTTTAGTTCTATTTATTGTTTGACAAGAAATTTTCCAATTAAGTAATAAGTTGTCGATTATGCAGATGCTTGTCCAAAGGATGGTAAGGACTTATTCGCAAGTAAACAACTTATCCTCCAGGTGACAGTTAAGTATAATATGTATCTAAGAAGGATAGAGAAATTGATACTAGAAACCAGGATGCTATTTTTGCTACTTTTCTCATCTTCCTTTACAACTTCCACAGCATCCCTAATATTGTAACCATTTTTTCTTATTCTATGAGTTCAGCAGACAGGCACGCGGTCCACTCGATGGAAAGCGGTTACCATCGCCTAAGGACATTTGCAAAACCAAAAGTGCTACCGATATGCTGCCGCTCTCTAAACGGAGGCTGGAACCTGGCCACTAATGCCGGAACACAACTCAATGTTGTTATGGCGGTATACTTTAGATTAGACCAAGCGTGATAGCCATCCAGACGGGCCAATACTACCCTGGCTGTGGGTTGTTTTTGTCGCCTCTTGCGACTGGCCACCTGGCCGCAGGATATTGTATTCTTTCTTCGTCCCTGCACGGATAAGATTGTCTCGCATATCATCCCTTAGAACGTTAGGACCGTACTGGTTACCATCCATTTCACCTGCACAGCGCTGTTGGAGTACTTGTACTTAAGGTGCAAACACAAACCTTACATATTATACATACATACATACATAACTTCACGCCAGGTCCCTTGCGGGGTAGGCACGAACAACAGAGCGCCACACAGGCCCATTCTTACACACCTCACTTGCTTCTTTGACATTCATAGCTCTTGTCATGCACGCTCGTCTGTTCTTAAGGCTCCTGACATCACCTTCTACTAATACATGATCAATTTGATCATGGAAGGTGTGTCGTGGCCTTCCGCGACTTCTGCATCTATCCACTTTTGCATTGTATATCTGTTTAGTGATTCTTTCGTCATACATTCTTTCCACATTCCCGAACAACCGCAGCATTCCTTTCCTTACCTTCACGCCGACACTCTCTCTTTACATATTATAGATTAAAATATAAGGCACTCTTACAATCATCATCTATGACCACGACCGGTAATGATGATGGCAAGCCTCACAATTTTTTAAATAAAATTCTTTCTTGTTATTTTAGCTGAACTGAAACATGTTTCGTTTATAAACTGGTATTAAAATAGCAAGTTACATATACTTTAGCATTTTGCAAATCGATCCCTGCCTGCTTGCTTAATTTTCCTTAAACGACGCCACTTGCCGTACAAAACACATTGATATCATATCAATTCTAGGTGCTGTACATAACACATGCCACCTTGACATGCAATTTTCAAATACCTCTATTAATTATTGTACAAATTAGCTTACAGTACACCACAAATGTCTTTACATGTGTACACGAAAAAGCAATTGGCATAACACAATATTTATTGTGAAAGGTGTATCCTTAAGTAGATATATCGTCTAGCGAGGTATTGGCAAGATAATGCTTATCAGTACAGGTTTATAATATGATAAAGTGACGTTGTTTGAGCGAAGCAAATTAGGAAAGAGTAGACATAATGAGAAGCAAACACTTGTCTTTCTGGAAGACTTACATTACACACTAAGCGTGTGAACGGTTTCATAGGAAATCTACGTGATATTAGTTGTCAATCAAATAGACTCATTGTCGGCCCAGTGTGATGGGAGTTGTTCCTCTCATGGAAGCAGCTCCCTAGATGTCGTCGACTTCTATAAAGTGTCTATAAAAAATTTCTAGCACAAGGAAAAAATATAATAAAAAATATTTTCTGAAATTTTACTACCATGAAAAATGTATTCAGTATTTAAAAACCCCAGTATAAGGGTATATATACTGTAGCAATACATATTTATACTGTGGCAGTACGTGATTCTACTGTAGCAGTACATCATTATACTATAGCAGTTCATAATTATACTGTACATGTACCAAATTTTTTGGAAAAATGTTAAAGTGAAGTATATAATATGCTGAGCAGACCACAAAAATCACCTGAATTTAAATTCGAAAACCAGTATTTATTTGAACACTACTAGCTAGCACTCGTTATATTATACTTTAATTCATTGCATAGACTAGCATATTTATGACCAGTTTTTCTTACCCTGACACGGTAATCAAACCAGTATACTTGGGTACGCTTTATTTAAAAAAAAAAAACAAATAAAATTAAGTTGCAAAAGAAGAAATAAAACAGAAATGAGACTTAAACTTTAACAATACTTTAAAACAGGTTTAATGGGATTAGCTTTTAATACCTAAAACTAGTCCATAATCAATAAAATTTAATATCGTGCTGTTTTGCAATCCTCATGCATTCAAAGATTCGTGTCTGAATGATTTTGTTTTAAACGTGACCTTCTATGTGTGTTAGGTCTAGAAAGATATACGTATGCTACAATTAACTGCGCGTGAAAAAGCAAAAAAGTCTTACAAGACCTTAATGTGTGCAATTTCACGCATGACTACCATACAACTCACACTGCATATCATACTGGAAACACCTCAGACAGGGAATTATCTAATTGCCTCTTTCCTTTAAATTACAATAATTAGGGCTTGTTTATATCATTATATATACAACTGCTGTTAAGATGAACAAATATTACCCTTTTCTTGTTCTTGTGTAAATTAACCTATTAAAATTGACAAAAAGGTTTTTTTTAGTGCTTGAGTCAGCAGACAGGCAGATAGCCCACTCGATGGAAAGCGGTTACCATCGCCTATGGACAGTTGCAACACCAAAAGTGCCACAAATGCGCTGCTGTTCTCGTAATGGAGACTGGAACCTGGTCACTAATTCCGGAACACAACTCAAGGTTGTTATGGCGGCATACATTAGACCAGGGGTGGCAGCCATCCAGTGGGGCAAATGCCCCACCACCTGGCTGTGGGTTGTTTTGTCGCCTCTTACGACATGCCGCCCCAACGCAGGAAATTGTATTCCTTCTCCGTTCCTGCACGGATAGAAGAAGATATAGATGGAAATTTTGGGTTGGTCTTTAAATATCAATACCAGAAATCTGGAACACATATTGCATTTGTTACATCAATGATTATGCCTGATAAATAATGTTTATACTGCTGTAACTTCGAGACGTGTACAATAATGTTTTATTATATTGCTAGAAAATCAAGAAATCATATAAAAGCAAGTCGAAGTTCTAATGTTTTGATATTAGTAACTACTCTAAGAGATTCTTCTTCCTCTCTAGAATCTTTTTTATTTCAGTTAGGTACCAAATAATATATTGATAGTTAAAATGAGAATGTTACAAAATGGTCCTTACCGCGCCGGATCCTTTTGGTTTCGAAGCGGCTACATACGCTAGATACTGTATGACTTTCTTTGTGTTCTCTGTCTTACCAGCGCCCGACTCTCCAGTACAGAGGATAGACTGGTCTTCTCTGTCTGAAAATGATTAAAAAAATCCCTTTATATGTATGTATACACGACTAGAAAGAATCACGAATTCTGACTCTGACTGAATTATATTGAAATAAAGTATTTGATATTTTTTTTCATTTTTTTTAAATCGTACAAGATGGCGTTGCGATAGTTCAGCAATCATCCATTAGTGTTTCATTTTACCCATGACAATAAACATTGGAAATAGAATATTTTCACATACCTTACTTTTATGCAAATATATACAGTATATATACATTTACCAAAAATAAAGTATGATACGTTATAATAAAGGGAGGTTGGCAACTCTAGGCCGATCCCAGACACCCAGACTATAGGAAAATACGTTTAAATATCTACCATATCAGGAATCGAACCCGGAGACGTTGCAGTGAGGTAAGCTGGCAAAGACTTAACACGCTCAACCACAGAGGCCGCCAAATGACGTCGTCTCCACAGCATAAGACGAATGTAGCCAAAATAAAACCATACACGGAATGTTCCAAGTAAACATACTTCCATTAAAGCTATCACGCGTTACCTCCTTCACCTCAATACTTATCAATAGAATACATTAGCATAAAACACAAGTCCGTTGTTGTTTGGCCAGATGTTGTTTCTATTCAATACTACACATTACACCCTGGTGTGTTTGTCTACTATGTATTAATTATAACTTTATATTTCAGTAAACCATATACGAGCATAGTCGAAGAGATGGCGCTACGATCGCGTTCTATTTGCACTATCGTTGCAATTCATCAGTAACGTAAATATAACTTTAATGTCTTGATCTCTAATGACTACCACGATTTCGCTAGATGGTGTAACGCTAGGGGTTGCCTGGAAGAGATCGCTTTAAGCGATAAGGCCGCCCTTTGTTCAGCATTTATTGTATCTAGTTTTTAAGAACGTAGTTTTAATTTGGGTGAACAATAAAGTGTTTTAATTCATTCATGAATGAATGAATGACATTCGCTTATTTACCATTAGGTACTTGAAATACAAATAAAGTTCGATGTTTGTAAAGCGCAATAGGTACACACTAAACCCGACGCCACCCGCCGACCTATGTCGGCAACTTTTTGTCAACGGCATGCAACTCGGCAAACTTTGTCGGCGGCTCGAATGAGGATAGAAAATACAGCATGTCACTACAGCTTGAGTGCCGCGGGGATCGCAAGCCGCCGACATGCGGGCAACATGTCGGTGAGCAGCATGCGCTGGCGCATGTTGGCGACATGATTCTTTTCATGTTGGCCGCCGGTTTGTGTCGGCGGGTCGGTGACTTTGGTGTGTATTATTGCGCTTAAGAGTGAACACACGCCCGTTTAAAGACATCCTACCCCTTATCCCTTGTTAACGCGAGCGAAGCCGCTGGCAAAAGCTGGTAAATTTATAAAAGAAAATGCTGCTAATAAAGTGTTTGTTGCATCTCTAACGAAAGAATACGTTTGAGCTATTCTTCTCTGTCTCGTTACGAGGCAATAACTCATTGCCCGTATCTAACCGAGTCGACCATTAGGGAGCAATTAGACAAATGACTTCGGCCCGAAGTTGTTTCGTGTTATCTTGTACAACAATAACTATACTATATTCGAGTTAATGACGGAAAACTTTGAGCTGCGGTTTTAAATAAATTTGATAGCTGCTGCAAGATATGTATATGCAATTGATAAGGTGAAAAAGATCTCATGTACTCAACATGAGATCTTTGACAGTTGCACCCGTTACTGAAAAATTGAGAGGAAGAAGTTGAAGTTGTTGTATAGGCTTGAGGTAATGAGGAGGAATGAACCGGCCTTCAGCCGGCACCCGGAGAGGCAGGTACGCGCATTTCTTCCCTCCCTGAGTTAGGTTCCGGAACGAGGGGGCCCTTAGCTACTAGGTAAAGCAAGGGATTTAACAGCTACCCCCGTCTCGAAGTGGAGTGTGTTCTCCCAGGGCACACTTCAAGCACTTTATTGCGCTGGATCGACTGTTGCGTAACTATGTTCTATATCTCAGTCTTTCCAACACACAAAAGCGCAGGGTCGTCAGGGAGGAGGGGGTTTTTAGTCGGTATTGAGGTTGCTCGCCCGTGCGGCATCGCTCGGGGTCTCCACACTCCTCTGTGTAGTCCATAGCGGACGGAACGCAAAATAAAGCATACAATTGCTAGCGTTACCGCCCCCCGTGGATTCGTGCCGTTTCCTAGTGACGGCCCAGAGAGTGCGTAAATCGGTTAGTCCCTCGCCTCAAAAAAAAAAAATGAGGAGGGATGAAACTCAAATGACAATAATAATGTTGAACTACAAGGGTACAAATGTAATTATAGACTCAAAAAAGAGATGGATGGATGGTGTGAAGGATGATATGATGATTTGTGGTGTGACCGAAAGACGTATGTCAGAATATAGGAGTATGGGAAGAAAAGACATATTGTGCCGACCCCAAACAATTGGGAGAAGGCGAAAGAAAAGAGAGAGAGGGCTGGTGCAAGACATTTCTAAAATTAATCTCAAAAGTATGGAAATGTATCAAAATCTAGATTTTTTATTTCTGTAGTTTATATAGGCGCGTGTTTGACATGTCTTAAAAACATAGCTAGGTGAATTGCGGCCTAGGATAGACATAAATTATACCACTCTTCAGCGGTCTTTAATTTAAAAGCAAAAGCTTCATCCTTTTGGTTTATTACTGTTTGAGTAACTACTACATTTTGTGTAACAGTGATAACATCAATATCCTATGCTGTTCTCTTCTGTAATAATATAGTAGAAGTATCATGAAGGCTACAAAAAAGTATAATATTACTATACAAATTACTTCACAACCTCACGTCAATATACCCCATTCTCACGAAAGCAAGTTATACCTAAAATGTTGAACTTACCCTGCAACATAGAACGGTATGCTGTATCTGTGATTGCAAAGACGTGCGGTGGTACTTCATGTCTCTTGATACCTTTATACCTCTCCATGATCTTCTCGGTGTAGATCGGTAGCTTCTTGTACGGGTTGACCACAACGCAGAAGAGACCGGAGTATGTCTGTGGAAAGATAAAGATTATTTTAAAATATTATATAACTCAAATCACAGAATACTTGGTTGTATTTTTTAGGTAAATCTCATAGTTGGTTCAATCTTCCTCGTATTCTATGCAAGTAGACAGGTGATACCTACTAACAAAATGTATGGTACAAATAATAAAAGAGTGACTCATCTCCAAGTAACTATCGGATCCAAAGAGCTTAAAGGAGTATTAAATTGATTGGATATTAAAATAACAAAAACAGTAAGTGTACTACAGCAGTAAGATTTTGGAGAATATAATAACAGAAAATTCTATAACATTGAAATATGTAGAAAGTATTGTAGAAGGTAATCAAAATAAACATTATAAAAGAAATTATTGAGCATTTAAATTTATTGCTGAGTAATTTTATAGATATCTACCATTTCGTCCACAAATGCTGCGATACTTTGTGTCCCGGGGAATTACGCGGTAATTTTCTCGGATATGTTACAAATTAGTTTTATTTCTTAAGTATTAGCCGATTTCGATTCGATTTCACTAGAACGATAGCTTAAATCCCTTTTCAGGTGACATACTTTATATTCCGGGAATCCCGCGGGAATTTTCCCCGGAGCGTTTTAAAGTGGGTATTATACATAAGAATTAGCTGATTCGATTCCGATTGATACTAAGACCTTATAATCTGGGACTTTTTATATTGCCAGGGATTTCCTAACTTCGAAACCTTATGTAAGTACCTACCTTGTAATTTAGTTATTAAGATTGCAGCTGATTGTCCTCAAAATAAAATAAAATATTCATTCTAAAAAGTTCATATACGTTTCTAATTAAGTCCATTATGTCTTTATCATTGGTATAATTATGAATTTATTTCTTGTTTTAAACACAAATTATTTTTACACACTCAAGTACTTCAGTATATTACAATTTGTTGGGTCACAAAACGACAATAGCAATTACTAATTGCTATTTATCTGTTGTTTAATTGCCTGTTTACAAATTGATCTTACAACCGACGTAGGTATACACAACGTGACCTGGATGCGATAGTATCGATTTGAATCATTAAATATTTCCACTACTAGTAACAAGAAAAATGACTTTACATGGAGGCTCGGAGTTTTCGCTATATAGACAAGGTACAGTGGCGTACTTGGACAACATAACTCTATGGGCTCAGTCCCAGAGGGGTCCGTTGTATATTACCTAAAATAAAAGCGTTACTGACATGCTTGGCTTGGGGTAATGCAATGTGCGTTTGTCTGTCGATTATATCTATATATTAATACGTGAATGAAAAAGTGCAATATTATACCTCTTTTTACGATAATTGCGCGGAGGTAGGAGTATGAAATTTCGCAGACTTATGGTTTATGTAAAAAGGAAATTATGCATAAAAAAAATACATTAAATCAATAAAAAAAACATTACACACACTACCACGTATCTGACACATACGCATATGTACGCTTATGTTTATTGTTCAAGTCAAATTAACAGAAGCCTTGGCGAAATCTGTGATTACAGAAGTATCGTCTTTGACATTAATTATTATGGTCGAATTTCGACCACGGCCGACTACTAGTTCTATTTATTCTCTTTTCAAATTTCTATATCAATTCAATTTACTTTAATGTACACAGAATTTCGACAGTGTTCTTAAACACATCGGAACTGTTTCTCAATTTGTAACTGTAGTAAACAAAGGAACAACCTAACAAATTACGGATTAGGTAAATTCAATTAGTTAAAAGTTTGATAAGTGATATAATTATCAAAATGGACGGGATAACCTTACAGCAATTAGAAGATAACAGAAAGGCAAGTCAAAGATATCTGTGTTTATTGCGCAAGATACAACGTAGTCGTCGGCAACATGAAACGACTTCTCTAAAGTAAGATAACTTATCCGCAAGAAGATAACTATGCAATTAATCAATATCAATTTACAAGATGACCCTATCATTAAAATATTGCTGCGTATTTGTTAAGACAAATAAATAAAATGTCTCAAGAATGTAGAAATGTGGAAACATTCAACAATTTTCTTTCTAATATTAAAAGGTTTGAGAAAGAAAACAGGACTGATTTGGTCTGAAAACTTATTATTTAGGAATTTTAACGATACTTAATTCTGAAATTTTGCAAAACATGGATTAACTATCAGAAACAATACCGGTGGATTTTAGTTTAAATCAATACGATATTGATTACTAAGGACCATTACTTGTTTTGTTGTCAAAATTTAAAAAAATCTTTGAACATAGCGACAAAAACCCGAGCAGTGGGATATGTTAGGAGAGATTTACTTGTTATTCAAGGAGTCGATTCATCCAATGTTCCAGGACACTGAATTCTGTAATCGGAGGAGTACCTGGTTGATCTCAGATCCTACTCGACAGTTTACTTATATCCACGCAGTGTAATGTGTATTTCCACGTCGACAACAAAAAACATCCTTACTAAACCATTGTGAAACATCAGCCATCGATTTCGAAGACCTTTTAATGAGGATAAACAACGTATTTTTGAATATCATAAGAGAATACATTATTACATTATACGTAATTTATACTTCCATGATCAAATTGATCGTGTACTAGCAGGTGATGTCAGGAGCTTTAAGAACAGACGAGCGTGCATGACAAGAGCTATGAATGTCAAAGAAGCAAGTGAAGTGTGTAAGAATAAGCCTGTATGGCGCTCTGTTGTTCGTGCCTACCCCGCAAGGGACCTGGCGTCAAGTTATGTATGTATGTATGTATGTAATTTATACTTTCTTAAATAAAACAATTTTACAAGAAACTATATGCTCCAGCGGATATAAAAAGCAATTAAGATAAACCAAAAATTCCAATTAATATATTTCGAGGTACATTAAGCACGCAACAAAATACTTGTCGTCAGTAAAGACGATATGCTATCTCTAAATAATTAGGTAATTCTTAGGCAGAAAATAGTTCAACATCATAAACACTTTTATGGGTTCGTTTATTTAGATACACAAAGTTTACTTACAATACTATTTTAAAGCCTTCTTTTTTGCAAGCAACAATATTATCCGAATTTAAAATTTCTAATTTTATAAAAGATTCATCCCATATAGTTGTTCTATCTTTGTTTAATGCAATAGAGTGGTTTGTTGAAAGTAGATAGCTCTCTTAAAGTCTTATGCATAGCGAAGTGGCAAATTTAGCAATTTCAGTATATTCCGGATCCTAATCATTCTATATTTTTGGAGATTCCGCCTCTTACTACACACCATAACTTTTACAAACACATGTTTATTGATACGTAACAAAATAGTTGAATAATACGTGGTTGATTTTAACCACATGGCGCCAAATTACACGACATATTGTATCAAAAATGTTGCAATCTCGACTCACTGCGGGAGGCTCGTGAATACAGTAATCAACTCTAAAGGCATGCTTGATTAGGCCTGCACACATGTAGTCGGTAAAGTCTAAAATGTATGATGTCCATATTAAATTATAAAGCTTTATGGAAATTTCTTGTCTAGCTAAGGACGGAAGGATGATCTCAAGTTTTATCCACATTATAGTACACCGACAATTCTATAACCACCGCGATATTTTTGATACAGAAAAAATGATCCGCAAGTCAAACTGGTAGTAGTAATTGACTATCGCAATGAAAGAGTATCTATAACCCAGGGATCTTGGTCCCTGATTTATAAATTATCCGCTTATAGGAGTTAAAAGAAACACAAAGGTTGGCTTAAGAAAGGGAATATTACACAGGGCAATTGATGGGTCGACAACTATTAGATTAGATAGCCGATCGAACCCAAACCATAGAATTAATGTAACTTATTGAGATACAGTCCACTTATATTGCTAGTGTCTGTGAGAAGACTCACTTAAACGGAAATGAATTTAGAGATATTTACAGGAATGGAACAGGAAATAATATTTCCAGGACAGCAGTCATTCAATGAGAGCATGATAACAAGGCGTAAAGAAATCAATATATATATATATGTCTGAGAAGGCCTCGTTCTTGTTGAAATCTTCTTTATTGCTTGCAGGTTTAGTGGGTGTCATCAGGGTAAAATGCGAGCATAAAACACAATGGCCACGGTTTATACACTTTTAATTTAGATTTGATCAACATTTTGACATGGTTCAGACCGGGCAGCTGGTTCAGGGCACCGCTCATACTTCCAACTTCAACACTTTCTTTAAAATTCTCAAAGGTCCAACTCGACCTGTTGCCACCAACCAAATGTGCCACAAAAACTCCTCAGTCTACCTAAGTAAAAAAGTACAGTGGCGCCTCGACCCCGCTCGAGGCATATTATTATGCTCTGCTCTGATTGGCCAATTATTAAATTACAATATTCATAACTTTTATTAGGTTAGAACGATCTTTAAGTTATAGAAACATTTAACGAATCAAATTAAATTAAATTAAGAATTTTAGAAGCAATTAAAATGTAAACAAATGATATTGTGCGTTATACATCCAAACAACAATCCATCCAATTCATAGCTTCCCTCCGACATATATATCTATTCATAAAATAGCATTCATTATAGGAATCTTCCCAACACTAACGTAGTGTGAAAGGCGCAAACACATGTGCAGAATCGACACGGTTTCCACGATAAACCTTCCATATATGTCCCGGGTCGACCTAGCACCATACCAGGCCAGCACTAACGCGCACTTGGGCAACGTAAACATCCATTTAAAATGTATGATTGACACATATCTCATTGAATTGCAACACTACGAGAATAATTCGGATAATTTAGCCGACCATATTTGGAAGATTTGACACAGTTGTTGAATATAATCATATACCGAGAAGTTTGGTAATTAAAAAGAATAATTCATGGATCGTTCGACCGCTGCTTGGTTTTTTTTAAATCTTACACTAACGGATACCGGACACAACTATATACATTGAAAAATCTTTTAGAGATCATTTTTATGTATGACAGTCTTACCCCTAATCTTTAATTATTTCACAGTTTCACTACACTATTGCGTAATGGCTTATAGAGTAAGTAGAACCTTTCTAAGTCGAACCTGGATAAGTCGAAAACCTCGATATCTTGAAAAATACTTGTGTTCCCTTCCCTTCAACCCCCAAAACCTACGTTGCTTGAAATTTGAACCCTCTATAAGCCGAAATAATTTGTGACTCCCTATAATCAAAATCAGTAGTTATTTTCTCTCTATAACTCGAAAAAATAATTTGGACCTCTGTATCTCGAATATAGCAATATTTGTTTTTTAATATTTTTTTTATTTCAGGAGTTCAGCAGACAGGCAGAGGTGGGTTGTTTTGTCGTCTCTTACGACAGGCCCCAGCCGCAGCAAATTGTATTCTTTCTCCGTTCCTGCACGAATAAGAATTTTGGATTGATTTTACAACTTCTATAAATATAAATCTTAACCTCTACAAGTCGAATGTTTCCATACAAAATTCGCTTAAGGCGAAATGCTCCATAACTATTACTATGAAGAATTATAAAGAAGAATTTTTAGCTAGACATGTTGCAGGCAAGTTTCTTGCCACTTCCTCTCCTTAAACAGCGATAACACAGAGCGAAGCGGTGTTCGTAGAACATGAAGTAGATTTAAATTTTAACTTACATGTATTACCTTCAAACAATTTCTCCAGCGGTACATATTTTGAATAAAAACTTTTGAAATTGACAAACGGACAGGCATGACTATTTTTTTTCCCTCGCCAGACGAAGATCTGTCCGGCCTTTTTCATCTTTTTTATTCATTTGTTGTATACATATTTCATTTCTTTTGTCTTGTTTGTGCATTTTCAGAAAAAACTCTACATAGAGGTCTTTAATACTATTACGCTTTTTTCTTTGTTTATTTTTTGCATTATCCCTTATCTATTATACTTACATGTATAACATAATTTTTATTGTCTTTTTGGCATGACTATTTCATTAGGGTTCCCATATTTGCCAAAATAGAACCACAAATATAGAGAGAAGATAATCGTGACTCGTAATTAGACTAACGCAGGCGTTTTCCAATATGTACCGAGCCTTGACATCACATTGGACGATCGTATAACACCATTAAACAACTTTGAAGGCTGAACCGGGAATCTTAATGGAAAGATGACAGGCTGATTGTAATGAATACAGTGGGGTCGGGCCGTGTAATGAACGGGTAATGTGTTTTATCAATAAAGATAATGAAAACAAGAGCACAAAGAATAACATATTTGCATAATGACGACGGAGCAACTTTGATGCAAAGATAGGGGGTTGTTGATGCAAGTCTGAGCATGATTTCAATCGCATTATTATATCGTCCGAACATCAATGATATAACGTCTTCAATCTTTATCTACTTCTATGTGATATCACATAGAGGTAGAGAGATTAAAGATCTCGATTTGCTATAAGTTTTTTTTTTAATTGCATGAGTTCAGCAGACAGGCAGGCGGCCCACCTAATGGTAAGCGTTTACCATCGCCTATGGACATTTGCAATACCAAAGGCATTACAATTGCGCTGCTGCTCTCTTGAAAGACTCTGGAACCTGGCCACTAATGCCGGAACATAACTCAAGGTTGTTATGGCGGCATACTCTAACCCAGGGGTGGTAGCCATCCAGACGGGCAGATACCCTACCACCTGGCTGTGGGTTATTTTGTCGCCTCTTACAACAGGCCTTCAGGGCACAGGAAATTGTATTCTTTCTCCGTTCCTGCACGGAACGAAACGTACGTACGTATGTATACCGTTCGCTTCGCCTACATTCAACAAGCGGTACGCCTGATGGAAAGTGGCTATTGTCGCTTGTAAACATTTGCAACACCAGGAGAGGTCTTTAGGATGACATAGAGAGGAAGGGATAAGGTGATGGAATAAGGAAGAACGGAAAGTCGACGAACACTCATTGAACAAAACAAGATTAACGAGGATAACGTGTTACTGGTATCACGCTGATTGAACCGGCGGAGGTAGAACGTCTACCTCCTAGAATGAATAACGATTTGTACAATGAAATCCACGTACCTAATAGGTATTATAAATTTAAAAAGAATTCGCCTGATGCCGATCACAAAATAGCTTGCGGTCATTTCGCTGAACATATGCATACTGATGCGGTGACTCACGGCCTCAGGGGTCATGGCGCTGTGGAGCGGACTCGGACGTTACGCTGCCAACGTAACGTCCATTGTGTGCGTATGCGCAAGGCACGAGTTACGCTGCGGCAATGACACAGAGTGCCCGTGAAAGGTGATGTTTGAAAACGACGTTACATGCGCCCTAGCTTATATTTGACTTGCAAGGTTAATACAAACCGCCTAGTCTTTTTTCTTTTATTTTTTTAAGACAGGGGGCGTTTCGCACACTCGCGGGTCGTGTACTAGGGATTGGACCAAAGCGATGAGAGGAAGCCACAACAGTGGCCACCAGAGTGAATCGCCGGCATGTGTGGAAACTGGAATACTCCACTAAAACCACCCACCTCCCACGTGAACTGCGCTTATGGCAGGAAGAGCACGAGACATAGAACGTAGTTACGCCCACGCTGATTCTAGCGCATCGCGCTCGCCAATGAGAATGATCCGGGAAACGGTGCTAACTAACTTCGACAACAGGGGGATGACTCCTCCGCTTCCTAGATGCTGGAGGGCCCCTGAAGCGGTGTTACCCCCCCAGCCACGACTGAGGTCGGTACCCGCGATTCGCATGCGCACCTCTCTCCCTAAACCTCCTGGTGTACACCAAGGCAGGCTTGTGTGGTTTAGTGGGCTACGGGTTCGATTCCTGACTTGGTACATACATATTGGTATATACATACTTATATTTTGTCGCCTGTTTTCCATTGGGGTAGGCAGAGACGATGGATCTCCACGATCCTGACAAACGCTTTTCGCTTCAATTTTCATTAATCTTTCTATACATATACGCTTATTTAATATTTACCCAGCAAAGCAGCGGGCTAAAGCTAGTGGATAATAAAAGATAAAGAAATCTAGCAATAGTCAACTGTCGAATTTTCTTTAGTCAAGAAATTTTTAGTGATACTTTAACGTCAATGAATTGGGAGGGAATTCCCCGCCGAGGTTTTCTCTCTGCGCACGACATGGGGTTGTTTAAGAAGGGAGTCATAAAATTGCTTGGAGGCCGGCAACGCGTTGACAACGCCCATGGTGTTTCAAACATCCATAGGCGACTGTAACCACTTTCCATCAAGCGGACCGCCCGCCTGTTTGACTGACAAAGGCAATAAAATTAACATATCTCAGAGCCACGACTCTGAAATGAGTCCTTATAAAAACTTAATAAAACCTTGGCTAGGCAATTAAACCAGTGGCATGAAACAAAGCAGTCAAGTGCCGGCCTGTAATCATATATCGAGCTCGCACGGCCTTGCCTTCCGTTGTCTACCGTTTGCACAGATGCGCGGGAGCAGTGTTACTTAAGTATATGACTCAGTGGAGGCATAATGGCGTCTATATGTGTCTGTTAAAAAAGGAAATGTTTCCTTGGAATGTCATTTAATTGTATTATTTTCTTATATATATTTTTTTTATTGCAGAAGTTCAGCAGACAGGCAGACGGCCTACTTGAGAAAGCGGCTACCATCGTCTATGGATATTTGCAACACCAAAACTGCTACAAATGCGCTGCTGTTCTCTTAATGGAGATTGGAACCTGGTCATTAATGCCGGAGCACAACTCAAGTTTGTTGTGGCGACATACTTTAGACCAGGGGTGGTAGTCATCCAGTCGGGCAAATGCCCTACCACCCGGCTCTGGGTTGTTTCGTCGCCTCTTACGACAGGCCGCCCGGCCGCAGGAAATTCTTTCTCCGTTCCTGCACGAATAAAAAGGATGTTTAAAAAAGGAAATATTTCCTTGGAATGTCATTAAATTGTATTAAAGAAACTAGGTCTCTCAATGCGATTCCGTCCTCGTAAACTACTGGAAAAAAATATCATACAAAATGTCTATCGCATTAAACAAAATTACACATATACAAAATGTGTGTGACGGGCATACCGTTGGCTTCCATAAAATGAAGGTAAAACCTAGTCGTGAAAATTATGTCATTTATTTTCCTTTTACATTTCGACATCAATTTATAATGATGATTGCGTTTCGTTATTTGTAGGCAAAATTAAATTATACATATATAAATTCACTGTTACAACACTGTCACTACGTCGCCGCCGCGCCGCATAAATTAGGTTAACTAAGTGCGACCGTTGTGGCAGTGGTGGTGTGGTAGCGTTGTGGGAATGCGGACAACATTCGCAAAGACGTAGAAAGTCACAGATTAGCAGCGCAGCAGCGTTAACGTCTTTAGAACTCCGCTATCTATTCAACACATTCGAAATCTCATTCATTCCATTTCACCTCGCCTTATTGCTTCACACGGCAACAAAAAAAACAGTCAGCCGTTAACAAGCCTCCTATCCAATTTGCAAAACATGTTATAATTAAAACCGTACACATTCACAGACGAGGCAACCCTTATCTATCGCCTACATAAAATTATAACTTTAAACTCGTCTAAATTTACAATCTAATCACTCTGATATTAGGTCGAAAATCCGAAAGCAATACTTTTCCAAATAAATCATGACTCAAAGACAACAAGCAGTTTATGGAGAAGCGAGCAAACGCGTAAGGTACGTGGATTTACAAACTTCACCATATTTGGTCATTTAAGTGTTTGGTTATAAACGACGTGTGCACAATTTGTTGGAGTGTAGTGTTTGTTTTAAAAAGTTTTATATGTTTTCGTGATAAACCAGAATTAGCCTGCGATTTCGTCTACTTTGGACAGGTAGCACAAATAAAATAGAATAGATAACTCTTTATTGCTTACCAAATATACAATTACGACAATACACTATGTCAATATTGTTATGGTAGAAACAATAGGCGGCCTTATCGCTTAAAGCAATCTCTTCCAAGCAAACTAACTTGAGGAATAATTTAACCTAATCTGGCGATATGCGTGGTGCAGATTATAAGTTAGAACTTAGACGGACATACTTTAACTACATATTTTATAAATTAAATACACATATTTAAATTACTTTATAAATTATAGTCTATAATATAAGAATTAAACATAATTATTTAAGAATAAGTGTTTTCTGAGTGCGTTCTTAAATGAAGGCAATGTTTTCGCCTCTCCGACAGTAAGAGGCAGCGCATTCCAAAGTTATTTTGCCAAAATTTTAGAACATAGACATCAAGTTATGTCTGGATGACTACGAGACTCGAAAAATAAGACTGCCATTTAGACACTAGCAGCGATAGCGAAACTTCGTTCGCGTTACCTTGAAGACGACGTGTTTGTTGGTGAATTGCAAAGGCAGCACCAAAAAAGGTGAACGCAGCGCTAACTTGCTATATTCGCCTATCACACGGAATCGACGTTATTTATTGGAATAAAAAGTATCCAAGTGTTGACCCGGGATTTAAGTTACCTCCTAGTCAAGGTTCATTTGAATCTGTTCAGTAGTTTTCACGTGATCTTCTAACAGACAGATAGGCAGACACTGGTCCGAATTAGTACCCCTAATATCATCACATAAAAAAAATGTCAGTGTTCGCGACCCTTGTGGGGGTCGCGTTTCTTATTAAAGAAAGTCGCAGTCTGTTAAAAAAAATAAAACCTATATACAAATCAAACGTATAAATAAACTATTAATAAATCATAATTGTAATAATATCGTATTTTTATAGCCGTGGTAGCGTAATCCCATACTTTTAAAATTACTACGTGCTAATAACGGTGAAGGAAAACATCGTGGTGGAAACTGCACATCGAGATAATCGTGTTAATCCTGCCATCCTGTTAGTATACCCGCCTCGGACAAGCGTGGCGGGTATACTAACCGTTTCCCCATAGAAAGAGGCCCGAGCCCAGCAGTGGGACGTTCATGGGCTGTTAACAAATAATTATGCAGTAAAGGCGTCGCAAGACTTTACTTAACTTTTTGATTTTTTTTGTGGGTGGCGATAAAAAAATATTTGAGAAACAATGCTCTACAGTTTAATTACATTATATTATATAGATTTTCCTTTCAGAACGCGAACAAACGAAAATTACGTATGATACTATGGGAGCTGCATACATCTAGTCATCGCAGCGGGTAACGAACTACTGGCTAGCGAAACGCGGGAGCGCACAAATTTATAGTCGCTCTTTTTCGCTCGCACATCATCCGTCCCGCTCACACACTGTGCTGTATATTATACTTAAGGTTACCGTGTCCAAAATAATTTAGTTCACTTCAGTGAAGACTACTCTCTGCCATCTGAAGTATCATTTAACCTCTACCTCTCGCTGCTACAATACACTAACTGTACGTATAACATTGTTACATTCAATCGAACATAGTCAACCGACTGACAATAAAGTAATTATTCAAATTTATCTTAATGCGTGGGCGTTGACAATAGTCCATAGATGCATCTGCACAATTTAGATAGCATTGTTCCAAATCTACTGTTTTGTTATGTATTTAATATTTGAACAAATTGATTATTTTTTATCTTCTTTAAATTAACTATATTATAATTTTTCACACTACGAAATATCAAATTGCATATAGTATTTGCCTATAAGTAATTACTACATTTTAATGTTTATTTTCATAAAGCTATGCAATATACATCCTTAGTAATGCAAGTAATTGTTAAAGATGTGGTCTAGGATGGAGCACGCTTACCTAAAAGGTACCTATTCACACGGGAGTTGAAGACACGCAGGTTATAAGTATCGGGAAAGACAGACCCCGGCAATGAGTTCCACTCCTTTGCGGTGCGTATGATGAAGCTAGATGCAAAGCGCTCTGTTCTTATTGGTGGAATATCCACCATGTATCGATGCCGCATGCCGGTGCGTTTGGTTGTCCAATGATGGAAGGCAGATAGTTTATTGTACGTAAATATAAAAAACCTTATCAATTAACAGTTATATGTAACAACAAACCTTTTATCGAAGGAAGAGATAGATAGCGCTACCCATTTCTATGCAACAAACATTCTTTTGTACAATTAACGTTGATAATTTCTTCATTATCGCACTGACGCCGATGCGGTGCGCTGGCGCAAACCGACGCGGCGCATCGCTAGGGTTGTCACAGAAGATTTACTAACAGCCGGTTCCTATTACTTTTTTTAATAGTCATCATTGGAGTCCTAGTAAAAAAATCAGTTTTGTCAGGGTCAAAATTAGTTTTGTCCGGGTCAAATATATAAACGTTTTATACGTGTCTGACTTGAAACCATTCCCGTGTTAGTTCGTATTGGTTTTCTGGATATAAAGTACCGCAGACTTTAAATGCGGGAATTTACTATCGATCGCCCAAGTAGATTTTACGTGAATCCCGGACAAACACAAACAAAAAATCTATAACAGAAAAGGCTATCATTTTAATATTATATATATACAGTAGAGTCTCACTAATCCGACACTATTAAAAACAAATAGGTGCCGGATTATTGGATTATGTAAAAAAAATATACGCCGTTGAAAAGTTACATTTTGGGTTGCATTTTTCAGAGGACGAAATTTTATTTTTTTGATATGTAGGGGGTGGGGTTACTATAAGCTTAAGTTCAAGTTTGTGGCGTCGACGCCCTTGAAAATTGGGTTTGGAATTGGAAAAATGGGTACAAAGAGTTTGCGCGCTGTATCTCGTAAACTTGTTATATATAAAAAAAAGTTATAAACAAAAATAACAGAAATTTTCAAAAAAAAATCTTTTAGGCGTTATAACTTTTTTATGGTATTTTACAATAAAATGACATCAGAGCAATCTTATAGAGAGTCCTTTAACAAATAATTTTCACTACAAATTTGTTTAATTTCAGTAATTTATCTCTGTTTTACAGCGCTCCAAAGTTGACCGGGGTTTCTTGAATACTCGTAAGAATACGATAAAAACGAACCATTAGGCTTAATTTTCATTTTCTTAACAATCAATTTATTATCGATCCTTTACCCCACCACAAAACTTAGAATATCATTGGTTTTTACAATAATCAACTTATCATAGCTTCCTCCAACACAACATGGAGCCCGTTTCCACAGTTTCAGAGTATATCACCAAGTTCAATCGAGGCTCGATAAACACTGTCATCCCGAAGATTGGGGCTGGATGGAATAAGTTACTGCCATTTGACACAGAAAGTTTCAAAACAATTAATTTGCCCTTTAGTGCTGTGGTCAGTCTAAACGAAGTTTAAACAGTTTTAAAATAAATAATATTGTGTAAAAACTGCATAAAATATTTAATTTTTAGAATTTGATACAACCCGGTTAAACGATTTCATTTATATGGCAACCCTGAAATCGGGTCGTTCAACTGCGCTCGCGCAGGATATAAGCTCGTTTCGCGTATCTGCGCGCATCCGTCCAGATAGTCGCGCTTACATTTACTTCTTTTTCCTTAGTATTCAACGTGCCTTTTTATTTCGGTGAATCAGAGTCTATCACGGAAGCAGGAACTTGGTCTGACTCAATTATGTTAAGAAACAGACTTAACAACATGCTACAAATTATGCAACTGATCACGGGCGTGTACCATAGGCGTGTTTTGAATTTCAGCATATTAAGCTTCCGTCGGGGTATGTAGGTCAAACTTTTTTTGTGAAAATCAATGACTATACAGATAACACTTGAAAGGTACAAGACCTGCATCAATGTTTTTCGTGGTGGTCAAACATTGGGAGAGATAGCCAAAGACCGTCGTATAGCTTGGAGCAGGAAGATGAGACTCCACTCCAAATAATGGGATAAGGAGTGGAAAAAGAAGATGCAATAGCTTAGAGTAAAAGGATAGTTGACAAGACGGCACCTCTTATCCCTGTCATCTGAATTCCTCATCCAGCGCCTACCGGCAACCTTGCACGGATCGTCGGTCCATCGGGCTAGAGGGCGTGCGGCAAACGTGACAGGCCCTCTGCCACTTCAACTTGCTAATTTTGAGAGCTATGTCGGTTACCTTGGTTCTCTTACGGATATCCTCATTAATCATTTTATACATAAGAGAAACACCTAACATAGCTCGCTCAATAGCCCGTTGAGCGACTTGGAACTTGTAGACCAATCCTGCCTTCAGTGTCCATGTCTCGGCCCCGTAGGTCAGGACGGGGAGGACGCACTGCACGACATGTTTAGCATTTTATAATATATATATATATATATATATATATATATATATATATATATATATATATATAGATATTCATGAAATGGTAATTATAATCATATTTTTATCAATATACAACCATGGTATGTTATTTTAACGCCTGTTCTATTATGAAAAAAACTTTAGATTTTAGGATTGCGTAATACTTTATTAAAATGTTAATGCTCAACAGCGTGTGGGATAGTCTCAGGCAGGAATTGAAAAACATATAATGGCGTCTCTTAATGACTGCACTTCAAGTCTTAAAAACACCGTCCCTCTTACATTTGTACATTTTTGGAACACGCATCGTCCGTTGCTCTTCTTTCTTATAATAAAATTGACGCAATATTGACCGTTAAAAATATTCAATCAATCAATTTATTTATTTGCTTAACAACATGGTGCAACACATTATGGATGTTAGAACATGTACAGTTTCACATGTTATTTACCTATTAGGCGTACAAAATCAAGGATAAAAAAATTAATATAATACTAGCTGTCCCGGCAGACGTCGTCCTGCCCGGTAAAAAATAGGGGTTGATCGTAGAGGGTTGAAAATTTAGGGTTGTATGTATTTTTGTATGTTGTATCATAAAAAAATAGAAATTAAAAATTTTGTCAAAAAATAAAAATAAAAATTAGGGGTGGACTACCCCTAACATTTAGGGGGATGAAAAATAGATGTTGGCCGATTCTCATAGATACCGGATAAGCACAAAAAAATTCATCAAAATCGGTCAAGCCGTTTCGGAGGAGTATGGCAACGAAAACTGTGACACGAGAATTTTATATATTAGATAATTTTTATGTCAATTGTGTTTAATGTTATTATTGTCATTAAAAAAAATATATGTGTGTGTGCAATTCACACACAGTAGTAGTGAAACTTCAGAGAATATACTAACAGATAATTCTTCTCAACTTTTATTGAAATAAATATAATTCCTTTTGCCTACATCCGTCAATATTTTATAATTCAAAAAATTCAATCTACATTACACTTAAAAGCACTAGCATAAAGTCCAAAATTCAATGCAATGTTACGCACAATTTCCTTTGATCTACATATTAAAGAATATCCTTATGTATATGCAAATAGAGCTAAAATTCATTTGTAATATTTTAAATTTTATTTAAATCAAAAATTAATACTAACAGGTAAAAAGAAATGTGTTTTATTTCGAATGAAATAAGGTTGATTTTTATGTGTTTATCTCTCTTTCGTTTCATCGATATTCAAATCACAACGACCCTAGAAGTTTCACTTCTAAAATATACATATTATACAGGTATATTGCTCTAATTTTGTAATTTTAATGTTCGTATTATAGTTTATTATTCCTAGACATATATTGCTTTAGATTATGGGACGTAAAAATATATATAGTAGAATTATTTTCTCCGTGCAGTTTGGGTCATAAATAATCGGAGTATTTCGCTCTCTCTTCTACTCACGGGCCTTATGGGCAGGCATAGTGATGACGCATCATTGTTGTCGATAAGCGTTATCGATAGTGTATTTAGTTTTGTCATTTTGTGGGTTAGTGATATAAATGATAAAAAAATAGATAATAAAACAACGTATTTATTAAAATAAGAATAATAATGATTTAAAATAAATTATTAATTAGGTATTTATGTATTAAAAAACTATAAGTACCTACAAAAGTTTAGAATGTAACAAGTTATATTAAAAATAAATATTTATATCTAAGTTTAAAATTAACAGCAAAAAGATAATAATGATTTTTATAAGAATGATAATCGTTCTTTGATAATAACGAGTTTTTATCGATAATGGCGTTGCGCCCGCGCAACATGCTCGCCGCCCTAGCCAGACTGAGACCGAGTTTGATTTATGACATAATTCTACTATAGGTTATTGTCTTATTTGGTGAATCTCCCACACTTTAAAATAAAGTTTTATGTAATCCATTTTTTACTTTTGGCATAAATTATAGTATTATATATAATTTTTAAAATAATTTTATTCTGTCTTTCTCTTTATTCCAATTTGGAACAACTTATATCTTAATAGTACCATCTAATGGAATTTGTAGAATTATTGATTATAGCGCCATCTGTCGGACAGGGTAAATGTTATTTTGATATTTTATTCTAGAGGGGCTCATCTATTTTATATATAGTGTATTATCTATGGTCGTCTTTCTAGTAATGGTCAAAGGAACGACAGAAATTAATTAATGGAAACTCTTATTGTTCACCATAACTTAACCTAGACATTACATATAAAAACATTTCTATTAGAACAATGGGCGGCCTTATCGCTTATAGCGATCTCTTCCAGGCAACCCGGTGTCTAAGGAGACATTAAAAAAAATATTGGTGGTTTAACTCAATTAAAACTAATTCAATCGACAATTAAAGAAAAGAAAACAAAATAATAACAATAATAGATATACATAATCAAGTAGATTATAATAATATAAATTACATATATTTACACGCGAATAATAATAGAATTCCATTTACTGCAATAAATTTATTTCTTGGACAAATAATGGTCACTGATCGAGTGTTTGAATGTAGAAATTGATGCAGCTTGTCTTATTTTCAAGGGGAGGCAGTTCCATAGGCGAACAGCCTGTACGACAAAAGAGTTTCCTACAAAGGACGAAGTGTGTTAGAAGCTTTTCATTTGAGCACAAATTACGGGAATTAAATTGTTAGAGGAAACTAAAAAGTTACTTTAATTCACGAAATAACAACTATATAACTCGTGCCATCACCCACACACTGAAGGCAAACAAAGCGATTCCCAAACAAGAAAGCACGCCAAACTACAAGACACTGTATGCGGATGATCTTCAAACGGACAAAAAACAATTAACCCACATCTATCTGAACATTAAGAGTTGTATAAAAATGGCGCGTGGCGAAATTCATGTTTGACGCCAACCCGGTTGGAGTGCAGCGGTCAATGAGCTGACGACAGAGTTTTGTTTTCTATTCTAGATAAATTTCGAAATATTAGGTTTGAATAAAATATGGGCTCATTGTAAAGAATTTTGAGAGATCACTTATATGTCTGATGAAGATTATTGATATTTAAATCATATTCGTTTTAACAAAACAGCTTCTACAGGCAGAATGACGGTGAGTTTTCACTTTCTATGAACTGTAGCTTGACTTTTTTTTGATGAGTAGGTATTTGATTATTAACTTGGCACCGTGTGGTGAGGTACTATAAGGGTGTGAGATTTTCCGGCGTGGTACCACCTTGATGGAGTAGGTTGCCGTTGCCGGAAAACCCACTGAAACACATGAGTCCTGGCGGACACTGGCCGAAGCGGCCTCATTAGGGCTGTAGGTTGACTGAGCCAACACTAGCGTGACTACAGCCTATAATGTGAAGTTTTGCGCGCGAAGTCTGCGTGCCCTCTTGTCTGGCAACGAAATTTCCCAAAGGATCTTCAATTCTCTTAGAAATCTGATGAAATGAACGCCAATAAGCACGACGAGAATAGCATTATAATATTCTATTTTTAAAAAAAAGGTTTTTTTTCTTTTAAATTCATGCCAACATACATACACGACACATAATATGTACCTGTGTGCTAACATGCAACAATATTGCGATTCCAACGTAGTTTCCCAACCCACTAATTAATTAGAATTTCCATTTAATAACAAAGGATTGAGTATAAGGGAGTGTCGTAGGGTAGCACGCAAATTTGGACACCGTTGAATACATTTAATCTACTGTATGGATGCACAAAAGGAAATATATATATGAACTTATTACACCTCCTCCGTGTAGGAACGGAAAAGAAAACTAATTACTGCGGCCGGGCGACCTGTTTCGAGAGGTGACAAAACCACCCACAGCCAGGTGGTAGTGCATTTATCTGGCTGGATGACTACCACCCCTGGTCTAGAGTATGCCGCCATAACAACTTGGGAGTTGTGTTCCGGCATCAATGACCAGGTTCCACTTTGTCCTTCAAGGCGGGCAGCACATTGGCAGCACCTCTGGTATTGCTAATGTCCATAGGCGACGGTAATCGCTTCATCACAGTTGGGCCGTCTGCCTGTCTGCTGTGCTTCAGCAATAAAAAAAACCTTTGGAACAAACATACATTCGTGTGTATTCCTCAAGCTAAACAGGCTACGGCTGTCTTATATATACTATACAACAGGCAACTCTGTGGTTGATCACAAAAACCCAGACCAGTGTAATTTACGAAAAATGCGTTTGCGAAATTACCTTCACCGTATTCCAGTGAACTAGGATTGTCAATACGTAGACCACCACAAAGGCAAAAGGACAAACATTACGTTATGAGACTTTGTCAGACTTCAACCAAGAGATTCTAAATATTATAAGAAAGTCAAAAGTAAATAGTTTGAATAATGATTTCATCAGTAAAGTAAAAGCAGTTCATTTCCAAAACCGTGAACGAGGATCAGATGAGCATCCAAACAAAATCGCTTCAACAATCAATATATTAGCACAATGATAGAGTCAAAACTTGTCAGACTGTCAACATAAACACCACATATTCAACGTCAGCTAGTTAATCGTATTATAAACCGATTTCCAACTTTCACGGCGACGATAATCTCTGGATCAGACGGGACGAGACCTTGTTTGGAGGGCGTTGCACCTGACCGAGGACGGAGGAGGTATTGGGGGCGAAGGGGGGAAAGAGGGGAACCCAAAAGAAGGGTGCAGCAGACACGGGCCACCTGTCGACCTCAACTTTTACCGTTTTGTCTTTGTTGTACATTCCACTATTTTGTAACTTTCCGATTGTAATAAAAACAGACCGGAAGGCAGAACATAAACATGTTGCTAATATATAAGTCCCTTATGTTGTGTTAATTAAAAAAGAAGATTAATTTATTGTGCTAATTACGAAAAATTTATCATCAGAGTTTATTGAAAACTTGCTGTTACTGGCGACTGGCGTCTTCTTTCAGTTTTATATTGTTGTTTCCAAATAAAGTTTTTACCAAAAGCCTGCATGTTAATACCATACCTAACATGATGCACTATGGATGTCAAAGAAAAAAATATTCTGAAATAATCTATTTCATCCACTTCAAATTTTCATTTTTAAACATGAGCTATCTATGATCTTGCCCTGGGTAGAATGGATCTCCTTGCTGAACCTCATTAATTTTAGGAACGACCGGACTAGGGCTGAGGAGCGAGATGTAATACTCCTCCGCCTCAAAAAGAAGATATTCCGCCGAGGCTATCGCTATGCCTTGCAGGCTTAGGCCTAGGTATTATTATGCAGGAACGGAGAAAGAATTTAATTTGCTGTGGCCGGGCGGCCTGGCGTAAGAGGTACCAAAACAACAAAAGCAAAAAGTAGGATATTTGCCCGTCTGGATGGCTACCACGCCTGGTCTAAATTATGCCGCCATAACACCCTTGAGTTGTATTTTGGCATCAGTGGCCAGGTTCCAATCTCCCCTAAGAGCGCAGCAGCACATTTGTAGCACCTTTGGTGTTGCAATGCCCATAGGCGATGGTGACCGCTTTCCATCAAGTGGGCCGTCTACCTGTCTGCTGAACTGCTGCAATAAAAAAATAAAAAGCTAGTTCTGTGTCGAATTTCATCTAAATCCGTTCATTAGTTTTGACGTCATACTCTAACTGACAGACAAACATTCTAAAACATTTTCGAAATTTGCTGGTCCGAATTTTTTCTCATTGATTTTTCCTCATTTTTAAACGCATTGCACAAACTGGACACCTACAACAGACTTATTATATGATGATAGATAGACAGACGGATATATGAGTATTCGATGTACTTCCTGAGGTCTCTGCTCGCGATTAGAAAATAACGCCGACATATCAACGTCGACGCCAGTTATGCTCCAAAAAGGCGATCTATACTTCTATAAGACTAGAACAGATGACTAACCTTCCGTCGTATAAGGGAATAGCAATTTGGCATTGCTCCAAGCCGATTATATCGTCGCCATCAATCACATCGTTAAGTCTATCTCGTTCGGTGTTGCTAGGCGTTAAAAGATAAATACCAGATAGTGAAATAGGTACTTTTATTTAGAACAGGAATACAGATGTATATAGTACGTATAGAATACATAACTGTTCACAAGTTTTGTATATTTTTTATTTTAAAACAGATTTAATATATAATATTTTCTTAAGTTTTCGCGACTTGTACACATAATAAAACTACGTTTTAACGGTCTTCCGGAACCACGGCCACTGAAAAGCGGCCGAAAGTTATGTATGTATGTAATATAGCCAAATATTCTTTAATAAAATATTCTATTTCTCCAGTGGGGTCACTTATTTGATAAGAATTCAGAAAAGAATGCTTGCTAGTAGTTATTACTTAGAACTATTTTGGTGTTGTGTATGCAGTGCGCTAGTTCATTGGTTCAATCACGTCCTGCGATCGGAAAACGATCGTTTCGATATTTCCCCTATTCTGAGTTTAACAGAACCACCTAGAGAGACTCTTAATTGTACCAATAAGAAAATTAAATATGCAACTCGCTTCATGTAGAAATATGTGTCCATATGCCGATGGTATGTTTTTTACATCAACTAGGTCCGTTGTGTTAATTAATAATAATAATCAATATAAGGACATGGTGGTTCGGGCATGTGGAAAGAATGTATGATGAAAGAATGACTAAACAGATATACAATGCAAAAGTGGATGGATGCAGAAGTCGCGGAAGGCCACGACACACCTTCCATGATCAAATTGATCATGTATTAGCAGAAGGTGATGTTAGGAGCCTTAAGAACAGACGAGCGTGCATGACAAGAGCTATGAATGTCAAAGAAGCAAGTGAGGTGTGTAACAATGGGCCTGTGTGGCGCTCTGTTGTTCGTGCCTACCCCGCAAGGGACCTGGCGTGAAGTTATGTATGTATGTATGTAATATAAGGACACTTGCACGTATTATTAATACGTACAGCAAAAACTTTGTCCGGTTTGTACGCCTTTTTACGAAAATTGCGCGGAATGAAATTTCGCACACTTATAGTTTATATAGAGAAAGAGCGTCGAATGCTAATATATTTTTTAATTATGGATAAAAAAATACATTAAATTAATTAAAAAACATTACACACACACACTACCATGTATTTGATACACACACACCCATATATACTCTTTTGTTTATTGTTGAAATCAAATTATCAGTTTAGCGTTGGCGAAAATTATGATTTTAGAACATTCTGACACTAATTATTATGGTCGAATCTCGACAACGTTTAAATTATTAGGTGAATTGGGAACAGTAAGAAATGTTGACCTACGTCACATGATACCTTATATACAACGTTGAATGATCGCAATATCCAATACAAATCTGTGCATCGGGCAACACTATTCTCGTCTCTAATAGAGCAACACAATGAGACGTCGCGTGGCGCCATTCGGACGCAACAATGTCGCAGAACCGGAATAAAATAGACCCTTGACCCTAAATCACTAACATTTTGACGCTATTACCGAGACATAAAACTTCTAAATGGACAATAGGTTGAGATATTGCATACATGAATCATCTTTTCAATCCCTGATAATAGCATCTACAATATTATAAAATTCTAAACATGTCACGTCTTTGCATTAAAGCTGTTAAAAAAACAACTGGAGTCGACTATATAAAAGATGGAGAACACGAAGCAATTTCTTTAGATTTCTTGTAAATTTGTCTGGTTGGTTGAGACTCATGTAAAAACTACTGGGCCGATTTAGATGCGGTTCTCGCCGATCGACAGCAAATTGTTAGAATTAAAATCTTTCTCCATTTTTCTCACCTCACTTTCTATCCCGAGAATCTCGCGGAAATTTTCTCGGAAATGATTTAATATGGCCAGATTTAAATAAATCGAAGGTAAACAGGCAGACGGACGACCCATCTCATGGAAAGTGTTTACCGTCGCTTATATACGTTTGCAATACCAGAAAGAACGATTCGCAGAAGGCTATTTCACGACGATATTCTACGAGAGCGTGATATCACATCGATCGCGCCGGCCCTGAGGACTGTAATCAAGTTTATGATTGCAGAAGGCTCGCAAAAAAAACTTTTTGGTAGCGTGATGTTAGTTCTGAAAGGCGTGAAAGAGTCCCGCACTCGTAACAATATACTGTATGAAACAAGCGCCGACTACACCGCTTTTGTAGAAAATCAAGGCCGCACTATCTATATAGACCATTTTAACGCGAAAAAGACTACACGTCCCCGATGGGTCCAAAATAGACCTTGCCAAGAACCCTATCGCCGGATTCAGCTAACCGAAAACCGCCGAACGCGTCACAGTTAACTGTTGAATTCCCAGTAATCTTCATACCGAAACGGCCAGAAGCGGCGTCGATGCGTCACTTAAACTCGAACGCCGGTTGTTGCGTCTACGCACGTTTACTCGAGATCTGGTGAATCATATAATTAGCAGAAGTTACAATGTTGTATTTTAAAAATAATCTAGTCCTTATTAATTCCAAATATGGTATGAGTATTCGCCTGTAAATTCTCTGTAATTGTGTAGAATGCACTTTCGTGTGAGAGTGACAGTTAAGTACTTTATAGTGTTGCCCTGAAGATTATATTGAGGTCTTCGATGTCACTTACTACACGATTAGATGTCACTAGTGTTTATAGTGTATTTAGTTTCAATAATATTGAAATATTAAATTGAGCAAATTATCAAGACTTCCAATTTATCAATTGACAAGCTTCTGCTCGCGACTTCGTCCGCGTTGAATAGTTAAAAAAAACCCATTTCGAAACATTCTTCATTGGTGCACCGCTCCTATTGATCTTAGCGTGACCATACAACACGGCTTCATAATAAATAGGCGTATACGCAACAATGTCATTTGTTTGTTGTTTACTAAAATCTATGCATGTTCCAATTTAGAAAGTCTTGCCAGTATGCAAGTGTACCTAAATAGAAGTGTATTCCAAATTTCAGCCTTATACAATCAACTAATTTTGTATTATTCACAATTTTGTCCCTTGCGTAAAACTACACTTTTGTCTATATGCCCATTTCTTATGAAGCCCTCGATTAGCCTAAAGCCTTCCTCGACAAATGGGCTATCTAACACTGAAAGGATCTTTCAAATCACACCAGTAGTTCCTAAGAGATTAGCGCGTTCAAGCAAAACAACTCTTCAGCTTTATATATTAGCGTAAGATGTGGTCTTAAAAAATGTACTTTAAGTAATAATCTCTTATTCGTGATAAATATATGAGGTTCATAGGCTCTTTACAGGTCATATGTATGTGAGGGGGTGAGGTACGTGGCTGATGAAATATTGGCTCGCTTCGAATAAAAGAGATCTTTGAAATAAATACTTTAATCTTCTGGAAATAAACCTTAAATAACATCTTAAAAATAACTTCGTCTTACACGCACACTACCACCCTCTTTCGCTTCCGAATTACGACTCTCTATTCACAGCTCTGTTCATTCCCAATCAATCTATCTTCAACATTCATTCATCTCATTCAATCTACACTTGCGTTCCGTTACACATCAAACTAGGAATTGTAGGAATCTTCAAAATTAAGTCTAAGTCTTCAAAGCCACTTCGCAACGTATTATCACTATTTAAGGAGAACAATAACGGCAAGAAACTTCTCAGAGACCCGTCTGGCTAAAGTCTTCATCTAGTCATGAGATTCGGGAGCTGTTGTTACTTCAAATAAATTTGATAAATTTGATTAGATTCAGTGCGAGTCACTTGTGTGGCCTTTAATAGAACGTGATATAGATACTTATGATATCAATATTTATTAACCTCCGCACTAGAATAGCAATGAGCCACACATCAATTCCATAAAGGCAATAAACGCCTTTAGAAAGTGACAACTGTATGTCACAAGTTCTCTATCGCGTTACATTCGCCCCTCTCGTTTACCCTGGCCGCAGCAATTAGTAAATTAATTCAACCTTTAATATTGTTACATACCGACAATGAAACGCGCACCTGGTTTATTGCCCCTCCCGCATTCGAAGTTCTTTTGTTTAATTCGTATTTAAAATTTGAAATTAGACAATAGCCTATTGTTATTGTTTTACTTTAACTTTACCTTAGCCCTACTTCGAACATTACGTCAGTCGATAAATGCATTTTTAACAACTTATCATCGGACAACGGACTCTAGGCGTTGTTATCAAACCACCATTAAACTTATCTCGCTGTTCCGTTATCACATAATACAGATAATACTTCTGCAAATCTGATGAGTCACTCGACAATTATTTGAACCTCAATGAGGTCGTACCAGCGGAACAGATCGAAAGTTTACCTTGAGTCATGAGGAATTTGTTCTGAAGGAGATTTTTAAAAGTATGCCGAAAATAAATAAATCAAGTAATTAATTAGATCGATTGATATGCAAAGAATTTTGCTAAATAAAATAAACCATAAGGAACCTTTTAGTAATCGCAAAACGACTACAAGCAAAACATTTTGCAAGAAAGAAGAAGAAGGGCCATGCACTGATGAGGAGGGGCTTCAGTTTAGATCGTATCGGATACGTCTGTTCTATAATTTTTTGTCTAATCCCAAATCTGAAATGAATCTTTAAATATTAAATAGAGTAAGTCAGTTTAGGGTATGACGGAGTTGATGTACCCTCGAGGTGCTGGTATATGTACTAGACGGCAAGTTGATCACAATTACCTCAAACAAGTATAAATTTAGCAACAGATGGCTCTATAATGAACGCTTTATTATATAAAATCAAATATTGCGTAGCTTCCTGCAGCGAATCTGGAGAGGTTTAATAAACAACATGCTAACAACGTATACTGCCTATATTCTATAATGTACGAAATACGAACTAGCAGTGGGATATTTATGGGCTGGTATTATTATTATTATAATAAACAACAGGCATAATAATTAGTCATCCATTCAACACACTTTAGTTCTGTAAAATCACGTAAGTTGACCTCATTGTGATTTTACGTATGTCAGCTGTATTAATTATTTCAAGCAAATGGGACAATTTCTTGAAATATCTTTAACATAATTTGCTTTGAAACCTATTTATAAATCGGCTGACAGACTCACATATTATATTACCCATAACACAAGCGTAACTTGCGTTATGGGTTATACACAACGGACTACTCTGAGGCCGATCCAGACACCCAGACCATAGTAAACAACGGAGAAAATTCGTTTCCGAAATTAACCACGTCTACGTTGCAGTGAGGTAAGCTGTCAAAGGCTTAGCCCACTAAAAGCCCTGGGTGTTCCGTCCTGCGCCTTATGCCAGGGCTACGGGTATATGACCTAGCCTCTCCGCAGCCCTGGCAGGCGTGGGCGTCGCAAGGCCACTTCCACTGCCGCGGGCCTACTTTCATCCGCTGGCATCTTTAAGCTCAGAAGAAGAAGAGAGCGCGCGCGGAACACGCCACACCCCCCATCTCGACGGCATATACGGGTGAGTGAGAACCCCAATTCTCCGAGGGGCCCCACCCGTTTACGGCAGCCGAAGGTTCGTTCTGTTTGATTCAATCTACCGACTGGACGATATATGATGTATGGCCACCATTAGTATTCTTTTTCCATGGTACGAGCGTGATCATTGTTCTAGAATAATAGCCCTACAACATACTATCATAGATAAGCTTCAATGAAAAATAATAATCCAATATTCCCAAAATAAATGAGATTACCAGACTATATTCAAAATACGTTTACAAAGCTCGTTGACCTACGTAGTAACACAGCATTGTTTTCAAAGTTAACGACCGTTCTGCGTCCGCAGGGTTGCCAAGTGCAATCAACATTGACAAATAATTGGACAGTTCTAATTTTATTGACAATATACAGCTGTGTTTACTAATGATAATTATATCGGTAAATTGCATCTCACGTCATTGTGGCGAATTGTTGTTGGTTTTTTTTTACAAAATAACAAACATTCGAAAAATAACATTTTATAGCTTAAATCTTCTCATATTGCCAACTTTTACTGGCACTATGGCGCAGTAACAAAAACAAAGCGTTTAAAATTAAAATCTGATTTATTCAAGAAATAAATACCGTAATATCAGAATATTTTATTATTTTATTCCTTAAGAGAGCAGCAGCGCATTTGTAGCACCTTTGGTGTTGCAAATGTCCATAGGCGAAGGTAACCGCTTTCCATCAAGTAGGCCGACTGCCTGTCTACAACGCATGCAATAAAAATAAATTATTTTATCATCAGCAATGTAGTTAGAGAATTCTTGTCTACCCCGCGTACCTAATCTGAAATTCACTATCAAGGAAGAATATTAAAACGAACATGCTTATGTAAAAATGAAATATTAAAATCAATTCGATTTCGATCGAGGGAACAAACAAACAAATTAGTTGTATTTGTTGTATACAAACTTCCACATAGATCGAATCTAAAACAGAGACAACCAATCAAAAGGGCAAAATTAACATAATCAAAGTAGATAAGTCATTGAATAGGGTTTACGTCCTAAAAATAAGTAAGTTTTAAGCCAATCATAATGTACGGAAACGATGATTTTAGCAATAAATTACAAACAGTTTTACTTAAAATATATTTATGTACTTTACACGTGTAAACCAGTCTTTAGTAGTAAAGGGGAATAAATGTATAGACAACCCTATATGATTTAAAGAATTGCAGAACCGCCGCGCGCATTAAACGCTTTATTTGTTTTAGTTAGAGGCAAAATGTGTTTAATTTACGATTGACGAAAACTGCGGATGCTTGTGAAATACGCGTAAAAATTAAATCAAACATCCAGCGCACAGTCCCGAAGTGTAGTTCGTTTTAAAAGGCTAACCTATATATTAATTAATATGTGAAGCAAAAACTTTGTATCCCTTTTTACGAAAATTGCACAGACGAGCAATGAAATTTCGCACACTTATTGTTTATATAGAGGAGCACAAAATGCTAATTTAAGAAAAAAAAATATTCATAAAAAATACATTACATACACTACCATGTATTTGACACACACACACACATATATTTATAATCTTTTGTTTATTGTTAAAGTCAAATTAGCAGTGTAGCCTTTGCGAAAAGTGTAGTCTTTAACAACAGAACCTTAATAATGTTCAACTTACAATTTAAATTGATTATTATGGTCGAATTTCGACCACAGGCGACCCTAGTGGTATATCTTTATTTTGTTTATTTCTTCTATTCGTGTGTATGTCACTGAACTCCTAAACGGTTAGGCAGATATTAAAGTTTTTTTTGTATATTTGAACGGGTCCAGGGGTGGTTTAGATTCACAATTGGATCCGGTAGAACCCCATTCCAACGCCATCTACCGATGATGGGCTGGAAGGGGATTTTCGTTTTTTCGGACCAGGACAAGGTCTACCGGGTCTGCTAGTCTAGTCTACTTTATCTATAGTAATATAATAAATCAGTTAAGAGTCAAGTTTGTTGTACATTAGGACAAAAATCGGACCAACAGATTTTAAATGAGAATCTAAGATGTAAGAACACAAAGATTCCCTCGGGCAGATAAAGCAGGTGACGGGTGTGGGCTTCTAGGGAAAGATTTTCAACCTCCGTTAGTTCCGTCGAGATGAGAGCGCGTCATTCACCTCTCCTCCTGTGGAGCGAGTCACAAACCGCAACACGTTGGTTGGTTCCTCTCGACAGCAGAAGATGCCAATGGGGCCCCTGTCTGCCCAGGACACGCGGAATTGGTTTTGTTTCCGCTTACAACACCAGTGGGCTGTAGTGGGTATCCCATACTCGGGTGGTCGTAGCAATTCTTAGGAGGTACCACCCCAAAATGGTAGTATCTCACACTTCCCCACCGAGTTTTCCCTGCGATAATCAGGCGATTTATAAAGCAGGATAAAATCTATCAACCCTATCCGATGTCCCCATTCATAAACTAAATCTTGGCATCTAAATGGAAATTCCTCTTTATACAAACTGCAACCAGTTGTACTACAAGTTCACAACTGGGACACATTTAAAATTTGAAATCTTCAACGTTTGCGAATGAGTCATCCCACGACATTTAACATCGCACGTTGAACGTTTGACTATTTATTTTTATTGCACGACATAAATTTTGAATTATTTATTTTTAACGGGAGTGGCTTCGAGGAGTTTGGGACTGTTCACATACATACATACATAACTTCACGCCAGGTCCCTTGCGGGGTAGGCACGAACAACAGAACGCCATTTAGGCTTATTCTTATACAACTCACTTGCTTCTTTGACTGTTCACAAATAACCGATATGATTTAACTTTTGTTTATTACATAAGGTCTAGTGCGCATCATCACATCTATATGAATCTAAGGGCGCGTTCTCACTATGTCGTAACGATTAATTTATCGTTGGACGACTGCCGTCTCTACCTGTTCACATTATAACGATTGTTTGTCGTCAAATATATTTAACGTTTAGCGACTATCGTATCTAGCTGTTCCCATTGGATCGCAACGACATCTTGACGTTTCACGGCAGTCGCTTTGTCGTTTGCAAATCATTAGCGAGGGGGAAGGGAAAGCACGTGTAAACGACGAGACGATATTTTTATCGTGGCTACGATGGATTTGCCGTCACGATTTAGTCGTAACGATGTTTTTCGTCGACTGTCGTGCTAGCCGTTCCCACTGTCATGACAGTTTATGGTCACTGCAAAAAATGACATAGACGACAGTCAATCGTGTTGTTGTATATGTGAACACCTCCATTTAAACATAAGCCACGACACTTACACTACACGATTATCTATCGTCACAACCAAGTGGGAACGCGTCCTAAAGAATTTAAATCCGATGCGGATGAATTCTGTGATGTGCGTGTTTGTATGAATTTCTATATATTAGAGCGAAAAAGTTATGCTTAAAGTCAAAATTCTCTCAAAAACCAGATTATTGTAATATGTATTGTATTTTGTATTTTTTTTTATTGCAGCAGATCAGCAGACAGGCAGACGGCCCACTTGATGGACAGCGGTTACCATCGCCTATGGACATTTGCAACACCAAAGGTGCTACGAATGCGCTGCTGCTCTCTTTAGGGAGCCTGGAACCTGGTCACTAATGCCGGAACACAACACAGGGTTGTTATGGCGGCATACTGTAGACCAGGAGTGGTCGCCATCCAGTCGGGCAAATGCCCTACCACCTGGCTGTGGGTTGTTTTGTCGCCTCTTACGACAGGCCGCCCGGCCGCAGGAAATTGTATTCTTTCTCCGTTCCTGCACGGATAGAATCACTTGTATCACTTAGGACGACCACAACATGCCGAAACCTCAGCCATGCCGCCTCCGCCAGGTCCCGGTCGAAGGGGAAGGCCCGAGAAATGCTAACTTGACGTTGTAAATGATGACATGCGTAACAATGGTCTCGAAACGGGGGATACCGAAGACCGTGCGAAGTGGAGAAAAAAAAGTAGGAAAGCAGATTTTTAGGTTCAGATGATGATGATGTAGCGCAAGTAGAAAACATCGACACAGACTATTAAATAAATACATTCGCTAAGGTCGCAGAGAAGATGAATTCGAGAATTTTAAAGACTTTCATAATGACGTTTTAAAAACACTACAAGTGCTATAATAATTATGTATTACATAATTACAATTAGTTTTATTAATTATTATTTACTTTTTATTTTACATTAACAAAATTGGGTCGTTATGGTCTTACGCCTAAAGGAAGGTTTGCACTGAAAATCAGCATTGTGTCGGATATCACTCCGGCACAACAATATGCTGAGTGCAAATCTTGCTTGCTGAAAAAGCTGCTTAAAAATTCTCAAATAATGCTTTGTGTATAAGAATGTGTAAAGAATGTAACTACGTCGCTATTTTCTCAAATAAAGTTATTCTTACTTTCTTTCAAATATATGTAGAATTATAGTAAAACCACGTTTTAACGGTGTTAAGCGCAGTAATTTACTTAATTCTTGAGGCTCCCATAAAGTAAATAACAACCATAAACGAAATTAAAGATAAATAATTAAAATAAACTAGTTGGCGGTAGGGCAGATAAAACTTTAACAATAGTTAATTGACATCTTTGTCTTTTTTTTTTATAGCTGGAGTACAGCAAACAGGCTGACGGCCCACCTGATGGAAAGCGGTTACCGTCGCCTATGGACGTTTGCAACATCAGAGATGTCACCAACGCGCTGCCGGCCTCGAAGAAATTTTATGACACCCTTTTTGAAAAACTCCATATCGTAGCGCTGTGGGAAAACCTCGGCTGGAAGCTCATTCCAAATCCCCACGGTACGCAAGAGAAACGTTCTACAGAACCGTTGCGTACATGAGCGAAGCGGCTCAAGGAAGTGGGGGTGAACTCCCAACCGATGGCGAGCGGTGCGATGGTAGAAAGAGGACGAAGGCACCATTCTAAACAGTTCTTCGGAACACTCCCCATTATACAGTCGGTAGAATACGCAGAGAGAAGCAAAAATCTCTCCTAAGGCCAAGCGTATCTAGACCGTCTGTTAGTATGGGATCATCAACAACGCGAACGGTTCGACGTTGAATACAATCCAGGGGATTAAGTTGGTAGGCAGGTGCTCCAGCCCAAAGGTGTGAGCAGTACTCCATATGCGGCGTCTGCCGCGGTGTGAAGTACTGCTTGGACCGGTTTAGCACTCCCAACTTCTTGGAGGCAAGTTTTGCCTTGCCTTCAAGATGGCCCCTGAACTGTACATCGTTCGCGATGTCAACACCAAGGATCCCAATACTCTTGGAGGTGGTAAGGGGAGTTCCTTGAAACTGAAGCGCTTCCTCGAATGGAGTTTTTTTGTCTTTCGTGATCATGGCTACTGAAAAGTGGCCAAAACGTCGCAAACAAATTATTGCGATAAGACCGTTAAAACGTAGTTTAATTATGTATACTAGTCGCGAAAACTTAATAAAATATTATATTTAAAATTGTTTTGTGAACTGGGTATGACGAGAAACACGGAAGAAATCAAATATTCCAACTGTAGATAATGAAGATTCATACCCAACGAGCAATATGACTCATCGCAACACAATCTATAAAGACTACATAACTTTATGTCGTGTAGTTTATTATTTATTTTATTAATCATTTTGTAACGTGCATGTTTTATATTACAAAAAATTGAGATAACATTTAACTAACATGAATTAGAATGAGTCATGTGTTTGATGTATTATACCACGCAGTTATCAAATCTATTTGATTGAAATAATTGTCAATTTTTAAAATCGGTGTCATTTTTTCTATTATATATTGTTACGAGCTACAGGACTCGAATTAAAATGCCGTTGGAATTACTATAGAATTTATTAAAACTATACAAACACGTACAAAACAGGTACAAATATAACTGGATACAACCAGTACAAATTGCACGATTCAATAACACGCGCCAAGTCCGTCACTATATCGCTTATTGAATTACTCGTCTTACTTTGATCTTGGTTCTCGTTAGACTGCCTCACCCCTCAGTTCGAGCATTGTTTTATAGTAAACTGTACAATACAACAATCGACTGCGTGGACTGACTTTTCCCAAGAAAACGTAATCTGCACACCTGCTTAATTATTCCTGCGAACGGCCATAAACGAAAACAATAACAATAGGGTATTTTCTAATTGCAAATTTTAAACACAAAGTAAACAAAATAAGTCCAAATGCGGGAAAGGTTGTATTGTATAGTTAGTATAAAACAATGAACGGAGGGGTAAGGCAGTCAAGCGAGGATTACAATACGAGCAAAACGTAGATTCGATGAGCGATATAGTGACGGATTTGCGCGTGTTATTAAATCGTGCCGTTTGTACTAGTAGTGTCTAGTTATATTTGTACTTATTTTATACGTGTTTGTGTAGTTCTAATAAATTCTAAAGTAATTCCAACGGCATTTTAATTCGAGTCCTATGTAGCTCGTAACAATATGTAGACATGTATGTTCACGTATTTTTCATATCGATATCTTGCAAGGTTCAGAATATATGAATACAAACTCCCGCAATCTGGACTGAAAATGGAAGTGCAATCTGTTTGCGATGTGTTACATTGATTTTAACATTACATACATACATATACCTTGTATGACTTTCCTTATGTGTATTAAACATTTAAACATATTACTAATGTTTCCTTAATTGGAATTATAGTATAAATAACAGCAATTTTCCTCTAAGTAATAATATGAAGGAATCCTAAATTTGCTATACTATTATTAGAACGTGCATTTTAATGGAATTTTAATAAAATATAAACAATCTTTAATTGTCTCTTTGTTTAATTTTGTCATTAATTTAACCATAATTATACTTATATTCTCTAGAATAACATCATGATATCATTGTATATTCGTAAAACAAGTCTTCAATAGCTCTATGTGTATTAATATTTTTGTACAAGGAAGAACTAAAAATTATGAGATATATCGGATGCGATATGTCGTGTTAATGAAGTTTCGATGATACAGTGTATATGGCAATCACAAAATTAAAATATTGCTAATTAAAGTTTATATTTACCTCGTCAATTACAATTTTCAAACACACTTTTTAATACAAGACAAATAAATATTGTTTATTTATTTTGGAAATTATCATTCTTACAATAGAAATTACATAATTAATACACATATGAAGTTTTAGCTGAAAAAATATTTATGTAACGCATTTAACGCTCACATACCTATAAGAAAATGATAATATACTTGATACAATATTGAAATATTAGATTTAAAAAAAGGAATTAAATATACACAAAAAAACCATACAATGTCTATTAATCTATATCATTCTTGAGTCGTAATTATCAGGTCATTAAAAAAATCTTGAAATTTCAAAGTCATTATATTCAAAGAACAAAAGTCATTATAATAAAAAATAAAATATACGTTTACATTATAAATAAGCAGATTTTATCCGAATGAAGTATAGAGTAGATAAAAGAAAAGTGATTGGTAGTCTCCCATGACATGCATGGTGTTATATAACAATATGTTGCTGATGGCAGTGAGTTAGTAACGTGATCTAAGATTACTATTGTTGTGCTTTTTGCTTATATCGACGTAGGAAATTGTTCTATAAATAGCTCATATAAAACTATTCAATTTCAATTAATTGTAAACAACCATGATGAACAAACGTGTATTAGGACTATCGATTGTATTTGCAACTGGGGTGATGTGAGGTTTGCTATCTTGGGGTAGTAATAGTGTTGCGGACAGTATCACAAGCCTACCACGAATAGTTAGCTCGCTAGGTTAGCTGCTAAGCGTCAGCTTTTTAGTAGTACCTTAGTCCGAAGAGACGCTATGCACATCCGGATCAGAGATACCCACCCACTAGACCCACTCGCTGTTCCGTCTGGTTTCGACAGTTCGGACTGCTGGAACGCTTACACAATTCACATTCTCCACCAGTACGGACAGACGTTGGTGAGCCCCAACGGCCGACCCGTCCAGGTTAAATTCAATGTTGAACCGATACCTAAATTAGCCCTGTAACCTAGAACTCTACCTATTTTTTAAAATTCCTTACGCTTTGAAAATCTCAACAGCAAAAACAATTCTATTATCCTTCTTTACGATATCAGTCAGTTCAAGTGCTGCATGAGCAAATTGGCGGGTACAGTAAGTAAACAATAAGAAGGTAATTCAACAAAAACAATTAAATTTTATTTTAAAACAGAAATTCACCACATTAATCTCAATATATCTGCCTACTTCTGTACTCTGTAAGAGGCGCGCATACGTAAACACATCAATTAGGCAAAATAGCTTGAAGTGAGCTAAACATAATGACATTCGTACATTTCTCCGAGGACATTGAACCAGTTCTTATAACGCAACGTGTAATAAACACATACCAATAGTATGCCTCCGTCATGACAAAATCACTTAACTTACACTTTTTTCGAAATTGATTTTTGAAGCTGAAATGTTACCTAAATGCTCCTTTCGGACTATTTAGGGTCTTACTTATAATAATCTCGTTAAGAAAGGATTAGCCATCTCTTAAATAAGAGACTCTTAAGCCCCTAATCAATGGCTGTTTCAAATAAAACTAGCCATCTTGAGTCGTAGCAGTCACTTAAATTACCTCTCGATGTTGGTTATTTTTTACAGTTATTTATGAGTTACTTTACCACGTCCACCTTATCCTTTAGAGGAGTTTATGGGTAACATTTTTGTTAATCAGTTGCTTAGCAGTTTCTTAAAATTTAACAAACGATTATAAGTAAGGCCATTAATGTTTAGAAATAAATCTTGGATATGATGGATGAAAAATCAATTTGCCTGTATTGAGAGGTTATTTGTATATGGAAAATTGACTTTTTTTTGTAAATATACCTGTCATTCAAAGAAAGAGAGCTTGTTTATGGTCCAAAAATTGTTGCCGATTTTCTCGACTTTCATGTTTTTCTCGACATTTTGAATTTATTTTCTACTTGTAAAATTTAATTCCTCTCAATTTTTCAGGGTTAGAATATGCCGCCATAACAACCTTGAGTTGTGTTCCGGCATTAGTAGCCAGGTTGCAATCTCCCTTTAGATAACGACAGCACGTTGGTGTCACCTTTGGTGTTACAAATGTCCATAGGCGATGGTAACCGCTTTCCATCAGGGGCCTTCTGCCTGTCTAAACCTACCAGCAAAACTTATCAAACTTGATACACGTATACTAATTACCTTACACACACAATAAGGTTCAAAACAAAATGGTGGCAGCAAGTAATGACTAACTCAATTTATTTCCAGTCCTACTTAATCACGTACAACATTATAAGGTACTAATTATTTAATCAATTAGTACCAATATTGTTATTTAATTACCTAAATACGATAAACGAACCAAACATGTTGTCGTTGACCTCTCATCAATCGTTTAATTATTATTTTACTATTAATAAAGCGTTATTTTATTGTTCTAAGGAAGAATTTATTATTAATGTTCGAGGTGATATTTAATAGCCACTGAAATCGATTCGTTAATTAAAAATCTAATTTTGAAGAATTACTTATATTAATTACTCCAGCCCGATAGACCGACGACCTGTGCAAGGTCGCCGGTAAGCGCTGGATGAAATCAAAGGACGTGTTGAATGGCGTCGTCTTGGGGACGTCCAGCAATGGACTGCGAATGGCTGACGACGATGACTTCTACTAAGACGCCCTTTTAGAAAAGCCCCATATTGTAGCACTCTAGGAAAACCGCGGGAGCGAGTTCATTTCATAGCTTGCTCACGTATGGCATGTAGGGCCGTGCGCCACGTCCAGTAGACGACTTGAGGAAGTGAATAAGTGTGAATTGTATAATCAATATTGTTATTTTTATCATATGAAATTATTATTCAATTTAAAGGCGAGTCGATATGTGAAGGCAACATGTTCCGATATAAACCTTTAGCCAATACAAGTGTTTTTCACATGCTAAAGCACTCCATGCACCACCATTATAATAAAACGCACGGATTTACATATTTGTAAGCTTAAACATTTTTAAAATTTAGAGAAATATCCAACAGGACCACAGTAATTAATCAAGAAATATTTAAGAAAAAAAAATAGTGATGATAAAGAACTCGAAATTCGAACTAAGCAATTAAAATCAGCAGGTTGTTGCGCATCCGGTATAAACTGCCATATTGTCGTTCGGAATTTAAATCGGATTCAAAATTCGATTTGCGTGCGCGTGCGCCAACCTTCGAACGAGAGGACGTCGTCGGCGGGAGGGAGGAGCAAGATGTTAAGACAGGGTTATCACTTTTTATTATCATCTGTACACAATATAAAAATTTTGGCCGTGTTTTGCCTAGAAGAGTATTATGGATTTGCTTTCGATTATCTAAACCTTAAGCTTTCAGTTTATTACATCGACATTATTACATAATAGGTAGGCTTTCATTTGACCCGCCGCGATCTCATACACTCGCCTGATCAGGGTGATGCTACGAGGATGCAAAGAAAGAAAATCTACTGACAGGGCACAAGAAGTCACAGATGAGACAATGCCAACGTAAAGCCATCGGATGTTGCAAACTGACCAGCGAGAGCTATTGAGAGACCAATGTAGTGCGGGAAGGGTCTCGGCTCCAAACCCTGCCACCAACGGGTAGTCGCACGCCGAGTAAAAGGCGGGGCAAAGAGGTTTTCCTCGAAGCCCCAACCTCCTCGACGCTTCTAATGGCCAAACAAGACGAAGACCACCAAGGCCTTGAAATATTTATCAAATCATCACTATGCGTTACCATAAATCTATTTTAATAGAAAAATGATCTGCAGAGACATTCTTATCAAGTTCAAGTGCCTTATCAATATACCTTGCTAATTGTAGAAAAAATTACAATAAAGGATGTGACAATCGAATAACCATTAAAACACTACGCTATATATATATGCTTTCAATTACTTTCAAGCTACGGTCAAGGGACTATATATGTATTCAAAGCTCACGACTCTCGCAGGTGAATATTATTTATTACTCACAAGCAAAACGGAGAAAACTTAGGCTATCATCTACTTAGTATTTAGAGAACCCTAGTCACCATAAGCCATACTAAGAAAAAAAACTTAAAACAAGCACATTCAAACGTTAAGCGTTTGTCCTTGACGCGCCTTGCTACAAATCCAGTTAGGTATGCCATCATCAACCAATTTTCAACTTTATCACTTACAGCAAAAGCATAAATTCCTTTAACATCAAATTCTCCAGATTACCAAGTTACGTGAATCGGATATTAGAATTCGGAATGGGTTCGACCAGTTATGGCGGAATGGACAATGGCTGACATAACATCGTTGTCTTTGAAATACGATAGAGTAAATTAGATGGACGACCAGTGTTTTTGTGCAAGCTCGGAATTTTTAAATGTCTATGCCCAATTTTCGCGGATGCAATATAGACAGGTGGCAAGGCTTAGCTATTAGGGAATACCAAATGAAGTATCACCATTAGTAATCTCGATAAGAAGAGACAGTGCGATGTAAAACGTTGTAACTTGGATAAGGAAAGTAAAGGACTAAGATATATATAGCGTAAGTTGGGAAGATCAACGTTCAGCAGCCTATTGCCCTTAGTGGCGGCTAGCATAATGCAAGGTAAAGAAGTAACATACAACAAACCCATAGATTTATGATATTAACCAAGCGTTTTTGAAAAGGGGTATTGAGCACCATTCTCGATTTTATAATTCGGTCCGTGCTTGGATAGAAGTTTACTATTACAGTTGCGTGTAATTAAGTCGTAGATTTGCAAACGATTGCAACACAGGAATTATCCTAGGCAGTGCAGGCCTCAGAGAATGTCACTAACGTTTTGATGTTCGAATAATCTCCAATAAACAGTTTCATCGTAGAGTAGAACATTCGTAAGAGAACCAAAGTAACCGACATAGCTCGCAAAATTAGCAAGATGTAGTGGCAGTGGGCCGGTCACGTCTGCCGCAGGACTGACGGCCGTTGGAGCAGACGAGTCCTGGAGTGAAAGCCGCGTCTCGGTAAACGTAGTGTCGGACGCCCTCCAGCCCGATGGACCGACGACCTACACAAGGCGCAGGTAGGCGCTGGATGAGAAAGGCAGCGAACAGGTATGAGTGGCGCCGTCTTGCTCTGGCCTACGTCCAGCAGTGGACTGTGAATGGCTGACGACGACGAGTCAGATAAAATTCTCCGTCAGAACTGTAAAAGACATCGGAACTCAGGCTTCAAAGCAGGAGCTTGGATTTGTAGTTCGGATTGGTAATGATTTAAGGACTCAGGTAAAAAGGCTTTAGATAGACCCAATAAAGTGCCTACCATCAACAATTAATATTGGCTCGAGCACTCTAATAGAAAGTGAGATTCCGAAAGGGAAACATGAACACTGTCGTAAAACGTTACCATAAGCTACGTCTAACACACGTCCGTAGCATAACATCAAAAGCCTAACGAAACTCAGCCAACCAAAAAACCGTCCGACCGCAGAAACTTTAAAGAAAAGAAAGCTAACAATAGAATAAAAAAACCAAGTAAAAGTTACTTAAATAGAAGGGGGTCTGCATATTCGTAGTAACACTTCCATATTGAAATATGCCTTAAATTAATTTAAGATGAAGTGTATGTTTCTGGAGGCTTACTACTGGTTTTACTTCGCTTACAATTGCAGCGATTATCTTCGAAATGAAGCGAGCGTGCTAGTTTTTGCTTCCTTGTTTCTTTTATTTTCTTAAATGAAATTAGAAACAGAGTTGACTCCAGAACTGTAAGTAATCTTGTCTGGTATTCCAAAATTGCTCAACTAAAAAATCCTTGAACATGAAAAGCATTAGGCATTTATTATTGCATATGCTAAAAACATCAGCGTTATGATATAATTTAGCGGGACCCTAAAAATAATCGAAACGGACAACAACCTCCAACCTGTTGTTTTCGGAACAACCGACACAAAATATTGTTTTAAATAGACAACAGCGCTCCAAGTTGTGTATGGCCCAGTGGACACCGATGACTATACCAGTGTTGAAGGCGCACAACCACACCCAACCGACAATCAGTTTTTGTACCAACATCAGTATATTGTCCAGTTTGATACAGTAGACGTAAGACTGCTTTTCAAGAGAAACAAAAAAATTGTGTTAAAAAGATGAAATCTAATCAGTATACATAAATAACAAAAAACACGCAAAGATGTTTTCGTATGTAGATACATTTTCCCGTACTTTATCTTGACAAAATTAAAATACGACATACCAGAAATTGACTTAGACAAGCATCACCCTTCATTGTCTCTGCGTATCAAATCAAAATCAAATTCAGTACAAATACATTCAGTTTATAGAGGGTCACGTATTATGTTGTTTTTTTTTACAAACACTGAAGAGTTGAACGTAAAAAGGCATTTCAATGGTTCTAACGAGTATGTTGAAAGAAACCCTGTGGCGCCTGTAAATTTGTAATATAATTACGGTCAGTAAAAATACTTGTTGCATACACGGCGCCAAAAGGCCACGAAGGCGACCTCATGTATTTGTCTTGAGTGTCCAAAATTAAGCAATAACACAACGAACGTTAAATATAAAAGTACGATAAATGTTTTGATAAGGAACAAATTGCGACCGCAACCTTTTCGCAAAGGAGACATTTTTTTATGATAAAAATCATTCGCAAACATTGCCAAATTCGAAACTCACGAGTTTGATATAAACATAACTGAGTAAGATGAATCAGCACTACACATACTGATATGTAAATGTCAAAATGTGTTTAGGGGTATTTATATGTTCTTTCTCCACAGCCTGGAAAAGTTACTTTCAAATATTTATATATATTATGGGATAATGTTAGATATTGTCTTAGAATATCATAACGACGTTCGGTATGTGGTTAAGACATGTAATTATTTGGTAGACCGTCACAAAGCAAAGGCAAGTTTCAGAAATGACAAACGTTCCCATTTTCTTCATTATTTGGCCACGGAATCTCAAAAAAGCATTTAATCGAAAATGCCCCAATTATCACTTAATATTTTAAGATCTATACTTGAAAGATATGCCGTTTATCTTTGAAATGTCATCAGTACAATGTGCGGCTTTATCCTAAGGATGCCGTGCAGCGAACTTCTGCCGTTGGTAGTAGTAGTGTATCGACTGATTATTATCTATCTGTCTACATTGCGCTGTACTTTATATTCCAAATATTATACGCATCTACTACAAGAGTAATAAACTTAACTATGATTTACAAATATTAAGATTTAGATATTTGTCATCAATTTTTGTAACTTGTCATATACATCCTGTGTACATTCAGACCCTACATTTTCTCTATAAGACCGTCTTTGTTCTTCTTCTAATTCTTTGCCTATACGAATCCCTTCTTCAATGTTCGTGGACTTTTTATTTACATATGGTAGACGTACTACAGTCTCACCTGCTCTAAAACCACGCCTTACACATTGCAGAAATGGTGTGTCGTAAACAAGCAAACGGCTCGCCTTTACGTGGCCCCCGAGCAATAAACTTTGACGCACCCTTTCTTTAAAGTATCGCTTTCGAGATATTAAATATGTGCGACGAAGTTACTCATAGGAGGAAACTCCTTAGAATATTTTATGTATTGGTGAATCACTACTTTGTTATGTGCATGTCATAATTATACGCTAAGATAAACTTTCTTTCATATAAAGCCGTATTTTACAGGCAGAGCTTTGTTTTACGATCTATATCAATATGTAGATTTGACAGTTAGTTTGTTTGTTGTTCTTGCACGACCTTAGGTATGAATAAATTTCGTAAATATGTATATTCGATTCCGGCGTTGAAAATGAAACTTTGTATCCCATTTTATTTAGAAGTACACGTCAGATACAGATTTAAAAGCTAAGACAGTTAAGCCGTAGAGTCTAGTCTTTTAATTTTTATTTCATTTACTAAAAACTAATTGAATGTATAATGAATAGTCAGGCAATGATGTTATGAGGAGGGCTGGTGTAAATATTTTGACTATTATTGGTCTCTCTTTTTGAGGAGTACGAATGGTATAATCTTCTTGTTTGTGCAAAGCAGATTGTATGATTTCGCAGATCGATGATCGGGTGTGTAATTAGCGATGCATGCCTTCATGAATAGATTCATGGCAAAGTTTGTATTGGACTACACGCATATTAAAAGGGTACCTAGAAGCAACGAATTTCAATGCTCGAGACACGTAATAAAAAAGTAAAGACTGTATGTAGAAGAAGGTTTTATGGTGAAAATATAGGGCTTGAATGTTAAATTAACGTTTAATAATCGTAACGTGCGCAACATCGTAGCAACCACCGCTGTGGCACCAGCGACCCATAAACCAAATGCCACAGGCGACCGGGACCGGTTTTCGACACGAGACGATCCCTAAAGGCTATAAAGTTGCAGTAATGAAATTTTGAACAAAATTTTACGGTTTTGCTAGAGACCAGAATTTAATTATTAGGCACCTACAGCTAGACTTGATAAATACGCCGTAAGTATACCAAGACTAACGTAAGACGTTAATGTACGTTTTTCAAAAAGAGTTATTTTGTGTACCGTGGAATGTTTGGGATGAGCTTTCAGCCGAGGTTTTCTCACAGCGCTATAATATTAAGATTTTTTAAATATGATGTCATAAACATTCTTCGAGACCGGCAGCGCTTTGGTAATTTCTCTGGTGTAGCAAACGTCCATAGGCGACGATAACTGCTCTCCATGATGTGGATTATCAGCCTGCCTTCTGGGCTCCAGCTACAAAAAGGAAGCTGGGGCACTTCTTATAAAACATGAGTCTTATCGACAGCATATAATATGTAAACTACGCTAATGCCGTCTGTCTACGTCTTACCAGCTAAATTTCAAAGTTGGTGTAGATCGTCTACCTCATACAAGTAAACTGTTGAAAACACCAACTTACCTGAAAAGTAAAGAAACATTTGTTTAATACTAAATAAAAAAAGTCTTAGTTATACTAGTTTCCGAAACACTAGCTTAATATCTATCTCGAGAATTAGGGACTTCACCATTATTTGCTAAAACTGGTAGAAGGTTTATTATGTTTATTAAATATACCAAGATTGGGACACGTGCATATTTATCTATTAGCAAAGATTGATCTTTTTTTTTTTTTATTGCAGGAGTTCAGCAGACAGGCAGACGGCCCACTTGATGGACAGCGGTTACCATCGCCTATGGACATTTGCAACACCAAAGGTGCTACGAATGCGCTGCTGCTCTCTTTAGGGAGCCTGGAACCTGGTCACTAATGCCGGAACACAACTCAAGGTTGTTATGGCGACATACTCTAGACCAGGGGTGGTAGCCATCCAGTCGGGCAAATGCCCTACCACCTGGCTGTGGGTTGTTTTGTCGCCTCTTACGACAGGCCGCCGGGCCGCAGGAAATTGTATTCTTTCTCCGTTCCTGCACGGATTAATCATAGTACAACACAAAATATACCTACATGCTTTGCTCTAATCATATTAATATTTTTGTTTTTATTATATTTCTCTTTAGGTATTAACCATTTGCATTCACCATTCACCAGCAAGTAACACAAGGGAACTCTGATTTATACACATTTCCATTAGCCAGTTAACTTGCGAAGTCCTTATTTTCTTTTGAACAGCCATCCTCCAACTAGTCGACTTATTCCTTAATTAGCGAATTTCTGTCCCAATGATAATAAAGGCTTGCCTCGCCAATTTTGCAAGTTAACTGACTTCTTAACTAATGCAAGTGTAAATCTGAATTAAGCTTTATAGAGATAGATTAACGCAAATGACTAACAAATGTCACCCAACTAGTTCAACAATACAAAAATAAAACAAAATGTGGTATTTCATGCCAAATTGAATCGTATTCGCATACAAGACACTGCATAAATTTTCATAATTCAATACTCACAAGTACTCACAACGGTCAATCATTGCCCTTTCATTTCTCTTAAAATGGTCACATCACGACCACAATTCAAACCATACATCATACATACATGTCATTTCATAACGTTAAACGGCTAAATTCGTCGAATTGTGTGTCAGCGAGTATCTAACCAAGCGAGTAGTCCATATGTCGTTGCCATATACGGGCTGGTTATAGCTCGCCATATGCCGTTTGGCAGTAACTAAGATTTAATGTATGTGGTCGACTAGAAATAAACAAACCAGTGTAGACATTCAATGGCGTATAAGTTAATATCTTACTATTGAGCAGGAAGGTTATGCGGACCGTTTACTCCTCCACCATCAGCATATCAATCTATATCAATGAATCATATCCGTGCAGAAACAGCGAAAGAATACAGCATACACAACATCTCTGCAGCCGTCGTAAGAGGCGCGGCAATGCCAACCACAGCTTGGTGGCAGGGCATAAAATATAGATATTTATAACTGTTACTACTAGCAATGTAAGAATATACAAATCGGTTCATATAAAAAGCCCGGAGAGGATAAACATATAAATATTCAATGAACTCCACTTAATAGTGGACGGATACTGTAATTGTGACATAACTTTCAGAACTATGATAATTTAATGGAAGACTTATGGTAGATATAGATTAGATCAGAGAACCTAAAGCGTTTAGCGTAGTCGTTTTCAAATATTCGTATTCCGAAATAACAAGTACCAAAATAAAGTGGAGCTTTCTTACACCGGTGTATCTAAACACTTATAACAATGTCACTAAACATTTCTCTAAAAATGGCCGCTTTAGGTAAAGACCTAGATACTACTAAAGATACTTAGACAAATTACTAAAGAGTAATTTGTCTAAGTAGTACACATCTTGCTCTATTAGTGAAAGAATCTTGCTCTATAAATCAAAGGCATGTTCCTCTAACCTAACTTTGAAGTTTTAATGACCAAAGTTTACAACATCATGTAGGTTTAAATTCAACAACAATAATTAATATAATGCCAGCCAAAGGACTATAGAATGTAAGAAGTAACAAAGGCACCATCAAAATAGACAAACAAACCAATAAACCCAAATCGCTAAGTCAGTAGCAATAAATAGCGCCATAAATGGGCAAAAAATAAATAAGACCCCGTAATTCTCGCGTAAAACAATAAAAGAACGAGTTAACGCAGTAATAGTGTAACGTATCGGCTGCGGTTATTGCGTAACCCTGTGCTGCCGTAAATGGTGAACTCGGCTCGGCAGCCGGACCTTCGCGAAGTGGGTCGACATTAATGCCATCTGGTCGGGCGGGACAGGGCGAGATGTAACCCATTATCAAGTAACGCAGGGCTGCCCACTCGGCCCTTTACTACTTCTCATCTTTAAAATTTTATGAACGCCAACCAAATTACAAAATTTTATTGTAGGAGTTCAGCAGACAGGCAGACGGCCCATTTGATGGAAAGCGGTTACCATCGCCTATGGACATTTGCAACACCAAAAGTGCTACAAATGCGCTGCTGATCTCTTAAGGGAAACTGGAACCTAGCCACTAATACCGGAACACAACTCAAGGTTGTTATGGCGACCTACTTTAGACCAGGGGTGGTAGCTATCCAGTCAGGCAAATGCCCTACCACCTGGCAATTAATGGTAAGGTGAGAAATGAGTACCTATTTATTATACATAAGGGTTTATCGTAACCCGTTAGGAAGAAGATTAAGGTGGTATGGATAAGTAAAAAGTAATGAGAATGGATGAAATTTGTGTGACAAAAAGTATGAGAGTTTAGTTAATAACTTTATAAACTGCACTACATGCCTAAGATTCATGGTTTACATTGAGATGCGTCAAAATTGCTGAGCACTGCGCACTCTATCTCAGAAACTGTTGAATGTATAGAAATTGTTCATAACAAAACTGTAGAGGATTTTATACTCTACAAACCATGAAATTTCTTAAATTTTGGCGACTAGTATACATAATTAAAACTTGTTTTATCTGATTTCAGTCTATCTATGATCACGGAAGCTGTACTTAAAATCGTTGAATCGTAGTTTCAATCATCTCTACAACTCTCATAATACATGCGAATATCTTTAAACGAATAGTGTCCCAAATGTTTACAAATAAATTTTTCCGGCCCTTTGACTTTAAATCTCAAGACGCCGAGACGAGATCTTATGAGATTAAGATTTTAACAAGTTTATAGCCCATTGGCTATTCATTCATTTGACTGGAGTATTAATGATGATGATACTGATAAATAGATTCTCTAACTGGGCCTCGAGCCTGTAGCTCAAATTGGCACCTGAAATCGAATTGGAATCTTAACATTTCACGGTTTTGGTTCTGTAAATCATTTCAGCTCACATTGAATCAATCTTGGTTTAACTGACACATTTAATGTCGATTCTAAAAACATATACTTGACCATCTGTCAGTCGAATGGATTTTGACTGGCGCTGGCATTGTATTTTTTGTGAATGTTACAGGCTTGGGGGCTAGAACGCATGAAATGATCTACGTGTGAGACAGCCCTGGTTAGTTCGTAATCAGACGGTAACGGTAAACTGGTACGCTGCGCCCGCGCCGCGCCGGCCGGTGTGAAAGAGGCCCATTGTCGCGTAATTAAAATTCTGATGAGCCACGCACGCTGACATCGCACGATCCCTGTTCTTGCTTTTTAATGGCCAATAACGTTCAAATAGTCATATGTTCAAATCTGGTATGTAGGACTTCAAGGACGAGTTTTATTTTATTTATGAACTATTATAATTCGTTGCTTAATAATTACTGGGAAGGAAGAAACTCCTGTCATAATGATATTCTGTATCATAACTTATAAGTAAAATATGTACACGAACTTTTCATCTGTCAGTTTAGATGCAGCAACCAAAGTGATCTGTTTAAACATAAAACTGAATCATTCAATGTCATTGAAGATCGTCGTATCCGTTGTTTTGTGGCTTTCAACGAATTTGAACCTATTTGACAAAAACATAATATAATATTAGGTTTAGTCGACAGTATAACAAGCTCATAATTCTTCGTAGCGATTAATCGGTGTTTATACATAGTTAAATATAGGTGCTAGTCCAAAATTGTAGAAATCTTTTTGCTTTTTTTGAGGGGATGTGTGGATACGTCAACCTTATAATTGGCTTACTCTACTTAAAGAATATTAATAAGAAGGTATTCATTAATTACGGGCTCCTTATTTTTTATCTGGTACCCACCCTATCGAAGATCCCTAATTCCTTTGTAGGCTATATTGTCAGTTGTTGGGTATTGAAAGTTAACTTTCTTCTACCCACATCATCTGTCATGCGATGGCACACCACAAATAAACGATCTCTCATACATTCCACCCATCTCTCACGTATAAGAAGATCTTACTATGCACGTAATACGATAGCCCTAGGCGATGTTCAACTTGCCTATTAAGCATATCACGCGACCTTCCAACGCGGCGCATTTCCTGCAAACTTCCATTGTATAACTACTGTAGTAACTGCGATGACATCATTTCACACGATACTCATAGTAATGCACAATGCATTTTAATAAGAAGCACATGGTTTCAATTTCTTTCTTGGACAGGCGATATAATTTTTCTACAACTTAAAACGTTCTTCATACGATAATAATCACTATCTAAAAATCTATGCATTTTTGTAAGTTTTGTACTAAAATAGTTTTACAGTACAAAACTCACAAAAATGCATACTTCAACTTAAAAATTTGGGCTTTGAGATAGTAATTCAATTTATTTCTAGATGCGTTATCTATCATAAAAATATTATTTTATACACATTGAAAAAAAAAGAGATATAACAATGTTTATTAATTCGAATTTTATTGTATTTCTAACGCCATCTGTCAAAAATTTTAAACCAGTAAAACGTGTAATATAAAATATATTAAAAACTCATATATGTTAAACTGTAGGAAACAAGAAAAAATACGTATAAAGAATTTTGATTGGATAAAATAAAAAAGAATGAAAATAATTTTTCGTATGAATTATTTTCATTTTTATATAAAAAACTAGCTGTCCCGGCAGACGTCGTCCTGCCCGGTAAAAAATAGGGGTTGATCGTAGAGGGTTGAAAATCTAGGGTTGTATGTATTTTTGTATGTTGTATCATAAAAAAATATAAATTAAAAATTTTGTCTAAAAAATAAAAAAAAATTAGGGGTGGACTACCCCTAACATTTAGGGGGATGAAAAATAGATGTTGGCCGATTCTCATAGATACCGGATAAGCACAAAAAATTTCATCAAAATCGGTCAAGCCGTTTCGGAGGAGTATGGCAACGAAAACTGTGACACGAGAATTTTATATATTAGATTTTTTAAACTGTCTTAGAAATTATTACTAGATAGAAAACTTCGCGATCCCTCCTAAGGCACCGATTTTTGCTATTAAGTATAAAACAAATTCGATTTCCGCGTCCGTCTATATATCCGTTAACTCCCCCTAAACCACCCAACAGATCTTCAAACGGTTTTCACCATTAGTTAAATAATTTTCACTAAGTTTTATACAGTGAAACCTTTTTATAATGAATCTCAATATAACGATTTTCTCGTATAAAGTATTCTACAAATCCGTCTAACGAGAATTCATGTTTCCACAGGTAACCTGTAACGGTGAACCAATATATTTATATCAGTCACAGGTTCAACACAACTATTCCTTTATGTAACAATCTAGGAATTTAAACTTTCATGATAAATTAATGTTTAGTGTTTGTTGTAAGGAAAATAAACATTAAAGTGCGTTCATTACATCATATTTTACTTTTATTAAATAATCTTAAACCAAACTAACCTCCATATAACAAACTTCAATGCAACAAATGTCTTAGTATAACGAATCTATACAGATAAACAAAATTGAAGTGTCTGTTTGCAATGTCAAAAAAAACAGCTTTTTACTAAACGCATATGAAAGTATACACGGTACTTATACGAATAAACCAATTTTTTTTTTTGTCAGTCTGTCTGGATGTTCCGGCTAATCTCTGAAACGACTGGACCGATTAGGCCAGGCCTTTCACTGGCAAATAGCTGATGCTATAAGAGCAACGCTATTTTCATTTTAGAATAAATAATTGAAGGGCCCACGCGCACGTTTTTTACAATTAATAATTCGTGTAGGCATAAAACACAACTCCGCCAAATCGGATAATTAGCGAACGCCCTCTAAACTGAAGGGATGACACCTAAACGTGTTTGAGTGCATTTTGAACGCCTTACAACCCATTAACATCTTTAGGCTAAAAGACACAAGACCTATAATATCAAACTAATTCATAATGACAGGTCAAGATACTGCGAGAGCGTTAAGCTAACCACCCGCGTCGTTCTCATTTGAAATTCGCTTATACAGTTTTATTTTCTTAAGTGCACATTATAAACGGACAAGCTGTTGTTTCTCCACTGTATTTTATGTCATCAATATGAATTTAACAATAAATAATTATATTTTTTGCTACTACCCGCGCGCAGGTTTACCGATAGCCTCATGATGTCACGGGTCGATGGTCAGTATGGTTGACAAAAAAGGTTACATAAATAATTGTTGCAATAAATTTATTATTGTATATACTTTACATAAGTATAAACAATAATAGTAAGTAGTCAACGGCAAACGTTTTGCGCGCGTCTCATACTCAGTCTCCTCTAACACAATTCTCAATCATCAGGAAACTATTAATACCTAAGCAGTATGTCAAAAAAGAAAACTTTATTTGCATTTAATACTAAATTATATTATACATACATAACTTCACGCCAGGTCCCTTGCGGGGTGGGCACGAACAACAGAGCGCCATTTAGGCTTATTCTTACACACTTCACTTGCTTCTTTGACATTTATAGCTCTTGTCATGCACGCTCGTCTGTTCTTAAGGCTCCTGGCATCACCTTCTGCTAGTACATGATCAATTTGATCATGGAAGGTGTGTCGTGGCCTTCCGCGACTTCTGTTTTATTTATTAATATATTTAATTATATTATATTTCTATACAAATTGAAAGATGAAAGAAAAGACACAGAATCTCCCCAGTATCGCAGTTAATTCACTTGTAACAAATGTAAATCAAGCTGAAATGAACTTGCAAGTCGACATTTAATAGTCGATAATTAAAAGTTCTCATTTCTAACCCTTTTAATACCTAACCAGTCTTATTCAGTAAATAGGAGGTACTACTACATATTGCTATTCCGGCGCCACCCTCGATCGTCTAGTACTTTACGAGCTACCCGTCTAGGCGGGGACTAACACATCGTTATACAACAGACTGGAAAATTACAACCATAAATATTATTATAAAACTTATTATAATAATAAATAATAAAAACATGTAAAGGTGTAAACATGGAAAGACAGAAAAACAGAAAAGACAATAAAGTTTTATTTTATTTTATTTCAGGAGTTCTGCAGATAGGTAGACGGTCCGTTTGATGGAAAGCGGTTGTCATCGCCTATGGATATTTGCAACACCAAAGGTGCTACATATGCGTTGCTGCTCTCTTAAGAGAGTCTGGAACCTGGTCACTAATGCTGGAACACAACTCAAGATTATTTAATATATAAAAAAACTACTATCATAATATCGTAAAATTATAAAATTACTATATCTACATTTATTTATTTAGTGATGGAAAACCTACACATTAATAAATCTTTGAAATTGATGCAGAAAGCCAATTACAGGTTTTCGCGAATATAAACTTGATTATGTAACACGCAGACACAACTACAGTACATTATAAAACTTGTCATAAAAAAAATTATGGCTTAAACACCGCTTGGCTCCCTAAATCCTAAGGGCCGCTTGCATAACGATCGCCTTTAAATAAAATTATATAATCATATTAAACTGCCTAAATACGTTTTACACAAAACGTATTGACAGTTCTTTAAACATATTTAGCGGCAAAGTTTGCGTTGTGCAACACGCTAATTGTATTTAAGGGTGTAAAATACGTTTTGTGTTTCTTAAATAAATTTAAGCAACCACATGCAAGTGGCCGTTATTGGCCCATTATGCTGCTTGCTTATATTATTTAAATAGTTGCTTGCTCGAACTAGAAATGCGTTCTGCCTATAGTTAGTAGAACTAAAAGGTATGTCTGGTGACACATTGTTACGTATAGATTTGGGCGGAACGTAATAGTTGATTTTACTTAACAGATCTGAACAATCTATATCATCATATTGAAACTAAATATGAAAACAACAGCTGAAATATACTATATGAATGATGGAGTACACGATACAATTATTCTCATATTTCTTGTTTTTTGTTCGTGTATTCACGTAAAAACTATTTAGCCGATTTCGATGCAATTCTCGCTGATTGATAGAAAAGTTTCTGACTTAATATATATTATACTTTATATCCCGAAAATCTAGTAACATTTTCTTAGGAGCGGTTTTAAGTGTTTAGGACGCAACAAAATTACCTTATTCTAACACAATTTAACTAAAACGCTGCGATACTTTGTACACCGAATTGCCAAAAAAATTGAAGTCATATATATATATCATGACATTTTACAATGTATATATAACTATATAATGTACTAGCTGTCCCGGCAAACGTCGTCCTGCCCTAAAAAATAGGGGTTGATCGTAGAGGGTTGAAAATTTAGGGTTGTATGTATTTTTTAATGCTGTATCATAAAAAAATAGAAATTAAAAATTTTGTCTAAAAAATAAAAATAAAAATTTAGGGGTGGACTACCCCTAACATTTAGGGGGATGAAAAATAGATGTTGCCCTATTCTCAGTCCAACCTAATATGCACACAAAGTTTCATGAGAATCGGTCAAGCAGTTTCGGAGGAGTATGGCAACGAAAACTGTGACACGAGAATTTTATATATTAGAAGATATTGTACCATGTTTATGCAAATAAATTGATTGATTGATTGAGAAAACTTGATATCGATCCGCACCCATCCAAATATTGATCTAAACGAATATCTGGTGAATATATCTCTTAATAAGTTATTATTTTTCACCAACACTAAATGACCGACAGACAGTTAGTCATGAATTATTTTAAACATATCAAAGCAAGCATCGACCATGTCTAGAAACAGTCCATGCGTTGGCACACAACCGCTCCATTCATAACATTACCATTATAATATCAATATGACTAAAACGCATTAAAATCGTGATACACGTACAAGGGCAAATTCCTATAACGAGGACTTCGTTAAGTATTTTATAATAGACAATAGAACACAGTAGAACAAGGCCTATATTAATGTACTAGCTTCTGCCCGCGTGAAAAGTTTTTAACTATCCCCCGGGCACTCAAATTTTTCGGGATCAAAAGTATCCTATATGTTGACCATACAAAATTGAAATCGGCCCAGTCGTTTCGGATTAGCCGATACAAACAGACAGACAAACAGAGAAACAAAATTTCTGAAAATATCTTATTAATTCTATTTTACTTCTTACGGGATGTAAGACCTGATTCGATTTTTAGCATTTTTTTTCATTGTACAGAAATTCGACCTCTACAATTTTATTATATACGTATAGATTAAGTTTGATTTGCGTTTCAATCCAAACCAGCGCGATATTTCACAAAGTCTCTACTGACTGAGGTGTGGTTTCCCCAATTTGTCGTTTTGTCAGACATATAAAAAAATGCTATATGTCTGTGACACTATATAACAGGATAAATAAAAAAATCAATGTACATGGACTCACTAGTCGGGAAGTTAAAATTAAACTTAAAAACTGGCTACTTAGCCTTGACTACGCTACCACCGAAGCACTGTTTTAATCTATTTAATAGTAACCGTACCGTACATATATAATTACACACATACACACACATACACATACACAACACACACACAACACACACACACATACACACACACACCACACATACGATGTGCACGCGGGCGCGCGCTCACGTGCATCTACACAACACGCTTACTCATTAGATATAAACACTCTGTTACCGATCTGTATTTGTTTGTGTTTAAAACTACATACTAATGTGAGAGGGCACTGATTCCCGAAACACAGGCTACATGCCTAGCTCGGGAGTTAGGGACTTCCATATGTTATTGTATCACATTTTTTGGCAATAAAGATTATTATTATTATATTATTATTATTATTATAAAATTACCAGACCGCCGCCATTGTGAGACACATTTTAGTGATTAAATTGAAGTGAATTTACATAAAATAAACAATCTCACAACCTGATAACTTACTTGTAAAACGAATCATTTTGGGGACATGGCCTGTTTATATAGTGGGAAAGTAGAATATTCTTACGACTTTGTCAAAACATATTTTTATTACCTGTCGGCATTTGAACTGATTTATGATCGCCTTATATTGTTTACTTTGTGTTTACAATTTGTGATTAGAAAACAGCCCATTGTTGTATTGCAGTCTTTTATGGCAGTCATTAGCCAGGTGTGTCGGATTAAAGTCGACTCAGATACGAGGACATTGCAGTTGTGCAATATAAAACGATGATCTGATGGAGGGGTGGGAGGCAGTCGAGCGATAACCACGAGCGAAACAAGACGTGTGTACTACAATCGGGAATGTTTTAGTGATGGACTTTGTGCGTTTTATGGAATTACGGCCTTCTGCATTACGTTTGCACTTGTTGTGTTCGGTTCTAATAAACTCTATACTAATTCTAACGGCACTTTAAGTCGAGTCTCGGGGCTCGTAACAATATAATAACAATTTATAATGTTTATGTTACAGTAAGATATCATATGAAACATTTATAGGTTATACCAAAGGGAATTGTTGCCTCATGTCAGTGACGTGGCAATAGTAGACAATCGCTGTATCCGATCATAATCGATACACGTTGTTATGCGCAATATACATACAAACATGTTACAATATAGACAAGTATGAGTTATATTTTTGAAGTGATAACTTCTTATGGGAGGGTAAACCGCTAAGTTACGTAACGCGTTACGACGCGAGTCTTTCTGGCTTCCCTTTCTCTCACGCATACGTCAGCGGTAGGCAGGCTCCTCCTCTCTCACTCTAACCCACTAGCTAGCCGTATTTCGCAAAGTATAACCTAAGCTTTTCTCAAGTTAAACAATTTCAATATTAAATAGTAATAGTACTTACTATCGGGCGTCCCAAGACGCACACGTTTTTTCATTTTGTTTTAGTTTTTTTAGTTAGTTTATTAGTTTTAGTTTGTTTTGTAAATTATAATATATACCTACATAGAATAAACATTTATAAAATTATAAAGTTAACAAAGTATTTATTTTGTTGACTTTATAATTTTTAAATGTTTATTCTATGTAGGTATATATGTATTATAATTTACAAATTAAATGGCTTTTAAATTAAATTCATCAAAATATTCGGGTAGTATAAGTATTACGGCAAAAGGAAGGTATGCACTAAAAATCAGCGTTGTGTCGGATCTTATGTCGGCACAACAATAAGCCGAGTGCAAGCAAACCTTGTTTGCTAAAAATGCGGCGTACAAATTCTCAAAATATTTTTAAGATAAATGTAAGCAATGTAAGTACGTCGCCATTTCTTCCATTTTTTCTTTCTTTCTTTCTTTGATTGCCTCCAATTTTCACCTCACACAGGCAAACTTTTATGTCTACCCAAAATATTCTGATCCCAAAGAAAAAATTTTGTGGGGAAAATCTGCAATCTGAAGAAACTGAACTGAGACTCAGTACTCGTCGAGATAAATTATTGAGACTTACAAGGACAGACGTACGGACGAACGTACGGATATAATAAAGGTCCTTGTTAAAATACCTACAAAAACAAGCCGAAAATCATATCAATTGACGGATGAAACAGACCTCCAAAACCTCTTAAACAATAAGGATTTTCTACTTCTACCACTGCTATCAGTCTACGTATACAAACATCCGGTCATCCACATTTATACCACAGGAATGAGAGACTCCAGCCCCCGATATCAGCGTGCCAAAATCCTCGTAAAACAAACAATAAGTCATAATGTACTCGAATGTAAACGTGGCAACGGGCATCATCGTGTGATGATAAAAAACGATATTACATCATCGACCTATGCCTAAAATAACTGATGATATACTGGATATTGACACATACTATATCGTTTTATTTTTATATGGGAGGCAGAGATTTATGAAAGACTATAGACGGTAATATATTTTTTTAATTGATTGTTCAATATGCTTACAATCATATACATTAGAAATACATTTGACTATGACACAGAAACCTCATAGGTTTATTCGTGCCACAGAGAGTCTTGTACACAATATTGTTATATCACAAATAGGTGCAGAGGCGAGTAATTCTTATCATTATACTAGTGTATGGTTCTCATTTTAGTCCCAGGTCTGCACACGTGAGCTTGATGGTCCGCTTTGGGAATCAATATAGAATCTTTTCAGATTATATTTGGTCGATTTATGGTTGTTTCTGTACTTTGATCGCAGGTCCCCTGGGAGATCATTTACAATGATTGGTATTGTACATTCCTCGCGCTTTATCCCATACACGTTATGATCTATGATTAAGATCGGTGATACTCATTTGCAGGGAGACAGCAATTTACATCAAATGGCATTCGTTTTTCTTTCACTTTCTCCCAATTGTATGAACTAGGCACAAAATGTCTTTTCCTTCTATACTCCTCTATTCTCCATCTGTTGGTCTGTCTTTACATTTGTATCCCGCAACCTTCCAGATTAACATGACTGAGATTAACATTTAACAGTTTGTTTCGATCGAGAAATGGCTAGAAACATATAATTTTTACATGAATCCATGAATGAAGGATGATCTAATACACCTTTGCTGAATGAGATTTATATTTCAAAATAAATTTAGAAATGCTATTATTAGGTAAATAGACCAATGGTGCACTGTAAGATGAAAATACTGGTTTGCATTGCTGTTTCATGTGCCTCCATTTTACCAGGTAGTAGGGAATTTTCCCGACTGGATAGATACCACCCCTGGTCTAGAGCAGTGGTTCCCAAACTTATTTTGTATACCGCCCACTTTGAGAATAAATTATTTTTTAACGCCCCCTTTTTTTTCACCTACTTAAAAAACACTATAACGTCAAATTAAATTATTGAGAGCTGCATAAGCGGAGAAACATTAATTCTAAACGAGACTTTTACTATAGCCCGCAAGAGTAACTCGAGATCGAAGCGCAGTACGTAGTACACAACGGCGCTGAGGTCTCAAGGTAACTCTTTTAGTGGTACACCTGCCAATGCCTATTTTTTTTTCTGGGACTCCAACCGCCCCCTTTTAGGTCTGCAGCGCCCACAATGGGGCGTTATCGCCCACTTTGGGAACCACTGGTCTAGAGTATGCCGCCATTACAACTTTGAATCGTGTTCAGTGGCCTGGTTCCAGTTTCTCCTTTAAGGCCGCCAGCCAATAAGTAGCACCTCTGGCATTGCTATTGTCTATAGGCGCTGGTAACCACTTTCCATCACAGTTGGGCCGTCAGCCTATCTGCTGTGCTTCCGCAATAAATACAATAATTAGGAACGCATTTCAGAAGTACCTAGTTTTAAAACAAGTAAGAGTTGTAAGACCCGCATACAAAATACGACAAACCCGCATTGTAGATAGCTAAAGATTCTTTAGATGTCCGCAGACATTTGACATTTTTAAACTCTACAAAATATTACATGACAGGACATTACTATAAAGAAAAATATATTCATAGGATACGCATATAGAAAATTAAGTGCTAAATGCCTCATATCTTCATACATATACCATGATTACTCTAAATCAGGTCCATGATCATATTTCTAGATAATTAGAGCAATTAGTTTTTTAGGTGGCTACGCGGTTGTTTTTTTTTGTGCCACTGTTTTAATTTGTCGCGATAGTACAGCAGACAGGATGAGGGCCCTGATGGAAAGCGGTTACCGTCAATTTGCATTAGAGATGCCAAGAACAGTGTTTTGGTCGAATACTGAATATTCGGCGACGTTCTCAGCCGAAGCGCCAAATATTCGGCTACCGAATTTTTGTCAGTGTTATTTTAACTTTAACAATAAACAAAAGAGTATATATGCACGTGTGTGTCAAATACATGGTAGCGTGTGCAATGTTTTTTTGATTGATTTAATGTATGTTATATGCATAATTTCAAAATATTAGCATCCTGCACTCCTTCTCTATATAGACTATAAGTGTGCGAAATTTCATACTCCTCCGTCCGGGCAATTTTCATAAAAAGATGTACAGTTTTTGCTTGACGTATTAAATATAATGTTAAATATCATACGGAAGACATCATACAGATCTCTATATTTGTAACCTATTTTTTATATTATCTACAAACGTTCTGACATTTACAAACCGATAATTAGTGAACAGCGCTTCATTCGGCACACGATCTGGTTGTCGGATGCCAAAACCAATATTATTGTTCCCATTGCACACGTCATAACAATATTTCCATATGACCGAATTATTACCGCTTTGAGTTATTCAAAATGATTTGTTAACGAAGTACTAGTTGTTTAGTGAACATTATTTTCGTTTTCTAAATGGAATATCATCGGATAATATACTAGTAGTATCTCTAATACTACTAGTATATTATCCGTACCACGCTATTTTGTTTCATCTTTTGCCAATCATTTGGGGTCGACACAAATACCTTTTACGTCCTCTACCACAACACAAATCACATGTCGCCCATCACTCGTACGTATATACGTATGTACAATGTAGATGTACATCACCCCTTTTTACGAAAAATGCGCGGACGGAGGAGTATGAAATTTTGCACACTTAGGGCCTTACTTATAATAATCTCGTTGAGAAAGGATTAACCATATCTTAAGTAAGTAATTTAATAATACCCTGGTGATTTTATATTGTTTGATTTTATAAAACTTTTAGCATTTCCTTTAAAAATTAGCACTTTAACTACGGCAGCGCCACCAATTTAATACCTTCTGCCGTTACTTTACTACCTCTTATCCTTAAGAGGAGTTTATAGGTAAGATTTTCACAAATCGGTTGCTGAGCAGTTTCTTAAAATTTAACAAACGATTATAAGTAAGGCCATTATAGTTTATATAGAGAAGGAGTGCAGAATGCTAATATTTTTTTAAATTATGCATCAAAAATATATTAATTAAAAAAAATACACACACTACCATGTAATATTGTCCTTAGTTTAGGGTTTGTTTTTGGGTTTTTAGGTTGCCTGGAAGAGATCGTTTTAACTTATTGTTTTTGTTTAACATTTAATGTACCTACCTAGTTTTAAGACCGTAGTTTCAATTTTTGGTGAACAATATAGTGTTTTCATTCATTCATACCATGTATTTGACACACATACGCATATATACCCTTTTGTTTATTATTAAAGTCAAATTAACAGTGTAGCCTTGGCGAAATCTGTGATAATAGAACTTATTCTTTGACAATAGAGCCTTGATAATGTTCAAACTTATAATTTAAATTAATGGTCGAATTTCACTTTAAACTTTCATCTCACAGTTTTCATCACACTTTCGGGATATGAAAGCGTAACAGCCAGAGTTACTTTCGCATTTATAATATTAATAGGGATGGACTGCTGTTCAGACAGACAAACTTTACCCCACCTACCCGTAATACGCAAGTTTCATAGCCACGTTCGACGATACTGCGCTTCCACCCTCTCGATCGCCTTCTCACCCCGGTCTACCCTTTACTTATGAGGGTGTGCAAAAGGCGCGGTGAATGCTCAGCGAAAAAATTGCTTAGCTCACAGGGGAAATTGCTTAGATCGTATTACTTGACAGATTGGAAGGGGTTTGTTGGCTTCTTATACACCTAAATACAACTATAGATTTTCCACCCAGTGAGGTAAACAGTATTTAAATAGATCCAGTTATACACAAATATACTTTTCATTTCTCTCATCTTCTCTCTCTCTCTCATCATCTGAATGTACTCTTGTAGTTGCCTAATCAAAGGGATGAAAGTAGAAATTTTCGTCCCTGTGAATTGATTCTCCCTGCTGTCAAAAATGTTGAAACTGCGAACCATAGATAATAGATGCGACTAAAGTCCCAAATTTTTTACAGCCATTGTTAAATTGCGCCACAAATTGTAATAAAAAAATATCAACAATTTTGTAACATAGTTTTATACTTATAAATTACTTTTCACTAAATTATTATTTAATTTAATATGTTTGAGCTAAGCATTATCATTAGTGTCAAAAACAACTGGCTGGTAGAATGCCGCAAAAAAAATTACTTGACGTTGCATATGTGACGTTGTGATAACGTTTCATCAGATTTAGATATGGATATAATGCCTGATTTTATTAAAGAAGTAGTTGTTTGTTTAACTATTTAATCAGTTTTTAATTTTTATCTACTTTCCTATTTTGGCGAAAATAGTGCATTAGAAAATCGGGCCTAAAGTAAGTTTTTTTTATGATAAATAGATTTGCGTCTGACAATGATCACTCGCAATGGTAGAAGAGGGTGCAGTCGAAGATGAAGCACGCTTTCCTAGATAACACCTATCGCAAATCGCAAAAAACCGACTATTTTTTTTTGTGCCTCGAGTGAAAATATGTTAGTTTTGGATGTTATAAGAACTCCCTCCAAAGAACAGGTCAAAAAAATAAATGGGGTCGCTCCAAATTTTTTAAGATTTACTAAAATCGCTAATTTCGCTATTTTTATTTGTTACGGTATAATTCTATAGACAAAAAGATAAGTTTCTGAAAGTTTCAGTACAAAATTTGAATTTGTAAAGGACCCTTTTTCTTCTATTTTTCCGACATCAAAAATTAACAGACTTGGAGCAATCAGGTCGAACAACCGCACACGGAATTGAATCCGATAGACTGGCAATCCGGTGTCGATGCTCTAAACCTCAAGTATTTCATATGTGAGAAGTGAATAGACCTCGGACTGTTCTTTCATGTCAGATATTCTTATCAGTTTGATAAGATAAATAACTGTTCCGTGCAGGAAAAGAAAAAGAATACCAATTCCTGCGTGTCGTTAGAGGCGACAAAACAACCCACAGCCATGTGTTAGGGTATTTGTTCGACTGGTTTAGAGTATGACGCCATAACAAACTTAAGTTGTGTTCGGGCATTAGTGGCCAGGTTCCAGCCTGCCTTTAGAGAGCGGCAGCACATTGATGTTATAAATGTCCATAGGCGATGGTAACCGCTTTCCATCATGTGGGCCGTCCGCCTGTCTGCTGAACTCATGCAATAAAAGTAAAAGATTCCACAGTTTATTTATGATTCTAGTTACCTATGTTGTTATTACAATCGTTATCTCTTATCAACAAATCGGTTATCGGCCGAGATATGGTAGACCCACTTTGTTGTTTGGTTACATTTATAGATGAGAATCAAATATAGCATTTCAGGAAGATACAGAAGGTTTTGTCTTATATTCAAATAACTTGGTTGTTTTCTTTTATTGCCTCAAGACAGTAAACAGGCAGACAGCCTTCTTGATGGAAAGTGGTTCCCGTCGTCTATTGTCGGACATTTGTATGTCTATCCAGCACGTGACTTTCATCCATCCTCAATAAATGCCCATACCACCCTGGTCTTCTTCGAAAACACTTCTTCAGTCACGGATGCAACTTTTAAAAATCCCTTTATGTACAGTCTCGGAATGAAAATGTTCGTCGTCTTCAAGTCGACTTCTGCATGAGTACAAGAAACAATACTGCAACATTTTAATAAATGTTACGTTTATAAAATATAGAAAAATATAAAAAAAAACCCCAATGTTCGCAATGACAGACGTTGCGATTAACAATAAGAAACGCAGAGGATATAATCACTACGCTTAACATAAACATTAAAACCAATAACGTTTTAATACACGTCTAAACAATCTTCGTAGACAATGCAGAAAATAAAACAGCTTATTCTGTCAAATAGTTAAATATAGTTAATTTTCTGTGGATCAGTCTGTCCTATGGCTTAGTTTGAGAAGGTAACATGTGCTCGCGGAACGTCAGACGAATCAATTTGCCACAACTGTACTCATTTCTCACCTTATCCAGTAATGTAACAGTCACCATACACACAATGTTTTCATCTGAGCTGAGTGGAGTCGATTTTGGGCCTTTATTGCCCCAACATATGAACCCAATTTTTGAGAGACCGTCACCGTCCTAAAAAGTATCGTGTGGATTTGTTTTATTCTATAGGAGATTGTAGACGTTTGTTACCAAATCTTACTTTTTTTTTTATTCAGCCAATGCATTTCTTAGGATCATTCTGAATCAATAACATCTGCTCTGACCAAAGAAAATAAGAAAACAATACAATAATTATTTCTAAATAACGAGCTACATAGAGCTTAATGACTTTTCTATGATAATTTCGTAGACAATTCGGTCGCTATAATTCGTCGGATCATTGTTTTACTAAGGCGTTAAGTTAATTATTATGATTTAATAGATATACATAATATCATACATATTTATATAATACCCGTTATACTGGTTAGAATAAAGAATTTTTAAGGTTTTGTACCATATTAGAAAAAACGATATAACAAGAAAAATGCAAGATAGGCAAGAAAATTAAAACAGCAAGAGATTTTGTTACAGAAATAATGTGAGTTGGCCGTTGAGTAATTAAATTTTAACCACCTTTAGAGGTATTTGCTCTAAGATGAGATGTTACTGTATTCAAACTCAGTTATTTATTAATTGTTCGTTACTCACAACACACCAGGCATAATGCTTAGCCTAGTCGATATAAATCGTGTTAGTTCATTTGCTGAATAAGAAAAATCTCTCAAACGAATTCCAGTTATTCTGAAAACGTGGTAGGTACACACACTTTATACAGCAACGAATAGCAAAAAGTGCAAAATCAACCAGCATTTCGAGAGTGAAAAGGACTAACAGTGAAGCTCGCCTAAGTACCAGGATGTCAGAACATCTGTGGAGGTTGAAACGTAACGTACATTATTCGCGTGGGCCGTCCTCCCTCCGCCCCCACCTTGGGGTCGATAACCGCCGCGGCCGTTTCGGCCGGCCGCGGCGGCGCGCCTCACCTTGACATTCATCTCGAGCACAACGCTTTGGCCAAACGTTGAAATTAAACGGCACAAATACACACGAAACTTCTAATCTACACCATTCTAAAGACCAGTACAACATTCTCAATTTAGCCGTGCTGTAATCTCTATGAATCGCTGCGATTTATGATTTCCTAGTAGCTTGAGTCCAGTTCAATAAAGAAATTGAATTAAAAGATGGAGGCTGGCTGCTGCTTGCTGGTTTTATTTGCAACCAAAAACGTTCAAGTGGTTCAAAAATAATACAATAATAGATATTTGTTGGTCCGTTGTTCCAAGTATTAATTTACACATGCTTTCGAAATAAGTTTTTTTTTTTATCTCGAAAGGAGAACAGTATCCACGGCGTAAGAAGTCGATGTTTAATCGAGTAGTCTTGAATTAATGAACCAATTGTTAGAATTTCGTATATAATATACTTTTAACAGCAGGCATGAATGTAAGATACTTTAATCCAAGGGAAAAAACAGAAGCAGCTTGGAATGCAAAAAGTAATCTGATCATGCAAATAGTTGCAAATAAAGACGATTAACAATGAGCATGTAATAATACATTAAATATACTACTAATACATGAAACATACTTTGAAATAGTTTATTTAACCTTCGCTTATCTGCCTTATTAGCTGCCACTTAGCTATAACAATGGAATCGCTTCATATAATATAATAGCTATAAATTAATCCGCTAGTTTAATCTGTTATAAGGTCAATACCCCTTACGTAAAACATTACGCAGATACAGTAGCTAGTACATAGTTTAGACGGAAATTCTTGCAGCAATTCAATCTTACTTTTGACTGCAAAACAAATTGTTTGTACGAGTCGGACTCGCATTTAAAAAACAATACCGATTTAAGAAATTTTATTTGATCGTTAGTTTTTTTTATTGCCGTAGTTTTAATAGAGGATTGGCTGACCGTTTTTACCGTTACCGTCGCCTATGGATATTATCACGAAAATACTACCGACCTCGAAGGAATTTTGTGGCACTTTTTCTTAAATGCTTTGGACAAACCTCGCCTGAGGGCTCATTTCAGTCTTAAAACACGATAGAGAAACGTTCTTGAGAAATCCACCGTACATGAAGGAGGGAAAGAAAAAGAGGTGAAAGTGCAGACGGTGACAAGCGGCGCAATAGTAGAAGGATGATAACACCATTCTAAACATTTTCTCAAAACATTTCGGGTTACGCAGACGGTAGAACAAATAATATTACATAAACTTGTTAAAATTGATAATTCGGTTCATACATTTTTTATTGCACGAGTTTAGCAAACAGGCATATGGCCCACCTGATGGAAAGCGGTTATCATCACCTATGGACACTTGCAAAACCAAAGTTGCTAAAAATGCACATGTATACAAAATGGTGGCACTGGCTCTCTCTTCAATTTATTAATCTTGAAAACACGTAAAGTCCCACGTTGTTGGGACCGAGAAGTTTACGAGAGCGAAGTTGCGAGAAAACAATGCTACCCCTACTTCTAAAACTCGCTAGGGTCAGTGCCCTTTAAATCATGTATATAAATAATTTGTACAAAAGGATGGGATTACTTCCTACAGCACAATAACGTTCCAAGCATTCACCTAAGGGCCAGCCTACGTACGGACTTGTCGCTGTGAGCGACATCTTAGTGCAACGCGACGGGCGACAGGGATAAATACATTAGGCTCCAATCAGACTATTATACCGTTGCCGGTTCAATCTCGCTCCGATCAAATCTCTGTCTACATTAATAGTCTGGAGTAAAAACAAAAGCGTAACTGGCAGTACATATAATGAGAGGACCGATGTCGCATCATCATAAAATATTCCTATCGACGAACCGATACCAGATCGATATCGGATCGAAACGAGAGCGATACATAGTGAGAATACTCTGATACTATGTTGTTTACATATTTGATCGGACCGACAACGGAGTGATATTGAACCGTGAATAGCATCACAGAGTGAATCGAGCCTAAAGGTGTATGACGCATGCCACGAGTCGTCGCGAGATGCCCAAATACTTCGTGTCGCTCGTCGTTGAGCCCGAGTCCGTGGCCAGGCCGTAAGTGAGTACAGCAGGCCAAAAACCGGACAATGCAAAAAAACCATTAAGAACACCATTGTTGCAAACATGGCATGACTCACAATGGGCTATACAGGCTCAAAATCGGTACACCATACGGTCATGGGCTTTGAGGAAAATTTGCACCTTGATGAGATCATGAGGTGGCCTCAATTAAGCAATAAGGAAGATGGTGTCGACATTTTAGTTCATCTATGTTGTTAACGGTGCCTTACTTTGGGAATTATATTCATATAGTGCATCGTTTCAGAGCCTGGGGTTCGCAGTCTGTTAAAAAAATTAGACCTATATACAAAAGATTCTATTCAATCAAAAGCATAAAGAAATTATTAATTTAAATATTATTATAATTGTGGAGTGAAGCGGTCGCAAGACTTTTTATATAACTAACTTTTTGGTTTCTTTGCGTGCCGCAAAATAAGTCGTTGGGAAACAATGATATAGTGTAACGAACAAGACTTGCCTAGGAGCAAATAGCGTAGAAACCGCATTTATTTTATTTTTGAAGTGATAACTTCTTATTGGAGGCTAAACCTCTTCGTTACGTATCGCGTTACGGCACTAGACTGTCTGGCTTCCCTTTCTCTCACGCAAGTTATTATTTACTCCTCGACTTGCGGGAAAGAAACTCGGGAAATTCCAAAGCAATATAAGGACTACCAATATCTATTCAAAAGAACGTAAATGACATGGAAAATCTCGATGAGGGAAGCAATGTATTGTCTTTCTTGTAGATGTCTATGGGCAACTTACCAGCAAGTGAATCGGTGGACAAGTTAATAAAGTCAAAGAAGACACGAGAAAAGTGACATGGACAAATTTACCTATAATTGAAATTTAAATGTTACATATACGTAATGACTCTAATGACGTCATTCATATTAAAATCCAATGCTTCTTTCTCGCCTTATTTTCAGCTAAGACCTGAATATATGTCTAAACTAAATGCTAAAATCGTGGACCGCAACTTGTGATTACATTATACACAAATATAAATAACTATTAATAGCCTATCAGATAAGAACTTGTTAATAAGATAACTCGACATGGCATGCAATAAGCAAATATATTAATGTGTGCATTGAGAGTTTTCATTGCAAACACTGCATCAGTAATGACAAAAGTGCTTACGTCATTATGGTATTCAAATGATTACAATATTCATATAACAGTACTAGGAAATCACTTAGATTCGTGCACGTATGCAAATATGATATTAACATACAGTGTTATTATGTTATTAATGCCTACAATAAAAACAGTGTTTAATTGGTTATGAGTAGTTTGAATCAACTTGTTCAAGAACAACAATAGTAAACGTAGGATGTTTTGAATGATTACATACCCAAATCCAAGAGTACTTTTAAATGCACAAGCAAGCAAAGGGCCTCCTCATATTTTAATTATCATATCTAGAAATCAACGGAGTTTATAATACAGTTTCATATTTTGGGAATACTGGTAATAAGTTTTTACTGCAATATATCTATAAAACGAAAGTCAAGGTAACATAATGCCTAGCGCACGTGTCACATGCTCAAAGGGCACGGGTTCAAATCCTGGCCGGTTCATATAATGCACCACCTAAGGGCGCGTTCCTACTATGTCGTAACGTTTACCGTTGAACGACTGTAGTCTCTAGCTGTTTTCATTATAACGATTATTTGTCGTCAAATTTTTTTATCGTTTAGCGACTAGGATATTTAGCTGGTGCCATTGGACCGCGACGACATTTTATCGTTTCACGGCAGTCGCTTTGTCGTTTACACATCATTAGCTATCTACAAGTCTACAGTCGCCTCTATGTTCTCTTGGAGATCAGTAGTGCGTTTATGCTCCTGAGTTCATAGACGAAGACGAAATTTTAATAATATATTACTTTTTGAAAAGAAGGAATATGGAGCAATAAATCGTGGCTACGATCGATTTGCAGTCACGATTTAGTCGTAATGATTTTTTATCGTTTTACGACTGACGTGCTAGCCATTCCCACCGTCATGACAAACTGTCGTCATTACAAAAAATGTCGTAGACAACAGTGATTCGTGTCGTTCTATATGTGAATACCTCCATTTAAACAAATAGGCCACGACACTTAAAACTACACGATTATATGTCGTCACGACAAAGTGGGAACGCGCCCTAAGGCAGTTTTCTATCCTAATGTGCATATTGTCACATTGTACCATGTGCTATCAACCACGATAGAAGATATTGTTATGTAACCTGCGCACATTGAGATAACAGATGTGCCAAAACTGCCAAGCCACCTTGGACAAGCATGATGGTTATACTGACTGTCCCTCTATAGGGCAAGGCCCAAGCCCAGCAGCCGGACATTCATGGGCTGTTATTATATGTACAAAAGGCTTAGTAACCAGAATTGTTCTCAACTGCAATGTATCCATAATCTTGCCTGTCAACATTTAGAAATCAAAATGGTTCCTTTTCAAGAGGAATATAATTTAAAACTATTATTGAATATAATTTTGAAAAATATCAGATTTAAAGTTTGAAATGTGAAACAAGCAATTTGTAAAATTGATATGTTAACAGTCAATTTTTACAATTATTAACTGAATGCTAAAATCCAGTAAATGTTATTGCAATATTTTACCAATATTCAAAACTGATACTCAGTTTCTCCAATTTTTCTTAGTCATATGAAATGCAATGTTTAAAAAACCTGGCATATGTGTGGATGGTACAAATATTACGTAAGTACATTATTATGGAGCAATAAATATACAAGATAAACCTCTATTCTGCATGAAGGTATATATACATTTAACCCATATTTATATGATTTATTAGGTTTGAAATTATTTCAGGAATGTATATCATTAAGACAGAGGTCCTTCTAGCCAATCAAAATATTATCGTAAAAATGCAGTCCCAGTCACGTTTTTGCAACAGTCACGAATCGAAACCATGTCAAGGGTGAAACAAGAAAATTCATAACTCATGTCATGAGTACAAAGTTACAATGATTACTGGCGCGCGTTGAGTAATTATTGGCAGTTAATTGCTTGCTTGAAAGTTAACAGAGATTTTTATTCTGTAGATATCAGAAGGTTTAACTTTTTAAAAAATCCTAGTTTTAGTACATGTTTCACTATTGTCTAGTCGTCACGTTGAACATTTTGCCATTACAAGGTGAATTTTTCAAGTGGGCCTTCAGTGCATTGCGTGAGGAGTCTCGAGTCCGATTTGGTGTGAAATCATTCGATTTAAAAAAAAACAATTACTATAGTCAAGCATTGAATCAGTTGATTTTGAAAAAAGAACATTCTATATTTTTGAAGTGATAACTTCTTATGGGAGGGTAAACTGCTTCGTTACGTAATGTGTTACGGCGCCAGTCTGTCTGGTTTCCCTTTCTCACACATATGGCAGCGGTAGGCAGGCTAAATTATCACTTCTGTCGGGAGTCTCAGGAGCATATTTTATTTACCCAAACTATTTGAGTTGGTGTTCTAATACTCGTACAACAAAGTATAGTGCTATGTGCGAAATATTAACAAAGAACACATGACCAGTGTCTTTTATCGAACACATTCTTATTTTAAGTTATATCTAGTTACTTTAGATCAAATTAAAATTACTCATTAGTCTTATTTCCTAGATTAGATTGTATTTTTAATAAGGTATCATTTATAGAAAAAAATGGTTACTAATGTGATTATGTAGATTGTAGATAATCTAATCAAGAACATGAAAATGAGTCCATTGAGTTCTTTATGTAAGATTTAATAAATAAACAATATCATAATTAATCAATAACCTTATTTATGAAACAGATATCTTCTGATAAGCTTGATATAATAATAAATATATGATAATTTTAATAATGTCACAAAAATGCCTAATTTATTAATTAAGGAGAATTGAAATGAGTTCATAAATGAATAACAATTATTTTCCTTTAATTCCACAATTTTATTGAGAACACCTATTTAGGTTGAGGTTACTATTTCTAGTAACCTATAAGTAAATTATTAATAAAAACAGTTTTGTGGTATAATTGTTAGTATGAATGATTCACCATAAAAGTAGTTTGTAAAATTAGATGTAATATAGGATCTAAATATAATACTTTAATATATAAACACTTTTTACTAGCTTTTATTTAACTTGCATGTAACTAACTTTGGGTGGAATCTTGCAAGTTAAATAATAATTTGACCAACATCCTGGTTTCCCATTGAGCTGAAATTTTGCACAAATATGTACATCGTGTGACAGCGCAATAATATCGTACCATGGAGCGGTTTTTTAAATAACTGGAGTACAGCAAACAGGCGGCAAGCGCACCTGGTGAAAAGTGGTTACCGTGGCCTATGGACGTTTGCAACATCAGAGATGTCACTAAGGCACTGCCAACTGCAAAGAAATTTTATGACAACCTTTTTAAAAACTCAATATTGTTGCTATGGGAATACCTCGGCTGGGAGGTCTGATGATGGAATCAGAAGGTTGCCATAGGAATTCCTGTACTAAACAAGATAGAGCTGTTGTGTTTAGGCTCATTCTACCTGACTTGGCTAGCACTCTGCTGCTACATGATATCCAGGATCTCAAAAAATTGTATTTAAAATTCTTAGATAATTATGCCTAATTCTTAAACAGCGGTCCTCTATAACTAAGGGAGGAGGAGATATGTGTAGCGGTGCCTGCAACCTCCAGTCCGCCTCCTATGGATGGGATCCCCATACCCATCCTTCTCCCCTACTCTTTCAGCGGCCTCTTTCAGAGTCATGATTATTGTCTAACCCTAGCTTAACTTTAAATCACAATTTTAGTACCATACTAACTCGCCTGAAAACCCCACAATTTCATCCCCCAACTCTTCGTCTCTGCTCTTCCCTTCCTCAACCCAGCTAAGAGCATTTAAAAGCCATTCATCATTAGAAGACTATAATTATTTTGCACTAGTATATCTTTATCTGAATCATATTTTTTTTGACTAATTCATTCCTTAACTAAATTTTATCTGTAACTTTCTTTATCTCAATTTTCGATACATTCAATAAATGATTTGTTAACCCAATACACAGAGTTTATTTACTTATTTCCACCCTGGAATACTAGGTAACGACCAACAAACTTTAGTTTAAGTTGTTGTTTTTAAGTTTCTTCATTATTTACTATGGTCTGGGTATCGAAGTAGTCTGTTATATATTACCCATAACACAAATGTAACTTGCTTTATTTTGGGATGTACAATATGTGTTTGTCTGATGATAATTTAAAAAAAATATCCCAGATACATTCTATGGAAATAACAACTATCAAATTAAATTGGAAGTTACACTCTTACACCTACCATACCATATATCTAGCTAGACACATGTTAATTTCATTAAAAAATAAACCAAAAATAGCTGTAATTTATTTTATTTAGGTTTATCCGACGTTTCGGCCGCTTTTCAGTTGCCTTTCAGTTGTTGCAGTAGTTAAAACGTAGTTTTATTATGTGTACAAGTCGCGAAAACTTAAGAAAATATTACAAAAATAGCTGCTTTAGGCACAGGCACATATCAGATAAAACAGGATGTAAAATAGAAAATATTACATTCAATAAGGAAATATTACTTTTGGAATTAAGTTCATGTCCTATGACACAATAAGTGCAATTAAATTTCCCCATTAACAAAATGATTTTATTAAATGAGAATGTTAATAATATAGTAATTATATATTCTTAATGAATTACTAGACATGACTTCATTATGATGATTCATTGCCCTCACTTGTTCATGAAATATGGACAGTTAAAAAAATCTCATTAGGTGAACAAAAGGTATGTTTCTGGTACTTTATTAATGACTAACTTCAAGTTATGTATAAGTTTTATGTCAGATATTTTAACATGTAAAAGTTGAAAATTTCTTTCCTCTGTATTCTAGGGATGAATTTGAAATAATCTATAACTTCAAGGGTCTAGAAGTGTAGTGGCTTACTATGATAACAAAGACCCAGAATCCATTTGCCTGTTTCCTCTCTTTTATTGGATTAAAAGCTAGCAACACAATTATAGTGTTGAAGTGTTTATAGGAGATGATAACCACTTTCTATTAAGTGTGGTATATGCCTATTTACTAAGTTTACAATAGAATACAACATAAGAGGCCTTTGGTGGCTCATTCTGGTTTTTAGTGAACCTTACCTTGTGGATCACCAAATGAAAACAATATTGCTATTTTATAAAAAGTGTTGTGGTGCTTCAAAAGTAAATTATCACAATTTTTATACTTTATAAGACAACCTAATGAACACACAGTGAAGAATTAAGAAAATATAAAACTCCAAACTATTGTAGGTAACTAAATATAATTGGTGTTCCAGTGTTACATTCATGTTAGCTGGAACTTATTGTGAAAATATTATTTTTAAAAAACTTACATAGATGAGTCCTGAGTAGTATCTGTCCTTGATGTTGTGCAGCACAGATGCTTCATTGAGACACGTTAATTCTGCCATATCTTCGACTTTGTCAAATTTAGGGGGGTTCATCTTTTGTATATCATCTATAGGCACCAAGATCCTCTTTCCCGACTCCGCGATCTCAACCTCCACTTCATCGCCCCGCTCGCCCTTTATCCCGGCCGCCACGAAACCCTGGGATTCGTGGGGCACCCACACCAGCCTTTTCTGCGTCCATTCGGCTTGCGTTGCTGGGTCATTGAAGCTGTTTCTGTCCACCGACAGGTAGCGGAGCTCGGGATCGTTCCTATCCATGTCAACCATTGCGCCGGCTAGTCGCACGCGACCCCTAAATATTCAACACAACTGTACCACATTAAGCGGTCACAAGACCGCCACTACACCTCACAACACGTTTGTTAATCACAAAGCTGTTCCAGGCCGTGACCGCACACGGCGCCGACACGTACAAAATGACGATAGCGACTCGCGAATGGCGGTTAGGTAGGAGGGATGAACCGGTCGACGCCCGAATTCACGTTGAATTTCGCCGAATATCAATGCGGATTCACACCGTTAATACTTATGAAAACTTAAAGAATTAGCTATGTACAAAGATTGCATGAAAGATACATATTAACAATAGAAATGAATTAGTACAATACACTTATAACGATATAGAAACTGCTAAAATAAGCTGAAATAAATTCACGATATCTTCACCGACACTTCTTTTGTCGTTAGAGTTTGATCTCGCTTACGTAACTGTAATGACAAATTTTTGCACTCCCTGGATTTTCATTGGTTATAATATGCGTTTACTAAAAGTCACAATGATTGAACCAATGAAAAGGTCGTGCAAACAGCTGTCAACTGCAATTTTATTATATTCTATTCTGCTGCATAAAACAAATTAAAACAATCGTCGTTCCGTCTGGAAATTCGATTTGACACGAATGATTTGTGTAACGCCGCGTATACATTAAACCAACAACGTAGTAAATTTTTTGTGTCAACATCGAATAATGGTTCATTACATGAAATTAAGAAAGGTTTTTCCTTACTCGTGGTAGTGTATTGCCAACAAATGGGTTTATTGTTTTTCAGTCCTAAGATAATTTTTGAACGTCAGTAACAACGTGAACTTATTTTTTTTCTGGTAATGCAAATAGTATTTTCTGTGCTACGGTTAAGGTTTCTAATTTTTCAGCACAGAGTACTTTATATATACTGGTATAGAGTCAACAGTCATAATATATATACTAACGCACTCTATCGGTATACGGCTTTATTCAACGGCAAAAACCATCCAGGGGGTCTAGTGTTATTTTGATTTTTATATTAGACTTTTGGAAATTGCGGGAGTTATAATTTAACTCCTGCAATTCCCAAAAGCCTTTCCAAAAAATGTTTATTTGTTAGTAAATAAAACAACAATTTGGCGGTAGCGTGATTTATTATGTTTCCTTTTATTAAAATATTCAAAGGCATACATTTTCATAACATCATTTGTATCCACATCTAATCTGGTGCCGTTAAGATTATGTACTTACAAGTTTTACCATATCTGGGCACACAACAACCTCTTTTAGAAGAAGCCATAATCCAAGTCATCAGAAAACAAATCGTTAGGCAAATTGGTGTTCAGGGTACATGCGTAAGTCCAACGTGATCACAGAACACTAGTAAACGTGATAAGCGAAGTCTTTGGAGTCCAGGAATCAAACAAAGTTATCGAAAAATAATCAAAACACAAACAAAGTACAATATGTTCACGAATGTAACTTGTATCAGTCGGAATGTCATTTTGGTTTTGACATAATTGACATCTTTGAAATAAGTTTTTGGTAAATTGACAAATTCATCTAAAATCTATTAATTAAAGTTAAAAAGAGCTTTATAATTTGAAAAAGGTGAGGACTAGAATTTACACACTTTAAAATATATTTATTAGCTGATATGGCTTGCAAAAACATAAAAACATATCAAATATTTCTTAAACAAGTATTAAAACAACTGCGTATAAAGAAACATATTATATTCATTCACTTGGTGATTAATTTGAGAACAGTGACATCTACTGCAATACCTACCTACTAATAGAACGCAAAAAATCTCTAAGAAAAAATAATTGTACTGACTGTTAGGACACTGTTTTTCAGTTTTTGGTGGGAACTGAAAGGAGATTATGGTAGTTTTCCAATTACAGAGCATAATGCGACTCAGTGGCGCACAATGCCGAATTATGCTGATGCTTAATTGGAACGCGAATTAGTTTTCAAATGCACCAGCAGAGTGCGACTCAGTTACAAAAGTATATTCCTGTAAACAAATTTGTTTGTAGATTCGAATTCTAAAATGAAAATGTATTCACATTTTAAATGTGAAATATAAAAAACAAGTCAATGTTTGTACCTTCATCCATACTTATATTTATTTTTTTAACACAATTTGAATTAACTTTGATTATTTCGAAAAAACTACAATGAAACGAAAGCTTTAAAAATTTTTCCAACAATTAATAATATTACTAACGATAATATATAAACAAAACATTTCGATCAATGCCAACTTAAAGGGGAAAACACTTGTTAATTTTCTGTCACTGAGTTGGCATCGATTGCACGCATCACTTTTAAGAGTGCTCGATTGTGCGAAGCGTTGCTGTAGTTGAAACATTCAACGTTAAGCATTATGCCGCATAATGCGCTCTAGTGCTGTAATTGGAAAACTACCGTTGTGCTGTGCAGTTTTACTTCCTAAAAATGTGTAAAATTGTTCTAAAATGAACAATAGTTGTAGGATATTGTTAGTTTTCGAGTAGTATTTGCGTTTTGTTAGAAATGTAAACTGTATGAGGCCTTTAGAGTTGCCACAAGAATTCCGTTGAATGACACTAGCTGATTACCTACAGTTATAATACGGCCGGCGTAACTTGGCGAATGTGAACATAGGCTCTGCGAAATTTAGCGTATGCAAACTCGTGAAGGAAATACAGTGACCAACTAATACAAAGCAATGAAAAAATACAGGGATAAAAGGCGACCAATTGTATTCACTGACGACTCGTTCATGACACAAGTGTACATGCTCTGAAGTTCGCAGAGCTTATGTTCACATTGGCCAAGTTACGCCGGCCGTATTATAACTGTGCTACACATAGACTTATGAAAATGAAACTATATTGTAAACTAAGATCTGGCTTAAAGGCCTAGGTGCCAAGCCATAAACCTAAATAATAATAAATGAAAAACAAATGCTTATCATTTTCATTTCTAGGTTATATTTATATTTTGTAATTCGTTCATAAAATCATATCACTGTGAATGCGAAATATTTTTTATTTTTATTTGGTAGAAATACATATTAAAATAACTAATCAAATCACTAAGTGTTCAATGCAGTTATAAGACTACACTATCTAAATAAAAAATTGTGTCAAGAAAGCTGGTGAATTGATTATTATCTATCGCTAGCCTTGTCGTAACCTCATTTGTGTGTTTATATAATTAATTGCGGGTCAGAAGAGGTCAATTGATAACTACGAAGAAGTTTGATTATAGAGTAACTTTATACGTTTTCGACTCGAGTGATACAGTAAACTTCTTACATTTAAAATAATGGCATACGTGGTTGATATGAGGTCTGATACCGTGACCAAGCCTACAGAGGCTATGAAACATGCCATGGTGAATTCTGCTCTTGGAGATGATGTCTATTGTGAAGATCCTACTGTTAATGCTTTAGAGAGTAAAATTGCTAATTTATTAGGTAAACAGGCTGCTCTGTTTGTTCCTTCTGGAACAATGTCGAATCTTATAGCAGGTATGTAATGGAAATTTAAATTATTTTCTAAACTACCTCAAACAATTTTGCTGATCATTTATTGATCATGTAGTGACTGCTGAAGCTACAAAAATGTTAACCGCTGAATAGATTAAATTCTTAATTAGAAACAAACAACTAAGAATATGTTAAGAGTCATGTATGTCGGATTCACTCCCGCCGGGAGCGAATCACACTCGAAGTATAATGCAATAATAATCTGAAATAAGATAATCAAAGTTTGTTACACTAGAATTATTACAATTACAATGTTAAATACAGCACAGTAATACACAAAAATATTAAGACAACTCCAAGAGTTGTCTCTTCGCTTGTCAGGTGTCGAGCATCAATTTGCCCTTAAATAATACTGCCAATATCAAACAATAACTATCGGCCACAATATACTATGGGCCTTTTGTCCAACAGAGCTTCCCCTCTGTTAAACTGATGGACGTAGAATCACGGTTGTAGACTCGTAGACTGTCGGATTAAGACTCCCCTCCTGCCCGAACACCGTGTATTTAAGGTCCTCGTAGCACGCCGCACTGACACCATCCGGTAATGCTTTGGCGCCACTTCAATAATAAAGTAGTGACCTTCCGCCATCCGTATAACTTCCAACTTCCGGTTACTCTATTTCTGATATCCGTTAGCTTGATAATAAATGTTTCTACATTGACATCCGGTTACACAATTTCCGATTACCACATTTGAATACTACCGTCATATGGTAACTTTATAATAACAAATACTATTCCGACATGTACTATTCGAATACTAATATACATTACTCAAATAACAATATGGCATTGTATACACAGTATGTTAACTGTCAGAACACATTCAGCTGCTGTTAAACATTAATAATAATCAGCAGACAAACACACATATTGTATATCCCCAAATTAAGCAAGTTACACTTGTGTTATGGGTAATATATCACTTAACACTACTCTGGGGCTGACCCTAGACACCCAGACCCTAGAAAATAACTTACTGACTATACCAGGAATAGAAGCTGGAGCCTCTGGGCAGTGAGGTAGGCCCGCAAAGGCTTAGCCCACTAAACCACAGAGGCAGTCAAATTAATTTCATTCAGTTAATACAAGGCTTTATTTTTCCAGTAATGGTGCACTGCAATAAGAGAGGTAGTGAAGTTTTTGTTGGAGAAAACTCCCATATATATAGATATGAATTGGGTAAGGAATAGTCTAGATGATATTTATTTTATTGCAATTTAAGAATAATTCGGGGTTTCGGCACCTTAAATTTTGACAATTGAGTAATTGTAACATTAAAGATTGGGTATATATTAAGAGAAATTGTAAAATATATTTAAGCTACATTCCCACACATTAGGTCAGACTAACATTTTTATCATTGGTAGACTGTCTGTGCTTGCTGTTAACATTAAAGCTACTGGTCGGATCTAATATGAACATCCAATCAATGCAATTACTTTCCAGCATTGGCTTGAACATGCTAATCTCAGGAACTAATGCTCTGATTTGAAAAATTCTTTCAGTGTTTGGTGGCCCATTTATCGAGGAAGGGAATAGGCTATATATCATCACACTAAGACCAAACTTTTATTTTAACTATTCCATGGGGATGAAGTCACAGGCAGAAGTTAGTAGAATATGTAGTATAATAATTATTTACATTTCTTAAATTTGTCTATCTATAGTATAAAATTAACTTCAGGTGGTGCATCCCATGTGGCTGGAGTTCTTTTATCGACTATTAAAAACAGAACTGATGGCACATTCGACTTGCATGAGCTAGAACATCGTATCAGAGGGTCGGAAATCCATGAACCTGTATCTGCAATGGTTGCGGTGGAGAATACTCACAACTGCTGCGGTGGCAAAGTCCTCCCATTGAAATTTCTTGATGACCTGGCAGCATTATGTAAAAAGAAATCCCTACCCTTGCATATGGATGGTGCAAGATTATTCAATGCATGTGTGTACCTCAAAGAAAAGCCAAGTAGAGTGGTGAAAGACTGTGATAGCATATCAGTCTGTTTCAGCAAGGGATTATCAGCTCCAGTGGGCTCTGCTCTCGTTGGATCTTATCACTTTATTGAACAGTGAGTACATGCCTTGTTTTTTTTTACAATACAGGGTGTCCCACAAACTCAACGTCAAGCCGAAACGGGGTGACAGGATTTATTGTAACCATCATGAGAAAAATCAGAAAAAAATCTATACCATGCAGTTTGAAAATTATGGGCATTTCAGAAAAATCTAGAAATTTGGTCAAACTGTAACTGACTTCTTCTTCTGACTTTTATTCCAATAAACCTAAACTAGGTCAAGATTTTTCATTATTTTATTAATTTTACTTACTTTTGTTGACTTTGGTAAAAGTGGCGTCACTATCTGTCTCGCTCACTCATGGCAAACATGTCCACTATCCATCTCTCTCACCATTTTGCCGTAAAATTAAGAACCTACCAAGAGCTTGTGCGAATAAAAAACATTTGAACTGAGTAAAATGGATTAGCAAAAATCGGGTTACTTGAGGTTTTTATTATTTTACTCGTTTTTTTTAGTATGAAACTAACAAGTATTGTACCATTTTACAATCCTAATTAAATGCGCGAACTTTTAATGACATTTGCCAAGGCACTTCAGTACGTTTTTTTTAAAGGAGGGCCTTTCAAAGCCGACAAAATTTGTAAATTTTAAATTCATAGTTTAACAAATAGTCTTAATTCTGGAAAACTTGGGGCAATTGTGTCATTATTTTTGACTGTGGTTCTAGAAATGTTATTTAGGGTTACGGTTAGTTTAAATGAAAAAAATAATAAAAATTAATAACAATAACCGAAAAATGGTTACAGTTTGACCAAATTTCTAGATTTTTCTGAAATGCCCATAATTTTCAAACTGCATGGGATAGATTTTTTTTCTCATTTTTCTCATGATGGTTACAATCAATCCTGTCACCCCGTTTCGGCTTGACGTTGAGTTCTGGGACACCCTGTATAAGTTTTAGATAAAGTTTTTAGTTAAATTATAATAACCAATTAAGTCTCAATTCTCGCACAATAATATGCCGCCCTAGAGCGCAACTACGACATGTGCATCAGACCAAAGCCGGAGTGAAACTTTGCACCCGACCAGTCGGAATGGAAATGTTGTCTCATTGTTCCTTCCGCTCGCTTTTATATTCGAGCGATGGCGACGAGCGTATTCAAAATCTTGTTTGATCTGACCATTTCAAATTATCCTCAGAAAATTTCCCGCGGGATCCCCGAGATAAAAGTAGCGCAGATTTAAATGCTAAAAATTCGCTGTCGATAAGCGAAAAACGCATTGAAATGGGCCCGGTAGTTTTTACATGAATCCCAAACAAACAGACAAGAAATCTAAAAAAAATGGTATTGTTTTCTCCAATGTTTATGTAGTCTTTTATTAATAGCTTCAATATACAGACACGGCATGTTTAGAATTTTAAACATAGATAGAAGATAATTAACTATTTCTAGAGCTCGACGAATGCGCAAAATGCTAGGGGGTGGTATGCGGCAGGCGGGTGTGCTCGCCGCAGCCGCGATCGTGGCGCTCGATGAGGTCGTACCCTTACTCCAATTGGACCATAAAAGGGCGCATAGGCTAGCAATGGGTATGTTTCTCTTGTTTTTTTTTAACATAGATATAGTTACTAATGTATGTTAATTAAGGACTGATTTTTCATTTATCTAAATCATCAATCATATAGTTAAATTTATGATGTTTACATAACAATGGCGAATTGAAAGCCACTTTATTTTCATCTAGCTCTCGCTCGTGTTGATGCAGATTATGTCAATCCATTCAGGTTTTTTTCTTGTTTTTATTCAAGTTGGACGTTTCATGATGGTTGACGGCAACTTTTTTGCAGGAATTCAGCAGACAGGCAGACGGCCCACTAGATGGAAAGCAGTTACCATCGCGTATGGACATTTGCAACACCAAAAGTGCTACCGATATGCTGCCGCTCTCTAAAGGGAGTCTGGAACCTGGCCACTAATGCCGGAACACAACTCAATGTTGTTATGGCGGTATACTTTAGAGTTTAGACCAAGCGTGATAGCCATCCAGACGGGCAAACACCACCCTGCCTGTAGATTATTGTCGCCTCTTACGACAGGCCACCTGGCCACAAATGCGCTGCTGAGGGAGAGCTTGGCCTCTAATTCCGTGTCATCTAAACGAACATATTGGCGATTATGCCAATATACCTCGTGATATTTTTAGTGATCCAAGGACTATTCCTGAAATCGTTCACTGTGGACGTTGAAAACCAGCACACAAACATAGTGCTCGTGCAGATTTCGCGCGAGAGTCCGATAGTAGCCAGTCAGGTCGTGCAAAGGCTGGCCCAAGTCTGCTTGGCAGAAACGAAGGTGGGATATTGTGTATATAATAATCTTAATTATTATACTGTTTTTATTTTTATTTACAATAATCATTCAAATCATTAATTACATTTAAAAAATCCTATTATGTACCTGTACTAATATTTTATTATTAATTTACAAAAAAAATAAGAAAAATTATAATTAGTAAAAGAGTACCAAATCACTGTAAATTGGAAACGTTCCCAAAACGCTAATCACATTGCCTCGTTGTATGGCAACACTTACGCGTTGCCCGAAATAATGACCAGCGTTTCGGTCGCGTGCGATATCTATCAACCGTTTTGACAAGTCTCGATAAAGCCGGTGGGCTTCTGGGCCCCATGGCCCCAGACTTTTGTCACCAGAAACCACAAATTCCGTTACCAATGAATGCATACTTGTAGCGTTTTAGGGCCTCGACGGTGAGATGTCTCAGTCACAATACCGTCGCCGATATTACGTAGATATTAGTAGCAGGATGTGGTCTACCACATCCTGCTACTGCGCTGTTCACTTCCGAATATACCGCGCGTAGCTGGTTTCTGGATCTCCTTTTAAACGACACAAAACTCCTCCTTCACTGAACTGCTCACTCCAAACTCATCACTGTCTTCTATTAAACTTCTCTTCCAACTCCTTCGTACTGCACTTGTCGCTTCGCTGTCTTCAAATGAACTTTTATACCGACTGAACAATTATTTGACCTTCCTTGCGCTGCTTATATACCCAGAAGAATTTACTTTTAATTACGGTGGATCCTTTTCTAAACACCTATCTTCTTCCGTCTTTTCCTTCCTGAACCTCCTATTCTAGGATTGAGATCTTCATTTGTTATTCTTTTGTTCGTCATCTATCTCTTTCTAAAATGTATCTCCTTGTCTTTTTCTTCCAGAGTCTTCTATATATTTTTGAAACTCCTTAAAGCAACTACTTTATTCCATCATTGCTCACCACAATATTAATTTTTTGCTCTTTAATTACTTATGAAATCAATTTTTTTTTTTTTAAATAAAATACAAACAATTATTGATTTATGAAATACATTAAAATAAAATAATCATAAAAAAATATGAAATCTTAATTTGGTTTGCCTGTAGAAGGGCCCGGATTAGGCCCCCTGACTTGACAGTTATCATTACTTTGAATTTTCATATTTTTACAGGGTGATTGCAAGACCACTAATGATGAAGGTGTCATAGTTAAAGTAATAGAATTTAATCCAAAGACTATACGATTGACTTTACACCGGGAGATATCCGACGAAGACCTATGGCTGGCCATCATGAAGGTCACCTATGTGCTTAAGGAAATAGAGGCCAATGTCCAGAAGTAACCTTGGTCCAGTCATGTTCTGCCATGGTTGTTCAAGGCGGATTGGTGAGTGTCATACAACGGTAATCTCTCCATACAGGGTTTTTCATGTTTATGTCATTAGCATGTGGTTATTATAATAGAGTGGATTTAATTTATAACGACCTTGGTTGTAAGGGGCCATCCAAAAATTACGTCACAAAAAATTCATTATTTTTCCACCCCTCCCCTGTTCTTGCCACAGCTGGTCACATTCGGAAGACTCCTCGCTCCTTAGTGTGATGTCACACATTTTTCTATTATACATGAAGAAATTATTAAATTAAAATAGCAGTAAATACTTATCCTACGCTATTCCAGACAAAGACAATAAAAAAAAAAAACAAAAATTGGTCCAGCCGTTCTCGAGACATAAATGGTGTAACCCAGATATGGTCCCAGATGGAAGAACAGCACTAGTCCTTGTTGGTTAGCATTATGCTGAGACTGGGATCAATTTAGGACTTATTTTGTTTCTTTTTTCTAGTTATATAACCGTTTTTGTCCTAAATAAAATAAAAAAATTCTGTCTTTCTTTCTAACATGGCTTTGTTTTATATATATAGATTAAAGTAAAATATTTTTTTGTATTATAAGCCATTCTTTAAACCCATATTTTATAAAGAGGGAAAGAGAAATAATGTTTTAGATGTAGCATATTCAAATAGTGTGCAATATTGAGAAGTTACTGCCTTATTCGCAATATTTATATAAGGTTTATAGACTTCTTATAAAAAGTGTTATTCACAATCAGCTGTATTAGTAATTACATTCTAAATGTGCATTTTATATATTCAGCGAAACCCGTATAACGGGGATCGGAAGGGACCTATTTTTTATTACTTATAGCATGAAAGAATAGTATCCTTTTTCCATGCTTATAGAGGCTTTGCATTTACCCAGTTTAGGTCACAATGACAGTCGTCTTATTTATAGAGGGTCCCTATATGATAGGTCGAATTTTACATGTAGAGAGGTTAAAATGTTAATATTGTTACGACCAAATGCCGACAAAGAAAAAATAATGCACACCTGCAGTTTATTACCTTTCGGCATTTGGACTTCTTTTGTTTCCTTTGTGTTTAAAATTGAAATAAAAAACATCCTATTGAGTGTTGTAATGTGTACCATAATTGTTTATGATGGTCATTAACCAGATGTGAGTGTGTATTAGGATAAAACAATGCCCGAACGGAGGGGTGAGGCAGTCAAGCTACGATTACGATACAAGCAGGACGTGTGTACATTCGATGAGCCTGTATTCGATGATATAGTGACGGACTTTGCGCGTGTTATTGAATCGTGCAGTTTGTACTGGTAGTGTCCAGTTATATTTGTACCTGGGTTATACGTATTTGTATAGTTCTAATAAATAATTCCAACGGCATTTTAATCCGAGTCCTGTAACTCGTAACAATATAATGGCCGAATTAAGTCTGTTTGTAAACAAACGGGTCATAATTTCTCTAAACTTGGCAAATTGTCCCCCTTATATGGGCTACTGAGCTACAAAGTCCCAATTATAGAGACAAACATCGAAAAAACCTAAGAAATCAAGTTTCAGTTAAAACGATTTGAAAGTTCCCATTAAAAGAGTTATTTTAATGCAAAAGTTTCGGAACCTCATTGTAATTATCAATAACAGAACTTTCTAACATATCAAGGTCTCACTTATCCAGGTTTCACTGTATTTATGTGCGAGTGAGACAGTATATATCTTCTTCTTTGTTTGGGGTTATGGCTCCAACACTGCGTTGATTTTGCCAGTTTGTTTGACAGTATATATTTACGAGTTACCCAGTTTTTATGTAATAAACAGCGGCATCAAAAGTAGGATTTAAAAATACGTAATTATTATTTTAAGTAATTTTTAAGCATTTTATGAAAAATATAATATACAAATGTTATTTACAAAGTTTTATATTTTATGTTGATTTTTTTTAATATGTAATTTTTGAATGGGAATTCAAATAAAACAAGTTTTTGTTATATAATTTTGTGTTTTTATTTCCTTAAACGAGTGCATTTTAATCCTACAATAAAATTTTGCAATTACTAAATAAAACTAGTTACATAGTTCTTATTACGAAATAAAATTTTAGTTCTAGTTAAAATAATGTTGAGCATTCTATAATCTTAATACTAAATGTACTTAACTGTGATACAGATTGAATAAAACCATAGATGAGCTACTTTCAAAACAAAAGTACCTAAAAAGACTGATTGTCTGTTTGTTTCTTTAGGAAGCATCCTAATGGCCGGTTCCTATATCTTCAGACCGTTTTTATTGCTTGATTTCAACAGACCGGCAGATGGCCCACTTGATGGAAAGCAGTTACCATCGCCTATGGACATTTGCAACACCAAAGGTGCTACAAATGCGCTGCTGCTCTCTTACGGGAGACTGGAACCTGGCCACTAATGCCGGAACGCAACTCAAGGTTGTTATGGCGGCATACTTTAGACCGAGGATGGTAGCCATCCAGTCAGGAATACCCTACCACCTGGCTGTGTTGTTTTGTCTTATACGACAGGCCCCCCGCCGCAGGAAATTGTATTATTTCCCCGCTCCTGCACGGATGAAGACGTGCAGGAATAGATGCACGATTAACGTGCTTAAGGTGTCGTATCGTAAAAAATATGCAATCATCATCCCCTTCTTATATATAATTTCCATCCCTTTTAACTCAGTGTTTTTCAATCTGTGAGTCGTGACTCCTAGGGAGGTCACAGAGCCTTGCTCGGGGGGTCACCGGCAAAAGGCAATTTAAATTTATACCTCGTACTTAGGTACGTACTTTCTACGCTCAGCAGCTTTTTGTAGAGTATAGATGCTAATAATGAATATAAGTAACAAAAAAGAGAAAAACATAAACGTAGTATTTTAAATTACTAACTTTTTGTCTGTCTGTATCCCACGGGGGTCGCCACTATTTTTCAACCCGTAAAGGGGTCGCGTATTCAAAAAGATTGAAAAACACTGGTTTAACTAATATCATCTAGTATTATACTAGAAAAAATTTCACGTACTTAAATTACAATACATTTTATAATATACTTTGTACTACTTAGTTCAGATATGTGTGTATAAGTGATAAAGTGCTCCCAACTTATCTGTGAAATCAGCGTCGTTGTGTTCGCTCCGGTGTTGCCAATCTATAAATAATCATCAAAGACATTTGAATGCATCATATCAATCTAAGATAAGGCTACATCTGGAATGTTATAGTCAATGACTGTGGCCAAATTATTTGTTGCGTTAAAAATAACTCGGTTAACTAAGACATTTTTTTAGAACTGGCAGCCCTAATTCCTATGAAATTTCAACGGCAAATAGCAAACAATGGAATTACAGCCGCCATAGACGTGTTTCGATTTTTTTTCAATTTCACAGATAAGTTGCGTGAACTATAATACTTGCCATTTTAAACGCTAGCGAGATTCTAATATTTACATACATAGTCCATATTTAAAGTGCTCTTAGACCCACAGACTAAAAGTTATTTTCAGGATTTTATGGTCTAGTCTAGTCTATCCAAGGCCTCTATGGTTGAGCGGGCTAAGCCTTTACTGGCCTACCTCACTGCAACACAGACGCTCTGGGTTCGATTCTCGGCGTCGTAAATTTGTATATTACCCATAACACAAGCGTAACTTGCTTTATTTGAGGATATAAATACATAATTTTTTTCTGTCGATTGTTATTATAATCTCACATGTAGTTGTCGCTTAATTTGAATCTTGTTAAAACCCAGTCAAATTACAGGTTGACTTATCTAACTGAAACTGAGTTCTTGGGGCAGCTTGAAGCATATATCGGGGGCTTCATAACAAATTGGCGTAAAGACAAAAATGCAGTTTTACACAAGGTACAAAATTGTGAATAAAACAAAACTAGTTGATTGTGTAAGGCTGAATTGGAATACCCTTCTTTTTAGGTACACTTGCATACTAGTAAGATTTCTAAATTGTAACATGCATAGTTTTTAGTAAACAACAAAAAAATGCATTTTTGCGTATACGCCTATATGTTATGAAGCCCTCGATGTCTAAGTCTTACAGCACATAAAGAAGATATACTAAGTGTTCTATATTTTATAATCTACGATACAGAGTACCTAATTATTCTAGAGAGAGCTGTTTTATCGATCTCGTTAAATACTGTTAACTAATATCTTAAGTTAAATACTCTGGTTTATTGAATTTCATTTGTTTTGAACGGTATTTATAAATATTTGCTAGATGTTTCAAACTTTATGTGATCATCTTTTTAGAATAACAATTCGATTACAGCTGCAGACAGATTATAATCTAAAATTTATTTAATATTGAATTAAAATCTAAGAATACTACTTCTTTATTTATGTTATTATATTACTTCTAATTTGGAAATGAAATCCTATTCATATACATATTCAGTTTTCATATAGTTTAGTTTTAAGATATGTAATAAGTATAGGCTGGAACTTGTATTTACTTATAATAAATCAATCTAGAAGTCTTCTTTCTGTTTTTAGTTAATAAATAGTATGAGTTTAAAGTAAAATATGAATTAATATTATGGACTAGACAACATTCTGCCATCACCGTTCTGTTCATACCACACCCTAAGCAACTCTTCATGATCACCAAAACCATGAGAAGCGATAACATCTTTATAACCGTCTTTGGTATATATCTTCTTATAGTAATAAAATTCAGCACAGTGCACAGGCTTAATGCCTAATTTCTTAGCTACAATACCTAGATAAATGTCGTCGAATCTAAAATGTTTTACGAATAGACTAGCCACGTACATTGTCTTCATTGCTTTGTTGGATAGGGTATATGCTCCAGCAGTGACATATTCAGGCCAACGGTTCCAAGGGTATTCCTCCAAAGAGACCCTCCATTTACTACTCATAAGTCTCAGTGGAGCAGATTTGAAGACGTAACCAGCGTAAAAGTATGTGTCTCGTTTCAACTCCATCGCATTGGTGACTATATCATTATATCTTTCTTTCTCTAGTACCTGCTTTGTTTGAGGTCTATCCCTTTTCCGCTTTGGAATTAGATTAACTCCCGTTAAAAATTTTGATATGTCATTCTTGTTATCCTTTTTTAATTCTTGTAAATCTAAATTACGCCTATCTCTATCTTGTTCGAATTTATGCGGCTTAGAAAAATGAGACTTATATTTGTCCTCTTCTAACTCATTAAGTTTCGACATGTAGGTGTTTCTGTCTCGCTCAAGTAAAGGACTTTCAGTCACAACAGGCTTATTGACGTAATCTAACAAATTCTTCACTGATATATACATGTCATCATCTGTGAAAAGATAAAAATCGGCCGTCGAGCAGTGTTCGTAGACCCATCTGAACGACATCATAGTCTTGATAGTATTATTATAATAATTATCAATAAAATTCATCTGTATTATATCTCTGTATTCATCAATTTCTTTATCAATCACGTTCTGTAACAACGTTTTCTTTTTTTCAACGCCCAAGAAGAACAGAGTCTTGACAATCTTACCGGGAATCAAGTCTTCCTGTCCGTAAGTTTTCCTGATCGCCATGCGATGTCCAAAGTGGTTCATGGCTGACTTCACGACTATAAATAAATCCATCTGATCCACTGTACCACATTTCGCCGCGTTCGTCAAAAATCTATAAGGATAGTAGTTTATTGGGGCGACTGCCGGTTTTTGTCCCGCGAGTATTCTCTCCGCGACTTTGTTCAAGTCAATGTTCAATGGATAATTGAACGTTTCGTCGAAATCCTTCGTGTTCAAATAATCGTGGATTCCGAAAAAGTAATATGTGTATACTAAGATACAAAAGAACGCGAAATATTTATACTTACGCCGTCGCATCGTAATGTCTCTGAGATTCAGTTTACACTTCACCTGCAAAGTACGAAAGTTTTAAATAAATTTCCAAACGCTCATATTTAGACTTTTCTAATAGATGACACTTATTTATATTAAATTATCAATTTTTTTTAGTATATAGTAGCGATGCGCAATCTAAATCACTAATGAGATCAGTGATTTATAAATCTTTTTCCTTGAAAGAATTAAATCACTCTTTTAAATCTTTGCTTTCGAATGCGATAATTCTTTCAGTTGACCGTTTTTAAGCTTTAACTAACCATAGAGACTCTAATTCACTGTGTATCATCATTGTATTTCTTAGAGTGCGCATGTTATCTCATTTCAATTCACAATATCCTGTATCTACTGTCTCAAACTACATTCAAGTATCTGAGTTGTTAGTTTTCATCATTCCATGTGACTAAAATCAATCTTAACGTAGTGATTTAAAGATGTATTTTTAAAATCAAAGATTTAAAGAGTGATTTCGAATTTTGAAAGATTATACATCTTTTAAAGCAATCACTCCTGAGTTACACATCTCTGGTATTAGAGTATTTTATTACAACGTTTCAACTTTGGAAACTTAGCGGTGCGGTATTAAGGCGAAGTACCTTAACTGTTGCCAATACAAAAATCTGTTTGCGAGCGTGATTTGATTTATGTGACATCGACTACTACTTATTAGTAACTAGTTGTCTCGGCAGACGTCATCCTGCCCGGAAATGCTTCAATCGATATGCCGACAGCAGCGTCACCTACCGGTGGCACTGCTGTCGGCATATCGATTGACTGCGTAAACCTCTGGCTCATGCACAACAACTTTGCTAAACATCATCACATGATCAAATGTATAGTTTACGATTCTATAAAGGGCATACAGGCAAACATTAATTTTTATATATAAAGATTTGTAATAACACACATTTATATCAAAATTTTGTGTACAGGATGTATGTATCACATAATTGAGATAATGGTTTTATCCAATTGTTTTGTAAGTAGTAAATATTGTATTACAAGTGAGCTAGACAACTTAAAAGGTGTCCTTACACGGACGATTTTTTGAGCAATTGTTGCTTGGCAACAGTCGTGGTAGCGTAATGGCTGGCGTGTCCAAACTCAAAGGGCGCGGGTTCGTCCTGACCGGAACGCATGCACCACTTAGTCAGTTTTCTGATCTAATGTGCATATTGTTACAATTACCACGTGCTAACAAAGGTGAAGAAAAACAGTGATGCAACCTGTACATCGAGATAACCGATGTGTCAAACCTGCCAAATCGGCTTGGACAAGCGTGGCGGGCATAATGTCCGTTCCCGTTTAGTGGGAGGCCCGAGCCCAGCAGTGGGACATTTATGGGCTGATATTATTTATATATTATAATTATAACTGTAAGGGATCAATCTGGAGCAATTACAAGACTCTTTATTGTACAATAACATAAGTAATACATTTTATTATCTTAACTATAAGGTACAATGGGTGGCCTTATTGCTTAAAGCAGTGCTTTTCAATCTTTTTGTATACGCGACCCCTTTCTTTACAGGTCGAAAAATTTCGGCGACTCCCTTGGATCATAGACAGACAAACAGTTAGTAATTTAAAAGACTACGTATATGTTTTTTCTATATCTTGATGCTTTTTTTAAAAATCACGTTTAGGTTCGCGTTTGACCATTATCTCGCTCGATTTGACGCTTACCTAGAAGGTACCTATTCACGCGAGACTTGAAGACACCCAGGTTCTAGGTTTCTGGAAAAACAGAATCCGGCAGTGTGTTCCACTCTTTTACAATACGTGTAATGAAGAAGAAGAAGAATGAATGATTGACTCATATTAGGGCATTATTATACTCTGCAAAAAGCTGCTGAGCTTAGAAAGTACCTAAGTACGAGGTAGACATTTAAATTGCCTTCTCTCCTCTACGACCCGCTTAGGGGTCGCGACCCACAGTTTGATAAACACTGGCTTAAAGCAATCTGTTCCAGGCAACCAATGGGTGGCCAAGAACTTGTTAAAAGTTAATTACAATTAATAAATACACAATATAAATACTGTTAAGTAATAATGATATATAGATAAGGTATAGCTAAGGCAATTAAAAAGCACTTACTCGTATAAATTACTGTATATTCCAGTACACGCAAAACGCGACATTTAACTAATTTCCCAACGGAGGTGACGACTTGACGAGCACAGTCCGATATCTAACAGCGAGCAACTCATTTCATACACTACGAAATTGCCCACCTTACCTTCTTTACAAACAATTTAACATCAATGCGCCGAGTGCACAAGTTTGATTCCCGCATACATGAATTTTATCCGGGTGCACTCGCACATTAAGAATATTTATTTCTTATAGAAAGGGAAGTGACTACATAGCTATAAAAATATATACATACATACACATGTGTTATATACTTATACACAACAAATAATAAGCACATTATACATATGAATATATACTTAATATATGTATCAATATCTATAAGAGCTAAGATAAAAATGTAGTAAAACTATAATAGTAAATATATTACGGCATTTTTGGGGCCCTTGCAGGGAGTGGCGAGTCACCAAATGGGCAGTCCATTTTCCATGTTCTTTGTGCATTGCGACGGGCAGATAGTCCCCGTATTCCCAGACCTCTAATACCAAAAGCAGTTCACCCCAATAGACCAGTACTTTTTGTTCTCATTTCCCACAATAGTCTTACACTGGCCGGGGCTTGTCCTTGGGTGCATTATTATATGGTATAGACAGGACAATCGCCGGTCAGTGTCACGCCACATTTACATTACATTTATCAAAGGGCCTCTACGTGTTGGCCTTCCCATGGCCCACGCAAGACCTCCAAAAGTCCAGGACATTTTTATGGCCCGTGGGCTTGAAAGACCTACAGTATAATATATTATAATGCACAAGTATATAATAATAAGTTTAATTTTGAAATGTCGTCCACTCGCCAGGCAGTGCATGCAGACTAAAATGAAAAACAAGGTATAAAAAATAAACTCGAACGCCGAAACTTTGGGGTTTCGACCGCAGTAGAAGAGATTTGAAAGTATCTCATAATTATAATACGCACTTTGTAAATATGTTATCCACACTTCCCTATTGATATTATAAATGCGAAAGTAACCGTCTGTTTGTTACGCTTTCACGGAAAAACTATGGTACCGTTTAGGGTTGTAACGGAACTTCGCTTCCGCCTCCGTTACTGCGGAAGTTCCGCAAGAAATCGTACCTCCGCCTCCACCTTCGCATCCGTGTAATTTTTGCGGAGTCATATCGGAGGTTTATTTGCGAATCATACGCAAGCAGCGACGCTCGCGACGAATCAGCCGTCCGGCCGCGCGCAGCAAATGAACAAAAACCAACGCGTGCGCGGCGGGAGCGCGGTTGTGGTGGGGCGGGGGGCTTGCAAATGTCATTTGTCAAATGAATGATAAGCTACAGGAATCAACCTGTGGAATTGCTTAGACGCTTTAGACGTACGTACGAAGTTTTACCGACGCGATGTTATGTATAAACCATAAACTACTATTTTTTCTACATCCAATTTCACTTCCGCTTTCGCCTCCGTTAACCTCCGCATACGCGGAGGTGAAACCCGTCGCCTCCGCTAAGGCCTCCGTTACAATCCTAGTACCGTTTATACTGAAATTTGGTACATATGTAGTTTCAATGCCTAGAATGGACATAGGATACGTTTATCCCGGGAAATTAGAAATGTTATTTATTGCGATTTATTTTATTTATTCACACCGGGACATAGGCTTTTATAAGGCCCAAGTCCATCGCCATGTGGAGTATTGCTCCCATCTTTGGTTTGGGGCACCTCAGTACCAGCTGCTCCCACTTGACTCCTTGCAGCGCCGAGCGGTCCGGAGTGTCGACGATCCAGAACTTACAGATGGCTTAGAACCTTTAAGTCCCAGAAGAGACGTAGGCGCTCTAAGCGCGTTCTACCGTCTGTACAATGGGGAGAGTTCTGAGGAGCTGTTTGATTTGGTACCTACGTCGCCATTTTACCACCGCACTGCTTGCCGGCGACTGGGAGTTCATCCACACTTCCTCGACACCTGGAAGTCATCCACTGTACGTGACGCTCGCTCTTTTATACCATACGTGAGCAAGCTGTGGAATGTGCTCCCTCCCGCGGTTTTCTCAGAGTGCTTCAATATGGGGGGTGCTCTTTAAAAGGGCGAAAAAGATTTTTAAAGTCTCAACGAGGTAGGCAACGCATCGGCTCCCTTAGTGTTGCAGATGTCCATGGGCGACGGTAGCCACTTGCCATCAAGTGGACCCGTCTGCCAGTTTGCCTATAGCAAACGTAAAAAAATTGCGTCAGTGAATAATACCTATTTAAAATAATTATGAAAAACAACCTGTTTGAATTCTATAAATAAACTGCGTCTACTCACAATATTAACTACATATTTTATATGGCAGTAATTTAATAATTAATAGCTTAAAGTTTTATTCATATCGAGTAAGAGAAAATTTGTAGACTTCTTTAAGAATCTTAAACAAGCCTATAAACTTACTGTAACTCATGAATAAGTTCGAAGTGTAGAAATATCTAGCACTACCAAAATACGTGCAAACGAAGTTGTTGACGAAAGCATTTTATTTCTTATAATATAGGTTATAAATTAAAATAAAACAAACAAAACTAATAGAAAAATAATATTTATTTTTTTAATACAAGGGGGAATAAATAAATGCAAACATTCAGACTATTGCTCCTAATACCATTTAAATAATATGGCGCCTCAACATTCAGGGTCAACCTAAAACAAATAATATTTTGTTTAGTATCTGTAGTTACCTGATGGAAAGTGTTTATCATATGCTATGTTTTGTATGGACATTTGTAACATGTTGGCAATCTGCCGTTCTCTGAAGGGACACTGGAACCTGATCACTAATGCCGAAACACAACTCAAGGTTGTTATGGCGACACATTCTAGTCTAGGGTTGGTAGGCATCCAGACGGGCAAATACCCTACCACTTGGCTCTGGGTTGTTTTATCGCCTCTTATGACAAGCCGCCCCAAAGCAGGAATTAGTATTTTCCGTTCCTGCATAGATAAAAGAAGTTGTGCTGAAACATTCTGATGTAGGTATTTTTAGAGATTCTGGCAGAGCTAGCCTCAAAAATGGCTAGTTAGTTAGTAAGTTCACTATTTTAATTTAGAATATAATAATATAAATTATTGTAGGTTTAGGAGATGATAGGGTTGCCATGCCTGTGGCAAAAGTCCCAAATAAATAAAGAGAAAACATCCAAGAAATCAAATAAAACACAGGCAACTTATATTGAATTTTATGGTAATGAAAATTGGTACCCATTGCTTTTCATTTCAACTTTGTTTGCACTAAAATTAATTCTAGAAAAAACATATAATCTACTATAACACTACTAATACTTAACATGAAAAGAAACAAGAACACGTGACAACCGCCTAGAAAATAATATAAACTTCTAAATTCTACATCTTGATCAATGGCTCATTCATGTCTCAATTTTTGATATTTTATTTTAATTTTAGTTTTTGAAGTCGGTTTTTTTAAACGAAGTTTTTACTTTTATTTGGTACTTTTTAGTGTCTAGCTATGTATGGGTGGACCTACGAATGGTGCCGCGCTTCTTAAAAAATATAGGTCCCAAGAACCGGGAACAAAAAAATGTTCATAAAATGAAAACTACTGGGCCAAACTATGTCAAATTTTTAGGGGACCAAATGGAAGCTATTCCGCGTCGAACAAAAAAAGAATCACGTAAATCGAATCATAAATCTCAGAGTAATCGGTGTACATATGGAACGAAAAGGAAATATTTATCACAAAAAATGTTCATAAAATGAAAACTACTGGTCCAAACTATGTAAAATTTTTAGGGGACCAATTGGAAGTTATTCCGCGTCGAACAAAAAAAGAATCACGTAAATCGGATCATAAATCACGAAGTAAAAAAGATCCCGACGAATTGAGAACCTCCTCCTTTTTTCGAAGTCGGTTAAAAATATTATATGTATACTTCGAGCCCTTACCGCGATTTTATCGTAAGCAACATTTGGACTTAAGTATATTTCTTGTTGCAAAAGTTATTTTAAATTATTATTTTGTTTAAAGACTTTTAGTTTTTAATTCAATAAACTTTAGTCAAAATCAAACGGAAAGTTTTAGAGCAAAATAATAGTTTAAAATACCTTTTGCAACAAAAAATTGACGTGGGTCCAAATTTTGCTTACGACAAAATGGCGGTACAGGCTCTACTTGTTTGAAAGAACAGATTATAACGTTTCAAAAATAGGTTTAAATTAATAATATAATTCTACTAGAAAATTTGCACATTAGTGCGTTTAAACCCATCAAAACATGGTTTTTTCTATATAGATCTTGGAATTAAGTTAATTCGCATCTGTTAAGAATTAATTATTAACAGATGCGAGTGGTCATTACTTGTGATAAATATGTGTCTGTGACTGCGTGAGAGTGAAAGCATATTATTGGACTGCATACTCGCAACTGATCAATCAGTCAGAAAAGCATACTACCGCAATTTGCATGTACATAATTCTACCACAGTCCACACACAAAGCCTACTCGTCTTCGTGTATCACAAGAATTACACAAAATAACATCTTGGGTACAGAAAGAGAAACTTACACTTTCTACAGGGATGTGTCCACAGTAGAGCTGATGGAGACAGGGGGCAGGTAGTGGCTGCGGATCTGCGCATGGAGACGCGCCACTTCGTTGTCCAAGCTCTCCATTTCACGGACCAGTTGGGTGAACTGGACTATACCTGGAAATGTTTACATGAGTTATATGTTGCTCATAAGAATTTTATTCGTCTACCTCCATATATTCTTGAAGAATGTTTGTATAAGTAACATATTTATTTTAAAAAAGAAATTAACACAGATTAGAGATGGGCTCAGGTAATCTCAGTTAGGTTTAATGCTAGGGAGATTCTTATTGTTTCTTTCCATTTGATAAAACTGATATGTATTTAATATGAAATCAAATTAAAAGAATATTATTGTTGTGTGTAATAACGTTACAATTGAGATACCATATTGACAAAAAGAAAAACAACAAAGCATTTAAATTAAAAAATAACAAAAAAGCCAAGTGTCTAAATAGGTTTGGACGCCCTTAAAACAGTGAAAATGAAATTTACCAATATAGACAATGCCAATTTACAAAAGATTACAAAACAATAAATATCAACATATTAACATCTATTATGAATAACATATTTAATACAGCATCTGTAAAGGCGACATTAGACAAACTTTATCTATACATATAAATAAAATTGGAGTGTTTGTAATATTTTACTACATGCATATCTAATATATAAAATTCTCGTGTCACAGTTTTCGTTGCCATACTCCTCCGAAACGGCTTGACCGATTTTGATGAAATTTTTTGTGCTTATCCGGTATCTATGAGAATCGGCCAACATCTATTTTTCATCCCCCTAAATGTTAGGGGTAGTCCACCCCTAAATTTTTTTATTTATTTTTTAGACAAAATTTTTAATTTCTATTTTTTTATGATACAACATACAAAAAAACATACAACCCTAGATTTTCAACCCTCTACGATCAACCCCTATTTTTTACCGGGCAGGACGACGTCTGCCGGGACAGCTAGTGAATATATATACGGTACATACACTAAAATAACGTTTTTTACAATTTTTGTCTGTCTGTTTGTTTGTTCCGGCTAATCTCTGAAATGGCTGGACCGATTTTGAAGGGACTTTTATTGGCAGGTAGATGATGTAATAAGGAGTAACTTAGGCTACATTCATTTTAGAAAAAATGTTTTTTTTTTGGAATTATGACGATTTTCAATCACCACGCGGGAGAGACCGCGGGGCGCAGCTATATATAAGTAAATTTCAATAAGTTGACTATATTATATATAAGTAACTTTTAAATTATATCAAATGGGTTTTTTTATAAGAATTTTTCAAGTGTTAAGGAATTCATGGCCCACCTGTATATTTTTCAATGTTTATATTAAATACTATAGTAGAATTATTTTCTCCGTGCAGTTTGGGCCATAAATCAATCTCGGCCACAGCCCGGCTAACACGGTGAGTTTTTTGCGCGGGCGCAACGCCATTAACGATAAAAACTCATTCATAAAGAAAAGAAAGATTATCATTCTTATGAAAATCATTATTATCTTTTTTGCTGTTAATTTTAAACTTAGATATAAGTATTTATATTTATTTTTAATATAACTTGTTACATTCTAAACTTTTGAACTTATAGTTTTTTAATAAGATACCTAATTAATAATTTATTTTAAATCATTTTAATATTTATTTTAATAAATACATTCTTTCATCCATTTTTTTCTTTCATTTATATCACTAACAAACAAAAAGACAAAACTAAATACACTATCGATAACGCTTATCGACAACAATAATGCATATTACTATGCCTGCCCACAAAGCCCATGAGTGGAAGAGAGAGCGAAATACTTGCTTCACTGCTCTGATTATTTATGACCCAAACTGCACGGAGAAAATAATTCTACTTTAGCTGTGCCCACCGGTCTCACCTGCATGGTGATGGAAAATCGTTATATTTTGGATAATTCACACTATATCTTTATAAATTATAGCCTATGTGTTATTCTGATCTGTAAGCTTCATTATTGTAAAGTTTAGATGAAACTTTACAATCTTTGCAGTAGTTTTTATTTGAAAGAGCAACAAACATACATCCATATATTCTTACAAACTTTCACATTTATAATACATAATCAGAAATCAGAATAGCCCAGTCATATTAGGTAAAAAAAGGGGTCAACCTGGGAATGAAAGATAATAAGCTGTAAATTGGTATAAACTATAAACCTTTGTTTTGCCCTTCTAAATGTTGTCTTAAAAGTTACAACTGCTATCATGTCTGCGTCTTAAGATATTGAAGGTCAAAGGTCGTAAAAATCGGTTTTTCGTGAATATCTCGCTTTCTATTGTTTAAATCAGTGTTTTTCAACCTTTTTCATGACACGACCCCTTTAGTATGAAGAAATATTTCGCGACCACCCCTATCTGTTGCCTTTTTTTCATGTATTTCACTTTGAGACAAATATTCAATACAACATATTTATTTATTTTCATAATTAGGGTTTGCAACTCCACTATAGAAGCTTCGCGACCCCCTAAAGCGGTTTCGCGACCCCCTAAGGGGTCGCGACCCACACGTTGAAAAACACTGGCTTAAATGAGATTGGCACCTATTATAAAATTGTAGAGTATAAAATTCTCTACAACTTTTTTTTTATAGGATCAACCGTTTTTGCGGTAGACTGCGAAGAGTGCACCGTGTAGTCATATATGGCCTCATGCAAGGTCAAGCATGAGTTACGGTTATCAGTACATTGTATAAAGTAAATTATTTACTAAAAAAAAACAAAAAATTATTAAACAATGCCCATTATTTATGTATTAGTTATTTAAACTCCTTAACAAACTCCTCATGATTATAGAAGGCAACCTAACCATTTCCTGAGCCATGTTTTAAATAAGCAGACAGATGGTGACTCCATTATCCTTATGCTACTCAGTAGTTTATAGTATATTAGTGGTCCCATGACATGCATCAATTTCCCTGATTTCTCACATTTGTGTTTTATGTTACTCATGTCATTCCTATGCGGAGTAAACTGCATATGCATGTTATTTATACTAAGTAGGCATCATTTTTATTTTATTCAGTCCTTTGTAGAAGCTATAGCTATTAAACCCCCAAATAAAATATATACCTTCTCTAGAATTGCTGAATCCATGATGTTTTATAGTCTCCATCTCAATCTGGACAACCATGGGGAAAACAATCTGCATCATCTTCAACATCTCATTTCCTGCTGCCTCTTTTGCTTCATCAAGTTTCGAAGCATAATCTGGTGACTCCAGTGCATCTATAACTTCAAGCAGGATCTGTCGTAGTTGATCCACTGTTATATTTTGAGGCGATGCCATAGTTTTGGGTCACATTTAGAAGCTGAAATATTAGAATATAATTTTAAAATGTAACTTCAGATGACACTAAAAAGAGATAAATACATGGCTGTGGGTCGTTTTGTCATCTCTTACTACAGGCCACCCAGCTGCAGGAAATTGTATTCTTAATTAATACTGTTAGGTGTTAGTTAGGTTATATTCAGACCAAAGCACATAAGCCGAGTGAGTGTGCCACAGCAGCGGCCTGCGAGTGCCAGAACCAAGCAAGCATAAGCATTTACTATTTTTATACACATGGTGCCTTAAAACTCTCATATGAACCATTTGTTTTATTTATCAATTTAGTGGACAACTTGCAAGTTGGGTTTTAATATAAAAATGAATCAATATATTAATGATATCAATTATTAAATACATTACTGATCAAATTAATGCAACTACATAAAAAAAAACATTGTCTTTATTGATTGCTCTCGTAGAGTATACAAATGTGCTCTATTGTGTTTTTTCTTCATTTTTATCCAATTAAGCTGATTTTTGGTTATTTTGGCTCTTTTTATGTTAATTACTGGCTTTTTTTGAACTTTGAAAGGATTTTTTAACTTTGGAAATATGATAGAAATACAAAATAAGTTGAGATCTCCAGACCTTAGGGGTTGTAGTAAAGGTAAGTATGCCTCCCCTCTTCACCACCCCACTACTTAAAATTCCTGTATTAGAAAGCTATACATTTACCCACAATTTTCCTGGGAGTGATAATTATGATTTAATATGAAAATTTACCATTTTATTTGCAAAGTGGAATATGCAGTCTAGCATTAGTTGCCCTTGCCTCTTAAGTTATGCAGTTGTTTGTCCATTGACAGGATTATTTAAAAAAATATTGACATATTAAAAGAATTATGGAATGAAGACAATGGCTAATACTAATTCATAATAATATTATATTCAGAAAACTCAGTATTTTTATTTTATTTATTTTGAAAACTGATATTGTTGCAATAACATTAGTTTTATTTAGTTTATACCGTGCTCTGACTTTGGAGTAATAAAGCTGATAAAACCATGAGTCTGTGTATGACTTGAATTTTCATATAAAATGATAACTAATATGGTGTTGCTAAGCCTAAGCTTTACTCGAAGGCCTCGGCGTTTCGAGGAACAGACGGTATAAATACACGCCGGACATAAATGTGGCTTCGCTGGTTTCACACATCGGTAAGTTTGATGTGCAAGTTTCTTCACAATGATTAGGAAAACACAAAATACAGCAACAAAGGACAGCGCAGCGTATTTTGAAAATAAGTAATTATTGCAGTACAAAATGGTAGATAGGAACTTATGTATATTATACAATTTATAATGAAATACTTATACTTCACAGCGAACAGACAATAGATTATTTAACTAATTATAATTCACAAACTCACAATTCAATAAAATACAGTTCAAATAACCCAAAGACTTGACTTTTTAATTGAATGGCAATTGGCAATCACCAGTGTCATAACAGTCAGTACAATTATCTTTTCTTAGAGATTTTTTTGCGTTCTATTAGTAGGTACGTATTGCAGTAGATGTCACTGTTCTCAAATTGAATACCAAATGAAAGAAAATAATATGTTCCGTTATACGCAGTTGTTTTAATACTTGTTTAAGAAATATTTGATATTTTTTATGTTTTTGCAAGCCATATCAGCTAATAAATATATTTTAAAGTATGTAAGTTCTATTCCTCACGTTTTTCATATTATAAAGCTCGTTTTAACTTTAATTACTGGATTTTTGGTGAATTTTCGATTTACCAAAAACTTATTTCAAAGATGACAATTATGTCAAAGCCAAAACGTCATTCCGATCGATACGAGTCACACTCGTGAATATATGTACTTTGTGTTTTGATTATTTTTCGACAACTTTGTTTGATTCCTGGACTCCGAAGACTTCGCTTATCACATTTACTAGTGTTCTGTGATCACGTTGGACTTATGCATGTACCCTGAACACCGATTTGCCTAACTATTTGTTCTCTGGTGACTTGGATTATGACTTCTTCTGAAAGAGGTTGTTGTGTGCCCAGATGCGGTAAAACTTGTAAGTAAATCATTCTAACGGCACCAGATTAGATGTGGATACAAATGATGTTATGAAAATGTATGTCTTTGAATATTTTAATAAAAGGAAACATAATAAATCACGCTACCTCTAAATCGTTGTTTTATTTACTAACAAATAAACATTTTTTGAAAAGGCTTTTGGGAATTCCAGGAGTAAAATTTTTACTCCCGCAATTTCCAAAAGTCTAATATAATAATCAAAATAATACTAGACTCCCTGGACGGTTTTTGCCGTAGTATTGCGTCGTATACCGATAGAGTGCGTTGGTATATATATATTATGACTGTTGACTCTATACCAGTATATATAAAGTACTCTGTGGCAATCACCTTGAAGTAAAATCATAATCGAAGTGTCATTGTCAAGTGTGCAGTATATGCAGTGTTCCCAGCTTAAATAAAATAAAATTAATAATAATACATACATACATACTAGTACACAATCAATTTGATCATGGAAGGTGTGTCGTGGCATTCCGCGACTTCTGCATCCATCGCCTTTTGTATTGTATATCTGTTTAGTCATTCTTTTGTAGCCGCAGACGTCCGATCGCCACGGCGGCCGCTCACAAACTGTTGCGGACAGAATCACTCCACTGACGTCACCCCCGTAAAGCCCGTGCGACCACGCCCCGCCTACCGCGGGGACATAGCTCGCTCCGTTAGCTGCTAAGCGTCTGCATTTTTGTAGTACTTTAGTAAGCGCGGAGCGAGCCTACATCATGCATTCCTGAACTGCAATTCAAACACACAACATTGTTTTACTTCTACTTGAAGACCTCTAAACTTTCATCATACATTCTTTCCACATGCCCGAACCACCGGAGCATTCCTTTCCTTACTTTCACCCCGACACTCTCTTTCAGACCAACTCTCTTTCTTACTTCGGTATTACAAACGCGGTCCGCGAGCGTCACTCCGCAGATTTTGCGCAGTGCTCGCATCTCGACCGCGTTTACTCTACTTTCGTGCTCTCTATTACATACCCAACTCTCGCTTCCATACGTGAGCGTAGGTACCAGCACCGCGTTGTGTATGGCAAGCTGGGCTGGGCCTTCTGACTGAGGTTCTTAGCGCCTAGAAGTTTACCTAACGCTCCATTCACACTATTCCCCAAATTTACTCTTCTTTCTATATCAGCGGTCTATCTTCCATCCCTACTAAATAATAAATAATAATATTTTTAAATATTCAATAAAAACTAGTGATCGGCTACCTGTATGTATTTGAATAATAATAATAATTATTATTTATTAAGCGTTCGGTGTCCAATATTTGGCCATGTTCAGTATGAAATCACATTTTTTAAGATGGTACAAATATCTGTGCGATCAGTCCACCGGTGCAGTACTGAACGCGTTTCGCGTTCATTTGTTTCCATACTTCCATAGCACATCGGTCGACCGCCGGCACGCATGTTGACTCGCTCGACCGACGGTCCAAGTACGCAATGCGTAGCATTATACCAGCACTGTAAGGATTTATGAATTTTCATAATATTGTAAACGACAAGCGTGACAAGAGCTTTGAGAAATATATGTGCGGTTAGCTTGAATGATAAGATAAAAAACAGTGTGCTAAGGAATCGTTGTCGTTTGAAAGGAGATGTAATAACAAGAGTTGAAAAAGGGATGTTAAGGTGGTTTGGACATGCAGAGAGAATGGATAAAAGTAGAATCACAAAACAGGTATATGACAATATTGTCAATGGTAGAGCTGTTGCCGGTAGACCGAGACTAACATACCATGAACAAATATCAGAATTGTTAAAGAAAGGTCAGGTCTAAAGCATTTCAAATAAACGCGCATGTACGAAGAGGTTAATGAAAGTAGGTGAAGCGAAAGTTGTTTGTCAGGATCGTCGCAAGTGGAGATTCATAGTCTTTGCCTACCCCCGTGGAAAACAGGCGTGATTTTATGTATGTATGTACAAGAGTGACTGACGTACATATTGACGGTCGGTGTAGCACTGTAACCGGCCTTAGGGCATTGCCGTTGCCTATTGTGTCGAATTAAACAATAATATTGCACGAGTGACATTGACAATACTGACAATAACAAGGGTATAAAAAGGGCTAAGAATGGAAAATAAAAAAATTCTTTGGAATAACAATTAAAAACTGTTTAAGTTATTGTAACATAAAGTAGTGTTTCTCAAAAAATACAGAATATTTAGAGTTCTATGTTTTAATGATAATTTCCTACATTTCAGTGTACTACAATTTACCATTTAAACTTATAATAAAATGTAAGCTTCTTGACTTCTTGATTACTAAATTATTTAAATTTGTTTAGTCATTATTAATAAGATTCAATATTAAGTAGCTATTACAGAAATCAAGAATTACTCTTATACGTTATTCTAAGCCAGTTCCAATTTTATAGATAGATTTGTTAATTTTTGTTATATTTAGGTACTTTCCTTTTTAGATCAAATGTCTACTATCTACTACTATCTTTAGTGCCTATACATAAAATCAATTTTGGCTATCTAATCTCTGATGTAGATAAATAAGTATAATAATAATAGACAATAAAATTTTGCTTAGATTACTTCTATTCACTGATAGTTAGTCTCCAGTAAATAATTTTTGAATTATTCAGTGATAAAAGCAGCTTCTAATTTCGAGAAATAAACCACGAAATGTTTTAAATTATCTTTCTATTCTAACTCAATAAAGTGAAATGGTTTGTTTGGAAATATATTATGTTTATACACATTACTCAGGAAATAAGCACCATATTGAGTTTGGTATAAATCTTTTCTCATTATATAGGAAATGTAAAAAACAACTTACTGCAGTCCTTCTTTGGCTATGGCTACTACTTCCTAGTAGCCATAGCCAAATGGCAAATATGAAACCCTTTTTAATTAGTCATTCTAGATGTCACAATACTATAACAAAGTATAGTAATAGAATTTTACAAGCTATAAGCTAAACTCTTGCATAGAGTGGCATGGGATGAGAGACTTTTGTTGATAAAAAAAGTTTGATTTGTGTTTAAGAATACACTACACTTAATATATAAACACTAAAACTGCTTTTTAGTTTAGTAAATGAGTTTTGAATTAGAAATTATAATTTTAAAGATAAATAATAAATCACAGTACTGTCCCCTTTTTTTACTTAAGGATGATAAATGTAAACAATTTGATATGTATATAATATAGATGTTTAAATATGATAATTGATTTTTTGTGTATATTGTTAAGTCAAGTTAAGTGTGGGACTCAAATTAAAAATGCTGTTGGAATTAGTATATAGGTTATCAAATGTACACAAGTCTCACCTTGATCATGGTTCTCGCTAAACTGACGATCTCTTCATTAGGCCATCGCTTTAGAATGCACTGATGCAATGTCTATCTGGCATGTGTCGATGCAATTTACCAGGAAACAATCTGTACACCTGCATACTTATGCTTGCGAACGGTCATAAACAAGTACAATACACCTTAGGCTGTCTTCTAATTACAAATTTTAAACACGGAATAAACAAAATTAGATAGTTTCAATGTTATTACCTCAAACACCATGGCAGGTATAATAGATGTGCTTTGTCTAGAGGTGGCCCAACTTGTAACAATATATTGTGAGTTCGAATTAGTAGTATGCTTTAATGTAATTGATTTATCTCTATGGGTTTTCAAATTGGACAACTACAATAACAATCTGCCTGTAACACTTCAAGTAAAAATTTTGTTGCGATTCATTTTGTCATTTGTCTGTTGAAGATTTTCCACTTGTCTGTTGCAAATCGTTTTTCCATGTATCCATTGCCATTTGTTTTTCCACTTGTCTGTTGCAATTTATTTTATTTTTCCACTTGTCTGATGAAGTTTCACTTCTATTTGTCCCAGAACACACTTCGATTTTTTAGTTCCACTAATATTTATATAATTAAATCTCAAATTTATGTATGTATTCTTTCTTTTCTCTTAATTCAAATAGTTTTTAATGTATAGTTTGTTATGTATTATTTAAATTGATATTTTGATACAGTTATACCTGTGGTCACTTGTTAATAGCTTACTATCACTAATTTGTTGTTAATATGCTAAGAATACCAACCTGTCAAGCCGCCTTGGACAATTGTGGCGGGTATACTATTCTCCCTATAGTACGAGGCTCGAGCCCAGCAGTGCTACACTTATGGGTTGATATTATTATGATAAGAATAGCAAGCATTCATCCTAAAATTGTAAAATAAAATAAACACTAAATCAATTATTTTGTTTCTAGTGTAAATTAAAATGGATTCTGAAGTAGAGGTTGAACCCAGGCCCGCGAGTGCTAGCATTCGTCGAACCTTCACTCTACGAAACAGTGCTGCAAGACAGGCGTCAGTAAACTTCATGCCATCAAGACAACTGCCTTACAGTGAGTATAAGTAGTAAATAGTGATAAGTCTGCTTCAAGGAGATATCATGGATATACTCCATTAGGGACTCACAACAACCATGATTTTTCCCACTCCACTTGTTTGCCGGGTGACAATTGTAAACCCAAGTGGAACGGCTATTCGACCCGCCGGCTATTCGACCCGCCTCTTAACATCGGTCGTTGTGAGGTGTTACGTTTTCGCCACGACCACAATGACCGCGGTCGCCTTGTGGAACGGCTAACGGAGCGTTTTGGGCCTTATGAGCTACTAATGATTACATGAATATTTTAGTATTAATATTGATTGTACTTGCTTCAGCAGTACATATATATACTTATACTATTGTGTACTTGCCACGATTTTTCAAGGTGGTTTGATTTGTTTGACACATTGGTTATCTGGATGTGCATGTTTCGTCACGTCACGATGTTTTCCTTCACCATTGTTGGCACGCGGTAATTGTAACAATATGCGTATTAGGCCAGAAAACTGTCTAAGTGGTGCATGGGTTCTGACCTGGCCTGGAGTTCAAACGCACCCTTTGAGTTTGAGAAGCAGTTTACTAGCGATTACGCTACCACGGCTATATGTAAATTTATATGAGATTATGATATTGAAAAAAGTACAATCATTTATGTAATTGCTGGACAATCTCTGCACTTGGGAATGGTTTTTTTATTAGGGTATGATACCCCCATATCGTAAAAATTACTCAGTACATATTATTCAAACAAAAATTTTTATTATGAGTATTTTTAAAGTTACATTGCTATATTGCAGATGGAAATCTCAATTAGATTTTTTTTAAGTACATAAATAAATTAGTTTTTGTTATTTTTTTAATAATAGATCTAACAGATATAGCATATACAGCTGTCATGATATACTTTAGTCATGTAGTACCATTTTAAGATATGGCATTATCATATTTTATGTGAAACTCTACTGATGCCCAAAGATTTATTATTATAAAAATATATTATTTATTATTGTGAACCTATCCTATCCTAACCTATGAACTTTTGCAACACCAGAGGTGTCGCCAACGCCTTGCTGGCCTCATGGACAATTTGTGAGGGCCTTTTTACACAGCCTTATTTCAACACAAAGGGACAGCTCGGCCGGAAGTTTCCACCAGTCGTTGCTTGTTTTTACTGATATGTGTTACTTTATCCGAACAGTCCAGCGAATGAGAGATCTTCCGCGAAATTTCCAACCATGCCGTGGTTTGTGGAGCCGAAATTCTGGTGGGAGAGGTTCTTGGGAAAATCCTTGTAAATACACTGAAATTAAAATTCTCCAATTAACATATTAACTAGTGATTTATTTAAGCCTGACATTCTACATCAGTTAGTAACAGAGTAATTCAATATCTTGCTATCCATTCTTTAGCAGCATATTACACTGACTATTTGTACCGGGTCCCTAAATCCTACATCCATATAGGTAGTTTGAAAAAAGCTAAGAATATATTTATCCTGTTAAACTACTCCGGTTTAGAACTAAAAAGAAAACCGACTTCAAAACTAACTAAAAGGCAATAAATAGATATTTTCTACAACATTTTAAAGTTGGTGCAAAGTAAAACATAAAATTACTGTATTTTACAAATCGTTTGTTGTTATTTTATGTCTTACTTGACAGACGAACATCAAAATTTGGTAGAAAATATTTATTTTTTGATTTTAATTTATTTTTGAAGTCAATTTGTTTTTTGTTAAAAACATTTTTTCTGTTTTTTGGTTACCTACGCAAATACTTGAATACCTTTAGAAAAAAAATATTAAACACGTGGTACGTACCAATAACATTCGAGGCACAGAAATAATATCTAGATATTTTATTTCTATGATTCGAGGGCTGCTCTCGATTTCCTTGGGAACCACTAACTAGATACTGACTTGGGACTTGATAATGAGACCAGCTCAGGAGTGTACTCTTTCCAAAAAATCGGTCTACAATAGACGGAGAAAACTTGTCACGAACATCCGAAAAATATTGCATTGAATTGAGAATCTTTTTCAAGTCTGTTAAAAATGTTCCTTAAACAGGCTTGCTCTCTGCTCTTGGATGCTCAGTGCAACAACGTGCACGAATAAGGGCTGTATATAACCAGCCCGTTAACTACCTTTAATCAAGTTAATTATATTAATAGCTATGCATGATTCAGCATCCAGTGTTAACTTGTGTCTGCTTGCTTTATGTGTTCTCTGTATTACATTATTATATTTGTCGCCTCTATTTTCCTATTAATAGTGACTACAAGTATTCATATGTTATTTTTGTGACAGTAAATACATTATGTTTAGTATTTCAATAGAACTGTTTTAAATGTTAAACATTTTTTTTTCTATAATCAAAAATTTATTTGTTTTATATTTTAAGATCCTTAATTTTTTTGTATTTTATTTATATATTAATAACTTTTTTATGACATAATACGGTTCTTATTTTCCTTATAAACATCAAATTGAATATTATATTTTTCTGTGTTAACTTTTAAAAGTTGATAATGCATGTTATTGTTTTACTCTGAAATTATTGTTCATGTTTGCAGAAAATTTAATTGAAATACGGTATACATATGTGTGTGTAATAAACATCCGGTCGTAATTCCCATTTTCGTCACTCACTATCGGGTTTAGTTTTTGATTGGAGTGTTTGATTTAGTTTGGCTTGTGTGTTTTTAAGTGCTATTTAAATTTTACCTTTTGACAAAGTTGTTTTTTTTATTAGTTTATGGTGTTTTAGACGTTTGGTGTTTGTTTATTTATTTATATTTGGAATTCAATATGGAGGAAGATCATATAGAAATGGAATATATTGTAGACGGTGAATTGCTGTTTTTTTCTTTAGTATTATATATTATACTATTTAAAAAAAAAATCTTCAAGACTATGTACTATGGTAATGACTACTTGTCAAGGGGCTATTACAAAAATATAAATAACAGATATACTAAGTACACCCAGACTCGAATCCAATTGCTTGCTTGGTTATTTGTAACAATTGAATCCATAGACTTGTCGATAAAAGGCGACTACTGTAACAATTCTGCCAATAGGCCCTATCAATAGATATCAAGTCTTTATGATAACGGTATGGCATTTATTTTGTTTTATATACAAAAATACTCTATAATTTATAACGTAACAAGCTGTCCTGGCAGACGTCGTCCTGCCCGGAAAAGCTTAAATCGATATGCCGACAGCAGCGCCACCTACCGGGTCCAATTGAGAACCAACTCGGAAACCTTTTCTGGCTCACGCACAACAACTTTGCTAAAGATCATCACATGATCAAATGTATAGTTTACGATTCTATAAAGGACATGCAGACAAATATTCAGCTTTATATATAAAAAATCATTTTTTGCATCGCAATATTTTTTTTTCGACCTGGCCACTTTTAGCCAAAGAAAATTCTCTGAAGAATTCTCAAGATATAAAATACTACATATTTTAAGTACGGTAATTTACTATCGATCAGCGAAAACCGCATCGAAATCAGTCCAGTAGTTTTTACGTGAATCCGGAATAAACAAAAACTCATACACTTAAAAATTCAACTACTATAAAATAAACATATTTTCAGATACCCTACGCCTCCGCAGAAATAATTCCGAGCAGAATGCACTGCTGGAAGAGGTTGCTGATGGTGTCGACGAGCCTGATGCGGCTGACATCATCGTGCGGGAGATGGAACAGCACCATCGGCTGATGGAGGATAACCCTGTAGCCGAGGAGTTGAGAAGGTAAGGAGGAGTTTAAGGAAAGTTAAAGGAGGAGGGTTAAAGAGCTATTCCAGGTTCCTTGATAACCAATAATTTGATAATAAGTACAAGAAGCTGATGGAATGTTTGAAACCTTTGCCTTAGGTCTATTTATTGTCTGATACTCTTTGTCCTGGAAAACGGCTAGTAAGGCATCATCCACAGATTACGACCTGAGCGCCGACAAAAGACAAATTCACACCGGCATAGCTTTAAAAGTTTTATTACCTTTGCGGCATTTGGACTTCTTTTGTTTACTTTGTGTTTAAAATTTGTCTAAAATATTTTACGGTAGTAGTAGCCCAAACGTAATGTTATTGAATCTTGCATTACGTTTGGGCTGGTGCGTACAGTTATATTTGTATCTGTGTTATACGTGTTTGTAACAAATTATATGATAATTCCAACGGCATTTTAATTTGAGTCCTGCAACTCGTAACAATATAATACTGATATTTATTTTTAGGGCAGCCTTTTTTATTTTTGTTTTCTTTCAACTCATTTTTTTATTTTAATTCTCCCTCTCTTATTTTTTCGCTCTTTTATTAGCACGCTTGTATTAGCTGCACCTGTATGTATGTGTGTATGTTTGTAACCGACCCCTTTGAGCTCGATTTTGTCCTACTTGGAACGATCAGATTTAATTCAAACTTTTCACACCTGTCAAAGGTCGATGACAATACAATAATATAGTACTATGGAGCTGATCTGATGATGGAGTCGGAAGGTGGCCATAGGAACTCCTACACTAAACAAGATAGACCCGTCGTGTTTGGGCTCGTTTTCCTTGTCTTGTCTAGCACTCTGCTGCTATATGATATGCAGGATCTCAAAAGCTTGTATTTAAAAACATTAAAAAAAATAAACTAAAAGATTAAAAATAAATAATAGTTTAAAAAAAACCTAAAAAAACACGCTTTCATAAAAAATCCAACTAAAAAACAGAAAATAAAATTTAATAAATTTGGTTTCTAATGAATGGGGTCTTAAAAAAAGCGTGGGATGTATTCAAAGCGCTTTTTAAGATATTAAAGAAGAAGAAAAAGCGCTTCCCATTCATCAGAAACCAAATTCATTAAATTTGATTTTCTGTTTTTTAGTTGGATTTTTTGAAAGCGTGTTTTTTAGTTTTTTTTTTTAACTATTATTTTATTTACGTACGAACTTGTTGACCTGTAAATATTCTTTATTAAAAGGTGATTTATATATATTTATTATATCCACCCTTTAGAGAAGCACTACGTGAGCTTCCCCAGTGTCTCACTATGAAGAGGAACGTTCGGGCGAAGTTATCCGCGTCTGTGAGCCTCAGGTCTAAAAGACGACCTATTTCAATGATCAAAAGGCTGAAATACAGAATCAGTTTTGCATGGAAGAGGGTAAGTTATTTAAAAAAATCATTGTAGTTATTGTGAACTGTTTCACAATGACGTGTTGGACTTTTAATATTGTTACACGCCGACAGAAGCGAATGCACACCTGCAGTTTATTATCTTTTCGGCTTTTGGACTTCTTTTGTTTACTTTGTGTTTAAAATTTGTATTTAGAAAAGCAGCCTATTGTGTGTTGTAATTCTTTATGATGGTCGTTAACCAGGTGTGATTCTTGGAAAATTAAGTCCACGCGGTCGCGTATTGTATTGTATAATTTTAGTATAAAACGATGCCCGAATGGAGCGAATGGATACGGCTTGACCGATTCTCATGAAATTTTGTGTGCATATTGGGTAGGTCTGAGAATCGGACAACATTTTTCATCCCCCTAAATGTTAAGGGCAGTCCACCCCTATTTTTGTTTAATTTGTAGATTGTTTTTATGATACAGTATTAAAAAATATACACAACCCTAAATTTTCAACCCTCTGCGATCAACCCCTATTTTTTCGGGCAGGACGACGTCTCCCGGGACAGCTAGTAGTTTATAAAATAGCATACTTTTGACTGCTATCACTTTTCCTTTGAACGCAGGCACGCGATCGTCTCCGCGACGTAGTATTCTCGATCGAACTCTGGTACGAGGCGATTCGAAACATCGAGGGTCACTTTGGTTCTGCTGTGGGCTCGTACTTCTATCTCGTACGATGGCTGTTCACCCTGGACCTGCTGCTGGCCACGTTTGTTGTTTCATTCCTGGTGCTGCCGCAGAGAATGCACGATGACACCAGGAACCATACCACGGCGACCAGTGTGTTAGATTTTATTAGTGGCAAGGTATGTATGGTATTAAATGGTGCTAGATAGTGAAAATGTTTTTTCATTAATTTTTTTAAAATAAATACTCGCTTAAACCGTTGTCTATTATGAGTTTTTCTCCATAGTAAGTGTTCGGGGCTTTGTAATGTTTATGATCTATTTAAAGAAAATGCAATGATCAGAAGTTTTACAACTGGGTCTTGGCTTCCGAAACGAGAGCATGCCATTTTTTTCTGTCCTGCGTAGTTTCTTGCCAATTATCGACTCGTAGCTCCGACAGGTCAGCCTCCAGTCTGTCCTTCCAGCGATATTTGGGACGGCCGACCGGACGCCGACCTACCGGCCGTCCCAAATATGCTTTCCTCACGCTGCGGTCCCCCCCATCCGTTGAACGTGACCAAGCCAGATGAGGGGTGAGATTCTATTTCTCCTATCATGTTAGGCTCGACCACGAGATTCTCAACAACTAGCTACTACTTTAACTTTGCAATAAAAAAGTCAACAAAATTTCAAACAGCTCGCTATAGATTGTAACACGGGTGTGGTATAGTTATAGGGCACATTTATTTATTTATTATGAACAGGTCAGAAAGCTTTTAATTAGGGTTGTAACGGAACTTCGCTTCCGCCTCCGTTACTGCGGAAGTTCCGCAAGAAATCGTACCTCCGCCTCCGCATCCGTGTAATTTTTGCGGAGTCATAATGGAGGTTTATTTAGTAATTATACGTAAGCAGCGACGCTCGCGACGAATCAGCCGTTCGGCCGCGCGCAGCAAATGAACAAAAATCAACGCGTGCACGGCGGGAACGCGGTTGGGTTGGGGCGGGGGGCGTGCAAACGTCATTTGTGCAAACCGGTCGAATTACTTAGACGCGTTTGACGTACGTACGAAGTTTTACCGACGCGATGTAATGTATAAACCATAAACTACTATTTTTTCTACACCAAATTTCACTTCCGCCTCCGCCTCCGTTTACCTCCGCATCCGCGGAGGTGAAACCCGTCGCCTCCGCATTCGCCTCCGCCTCCGCTAAGAAGGCCTCCGTTACAACCCTACTTTTAATATAGGCTAGAACCGGATGCGAAGCGAAGCAGTGCTCGCGCCTTAGCCTTGGTGGTTATTTTTTTTCCACCTAAAATTAATTTTATATCTCAAATATATACATATATTAAACTGTAGAAGTCGAATTTCTGTACAATGAAAAAAATTGCTAAAAACAGTTTTCACTACAATTAATGATAGCTTACATTATTATTTAAATACTGCGGTACTTTGTGTCCCGGGAATGCCGGGGGAATTTCAGGTCGAGGGTGAACAAAGTCGCCGGCAAGTCCTAATTGTATTATATTATTGTTGTAAGGCTCATTACGACGCAGAAGCTCTAGGTTCGATTCCTGGCATTAATTGAAATGACATGACAGTTTTATTTGAATTTAATTTAATAACTTTGGTTTTGGTGTATTTCTTGAAGTAAAGACATTATTATTGTAGCAAATTTCGTACACGAACTTTCTTCTTTCGAACTATGGTCTGGGTGTCTGGGATCGGCCCTCTTATGGTCCGTTAATATTAACTATAACAAGCGTAATTTGCTTAGCTTGTGGATATACGATGTGTGTGTCTGTCTGTCTATTATTTATTTATTATATATATTTTCAAATCAGGGTCGTCTGGAAGATTCCCTGTTGTTTTACGGGCACTACCACGACGGACTCCTCGACACGGCTGGTCCGCTCTCATACAATATGCCATTCGCATACTTCTTCACCATGGTCTGCCTGTACATCATGTCCTTTGCTGTTTTGTGCTACAGGTAAGGTTGTGCAACTTTATATATGTGAACTCTGTCTGTTGTCTGATCACGGTTACTGAAAAGTGGTTGGCCGAAACGTCTGAATAAAAGTCGAATAAAAACCGCGCTAAACCGTTAAAACGTAGCTTTATCTCTAAAGTGGCCGATTTGCCAATCACCAGATAAATAGTTATTTATAGAAGAAAGTGTAACATAGAGAAACGAAAAAAGCTGGTTGCATGAATAAAACAGAATGGTTTCACTTTTAAATTCACCCAGGTTATAATTTCTTCGATTGTTAATTTTTGTCTGATGATTGAAAAACCAGGCTTTAATATTTTAAATGCGAAAGTAACTCTGTCATTTCGTTCACTAGGTCCACTTGGTCCCTGTTATCTATTTTTCATTTTAGACAAGTATTGTCGTTTATGTAGTTTACAGATAGAGGGGTGGTATAATTAGCGATATAAAATGAAGTGAATAGGGGCAACCCTGTGGAGAGGCATCGCGTGCGGCTGTTTAAGTCAATAAAAGCGTTTAGTTAAAAGCTGGTGTTTTCTTCCAATCCATAAGTTCGTACCCCCGCTCGCACGTAACAATATCAAAGCCTGCTCCTTAAACAAGAGGCACGCACTAGAGGCTGCATTGTGACCACAGAGTACTTTATATATACTGGTATAGAGTCAACAGTAATAATGTATATACTAACGCACTCTATCGGTATACGACACTATTCAACGGCAAAAACCGTCCAGGGGATCTGGTATTATTTTGATTTTTATATTAGACTTTTGGAAATTGCTGGAGTTAGTAATTTAACTCCTGCAGTTCCCAAATCCTTTCCAAAAAATGATTATTTGTTTGTAAATAAAACAACAATTTAGCGGTAGCGTGATTTATTATGTTTCCTTTTATTAAAATATTCAAATCATACATTTTCATAACATCATTTGTATCCACATATAATCTGGTGCCGTTACGATGATTTACTTAGAAGTTTTACCGCATCAACAACCTCTTTCAAAAGAAGCCATAATCCAAGTCATCAGCGAACAAATCGTTAGGCAAATCTGTGTTCAGGGTACATGCATAAATCCAACGTGATCACAGAACACCAGTAAACGTGATAAGCGAAATCTTCAGAGTCCAGGAATCAAACAAAGTTATCGAAAAATAATCAAAACACAAACAAATTACATACATTCACGAGTGTAACTCGTATCGATCGGAATGTCTTTTTGGTTTTGACATAATTGACATCTTTGAAATAAGTTTTTGGTAAATCGACAATTCATCAAAAATCCAGTAATTAAAGTTAAAAAGAGCTTTATAATTTGAAAAATGTGAGAAATATAATTTACACACTTTCTCCGTGCAGGAACGGAGAAAGAATACAATTTCCTGACAGGCCGGGCGGCCTGTCGTAAGAGGCGACAAAACAACCCACAGCCAGGTGGTAGGGCATTTGCCCGACTGGATGGCTACCACCCCTGGTCTAAGGTATGTCGCCATAACGACCTTAAGTTGTGTTCCGGCATTAGTGGACCAGGTTCCAGTCTCCTTTAAGAGGGCAGCAGCGCATTTGTAGCACCTTTGGTGTTGTAAATGTCAATAGGCGATGGTAACCGCTCTTCATCAAGTGGGCCGTCTGCCTGTCTGCTAACCTCCTGCAATAAAAAAAATAAAAAAAAAATATATATTTATTAGCTGATATGACTTGCAAAAACATATCAAATATTTCTTAAACAAGTATTAAAACAACTGCGTATGACGAAACATATTATTTTCTTTCATTTGGTGTTCAATTTGAGAACAGTAACATCTACTGCAATACGTACCTACTAATAGAACGCAAAAAATCTCTAAGAAAAAATAATTGTACCGACTGTTATGACACTGATTGTGAGGTTGCGATCAGGACGGCGTACTCGTACCGGCGCAACTTCATAGAGACGGCGGGCGGGCTGAGCCACGCGTTCGCCAGCAAGGTGTTCTGCGGCTGGGACTTCGGCATCGTCTCCTCGCAGGCGGCCGCCCTCAACGCCAACAGCATCTACAACGAGTTCAAGGTGATCTAATTTTATTCGAATACTATAGTAGAATTATTTTCTCCGTGCAGTTTGGCTCATAAATAATCGGAGCGGTGAAGCGAGTATTTCGCTCTCTCTTCCACTCACGGGCCTTATGGGCAGGCATAGTCATACGCATTATTGTTGTCGATAAGCGTTATCGGTAGTGTATTTAGTTTTGTTATTTTGTGGGTTAGTGATATAAATGAAAGAAAAAATAGGTAAAACAACGTATTTATTAAAATAAGAATAATAATGATTTAAAATAAATTATTAATTAGGTATCTATGTATTAAAAAAACTATAAGTACAAAAGTTTAGAATGTAACTTAAATGTAAGTTATATTAAAAATAAATATAAATACCTATATCCATATTTAAAATTAACAGCAAAAAAGATAATAATGATTTTTATAAGAATGATAATCTTTCTTTGATGAGAATGAGTTTTTATCGATAATGGCGTTGCGCCCGCGCAACATGCTCACCGCCCTAGCCGGGCTGAGGCCGAGCTTTGATTTATGACCCAAACTGCACAGAGAAAATAATTCTATGGGATGATTTATATATTTTTGTAGATATATATTTGTATGTTATATATATATTAGAGTGTAAGAGAGAGAGTTGGTCTGAAAGAGGGTGTCGGGGCGAAGGCAAGGAAAGGAATGCTCCGGTGGTTCGGGCATGTGGAACGAATGTATGATGGAAGAATCACTAAACAGATATACAATGCATAAGTGGATGGATGCAGAAGTCGCGGAAGGCCACGACACACCTTCCATGATCAAATTGATCATGTATTGGCAGAAGGTGATGTCAGGAGCCTGAAGAACAGACGAGCGTGCATGACAAGAGCTATGAATGTCAAAGAAGCAAGTGAGGTGTGTAAGAATAAGCCTGTATGGCGCTCTGTTCGTGCCTACCCCCCAAGGGACCTGTCGTGAAATTATGTATGTATGTATATTAAGTATGTCGGAGGGAAGCTATGAATCGGATTTATTCTTGTTTGGATGTATAACACACAATATTATTTGTTTACATATTAACTACTTTTAAAATTCTTAATTTAATTTAATTAGATTTGTTAAATGTTTCTATAACTTAAAGATCGTTCTAACCTAATAAAAGTTATGAATATTGTAATTAAATAAACGACCAATGAGAGCAGAGCATGTCTTGAGCAGGGTTAAGACTTTTGGGGGCCCTTAGCTACTAGGTAAAGCAAGGGATTTAACAACTACCCCCGTCTCGAAGTGGAGTGTGTTCTCCCCCGGCACACTTCAAGCACTTTATTGCGCTGCATCGACTGTTGCGTAACTATGTTCTATATCTCAGTCTTTCCATCACAAACAAAAGCGCAGGTCGATAGGGAGGAGGGGGTTTTTAGTGGGTATTGAGGTTGCTCGCCCGTGCGGCATCACTCGGAGTCTCCACACTCCTCTGTGTAATCCATCGCGGACGGAGCGCAAATAAAGCATACAATTGCTAGCGTTACCGCCCCCCGTGGATTCGTGCCGTTTCCTAGTGACGGCCCAGAGAGTGCGTAAATCGGTTAGGCATTTTCCCTCGCCTCAAAAAAAAGAAAAAAACCCTCTATACTTTAGTAGTATCTACTTCGGTAGACGGAGTAATTTTTGTGACACATTCGAGTGATGGCAACAGGTCGAGTTAGACCATTGAGAATTTTAAAGAAAGTATTGTAGTTGGAAGTATGAGCGGGTGCCCTGAACCCGCTGCTCGGTCTAAACTATGTCAAAATGTTGTTTCAATCTAAATTAAAAGTGTATAAACGGTGGCCATCGTGTTTTATCCTGATGACGCCCACTAAACCTGTAACCAATAAAGAACATATCACGAAAACGAGGCCTTCTCCGACAAGTATATATTGTTACAATTCGGGGCACCTGCATACAAAGCACATTTATTACCCGCCGGCTTTTATGAACTAACTTGAGGATATACAATGTGTGTTTGTATTTTGCTTATATTATTTTGGTTTCCTCAATCAGGAACTCCTCAACGAACAAAACAAGAAGCAAGTGAACATGACCTTCTGCGTTAAGTTCGGCCACACTATGGCCAATGTCTTCATCACATCATTGGTCCTCTCCATGATTGTGGCCATAGAGTATGGCTTATGGAAATTGTTGAGTGCGAAACCATCGACGAACTATTGGGAGATCGTCATATCTGCTGTCGTTACTCTGGTGGTTACCATCGTGCCTTTGATATTCCATGGTGTTGTAAAGTAAGTATAAAGATTTTGTCTACTATTGGAACGAAGTTGCTTATCGCGCGTTGCGAAAGGGGGCTAGACGAAAAAAATTAAGACCAAAAGTTGTAACGACACTTTTTGCTACAGTTGTAAGCCGTGCGGCGTGCGCGTCTTTCTCTGTCTGTCTCTCTCTATCATAGAAAGGAAGCCAGTTATTTTCGTTTCGTCTTTCTATTTCGCATTAACAGTGTGGTGTCGCGACGATTATTTTTGTTGAGTGTGTACAGGTTTTTTTGTACATGATAAATAATAAAAACTTCATTGCATCCGGGTGTCCCTTGACACCTCTAAAGTTTTTTTTATTTTATAAATATATATTTATTTCAGTAAAACATGTCGTATAAATCTAATATACAGTAAATAAGATAAGATTAATGACTGATTTTGATACTGTCGGTTTACTTTAGTTATTTCCACAGCATTATGTCTTAAGATAATTGAAGACGTGAGTGGATGAAGGTGATATGTCGCATATTCGGTTTTTTTTGCGTAGATGAAGGTTATAAGTCGATACCAAATGACTACAGACCTTAGACTATAGATATAAGGCATATTTAAACAATAAAAAGTTGAAAAAGGTGTTAAGTTCAGTTCAGTTTCAAATAAAAGTAAAACTTTTATCTCGATTTACTCAGAATTGGAATTATGCGACTTATCACCTTCATCCACTCATGTCTTCAATTGTATTATGGGGCAATGCAGCTGACATACACGCACTTTTCGTTCAGCAGAAACCAAAGTCAAAGTAATTTATTTGTTTGAAACGTGGAAATATTTGCAGATGTTTTTTTTTGAAGTTATACTTCTTCAGGCGCGTTAGGGATAAATGATGAGAGTATTTTTTTACGATGCGTGCGCACACCGTCACACGAAAAACCTACACCATGAAATTAGCTATGGTCAACCGACACCCTGAAGTTAGCTATGGTCAACATTTTAGTTTTTCTATTGTTAGTGTCGTTTTTTCTACAAACTTAGAATAAGGCAAAAGATAAAATTTTTGAAAAGATTTTTATCTTGATACTCCAAACAAGTATAATTTTGGTTACAAACTATTTGTAGTCCTTATGACTACATATAGTCATATACATATTATGATTATATGATTTACGATAAGAAGAGAAGACGATGAATGCTAATATTTTCTACAATTATGCATAAAAATACATTAAATCAATAAATATTTTATTGTATATAATATTTATTTTTATTTTTATTTATTTTATCCGTGCAGGAACGGAGAAAGAATACAATTTCCTGCGGCCTGGCGGCCTGTCGTAAGAGGCGACAAAACAACCCTCAGCCAGGTGGTAGGGCATTTGCCCGACTGGATGGCTACCACCCCTGGTCTAGAGTATGTCGCCATAACAACCTTGTGTTGTGTTCCGGCATTAGTGACCAGGTTCCAGGCTCCCTAAAGAGAGCAGCAGCGCATTCGTAGCACCTTTGGTGTTGCAAATGTCCATAGGCGATGGTAACCGCTGTCCATCAAGTGGGCCGTCTGCCTGTCTGCTGATCTCCTGCAATAAAAAAATAAATAAAATAAAAAACATTACACACACTACCATGTATTTGAGAAACACACATATACTCTATTGTTTATTGTTCAAGTCAAATTAACAGTGTAGCCTTGGTGAAATCTGATTATAGAAGTATAGTATACAACAAATTATTATGGTCGAATTTCGACCACGGGCGACCACTGGTTCCTATAAATATACAAATACTACAACGGCACAACACTTCTCGAAGTTAATTTTCCTTTGGTTTCAATTCCAGACTCGAGTATTATAGACCCCGTACAGCGTTCTATGTGACCCTGGCCAGGACATGGTTGCTCGACATTGGAACTTTGATGATGATATTCGTCTACTGGGTGCGCTCTGGTGTGGAGGTAAGTGACTGCTGTTGATTAAGTGTTCATTTCTTTTTACTTAATTGCTTATATATTAATTACCAATGCTTAATTGTCACTTTTTTAAATTAGAATATCTATGTAAATTTAATTTTGTACACCATTATGTGGTAGAATGTACTGAGCATCTACAATTGTATAACATCTGTATAAACTGAATTCTTGCAAATAAAGGTATTGATAGAATTATTGACTTTACCTATTATTAGAAAGAGAAAGAAAACTAAATTAATCTATAGTACAAGATTAGACACCGCGACTGCGGCGTGGATCAACCTCTATGGCGTGGTTCTTGCTATTATACCAAATAACGAAAATGGCAAATAACAAAAAAAACCATTTACCTAAATCTATCCCGTTATCCGGGATGAAAAGGATCCCTTGTCCACTCTCTGTATTAAAATTACACAAATACCTAATTTCAACCACATTGGTCCAATAGTTTTCCGTAAAAGACTAACAGAAAGACAAATATATTTTTAACCCGGAAACTATCCCATTTTTCATAATAAAAAGCATCCTATACTCATCCTCGGCATCGAAAAAATATATATAGTTTCAGCCAAATCGGTCTAGTAGTTTTTCCCTAAAAGTGTAACAGACAGACAGACAGTCAGACAGAGTTACTCTTTCGCATATATAATAATAATAGGGATTATTAAATTCTAAACATTCCGTGTTTGTACATTAAAGCTATAAAAAAACCCAACTGAAATAGACTATATAAACGATGGAGACCACAATGCATTTTTTATTTATTATCGGATATTTGTTCGGGATTCACGTAAAAACTACTGGGCCAATTTCGATGTGATTTACGCTTATCGACAGCAAATTCTTAGACTTAAAATGTTCGCAACTTTTTATCCCGAGAATCTCGCTTTCCTGGGAATGATGTAAAATGGCCAGGTTGATTTTTTTTTTCTAATTCTAATTTGATTTTTTCGCTGACCATTATTTTACCTACGGAATTTTCCTGGAAGCGGTTTCTAGTAGTTCGCGTGCATAAAAATTAGCTTATTTTGACACATTTTTTAGTTTTAAAAAATTGTTAATTGGCAAGCGTAGTCTTTTATTATTTTATTTGTTGTTAATTTTATTTGCAGTGTTGGGAGACCCGTTTTGGTCAGGAGGCGTATCGCCTGGTGTTGCTAGACGCAATAATATCCTTGTTTGTGTTGCCCCTCGTTGAGTTCCTTAGAGCTTTGGTTTATAAGTGAGTTCAGTTTTTGGGTTTTTTATATTTTACTCGTGTTTTTTTATATTATTTGCTAGTTTTTTTAATTACTTAAAATTAATTTATGTGAAAAAAAATGTATTGAAACATTATCTGTATCCTGATGTTTTATTTTGTTCAACGAATGTAATGTTAGTGTTAAGATTTGTGGATTGTGGGTATACTGTACAACTGACTAAGAATTTTTAATTGGATAAAGGAGACGGACGCTTTCATACATTCTTGGGCCCAGATGGTAAAAATATGAGAGTGATATTAAGATTTATTTTTATTATGTTGGTATTTTATTGTCGATATTCATTCACTCAAATCATATGGTAATCTCTCAAATCATATCATTATGGTAATTGATAAGTTATTTTACTTGCGACCTTATTTTTAAGATTTCTAGGCTTCCAGATATAATTTATGGCTGATGTATTTCATTTTGTATTAGAAAATATAACTCTTTTTTGGCCCCAAAGTCTCTGTCTCCTTTAATTAACATAAGCCCTATTTTTTAATTAGATCAGGCATACTAACACACTTTGTATATACCCAAGCAAAGCTAATTACGCTTCTTTTATGGGTAATACAACGTACCACTTTGGGACCGATCCCAGAGACTCAGACCGTAGTAAACAACAAAGTTCGTTTCCGAAATTTACCATGCCAGGAATGCCATGCAATGAAGTTGCTTTTCAGGCTGAACCCGAACACGCCAGCCCCGGAATTCAACATCGCCTTCAACTCCTTAACCCTGATATACAACCAAGCTGTGCTGTGGTTCGGGATGCTGTTCTCGCCGCTCTTGGTCGTCTGCGTCACCATCAAGTTCCTGATACTGTTCTATGTGAAGCGGGAATGTGCTATGAGGGCATGCAGACCTGCTAGGAAGGTAATATTGCAATTTTCAAAACCTATTCTGTAATTAAAATCTAAAAAAAAAAACAATTTAAGGTTAGATTTATTGTTTTGGGTAAAAATTTCTTAAATATAAAAAAATAATTTCAGATTAAAAATTGCATATAATAATAAATATTTTTAACAAAATAAAGATGTATAGTATGAATAATAATAACATACATAATACATAACATAAAATCACGCCTGTTTCCCATGGGGGCAGGCAGAGACTATGGATCTCCACTTGCGACGATCCTGACAAACAACTTTCGCTCCACCTACTTTAATTAACCTCTTCATACAAGCGCGTTTATTTGAAATGCTTTTTACCTGACCTTTCTTTAACAGTTCTGATATTTGTTCATGGTATGTTCGTCTCGTAATATATAATATATATAACATTTACTAATCAATATGCATATTTAAATTAAAATGAAATAATTTAAATGAACAATTTCGCGGTAGGTTAAATAAAACTAACTTTAAGCTTGTCTCCGTGATCACGGCCACTGAAGAGTGATCGAAACATCGGAATAATAAAAATCAAATAAATTAACTCCCTTAAAACCGTTAAAATGTACTATTATTTTGAAAAAATTATCTGATCAATGTATAAGTTTCAAATAAATAATTTTTATAAATTATTTATTATTTGATTTATATGATATATTTTTATCCGTGCAGGAACGGAGAAAGAATATAATTTCCTGTGTTGGGGCGGACTGTCGTAAGAGGCGACCCAACATCCCTCAGCTAGGTGGTAGGGTATTTTCCTGATTGGATGGCTACCACCCCTGGTTTAAAATATGTCGCCATAACAACCTTGAGTTGTGTTCCAGCATTAGTGACCAGGTTTCAGTCTCCCTTAAGGGAGCATAAGCGCATTTGTAGCACCTTTGGTGTTGCAAATGTCCATAGGCAATGGTATCCGCTTTCCATCAACTAGGCCGTCTGCCTGTCTGATGGACTCATGCAATAAAGAAATAAAAAAAAGCAATATGTTTATTTACATTTTGTGTTTAGGTGTGGCGTGCGGCTCAGACGCAAACGGTGCTATACATGCTTGTGACCCTGTCTCTGTTCGCCACGTTGTTCGGGGTCGGATCTCTATTCTTCGGGTGAGTTAAGTCAGCTTACACCCTTGTTGGCACCCCCCAATGATTGTCACCTTGTCACTTTATTCAAGACATTTAGAGATTTGCCTGCAAGAGATTGCTTATACCTACCTACTTATATCACAGAAGACAAAGATGTCAAGTGTCAATGGGTATTGTTCAAGTTTTATTTAGCCTACCGCCAACTGGTTCGTATGAATTATTTATAAATAAAACTTTAACAATACTCATTGACACTCGACGTCTTTTTCCTCCGTGATCACGGCTACTGAAAAGTTGCTGAAACGTCGGAATGAGAAACATCAAATAAATTACCGCACTTAAAACCGTTAAAACAAACTGTTATTATGTGCTAGTTGTTACCCCTGCTCGAATCGACCATAAGAATTAATCTCAAAGACTTCTATAATTACAGATTTCGCGAAGGCAACAATAGGCAAAAAGAGTATAAGAGTATTTTTTTTTTTTTTTTTTTTTATAGCTGGAGTACAGCAAACAGGCTGACGGCCCACCTGATGGAAAGCGGTTACCGTCGCCTATGGACGTTTGTAACATCAGAGATGTCACCAACGCGCTGCCGGCCTCGAAGAAATTTTATGACACCCTTTTTGAAAAACTCCATATCGTAGCGCTGTGGGAAAACCTCGGCTGGGAGCTCATTCCAAATCCCCACGGTACGCAAGAGCAACGTTCTACAGAACCGTTGCGTACATGAGCGAAGCGGCTCAAGGAAGTGGGGGTGAACTCCCAACCGATGGCGAGCGGTGCGATGGTAGAAAGAGGACGAAGGCACCATTCTAAACAGTTCTTCGGAACACTCCCCATTATACAGTCGGTAGAATACGCAGAGAGAAGCAAAATCTCTCCTAAGGCCAAGCGTATCTAGACCGTCTGTTAGTATGGGATCATCAACAACGCGAACGGCTCGACGTTGAATACAGTCCAGGGGATTAAGTTGGTAGGCAGGTGCTGCAGCCCAAAGGTGTGAGCAGTACTCCATATGCGGCCTCACCTGGGCTTTATAAAGCACAAGGCGTTGCCGCGGTGTGAAGTACTGCTTGGACCGGTTTAGCACTCCCAACTTCTTGGAGGCAAGTTTTGCCTTGCCTTCAAGATGGCCCCTGAACTGTACATCGTTCGCGATGTCAACACCAAGGATCCCAATACTCTTGGAGGTGGTAAGGGGAGTTCCTTGAAACTGAAGCGCTTGCTCGAATGGAGTTTTTTTGGCAGAGAATACGCAGACTTGTGTCTTCTTGGGGTTGAAATGGACAAGGTTTTGTCTCCCCCATTCTGAGACTCTCCCTAAGGAGTGCTCTACTTCAGACACAAGTCTAACCCGACTTTCCTCCACAAATGATCGAGGGACGTTTGCACGACCAGAGTACTGCGCATCGCCAGTGCTGTCATCCGCATAGCAATGAATGTTGTGAATAGACAACATATCATTGATATGCAAGATGAACAACGTTGGCGATAACACACAACCCTGGGGCACACCAGCGTTGATGGGCTTGACACTGGAGCAGCAACCGTCGACAACGACTTGAATGCTGCGCCCGTCAAGGAAGCTGGATAGCCAGGTGCAAAGTCCCTCAGGTATCCCATACGATGGCAGCTTCGAAAGAAGAGCCCTGTGCCAGACCCGGTCGAAGGCCTTAGCAATATCTAGGCTAACTGCCAGTGCTTCCCCTTTGCTCTCAATGGCTTCAGCCCAACGGTGGGTTAGGTAAACCAGGAGATCCCCAGCTGAGCGACCGTGGCGGAAGCCGTATTGTCGATCATTTAGCAGCTGGGAGTCTTCGAGGTAACCCAGAAGCTGCGCGTTGATAATACGCTCCATCACCTTTGAGAGCAAAGAGGTTATTGCTATAGGCCTATAATTCGACGGGTCTGTACGGTCCCCTTTTTTGGGGACAGGGTGCACATGGGCAATCTTCCACGAAGCGGGGACACAACCCTTGCGGTAAGAGAGAGTAAAAAGTCGGGCAAGGACTGGGGACAGCTCAGCTGAACACGTCTGCAGCACAATGGCAGGAATACCATCAGGGCCAGAAGACTTCTTGACGTCGAGAGAGCGGAGAGCACATCGGACTGCTTTTTGAGTAAAGCGCACCTCCGGCATTCTAGACTCACACTCTGGGATAGTAGGTGGAGTTTCTCCCCCGTCGTCAAGAGTCGAATTGGCCGCAAAGATTTCACCTAGAAGATCGGCTTTATCTTTAGCGGCATGTGCCAGACGGTCGTCCACTGTGCGCAGAGCTGGAAGAGACGCCCGACAGAAGTTTCCCTCGACAGCTTTGGCGAGGGCCCAAAAAGCTCTAGTCCCAGAAGGGTAACTAGAGAGGCGCTCACCAATTCTGCCGATGTGGTCGAATTTTGCTCTCGCTAGCTGCTTTTTGAGGGACCTGGAGGCGGCATTGTATCTCTTTTTCAGGTCAGAGGAACTTGGATCCTGACGAGCTCGCGCTGCAGTCCAGGCTCGATAAGCCTGTTGCTTTAGCTTTACAGCCTCAGCGCAAGACTTATCGAACCATGGTTTGCTCGTACCACCGATGGGTACCGTTGAGTTTGGAATGAAACATTCCATGCCCTGCAGTACCACATCGGCGATCGAGTCTGCGCATGCGTCAGGATCTTCTGACGAGAAACATAGCTGCCTCCATGGGTAGGATGCATAGAATTCACGCAGTCCATCCCAATCTGCTGACCTATATCGCCACACCTTCCGTCGTCCAGGGGGACGAGTCCGATCGGGAATAGGAAGGGGCACCACCGAAGATACCAGACAATGATCAGAAGTTCCCAGTGGAGCACTGATCGAGATCTGGTAATTCTCCGGGTGTGTGGTCAGCAGAAGATCCAGCAAAGAAGGCTCATGATCCACTCTATCCGGTATTCGGGTAAACCCCGTGATCACCTGAGTGAATCCATGGGCGAGAGCAAAATTGTAGGCAGTAGTTCCTGGCAGATCAGTTCTCGGGGAACCCAACCACTCAGCGTGATGTGCATTAAAGTCCCCGAGTATGACTACCTCTGCTGAAGGATACTGCCCAAAAACTCTGTCGGTCACCTCATGAAGGTGTTCAAAAAAGCGAGCTGTTTCAGTCCTTGCGCATTCCCTGCCATGGGACCGGTATAAGCACGCGTAGATCCGGGTGGAACCACCAAAATCTACGCGTACCCACAAGATGGAAAGGTCCCTATCTTCAAGGCCATGGAGACGACGACAGCAGATATCTTCCCGGACGTAAACACAGACCCCGGCTTTGGACAGAAACAAGTGTTCCAGATTGTAGCCGGGGTAGTGAAGGTATGACGTGTCGGACGGAGAAGAAATCTGTGTCTCCGTTAAAAACAACAAGGCCGGCTTTGCCGTCTCGAGGTGGTGATGGACGGCATTGAGGTTGGTGTGAATACCTCTGATGTTACAAAAGTCCACTTTAATTGTGGAGTCATAACCCGCTGTTTTGACCTTATTATTTGAATAGTGGCTCATGAAGATTTTTTAAAAATTGAAAAAAAGGGAAGTCTTAGGAAGTACTAATGTGCCTGCGAAGAAGAGGAAAAAAATACGTTGTATGCCATTGTCTCCCAAATGCGCAGGTTGTATGATAAGCTGATGTGGGGCACGGAAGGGCCCCCGATCCTCCCCGGAGAACACTGCCTGGCCACATCCGGTCACCAACCGGCACGACAGTGTTCGCCAAGATTATGCGCCAGTTGGTGGGTCAGCCTCCATGGGATTGGTTAGTCCGGGTTCAGGTCCCCTACTACCTGGCGGGCGGCCAGCGGTCAACCGTTTCATCGGGTCTCCCTGACCCCCACCTCACCTCATCACGCCCGCGGAAATGCAGTAGACTTAGGCACACAACGAGTTCCAGATTTCGCAGACACTTTAGCACTTCGGAGTTGGGGAACTGGAACCTGGCCTCTAATGCCGGAACACCACGCAAGGCAGTTATGGCGGCATACTTCAGACCAGGGGTGGTAGCTATCCAGGCGGGCATAGCCCTACCACCTAGCTGTGGGTTGTTTTGTCGCCTCTTACGACAGGCCGCCCGGCCGCAGGAAATTGTATTCTTTCTCCGTTCCTGCACAGATGAGTATATACGTGTGTGTGTCAAATAGTGCGGAGTGACGCTCGCAGACCGCGTTCATAACACCGAAGTAAGAAAGAGAGTTGGTCTGAAAGAGAGTGTCGGGGTGAAGGTAAGGAAAGGAATGCTCCGGTGGTTCGGGCATGTGGAAAGAATGTATGATGAAAGAATGACTAAACAGATATACAATGCAAAAGTGGATGGATGCAGAAGTAGCGGAAGGCCACGACACACCTTCCGTGATCAAACTGATCGTGTACTAGCAGAAGGTGATGTCAGGAGCCTTAAGAACAGACGAGCGTGCATGACAAGAACTATGAATGTCAAAGAAGCAAGTGAGGTGTGTAAGAATAAGCCTGTATGGCGCTCTGTTGTTCGTGCCTACCCCGCAAGGGACCTGGCGTGAAGTTATGTATGTATATGTCAAATACATGGTAGAGTGTGTAGGGTTTTTTATTTATTGATTTAATGTATTTTTTATGCATAATTTAAAAAATATCAGCATTCGTTGCTTCTTCTCTATATCCTTATTATCCCTATTATTTTTCCCTATTAATATTATAAATTTGAAAATATCTCAGTCTGTCTGTTTGTCTGTACCGTTTTCACGCAAAAACTACCAGATTGATTTGGCTGAAACTCAGTATACATATATTTTCGATGCCGAGAATGAACATAGGATACTTTTTATCCCGAAAAAAATAGGATAGTTTCCGGGGTAAAAGTACATTTGTCTCTGTTTGTTACCCTTGAATGGAAAGACTATTGGACCGATTTAAATGAAACTCGGTACATATGTAACTTTAATACCGGATAATGGGATAGATTTATGAAAACGTTATCCCGTTGGTCCGTTGGGCCCGTTTGTTTCGATGGTCCCGTTGGTCCTGTTTGGTCCGTTTGTCCCCTTGATCCATTTTTGTCGTTTTTGTCAAGTTTTGTCACTTATGTAGTTCACAGATAGACGGGGGAAGGTATAATAGTTTATGGTATAAAATGAATTGAATCTTCCTGGGGCAATTACATAAAAAAATTAATACAATGTAACCGCCAGCTCTTTAAACGAGAGATGACTAGAGGAGGAGAAGACTAGAGGTTGACCCGCGGTGCAGCCGCGGGGTAAACTCTAGTAAACTGTAAATGTGCGAAATTTCATACTCCTCCGTCCGCGCAATTTTCGTCAAAAGGGATACAAAGTTTTTGCTTCACGTATTAATATATAGATACTAGTCGCTAAAATTTAAGAAAATTCCTAAATTTTCTTCTTCCATGGTCTCTATCTGTAGCACGTCGTCGCACGCGTGCGGCCCTTTCCGCGCGTATGAGTATGTATATGCTGTATTCAGCGAGGGGGTGCTGCGGCTGTCGCACCACCACGCCGCCAGGAACTTCCTCACCTTCATCACCAGGCCCGGGTTCATCGCGTTCCTGCTCATGTTCTTGTGGTGAGTGGCAAGCACTTTTATCTTCATTGGACGAGTTCAGCAGACAGGCAGACGGCTCTATAGACATTTGTAACACTGGAGTTGGTAATAATATAGATATATATAATTGTTAAATATGTATAATCATATGTAAATATGGGTATGTAACTGGTCATCTTCCCTCGACCACCATGACCGGACCAGCTATGGCTGGGAAAGTGATGGTGGTTTGGGGAAGGCAAAACGGGGACATACTACTATATATATATTAAGAAACATATACCTTACATTAAAGCATAATACACACCTTGTTTTCATTTTATCAATATATAAGTAATATTCGTATGTAATATATCAAATAGTATGAAATGTGTATGTGATCGGAGGCTTGTTTGGGCCCAGCCTTATGTAATATAATTATTTAGGATTAGCAGTGGTCTAGCGGTTACAATACCTATTTAAAAAAAAAGCGTTTATTGATTTGAAAAACCTATCACCGGGTGGTGGTAGAGAAGTCAAATTTGTACAATGGATTCAAAGATTAGAACAAATAAGGGGATAATATAAAAATAAAATTAAATCTTTCTTTGTTTCGACATTGCACAGCGGCATCTTAAGTGAAGTTCAGTGCACTAAATAGAATCTAATTATAATTTTTGATACTTCTGGGCCACTTGATGTCGCTAGTTTCCTTACCTCCTTGTTTACCTTTTGATTATGTAGGGAGATCCACTGAGATGGAAAGCTCACGCGTCTCAAAAGGAAGATCTGTGACTGAGGCTATTGTTACGCCTTTTTTTTTTACTTGACTTTATGTTGTTGGTCCGAAGACCTCACAACTTTACCGGGGTTTTTGTTACGCCTTGCAGGCCTAAGCGCAGCTATTAGGCTATTATTGTCGGTAAATGGTTTGCGTCGTCAATTATCGCACAGCGGCATCTATTGGCTTGTAAGTGTACCACCGGAAAACAAAGGTAAACTTAATATACAAGAAAAAGTTGTTTCACAGTGTATCGGTGTACTATATGCGTGCCCGTGCGTTGGCTCAACGCTCGATGGTGCAAATCTTGAGGCATATGCTGATCCTCCAAGCGAAAGATAAGGACTTCCTGCTCACGGCCATCTCGAAGGTGTCCAGCGGTGGTATGTACATTTTATTATGTGCTCAAGATTTAAGATAACTTCTGCTTAGTTGGTGTAGAACAATGGTCTTCAAACTATTTTGTCTTGTTGACCCCTTACCAATTTATACTGCAATTAGTGGACCCTCCATCTTACTTACGACTTTTCTTCATACTTCTCAATACAATTGAAACTAAATAAAATTATATATACATATTAAAATTAAACTATAACATCTAGTGCCACACCGCTGTTAGTTGGAGATGTGCCCACAAGACTGGCAACGTTACCTCGCTGTATGGCAACGGTAATGCGTTGTACGAAGTATAGATCAGTCTCTTGGTCATGTGAGACGCATTTTACATAACTACCAAAACATTGAATAAACTTAGTAATACCCGATTACAAAATATACATGAGAGGACAAAAGCATATGAGTAAAAGTGATGATAACTTTTTTGTTAATTAACTTGACATCTGATGTGCCAGTGCCAAGTCACACGACCTGACTTTAATAATATCATCAAGAGAAAGTCATCATAATAATATGTCAGGACTTCATCTTCATCAGAAAAAAATATTCAAAACCTTTCCTCCAAAAATGAATTTTGGTACATTCACAGAATGGCATTACAACCCAAAAATGGCCCAAGAAGGACCAGACGGTCACACATGGAAATACCTTCGCGAAGTTCGTAAGCCATCGAACTCCGACTTCAATTTTGACGCCTCCCGCCTCAGCCATTCGTACGTTGAAGGTAGGCCGCGTTCCTACGCGAAGGACAGGCCGGACTCGCACTACGCCAGGTCCAATGATGGCGATACCGACAGTTCTTTCAGTTGGCAGGGCTCCCAGAACAATCTTAAGGATGTTGAGGGTGTGAAGAAGTGGTTGTGATAGGATAGTTGTCAATAAGGCATTCACACCGACAGTACGCGCAAAACTTATATGCGCATCGAGTGAAGTTAGTTCCGAGAGTTTCCGCACGTCCAGTCAAATGTTAAAGTTTATTACACCTCACGGCGTGTTCTGCAAAGGAGATGCCAAGCAGCTGAACGAGAAAGCAACACTCTTCCCTCACAAATCTGTTTGTGAACTTTATAAGTGTATTACTTATACGAACTTCAAGAGCGCATTTAAGTTTTGCTCGTACTGTATATCTCTCATTGACGAATCGTTAAAGCTAAACAGGCGTTCATATAAACTGAATCGTGATTTTACTATTATAAATTCATCAAAACGATTCAATCTAGAATCGTAATGAATCCTTCAAGGCGTTTATTTTCATGAACATAAGTGTTTAATTTTATTGATTTAACATGAAGATTTTAAACAAAAAACAAATCATAAAAAAGATCGACAAAATATGAAAGGCGATTTATCATAACGTATTTATTATTAGGAATTAGTATTTTTTTCCACGAATCATAGGAATTCCTATTATAAATAACATACCTGTGGGTCCATTATATGCTATTTTAAAAATGTACACGAATCGTGATTTACACGATCCGGAAATAATTATCGATTCGCCAATGTGAATGAGCCCTTAGCCTTCTAGAATTTGTAAGACCGTAGCGAGTCCTAACGGGCAAATTTCAATTTCAAATAAGAAAAGTTATTTGATATTGCCGTTTAATTATATTTCAAATTATTTTCATCATGATATTTTAGAATGATTTTTTTTTATTAGTTCCTTAGTTACATAATTACGACGCGAGTGTAGCACAGGCATTATATAAATCATATATCAATTGCTTTTTGAGATTTAAGCAGCGTACGACCGCATGGTTTTAGATGTAATTGCTTTAAATGAGTTCCTATAAAAGCATAATAAACTATGTAATTTACAAATGGCTTAAAGGCTGAAATAAAATATTAAATTATCCCTTCATAACTTTAGACTATAGTTAGTTGTATAAAAGTACAACCCGCAAGAGTTAACTTGAAACTTCGCTAGGGTGACGTAAGCTGACGTACTGACTGGTACGTGTCGATGGCGAGAGCGGTATGAAGACGGGGTTCGGGGGGGGGGGGGCGCATTCCGCTCAGGTCTCAAGTTTACTCTTGCGGATTATAAACATGTAAATCTGACGAGAGTTCATAGATCGTTTTGCATTGATTTGTTGATTTGAGTTGCGACGATTATTGGATGGGTGCTGTCAATTCGGTAGTTGACAGTATGGAAAATATAGGCTGATTTTAATATATATCGTAGATTAAGATCTAAATATGATAACAATAAATTGTTTAATTTTTTTTATTAAATATTAATTCATATTTTTGAGAAATAAAATTGTTATATTGCAGCCATTAGCCACGTGACAACGAATGCCGATCAGAGCGCGTGACGTCATAGTGTGCAAAACACAAGAAGTTATCAATGACTACTCAGATAACACTTCAACGAAACAGATGTTTGTTTTGCACACTGTGACGTCATGCGAGACGCCATGACAGCTTGACGCGTTTTTGTGACGAAGTGTCAAAATATTTATAAAATTGCTAAATTATATATGTTAATGTTGTTTTTTTTTGCTGAAATGTTAATATTTTGGCTAAAATTGACCATAAGGCTCAAAATAAACCTGTCTCTCAAAAATTGTCAACTACCGAATTTCTGCAAGACAGTGATGTCTCATAAGAAGGCCGCGGAATGAGAAAGGGAGAGAGGTGCTCATGCGTCTCGCGGGTACCTACGCCAGTCGGGGTCCCGGAGACGCAGATATGCGCAAGATCTCCTCCCATAATACTGATGCAGCCCTCCAGCATCTAGGGAGCGGAGGAATCTTCACCCCTGTTAACGAAGTGAGTTTGCCTTTCCCGGGGCATTTTCAAGCACTGATGAGCAGGATCAGTATGGGTGTACCTATGTTCTAAGTCTCACGCTCTTCCTGCCATAAGCGCGGGGCACATTGGAGGAGGGTGGTTTTAGTGGGGTATTGGCCCATGGGTTACCTCTTCCATATTTACATGGCTCCTCTGATTTATAACTCTATGTCAAATAATAAATATAATAAAATTCACTGTATGCCACAAAAGTGGCTGATCAAGGAGTGTTTTTATACTGTAGATGAATTTCTTAAGAAATTCATCTACAGTATAAAAACACTCCTTGAAAAAGAAGTGCTTGTCGTTATTATCTATACGGAAAAGCCTAGTGATGTATTTATTATTTCTCTTGACATTAATCACTTGTATTTTATCGAAAATTTACTTTTTTTAAATTAAAAAATATATGTTAATTTAATTTTAAATTTGATTTCATTAATTTTGTACACCACTACGTGGTAGAATGTACTGTGCATCTACAATCGTGTAACACCTGTAAACTACAATCTTGCAAATAAAGATATTGAATGATTGATAGAGGGAGGTACCTTGCTGAGACTGTTAGTCGCACTATCTTCGGTGACTAAATCTCGTCGTTTTGGTCTAATCCAAAGGACCTGGCAGTGTACGAAATCTTGGGAGTGCTTTTGCGTACTGGGTTGCCGCAATGTATGAAATAATGTGGCAATGATAGAATTGCTGACAAGCGGGATATGTGCGGTTGTAAATCGTACAATTAATATTTTATAAACTTTACACTTTTAGGAATAACGAAGTATTTTGATGCATTTTTCGATTTTTTTTTATATTTTGAGGCTATGAATGTATTTTTACAATTTTCTTTACTAATAGTTAAGGGAAAATCTACATTTATTATTCCATAGGTTTATTTAAAGTCAATTTTTTTACACTTATAAAATTTATAAAAATACGTTATTTTTTATAAAACAAATATTGTTAAGGACGGCCTCTTCAGAGTTCATTAGTTTGTAATATTTAAAATGTTAAAACTTTCGGTTGCTAAGTTTACCAAAAAAATAGTGAATTTCGTAATTCAATAATTTTTCATCCTAGTGTTTGTGTTACTACCTATAGAATTACAGGCCGCTCAACCGTCTGTAAAGACATGCATGTATGTAGAATAATAATATTTTTTTAAATTTATATATCAAAGCAACAAAATGATTACAGCTCTTTGATTTTATACATAGCATTGAAAACCTCTGGGGTTTATATTAATGCTATGGGTGTCTACGTCCGTAGCTTTTAACAATTAAAGCATTATGTGTCATTAAAATAGTGCGTTTTAAGTTTATATTTAACATTTGTTGATGTAATGCTTTCCCTAAACTCGACAGGTAAGTCATTTAACAAGCGCGGAACTATATATTCAGTTGTGCGCTTGCCGTACTTGCCGTGTTGCTTGCCCGACTCGTGACGAACCGGTTTTGGACTATGGCTCGCGTATATACAGAGTGTTTTATTAGTGTTTGTAGGTCTTGGTTAAAAAATTGCTCTTTGATCATCATTTTTTTAAACTGGTTTTCTATGGGTAGAACTTTACAATGTTTAAAGAGACCTTTTTCATCATTACAATATTGGTTTTTTATTGTTGGTGAAACTAATTGTTTAAGTATTTTTAATGGAAGATTATAATTTTTTTTAATATAAGTATTATACGTACGATTTACTTATTAGCTCTCAATCAATTACAATAGTTCATATAGTCAAGGTACACAATTATACATAATATTAAAGTGATTTAGAAAAAGCCTGGTGTCTGTATTAGGATAAAAAAACCCCATCCACCCCCCCATCAAAGGTCGAAATGTTTTAATCATACAATATACTGCTGTTACAAGTGTGTGAGAGCCTTTGTGTGGATGGGCTAGTGTGTGAATTATTGTGTGCGTGTATGTGTGTCTCTATGTGTAAGTGTGTGTGCGGTTAGGTGTATAATTGAAGACGTGAGTGGATGAAGGTGATATGTCGATACCAAATGACTACAGACCTTAGACCATAGATATAAGGCATATTTAAAAAAATAAAGAGTTGGAAAAAGGTGTAAGTTCAGTTCAGTTTAAAGTAAAAGTAAAACTTTTATCTCGATTTACTCAGAATTGGAATTATGCAACTTATCACCTTCATCCACTCATGTCTTCAATTATGAATATACTTACATACGTACAGATGTATAAGTGAAAATAACTACCTGGCTATACATATACTGCAGAAAGACAAAGTGAATTTCTTGAATGCAGACCATTCAAGAAATTCACTTTATTCACTCTTCATTATTTTACTTTTACCATGCTGTTTTGGTCAGAGGATAAATATCCCGTCGACGAAGTAATATATACAATATTTCTATTATAAAATAACATAGATGTTTAAAAAAATGGAATACAGTATTGTTGTATTACGCCGTTATTTTTAATTTAAATATTTTTGCCATTTGTTCCCGGCACGAATCTTGAGCGGTCGGCGGGCAGTAAGTATAGCTTTGCGCATTAATCGTAGCTAAATTCAATGTGATTTAACGACAAATCGACAATATGATGTTATGTCTCCAAACATCTCCAAACGTGTGAATGGAGCGTTAGGTAAACTTCTAGGCGCTAAGAACCTCAGCCAGAACCTACCTACCTACCTACGCTCACGTATGGAAGCGAGAGTTGGGTATGGAATAGAGAGCACGAAAGTAGAGTAAACGCGGTCGAGATGCGAACACTGCGCAAAATCTGCGGAGTGACGCTCGCGGACCGCGTTCGTAATACCGAAGTAAAAAAGAGAGTTGGTCTCAAAGAGAGTGTCGGGGTGAAGGTAAGGAAAGGAATGCTCCGGTGGTTCGGGCATGTGGAAAGAATGTATGATGAAAGAATGACTAAACAGATATACAATGCAAAAGTGGATGGATGCAGAAGTCGCGGAAGGCCACGACACACCTTCCATGATCAAATTGATCATGTGTTAGCAGAAGGTGATGTTAGGAGCCTTAAGAACAGACGAGCGTGCATGACAAGAGCTATGAATGTCAAAGAAGCAAGTGAGGTGTGTAAGAATGGGCCTGTGTGGCGCTCTGTTGTTCGTGCCTACCCCGCAAGGGACCTGGCGTGAAGTTATGTATGTATGTATGTATGTCTCCAAACACATGCTTCGAAAAAAGTGTTAAATTTCAGTGTTCGTAGGATAAAGTGACCGCTCAAGAATGATGCAGGAGATTATACAAGTTCACTCTTTTAAGCCTAATTTGGATTGTAAATTATAATTAAGGTAAGCAAGCTATACCTATAACTTAAGTATAGCTTGATTCACTTTTAACTTAAAATATTAATTTCAGTAACTGCTTTTACAAAAACGTATGCACAGTTAAAACTATGTTTTAATGATTTTAAGTGTGCCATTTATTTGATCTTTATTTCTATTCCGACGTTTCGGTCATTTTTCAGTAATAATTTCAGGCTCCCACAGAGTAAATAACAACCATAAACAAAAAATAAATAATTGAAATTAACAAGTTATTTAGCCTACCTTCAAGTAGACCATATAATAGCTTTACCATTACTCATTGATACTTGACACCTTTATCTCCCGTGATCATGGCTACTGAAAAGTGGCCGAAACGTCGGAAAGTAAAAACCATATAGATGTTGCGTTTAAAACCGTTAACTTAAGAAAATACTACATAATTGTATCTTTTAATTATCTAAAAAAGTACAATATACTGATCTCTAAAGGTGCTCTTATACTATTGTTGTGATGATATTTTAGACAAAATGTAGTCTTCCACTTGAATGTAATGCGTATATTTCTGTTGTCCCTGCTACACCTGGGATAATTTTAGTGTTACTGACTGTGTCCAAATGCGGCTTACTCATAAGGTTAAAGAAAACGTCGTTAATGACTAGTTACATCCCTATTAATATTAGAAATGACAAAGTAACTCTGTTTGCTTGTCCGTCCGTCTGTTCCGTTTTCACGGAAAAACCTTTTAATTTTTGTCCTTTTTGACATTTTTGTCTTTCATGTAGTTATTTATGGTTTATGGCTTGGCAGCTAGGCCTTTAAGCCAGATCTTAGATTATAATATAGTTTCTTCATTTTCTTAAGCCTATGTGTAGCACAGCTGAACTGTAGGTTATCAGCTGGTGCCATTCAACGGAGTTCTTGTGACAACTCGAAAGGCCACATTTGACTATACAGTTCACATTTCTCACAAAAACACATAATTGCTACTCGAAAACTATCAATATCCTACAACTGTTGTTCATTTTAGAGTAACTTTACACATTTCTAGGAAATAAAACTGCGCAGCACAACATTCCCTTTTAGTTGTCGCCAAAAACTCCCCATTTATGTAGTTTTCATAGACGGGATATAAATAAATAAATTAGGACTGTTTGAAATAGAGAAAGAAAGTTTGGATGAGAGTGAGACCAATAATTTCTCACGTTTATATGTATAAAAATTTATTGTCTATAAAAATGCGATAGTAACTCGATATGACTTTCTGGCAATTTTCACGAAAAACTGCTTGGAATACTGGATCGGTTTTGCTGTAACTTTGTTTGAATATAGTTTTAATACCAAAAATGGACATAAATAATTTTCATGCCGGGAGATGGGATTTGCGATCTCTCTCTTTCTCTTCTCTTTCATCATATCCCAATTAATTGGGTTCGGTAGAATGTCTTTTCTTTCCACACTCTATTCTGACATACATCTTCTGTCACACCACAGATCATCATATCATCCTTCACGCAATCCATCCATCTATTTTTGGTCTACCTTTACGTCTGTACCCATCCATCTCCTAGTTTAACATTCTTTTTGTCACGTGACGGGTGCAAATAACACTAACCTAAAAATTTAGTAGTACAATGTAACCTGTATTAACGCCTGCTCTTTATACAAGAAGCATGCACTATAGGGTAAACTCTAGTTAGTGTGTATACATGAGTTCTCTGTCAGTATTTAACGTCTTTGTCTTATCTCAACCTCTTGGGTACATCATTCTGCGTGACACAGTTAGCCACTAATACTAACATTGCCCCAGGTGTGGCAAGGTTATAATGTATAACAATTTTTCTATTTTATATAATAAATGTATGCCAAATTTTATGACAATAAAGCATAATGAAGTTTAATGTTGTATTTTATTTCTGTGTATGTTTGTGGGTTGCTCTAACCCACAAGTTATGGTGATTCGATTTCTATGGACGGTATAGGATATGACCTAGATCCTTGCACTATAAAAGCAGATCCACCAACTTTGAGATCAGCCCTCACCTTCACTCGGGAACAGCAACTACTGTACACAGATTAGGTCTTGATGAAAGTTATAGGCACGGCAGTGACTATAATTATTTCAATTTAAAAGCAGATGAACGCACGACGCCATGTCGTCGATCGTTGACAGAGTGTTCAAAATGGCTGCCCTTACCTTGCTGTGCATTGGCCGTCGCCTCACACAGAAATAGGTTAACAAAATCAGCGGAGCGATGTTTTGCCTACTTATTATAGGCAAGGACCAAACAATGTTAGTGTGATGGACCCGAATGAAGTAATATCATATTAATTTAATTAAAATGTGCCAAACAAAATAAAACGCCTCCTTACGTTCGAATTCTTTATATCTTCAATGTACTCTTTGGTTCGAATCGCAACCAACTCGATTGTCTTTAATTTTAATAACGTCAAAAACCGAGCTGCCAGTATTATAACATTTAAACAAAAAGTATTTAGTCCACAACAGTTAGTTGTTTTTATATAAATATCCCTAAATTAAACAATTCAAGCTAGTGTTATGGAAAATATACGACGGACTACTCTGAGGCCGATGTCCCAGACCATAGTAAATAACGGAGAAATTTCGTTTCCGAATGTTCTAATACTGTTGTGTATCTGTGGAGACTCAGGTCCCGCGCTTTTTTAAAGAAGTAAATTAGTACGAATACAACTAGTGTAGTTTTATTATTCCGCATACATAATATTGGCGACGAAATAGTTAAAATTAATCAAAATGACTTCATTTGGCATTATTTCAACATTTGATCACACGCTGCAGAGTTGGAATACATTTAAATGTCGGCTAACTCAATGGTTTATAGCAAATGATATTAATGTTAAAACCGATGCGGAAGGTTCTAAACGACGTGCAATATTGTTAAGCGCACTCTCTGATGGTTCTTACAAGTTAGCCGCGGATTTAGCTGTACCGAAGGACTTACAGGAAGTGGCATATGAAACAATTTTAAAGTTGCTTGATGACCACTTCACGCCGAAGCGCTACGGGTTCACAGAGCGGTACAACTTTTACGCGGCAGTGCAGCAGCCGGGTGAAACTCACACTCAGTGGGCGGCTAGACTGCGCGGGCTCGCAGCCCATTGCAATTTTGGGAATGTAGAAGAAGCATTACGTGATAAGTTTGTAATGGGTATTATGGCCGGGCCAGAACGTGAAAAATTATTTTCACAAGACATCAAAGAGCTTACTTTGTCAAAGGCAATCGATCTCGCTGAAAGTGTGCGATCTGCGAGGACTGCTGCAGCAGTAGCAGCTCCAATGAGCCAACAGGATATCTTCAAAATTATTAATAATCAAAAGTCTGCGGTAGTTTGCGCGGTATGCGGGCGAAAAAATCATCGTACTACGGAATGTCGGTTTTCTAACTATACTTGTAAAAAGTGCAAAACAAAGGGTCATCTCCAAAAAATGTGTAAAAATGTAAACTTCGTCACGGCCGGGGATTCGAGTGAGAATAATGATGATGGTAAGTGTTTCAATATTAAAACAATACGCGGAGAACCAATGACTGAATGGATTATAGTAAACGGATTACGTTTACAGTTTGAAATTGACAGCGGTGCTTCTGTTAGTGTGATAAGTGATTTTACATATAAGAAATATTTTAATAAAATTCCTCTTTCATCACAGACTAAAGGCCCTTTATATTCTTATTCGGGCGCAGGCTTAGATTGCATAGGGGTTGTTACGCTGCCTGTTACTTACAATGGCATATCACACGAAATTAAGTTTCATGTTATTAGTAGGGGCGGTCCGCCACTTCTTGGTAGAGATTTTTTGTCTCTTTTCAAATTACAGTTGTCTTCTGTTAGTTTTATTAACTTTCAAAACGACATTTTAAGTCAATTCCAATTGCTGTATCCCAATCTATTTTCAGATAATTTAGGTTGTTTTAACAAGTATGAAGTCAAACTTCAAACTAAGGAGGGGTCAAAGCCGATATTTTTTAAGGCGAGGCCAGTAGCATTCGCCTTACGAGAAAAGGTAAGTATGGAGATTGACAGGTTGGTCAATTTAGGGGTACTGGTCCCAGTAGAGCACTCTGAGTACGCATCTCCAGTTGTTCCGATATTGAAACGAGACGGATCTGTTCGTTTGTGCGCTGATTTCTCTGTAACAATAAATAAGCAACTGGTAGTCGAACATTATCCATTACCAACTGTTCACGAGTTGTTCTCTAAGTTACATGGCGGCCAGCAGTATTCTAAGCTTGATTTATCTATGGCCTACAATCAACTTAAGTTAGACTATGCTTCTCAAGATCTGACCTGTATCAATACACATCGTGGATTGTTTAAATATACTCGTCTTGTTTTTGGGTTAACCAATGCACCAGCTATTTTTCAACGAACAATGGAAAGGTTGTTAACTGGTATAGATGGTGTGCTATGTTTATTAGATGACGTTTTGATAACTGCTGAAAATAGGGAATCCCATTTGAAAAAATTGAATTTGGTTCTGCAACGTTTGCAAGACGCAGGATTAACTTTACAAAAAAGTAAATGTGAATTTTTCAAAGATCAAATAAATTATTTGGGTTATGTGATAGATAAATCAGGACTTAAAAAATCCCCTGAAAAAGTAAAAGCTATAATGGATGCACCGTTACCTCGTAATGTAAACCAGTTACAATCATTTTTAGGATTAGTAAATTATTACAGGAATTTTGTTGCAAATGCATCGAGCATTCTTACTCCTTTATTTGATCTTTTAAAAAAGGGTACAAAATGGCAATGGCATGATGAGCACAATAAAGCTTTTGTAAGTATTAAAGAGATGCTTTCATCAGAACAAACCTTGGCACACTTTAACCCAAATGCAAAAATTATTCTTACCGTTGATGCTTCTCCTACCGGTTTAGGCGCAATTCTATCTCAGATAGAAGGAAATGGCCCTGAGAGACCTATTTCATTTGCGTCACGTACGCTTAATGCAGCAGAGAAACGTTATTCTCAGATCCAAAAAGAAGCTACAGCTATCATATTTGGTGTTCGTCGATTTCACCAATATCTTTATGGCCGTTCAATTCCATTTATTTTACGCACAGATCATAAGCCTCTTATATCAATATTTGGTCGTTTTAAAGGAATTCCGGAAGTTTCTGCAAATCGCCTTCAAAGGTACGCTATTTTCTTGAATGCATATAATTATACAATTGAATATATTCGGGGTAAAGTTAATAGTGCAGATTTTTTATCTCGAGCTAGTTTAATTGAATCATCATCAGACTTAAGTTCCGATTCTTCCTATAATACAAATCAATTTCTCGATGTTGGTGAAGTTGCAGATCGTGCAACTTACATCAATTTTGTAGTAGATGGTGGGTTACCTGTCACCTTGAAAATTTTACAAGAGGAAACGAGACAGGATACTGTCTTAACTAAAGTAATAGGGTTTGTTCTTAACGGCTGGCCAAATAAGGTGACAGATTTAAACCTTAAACCATATCATTTATGCAAAACGCAACTTTCTTTAGAAGATGGCTGCCTAATGAGAGGGCATAAAGTAGTTTTACCTGAGAATTTAAGGTTAAAAATTTTGAATGAATTGCATAATTCTCATCTAGGCATAGTGAAAACTAAGGCAGAAGCACGTTCTAGGTTTTGGTTTCCAGGTATAGACAAGGTTTTAGAAAATATGATTGGTTCATGCAATGTTTGTTTGCAACTAAGGTCTAGTCCTTCCAGTGCACCACTTGCTCCGTGGCCTTTCCCATCTGGTTCGTTTATCCGTATTCATTTAGACTTTTTGGGTCCAGTAAATGGTCAAACATATTTAGTTATTGTTGACGCTTTTACGAAGTGGGTGGAGGTTTATGAAATGTTTACTTCTGCTACTACCACGACTGTGTTAGATAAGTTACATGATTTTATTGCTCGTTTTGGTTTACCAGAGACTATAGTGTCTGATAATGGTACAGCTTTTACGTCATCCGAATTCAATCAATTTTGTATGTTAAACGGAATTTCTCAAGTTACTTCTCCAGCATATTGTCCATCTAGCAATGGGCAGGCAGAAAGTTTTGTAAAGATAGTTAAGAAAGGAATTAAAACTAGCATTTTTTCTGCTAAAGATACAGCGGAAAAAAGGATTAGGCTGCAGAAATATCTTTTTGACTATAGGAATTCTGTTCATTCAGTCACTGGGTTTTCGCCAGCACAATTGGTTTTTGGCCGAAAGTTAAGATCACGATTGGATTTATTAAATAAAAATTTATTGGTATCGCCAGTCTCACACGAATCCCTGGCAAACAAAGTAAAGTGTAAACAGTCTTTGCAGTGTAAGAATTATAAAGGAAATAACCGTCAAATTTTCGAACTTGATGATAAAGTGTTATATAAAAGGTATATTGGAAATAATAAATTTAAATGGTTACAAGGATCGATTGTAAAAAAACTAGGAAAAGTTACATATCTTGTTAAGGACATTAATACTACGAATATTGTGAAGAAACATAAAAATCAGTTAATTAAAGACAGGAGTAGTTTCTCAAGCACAGACAGACTTCGTTCATACGAGTTGATTGATGATATTAAAGTACAGAGTGAATCAAATGTGACTGATACTAGGGGGGAAGAGAGAAATATGTTAGAGTGTTCTCAAAGTGTACCTGATACTCCTTTACCATCTGGGAGTACCAGTACTAGACAGTTACGTGACATTCCTAGAATAGACTATAAGTCGTTACATAGAGGTTATATTTAAGTTTATTTTATGTTTTTCTGCTATTTGTTAAAATAAGAGGGAGGTGTTGTGTATCTGTGGAGACTCAGGTCCCGCGCTTTTTTAAAGAAGTAAATTAGTACGAATACAACTAGTGTAGTTTTATTATTCCGCATACATAATAAATACCGCATCTTATAAATACTGAGGGGGTGGTGATGTGTGATGGTGATTGAGATGATGATGGTTGATTGGTTGTGGCCGTTGTGCGGTGTACAGGTTAATGAAAGATTAGTTGCGTCGTATCACGTTTAATCACACACACACTCTCTCAATGTTACAATATTATAGTTCAGAAGGATTTTGGTATGAAGACAAGCAGCGAGCGCGAAAACTAACGTTTTGTACACGGGCACGTATGTCGTGCGGTCGCGTTGAAGACGTAAGTCGGACTGTGTCGAGATGACCCGAAATAAATTCGGTTCTCGAGTGTTTCGCGGCAAGTGGATTGCCGCGAAAAATTGTGGGCGCGCACTTGTTATAAACGGCGCGATGTTTTGCTTGCCACAGATAAAATATTGGTTCCGCGCTTGCGTGCTTGTTTTTATGTTGGCACTAATGTCGCCACAATACGTTATCTGTCAATGTGTAATAGCGTCAATAACAACTAATCACCGTGTCGCAATACAAATGCCGCATCAAACCCATATCTACAACGTGTGAAATGGTCGCTAACATTATTCCAGAGGGAGCATTGTTGAGTGGAGTTAAAAGACTTTTTATTTCAAAGTAATACTGGCACAGGACAGTTGCTAGGAAACAACTAGTTACCTTGGAGACTGCATATACAATGTACTCCAAAGGAGACGTGTCGCTTTATAAAAATCTTTCAGTTTTCATAAACAATTATTGAGTTTGTGTATATTTTGAATTATAATTATATATAACTAATGAAAACTGTATAGGATAAATCCCAGGTAATAATAATCACAGATAATATAAGTCGTCAATATTGTAACAGCTGTTTACTGAGCATATTAATATTTGACGAGGCTGCGATTCAAGGTCGTCCATAGTTCTGTCTGTAAATTGCGTTGTTCTATTCAGAGGTAAACTTTCAGAATTTACGCTCAAATCCCCGTTAACTCATACCACTCTGATCCAAAACGCAGCTCAGACGCGTATTTCCTAGCAAGTTTTATTTACAATTGAAATGTTTAAAAGGTGGCTGAGCACAGTAAAGTTGGATTACACACTTGTTGTCACGCTCGCTGTTGCATCCCCTACCACTCACAATCTTTGAGAGTGTCTAATACGAATACGTAGTTTACTTGTTCCTCTCTGAAGGTAGTCAATTTCAAACGATGCTTTGATTCAAAGCTGAATTGAATGATACAATTTGGTTGATATTTGAATATAGGTTTTGTAATCTACAAAGGGAAGAATGCTTTACTCGTGGTTGACTATATACATGAACATTGTGATGGTGTGCGTGTTTGATAGAGCAATCAGTTGAGTTGACGACCAATCATACGCGCTTTTGATCTCACGCCCACACAGAAATGTGCACGTTCGTAAATAGCTATAAATTATATTCTTTAGTCATTCCTCAACTTGCGTCATTAGCGAGGTAAATATTAAGTGGTTCGACTTTTAAGTTAATGGTCCTGTAAGCATTCTGAATTTTGGATTACTTATACCGATTTTAATAACAGTTGGTACTTTAAAATTTAAATGAAATCACCTTTATATTACTAATCTATGGTTTGGTTAAAAAATGGTTTTGATAAAAGGCTATTAACATCATCTACTCAGAAGTAAAACAATAGTAAATGTATAGAAAATATATGAAAATATCTGCAAACATAATTCTCTGGTCCTTCGAGCCGGATTGAGAATTATAATATTGTATGAGAGACTTAAAATAAATTGAGACATTGCTTTTCTTAAGTGATATTAATACATTTTTTTATTTACTCAAGTAATACTAATATTTCTAAGACAGTTTGATAATGGCAAGCGGCGACCGCAAGCGCCCGAAAGTTCCGCGGAAATCTTCAAAGTTACCATTAGATGCTGAACCATGCCCGTCACGGTTTGTGCCCCCTGCACGAAAGCAAGCTGGTCTACCGTGGATGCCCAGGGCGGGGTACGACTATGAGCTAGATAAGGATAGTGTTCTACTGAGGGCAGCTAAGAATTATTATCCTGAAGGTAAGGACAGGGCGTAAGTAATACCAATTTATACTCTCTTTAATTGACTAGATTGCATGTTGTTCTATTTATTAGCTAAACAATACTTTATAAGACGTACACTAGTTATGAACAAAATGACAGTTTTAAGAAGTCTTTATTATTTATTTCAATGTAATTTGTTATTTTACTAGTAGACCGTTCTACTTCACTAATCGTTCACAACGCTCAAAATGATCCTTCAGCCCCTCCATGTTAAGACGATGGCCCTTATCGCGACGACAACACCATTAATGACATCATAATCAGCGCGTTCCATTAGTAGCTCACAACGCCCAAAATGCTCCGTTAGCTGTTCCATAAGGCACAGTTGTTGTGGTCGTAGCAAAATCGTCACCAATGACGTCATCGTTTTCTATCACATAACGCTCACAACGACCTATGTCAAGAGGTGGGTCGAATAACAATTCCAAGCAATGGAACGCGAAAAATTGCGGTCGTGAACGTGGTCGTTGTAAGTCACTAATAGAACGTAGCCAATGTACACCAAAGATATTATAATATACTTGGTATTTTATAATATCTTTGATGTACACAATGTTGACCACAGAAAATTAATACTTTATCGAGACGTTGACAAGGGCCGATTTTCAAGTCAACCATAAATCAACCAATAACATTTCGACGGCGTGAGTATAGAACATTGTAACTACCTTTTTTAGTGATATCAAATTATTAACAAGTATTACGAAAAAATTTAGACAAAAAATAATTATAAAAAAACTAGCGGCCCCGGCAAACGTCCTGCTCTGAAAAAATAAAAATCTATGACCCGATCCCAGCGCCACCTACCGGTTCCAATTGTGGATTTAAACCATCCAGGGACCCACTCAAACACACAAAAACAAAATCGCTCCCCGTTGTTAAGAGGATTCTAGAACCCGATCTCAGCGCCACCTACCAGTTCCAACGGTATAAAAACTATCCTATCTTTCAAGTTGGATCAAACTGCACACGCTGTGCAAATTTGATTAAAATCGGTTGAGTAGTTTAGGAGTCCATCGCGGACAAACATCGTGACAGGAGATTTATATATATTAAGATTAGTTACAAGGTCCTTCACCGACACCAACGATTGATGTATTTTGTTAATGACACCAACGCTCCATAATCTATTCCATTTGAGTTTATGATTGTAAAGCCCGCAAGCATCTGGAACGGAAAAAACAGCGATCGTGAAGGTGCTTGATGGAACGCACCGTGGTTGCACTTTTAGAATATGCGCTTTGTTTTATTTAAGCGGTTAATATTACAGCCAGAAACATTTTTGAAATGTTATTAGGTGAAGGCGAGGGTGGTTGCAGCGAATTCCCGCCGCTGATGCAAGCCAAGTCGTGGACGAGAGGCGTGCCGTATCGCGACAGTATCAACCATTGCAAACCAGTTGATTCTATAGGTTGGTACTTGGGGATCATCTTTAAACTGATTAGATTCATGTTTGACAGAATCACCCCGCTGACCTCACCCCCGTAAAGCCCGTGCGCCCACGCCCCGCCTACCGCGGGGACATAGCTCGCTCCGTTAGCTGCTAAGCGTCTGCATTTTTGTAGTGCTTTAGTAAGCGCGGAGCGAGACTACATCATGCATTCCTGAACTGCAATTCAAACACACAACATTGTTTCACTTCTACCTGAAGACCTCTAAAGCATATTACCACGATTTATTCTCGCTCATTAATACCTGCAACCTTGTTGCTATGAGCGACAGTTTAATTTAATTATTTAATGCTGGAAAACCTGCAGCTAATAACAATCATAATTGTCATCAGACACACAGATTTTCGAAAATAATGTATTTTGATGAAGTAACATCAATGTCTGCAGGCACTGCTCGCCGGCGACTGGGAGTTCATCCACACTTCCTTGACACCTGGAAGTTATCCCCTATACGTGGTGCTCGCTCCTTTGTGCCATACGTGAGCAAGATATGAAATGAGCTCCCTCCCGCGGTTTTCCCAGAGCGCTACAATATGGGGCTTTTCAAAGAGGGTGTAAACAGATATTTAAAGGTTCAACGAAGTAGGCAATGCATTGGCTCCCTTAGTGTCGCAGATGTCCATGGGCGACGGTAGCCACTTGCCATCAATTGTACCCGTTTCCCAGTTTACCTATAAACAAACATAAAAAAAGACGTACAGTACATTGAGCAAAGGATGCCGTGTGTCGTCGCACACCGTGGCAATGTGGAGAATTTGTGTAAAGCGAACCACAGTGGCGACACCCGACGGGAATAAATGGGTACGAACTAGAGAGATGCCCCGAATCGTAGCAGCAAATACACCGCGCCGCATGTCGCGTCGACCATTATTATGCAAAAGTTGTGGCCGGACCCTTAAAGCCTCGATACTATGTTTATCTCATTTCTTATAGATAAAACTGTATCAATTTCTATTGTTGAAGGTAATTGTTATTCAACATCATCAAAAACAATGCGAGTAATTAATATGCCACCAAAGAGGCGTCCTCCACCAAAACTCTTCGGCCCGCTAGGTCCGAACGGAGAGCTGCAATTTCCACCTCTAAAGCCATGGGCTGAAAGAGAGAAGGAGAGATTGGAAACCATTGAAGCGCAGAAGAACAAAAACAAATTGCAAAAAGGTATTACTGAGTAATTTTCAGTTTTATAAACCCATTAGCTTCTGCCCGCTACTTCGTCCGCGTGGAATAGTTTAAAAAACCCCCGATTTTGAAACATTCTTCATTGGCGCTTCGCTCCTATTGGTCTTAGCGTGATGATGTATAGCTTATAGCCTTCGGTAAACGAGCTATCTAACACTGAAATAATTTTTCAAATCAGACCAGTAGTTCCTAAGATTAGCGCGTTCAAACAAACAAACTTCAGCTTTATATATTAGTATAAGATTACTTGTAGCTTATTTGAACCAAAATATGGCCGTGTACCTATAAAATAAGTAGCTACCTTTTTAAGATATAAATTGACATTTACTTACGCCAATGTGTATTCTACAAATCTTAATAATAAAATTACGAATATTTCGCAAAAAGTTTATGTTGGTTGAATACTGTTACGAATTTGTGGGATGTCCGTTGGAATCATCACAAAGTTTATTAGAAGTACACACATAATTCAACCAAGTCAGTATCTGAATTGTGGATCACAAGGAAATCGAGAACAAGCCTTGGGTGGTATACACGTGCAAGTTGTGGAATTTCTACAGGTGCTTAATATATTGTTTGTAAAGCTATTTAAATATTTGCGCAATAAAAAAGTAAAAAAATAATTTTGTTTTGTTCAAAACGGACTTCACACTAAAGACAAAAAAAAACAACAAAATTACCGACACCTTTTTACAAGTCGGTGCGAGTTTAAGATGTAGAAAAAAAATATTTGCGAAACATTAGTAATATTACAATTGAGATTTTTGAAATACAGATTTTACATTTTTCGTGATAATTTAGGGTTAGTGCTGCTCGAAGATCTAGTCTCCGGTGAGTATGACAGAAGAAAGGCAGCTGAAGCGGAAGCAAAACGACGAAGAATAGAGAAGAGAAAAAGAGAGAAAGTGGAAGCTGAAATAGCCGCTAAAGAAGCTTTGAAAAGGTAGAACACCTGAAATATGATTAGATTCAAATCAATTGGATATTTGATACATCGTCAAATAAATTCTAAAACAATATTCATAAGTCTCAATTCTCGTATGCGACCCAAGTCAAAATGTGACTCTGCACCCGGTCAACGTTGGAGTAGGAATGTCGTCAGTCCGATCGATTTGCTGGGCAGTTTGGTGCAAGCTATGCTGCATACCGACGATCATTGGGTGGGTGAGGCCAATGTCTGCGTGACTGTCATGTCTCAAAAGGAGGTCGCGGAACGAGAAAGGGAGAGAGGTGCGCATGTGTCTCGCGGGTACCGACGCCAGTTGGGGTCCCGGAGGCACATATGCGCAAAATCTCCTCCCGTAAAACCGCTGCAGGGGCCCTCCAGCATATAGGGAGCGGAGGAGTCTTCCCCTGTTTTCAAAGTGAGTTTGCCCTGATTCCCGGGGCACTCTCAAGCACTGATGCGCTACGATCAGCGTGGGCGTAACTACGTTCCAAGTCTCATGCTCCTGCTGCCATGAGCGCGGGGTACATGGAAGGAGGGTGGTTTTAGTGGAGTATTGATTAGTCGAGTCTCCACACAAGCCGGCGATTGACTCTGGTAGCTATTCATGGCTCATCTCTCATCGTTTTGGTCTAATCCAAAGGACCCGGCAGTGCGCGATATGCATTTCACCCGCTTTAAAAAAAGAAGGAATGTCCTCAATTGTCTCGTCATTCCGTCCGCACGTATTTACATTCGCGCGATGACGGAACTACCCGAGTAGTGCGGTCGTCGACAGTCATTCGCAGTCCACTGCTGGACGTAAATCTCCCCAAAACGGCGCCACTCATCCCTGCCTTCCGATTTCCTCATCCAGCGCCTACCTGCGACCTTGCACAGGTTGTTGGCCCATCGGGCTGGAGGGCGTCCGACACTACGTTGACCGAGATGCGGTTTCCAATCCAGGACTCGTCTGCTCCATCGGCCATCGGTCCTGCGGCAGACGTGACCGGCCCACTGCCACTTCAACTTGCTTATTTTGCGAGCTATGTCGGTTACCTTGGTTCTCTTACGGAGTAGTAGGGTAATCGATGCAAACTACACTACTACATAAAAATAGGTCTAAGATATAATTTCTGTAGATTAACAACTGAAATATTTCAGACACCTTGCCAAGCTATCGTTTGAGCTGCCTCGTGACCCTGATCAGCAGAAGGAGGAGTTGTTGAAGGTCACGGAAGAAGAACACTACAGGCACATTGAGCCCATGGACTTGAAAAGGATCCACTATTATTTAACTACGGTTCGTGTCTAAATAGAAATCATTTTGACTTCTTGGGGGTTCCACACTTATGTTGGCAAAAACCTGAATCTTTAAACAATATTAGACTCTTTATTTCTGTCATCCAATTTCCATGAATCAACCAAAATGGTTCATATAAACATAAACCGTTCAATGTTATTAAATACCATCGTATACTTTCGGCTCTAAACTTTTGACCAAATTGATTCGCTTTAATTGAACCGTGTAACATCTGCATTATTCAATAAACCAATTATACGGTATGAAAACTACGTTTTAACTGAGGGATATTGAGCTTTATTTCAACGATTCAGCCACTTTTCAATAGACGTGATCAAGGGATACAAAGATGCCGAGAATCGACGAGTAATTTTTAAATTATTTTTTAACCTACCCCCAATTTTTTCATTTTAATTATTAGAACTTAAACATAGTATTAATTGTAGCTGACCTGTGCTCTTTGGTGGGCGTCATTAAAAAAACATATGCACATTCACACGCACGCATATTAAGGTTTAATTAGCTTTGTAACCTTTAATTAATTCATAAACGCAGAAAGCACTCGCAGTGCCTCGTACGAGGATGCGCGCAATTCTTGCTTGGAACGATATTGCTGTAACATATCTGACAGACGTTCATGTGCCCACTTCGATAGGGGTATTTTTTTTTACTTTTTTAATTTACTAATCACAATCAAATATAGCCTATGTCACTTGGGAATAATGAAGCTTTCTACTGATGAAAGAATTTTCAAAATCGGATCATCAGTACCGGAGATTACCTAGAACGTCCACAAACTTTACCTCTTTATAATGTTCTCGAGTTGCAAAAATTAAGAAAGTACTTTTTTATCTTATTGTAGTCTTGTGTTTATATGCTAGGTGTTGAGAATGTTTTTCTTTCTTCTAGTCATTGCCGCAAAAGCATTTGCCTGATTACCCCATAGAATTGTACAAACGTGCCAAAAAAGATGTTGACAGAGAAACTGCTGCAATCAAAAAGAAGCTCATGATCCTCACTTATCAGGCTTGCGTGAGACAGAGCGAAGCTGACATCAAAGAGTTCTTTGACATGGCTATGAGAAGGTAAGTCCTAAGGTCTTAACTCATTAAAACCGCCGGGCATCGGACCGCTTCGGTTGTTAGCTGCTGGTGACCATTCGGTGACAACCCGCTGTTTGGTGGTAACCTTTTTTTATGGAAGTATAGGTTTGCGTTTGACCACTGTCTCACGTGATGCTGAGTGATGACGTAGTCTAGGATGGAGCACGCTGACCTAGAAGATACCTATTCACTCGTGACTTGAAGACGTCAAGACTGTATTCGTCAGGGAAAACAGACTCCGGCAAATTATTCCATTCTTCGTCAGTGCGCACCTGTAAAGATGAAGCGAAACGCTTGGTTCTGACTGGTGGTGTTTCCACCATGTAACGGTGGCGCAAACTGTTCCGTCTGGTTGTCCGATGGAAACAAGGGGATGGAGGAATCAGCTACTCAACAATTCGTGGATCATCCGAGATTCACTAGTTGACAACGAGGCGTCCACCCGTGAACGGCAGTGCCGAGTAGCAGTCGTCTATAGAAGCGTCATAAAGTCAAATACAAAGTAATCATAGATGATACATGTGTCATCTTGTGTTCCGGCATCAGTGGCCTGGTTCCAGCTTCCCTCCCAGTAGAGAATGGCAGCACATTGGTGTTACGAATATCAGCGTCCAGTCAAATAACAGGACATTCACCTGAACCATTTAAAATTAAGTGTTATATCTGCATCCCTTGCGCCCCGGGGCTTGTGTTGAAGGACTTTGTCCTTTACCTTTATTGCCACGCGACAAGCAAAGCAGAACCCTGAACCAGCGCTGTCATGTGTGTTGTGTGTGATATTTATTGAATGTATGTTTGTGTTGTGGTGTACCTTAAGAATAACTTATTATATTAATTTATTCTAATTTTAATACTAAACTTATACTAATGCAGAGTGTATCTGTTACATGCTGGTGTTGTGAGGAACTGTATGTGCAGTGTGTGCCTTATGTCTATCCCTACTAATATTATAAATGTGAATGTAAGTTTGTTTGTTAAGCTTTCACGCGAAAACTACTCAACCGATCATCATGAAACTTTGTACACATATTCTTGGAGTTATTAGAAGTAACATAGGATACTTGTTATGAAAAAAAAATTCAACGCGGACGAAGTCGCGGGCAGAAGCTAGTAACTATATATATTAACCTAACTAGTGCCATGTGTGTTCTTTTTTCCGTTTCTGTGTCTGGGTTATTAATTTTTAGGCTCTTTGTGTGTCTTGGATTGTTTGTGAAGTGTGCGTGTAATGCAATGTGAAGGTAGTGCGCGTTGGTGTGAGTATGTGCGTAAGTTTTATTGTTGGTAATCTATACGATTAACATCTTACGAAATTACCTGTTTCGAAATCAAGAGATTATGGACAATAATGAATCTTGTAGGTGCATCCTTGCCTATATCCTTGAGGACCCTGAAGAGAGGAAGCGTCTCCAAATAGCGTTCTTGCCCCCATTGTGGCCCTCCCACACCGTCAGGGCTCCCATGCCGTGGCACACGAGCTTCATCAACGCGAAACAAGCGATCAATTATCGCTACTACGAAGCTAATCCTGTCGTTGTGGAATTGAGGAGATTGTGGCAGGAGAGGTGAGTAATTACTTTCCATGCGGTTTTGTAGCGAAATCGCTTTCTTTTCTCAATAAATGGTTAACTGGGCAGCTAAGGGTTTTTATTTAAATCCACAACTATCGAAACAAATCAATAGACGTTTTCTTATCACGACATCAAACAGTGTGTAATTTTTTTTTAAACACATATTGTACATCCTCAACATAATCAAGTCACGCTTATATTATGTGTAATATACAATGGACTACTCTGTGGCCGATCCCAGATACCCAGACCACAGTAAATCACGGGTCGTTCGTTTCCGAAATTTACCATACCAGGAATCGAGCCCGGAGTCGCTGTGTTGTGAGCAACGGCTTAGTCCTCGCAACCACAGACGCCGTCGTTTTTTATATATGTTCAGCCGTAACTCTTTTCTTTCTGAACCGATTTTAATGATTCTTTTTGCGTTGAATTCAGTACCGCTAAAAATTTACTTGGAAAAGGGAAGGGACTTCAAGAATAACTAAAAAGGTTTCAGAACGGCTCTTATCTCCTTAATGTTTTATACTCCTCCATACCATACCAACTTTTTTTTGCAGAACAAGTTGCCCTATCCAAACACCCTGCTGTCCGCACTAAGGGGCCATTTACAAATTACGTCACAGGAACTTCATGATTTTTTGACCCCTCCCCCGTCCTTGTCACAGCTGGTCACATTCGTGAGAGTTCTCCTTCCCCCCTAGTGTGATGTGATGAAATAAGAACAGCAGTAACCTAATAAAAAAATTTCCCACTTATTTTTTTAAATAATTTAAGCACTGATCATACCGATAGAGTCCTACTAATATTATTAACGCAAAAGTTTGTAAGAATGTATGGATGGATGGATGTATGTTTGTTACACTTTTACGCAAAAACTACTCCATGGATTTTGATGAAACTTTACAATAATATAAGCTTACACATCAGAATTACACGTATGCTATAATTTATAAAGATATAGTGTGAATTATTCAAAATATAACGATTTGCCATCACCACGCAGGTGAGACCGCGGGGCGCAGCCAGTTGGAAATATTTTGAAGTTTTCCTTTAATAGTTCTACTGTTAAAGCTTAAAACGATTAGATTTCGAAATGTGACGTCACGAAATTTAGGATTCCACCTACCCCTTGTCAAACAATGACACAGTTCGTGAACCCTTCCCATACCAGCCCCCCCCCCCCTTTGACGTGGATGGAATTTATGGTTGACCCCCTTTTTTTGCAGGAGTTCAGCAGACAGGCAGACGGCCCACTTGATGGAAAGCGGTTACCATCGCCTATGGACATTTGCAACACCAAATGTGCTACAAATGCGCTGCTGCTCTCTTAAGGGAGACCGGAACCTAGTCACTAATGCAGGAGCACTACTCAAGGTTGTTGTAGCGACATACTTTAGACCAGGGGTGGTAGCCATCCAGTCGGGCAAATGCCCTACCACCTGGCTGTGGGTTGTTTAGTCGCCTCTTGCGACAGGCCGCGGGGCCGCAGGATATTGTCTTCCTTCTCCGTTCCTGCACAGATAAAGTGTACAGTTTGGTAGTAGCAAACTCACGACCAGCCCGCGATCCTTCCAGATACCAAAACATGTTCATATGCGACATGAACAAAATGCAGGAGCAAGTGAAATTCCCCCAGTACCCGAGTGAGTTCACCGAGAACCTGAACAGATTGTGTGCTGCGACCCGGTCGGAGTTGGTGGACAACTGGCTGATAGATGTCGCCGACACCATGATCAAGATGCGCCACCACTGGTCCTGTTATGTCGCGAAGAGGAAGAAGGAGTCAACGTTTCTCGTCGAGGAGTTCTTTAAGTGAGTCGATGGGTGTGTTATACATAACTTCACGCCAGGTTCCTTGCGGGGTAGGCCAAAAGAGCGCCATTCAGGCTTATTCTTACACACCTCACTTGCTTCTTTGACATTCATAGCTCTTGTCATGCACGCTCGTCTATTCTTAAGGCTCCTGACATCACCTTCTGCTAGTACACGATCAATTTAAATTTGATCGCTAATTAAATTCCACAATATCCCTATTGCATTGCATACGCATGTATACAAAATCAGGCAATCGTTTAGGCGGAGTATCGCGGCGCCACCTACTGGGTTCAATAGTTTATTTAAACCATTCCGGGACAAACTTCAACACATCCAACAACAAAAAGAATACCTAAATTCTGGTACCCGATTGCAGCGCCATCTACCTGATTCAAATTAAAATCTAAATCATCCCAGTAGAAAATTATAAAAATACTAATATCGCTATTAAGAAATAGGGGTTGATCGTAGACGGTTAAAAATTTAGGGTTGTATATATTTTTTAATGCTGTATCATAAAAAATAAAAAATAAAATATATATTTAGGGGTGGACTACTCTTAACATTTAGGGGGATGAAAATAGATGTTGTCCGATTCTCAGACCTACCCAATATGCACACAAAATTTCATGAGAATCGGTCAAGCCGTTTCGGAGGAGTATGGGAACGAACATTGTGACACGAGAATTTTATATATAAGATTTACATTGCTTCACCATAGTAAAAAATAAAAATACCGTTGAAAATGTCTAAATTTAACGGTTTTAAGCGTGGTAATTTATTTGATTTTGGTTATCCCGACGTTTCGGCCGCTTTTCAGTGGCCGTGGTCACGGAAGACAAAGATGACAATTGTCCAACGAGTAAAGTTTTATTTATGATACCGCCAAATTGTTTATTTTAATTATTTAGTTTTAATGTTGTTTATGGTTATTATTTTATGAGCCTAATATAATTTACCACCGCTTCACAACATGTTATGGCTTGAAGAGAAGAAGTGGCGCAAGAAACTCTTCAGAAAGCATGCCTAGCTAGGCATGGCAAAGGTATGGCCAAGAAACGTCGGAATAACCAAAATCAAATAAATTAAATTACCTCCCATAAAACCGTTAAAACGCAGTTTTTTTATGTATACAAGTCGCGAAAACTTAGGAAATATTGTCTAAATTTAAAAAGAAATATCTCTAGTAAATTAGAGCTACTTAAACGCTTTTATTTTCGCGGGCTTTTGGTGACGTAATAGTCTCTTACGGCCCACAACGCTAAAAATGCTCCTTCAGCTGTTCCACATACCGACCACGGTCGCTATGGTTGCCGCTAATGACGTCGTTATTTTCGATCTCGCAGCGCTCACAACGACCCATGTCAAGAGGTGGCTTGAATTGAGCGTTGATCACAGAATATTGATTATATCTATCGATACATTATCAAAGGCGCAATTTTCAAATCAACCATACAGCAACAATGACATTTGTGTATTTCGTTTTTATTGACATCAAGGGTCCATAAACCGTTCCACTTGAACTTTTAAATATTGTGAGCGAAGTTTGTTTTTAAAAAAAAGCTATTTGTAATGCGTGTAGTGTAGAAGAACCATTTGATACCATCGTAAGACACATTGTTTGTTGAGTATTTAATTTTTTACTGTATTTTTTCTAATAATGTGCTACTTAACATATCAAGAAGAAGAAGAAGAAGAAGAATTATTTTATTTAGGACAAATAAACATTTTAACAACACTGAGTAAAGTAAAAGATAACAGTATCAATATAAGTCCTAAAATTGGACCCAGACTCAGCGTAATGCTAGCTACTAAGGCCAGCGCTGTTCTTCCGCCTGGGACCAGCAGGTGGAGTCACGGAGGACAATACAACACAATTAATATATCGGTACAGTTTAATATTTATATAAATGAAACGGATAATTAGACATCATCATCATTATCAAATTAATAAACAATACCAAAACATAAGTGTCTGTTTGTCGTTTTTAGGTGCATCCACGGACTTATGTCTAAACAAATCCGGGACCTGGTCGAGAGAAGCGTATACCATTTCGCACAATATTTTACCTACTATTCAGTAAGTTAATATTTTTTCTAACCTTTCAATTTGGAACTGGAACTTTCCTCTGGAGAACATTTTTGGGATGTCATATAAGTTAAAAATTAAATCACGGAAGAATTAAAACATAGTTTTATAATAAGGGTCCATCCACAAAATGTCCGTCCTAGTCACAGCTCTTACATTCGTTTGACTCCTCTCTCCCTAGTGTGACATCACATATTTTTTAATTCCAATCATTTCATCATTAAAAAAAAACAGCCAGTTCCGTTATAGTTTTACTAATTTAAACACTATCTATGCTCATACAGATCGAGTAAGTTTTTGCTAATAGTTTCGATTTCGCATTTTAAAGATGAGATGCATTACATTTAGAAATGTGACGTCATGAAATTTAGGATCCCTCGTACCCTTGTCACATAAGGTCACACTTCGTTGACCCCTCCCCCCTTAACGTGTGACGGAATTTATTGACGGCCCCTAAGAGGTCGATTGTCTTTATAATTTTGTTCAGGAAGGTAACAACTACAGCGGTCCCTATCGAGATTACCTGTTCATAAAGAACCCTCTGTTGAGGATAAAGGTGATCGCCCACCCTGGCACCACGAACATAACCTTCGAGCCGACCCTGGACCAGATGAGGGTCCAGATCGTCAAGTGGTTCCACACGATCATCAACGTTAACATCCAGTTGCCAAGTGTCGACGGATTGATGTACCCTGGTAAGCCACAGCTTCTTATATAAAGTACTGTAAACGCATATTTATAGGCCTTCCACATTCTCGCGAGACCCATTCCTCAGTCTCATTTCGTGCTAAGTTCTCGCGAGAATGTGGAGGGAGGGTGCTTAAATAAATATCAATATGTTTCGTCAATAATGGTTTTCTCTTCTTACATGTATTTCTGTATTATTTAAGGATTGTAAATTTTATTTTGTATATACCAATAGTGTATTAAATATTTTTATTGTATAGTTAAATTAAACTAAAATTTCAGTTTGTTTATATTAATTAATTACTCTGATATATAGTGTCTTTCAAATGTCCTCCGTCATCCTCATCCAGTCTCACGTAACTTATAACATGCATGATATTCAGAAAATATTTCCTGTGGAAATTATTCTGGGTTGATAAATGGTGAAGTTATCGCGTGACAAACATACAATTTTGGAGTTGGTTAAAAAACTTTTGAATTTGGATTGAAATTAAGAAAAATAAAAAATCTTATATGAATCCAGGCGCTCCCCGTCCATGGCCGCACCTGATGGCAGTGTACCCTGATGAGATGTATATGGTGGATGTAATAAACAAATCCACACGCGCTTTCAACGCGAACAGACCTGGCCCCACCAGCTTCCTGAGCTGCTTCCAGGACTACTTCTACATTCTGAACGGGCAGGCACATCAAGAGTTGCTGCAGTTCTTTGCGCAGGAACCTCCTCCTTATTTGAAGGTAACGTACTAGGCGGTAACTTTTTACGTACAATGACGTCTAAAACAATAGAAACCTAAACTTTATTACTTCTAATCCTCGGATTTACGTTTGCATGAGCTAAGCCTTTACATCTGCATTAGTTAAGTAGTTAGTTTACTTGCGAAACTGACGAGTTTAGTTCTTATAGTTTGGACAGAAATTTTCCAATAATTTGCCGATTAAGTAGATGTTCGTCCAAACGATGATAAAGATATTTATATGTTAACTAACTCCTTAAATAATAAGATGTAAATCAAGCTTAACTTTTGCAAATATAAGTCAGACTTTAAGCTTTACTTGATATTTTAAGTTTATATTAAATACATATTATCACACCGGTTTTCGATAGGGTTAGAGCGTTTCAGACTAGCGTTTTATACGCGCGTATAAGATTGTTTTTGGAAGCGCATGTAGGCGCGTATAGGCGCGTCTTTTGGGACACGCGCAACTCGTACGAGCGTTTGACGCGCTTCTAAGCTTCGCACCGTTGCCGAGGCGATTGGAAAAATCTAACACGCTAGACGCATGTTATGGGTCCGACTATTTATAATAAACAACCGGACAAAATCACACTTTCCGGTAGTTTAAATGCATTTACTTGTCGGCTAAAGAAGTGGCTAATCGAGCACACCTATAGTTTGAAGAAATTTATGGATTATAAAGATTGGCGACAAACAATGTCAATCTTAGTAACTAAAGATTTTGTAATAATATATATAACTTGACGTGTAACATAGTTACGAATAAATGAGTTTATAAGCGCGGAACGCAAACAACAATGTTTCTTCGTCAGAATTGATGTTGATACTGACACAATATCACTATCGTTTGAAACCGACCTGAGACTGACACCATATACTACGTGTATAATTATGAATCTACTTAAGTAGTAATTTACAATGTAGGTAGTTCAGTATAAAATTACCTTAATGACTGAAAATAATTGTGTGTGTATAATATTTCAATAAAGCCCAAGTTTGATCTTTAAATACTATACTGATGAACTGATATACTGACAAGCACCTATCGCTTTCTCTACTTGTAAAAAATTTGTATGTGTAGGACTTCTCAGCTCAAATATATACGTATGAAGCACTCCGGGATGAGATTCTGTTCCTCCGTCGCGATATACCTTTGAACATGGTGATGCTGGACTGCGGCCCCATCAACGACACCATGTGGGACACCGTCGACAGCCTGCGACAATACATCGTCGACCATTTCACCAATGTCAATAGGAAGTGGAATCGGGCGTATGTCTTCTTTAATTTATTCTTCTCTTATAATAGGGAACATGCATGCAATTCGAATACGTGTTAATTATTTTTATATGATGTGTAGTTGTAAGATTCATCGAAACTTCACATAATAAATCAATAAATATTATAATCGTAATCAAAGAAACATGAGTAAGAATACCTCTATTCACTCATTAGATAGCCACACTTTTAGATATATTACCAAGATGACATAAACCTGACCTCCAACATCCCCTTTCAGTCACGCCGTTCCTCACAATTTCAACAACTCACAATTTCAAAGTATTTATATCACCTTAAATTAAACATACAACATTTTAAAATAACATAAAGTCACTTAGTCAGTTTACTGAAGGTCATAGCGCACTCACAAACTACAATGGATAATACGTATGAATAATTGTATCTTCCTGGCTTCACGCAACGCTTAAATACTAAAAATTCTTCAAGGTACCCTCAATTAAATGTTAGCAATCAAATATCTCCAGCAACTTGTTAGAAATGCCACCAAAACATTTAGTAAATATGACGGTATCGTATTTATTAACTAATTCTTAATTCACTGTAACAGATCAATAAACATCTGCCTTAAAATAGATACTGTGTCGTGATACTTAATGTAATCTATTAAATAATGACATTATTATAGAAGTAACAACTAGAACTGTAGCTTTTATAATATCTCCTATAAACATATATTAGCTGCCATAAAAGGTATTTTCATTATTTATGCTGTGCTTAGCAAAAGAAAGATGCCAAAGAAACCACTTTTGTATGGGTTACTACTGGTACTGTGGCGAATTATGGTGGAACCATTTAGTTAGTTTAAGAACTTTTAGAAAAAGCTAGAACATTCTGGAAGGAAAAGATAAGGACGGATATATTTTAGAAAGGGATAGATGTATAAACGAAAGTTCCCGAACAAAAGGTTTGGGAAGGTAAAGACAGAGATAGGAAGATGTTTAGACAGGGATAGATAGACAGGGGTAAATAAAAGAATAACGAAATTATGGGTTCCAGAAAATTCTTCCGGGTATATAAACAGCGTAAGGCGCGCCTACCGGGCAGTTTAGAGTTGAGTTGAGTTCAAGACGGCGAAGGAATAAGTGCGATACTAAGGAGTTTGAAGAGAAGGTTAATATAAGACAGTGACGAGTTAAGTGGTGGATTTAGTGACAAGTTTAGTGAACAGTTAAGTGAAGGTGGTGTGTAGCGTAGTTCGAGGGAAGAACCAGAAGCGAGCCACACGTGGTAATATCGGAGGTAAGCACTGCAGTAGCAGGAGGTGGTGTCTACGCAATATCGGTGACGGTATTGTGAGTGAGACACCTTATCATCGGGACTGTGCATTGTTGGTCGTGCGTATAGGGGCAACCCTGCAGAGAGGTATTTATTACGTGCGGCTGTGTAAGTCAATAAAAGCTTTTAGACAAAAACTGGTGTTTTCTTCCAATCCATAAGTGCGTACCCCCGCTCGCACGTAACAATACTTAAGATGTGTGTGCAGTAATGAGGCGTAATGGAGGAATATTACGATTTATAGTATCTGCAACGTGTACGAAGAGATGGCAGCACGCGCCTCCGAGAGTCCGGAGACGACGGCGCAACTGGTCGAGCTGATCGGCTACATCCAGGACTGCAGGGACTGCGCCATGTTCGACCTCAGGGAGAAGTCCAGGACCACTGCCGAATACGTGCTGTTCTTGATGCAGCACGCTCATTTGCATTGTAAGGGGTTGTTTGTCTCGAAATGCTTGTGGGCTTAAACTGTTCGCTTGAATCTAGCTTGAAACCCATCAAGGTAGTTTTGAAGACTGGTTTGGAGTCTATTTCTTCTTACGGTTGAGATGTCCTTTGCAGCTCCCACAGTAGGTGTTAGCTTCATATGTATGTTAGTATGTAACAGAATATTTCAAGTTAACTTTGATCGACTTCCCGGTTTTCGATTGAGCTGAAATTTTGCACGCATGTATATATCGCGTGACAATGCAATAATATGGTACCATGGAGCTGATCTGATGATGGAGTCGGAAGGTGGCCATAGGAACTCCTGTACTAAACAAGATAGATCCGTTGTGTTTGGGCTCGTTTTACTTGTCTTTGCTAGCAATGCAATAATATAGTACCATGGAGCTGATCTGATGATGGAGTCGGAAGGTGGCCACGTTTTTTTTACAATAAAATTACTTTGTCTTAAAACATTTTTAATTCACATATTAAAATTTTTTAGTTGGATTTTCTATAAAAGCGTATATTTTTTTTTGCATGAATTCAGCACACAGGCAGACGAGCTGTTTGATGGGAAGCGACTACCATCGTCTGCGGACATTTGTAACACCAGAGGTGCTACAAATGTGCTGCCCCTCTGTAAAGGGAGGCTGGAACCTAGCTACTAATGCCGGAACACAATTCAAGGTTGTTATGGAGGCATATTTTAGACCAGGGGTGATAGCCTTCCAGATGGGCAAATACCTTACATTGTTTTGTCACCTCTTACGACAGGCCACTTCATTGCTGGAAATAATATTATTTCTTCGTTTCTGTTCGGATAGAGCTGCTCTTCTTCTTTGAGCTGCTACTGCCGTATGCGGTCTAGTTCCACTTGCGCTCTTCCTACGTTCTTCTTCCCAGATCCTGGACACGACACTATATGTGTTGGTGTGTGTCACGGTGTTTGTGTATGACACTATTTGTTAGGTATAGCGGGAGTTCAATAAAATGCTGATAAAAGGGTCACATATTTTATGGGAAATGGCTAGGAGCGAATTTTTCATAGTGTTATACACTTAAACTCCTGGAGAAGGTGGAATGTGTAGTTTTATCCTGAGAATTGGAGTAAGTACCACTGGAAAACAGAATCACAATTCTCACAGGCAAAGCACCAGGAAAAGCTCTAGTTATGTCTGATTTATCTACCGATTTCAGTCGAAGACATAAACCTGAACACCCGCGTGTTTCTATGGCCCCTGGACATGGAGGACTCAATAGACCTAACGTTGAAGACTCTCAACACCAAGAAGACGATGGCCGAAGATAAACTAAGGAGCCGGAAAGCCATCTTCGAGGAGAAGCTTAAGAAGCACGAGAAAGACTTGGAGCTGTTCCGAAGGTTTGACCCGCCGCTGCTCAACTTGGACTTGCTGAGGGAGGTAGTGGGAAGGGTGGATGAGATATTCAATAACTTGATGGTTAGTGTGATTATTTTTTTTAATACGTAGCTGACGAAGCGAGCAGACGGCCTAGCTCGTGGAAAGTGGTTACTGTCGCCTATTGACGTTTGTGACAGTAGGGGCGAAATGAAATGAAAATTTATTTGCATGTGACATAGTACTAAAAACTATACAGGTAATTAATTATGTTTAAGTCCACATGCCATTAACCATAGGGCGTACAAATATTACACTGCCTAATATAAATTATCTACAATATTATAAAATTTTAAACATGACGTGTCTGTTTGTGACATTAAAGCCATTTAAAAAACATCTGGAATGCACTATATTGTTTCAATTTGGGCCACCTGGATATTTGTAAATAAAGCACATTTATTACCTGTCGGTGTTTGAGCTAATAACACTGAAGCGCTTTTATGATCGTCTTCTTTTGTTTCCTTTGTGATTAAAATTTGAAATTAGAAACACGGCCCATTGTGTATTGTAATCTTTTATGATAGTCATTAGCCAGGTGGGATTCTTGGAAATTTAATCCACGCGGTCGAGTATTGTGTCGAGACATATTGTATTGGTGCAGTATAAAACAATGCACCAACTGAGAGATGAGGTAGACTAGCGATAAGCACAAGCGGAGCAAGACGTGTGTAATCTATTTAGTGATGCGCGTGTTATGTTTGTACCTGTGGTTTATACGTGTAGTAGTAGTGTTGTATACGTGTTTTCATAGTTCTAATAAATTCTGTAGTAATAATAAAAAAATAATCTAACGGCGTTTTAATTCGAGTCCTGCAACTCGTAACAATATAAACGATGGAGAAACACGATGCAATTTTTTTAGAGTTTTTGTGAGTTTGCCGGACTGTGTTTGTTCGGGACTCAGTTAAAAAAATACTGGGTCGTCTGCGTTGTTTTTTTCCCCGGGGAAGCCCGCAGGAATATTTCCGGGAATGATTTAAAATGGCCAGATTGAAAAATAATTTCTCTAATTTTCAGGAAGATAAACATGAAGCTGATGACATAGTAAACGAGGAAGTTCTACTCGATCAAGAACAATCGGTGTACTTCAGTCTGCAGTCGATGTTGGCTGGCGTCGACCCCTTCCACAAGCTATGGCACACCTCGTACGATTTCTACGATGGATATGAGAAATGGTTGGTAATTGAAAAGTTACTAATTACGCAATGCCAACCTAACCAAGTCACTGCCTATTTTTAATAGACTTGTGAAGGATTAATATAGCTTAAATAGCTCAATTTATTGTGCTTTTTTCTTTTATGTATAGCATCGTATTTTTAAGTCAATAAATCTTTTCTTTCTTTCTTCTTCTTGCTTTCTTTTTCTCGTGATATTTTTATTTATGTAATTACTAGTTATGCCCGCGACGTTGTCCGCGTAGAATTTGTTTTCAAAACCCACCGATTTTGAAACATTCTTCATTGGTGCTCCGATCGTGTTGGTCTTAGCGTGATGATATATAACCTGTAGCCTTCCTCGTTAGATGAGCTATCTAACGCCGAAAGAATTTTTCAAATCAGATCAGTAGTTCCCGAGATTAGCACGTTCAATCAAACAAACATACCGGAGCAGGCTTACAGCCCCTCCGTGCCTTTACTAAAGTTTATGTACTAATTCTTTAATTTGTTTGGTTAGTTAGGTAGTTAACTTAGTTGTGAACTAATATGTATGTTTTGTATAAAACCAACGAAATAAACGTGTTATCCTTGTGACATATGGTTTTCTTCTCTCAATATTATTCACCCTGATTAAATAAAGATTTTTTGTTTTTACAAAACAACTTTTCATAATATAGCATTATTAAAACGCAAGAGAAGAAAAACGGCAAGGCTTATGACGCCATCTGGAAATGTAGTAACTTGAAAATTTTGAGAATTATTTTTTTTTTAACCAAGCTATCGTAATTCTCCTTTCATTGTTCAATAATAAAACTGTAATTTTAATAATTGTATGATTTATCGTCCTGTGCTTAGGTACCACGGTCCATTCCTGGGTCTGAATGCGGAGCAGATAACCGAAGACGTGGAAGCGTGGTGGAAACTGCTCTACAAGCTGGGCAAGCAACTCTTTGAATATCCGGGGGCAAAGCGGATCGCAGACATGGTCAGAAACAAAGTGGAAAAATTCAAAGTGCTCTTACCAGTTTTGTGTGCCATTTGCAATGAGGTAAGTGCTGATTTTTGATTATTTTCAACTAGCGATCTCGGGTAACGTTGACCTGCCCTGAAAATGTAAAAATCTTGAACCCGGTTTCAGCGCCACCTACCGGGTCTAATTGTGAATCTAAACCACCCCGGGATCCACTCGAACATATAAAATATCATCAAAATCGTAGAACCCCATTCCAGCGCTAAGAATTTGAAATAAATTTAATTTTTAAGAATTATAAAGCTAAGAATTTGAAATAAATTAAGAATTAATGGGTTACATTATTGAAGTTTTCTTACGAATCTCTATTTTTCATATTGCATATTAATCACTTCTTTACAAACAACAAAAATACAAAATTTTCCTCCTTATAACATTAGTATAGATAACTGCTAAATTGAGTTCTAAGATTACTTTGCTTGTTAAATATTTTTGAAAAGATGATACTGCTCGGGAGAGCAGTATGGTTTCCACTGCTTGGAAAAACAGTAAGGTTTCAGCTGTTTGAGAGATCAGAATGCTTTCTAGTGCTTGAAAAAACAGTATCTAAGGTTTCGATGTTGTACGTTCTAGAAATTTATTCAGATGAAATAGCGTTGGACCCAAAGTGGTTTGTTTGCCCGTTTCCGGCAGTAAAAATGAGGAGGCTAAGAAGAACCGCACAAAAAGGAGACCGAGTGGTATGAAACGCTGTTTAATGTGTTCTATCTCTTTCTCTCGCAGGCTTAGCCCCATAGATTTATGTGTTTATCCCTTTTTCGTTTTATCGAGTTTTGAGAGTTGTGATTTGCATAACGATTCTAAAGAAGTTTCACTTCAAAATACTGAATGCAGTAAGATTGCCATATCCTGCAGGGCATGCGCGAGCGCCACTGGGCGAAGATAAGCGAGCTGGTCGGCGTGGAGGTCATACACGGCCCGGAAACGACCCTGGCGGATATGGTGGAGCAAGGAGTACACGTTTACGCCTCGCAGCTGGAAGAGATCGAGCAGTACGCCTCCAAGGAGTACAGTTTGGAAAAGGCACTGCTCAAGATGAAGGACGAATGGGTTGGGATCAAGTTCGAAGTGCTGGCTTACAGGTGGCTTTCGTATACCTTATATTTAGTCAAAGTTCAAAGATCTGTGTGACTTGTTTTGTATTAGGTTATGAACTGATGATTATATGTACAGATTTTGATGATAAAAACTAAATATAACCATTAAGGTACTATAATATCCAGGAGCTGAACATGCATTTCGATGTATACCTCACAAAATTAACACAACTTCCAAGGGTCTAAAGCGTAATGCACAATACTCGATTATTTTATAATTTTTCAACTCATAACTAAAAAGAACGCTATAGGGCTTTTTGAAAACAATTGAACACTTATTGACTTTAATAAAAAACTTATAAATAAACGTCAAGAAATCAACACCATTTCGAGACCTGACATATATACTGACACTTATTGTGTAGCAGTATTCAGAATCTATCGAGTCAAATTACATTCATACAGAACCAATAGTTCTTGAGAACAGTGATTGTGACACATAGATTGATTGACGGACAGGACAAACTTATGGGTTCACTATTTGCAGTGACACTAGGCCCTCTTAATATTGTCAATTCCATTTTTAGGGATACCGGTACCTTCATTCTTTCTGGTCTTGATGATGTCCAGCAGCTGTTGGATGACCATATTCTGAAATCGCAGACTATGCGAGGGTCGCCATACGTGAAAGCCTTCGAGGCTGACATGGTTGGGTGGGAGGAGAAGCTTATCAGCATGCAAGACATACTGGACCAGTGGTTACAGGTTATTATTTCTATACTCGGACTCGTTCTTAGGATAGTCTTAAAATATTTTTGAAGTAAAGGCAAGGCCAATGTTTGTAAAAAAATCGATGATGTTTATGTGTTCTAGTGCCAAGCAACCTGGATGTACCTAGAACCGATCTTCTCATCGGAGGACATCATGCGACAAATGCCAACTGAAGCTCGAAACTTCAGGGATGTGGACAAGGAATGGAGGACTATAATGGGCGCCACCCAAAAAGACCCTATGGTATTGCCAGCTACTGACTATCCTGGACTATTGAAGAAGTTGAAGCATAATAATGCGTTATTGGACGAAATCCAGAGAGGATTGAACGACTACCTGGAGAAGAAGCGCTTGTTCTTCCCAAGGTTCGTACTCTTTTATTTTACTTGGAAGTAAGGAAAAATATTTACACGACGAATTAAGAACCTCTTAATTGATGTCTGTTAATAACTGGTAGATTGTCCTTAGGATGTGTACCACCAATGGATAATTGTTTGTATAGATTCTTCTTCCTCTCAAACGACGAGCTGCTTGAGATTCTCTCAGAGACCAAAGACCCGATGCGAGTACAGCCCCATCTCAAGAAGTGCTTCGAAGGCATATACACTCTGGAGTTCAATGCTGCTAAGGAAATCGTCGGCATGGCATCAGCCGAGGGCGAAGTTGTCAAGTTATCTACGAGCATACAACCTGCTGACGCCAAGGTATTTATTCTCTACTCTTTTAATCTCCTCTTTATTTTCTATGATATTTTCTTGATCATCTGTAACTTATACAATATATCTTTTCTTTTCTCACCATTTTGGAATATATTATCTGTCATATCTCAATCTCCTGTCAATAAGACACAGGATAGGGCTATATTTCTAAATATTACTTAAAATGTAATAATAATCATTTTAGACCTAATTTGTTGCGTATTAAAAAAAACATCGCTATTCACTACCTGGTATATTATGTCACATCACTAGAAAACTGCTTTGTCGATCGGTCTTGAATGTTTAGTTTTGGATTTGCGTCTTAATCATAACACTCGTAGGGCATGGTGGAACGCTGGCTTCAACAATTGGAGCAACAGATGATGACAAGCCTAAGAGACGTGGCTTCTGAGGCCATCACGAGTTACGCTACAACCGACCGCGAAGAATGGGTGCTCATCTGGCCAGGCCAGATAGTCCAGTCAGGCTCCTGTGTACAATACACTGCTGAGGTAAATTTATTGTACAACTAGCGGTCCCAGAAAACGTTGTCCTGTCCTGAAAAAATAAAAAATCTACTACCGGTTCCAATTGTGAATCTAAATTATCTAGAGACCTATTCAAATACACACAAAAAATTACATAAAAATCGTTCTCAAGTTATGGACGTACGTTCAGTTCTACGATTAATTTTTATTTATATATATATATATATAAAATATAAATAATATATTTTTTCACGATATTTTATATAACAGTTCTTGCGATTTTTATTTCTTTCACGACATACACACACACAAATATGAAATTTACATTGTACTAATACCGTGCAGACGGGCAGATGCTCTTTGGTTGGCTGTAAGTTGTTTTTTCATCTCTTACGGCTGGTGTTCTGGCTATGTTCTTTAGCATTTTTGTAAATTTTATCCTTAGGCGATAGAAGCAATAACGACAAACACCCTTCCCGACCTGGTGGCACGTAGTACTGAGCAAATCACTGGACTCGTGTATCTAGTGCAAGGGGAACTGGACCCTGGTAACCGGATCACCGTGGAAGCTCTCATTGTACTTGATGTGCACGGTAAATCAACTTTAATAGTTTTGTAACCTAAGACTCATCACTACTCTTCACACGATGATACCATCTTAGTCTTCCTTGTCTCAAGTGCTCAGTCGCGGGTGCAACTTTCAAACACTTTATGAGCATATGAAATATTATGGGATAGCTTAAATCAAATCCAATAAATAATCAAAAAAGTTGTTGCTGCTTAGTGTTTATTTTCGTTTCGTTAGGTCGTTCAATTCTGGAGGAAATGGTGGAAAAGAATGTCCTCGATGTAACGGACTTCAACTGGATATCGCAACTGCGGTACTACTGGCGCGGTGATCGTATGACCTGCTCAATGATCACTACCGAAGTGGAATACGGATTCGAATACCTCGGCAACATTGGGAGACTTGTTGCTACACCATTGACTGATAGGTGTTTTAGGTATATCATTTATATTCCTAACTATAGGCCTTGGAATTCTTTTTTAGTATTTCATTGGTGTTGAATTTTTTCACAACTCTAGGACTTTGATGAGTGCTTTGAAACTGAACTTGGGAGGGGCCCCCGAAGGTCCCGCGGGAACTGGCAAAACGGAGACCACAAAGGACTTGGCCAAAGCCGTCGCCAAGAAGTGTGTGGTCTTTAACTGCTCGGATGGCCTGGACTACAAGGCATTGGGGAAGTTCTTCAAGGTAATACACGGCAGCTAACTGTTAAATCAATTTGATGGCTCATTTGTTTCATTTAATAAACCTGACGCTTTTCAGGGTCTAGCCCAGTCAGGCGCCTGGGCCTGTTTCGATGAATTCAACCGTATTGAGTTGGAAGTGCTTTCTGTGGTGGCGCAGCAAATCCTCTCCATCCAACTGGCTATCCTGAGAAGAGAGAAGAGATTCGTCTTCGAAGGCACAGAGATCAGTTTGAATCCAACTTGCTCAGTGTTTATTACCATGAATCCGGGGTGAGAGGCACATTTATCCTATCATTAAGCCCACGGCAACATCTACACCTAATAATAGGTCGACATGTTCAAATGTGACATTCCTGTATTCTGCGGGCCAAGATGGACACATGACAAAGGAGCCAGAAAAAGATTTAAGGGTTGCAAGATAGCAGCCCTAACGGACTATAGAAGTATTGCGTCTGAACTTGACGGCTTATGGTACTGTAGATAAAATCTTGTTCTCTAAAGGTCTTTTAAACATTTTAAGATGATACCGAAGGCGTTAGCAAGGTACTAAAACTAGTTTTTGAAATTTAATCAACATTATCAACAGTCTGGATACGTTTTTTGAATGGGCAGAGCCTTATAATAAATAATAGTAGTTTTAATATTTGAAAAAAAATACTCACCTGTCGTTTTCGTACGTAAGATGTAACTTTCCTGTGCACAAAATTATTATTATTTACGGGATCATTAGAACGTATTTCTTTATTATGTCTATGTTTCTGATTTTGCTGCGCTTTTAATTTATAGTACTTTGTATGATCTTCATTTTTACATTTGTGATTTAATGCTTTACAATATAATTACCTTCATACATAGATACGCTGGGCGAACAGAATTGCCGGATAACTTGAAGGTGTTGTTCCGAACGGTGGCCATGATGGTGCCAGATTACGCCATGATCGGGGAGATCACCTTGTATTCAAATGGATTTGTTTGTGCCGGACCGTAAGTTTTATTTAAAGTGACAATTATATACAAACAGGACACGAATCTGTGACAAGTGCAATGTCGCAGGAAAGCTAACAAAAGTTCCTGAATGCGCTTAAACTTACTAAAATGAATGATCAGAGCCGTCTTTACCTGGAGATGCAAGGGGTGTTAGGCAACCGTCCGTAAGCACCTGAGAAGAAGTCGTTCAATCAAGAAGTCATTGAAGAACATTATGATTTTTAACGACGACGACTAAGGACGTTATCCTTGAAATTCATTCATATAAACCAAGTAGTGTTTTTACAAAAATGACTGTGACATAGAAAGACAGACAAAAGACATGACAAATGTATAAGAATTCAGTTTTTACCGAATAAATAGAGATCCTTAAAAATGAAACATAAAAATTAAATGCTATTTTTTATTGTTGGGGGGGGGGGGTTAACTGTTTTGTGCACCTCTGTGCCCAATACGCCTAAAACGGTCCTATCAATGTTCGATATTGCTGACTAGTTATGGTGTGTTCCATTAGTAGCTCACAACGCCCAAAATGCGACCCCGGTCGTTGTGGTCGTGGTGAAAACGTCACTTATGGCGTCATCATTTTCGAGCACACAACGCTCACAACGACCCATGTCAAGCGATGGGTGGAATAACCGTTTCACTTGGATTAAAGATTGTAACACCGGCAAGCAAGTCAAACGGGAAAAATTGCGGTCGTGAATGTGGACGTTGTGAGTCTCTAATGGAACGTAGCCTTAGTCGATTAATCGACCAGCTGAATGGACTAGTCCTCTAGTCGGCTGTTCGGCCAAGGCCCAGCCCCATATGTAGTCTGCATTCTTATTGTTGACAGACTGGCTCGTAAAATTGTGCAAGCATACAAACTGTGCTCGGAACAGCTCTCCTCGCAGAATCATTATGACTACGGCATGAGAGCCGTGAAGTCCGTGCTGCTGGCCTCTGGTGCGCTAAAAAAGAACTACCCCGAGAAGGACGAGGCCCAGTTGGTGCTGAGAGCTATCATCGACGTGAACATGCCGAAATTTTTGTCACAGGTATCATATCGTTCTGCTACTTAACCTGCGTATCATAATCCCAGCAAATGGATATATAGCCTATCCCTATGAGAAACAGACATGATTTTAGGAAAGTAAATTTATTAAAACCGTGACTAAGTTTTTTTGAAACTCCTCTAAATTTGAAAAAAGGTGATATCCTTTTTATTTCTTTGAAGGATGTGCCCTTGTTCGCTGGAATATACTCGGATCTATTTCCTGGTGTCGAAATCCCGCAACCGGATAGGGCTGAGCTCCTGAAATGCATCAACAAAGACTTGGAGAAAAGAAATCTTCAGCCTACCGAGTGGTATCTGGAGAAGATTATACAGGTACAAACCATTTCAGAGTTCCATAAACATACTCCATATGTATGGAAATTTATGAAAGTTGAATGGAATAAAAAATAAAATGGATGTGTAATATGGATTACCGTCCAGATTCAGTACCAGAGATCGAAACATACCTCTTCATCTACATCCTAGGATGAGACGGCGGAAGTCATATCCCAAAACTTCACTAACTTGCTATATATAAAGTCTCATTACTTTTATTCTGAAAAATGGGTGTTTTTGCGGCACGCATAAGAATTATCAACTGGTGAAGCTGCAGGGAAAAGTCTTGTAATTAGTTTGGGTTTACTTTGTCATAGATATACGAGATGATGCTAGTACGCCACGGGTTCATGGTCGTGGGACCGCCGATGGGAGGCAAGACCCAAGCGTACCAGTGTTTGGCGGACTCGCTCAGGGCGTTACAGCTGATGAAGCCACCTCCGAGGCACAAAGAGTTTGGGGCCATATACAGGATCATCAACCCGAAAGCCATCACCATGGGACAACTGTATGGGTGCTTCGATCCTGCATCTCATGAGTGGTGAGTGGATAATAAAATTTTTAGCCGATATTAGAACGGTTTATTTCTGTCGTTCAATTTAGATGAATCAATCAAAGTGAATAAGCTAATAACGTCAACGCGAATAGTTTGTAGCAGCGAGAGATAGAGGTTAAATGATACTTCAAATGGCAAAGAGTAGTATTCACTGCCGAGTGCTAATGTGAACTGAAGGGAACTCATTTATTTTGGAAACTAACCTTAATTACAAATATTAACAAGTCGTATAGCTATTATAATATACAGCACAATTTGTGAACGGAACGGATGATGCGCGAGCGAGATAGAGCAACTATTAATGTATGCGTTATCGCGTTGCGCTAGCCAGTAGTTCGTTGTCCTCTGCGATGATTAGACGTATGCAGCTCCCATAAGTCCAATAGCATTGAATAGCAGTAGCTTCTATGTGAGAGTGTAACAAATGTCCTACCATCTTCATAAACCTGTCTCATTTTTAATATTCCCTCTATCGGTTGTCTCGTCGTGCAGGTTGCATCACGATGGTTCCTTCACCGTTGTTAGGACGTGGTAATTTGTAATAATATGCACATTAGGTCAGAAATCTGCCTATGTGGTGCATGTGTTTCAGTTAGGACAAGTCCGCGCTCTTTGAGTTAGGGACGCATGCGCTTGCCATTACGCTACCACGACTTAGTTTGTTGCAGTGCCGGAATTATATCCGACACAACGATTTACAGTGCAAACCTTCCTTTTAGCTTGAGACTAAAGTGAAGGCGACGATAACCACTTAACATCAGGTGGGGGGCTTCTTTCTGTTTGTCAGCAATTTATAAAATAAGAGGTTTATTTCATCAACAGGTCGGATGGGGTGCTGGCGATCGCATTCCGCGAATACGCAATGTCGATAACCCGCGACCGCAAATGGATACTCTTCGACGGCCCCGTGGACGCCGTTTGGATCGAGAACATGAACACCGTGCTTGACGACAACAAGAAACTGTGCCTAATGAGCGGAGAGATCATTCAGGCAAGTTTTTCTTTAATTTTCATATGAAGTACAAAACCATGAATGATCATCATCAATCAACCAAAGTGAAGAATAAAATTATTCAATATCATGGAATACCTCGTGTCCTTTCAGTTCTCTGCCTCTCAACCAAATTGATTCAATTCGGTTGATTCGTCTAATATCAGTATTATATATGCTAATAAATGGTTGCAAGTTAAAGCGGCATCTGGAAAATATTTAGATGACACAAGAAAAGCTCTGCAAATCAATTTACTGATTCTGATGCAATTTGGATTAATAGTTGAGCATCCTGGAAAATTCTGCAAAATACGTTTCCAGAGTTCATGATACACGAATATATACGAATCATGGATTTAAAATAGTTGCAAACATTTTCGTGCATGGTTAAAGTTTATTTAACTAATTATTAACACTTGGTCCTTCGAGCCGGATAGTCTCGTAAAGCTTTGTGGTACTCATATTGTTACCTCCTGGTAGCTCAAAATTTTACGAGATAGTCTTTTATATCATAAAATTATTCCGCCGAGCAAAGATCAATCGCGCTCGGGTACTGTTTAATTGAATAGAACTGAATGTATTTGTAGATGACGAATAAGATGAACCTTATCTTTGAACCGGCTGACCTTGAGTTTGCATCTCCGGCCACGGTGTCCCGTTGTGGCATGATATACATGGAACCGGAGCAGTTAGGTGAATTCACTTTATTATTACTCAACGAAATATTATTCTTCTTAGCTATTTAAATTATACGCATAATAAAATCATTTCCCATGGGGGTAGGTAGAGAATAAGGATCACCACTTGCGACGGTCTTGACAAACAACTCTCGCTTCATCTACTTTCATTAACCTCTTCTTACATGCATGTGTATTTGAGATGCTTTTTACCTGACCTCTCTTTAATACTTCTGATATTTGATCATGGTGTGTTCGTCTCAGTCTACCGGCAACAACTAATACTATTATAATCATAATATGTCTGCGCACTTCGTCCACGCTTGACTTGAAATTCCCGCGGGATTCCCGGCACAAAAGTATCGCAGCATTTAAAAAGGAATGTAACCAACCAATCGTTTTAGTGAAATGTGATGATTAGCAGTCGATCAGCGAAATCAGTTGTTCTTTTTTAATAGCTTTAAAGTACAAACAGGTCATGTATAGAATTTTATAATATTATAGATACAAGATTTAAAAATAAATTACTTGTTGGAAGGTTGGCGCGCTTTCCTCGAGTCGTATAACACTCATCTAAGCAAGCGGCTGATACCCGAACAATTTGAGCTCATTCAGGAATTAATCGAGTGGCTTGTGCCGCCGATATTTGAATTTCTGCTGCTTAAATGTCAGCATTTTGTACATGTCGGTGAGATACATCAGTTTTATGTAAGTCATTTTAATTTATCTTTTTTTAATGCATTTTATGGGTAAGACAACAAGGACCTTTCAGCCAAATAAACTTACAATTTCAAAACGGACATTGTTTTTTAATTTTATTTTTCTGTATCCATTGTTTTGCTACACATTTGCTCAGGTATTGTAAATGCCAAAACACATGAAAACTGTATCAAAATATACTATTTTTAGGGAGCAATACCAAATTTCCCTGCGGCCCCACCGCAATTTAATCCCTGGCGAATAGCTGCTACGTTCCATTAGGGACTCAACTCCAAAGAAGGTCCCGTAGTTTTTCCGTCAAAACGTATATACAAACAGAGATACTTTCGCATTTATTAAGTATGGATCTTTTTAAAGTCATCATTATTTTTTATTTTCAGTCTTTCACGCGTCTATTCACTTGTCTTTTGGAAGGTGAGGCACAGTTCAGCACTGTATGGCTACAGTGCACCTTCGTGTTCTCACTGCTGTGGGGCCTTTGTCCTACGCTGACAGGTATACCGTACTTAACGTATATGTAGAATCTAATTAATTTATTGTTTGGACATTTTCTGTGTAGTGATTAAAACGATTTTTTGGTAAATGGTATAACCAGCCCTAGTTACGTATATACTAAATTTCATTCAAATCGATCCAGTAGTTTTTTTTCGTACTCATAAAAACATAACAAACAAATATATTTTTGTCCCAAAAACTTTTCCATTTTTCGGGATGAAAAATATCCAATGTTCATCCTCGACATCGAAAATATGTATACACCGAGTTTCAGCCACATCGGTCAAGTAGTTTTTCCGTGAAAACAGAACAGATAGAGTTACCGTCGCAATCATAATATTATAATAGATTAAAGATTGAATATGTATAATATAAATATACTTCCAGATTTGAATTCTATTTTTATTTTGCACAAAGAGTAGTCTTTCGCAGAAAATCTGAGGTACATGTATACTAAATTAATAACCGTGATAATGGTATACATAAGTACGCGCCAAACTTTAATGCGCCTTGAGCGAAGTTACCTCCGTTATGTGGCGAAGTTAAAACTAATTGTTGACCTTTATTACACCTTTCGGTGTGTTGTGCGAAGGGCCTGTCATACAAGTCCGGATGGTCAAGGGAGAGCACACCACTCTCCACTCTAAACTCTGAACGTTCCACTTCGTGAATCACATAATCATGATGTTTTACACAATGGCATGTACAAGCTTCAAGAACGCGTTTAAGATTTGCTCGTAATATAGTCTCTACTATTGATGGAAAATTCATTGTAACAAAGTTATATTTTATGTCATCTCTAGTCTCCTAAACTAATATGAGATGTTCGTTAATATTTCTGGTCGTTTCCATACAGGTGACAGTAGGAAAATCTTCGACTTATTCTTCCGTAAACTCCTCGATGGCAGCAACGCTGCATACCCAAAACCAAAGTCCTTCAAACTGACCAAGAATCAGCTGTTCCAAGATAAGGACACTGTGTTTGATTATGTCTACGATAAGCGCAACAACGGCACCTGGATATCTTGGATGGATTTGGAGAAGGAGGCGCCTTTAGCGTCAAACGCCAAGGTAAGTAGAAATTATTATATTTAGTTATTAGGCTGTTATGAGGAACTTCGCGCGATTTTATTGGTTTACATTTTGAATGTAATAAAATAAATACTCAACTGTGACCCTGAAATGCTTATTTATTTCTTAGCAAAAGCTTTAATATGAGTTTATATCCCTGGCTTGATGATTTGTGGTTGCCCATAACAAATTATCATTCCCTATTTAACCCTCTTCAGAATTATCTTTAATACAAAAGTTAATATGTCTTTCTCTAGGATACTGTTTATGTTCTCGCCACGTTCTATTAAGATCTGTTTATTTTTAAGCCGATATTCAGTTAAAAGTATAGTGCCTTGTCTGATAAAAATCTATTTGTATGGGATATCTAAGTAGTTCGACCAGTTTTTGACCTCTAATTCGACTCCCAATTTAGTTTTTCCTTCCACTCTTAGCAAGCTCTTCCACCTTCCACAATTCATTCACTTCTTACAAGCAATTGGTAATTTTCATTGCATAAGTTCAGCAATGGAGACGGCCCCCCTGATGGAAAGCGGCTACCATCACCTATGGACAATTGCTCTCTTAAGGGAGGCTGGAACCTGGCCATTAATGCCAGAATACATTTCAAGGTTGTTGTGGCTGCATATTCTAGACCAGGGGTGGTAGTCATCCAGACGGGAAAACACCCTACCACCTCACTGCAGTTTGTTTTGTCGTCTCTTAAGACAGGCCGCCTGGCTGCAGGATATTAGTTCTTTTTCCGTTCCTCCACGGATAATAATGTAATTATTCAGGTAAACGACTTGATTATTTTGACGAATGAGAATGCCTGCCTTCGATACTTCGTCAGCAAGATGGTGAAGTCCAAGATACCGATTCTGATCGTCGGCCCGACTGGCACCGGCAAGTCCTCCCTTGTGCTCAACTTCTTGTTAAGTCTACCCAAGGAGAGATATATCACGAACACTATCAACTTCTCAGCGCGAACTACGGCCAATCAGGTATTTATTTTACAGTATTTATTCTGAAACTTTAATCTAATACCTCTATATTACTTTTGTTGTGTTACCCTCTGTATCTTGTTGTAGGGGCCTGCGTTATGCTGAGTCTGGGTTCAATTTTAGGTCTTATATTGTATTTATTGTATTAGGTACTATAACGCGGTAATTTATTAGATTTTTATTACTCGGATGTTTCGGCCACTTTTCAGTAGCCGTGATCATGGATGACAAAGATGTCAAGTGTCAATGAGTATTGTTAAAGTTTTATTTAACCTACCGCCAACTTGCTCATTTTGATTATTTAGTTTTTATTTCGTTTATGGTTATTATTTACTCTATGGGAGCCTAATCTAATTTACCACTGCTTAGCAACATGTTGTGGCTTGAAGAGAAGAAGCGGTGCCAAGGGACTCTTCAGCAACATGCCTAGCTGTCATAATTGTACATAATATTAAAATGGGTGGGAGATTAAATAAAAAGCAATTGTCAATCAAGTTGGTTTGTGTTACTGTGCACGCAGAAAGAGCTCACAGTGAGGTCTAGCAGTTGGTTTTGCTGGGTTTGGGTCTTAATAACTTTGATGATCGGATCTGAAATTTAACAATACTCATCACACTTTGTCTTCCGTGATTACGGCTACTAAAAAGTGGCCGAAACGCCGGAATAATAAAAATCAAATAAATTACGGCGCTTAACACCTAGTTTTATTATGTAAAGTGGTGAAGACTTAGAAAAATATTAAATAATTTATCCTCGTATTATTGTTTTTAGTTATGTTGTTGTTTTACTTATATGTGATCAATGTTTGTTAAATGGGTTGTTCAAAAATCCCTCACAATTCAGAAATAACTATATATATCGTTTTTCAGACCCAGGACATTATCATGTCGAAAGTGGACAGACGACGTAAAGGTGTGTTTGGTCCTTCTATGGGTAAAAAGGTAAGGTACCATACGATCTGTCTGGTATTATACCATACTAATAACTTGACAGTTGACTTGGTTAAGCCGTGGTAGCTTAGTGGTTAGCGCACACGTCACAAACTCAACGCGGGTTCGAATCCTGGCCTGTAAAGCATGTACTACTTAGACATTTTTCTGATCTAATGTGCATACAATAACCACGTGCTGACGGTGAAGGAAAACAGTGATGAAACCTGCACATCGATATGACCGATGTGTCATACCTACTGTCCGTTTCCCTGTAAGCAGGGGAGACCAAAGCCTAGCGATGCGACGTTTATGGGCTGTTATTATAATACTTGTCAGTTAAATCAACTTGAAAACTAAATGGGGTTGTCTGGAAGAGATTTCTTTTTCCATAACTAGATATAATTGTATTTCCTTTTTTGTATAGGTGTATAATAAAGTGTTATCGATCTATTAACCGAGGAACTTTTTTATTATTCACAAACAGCTTCCTAGATTTTGTGCGGGCGTAGCAAGTTATGACCTGACATCTTTAAAAAGTTAAATAGCACATTCATTATTGTTTAAACACTTATTTAACTTTTCTTAATATGATGTATTAAATGTAAGATTATAGTATACTGTTTTAGTGCCTGAAGTTTTTCATGAAAACCATTTTTAGAACTTTTCAAATTCTAAAGATTTTATTCAAAATAAGTTCCATTGAGAACACTTTGTGAAGGTCATACATATAGGTTAAAATTTAATTTTACTTCCTAGTCTATGTACACCGCTTCGCAACGTGCTACTGCTGTTAAGAAGAAGAAGCAGCAAGAAACTCCCCAGCAACACGTCTAGCTAAAAATTGTTTTTCTTTATATTTCTTATTCTATTTATATCTCGTTGATTTTTTAAAAGTTTTATACAGAAGTATATTACAGAATTTCTTTTTGAGAGAGCTAATGAAGTTGTAAGTTTGTGAAGTTGCAAACAGTGCATACTCATTAAGACAAAAACACAATAAAAGGAAAGAAAAATAGTATTATAGTTATAATAATGACATGACATACTGAAATTTTATGTTGACATGTCTCTATCATCTTCTAATCTACTCAATTACATAATTCAGAGGAAGGTCCTGCTCGTTCATCAACGTTGAGTTATGGAAGTGACTGCTTCCAGTGCGTGTTGTTTGTGGACGACCTGAGCATGCCCCAGAAGGAGCAGTACGGCGCCCAGCCCCCGCTCGAGCTCCTGCGGCAGTGGATCGACCACGGCCACTGGTACGACCTCAAGGAGATGGTCAAGCAGGAGGTCGTCGATGTGGTCAGTAGCCTGTCACATACGATTGCGTTAATCAAATTATTTTTATTCAATGTATTCGCAAGCTGAAATGACAGTGTTGCTTGTTGTGCATTCTTAGCTCTGTACCGCTTACACGATTCGGACACTGTGCAGCGCTACCAAAGTTTTTCTACTCCGCGAGTGTGTCGGAGAAATATTTCGTACAGTTGCAAAATTGTACATGCCTGTGTACGCTAATACAATTGTTTTTCTCTCCTCAGTATATAACGGGGAGTGTTCCGAAGAACTGTTTAGAATGGTGCGTTCGTGCTCTTTCTACCATCACACCGCTCGCCATCGGTTGGGAGTTCATTCCACTTCCTCGGACCGCTTCGCTCATGTACGCAACGGTTCTGTAGAACGTTTCTCTTGCGTACCGTGGGGATTTGGAACGAGCTCCCAGCCGGGGTTGTCCCACAGCGCTATAATGTGGAGTTTTTCATAAAGGATATCATAAAATTTCTTCGAGGCTGGCAGCTCATTGGTAACATCTCTGGTGTTGCAAACGTCTATAGGTGAAAGTAACCACTTTCCATCAGGCCATTCCGTCTGCCTGCCTGCTGTACTCCGGCTATAAAAAAAAGATCGTGTATAGTGTCCATCCCTATTTTGTGTTCGTGATTTCTATGTGCTACTGTCTATATACTGATATGTATTTCAATAAAAATGTATTTTGTTTTTTTATAATATAAATTAACATATGAAATTATTAACGTTAGTTACTAAGTTACATCGTTAATTAGTTACAAGTAAAAATGAAATTTGTAAAATATTATTAATGCATTTTGTTTAGCTGTTCGTGTCAGCAATGCTGCCACCTGGTGGAGGTTCGAACCTGATCAGCTCTCGGCTCACTCGGCACACGATCCTCATAACATTAGATTCGTTCGAGGATAATACGCTGAATAAGATCTTCTGCACAATCATGGACTGGCATTTCGGGAAAGGATTCCCCGAGGCTCTAACCAGGCAAGCTAAGGTTAGTTTATCGAGCTTAAACGCACACATACTCACTCACTTACTCGCTTTTTCACTCACTCCCTCACTTATTTACTCACTTGTTCACTCACTCCCTCACTTATTTACTCACTTGTTCACTCACTCCCTCACTTATTTACTCACTTGTTCACTCACTCCCTCACTTATTTACTCGCTTGTTCACTCATTCCCTAACTTATTTACGTTCTACGATTGTTGCCTTTTTATTGTCATTTTGGTTCTATACACATGAGGTTATTTGGCTTTTGGTAGAAGAATATTCGTGACAAGAGAGAGACGAGGAGGAATGGAAGGGCTTATAAACAGGCCTATGAAACCTAATCAGCAGCTTAGGTTTCGTTAGCCAGTATGGTAGTAGAAACGGTAGCTAAGGTTGCAGGGTTGAGCTTCTTAAGTCATATTTTTGTTTAGCCCGCAAAAGAGATGAGGCAATAGCAATCGAATTATTGCTCTGCCTCTAAGATTGATCATGACCAAGATAATCACATTTTTTTGCCGACTTCAAAAAGGAGGAGGTTCTCAATTCTGTCTGGCGTCTGATTCTCTTTCGCGAAGATTTGTTGTTTATTGAATCTTATGTAGTGGTTGGGTTTTTTCTACGTGTGTTCACTGATAGAACAAATCACTATAAAATATTCTTTCCTACAATTTGCACGAATCAACATATCGAGGGCTTCATAACAAATGGACGTACAGACAAAAGTGCAGTTTTACACAAGGGTCAAAATTGTGAATAAAACAAAACTAGTTGTTAGTTTGGAATACCCTTCTTTTTAGATACACTTGCATACTGGTGAGACTTTCTAAATTGTGTCATGCATAGTTTTTAGTAAACAACAAAATAATGGCATTTTTGGGTATACGCCCGTATGTTATGAAGACTTCGATATGGTCGAAAACCCGTACTAAATATGTTAAATGTTCGCCAACAGGCGGTAGTCGCGGCAACAATGGAAGTGTATAAAGCGGTGACGTTAGGCTTTTTGCCGACTCCTAGCAAATGCCACTATCTGTTCAACCTGCGCGACTTTGCCCGCGTAATCAGAGGGATACTTCTGGTGCCAGCAACACATATGAAGGAGTTGAGCAAACTGGTTATCCTGTGGATCCACGAGACCTATCGGGTGTTCTATGATCGGCTGGTCGATGACGCTGATAGGTGGGTGATTATTAAATTAGGTACGAACTTCTTAGATTTTCACCGCGGGTCAACCCATGAAGAAACCTTAATTTATTTATGGCTGGTTGCCATATATTACTATCTTTTCACTTGAAGATGAACATAGAATACTTTTATCCCGAAAAATGGGATAGTTTCCGGGATAAAAATATATATCTCTGTTCGGTATGTTTTTACGGAAAACTACTGGACCGATTTGGTTGAATTTTGGTACATGTGTAATTTTAATACCTAGGGTGGTCAAGGGATACTTTTCATCCCGGATAGTGGTATAGATTATGTAAAGATTATCCCAGAAAGTAGGTTAGGTTTTATTTGTAATTTGCTATTTTCGTCATTTTGGTTAATTTGGTCATTTTGGTCGATGTGGTCGTTGTGGTCGATTTGTTCATTTTGGTGTAGTTTTAATACCGAAAATTGTCATAGATACTTTTCGTCTGGGAGATGGGATAGTTTGCGATATAAAATGAAATGGATCTTCCGGGGCAAATAGCAGTAACATAAAAATGTTATATTATGTAACCTCTCTAAACATGAAACACGCACTAGAAGTAAACGCTGACAAAGGTTCACAAAACAACAGAGCATAATAATCACTCAAGTCCTCCTTCTCCTTGAGTCATACTCCCCATTCCTGAGGTTCGCGATCTTTCCCCATTACTTTAAGTAATGCTTTATCCAGGACAAAACTCTTCGATTTGGTTTACAAAGCGGTGTATGGGAACTATCGGGTGCACATGGACCAAGTGATGACTGAACTCGGGTACGTTCCCGAGGGCGAGAAGCTGAGCAACAAGCATGCTGCCAATATATTCTTCGGGAACTACATGGAGCCGGATGCCGATCCCAAGATATATGATCAGGTTGGAATCTTTTGCAAACCTTTATTCAATAACGAGGATTGTACAATTAACGCAATGATTAAAATGGCATTTTATTAGATAGCGCACATATAATCCTTACTTTAAAACAAACTCTAGACTAGGGGTGTTGGCCATCCAGGCGGGCAAATGCCTTACTACCTGATTATGGGTTGTTTTATCGTTTCTGACGACAGTTCAAAGCTCAAGTCCGTTCCCATGTGGAGCACTGTTCCCATCTTCGCCTTGGCGGACCCTAGTACCAGCTGCTCCCACTTGACTCCTTGCAGCGCCGAGCGGTCCAGATTGTCGACGATCCCAAAATTACAGACGGCTTAGAGTCTCAGCCATAGAAGAAACATTTGCGCTCTAAGCGTGCTCTAAGTGTGTAACGGGAAGTGCTCTGATGATCTATTTGATTTGGTGCCTACGTCGCCATTCTATCATCGCACAACTCGCCGGCGATTGGGAGTTCATCCACTGGACACTTGGAAGTACTCTATGGTACGTGGCGGATGCTCCTTCATGCCATATGTGTCCAAGGTATTGAATGAGCTCCTTCCCGCAGTTTTCCCAGAGTGCTACAAAATGGGGCTCTTCGAAAAGGGCGTGAACAGATACCTAAAGTCTCAACGAGGTACGCAACGCAGCGACTCCCTTAGTGTTGCCGATGTCCATGGGTGACGGTAGCTACCTATCACCAGGTGGTCCGTTTACCAGTCTGCCAACTAGCAAACATTAAAAAGAAGTTCGCTCGGCGGAAGGAATTAGTTAATTCTTCGTTCCTGTAAGGATAAAATAAACTTAAGTACTTATTGTATTATTTAGGTGACAGATCTTGATGATATGGCAGTAAAGATGGAGTATTATTTAGAGGAATACAATGTTGTGTCTTCGTCGCCGATGGCTTTGGTGATGTTCAGATACGCGCTGGACCACATCTCGAGGTGTACGAGGGTGCTCTTGCAGGACAACGGTAGGTTTCTTTTGTTACCATTTCAACATTTTCCCCCTTATTCATAATAGTTATACGAGGTTTATCGGCTCGCTTAAATGGAGTTAAACAATGCGCATCATAATCGCATTAATAATGCAATAGGGGAGCGGAGAATAAAATCAACTGATATACTCTACAAAGCTGCGCAGAACGTCTTGTTCGAGCATATTTTATGATATTATATATAGGTACTTACAAGTAAAAGGAGTCAAATACCGCATTACTGTTAGAAAAGGAACTCAAAATTAGTTCTATCGTGATGTTTCAAAAGTTCGATTTTAAAGGCTGTTCTCTTATATTATGTCAAATATTAAAGTTACTTTTAGTGACATTTGTCCGCCACATATTGTTTTTGGAATTGTGAAAATCATTTCGTTATTTTTTTATGAATATGACTTGATTTTAAGAACATAGTATTGAATGTATAAAGCATTAAAACTTGACTTCTTCATTGCAGGCAATCTCTTATTGGTAGGAGTCGGTGGGAGTGGGAGAAGTAGTGCTGTCAAACTTGCCGCCAGTATTTTGGAGATGAATGTTATACAGGTGGTTTCGCTTGTTTTATTATATCTCGTTACGTCAAACTTTATATTTAATAAGTCTTTATAAGTTTTTGTATATTTGACTAAGTATGTATGTTTTTATTTATTAATAACAATATACTGAATTGGTAAAGTGAGAATAATGCACAAACCACCGTTCGTATCAATCTTCTTGTCTATCCAAAGGTTGTCGGTTGAAGTAGGTATTGTAAACAAATATTTCTGGCACCTGTGCATCTTTTATAACACAATAAAGCATATTCGTTAATTCATAGACACATTGATGGTTACGTTCCAGAAGCGACTCACAACGACCACGTTCACGACCGCGATTTTACCACTTCCACTTGATTGCGGACGATACAATCATAAATTACAAGTACTATAGAAATTCGGTTAAGGCTAAAGATTCTATTCTAAGGTATACGAAAAATTTGTTCCAAATATAATTATTATGAATTAAGTTTCTTATTGGCAACCTATGAGTGAACTTTTCGTTTCAACTGTATTATTATATACATTTAATATTTTCTTAAGTTTTCGCGACTAGTATGCGCCCACTTTTTAGTAGTCGTGCCCACGGCTACTGAAAAGGGACCAGAACGTCGGAATAATAAAAAAGAAATAAATTACCGCGCTTAAAACCGTGTAAACGTAATTTTATTGTTTACATTCAAGTTTAATTTAATAACACTGTATTATGTAAATCATAGATTGAAATATCAAGAGTGTACGGCCAGAACGAATGGCGAGATGACATCAGAAAGATGCTGATGAAGGCCGGTATCATCGGGAAGCCATTGGTGTTCCTGTTTGCTGACAACCAAGTAAGATGTTCATTCGTTTGTGCAATTGAGTTTATTAACTTTGATTGCCACTTATTCGGATAGAGTAACAGTATAATTATTGCGAACACTGCTACAATAATTTCAGGTCGTAGAAGTATCTTACTATACATACATTTTATTTGATTTCCTAACATCTCAAGAACAGAACGGAATGTCGATCTAAAGTACAGTTAACTATAAATTAATATTGTCGCAAAATAATTCCCCTAGATTGCTACTATGACGCGTGTATCCGGTCGACATTGAAGTGAGAATGATCGTTCGTTGTTACGCCTGCTTGCTTTTATATCCTAGCGATGATCAAACAAGCCAATTAGTAATCACAACTACCCGCAAATATTGAAATAATATTATTATCTTATACTAATATATAAAGCTGAACAGTTTGTTTGTTTAAATGCGATAATCTCAGGAACTACTGGTCTGATTTAAAAAGTTCTTTCAGTGTTCGATAGCCCATTCATCGAGGAAGGCTATTGCTATATATCATCACGCTAAGACCAATAGGAGCGGAGCAGCAATTAAAAATGTTTCAAAATCTAGGGGCTTTGAAAACAATTTCCACGCGGATGGCGTCGCGGGTGCAGCTAGTAAATAAATAGGTGGCATTATTTAGATTTTTTTTATTAACATTACCTTTTTATTTGTTATGAATGTAAGGTACATTACAAATGCTCTTCTTTAACCATTCTTTAAGTTCTTTGAGTGCTGCGAGTTAGGTCGTTCTCGCCAATCATTTGAGAGAGAAAGAACGCAAATTAGTACTGTTTTTCAGATTATGTACGAAGGTATGGTTGAAGATATCAACATGTTGTTAAACACTGGCGACATTCCAAACTTATACGGTATGGAGGAGAAGGTTGAGATATTGGAGAAGATGCAAACGGCTGTTAGGGAAGCCGTGAGTAGTAAATATTTCTCTTGTCTGTGTATTGCCTGTTGGAGCTTAGCTGTTTATTATCAGTTCATTTACGTCCCACTGCTGGTGTTAACCCTCCCCGTAGCATGATACATACATACATACATACAAACTTCACGCCAGGTCCCTTGCGGGGTAGGCACGAACAACAGAGCGCCACACAGGCCCATTCTTACACACCTCACTTGCTTCTTTGACATTCATAGTTCTTGTCATGCACGCTCGTCTGTTCTTAAGGCTCCTGACATCACCTTCTGCTAGTACACGATCAATTAGATCATGGAAGGTGTGTCGTGGCCTTCCGCGACTTTTGCATCCATCCACTTTTGCATTGTATATCTGTTTAGTCATTCTTTCATCATACATTCGTTCCACATGCCCGAACCACCGGAGCATTCCTTTCCTTACCTTCACCCCGACACTCTCTTTCAGACCAACTCTCTTTCTTACTTCGGTATTACGAAGCATGATAATCTATATAATTAATCACCACCTGTGAATGTGAATTGAGTTTTTTTTCACAATATTATTTTCATCGCTGTCGAGTGGAATTATTTGCTGGAATCTGTATTCATATAAACCAGTGGTTTTCAACTCACGAGTGAATAGGTGTCTACTAGGTAACTGCTCCATCGTATCACCACTTAGTGTCACGTGAGATTTCTTTATATTTGAGTCCACATAAATCGAGTGAGCTCCTGATACTATAGCTGCTAGACTATCACAATATATTCGTTGACTTAATCTTTACTCTTAATATGGAAGAATAATTTTTCAATGCTCTTATTGAATTTTCATAAATAGAGTTCTCATTTCTACAAGAGACTGTTAATGATGATTGGAGATAAGATGAAAGACCTTATTTTTTAGTTATGATTTTTTGTTGAAATAGTCATTTGCTCGCTAAAATGGTGCGCTACCGTGTCGTCAATTTTTTTTTTCTGAAGTGGGCTAACAAGCAGACGGGTCATCTGATGGAATGTGGTTACCGTCGCCTATGGACGTTTGCACCAGGGATATCGCCAACGCGTTGCCGACTTCTAAGAAATTTTATAATGACCTTCTTAAAGAACCCGAGATCTTAGCGCAAAGAGAAAACCGTGCGTAATAGATGTTCTAGAGAACCGTTGCGTAGGGTAACGCGGGAGCTGTAGGAAGTGAGGGTGAACATCCCGTCGTTGTTGAGCTGTGCGGTTGTAGAAGTAAGGCGTTGTCACCACATCAAACAATTCCTCAGAACACTCTCCGTTATACAGGCGGTGGAATACGCAGAGGGACGCAAAGTCTTTACGAAGGTTAAGCGGTTCTAAAAAGCCTGTTAGTATAGGATCGTCGACGATACGAACGGCGCGACGATGGGTGGAGACGATGTGAATTTTGAAATGTGAATTGGTTGCGTTCCAGGGCAAAAAAATTGAAACAACACCTTTAGCAATGTTTGGTTTTTATGTGGAACGCGTGAAAGCTAATCTCCGGATAGTCATGGCCATGTCGCCCATCGGAGACTCGTTCAGGAATAGATTGAGAATGTTCCCATCGCTTATCAATTGCTGTACCATAGATTGGTATGTTCCTTTCATTCAAATATTATTCTCCTTACTATCATGGAATCCATGTTATAGCAAAGCAGTTGGTGTCAGTTCTTACCTGGGATCTGTACTTAGCGTGTCTCGGAACGTTGACCGTGACGTCAAGGTCCTTATCTCAGAAGCTTAGACTAAGTGGCGTGAGCTGACAGGTCGCATTTGTGACTCCAAAATGCCGGATAAGTTTAAAGGAAAGATCTACAAATCAATCATTAGGCCTGTTCTTTTATATGTCAGTGAAGCGTGGCCTCTACTTGAGCGACACGAGCAAGAATTGCGTGTTATGGAAATGAATGAATGGATGTATTGAGTTACGCAGAAAGACTGAAATAAAGACATATAAAGAGACAGGTCTAATGCTGGCAGGGTCTTCTGATTAAATTTACGATAATTCCCAATATCCGTCATAAATCTCCTCATATCCGTCAGATTTCTCCATATCCGTCAAAAATTGACCCAAAACGATACTGTTTCAGAAATTTTGCCCCATACCCTCACATTTTGGGTGAAAAATTTGGACAAGTGGGTGTCGGTCCACGCACAGAAAGGATTTCGTATTTTCGTTATTTTTTAACCGGCTTTTAAAAAGGAGGAGGTTCTCAAATCTAATGTATTTTTTTTAACGATTTGATTACAAAACCAAAAACATTAAAATAATTTAATAGAGACCTAATTATTAGCAATTTTATGCTATCTCTAATATTTTATGGCATTACAAATAATTCCCCAAAATAATTCCCCTGCAAAATAATTTCCCAAAATGGGGACACTTTTTAAAAATATAAAGTCGTTTTCATTTATATTGGATCAAAATTTAAAAAAAATTCAGGTTCACGGCGTGGCCCCCTGAAGCTCTAGAGCGAGTGGCGTCCATGTTCATATCCAAGATGGAGAACGTGGACGATGACCTTCGGACTGCGTGCGTGGAGATGTGCCAGCTGTTTCACATGAGCGTCGTAAAACTGAGCGACAGGTAACGAACTTACAAATGGTTTTGAAGTGAAACTTCTTAAGAATCGTAGGGATTTGAAACTCAATGAAACGAAAAAGCGACACTAAAAAGAGGTCAACAGATAATTCTATAGGTGTGTGAGAGAATGATATACGAGTTTTGCATTGTGCAGCACAGAGTAGAGCCAACAAATCAATAATTAAAGATAGGTCCAATTTGGACCGAAATAAAACTGATAATAATAGTGGAAGCAAGGAAGGTAGTACGTTTTGACGTTTCTAAGCACGGTATTTTATTTTATTTTTATTCCTACTTTACTCATTGATACTTGAGATCTTTGTCTTCCGTGATCACGGCTACTGAAAAATGGCCGAAACTTCGGAATAATAAAAACAAAATAAATTACCGCGATTAAAACCGTTAAAAAGTAGTTTTATTATGTGTACTAGTCGCGAAAACTTATGAAAATACTAGTTTTGATTTCTTTGCAGGTTCTATGCGGATCAGAAGAGGAAAGTTTATGTGACGCCGACCAGCTATTTGGAGCTGATAAAAGCCTTTCAGAACCTATACGCGATGAAAGTGAATCAGATAACTAATTCGAGGATCAGGTAATGGTGATTCCTCGAATTTATTTCAGTTGTATACTAATGTGGAACAGTTCAACTTAACATTCTGGTTTGATATAACTACTTAGTAATTAAGTATATCTTCCACAACTTGAAGTGATTCCTGGAATAGGAACATTGATGACACAATACACAATACGTAACTGTTTTGCACATTTTATTTCTTTTCGGCATTTGGAATTCTTTTGTGTACTTTGTGTTTAAAATGTTTGATTAAAAAACAGCCCATTGTGTATTGTAATCTTTTATGGCTTAATTGTCGTATTGTGATCACTGGCAGGTGTCCGAAGTGATTCTAAGCAATTCAGTCAACGCGACTCGGGCAAACATATTGCATTTGTGCACTATAAAGCAATACCCCAATTGAGAGATGGGGCAGTCAAGCGATGACCTCGAGCGAAGCCAGACTTGTGTACATTCGGTAATCTATTTAGTGACGGACTTTGCGCGTGTTATTGAATCGTGCATTACGTTTGGACCGGTTGTGTTCAGTTATATTTGTACCTGTGTTATACGTGTTTGTATAGTTCTAATAAACTTTATAGTAATTCTAACGACATTTTGATTCGAGTCCTGCAACTCGTAACAATAGGTTTAACCCTGACGTGCGATATAATCTCGAATCATTGAGTTTATGGGTTTAATCAAATAACTGGCTTAACAACTGCAAAAACTTTGAAAGTTTCCTTCGTCATACAGGTATGAGACAGGGCTAGAACAGCTGGACTTCGCGGCCGGCCAAGTGGCTGTCATGCAGCAGAACCTGATTGATCTCCAGCCGCTTCTGGTGGAGACCTCGGACAAGACCGAAAAACTCATGATCAAGATAGAACAGGACACGGTTGTTGTCGAGAAACAGAAAGAGGTATGGTGACATTTCTCTTTGAATTGCATATTTTGTAGCTTGCCGTTTGTAAATGATGCCATTTTCTATATACACAAGCATATCTATCACTGGTAAGGCGGTAATATGAGGTGGTGGTGGGTACTGGTGCAGCCTTGATAACTCAGTGACTTATGGTCGGCTCCTGTAATTTCGTCACATGAATTTCCTGATTTTCTACTCTTCCCCATCCATGTCACTGCTGGTCACATCTCCCCTCCCCCCCCCCCTCTCCTCCTAACATGTGACGTAATTCATGGATGTCATCTTAATGGTTAATTCATTTGGTTTATGAATGGAAAAATACTTTTTTTATTACATGAGTTTAGTAGACAGGCAGACGGCCCACCTGATGGAAAGCAGTTATTATCGCTTATAGACCAATATGTTCTCCGGATCTCCAAAGGGAGACTGGAACCTGGCCATTAATGCCGGAACACAACACAAGGTTGTTACGGCGGCATACTCTAGACTTAGTGGTGGTATTCAGCCACATAGGCAAATACCCTACAAAGTACTAAAACAAGAGTGAAGAATCTAGCCAATTATGTCTATCCTAGATTGTGGGGGCAGACGAAGCTCTAGCCAACGAGGCGGCAGCAGCCGCTCAGGCTATCAAGGACGATTGCGAATCGGATTTGGCTGAAGCGGTGCCAGCGTTGGAAGCAGCTCTGAACGCCTTGAATACATTGAAGCCCGCAGACATTACCTTGGTGAAATCAATGAAGAATCCACCGGCTGGTGTAAAGTTGGTGATGGAGGCTGTCTGCGTCATGAAGGGTATTAAGGGCGATAGGAAAATGGACGCTAATGGTAAGTTGATAAGGATTATTTTAGAATTCACAAACTTGAAAAATTCCGTAGAGATGACAAACTTCCAGTTGTCGTCATTGCGCAACGGAACTAACTATGAAAGAAATATGGAGGTGAAATAAATAGGTAATACTATTTCAGTTCGATAAAAAAATCTTTAATTTTTTAAACTCTCTTAAAAACATCTTATTAACATCATCTAGCTTTCTTCACAACGTTTATCTTTCATTCGTCATCTATCCTTCTCACTCACTTATCGTTCGGAAATACTCTATGCAATATAACCACTTATGCGTTCGGAAACTTTACATAAGCATCAAATAGAACTCTAAAATAATAATCGAAAATACCCTATACTTCAGACACTGCTCAACCGATCTTATTTAAACCGATCACCACCAGCAATGATCTCCAACCACGCCTTGAATGTGCGTGGTCGGCCATGCACGTAGCCGTTTTAGTGCTTATTTCTTTTACGTTAACACTACTAAAATGGTCTATTACTTACTAATAACTATGGTCTTTTATCTACTACTAAGCCTGGTCTGTTACCTACTACTAGCCATGACGTCACCCCGGCACCGCCTTCGGAAAACCTTTACATACCCTGCTAGTAAGATGTCTCATGACCTGTTTCTATATCTTACTATTCATCCACTTGCCTTACCATTGGTTGAAATTTTTTGACAAATGAAAGGTTGGTAATCAGAACCAGCCATTAGAATTCAGACATGTGCGTTGACCTAATGTGGTTCTCGCTTTTGAATAACAAAGTACACATATGAAATTGAAACATTAAACATATCCCTAACTTCTTTTTTCGAGTATTTAACTATTTTAATGTTGATAGTCTTTAACTTAAACGTATGAATGTACTGTTGCGATATTAATTGTTTATTAAAGCCTTTAGTGATAATGTTGTTTATTTTAAATTCTTATATTTTAAAGGTAAACCATTCGAAGACTACTGGGGTCCATCGCAGAAAATGCTCGGAGACATGAAGTTTCTGGAGAGTTTGAAGAATTACGACAAAGACAACATACCCGTACCAATCATGAAGAAGATCAGGGACAAGTATGTTTTCTGTTACCTTGGTCGCTGTCTAAAAATTTAGATCTAAGAAGAAATGGAATTTTGACAACAAGAAGATAGAGGTTTTAAATGTTTAGTACTATCTAGTAAATTAGTAATACTTGTGAAACTGACTAGACTATATATACAAGTATTTGAAAGTTATAAGAAATAAATTATATCAGTTAGAGCGCGTTCCTGTAGTATCTCACAACGCTCGAAATGCTCCGTTTGCCGTTCCACATGGCGACCGCGGTCGTTATGGTCGTGGTCGTTACTAGTAACATAATTATTTTCGATCACACAGCGCTCACAACGACACATGTCAAGAGGTGGGTCGAAGTGGGCGTTGATCACAGACCATAATTTTCTCTATCGAGTGACATTGAAAAAGGCGCGATTTTCAAATTGACCAATGCCATGTGTGTATTTCGTCGTTACTGCTATTAATGCTCCATAATCCGTTTCACTAGAGTTTATGATTGCAACGCCCGTAAGCAAGTGAAACGGAAATAAGCGCGGTCATGAACGTGGTCATTGTGAATCTCTTGTGGAACGTAGCCTCAAAAGTGTATGAAGATATTAATTAAAGGAGATGAGGCGAAAATTGTTTGTCAGGAGCGTCATAAGTGAAGATCCATCGTCTCTGCCTTCTGCCTACGTCTTAACCTTGCTGAAGACGTTTTGCTTCTTCAGTTTGAGTATTTCTTGCATCAATAATCATACAATATCTAGAGTGATTTTATACGTCTCAGGTTCATACCCGACCGCGAATTCGACCCGGCCGTGATAGCCAAAGTGTCTTCGGCCTGTGAGGGTCTCTGTAAGTGGGTCAGGGCCATGGATGTCTATGATAGGGTCATCAAGGTGAGTTACTTCGACATTTCTAAATTGAAATGTACTAAACTCTATGAAAATGTACCAAAAATTGTACCTGTTTTTCAAATTCAAATTAAAAGTTTTTATTCAAAATAAGTTTCACTGGAGAACACTTTTTGAAGGTCATACGTATAAGTTAAATATTAATTTTACTTCGTAGTCTATGTACACCGCTTCGCAACGTGTTATTGCTGTTAAGGAGAAGAAGCGGCAAGAATCTCTCCAGCAACACGTCTAGTTAAAAATTGTTTTTCTTTATATTTCTTATTCTATTTATATCTAGTTCTTTGTTTTTAGTCTTGACTACATTTCAAAATTATATTTAAACACAAAATATAGTAAATGATCACCAAACCTATACAAATAAATCACTTTGAATAAGGGGGGGGAGTTAATTTTGATGATTGTTAACTATTCTTGGCAATATATAGTTTTTTCTCGTTATCTTTTACAACATTTTGGTGATAAGTTTACCATAAACCTTTCCATAATCCTAATTTACAATTAATTCCGTAGTAGCCATCCACTCGATCAAATACCCTACCACTTGGATGTGGGTTGTTTTGTCACCTCTTGCGACAGGCCGCCCCAACGCAGGAAATTGTATTCTTTCTCCTTTCTTGCACGGATAATTATTATATATGGTGTTAGTTTCTGTAAATGAATTCCGTCACGTGTCCAGGTGGTAGCTCCGAAGAAGGCTGCCTTGGCCCAGGCTGAAGGCGAACTCCAAGGTCAAATGACTATCCTCAACCAGAAACGAGCTCAGCTACAGAGCGTTTTGGATAAACTGCAGGTAAATCACCAGGCAGCTTCGCCTAACCTTGCCCTTACGGACCATCCATAACTTACGTCACACCTTAATGGAGGGCTGGGTGTTGATGCAATGTGTCAAGGGGCGGGGGGGTTCCTAAGTTTTATGACGTCATTCAAAATTTAATATAGTCAAGGACAAGGTCTTTTGACTTTTTCAAAAAGGTATTTAACGCCAACTTTATTCTGCCACCCGGTTTAGGCGTTGAACGATGAGTTTGCGGAAATGACCCGCAAGAAGAAGGGCCTCGAGGATGAGATTGATTTGTGCTCGACGAAGCTGAACAGGGCTGAGCAGCTGATCGGCGGGCTAGGAGGGGAGAAGGCCAGGTGGACGGAATTGGCCAGGCAGCTTCAGGACCTATTGTCCAATATTATTGGTAAATGTCGCTCAGTTTGTTTGAAAGATAGTTAAATAATGTAATCTCATGTTAGACCACAAACGTTTCACTGGTGGGCTGAATCACCACCCGTAGTAGAGAACGGTACTTCACACGTAAGTAGTTTCGATGTACACAGGTTTCCCCGCGATATTTTTCTTCTATTTCAGCACGTTTTGATTGTAATAATTGCAGAATGAATGTTTCATGTGGACCGATTTTGATGAAAACTAATGCGTTATCGTTAGTTTCGAAAAGTCTTTATTTATTTAGTTTTGGAGTACAGCAGATATACTGCCCGCCTCCAAGGGGGCTGAAGGCCTCTGATAGAGCTCAACTCAAGATTGTTACGGCATCATACTCGGGCAGCTTGACACGTATCAATGGACCGGTAGTATATAATAAACTTCCGATAAACATAAAGGGCTCACCATCTCATCTGTCAATTTGTTAAAAATACGGGTCAGAGGTAATTCGAGTGCACCTTTTACACATTTGATGGGTTTATGTTAAAATTAAAATCATATCATCATTTAAATCATCAAACAATTGAGTTGTAAAAATGTTACCAGTAAAATTATTTATATACTCTAGACCGGTGTGCTTAGTGCGAGTTTTTTTACTTTTTGATCACGTTCAACTTAAAGCAATTTCGTAGCGAACAGTGCATACTCACTAAGATAAAGACACTAATACACGGAAAGAAGAATATTATTATCGTTATAATAATGACGAGACGTACTAAAAGTTTGTAAAGTCGTGCGCAGAAGGCTTGCCGATGACAACCCCTCCCGCTTCCCACAACCGCAACCCGCGGTCGTCTAGTTCTTAGTACTACTTAAACTAGTCCCAGTCGTAAGAAGCGGGAGGGGTGAACATCGGCAAACTTACTGCGCACGATTTATATGTGTAAGTAAGTAAGTAAATAAGGCGATCGACTTGCGCCCCCGAGATCCCTGCGCCCCGGTGCCACGCACCCCTTGCACCTCCGAGTAAAGACGGTCCTCTTTCCACACCTACCAAGATGGAATAAAAGCATCGACGGAGCCCTGTAGGAACAAAAGTGTCAGTTGTACAAGTTGTGCGCAGAAGGTTTGCCGATGACAACACCACTAGCGTCCCACGACCGCGACCCGCGAGTTCTCAGTACGACTAAGACAAGCCCCGGTTCCAGTCGTAGGAAGCGGGAGCCTTCTGCGCACGACTTATACTGCGCCGAATGTTATATTCTTTCTCCGTTAGTGTTGTTATTAATTTGTTTATTTTGTAATGGCGTCAGGTGATGTGCTGCTGTCGGCCGGATTCATCGCCTATCTGGGCCCCTACACTGTCAACTACAGGAGGGAGATCATTCAGCTATGGAACGAACGCACCAAATATCTCAGTGAGTTCGATGCGATATCTCCACATTCATTTTCGATGGATTTATTTCTTCTTTTCAGTAATTGGCGGATTACTTTATGTTTGTTTGTTGCATTAAATGCTTATAGTCCCGGAAACATGGACCATTTTTGCAATTGATTACTATCAAGCTAATTTTTCGTGAAAGCTACTCAGTACTCACGAAAAATTTTGATGAGACGCCTAACAATTTTTTGTACGAAAACTCAATTGTGATAGGGAACAGGGGTAGCAGGGGTAAAATATGATGATTTGATGATTCTCAAAAATTCATTAATAACTGGTTTTTTTTGTTAAATCTAATGATAATTATCTCAATTATTCGAAAAAATATTTGTCCTACAAAATGTATGGTCTGATCAAAGAGCGGTCCTTTCAACATGTATCGATAACGAGGTTATAAAAAATGATTACTAACCAGCTGATTTTTTTTCGGGTATCCCTAACTGTGGTGTGGCAATAGAATCTTTAGTCCTGGCTAGAGGTGCTAGTACCTCCTCGACCTGGCGACTCGCACACCGGTTGCGACTTCTCCAGATCCAGGCTTCCACTTTAGACCTTCGGCCGCCATAAGTGGATGGATTTGTCATAACGCTGGCTAGAGGTGCTAATGTCACCCGGACCTGGCGTTTCTCACACACGGCCCGCGTCTTCCCCCTTTCGCGGCCTATTTATATTTATTTACTTATTTCATGTATTTTGTTTAAGGAATAACAATATATAATATATTTATGCTAGATAATTTAAGTGTGTGTAAGAAACATTTAAACGTTAAATGTGTTCGTGCATGTGTGTGCATGTGTAAGGGCGTGCTTAAGTGTGCGTTTATTTTAAAACTATAGAGTCAATCGGATTTCCCCTTTAAAAAAAATTAACTCTTGTTTATGGTTTTTAAAGAAACATTCTAACTTACTCTAACTCTCTATGAATAAGATCGCTAGGTTTTAGAGAATGTATTTGGTTCGTTTTGATCAGAGATCCCATGCTCGGACACGTATTCCCTGATCGCGACGTTGGGCGAGCCGGTGGTGATCCGAGTGTGGAACATCGCCGGGCTGCCCGTCGACGCCTTCTCCATCGAGAACGGCATCATCGTCGAAAAGTCCAGGCGTTGGCCGCTCATGATCGACCCTCAGGGTTTGTTTATTTTATTACTAGTATTTACCGGCAACTTCATTTACGCTTGAATTAACGCGGGAATCCTAGAACACAAAGTACCGCAATATTTAAAACAGAATGTAGGCTGTATGTATAAAAAGTAACGCAGATATTAAGTTTCAAAATTCACTGTCGATCAGTGAAAACCGCATCAAAATCGGCTCAGTAGTTTTCACTTGAATCTCGACCGAACAGATAAATAGACAAACATAAGAAATCTAAAAAAAATGCATCATATTTTCCATCGTTTATATAGTGTATTAAAATGGTTTCTTTTTAAATAGCTGCAATGTACAGACACGGCATGCCTAGAATTTTATAATATCATAAATAGATAGATAGACTAGTTATTAATTCATGCTTCATGTGTTTTATTTATAATGAAGTTGTTCAAAAGCCGTCCATTATATATGTTTGCATAAAGGAGAGGAGTGCTTTATGAACAGCAGTGCATTTGTAGCACGTTTGGTGTTGCAAGTGTCCATAGGCGATGGTGACCGCTTTCCATCAATTGGGCCATCTGCCTATTTGCTGAACTCCTGCATATAAAAAAAATGAACGGACACTTACCAACTTATGATGGATTTCATACGAAACATCAACAAAACCGCTAGAAATGCGAAATATCAAAGTAAATGTAGAAAATCAAATTAATAGTCTTATTCATATTGAATTAGAGATTTTAAGAAACTTAAAGAAACCTACCAACTTACTCTAACTCAATATGAATAAGATGGTAAATATATAGAATCAGATATTAACGTCAACTTTCGACTATTTGGTTTTTGATATTTTGGTATAAGTAACTACGTCATAAATATTTTTTAAACTAATATTATTGGCTGGAATAAATGCATGTAGCAGAAATATTGTATCGAAATATTATACTCTCTCTTCATTCTTCATTCATTCATTGATTGACGGCCCTGTGGTTGAACGGTCTAAGCCTTTGCCTCCCAATCTTACTACAATGCAGAGGCTCCGGGTTCGATTCCTGTTATGGTAAATTTCGGAAACGAATTTTCTCCGTTTATACTGAGCCTGAGATCGGCTCCAGAGTTCGTTGTTATTATCTATAACACAAGCGTAATTTGTTTAATTTATTATATTTAATTAATACTTACGCTAAATATTAATTTCCTATACATAAATGATAAAATGCAGCCAATGTTTAAATAATTTGAATTAAGGCATTTGACTAAATGGTCATCTTCAGTAAACAAACAATATGAATATCTACACTGTAAGGCAACGTAACTTTGGTTTCCAGAACAAGCCAACAAATGGGTGAAAAACATGGAAAGGGAGAATCAGTTGAAAGTTATAAAACTAACTGATCCAAATTACGTTAGAGTATTGGAAAACGCTATACAACTGGGTTTCCCTGTTATTCTGGAAAATATTAGGGAAATGCTCGATGCTGTGCTCGAGCCTGTGTTGTTGAGGAATATATTCAGGTTGGTATTTATGTATTTTCATAAACTGCTTCTGCAGCAGCTAGCCTTTAACTTGTAATGTATGTGTTACATTTTACAGCGTGAACTCTATATAACGACACTGAAGGGATTGCACCTTTTATCGCGTTAAAGAGAGATGTTGTTAAATGGAGAGAGCTGTGACGTCTTTTGCTGCACCAGTAATTTTGTTGTATTTTGTACTTATTTTATTCATATCTTGCGATATCGAGGCATAAATGCCTCGATAATCTCGATAATCGGACTTTATCACCTTTAGGTGATTGTATTATGTATTTATAAGTTTCGGACATGGTGCAGACTGTCGAGTTTATTACGAGCTAGTAAAATAAAGCGACAAAACACCGTACACAGCTGCGCAGTTTTCACTAATTTTGACAACTCAAGAGGTACTTTTTGTTGCTTCATTGTTGTCGTTATTGAGAATGGGTGTATATATTGTATGGAAGACAAGCTTTTTTTTGACGCGGAATAGCTGCCGTTTGGTCCCCTTAAAATTTGAGATAGTTTGGCCCAGTAGTTTTCATTTTACGAACATTTTTTTGTTCCCGTTTTTTCGGACCTATATTTTTTTAGAAGCGCGGCACCATTTGTGTTTCCAACCATACATAGCTAGAAACTAAAAAGTAACAAATAAAAAACTTCGTTAAAAAAACTGGCTTCAAAAACTAAAATGTATAAAATAACTTATTTCTAAAGCTATTATTAATAATATATATTATCTAAACCAGCTTGAAGTCGGTGCAAAGTAAAACATAAAAATTACTATATTTTGAAAATTACTAAGCACCGACTTTAAGATGTTTTAGATAATATATATTAATAATAATAGCTTTAGAAATAAGTTGTTTTATACTTTTTAGTTTGTGAAGTCGGTTTTTTTATCCTTAACACAGCAATAACATGTTGCGAAGCAGTGGACATACATAGAGTAGGAAGTAGATTTAAATAATTTAAATTTAATTTACATTTTGGCCGTCACAATTTACGCCTTTCAGTATATATTGTTCAACAGAACTTAGTTAAAATAAAACTTTTGAATTTTCATCTACATAGCTTATTAAGTTTGTCTTTGTAGGTCCGGGGGCATAGATTGCTTGAAGCTGGGCGACAACATATTGGAATACAACCACAGTTTCCGTTTTTACATTACAACTCGGATCAGCAATCCACATTACTTACCTGAGATCGCAGTGAAAGTAAGTTCATATTCATATTGATGCAAACTGGCCTTTGCAGGTGTTTTATTACCCCTTTGAGAGATCTATTGTTCGTGCCGTCGTAAGAAATCATAAAACCTTCTTTCCTCTGTTGGTATTTCATGCGAATTTTTGGTAGCCATTTAGCTGGCTATTTAACGATTTCAAGAACCAGTGGACTGCATGTGCTAGGAGGCTATGTCTTATTTACAAATGGATGACGATCAGTCAGTCGGTAAATGCGCTAGTCGTGTTCTGACTGCGGATCTTATAACGACGAACTTTGTGCGATTTATGTGATACGATTTTCCAGCTTACGATTTGGTTTTGTTGTATTCGTCTATACTTGTAAGAACTGTGAATTAAGTGTGTGTATTTCTAATAAACTTTGTGATAATTCTAATGGTATTTTCGAATGTTCTTCCAAGAAATTCATAACAATATTTTTATTGCTGGCGTACAGCAGACAAGTTGACAGCCCACCTAACGTAAGCTGGGTAAAGCGACCGTAACGTCGCGGTCGCTTATGGATATTTGCAATATAAAAGATGCTTCTAATATGATACGGAATTCGAATTTGATTGAATCAAGCAAAATTTTTCATGTAAACATAATGTTGAATTATTTAGTTGTATTCTTCTTACCAGGTGGCTCTTCTTAACTTCATGATCACACCACAAGGCCTTCAAGATCAATTGCTGGGCATAGTTGTGGCCCAGGATATGCCCGCCTTGGAGCTGAAGAAGAATCAGCTCATTGTCGAAGGGGCTAACAATAAGAGAACTCTGAAAGAGATCGAAGATAAGATTCTGGAAGTGAGTTTGTATTTTCATGATTCTACTTCATTGATTTGTTAGGCCTCTCCGTTGATGCCTCAGCGGTGCTTAATCGGTAATGCTCGGTACACGCGATATGAAAGCTTACCGAACGAGTGAATCAAAACACGCTCATAGAAATATGGGCTCTATACTCTGATTTTTAATTACCTGGACTAAAATGACAGCTGAGATCGACCGCTTTTTGTATAAAGAAGCAGAAGAAAGAAGACAGGTTTATTTTAAGGACGAACATATTTTATACAATTGGAAGAAGAACCTAATAAGTAATAAGAAAAGGTATACATATATATGTCCTAAAATTGGATGAAGCTCAGCGAAAATGTAGTTTTTTATTATTATTGCGTAAGTTCAGCAGACAGGCAGACGACCCTCTCGATGGAAAGCGGTTACCATCGCCTACGGACAACTGCAACACCAAAGGAACTACAAATGCGCTGCTGATCTCTATCTCTATCTCTACTTCCACGATAAAAGCCCACTTGAAAAATTCACAAGTATATCTTCTTCTGTTGCGTGTTTTAGGTATTATCATCAGCCGGTAACATCCTGGAGGATGAATCAGCAAACCAAATCCTATCGTCCTCGAAGGTGCTCTCGATAGAGATCGAAGCGAAACAGGCTGTGGCAGCCATTACGGAAAAGGAGATCGACGAAGCCAGATTGCTTTACGTGCCTGTGTCTAAGCACAGCTCTGTGTTGTTCTTTTGTATATCCGACTTGGCTAACATCGATCCTATGTATCAGTACTCATTGAATTGGTGAGTCATTTGAGATTACATCTTGCTTTAAAATGTCCTTCAATAGGATGATAATCGGCAAAATTAAAATGCCTCCGTGGCTCTATCAAACTCTGTGTGCTTTTTGAATTGGGCGGAGTCATCATCATCATCCGAGCGTTAAATCCCGGTTGCGTTCGGAGCGTTCACTCTGACGCCCAGGGTCCGCTTTCCTACTTTTTCTACTCCACTTCGCGCGGTCTTCAGCGTCCCCCGTTTTGAGACCTTCATGGCCTGAAGCCAGCATTTCTTGGGCCGTCCCCTTCGACCGGGACCTGGCGGAGGTGGCATGGCTAGACATTTGTTGAGTATCATTTTGATTTTCGGGTTTATTCACGAGTATTGTTTTGGGATACAGGCTTCAGATATTTATTTAGTCGAATGATAAGTTGTTTAAATTCAAATTTCAAACTCATTACAATTAGTCGTTGAGTGATCTATTTTCTTCGGATAGCGGTGTGCAATATAATTTTGGTAGAGGGAATTTCATTGCATATGTTGTGTATGCTTGTACGTGATCATTGTATTAGGGGTTCCGTCTTTGGACCCAAAATTGTACCCTAAATAAAAAGTACGGGGACTGGTTGCACCATTGATGATAACGCTCCCAGTCATTTACACCCTTTCGATTTACGCGAGTTATTAAGATATCTTAAGTATAATAAAACTACGTTTTAACGGTTTAAGTGCGGTAATTTATTTGATTTTGGTTTATTCGACGTTTCGGCCGCTTTTCAGTGGCCGTCGTCACGGACGACAGAGATGACACTTGTCTAACGTGTATTATTAAAGTTTTATTTAGCCTACCGCCTACTACTTACTTACCTACTTAAAACGTAGTTTTATTATGTATACAAGTCGCGAAAACTTAAGTAAATATTATATCTTAAGTTTTTTTTATTTTGTACCCGTACAATAATATTATTATTATCATTGTATATGTACAAAATAAGAAAATGTTATGATTGCTTCATGTTTTTGAGAAAATCTATACGGTGCCAACTTATAGTCTTAAGCAGGGTTCTTTCACACAGTGTCCTTAAAAGAAATTTCAAAAATGTTGAAAATTGCCATAACAGCAAAATTAAGATAATAAGTTTTGGTAAGCTTTACAAAAAAAAAGGATTTTTAATAGGTTTTTTGGAGTGGAGCTACAAACAAAAAATTATAGATTTACAACTTTCGAGAATTAGCGTGCCTCCAAAAGAAGTAAAAAAAAGGCCTGGTCTTAAGTGATTTATAGTTAAATAAAATAATTTTATGATTCCAAAAACCCCAAGTAGGGTTGCTTGGGGTTACGTACATAACCTAGGGACTATACCCTTAATATTTTAGGTTCATAAACCTGTACAATCAAGCCATCGTCAACTCGCCGAAGTCGGAAGACTTAGTCGAACGTCTCGAAGGCTTGAATGCGTACTTCACGAAGAGCATTTACGAAAATGTCTGCAGGAGTCTGTTCGAGAAAGACAAACTGATATTCTCTCTCGTACTCACTTTGGGGATTTTGAGGTCTCAGGTATACTCTTCTTTTTTATTAAAACCGCCAAAAACAGCGACTTTACGATATTAGGACATCGTTTGTTCTGAAAATTAACACAATTGACAATATGTCCTCACTTTTTATATAATATCATTGGTCCTCACGCGTGCTCGATCTCAGGTCGTGTACACGGCGATGACGCGTGTTATACGCTTCCTCCTCGCTTCGCGACCATGTACATTGTTACATGACTCTTAATAGCGGTATTTCTACTTGCAACTCATGGCTCTGGTGGATACCTTATATTTTGTGGGGTACAGCATGTCCGATTTATTTAGTTGACTATGACGGATTGTCTAATAAATATACTTTAATATTATTTATTATGTTATGTGTCATTCAACCAGGGCAAGATCGACGATGAGCTGGTGGCCTTCCTGCTCACTGGGGGCGTGGCCTTGGATAATCCTTACGAGAATCCAGCGCCGAGTTGGCTCTCGGAGAAATCATGGTCCGAGATCGTTAGATCCAGCAATATGGCTGGGTACGTTATTACAATTCATAGAAACTATACAAAAAAAACAAGAATAATGTTTCACTTTGGTCGGCATTTTCGCAAGAGAAGACGAGTATAGTTAACTATATACCGACAAGTTGGTATATGACACTGCCATAATCTAAGGGCGTTGGGAGACATATGAGAGTAGGGGCAAAAAAAATGTATGCAGTCGTCAGTGGTGTTCTACCTTTCTTGGCCGAACAAGGAGATTGTACCTAGAAGTAAATCTTTTTACCCCGGCTTCAAATTATCGGACAAGTGTTCACTGGCTTCGACGCCGTTGAAATCTTCTCGCAAACTGGTGCTCTCTAAACGGTTTTGATGCTTAATTGACACTCCTGATAACCATCACACTTCTTTTGGGTGTCCTTATAGATCGCCGGTGGTTCGTGGATTTTGGGAGTGTCACGTACGAACTTGGCGGCCTACAGTTAATTAGATTAGTTTTTTTTGGTCTAAATTCCTAATCTTTCAAGATATCTTGACATTTGCTGTAAAAAAGTAGACTATTCTCTTATCAGTTATCTTAAATATTACGTGAATTTTTTTTATTAATTATCAGTTCATATAATAAGACGTGAAGAGGGAATATAAAAATAAACCAATTTTCATGTTTATACAATAAATGTTTCTTTCTTTGTGAGCCGTTTAACCCGTTTGTTGGTCTTTATGCTTATTGCGGTACCACATTCTCGTACATACAAGAAATGAACGAATATTATTCAATAATATTGTGTTGAAGAAAGTTGTTTTTCTTTAGGTTACGTGGTTTCAAAGAGAACTTCGAGAAAAACCTGAATGCTTGGAAGGATTTCTACGATTTGTCAGCTCCTCACGAAGCCACGTTCCCCGCTCCCTATGAAGACATAAAGGGCATACCGAAACTTATTATACTGAGGTTCGTATTTAGACATTCCTTTTTTATTTTTCTATTTGTTGTCTGTGCGAGGACAGATAAAGAAGTTAAGTAAGAACTAACTACGTACTACTGCTCTCCAGCGCACTAATTTTAGAGCATTTAGCGTCTAACAAAGAACATTCAGTTTGACGAAATATACACTAAATAAGAGTTAGAATCCGGCTCGAAGGTCCAAATGTGTAGAGGTTATTGATATTTATTTTAATTGATGAAATGATTGCACTAACAATGAAAGGCACTTTGCTAACCGACCGAGTATGGTGCTGGACGAGTACTGACTTGAATGTAATATGTAATTGTATGCTAAAATGTATGTGTAGGGGAAAACCACTGACACGACAATATATGCACGGCTATTGCTAACCCGTACATACAATTTATAATGTATAATAAACTGACAATATTACATCATTCCATTCCATCATTCATTGTATCCTTCTCCAAAATGATTTAGATTCTCTTTGTAACTATTGTAGCAAGAATGGATTAAAATTTAATATTAATAAATGTAATGTCGTGTCATTCACAAGAAGGACTAGGCCAGAAGCATTTGTTTATAGTTTGGATAATATTCCCCTCAAACGAGTGACCGAAATGAGAGATTAGGGTGTGTATTTAGACTGTAAACTTACATTTTCTTCCCACATTGATCATATAACGACAAAGGCGTATCAAATACTCGGGTTTATTCTAAGGGTTGGAAGAGACTTTAGGTTAGCTTCTACTCTAACTTTACTTTATAATTCGTATGTTAGGTCTGTATTGGAATACGCGTCCACAATTTGGAATCCACAGTATTATTATATTTACATTAAAAGTATCGAGTCAATACAAAGTAACTTTACTCACGTGATAAGTCCCAATTCTCAGTTCCACTTATAAAAACAAACTACACTAAAAACACGTTCTTATACCGCACTTGTCAGCAATACAATGCACTATTCACTAGTATTGATCCTTTTATAGGTAACCTACATCAATTTAAAACCCAAATTAAGAACATTCGTAATTTAGAATGATCCAATGACTTAGAGTAATGACATAAACTTTTTTTTTTTAATATACTTTCCTTTTTTGACATTTTCATTTATTTATTTTATAATTTTGACATAATGTAAATTAAATAGACATTTTAGTTAATTTTCGTATCGTAATTGTATTTCTTTTTGTTTCTTTATTGTGATTAACCATTTGAGCCAATTTTTTTTTTTCATTATATAAATTATTTTATAGTGGAAACTTGATTGATATAAGTATTAATTTTGTGTTTTATATTTAAGAATGTTAATTATTGTATGTTTCCCAAACAAATTAAATAAATAAATCATGAAGTCACATGGAAGGTACACCGCTGATATAGAAAGAAGAGTGAATTTGGGGAATAGTGTGAATGGAGCGTTAGGTAAACTTCTAGGCGCTAAGAACCTCAGCCAGAAGGCCCAGCTTGCCATACACAACGCGGTGCTGGTACCTACGCTCACGTATGGAAGCGAGAGTTGGGTATGTAATAGAGAGCATGAAAGTAGAGTAAACGCGGTCGAGATGCGAGCACTGCGCAAAATCTGCGGAGTGACGCTCGCGGACCGCGTTCGTAATACCGAAGTAAGAAAGAGAGTGTCGGGGTGAAGGTAAGGAAAGGTATGCTCCGGTGGTTCGGGCATGTGGAAAGAATGTATGATGAAAGAATGACTAAACAGATATACAATGCAAAAGTGGATGGATGCAGAACTCGCGGAAGGCCACGACACACCTTCCATGATCAAATTGATCGTGTACTAGCAGAAGGTGATGTCAGGAGCCTTAAGAATAGACGAGCGTGCATGACAAGAGCTATGAATGTCAAAGAAGCAAGTGAGGTATGTAAGAATAAGCCTGTATGGCACTCTGTTGTTCGTGCCTACCCCGCAAGGGACCTGGCGTGAAGTTATGTATGTATGTATGTATGAAGTCACATACACAGGATTGAATATTAAACGTTATTTTGTTCCAGATGCATACGTCCTGACAAAATAATACCACTGGTCCAACAATACGTGATCGCAGAGATGGGTAGACCTTACATAGAGCCGCCGCCCTTCGACCTTGAGAAGTCATACAACGACAGCAACTGTTGTTCGCCTCTCATCTTCATTCTGTCGCCTGGTTCCGACCCCATGTCTGGACTAGTCAAGTTCTCAATGGAGAAGAAAGTCGTTAGCTTCGAGACCATTTCCCTAGGCCAGGGTCAGGTATGATAACTACTAAACTGTAATTTTTATAGAATACCTCATTGAAACAGTCATCCTTTAAATAATCTTTCGACGACCGACTGATAGAGGACAGATACCATTTTCCACCATGGGGCACATGATGGGAAATGGTTACTGTCCTCTATGGACATTTGTAACACTAGAGGTGGTGCCACTTTTCTGCCAACTTCAAATGGGGAAGTAATTAATGCCGGAACACAACTCAAGGTTCTTATGGCGGCATACACTATAGACAATGATAATGGCCATCCAGACAGGAACAAATGTCTATTACCTGGTACCAAAAATTAGTATTCTTTCTCAGTCCGTGCACAGAAATGTTTATGCTGATATCAAAATAACCGGACCCACATTTTTTCTACTCAAATCTCGGAGACATCCAACCAAAAAACCAACTTCCCACCATCAAGCAACTGTTATTCAACTGGTATATCATTATGACAGGGGCCTATAGCAGCAAATATGATAAAAACGGCCATCCAAACCGGGGGGTGGGTGGTGCTCCAGAACTGCCACGTGATGGACTCATGGATGGGGGAGTTGGAGCGCATCTGTGCCGAGGTGATCATCCCCCAGGAGACGCACCCCAGTTTCAGGTGCTGGCTAACCTCGTACCCTAGCCGGGCCTTTCCTGTCACGGTGTTGCAGAACGGTGAGTCTTAGAACTGCTACTGGCCTATAGACAAAATGTACACATTTGCTTATGCCGACTATTACTTTAATGGCAGCCCATATGGAGACGCAATCTCCGTGGGTAGGGGGTTATATGCTTAATTTATGACCATCCTTATTCCCCAATTAAGAACTGGTGGCCGGAGTATATTGAATCTTGCACTCACCTCGCAATCAGCCAACAGCCCACGACAACGCTAGTTGAGGGGGTCTGCCCTTACTTACCCCGTGGCGATACAGGTGGCAAGGTCCATCCACACGAGCGCCAAATAAACTGACCACTTAAGTTTTTAAGTTGGTTGAGGCGGATGTCCTAATATCTAATTGGGCGCGGAAATCTTCGATAGCTAAACTACGTTTTTGCCTAAGAACTCCTATCATGATAATCTGATCTCCCAATGCTGCTATTAGTATTTCGTCAAAATCGCCGAAGACTATCATCTCAATCGTAGATTTACCTAATTTCAGTATCCTGTTAATTCCAATGGCGTGCCCGTGGCACTCCACTCTATATATATTTACAAGCAAAAACTCGCAAAAAAATATTGAAATTTTTGGTAGATATCAATATTCATTGCGCCGAACACCATCTGCTGATGGTAATACCGTTTTTTTTCTATTATTATTTCGCTGCGACGGTATCGAGAATATATTGTAGATTTAGTAGAAAACGAGTTTTTGACACTATCACAATGGAACCGTACTTTGAATATCTTCGTAACGCCAAGATATGGTATAAAGTAGAATTGGACACCTGGATGTCACATGACTTTATTATTAAAAGTCAACGTGAAGTTATATGTATTTGCCATTAATAAAAATAAAAATAATTCTTAGACAAACAACACAAGTTGATGTCAAACATTTGTACAATGATACTTATTAAACATCTTGTTTTAGGTGTAAAAATGACAAACGAAGCACCGAAAGGCCTGAAAAATAATATATTCCGCTCGTACCTGTCGGATCCGATCTGCGACCCGGAGTTCTACATCTCGTGCCCGAGGACTGAGGACTGGCGTCGACTTCTGTTCGCCTTGTGCTTCTTCCACGCCATCGTGCAGGAGAGGAGAGCGTTCGGACCCTTGGGCTGGAACATCCAGTACGAGTTCAATGAGAGCGATCTGAGGATCTGTGTTATGCAGCTGCAGGTTATTTTTTTAAGTAACTTATCTTCTACGAGCATAAAAGTATTTTATTGTCTGTCTGTAATTAATTTCAAAATATACAGCGTGTTTCATTTTAAATGACAATAATTCATAATTTTAGCGGTCGTACTCCATACAAATTTTTTGGTACTATTAAATCAACCGTAATGTCAAAATTAAAAAAAGCTATTTCCGAACAAATTAATTACGATAAAAAGGGAATAAAAACAGAACATCTTGTAAATATTGGTTCGCGAGCGAGAGCGTAAGAATGAACCACTTCCGCGTTTAATGATGAAGAGACGAGCTGGAAACATGATACATTGGTCACTAATCTACCGATTTAGTCACAATAACAGATACATGTTGTTGTAAAATTCTGAAATGAAAAATGAGGTCCTGTGGCTAAACCAAAAAAGCTACTTTGATTCGTTTTTGTATTTGGGCAGAGTACGTCATGAAGAAAACGTGGTCTGATTTATTGTCGTAAGGTCTGAAACACGCTGTATAACTATAGTAGAATTATTTTGTCCGTGCAGTTTTGGTCATAAATAATCGGAGCGGTGAACCGAGTATTTCTCTCTCTTCCTCTTCCGGGCCTTATGGACGGGCATAGTAATGCGTATTATTGTTGTCGGTAAGCGTTATCGATAATGTATTTAGTTTTGTCATTTTGTGGGTTAGTGATAAAAATGAAAGAAAAAAAATAGATAAAACAGCGTATTTATTAATCTATAATAAGATTAATAATGATGTAAAATAAATTATTAATTAGGTATCTATGTATTAAAGAACTATATGTACAAAAGTTTAGAATGTAACAAGTTATATTAAAAATAAATATAAATACTTAGATATATCTCAAGATATATCTAAGAATAAGCCTAAATGGCGCTCTGTTGGTCGTGCCTACCCCGCAAGGGACCTGGCGTGAAGTTATGTATGTATGCATGTATATCTCAAGTTTAAAATTATCAGCAAAAAAGATAATAATGATTTTTTAAGAATGATAATCTTTCTTTGATAAGAATGAGTTTTTATCGATAATGGCGCTGCGCCCGCGCAAAATGCTCACCGCCTTAGCCAGACTGAGGCCGATTTATGACCCAAACTGCACGGATAAAATAATTCCAGTACAGATTAAAATATTTTATATTTATATTGTGATGTCTAATCTTATTGGATGTTTAGAAATAAGAATTATAGAACTAGCAAAATTTTATACATCCTTGAAGTTCGTACAAGTCATTGCGCAGAACAAAATTATAAAGCTTACGAGGTTATACGTATACAGCTAAGAAGGCAGAGTGTTGCGGTCTCGCTCGACCGCTATGCAGTCAATGGCGGACATGCATGCCATCTCTTTTGCACCACACACTGTCAGGTGTAAATGTAATAAACGATAACACTTCACCTGCGCAACGAAGCTAACTTCTCTCGATACGCATAACAGTTTATCCCGGTACGGCTTCTATGGTGCCAATAATCGTATGTCTTACAGATGTTCTTAACAGAATACACGGAGACTCCATTCGATGCGTTGAACTATTTGGCTGGTGAATGCAACTACGGGGGGAGAGTCACCGACGACAAAGACAGGAGGCTTATATTATCACTCCTGTCCATATTCTACAATGAGGACGTCACTACAGACCGGGAGTTAGTGACTTTTCGTACTATTTGCATATACATAAAATACAGTGTAAACTCCATGTAACGTCGCCCGTTTTAACGATAAACTCCCTTAAGTGTCGAAATAATTTTGCTGTGGTTAGTAGCTTGTTTTTTCATACAATGATATACTCTTTATAGCATTACACCCACTCCCAAAACGACAACAAATGAGTAAAAAATGTAACTTTTAACTTGCCAAAATTAGCAAAAGCTGCGCAGCTGTGTACATTCTTTTATTGCTTTATTATTTTAGCCCGTAATAAACTCGAGAGTCGGCATCATGAGTTCCGAAATTTTTAAAAAATTCTGAATTACCAAAATTTTGAAATAACTGTCTTTATCACTTAAATGCCTCAATATCGCAAGATATGAATAAAATAAGTAAAAAATGCAACAAAATTACTGATGCAGCAAAGAACGTCAGACTTATCTCCATTTTACGACGATTCTCTATAACGCCATGTCAGTGCAGTGTCGTTATATAGAGATTACACTGTATATGTCGAAAGAACATTAATCACATACTTTACTAGCGTTTCGTGCACCAATATATTCATGTTTAATTTAGATAATATGACTGTAGAGTGAAATCCTAGTCACCCCAGACATACGCGATTTTAGGAAAGATGATTTTTTTAGGATCGGTAGTATAACATAGAAAGAAATGGATACTCGCTAAGCTGAAAGAGGGTCTGTTTTACAGGTAGCAGGTATCAAAGGTGGAAAAAACCATCCTAACTTACTTCAAAATAGCAAGGCTAGTTTTTACATATGGATTATATGTTATTGTTATAAACAAAGATATGCGCAGTCGCCAGACACTTCCTGTATGCCATAACTTTTGCCAGACACTTGAAAAAATGTAGTAACTTACGTCATTTTAGGAAGGCAGATTTTTATGTATATTATCAAGTATAATATTTTAAAATATTTTCCAATGAGCCAGACAAATCTGACGGGCCAAACATCTTCCCAGACTCGTTAAGAGTTCCGCTATGTAAGGAAGCGCGAGAGCATTAGAGCATTATTCAAGCGTAAATATATATAAAATTTAAATATAAAGAATATTGAATTGACTTCAATAATGCTCTCGCACTTCAAAATATGGTTTGATCTACGGCGACGACAATCGCCTTATGGCGTGGCCTGCCTCGAGGCAGCTACTCAACCCGAGTTACCCTCTAGTAGATGCAAAGCTTTAGAGTGAAAGAGAAGTACGAGAAGTAGAAGTGTAGAACAACTCGTCGTCTTATTTTATATTCCCCTTTCCGCGATTGAGCCATAGGATCTCGCCAGTGTTGCGTCGGGGTAACCATCATCGACGCATCAAACAACTTACTTTAACCTTCACAATAACAGTTCAATACGAGCTGATTCCTCCATCCCCATTAAACCATCGGACAATCAGACGCACCGGTTTGCGCCACCGTTACATGGTGGAAACACCAACAGTCAGAACGAAGCGTTTTGCTTCATCTTTTCTGGTGCACACTGCCGAAGAGTGGAATAATATGCCGGCCGGAGTCTATTTTTCCTCACAAATACAATCTCGAAGTCTTCAGTGAGTGAATAGGTATCTTCTAGTTATAGAGTGTTCCATCCTAGACTGCGTCATCACGCAACCAAAATAAACATTCATAAAAAAACGTTGAAAATAATATTTTCCCTCAATACGAAACTATGATATTTAGTATGCTCGTAGGTATTCATTCTCGCCGAGTGGCGACTACGTGATGCCCCCCAGCATGGACTACAATTCGGTTCTCGAGCACATCAAGGCGTTACCCCTGATCGCGAAGCCCGAGGTCTTCGGTCTGCACGAGAACGCCGATATCACTAAGGATAATAAAGAGGCTGCTGCAGTGAGTAAACAGCTACTGCGACTTTACTTTTGAAGTACTCTACGAACCCGTGTTAAATGGATAGTATGACAAACTTGTTTGTGAAGTTATACTTCTTTAGGCGCGTTAGGGAAAAATGATGAGTAAATTTTTACGATGGGCGCGCTCACCGTCACACGAAACACCTACACCATGAAGTTAGTGTTGGAATTGTTGTATTGTCCGAAGGTATATATATTAAATTATTGCACACACGATGTTAGTTTCAGACATTTTATTGCAGTTCTTTTTGCGATATATTGACATGTGACAGATTACACATATTTTGAGTTCCGAATGCAACCAGGATTCATAATACAACCTCCAATAGTTAGCTATAGTCAACCGACACCCTGAATTTAGCTATAGTCAACATTTTAGTTTTGAAGTTATACTTTTACGATGCGCTCGCACACTGTCACTAAAAACCGACACCCTGAAGTTAGCTATAGTCAACCGACACCTTGAAGTTAGCTATAGTCAACATTTTAGTTTTGAAGTTATACTTTTACGATGCGCTCGCACACTGTCACTAAAAACCGACACCCTGAAGTTAGCTATAGTCAACCGGCACCTTGAAGTTAGCTATATTCAACATTTTAGTTTTTTTATTGTTAGTGTCGTTTTTTCTCACAAACGTAGAATAAAGCAAAAGATAAAAATTTTAAACAGATTTTTATCTTGATACACCAAAGGAGTATAACTTCTAACGCGTGTACATAGTACATATACATCTACAGTACAGAGACACATTTTTTTTGCTTTTCACTTTGTTGATTGCTTTCCATTGCATCAGTTGCTGTTCGGTTGCCTGCTGACCCAGACGTCGATAATAGCGGGCGGCGGGGGCGGGGAGGGCGAGGCGGGCGGCGGGGTCGTCGACCTCACCCGCGACATGATGGCGCGTCTGCCGAAGCAGTACGACGTCTTCGAAGTCGCCAACAAGTACCCAGTGCAGTACTACAACAGCATGAACACTGTGCTCAAACAGGTACCTTTAGCCCACATTTGCATTACGTTACATTGTTAGACTATTGTAAAGTTTGATTACCAATTAGAGAAGAGGTAATACTTGTGGGTAGTTGAATTACTACTCGGCTCGTTTCGTCATCACTGGGATATAAAAGCAAGCTGACGAAACGACGCCTCAGTCTCACTCCGACTTTGGTCCTATACACATGTCCTAGTATCACTCTAGGGTGGCTAATTATTGCTCGAGAGTGAGACTAACTTGATTAGATCGGCGTTAACAACGAAAATCTCGACTTAATTAAATAGTTTAGATAGTTGTTAAGCGAGTACACTTTATTATTTTCTGTGAATAGCGATATCAACCTGTGTTCGGTTATTAATTATGCTCACTTCCACGGCAGCAAGCAGGATAATGGGCCGTGCAAGTATATAAACACAACGGCTACGTACCACAAGAGACTTACAACGACCGCGAATTTTTGTGTTCCACCTGCTTGCGGACCTTAGAATCATAAACTCTAGTGGAACGCATTATGGGGCGTTGATGTCATAAACGACGAAATACAATCATTGGTTGATTTGAAAATCGTGCCTTTTTCAAAGTAAAATATAGATACTTTTTATTATTTTTTATCAATTGCATGAATTTCACGAAATCTACGAAATTGAAGGAATTTAAATTCATTACTGATTCAATTAAAAAAAAACATTTTAAATAATTAAACGTTGATTTATAAATTTAATTGAGAATTTGTATAAAATGGTGGCGCCAACTGTGTTTACAGACTGTGTTATGAGTAACGTTTTTGAAGTGATAACTTCTTACGGGAGGGTAAACCGCTTCGTTACGTAACGCGTTACGGCGCCAGTCTGTCTGGCTTCCTTTTCTCTTACGCACGTCACGTCTGTCGGGCGCCCCGAGACGCTCATTTTTTACTTGGCGATTATGTTGGTATCGTCCATGGGTAATACTCAGGAGCTGATCCGCTACAACCGGCTGCTGTCGGTGGTGCAGCGCACGTTGCACGGCGTGCACATGGCGGCCCAGGGGCTGGCCATCATGAGCGCAGAGCTGGAGAGCTGCAACAACGCGTTCGTGAAGGGCATCGTGCCCGAGGCCTGGATGTCCAAGTCGTACCCCTCGATGAAGCCCCTGGGCTCCTACGTCAGCGATCTACTGGCAAGGTGTAGTAGAGAATGCATCATCTTCTTTTTAATTTAAAGCTCTTTTATAACACTTCTGAAGTTGTGGTAATGGCTAGAGCACGCGTTCCAAACTCAAAGGGCGCGGGTTCGATCCTGGCCGGAACGTAGGCACCACTTAGGCAGTTTTTCTGACCTAATTAATGTCAATATTGTCACAATTACCACGTGCTAACAACGGTGAAGGAAAACATCGTGGTGCAACCTGCACATCGAGATAACCGATGTGTCAAACATGCCAAGTCGCTTTGGACAGGCCTGGCGGGTATGCTGAAAAATTGAAACGGAGAAAGAATACGATTTCCTGCGGCCGAGTGGTCTGTCATAAGAGGCGACAAAAGAACCCACAGTCAGGTAGGGTTTTTGCCCGACTGGATGGCTACCACCCTTGGTCTAGAGTATGCCGCCATGACAACCTTGAGTTGTTTTCCGGCATGAGTGGCCAGATTCCAGTCTCCCTCAAAAAAGCAGCAGCGCATTTGTATCATTTTTGGTGTTGCAAAAAATGATCATAGACGATGGTAACCGCTTTCCATCAAGTGGGCCGTCTGCCCTGCGGAAATCACGCAACAAAAAAAAGTTTACACGAAGTAGAAGTTAAACTTCAGAGAATATACTCACAGATATTTTTTTTTCTTAATTTTATTATTAGCAATTCTTTCAGCCTACGTCCGTCAACATATAATAATCCAAAAAAAACAAAACAATCTAAATAACACTAAGTCACGATTGTAAAGTTTAAAATTCAATGCACTACTACGCTCAGTTTCCTTTGATCTGCGTAAAGAAGAATATCTGCCTTAAGAATATATACAGATAGAGCTAAAATTAATTTGAAATCTTTTGAGTTTTATTTAAATTGCAATTTAATACTAACTGGGTAAAGATAAATGTTTTATTTCGAAATAAATAAGGTTGAATTTTATGTATTTATCTCTTTTTAGTGTCACTTTTTCGTTTCATCGATTTTCAAATCACAATGATTCGAAAGAAGTTACACTTCATAAATATTGTGGTATAATTCCATGTTCACACGAGCGTTGATATAGCTAGTGGTAGAGGCCTATATAAGAATGATGTAAAAAAATCAGTTTTAACCAAAAATCGCTTTATTATTCTATAACAATACACCCTACCTTTGTTACAGTGTAGAAAACTACAAAGATTTATAGGTATATTTAAGTTTGTACTCAGTCTAACGCACATGCAGTGCTGGTAAATGCTTTTCTAAGCGCTATTACATATGATACAAAAAGTAAGCTTTTAAATTTCATTCTTGCACACATTTGAATTATTTGGGCTGTTGTGTGTAAATTATTTTTGCCTATGTTTAGTTTTATTTTGTCCTAAATAACATTTCCAAAATAAGTGGAATTAAAACCATTTTATTGATAACATATTAAAGTCTTGTTTTTTTTTATGACAGCCATCAAATACTGTCAATCCGCCATTTTGTCAACATAGGCTACGTTCCATTAGAGACTTAAAACGATCACGTTCACGTTCGTGATTTTTCCCGTTACACTTGCTTGCCAGCGTTACTATCGTAACCCCAAGTGGAACTGTAATTAGATCCACCACTTGACATCGGTCGTTGTGAGCGTCGTGTGATCAAAAATGATGACATCATTACTGACGTTTTCGCCACGACCACAACGGCCGCGGTCGAATGGTGAAACGGCTAAAGGAGCATTTTTGGCGTTCAGCTACTAATGGAACGCACTGATAGTTTTTAGATATAATATTTTTATTATTTATAATTTAGAGACAATTGTCAAATAATATCTTATTAAAATGGATATTTGGACACTTTCAATACTAATCTGACTGTCAAATATCAAATTCTAAGATTGCCACCTTACATAAAACTTCAATATGGGCGTTCATTTCTTTTATTCTAAAGCTATATTTCATCACAAAGGAAGATTCAAATAACTTCTTTAAATAATTTCCATTCAAAAACAGATAACACTTCGATCTACAAAGTTATATTATAGCACACGCGAATACTGACAGTTGGTATTTTTGACACGGGACATTCACAATGCCATAACAACAAATATATCAAAAATATTTCAATCAACACATGCAGCTAAATCACAGATCCTAACGACTAATATGTTTTTTTTATCTTGTAGTAGCGGGAAAAAGTACATAGAATTAATACACAAAAAAACCCGGGCAGCTGCTAGGAAAGTGAAGCATTTTTAAGTAGGGCCTAAAAGTCTCAGTTCCCGTCATACAGGTCGCAAGACAAAGTTTGTGTGACAAGCTCCAATAGTTCCAGTTACTTACTTTTCAGAAAGACTCGCAACATTATTTGTATCAGAGGTTGAAAATGTTATCAATTACGTTTATAAATACAGCGTAAACTCTATATGACGACACTGAAGGGACTGTGCATTTTGCGTCGTTATAGAGAGCTGTCGTTAAATGGAGACACGTTTGTTTTTGTGTGACGTCTTGTATTTGCCGCACCAGTAAATTTATTGTATTTTTTTTACTTCTTTTATTCATATCTTGCGATATTGAGGCGTCTTGGTGATAAATGAAGTACTTAGAAGTCTCGGTGTTCGGAATTTTTTAGATATTTCGGTATGCATGATGCTGACAGTCGAGTTTATTACGGGCTAGGATAATAAAGCGATAAAAGTAAAAAAAACTTACACAAATGGGCAGTTTTTACTCATTTTGGCAACTTAAAAGGTACTTTTTATGACTTAATTGTTGTCGTTATTGAGAGTGAGTATAATGCTATATACAGTATATCATTGTAAGGAAGACAAGCTAAACCAACCAAAGCCAAACCAAAGATTTCGACGCTTAAGAGAGTTTGACGTTAAATCCAGTGACGTTACATGGAGTTTACACTGTATAGGTAATTACCGGTATTTAAAAAAAAGTACTGCCATACCGGTATTTTTTTTTACCGTTATTTGGTAACTTTTACGATTTTAACGTTACAAATCGTGTGTATAATGTTACTAACGTATCAGCATTTTTTACGTTATTTCAAGCGACATTGACTTTTTTAAGAACAATCGACAAACACAACTCTGAATATTACGCGAGGTCTGAGCACACTGCTCCATGACAATCTTTGCGAGTGTAAAAGAGCGACGATGGTAACAAAACATAGTTATAACGGTAAAATTGAAGACATGAGTGGATGAAGGTGATATGTCGCATATTCGGTTTTTTGCTTTTTTTTGCGTAGATGAATGTTATAAGTCGATACCAAATGACTACAGACCTTAGACTATAGATATAAGGCATATTTAAACAATAAAAAGTTGTTAAAGGTGTTAAGTTCAGTTCAGTTTCAAATAAAAGTAAAACTTTTATCTCGATTTACTCAGAATTGGAATTATGCGACTTATCACCTTCATCCACTCATGTCTTCAATTATCGATAAAAATTATAAAAACGTTATGTTCTTCTAGTCTTGAGAACTCTAGTTTTAAAAGATATCTCAAAATGTTTAAAACCTGAGACTATATCCTGTTGATGCAGTGTATCATAATGCCTACCTGTGCATAACTAAACTAACCTACGCCTAAAGTCGTCAAAAACGCGTTATTTGTCTCTGTATCTAATAAACTGCCAAAAATTAAAACTACTGAAGAACACTTACTTTCTGAATGTTACTAACATTTAATGAAATGTCACAACTCTTAGCAGCTCTATTAATCAGGCTGCACATTCCGAACTACAGCCGTGTCCATCTGTGATTTAGCCGCACCAAGAACTCTCAACCCTCATGCTTTGCCAAATCCAACAACTTATTCATCAACTCCCCACCGAAGGATTCCCTGTATTTCTGACTAATATTATTCAACAATGCGTACGGAGTTTCGTAGTTCACACCGTTCTTGGTGGACATTGCTGTGTCGTCGTATTTTTTGCCAACAACCTTGAAGCCCGAGCCGGACATTTCTACGCAATAATCCTTGTTCTCCAACGTCGTTAGGTTGATAAACACGCGCTGATTATTGTTCTGCAATTGTGACGATATGTTGGCGCATTTCACGTGTTTGCGGATATCGTTGATTGCACCTTCAGCTTCTTGGGGCCACGTCTCTTCGTCTAGAACTTGCTCGGTCATTTTGACCTGGAAATGGGAAAAGATGTTTGATTTGAAAAAAAATGGTCTCAATAAACACCTACTACTACTATAATAAACCTAGCTTTATGCTGGTGAACTTTTTAATAAGATTTCAGTTTTCAGATTTTTTCAAAGAAGATAAACTGTATTTATCTTGTTTTGTCAAGTGTTACTTGTCTTTTATTACCTAATAAGGCCAATAATAATCTCAAATATTAGTTCAATAAAAAGTTGTTTACTTTTCTAAAGAAGAAAGAAGTATGAAATGAAAGAAACTATGTCACGCTTATTACTTATGAGATTTTAAGTTGTGAAATTGACAGAGTAGTTAACATTTTCGATATTTAAAATGTACATGAATTATTCAAAACCAAACAGAAGTTATTGTTTACACAGATTAAGATGAAACAAAAAACGATAATACCGTGAAATGTAACAAATGACGTCACTCGTAAATATTTTAAGTTAATGCACCATTATAAAACTACGTTTTAACGGTTTTAAGCGCGGTAATTACCGCCGTAAACCGTTAAAACGTAGTTTTATTATGTGTACAAGTCGCGAAAACTTAAGAAAATATTAATGCACCATTATTTGATTTAGAGTGCGAAAAGCTAATGCCCTGTGCCAACAATCCGAACTTACATTGTTATATCTAGGTTAAAGTTCCTCCAAGACTGGATAGACGAGGGTCCACCAATCGTCTTTTGGATCAGCGGTTTCTACTTCACGCAGTCCTTTTTGACCGGCGTGCTGCAGAATTACTCTCGACACAACAAAATACCTATTGACCAGGTCCACTTTGAGTTCAGCATCACGAGCATGGAGGCCGAATGCCAAGAGGAACCTACCTTCGGGGTGTATTGCAAGGTATTCTTATTTATTAATTTCTTTTTATATTTAAGGGGTCAAATCATAAAATTGTTTAGCTTATTCGATGACGATTTTCTTAAAAAAAATAATTGCGTGTTACGGAGATGAATATGCTGCGATGGATGTGTGGAGTGACGCGGAAAGACCGTGTCAGGAAATCCCGCATCCCTGGCAGTCTTCATGTCCGTGACATAAAATGTCACTTTCCCTGGTAGGGCTACGGTTTACGGACACCGGCTAATAACGTGGCGAACAAATGCCTAGCCATGCCGCCTCCGCCAGGTCCCGGTCGAAGGGTAAGGCCTAAGAAATGCGGGCATGACGTCGTGAAGGAAGACATGCGTACCATTGGTCTCCAAAAGGGGGATGCTGAAGACCCCGCGAAGTGGAGTAGAAAAAGTAGGAAAGCGGGCCCTGGGCGTCGGGGTGAACGCTCCGAACGCAACTGGGATTTTACGCTCTTTTTTATATTAAATAGGTTTCGTTTGACCACGATCACATCCAATGTCGAACGATGATGCGGTCAAACATGGAGCACGCTTACCTAGATAGTACCTATTCACACGAGAAGTGAAGATACCCGGATTGTACGTTTCGGGAAACACGGACTCTGGTAGTGCATTCCACAATTCTGCCGTACGTAGAAGGAACGTGGAGGCGAAACGTTTAATACGCACTGGCAGGTTTCCACCGTAAAACGATGGCGTAGACCAGAGAGAGCGCCTTGTGGTCCGAAGATGAAATGGAGTGGGGGGAATCAGGCCGAACAGTTCAACCGCACCGCTCGAATGATGATGATGAATCATCAATTTGTCCGGTAATGCCATGCGCTTTCATCAGCGTGCAATACAACTCGGATCTTAAGCGTCGTAACGTGATTTTCTAGAGTCCACAGAATACTTAATCAAAAAAAAAGGAAGGAGGAGAGGAGATATAAAAACTTTCAAAGAGCTCTTTAATTTCATAATCAATTCGATTATATTGTTTATCTTTTCAAATTTCTTAATTCCGTGAGAATGACATATCAACTTGCCAGCTTATCTAATATATAAAATTCTCGTGTCACAGTTTTCGTTGCCATACTCCTCCGAAACGGCTTGACCGATTTTGATGAAATTTTTTGTGCTTATCCGGTATCTATGAGAATCGGCCAACATCTATTTTTCATCCCCCTAAATGTTAGGGGTAGTCCACCCCTAAATTTTTTTATTTATTTTTTAGACAAAATGTTTAATTTCTATTTTTTTATGATACAGCATTAAAAGATACATACAACCCTAAATTTTCAACCCTGTACGATCAACCCCTATTTTTTACCGGGCAGGACGACGTCTGCCGGGACAGCTAGTATTATATAGATATAAATGTTTTTAAATTACGCATAAAAATATTGATTTCTCTTTATACTACATTGATGTTTATGGATATGAAAGTAATGGATATAGAGTACGAACCAAAAAAATTTAAAACTACCAAATTAATTGCAAGCAGCAAACACAGCCAATGGACAAGCAGGGCCAGGAACACAGCGTGTTTGTATGGGTGAGTTCAGGAGTGTCCGAATAAATCACAGCATGTCAACAGCTGTGCATGGCCTTCTTGTTTATTAACAGCACAAATTATGATAATGTTTTTTACACGTTAAAATGACTATTCAGTAGCTCAGTTGCTTTGAATTTTATTAAAACAAATTGAGAGTTGACGTGTGGCTTATACAGTTATCAGTGCTATTACTGAGTTATGTGTCTTGCTTATATATTGTATATTGCACTATAGTTAAACTAAACTTGCTATGGCGACAAATCAGTAAAATATTAGCTTTTAGAGAATCTTCTTAATAGAATTACTCTTAATGTATATATAATTTTCGATGTTAAAATCGAAAATCTACAAATGGGTAGAGTATTACAATAATTATATTTAAGAGACTTATATAAGTTCTATCAATTAACATGTTTCTATATTTTTATGTAAAAAGCTAGAAGAACTTCATTTCAAAGATTATATTAAAAACTAGAATATGCCCGCGATTTCGTCCACGCTTGACTTAAAATTCCTGCTGGATTCCTGGGACACAAAGAACCGCAGCATTTAAACAAGAATGTTAACTATCGTTGTGGTGGTTAAACTACTAACTGTGCTGGAATAAGCTAATTTTTATGCACCCAAATAACAACAAACCGCTTCTGGGAAAATTCCCGCGGGATTCCTGGGATAAAAATATCACACATTTTATAATAAATATAATAAATTACATAACATTTGCTATCGATCAGAAAAAGTCACATTGGAATTCGATTCAATCTGGGCATTTTAAATAATTCCCAGCATAAAAAGTAGCACAGATTTTAAGTTAAGAATTTGCTATTGATCAGCTGGATCTGCATCAAAATCGGCCCATTAGTTTTTACATGAATCCCGAACAAACAGACGAGAAATCTAAAAAATGCATTGTGTTCTCCATCAATTTATACAGTGTATTCCAGTGGTATTTTTTAAATAGCTTTAATGTACAGACTCAGCATTTTTTTAAATTTTAATATAATGTTATAGATAGTAAAACTATTTACAACAAAACAAAATGAAAGAAACAAAACAATAAACAGCTAATTATTATACAAAAAAATATAGCAACTGATTTCGAAATTTTAACTTGTATTTCAGTTAATTAATAATACATGTATACTCTTGTTACATGCATTTCACAGTCTACAAAGGATACTACTTGTCTGCTCCTTCGTTTTTACAAAAGTTAATTACAATCAATCAAAAGAAACCTAGTGAAAGTAAAACATATTGAACAAACTTCTTTGTTACCAACAGGGCATCTTCTTGGAAGGCGCAAGATGGAACAGGCAAACAATGCAGCTAGATGAATCATATCCAAAAATCCTCTTTGATACAATACCAATAATTTGGTTCAAACCTGCTCTAATAGCTGAGTTTAGGCCTCCGCCATGTTATTTCTGTCCAATTTACAAGACTAGTGAAAGGAAAGGAGTGCTAGCGACTACTGGTCATTCAAGCAACTTCGTAATGTATATTACACTTCCCAGTGATATACCGCAGAAGCATTGGATCAATAGAGGTGTAGCAAGTCTGACACAACTTGACGACTAAGAAATCATTGATCACTGATGAATGTCTAAGGCTACAGAAAATTTTGGTTTCATAATATATATTCATAATTTATAGACTTATTCATCACTATGCACTGCAATGGGGATTGTTCACAAAAAAATACCCTCTAATTTTATATTTTTATTACGTAAAATAATATTTTTGTATTTTAAACGTTAGTTATTATATAATTCGAGTTTAAAATTATTTCTCCGATGACGTCATAAGGTACAGGTTTACATTGGTTTCTTTGCCTAGAAAACAAAAATAATAAAAGTAAGTTTTATCTTATCATAGTAATCTGTGCTACTATTTAAATGTCACTGTCTCAAACTCTCATTACGTATTGTGATCATTTTAGTGTTTTTTGTCGCTAGGCTTATAATTTTTCGTGTTCAACCATTATTATTTTCTATAGTTACCGTTAAATTTTTTAAAGTGGTCTTTAGGGAAAATCCATGTTACAGATCTTAAACCAAATAATGTACAGCTAGACTATTTTTTACACTTGAAGCAGACAAACAAGCAGACGGCCCACCTGATTGGATTTAGTAAGGTCAAATAAAGGTCAAACGCATTTCTTACAAAATACGAGAAGATCGTACGTTTTTTGGAATTTTAACTAGACAGAAATTATTAGGGACACTATTCCTCGAAATGGTTTTTCAAATAACTAAATTGAAAAAAAGTGAACAATCCCAATTGCACTAACAGATTTTACTAGACTGGATGTGTGGATCTTTCGATACACCTGTTCCAATACACCTGTTCTGAAAGTAGTGGTGCATAAACTCATCTTGTACAAAAATGCTAATAATAGCCAGTGAACATAGAGCCTGAGTAGCAGGCACTTTATAATTCACAGCATTTTACTGGAACATAGTGCAATTTTCAGTCGTTAAAAGCACTTAATTGACAGGATGGTCACTTAGTTGACTGTTAGGATAGGGGTCAGATCACCTCAAGTGGACACCCCCCTTTTACCACGTGATGATAGAAAACTTATTAAAATATTAGTTGTCAAAAGTAGTCATACCTAAAAAAAATCATCCCACAAAACAGTTTCTGAAAATTTTGAATTTAACAACAATATTTTTTACAATATCATTTTTTTATACTTTAAATTAAAAAAACAATTTTAAAAAGCTATTGAAGATAACTGAACGAAATTTTCAGTGATTATAATATAAAATATCTATAATTTCACATATTACTTGTTTACTTTTGTAAATATCATTTGTTTACATCTTTTAAATAAACAAATTGAAATTTTAATGACTTCTCAGTACAATAATCAATATTTTTTTAGTAATACCCTTATACATTTGTCTTCTTTGTTTCAAAAGAAAATTTTACTGTCAGGAATTAGTTTAAATAATATGAATTTTTATATTATGCAGTGGAGAGTGGTACAAGTGCTGTGTGCTACTGATCTTAGCTATTAAGACTATAAATTGCTACAAATTACACAATTATTTAAAATATAAAACCTAAAAATCTTAGGTATGTCTACTTTCGATAATTATATTTTAATATGTTTTCTATCATCAAATGGTAAAGGGGGGGTCCACTTGAGGTGATCTGACCCATATAAAAAAAATTATACGGCTTTTTCACTAAATTTAATTATTTTTAATTAACATTAGTTCAAATGACCAATTTTTGACATCAATATCAGAAGTTTTCTGAAAGCATAGGCATGTTTTACTTTGGATCCGTTGACTAATATCATAACCTTGAGCAACTGTTTAAACATGAAATTTAAATAAGTGCTTAAGATTTTTTGTAAATTAACTGCAATAACAAGTTTGGCAGGTTAGTATAAATAAGCATTATTGAAAATAAACTTGTGTGAACTGCTAATCTTCTTTAAAATGTTTTTTATGTTTAAACATAATTATATTTTTATTAATAAAGTTAGTTTAACTAAGTTATTTGTTTTATTAACTTCACTTGTATTAAAATACATTTGGGATGAGGTTTTTGTATGTATGACAAGTGACATGGGTGCAAGTATCATTTGAAAGGACTTATAAATGATAATATGCTTTTACATGAGAGGATGAGATATTATACTTTTCCCCTATAACTTTGTAATATAGGGTATATAAATTTGGTTTAAAAACACAATGAAATATTATGGAGTATTTCACTATGAATTTATTGAATGATGTATTGTTTCTGGAATTAAAATTATACACAATTTATTTAATTTTAAATCAAATTTAGTAAGAATATACATAAAAACAGGTTGCCATTATGTTTGTTAAGGGCTTCACTGCAGTTACTTCAGCCTTTGGTAGCTAGTTGCCCAGGACAAGGCCCCATCTCGGTCTGGATCTGATATTTATGATGGTTTATCCAATAGAAACTTGGAGATTTTGTCTCTTCATTATGTCTCTATTACCTAAGAGCTAGATTTGAGGAGGTATTTATATAACAAACGGCCTTAATTCACCCGAAATTAAAAGAACGGCAACTTGGATAAGTAATTAAGCTAAGTATGTATATAAAAATACTACTACCCTAAAGACGATATGTTCATATCCCCGACTGAATAATGATAGAATGGCAAACTTTAAATTTGCCGCCGCGAGTGTATAACCACTTCTTACCTTTATTTTCACAATTGATAATCAATTTAGACGTAAATATGAGTCACTGTTACACTAAATATATACTGATCGTAATGATATCATCGTTTTAACATGTATAATTTACAAGTACTTCGACGAATCGGTAGCCGACAGTCATAATTTTACAATCAAAAACAAAATCAAACGTCATTATGTCAACATAAACCATAGACTAGAAATGATTCATGACATGCATTTCGTTTCATTCAATATATAAATTTATTACAAGCTTATTCGAGTTATGCAAGTCCAATAAAATTCACTGCTACTTTCATGAAATCGTATATAAATAAGTAAAAGTAAATTTTGTTTGAATTGTAAGTGACGTGTGACACTATACTTTAGTAGTCACAAAAATTTGAATTGAACCAAGACCTGGCTTGAATGATCATCTTAACGTTCAACTAAAACTGTGTCAGTCGTCTGGCACAGTTTTAGTTTAACTTTGCAAGTAAGCTATCCAACGGTCTTATTCATACTAAGCTATATACAATAAGTTTGAAGTAATCTATAAGAAGCCTTCAAACTCACTCTAATTCTTTATGAATAAAAGGTTGTTGTATGTGCTTGCCTGTTGGTTGTAACATGTATGCGCGTAGGTAAGACGGGGCCTTAATTATATTCTGTGCATAGTCATACAACAACAGCACCATATTTTGTTTCTCCAGATGGAAATATTTTTTAAACCGAAAACAAATCATCAGACGCCTTCGTAAGCCGCATTCGACAGCCGTGATTGATAAGTGTACATAGTTCTTTAGAACGCGGCTTTTGAACATGCCTATTCCTCAAAAACTGTTGAAGAAAAAAACATGTCGAATAGTGCAAGTGAGAAACATTTTCTAGAGTTAGCGGCGGCTGCTGAATTGGATAATATTCAATTCAAACGATTAATAAAAATAGTATAAAAATAAGATTTTCAAAAAAAAGATTTTAGAAGGCTGACTCATATTTTTCTCAACAAATAAGAATTAGATACATCGTGGCAATGCTGCCAACCTACTGAGGGCGCTCCTCGCTGGCACTAATTTGCTAAGTAATCTATCTTTAGATTTGATTATTTAGTTAATGTTTATAGTTGAATAATAAAAAAAGGAAATTTCCATACATTATTTCCGCAATTATTTTAATGGTAATAATAAACAATCATTTAGCTTTGAAATGGAACAAATAAATAAAGTTTGAATTACATAAAACAGGTCACATGTCTCACAAAAACACACAGCCACTACTTAAAAACTATGAATATCCTACAACTATTATTCATTTTACACTGATTTTATAAATTTTTATAAAATAAATGTACACAGCGCAACGTCCCCTTTCAGTTCCTGCCAAAACCTCTCCGCGTCCTATAATATGTTTGAGGCGTTACAATCTACTTAGGATGCCAAAACAAATAATGTAGTAACTTAATCAATTTAATCACTATTGCCTGGTGTAATAGTTAATCATTATTTTTGGAATAGCCCTATTTTTGCAAATACCCTAAATAAAGCACACTCATAGATTTCAATTAATATACATTTTTGTATTAAAATAATAAATTCATTAAATACTGAGTAGAACGGAATGTAATACATATTATTTTATTTCTATGTTGTGTAGATGGCGCAACGAACTTGTAAACTGCGTATGCCGAACTGACGTTTTTGGTTATTTTTGTTCTCGCCTCGTGTTTACTTTAGTGTCTAATTTCGGTCCAATTGCGAAAATTCAGTTGTGCAACAACTAAAACGTTAATATTTTACATGTATACAACATCACCGTACGTTAAAGTATCGATCCGCGTTACGGAACTAGTTATATGTATACAGTTTTATCACGTGGTGGTGTGGTGGTTTATATAATTCTTGTTTACCGCACATGTAGAAACTTTGCGCATGTGCGTCCCGTCAGTAACCTCAAAGTGTGAAGGCACGGGTTCGGCAGGTTCCGGAAATCCGGGTCGCGACGCGACGGCGACGGTGCTCGCGGCGGGTTTGTGATGTGCCCTCGTGCAAACGGCTCTCGGCCCCGGTGCGGAGACTGCGGACGCGGACGCGGCTGGTGATAGCGAGGAGGCACGCGCCATGGCTCAGGCCCAGGCTCAGTTCACGCGGAGCTCCGAGAGCGACGCATGGGCGCTGCTCGCGCTCAAGTCGGCGCCGTCGTCGCCCTCCAAGGTGCAGTGGGCGCAGGAGCCGGCACCCACCGCCATCGCCCGGCTCGATGGCCGCGACTTCGAGTACCTCATCCGGCAAAAGCGGATTGTTATCGGTCGGAACTCGAGTAGGGGTCAGGTGGACGTTAATATGGGACATTCTAGTTTTATATCTCGCCGACACTTGGAGTTGTTCTACGAACACCCGGAGTTCTATTTGACTTGCAACAGCAAAAATGGAGTACTGGTGGATGGCGTGTTCCAGCGGAAGGGTGCGCCGCCAATGTTGCTGCCTAAAAGGTGAGTCCTACTTTATAATGCCGATAATAATGGCGACACTATTTACATCCAATAGCTTTTGTTTGTAAACAAAAACTATTTGTTTATGTTCTAAAAACAACAGGTGTTTTTCTGTTGAAAAAATTATTATTGTTTTTAACCTATATTCACACATGTCGTGTAATAAATAAATAAAACACATTTTTACCAGTATTACATTTATAGGTATCAATTTTTATTGTTTTGTTTAGGTTTGAAATTAGTAAATTTTAGTATTTTCAGGTGACCTAAATGCATCATCCATTGTTATCTGCAATTCACAATTACCTGTTTACACTTTTAGTTCTAATCTAAATATGCGTAACCTCATGCTCTGGTTTTACCCATTTCTATTTCCTTAAGACTGGCAGGCTTAAATGTTATTTAGAATTATGTTTATTATCTTTTATGTTGTTTTAGTATGCTAAAAGAGGGCTTGGTTCAACTTTACAATAATGGACACTGAATTTTAAGTAGTGGAGGGGGGGGGGGAAGGGGGGAAGAGTACTTCTCCCTCCTGCAACCCCCATGTCTATGAGACATGTAGTTTTTGAGATATGATTTTTTTTGTAAACATATCTTTACAATTTTTTTTCAAAATGGTGTACTTATTTCTTATGTCTAAAGATGAGAAATGCAGAAGAAAGGTGGTGGTCAATGTAAAAAACATTTAATACAGTCTAAAAAGGCGGACTAAAGCCCACAAGCCTAGCGAGCAAAGCAAGTGTGCCATGACAGCGGTCAACAATTGTCACAACCGATTTGTAACCACCATTTAAATAATTATCAATAAATAAATGGTGACCAGTCGGTTCTGGCGCTTTGGTCTAAACACTAACCCAACCCAACCAACTCACCGTTTAAGTCACTGGTCGCAAAAAACACTGTCCTTGCACCAGTTCGTAGTCGATCATTATTAAAAAATAAAAAGGCGGCAAAATATTCATAGTGCCGCCTAATGCATGATGTTTGTAATAAAAATAAATCGATTACAAATACTACTCATTCAAACTCGTAATTATAAGCAATAACAATAATTTTCGTATTTCAAAGTGGATATTATTGGAATATCCAATGATATTCGAAAATAAAAAATCAATATTATTGACATACTGATTTGATAACATTTATTTATCGTCCTAAAGTGAAAAAAAGTGACAGTACTGTGATTTATTATTATGTACTTTAAAATTATAATAACTAATTCAAAACTTGTTCACTAAACTAAAAAACGGTTTTAGTGTTTATATAGCATGTGTAAGTGTATTCCTGAAGACAAATCAAAGTTTTTTCCACAAAAGTGACATAACCTTCTTTACCAAACGTATTTTTGTTTTTCCCATTTATTCAAAACTTGTTGGTGGACCCTAAAAACTTGTTTCCTAGCCCAAATAAGAGGTCTAGTGTCTATATATAAGGCGTATGTATACCCCTAAACTTGATTTTCGTAAAATTCAGTGTCCATTATTGTAAAGTTGAGCCGAGGGCTTTATTATTTAAAAAATATTTTGTTCGCGTATATTAAATCATCTACAACCAATGGAAACCTTTTAGGCAAAACATTTTGTTTTATGCACTTGACAAGTGAATTAAGCAACTGTCTAACTTCATGGAATGTGACTCATCACATGTTAGTAATTTCAAATCCTATTACAAAGTAAGTAAGCAAGTAGTTCTCAAGTCAATGCACTGTGGTAGACTAAAAAAATGTATTCAAATAATTTTCTATTTAAGTTTGTAGAAAGCAGCTCAAAAAAATCATCCTTAGAAACTTACTTCATATTCACAAGTTAATATGGGAGTATCGGTGAAGCATGTAAAAAAGATGTATGGATTGTGTGAAGGATGATATGTTGATTTGTCGTGTGACAGAAGATACAATACATACACAACTTCACGCCAGGTCCCTTGCGGAGTAGACAGAAGACAGACACTCCTCTATTCTGATATAAATCTTTGTGACAGAAGATTTATGTCAGAATAGAGGAGTGTGGAAGAAAACAACATATTGTGCCGACCCCAATTAATTGGGATATGATGAAAGAAAAGAGAGAGAGGTGAAGCATATAAACTCATGTATATATTGTCATTGTCAATTGATTGTAATCCACTGGATTTAGGCATCCCTATATAATAATAACAACTGTGTATGTCCGTCCCAATGCTGGGTTCAGACCTCCCACTATAGGGGAATGGACAGTATACCTGTCATACTTGTCCAAGGAGGACTGGCAGGTGTGAAACATCACTCTTGCTGTGCAAGTTTCATCATAATGTCTGCCTTTATGGTTCACATGTGGTAATTGTAACAATATGCAAATTAGGTCTGAAAACTGACTATGTGGGGCATGCTTTCCAGCCAGGATTTGAATTTGCATCCTTTAACTTATGGATGCAAGTGTGCTAACCACTAAGCTAGTATGACCTGTTATATATCAGAATATTTGTATGCCTCATCCAGCCCCTACCGGCAACCTTGAACAAGTCACTAATTCACCTTACTGGACCACTATGTTTACAGCATGAGATCAATTGTATCAATGAGCTGTTATCATGGAAAATAAATCTAGTAAATAAACAAAAATCATCCAATTTGTACCTTTGCACTGATAAGTTATCTATAATTATAACTTTGTTAGTAAAGAGCAATAGTCTTGAATTGATAACAGTTTACAAACATTGCCCTGTGTTGGATGATGCAACACATTACTAGTGGGTTGATAGTACTGACAGGTTATTTTTGTCACTCTTTTTTGGCATGCATGTGATTTGTTTCATTGTATCTTTGCTAGTTTAGGAGGAAAGTAGAACATACAATGACACTGATATATTGTTGGAAACTGTCAGTTGTATTACAAACTTATTCTTAGGCACTTTAGTACCTATTGACAGGAATTGATAATTATACTTCTGTTATATTTAGTAATCTACACATAATTAATTCAAGTGATTAGCATATTCATAAGAGATGCCATTGCAAATTCACTGCAAGAAAATTTGAAGAAAGCAAATGAATGAATTATTAAAAATATAAAATGACAAGTGTGTTGTTGAATTTATTTTGTTCTTGTAGCTCCCAACTTTAAATAGAAAAAACACAGTTTTCATTACAGATTACAAGGTAATTTTGCTTTAAAACATAAGTTGTATCTGTGCACCAACTCACGATAGCAGAGCATTTGCCCGACTGGATGGCTACCACCCCTGGTCTACAGTATACTGCTTTAACGACTTGAGTCATGTTCCCGGCATTAGTGGCCAAGTTCCAGTCCTCCTTTGGAGAGTGGCAGCACATTGGTAGCACCTTAAGTGTTACAAATGTCAGTAGGCACAGTTAAGCACTTTTCATCAGGTAGGCCGTCTGCCGGTCTGCTAAACTCAACCAAAAGAAACTACCATTTTTAATGTCATTGTCTATTTCCTAAATGTCTAACTCTTCTATTCAAATGGATTCATTCTGCCACAACCTGTATTTTTAATCAAACGTCCCACCAATTTTTATTTATTTATTTGTCTGTTATGTTGATACAGAATTATTTTAAATACATATCTGCTTATCTCTCCTCATATTAGGTAGTTGCTACTTTGCGAATATGTAAATAAGATTGTTATGATATACACTCTCTAAAGTTATTAAATTATTTACTTAGAATGGCTATGTAATTATTGCATTATGATCCATTTTATTAGTATTATTTGACCTCAAAAAATTATTTTAGTTCAAATGATAAGAACTAAAATATGGAATATGTACCTAAAACTAAGCAAAAAAACCATGCATTTCTGATAAGGTTTTCTTCCACTTGAAAATTTGCTTTTTGTTTTTATTGCGAAACCTGCAAACAGACAGATACCAATTGCAAATTGGCTTTGATCTCCTATAAAGATTTACAACACTAGAGGGAATTCATGGATGGCATAGGAGGGTTGAAAGGGAATCTCCTCCCGTAATTCCATCACAGGGATCCAATTGCATCTGGGGATGCGGTGGAACCAAACCTCTGTTGATGAAAGGCTGTACCTTGGCGGATGGACATGGGTGTAACTTAATTCTAAGTCTCATGTTCTTCCAATCACATGTGCAGGCATTTGAGAGGCAGGTTCAGGTTTAGTGGTGTATTTGGAAATGACTGTATGAGAGTCCCACACAAACCTTGCGGTGCTTAATCTCACCACCTAAGGTCTAACCCCCACAAAGGGCTGGGTATTGTATGAAACATATTCCCCTTCAACAAAAAAAAAGAGATAAGACAGCAGAGGTGGGATAAAGGATAAAAGGATCAGACAGGTTGAAGGGGATAGTACTGAGATATGACCCTTATACCATACCCCTAAATAGAATAAGGGGATTGTACAAGAAAAATGGGGTAGGGGGATGTAGGAAGTTAATGGTTCCAAAATGGCTCTATCACATTAAATTATATCTTAAGGATTTTAATAGGAGCCATCTATCTATAACAAGGTTTCAGTCATCAGAAGACCTTATTTATTAGCCTACATCACAAAATGTTGAAAAGCAAAGAGTTTTTAGTCCTCTCACTTATTTTTTTTAATAAAATTAAATATATATAATATATTGCACATAAATTACATTGTTATACGTAATTAACACTATTTTGGACATGATGACTAACATCTGACTAGTTTCCTTAATTAAGTTATTTATTGTATTTCTGTCACTTGTTTACCTTGGAGGTCTTGCATGTTTGTTGTTATCTAAAACAGGCAAACAGCCTGATGGGTGACCTCATGGAAAGTTGTTACTGTTGCCTAAAAATACACTTGCAATACTTAGCTGGTTGCTAGTGCTAAGTTCAGCTTTAACAATTACTTACTACTAGTAACAGAAAATAAAAATAATTTATGTATTGGTTTCCTTGTAAGGAGTAAAACTTTAAGAAGATAAATACTTGCACCTTTTGCTTCTCAAAACAAAGGTTAGGTCAGTATTTAAAAGCAAAAATTGTATACCCATTATATACTTTAATATCTTATTCTGTTAAATGTGTGATATTTACCTGTAACTGTTAGGGAAAAATTGTATTAATAACAATGCATTGGTAGATATTCTTATCAAAATTAATCGCAAATTGCTTATTGTTGTTTCAGTAATGTAATAATGTATTGCAAATACTCAGTTCAATGCATTCTTATAAATTACATTACAAACTCATTAAGGATTTTCATCATCTTTTATCACAAAGATGTTTGGCATAAGCTTGATTAGAATAACCTATGTATTGTACATTAAAAAAAACTGGACTTTTAGCTAATCTTAAGTAGATAGTACTGTCCATAAACACTTACGAAAAATGGGAATCAGGTATGTTCAGTGCTAGAATAAAGCAGACAGGCTGCCCAACTGTGATGGTGTTACCAAAACTCGAAAGGTGTTACCAAAGTGCTGATGACTGGAACCTGGTCGCTGATGCCGGAAACAACTCGAAGTTGTTATGTCAGCATATTCTAGACAGGGGTGGTAGCCATCCAGACGGGCAAATACCCTACAACCTGGCTGTGGGTTCTTGCCTCTTACGACAGGCTGCAGGAAATTGTATTCTTTCTCTTATCCTGCACGGATTTTTCTCCTTAGCAATAAAACTAAACATTGAAGAGGTAGTAGACTTAATTTTTAAAGTGTATATTTGACCTTCAAAGAGATCTTCTCCAGTGGAACTTAGTTTCAATTAGTTTCGTTTTTAAGGTAATTTACTTTATTTTTTTTTGTTGATGTCAAAAACATGTCGATGTCTAAATAATCAATTATATTTGAAATTACACATTATTAAACTGAAATATTTCACTTGCTATGATCTTAGATAATAGTAATAATCGGCAGACCAACATACATATTGTATATCCCCAAATTAAGCAAGTTACGCTTGTGTTATATACAACGGATTAATCTAGAACCGATCCCAAACACCCAGACCATAGTAAATGCGTTTCCAAAATTTACCATACCAGAACTCGAACCCGGAGCCTCTACGTTGCAGTGAGATAGGCCGGCAAAGGCTTAGCGCGCTCAACCGCAGAGCCAGTCAAGCTCAAAGAAAAAGAGGCTTCAATTAAATGCATTATTTTAATAAAACTTGAATTTGAATTGCGGTTTTGTCCTATTGCGAATCGATATTGTAATAATACGGTGTGATATTAGTGTTTTACCTGTTTGCGCACTGTTTTCCCATAGGTCGCATGGTTACATTGTCGTATGTGGGCATACGCTTTTAGCCATGTATAGTCACTTGTCTGGGTATTTGTGTCACATGTGGCCGAGTCGTGCTAGCACCGGCCTTGCAGCGTACTTGCCCACATCACTCCGCGCCCGGTTTCAACGTGGAAATTTACCTTTGCTCTCGTTATTAGCGGTTACAAAGTCTATATTCGGCATTAAATCTATGATATTATAAAATTCTAAACATGCCGTGTCTGTACATTGAAGGCTATTTTTAAAAAATCAACTGGAATAGACTATATGCTTTTTTAGGTTTCGCGTCTGTCTGTTTGCTCGGGATTGACGTAAAAACTATTGCGCCGATTTCGATGCGGTTTTTGCTGATCGACAGCATTTCTTAGACTTAAACTCTTTGCCACTTTTTATTTTAGGAATCTCGCTGGATTTTTTCTGGGAATTACTTAAAATTACCAGATTAAAAAAACAAACAGTCCTTAAGGTATCATAAGGTCTACCATAGCATAAAAACTAGTATTTTAAAGGTTACAGTGTGACAAAGATGTATGCCAGAATAGAAAAGTGTAGTGTGGAAGATGCAAACGTATTGCAATGATCCTATATAATGGGAAAAATGTGAAAGGAAGGAATAAATTTGGCAAAAGTACGCTAAATTAGTAAGTGCCCCTCTCCCATCCAGGCACTTCACACATCAGCTCGACCTTAGCATCACAACAAAATATTTAGTAGTAACATATGAATGATACATTCTTGATACTTTTTTAAGTCGTCGCTGTACTGTTCTCAATCTACTGCAAAATTTGCGAACTAACGCAAGAAACATTATTCAGGTTTATTGTTTGTTCTCTTCCAAAATCGGAGGCTTTTGGAGGTCTTTAAAAACCATCTATAGCCGTAAAAACTACATCGGCATGCAAGAAAAAAGTTCATTCAAAAATCCGCCAGAGCACAGGTGCATTTTAGTACAAAAGTGAAAGTATTTGTTGTTCAAGACGGCTTGGCATCAATGATTCATTCAATAATTTATTTTTAAACTTTTTATAATAGCTTTTATGTTTGTTTAGCGGTCGTTTAATTTATGCAAACTCATCAGAGATGTATTGGAAAGTTCTTTGATTTGTATTGTTGTTATCTATGTAAGCACCTCAGAGACACAATAAGTCTAAAATTCAATCAACGTTGATTCGAAGATGTTAGCAGTTTTTCTGTTTACGTGAATCGAAACAGATTTTTAGACTATAAAATATATTATAGTGACTAGTGAGACTAGTACTAGAATAGCTTTGGAAACTGAGCGAACATCGAAAGTAACAATGTATTATATGTGCATGGACGGAGAAAGAATGCAACCTCCTAAGCCAGGCGGCCTGTCCTAAGAGGCGACAAAACAACCCACAGCCAGGTGATAGGGTATTTGCGCGTCTGGATAGTTACCACCCCTGGTCTAACTATACCGCCATAACAACCTTGAATTATGTTCTAACAATAGTGGCCAAGTTCCAGTCTCCCTTTAGAGGTGTTACAAAAGTCCATAGGGAATGGTAACCGCTTGCCATCAAGTGGGCCGTCTGACTGTCTGCTGAACTCACGCAATAAAAATAAATAAAAAATATATTTAAAACTTTTCCCAAGAGATTTAGCAGATTAAATGATAACTAAAATGATAACTCCATATTAACAGACAATGTTGAAAACCGGAGTACATACAAATCTTTTGTTATTCATTGTCTTAAATTTTTTTTATTACGAATCTGTCAAACAGGCAGACGGCCCAAGTAATGGAAACTACCTTATCGTTGCATATAAACGTTTGCGGCATCAGGGACACCAGCTAATGCGTTGCCAGCCTTTAGATTCAGAATTAAGCAGAGAGGATGGGGTTTGTAGGAGGAATGGGATGGACGGGATGAAATAGGAAAGGCGGAGACTTCAAACCATTTGAATGAGCACATGGCGATTAAACTTTCTCCTTTTCTCGTTCAGAGGCCTCATTTTGAGACATTACTGCCTGGCAGATTAGAGAATTACAGGTGTGTGTACCTACGCAAAGCAGCGACGACTGTTATGACAGCTGTGTAAAAAATGCCCGTTTAGACTTGCATTAGGCAGATGGACAATATCTTATATATTTACATACATATAAGTACTACACGTGTTTATATCGTCACTGGTGTGACGAATCGTTTGTTTGTACGTTTATATTATGTAATAAATAATATGGCACCACATTTCAGACTTTTACGGCGCGGTCTTAATTAAATGTAGTGAAACGGGTTTATTATTCAATGGATGTTATGTGTCTAGGACGAGAGTATTGTTGTAACTTTAGAAAGTATTAATTCATGTATTTAATAATTATACTATAGTATACAGCGAGTACTTCTCAATATTCACAATTACAGACTGACGAGAAGTCTTAATCTATTAAACTATTGTTTTCATTATGTTTTCTTCATGATTGGCTATTGATCAGTTAAAGACTTGCTTGACTTATATTTATTTTCCTGGATAACTCAGTTAACGTTATAATATTTTAGTCTTAGGTTTACTCCCACCCCTACTATGATTGTTGTTGTAATCGTATCAGGGGCCCCAATTCTACAATCACTATCTCGTCAAAATCGCCGGCGAAAAATAATATATTTAAAACTGGTAGCTCTTCAATATTAATTCGGCTAGCGCCATTTTTGCTGACTAAAACCAATTTTTTCTATTAGTATACCGCCACGACGCTATCGAGAACATGTAGACATAATTTAATAATTTTAATTTAATTTAACGATATTGACATGTCGTAGATATAGTAGAATATACGAATTTTCGACACTAACGCAATGAAATCGTTACTTTGAAAATCTTCGCAACGGCAAGATAGTGAAATAGCGGAATTGGTCCCTTGGTTTTACCTCGATACTATATTAAATTTCGTTGGTCTAACAAAACTCAACACAAAATTTGACTTCGAAAGTTACGCTGCTTGCAAACCCGGTTTTGTTGGGGTTTTTTTCGTTCAAGGTTCCTTTCTGGGCGGATTGTATCCTTGTCGCGTTACCGGTCACATTTTGATCCCGTGAGTGTTCGCAACATTGTAATGACCGTTCGTTGTCGGTACATTGTGGTGCCAACGATCGCGGTTGCGCAATGGCGCGGTGTAAGATTATTATACCTGATATATCTGGCTGTCGGGTATGTAAAGAAGAATGTGCATCATGTTTATATATCATTCTTCTGTTACGGCTTAAACAAATAATTCTTTTATTGCCAATGTGGCTAACAGGCAGACGGCCCATCTCCTGGAAAGCTGCTACTGCCGCCTCTAGACATTCGCAACAGCAGGGGCCAATATTTAGGATGGGATAGGAGATAAGATAGAGCAATCAGACAGGAGGATGGGATAGAAGGAGTGCATTAGGGGGAGGAGGAGGTCGACCATCGGCACTCGCACTTATCGCCCGAAACACGTTTTTTTATTGCATGCGATTATCGTAGGACATTTTATTACACCAAAGGTGAACTAAAACGAGACTGAAATGTGGCCATTAATGCCGGATCACAACTCTAGGATGTTATGACGGCATACGATATATTTTATTATGGTTAATGAATATATTTAACTTGTATTGTAATTATTTGATATCTCCTAGCAACCATTCACAATTCTTAAAAAATGCCCATTCTGACAATACATAGCTGAACAAAACAGGCCCAGTGAGACTTTATTCTAAATCAAAAATAATATTTTTATCATAGCAACAATGTTCAGTAGGTCGCCTAGCCAGTGCGGAATGACAGGCAATTCTCAATCTTATCGTCTATAAAAAATTCAAGATAATAATAAGCAAATTCCCCTGACGTTCCGTTAACCTTCAAAAGTTAAAAGACGATTAGTGTCACCGTCAAAACAAATGTAATTTAAGACAAAGACAATGTTGTTCAGTGATAGAAGTCTGCGCAGACTAACAGGTTTTAGTGTGATTGTTTGTGCATTTTTAGGAACTATTTTGTTGGCATATATTACGTCGTCGCCGATCATAGTCCACTGCTAGATGTAGGCCTCCCCAAGTCGGTGCCACTCATCCTGTTCCTCCGCCTTCCTACCTTTACCGAAACGCGGTCTCCACTCCAGGACACGTCTGCTCTATCAGCCTACGACACATGCATTGCCATTGTTCTCTTATGGATTTCCTCATTTCAAGAAAAACGAGCGACTTGAAATTTGTGGACCCGTCCTGCTGTTAATGGCCACGACTCGGCCTCGTAGGTCACGACGGGGAGGACGCACTGCTTGAAGACTCGTAATCGTGATTTATTTAAAGTGATACCTATCGACATCATAAATATTATCCTTTAATTTATTATTATTTAAAAAATTACCCTCTCCATTTAAACTTTAAGTGGTCATGAGTAAACTCCCTTGAACATCAAATTATAACACTGCTTAATGTTCCTTAAAGTGCAAGGAAATAAAAAAAGGAATCCCTGTTAATGTAGGGGTAACTTACATAATAGCTTTGTTAATTCTTGACGCCCGCTGTTAATTACATTATTATGTATTTTGTATTAATATTTAATGTATAAATCTAGTTGTTTAACTAACTATACCCGCTATAATCGACACAAGGTGTCTGGAAGAGATCGCTCGAAAGCGATAGGGCCGCCCATTGCTTCTACTTTTGGTGTTTAATGTGACTACTGTAAATTGTTTATTTTATGTGTATGTGGTGAACAATAAAGTATTTCTATTCTGTTCTAAGGTGGTTGCATTGCCGGTCAATACAATTAATGACTAATTATGCTTTTCTGATTTAATTATCGGCAGACAAACACACATCCCCAGGCTAAGCAAGTCACGCATGTGTTATGGTTAATATACAATTGGCCAATTGTCCTATAAGGAAATTTCCTCCATAGGATTTGCATTGACAAGTATTTAAATTTTAAAGGAATAAAATATTTCTTAACACTGGTCTCCCCTATACTGTGGTTTTAAATTGGCCTATTATAATAAATCTATACAACGCTACTATTTTCATTTGACCATCGCCCACATAGACTGGTGTTTATATTATTATGCGAAAAAAATGCGGAATCTTTACGTTATGCCAATTATGTAAGAGCAAAAGTTATTTCTGGGTGCTACATTTCAATATCTATTGAGCGGGCTTGTGTGAGTTTGTTTGAACCAGTTGAATATGTAATTTTCTTTGTTATTAACGAACGAGTCGCAAGTTACGATTTGTACAGTGTTATATATAGGTAATAAAATTATCCGAGTAAAATGTCTGATGTATTACTATTTTAATATTAAACGTAATGTTGTATCAACATAATAATTTATTTCATTGTTTATTATGTACCAACATTTAGAAATTTGCTCAGAAAACACTATTTGTCCACAAATAGATGTTTGATTAACATAATATAATCATGCTAATAACTTATGTATTAGTGTATATGTATGCCAGGTGGTACGGCATTTGCCCAACTGAATGGCTGTCACCCCTTGTCTAAAGCATGTCGCCATAAAACATTGAGTTGTGTTCCGGCAATTCCGGCATTAGTGACCAGGTTCCAGTCTCCCTAAAGAGAGTAGTAGCGCATTTGTAGCGCGTTTGGTGTTGCAAATGTCCAGAGTCGATGGTAACCGCTTTCCATCAAGTGGGCCATCTGCCTGTCCGCTGAACTCCTGCAATAAAAATAAAATAAATGTATTTGTATATTTATTTATTAAATTAGTCCGAGTATTTATGTATCTATGGCCTTTTTCCTGCACCACCAATATCGCCCGGTCCAAATTTCTTTCATTAAGCTTGCCTGGAAGAGATCGCTTTGAGCGATAAGGCTGCGTATTGAATTGCCTAGAAAATATTGTAAATATGGTTTGTTTTTCTAATTGTATATTTTGGTGTGCAATAAAGTGTTATCTATCTATGTAGTCACAAACATAAATCTGTTGATGATTCGTTTTTAGAAAGTCTTAACTATGTAGCCCTCACTGAAGCGTTCTTTAACAACCCTCATGGTAGACTATCTAAGCTAGTTTAGGTTTTTAAATAAAAGTAGAGGTGTAGTATATAATTGTAGCTATTTTATCGATACTCTCTCAAATTGAAAGTAGATTTTTAACCGACTTCAAAAAGGTAGAGGTTCTCAATTCGCCTGTATGGTTTTACGCGATTTGTTATTTGTGATTCTGTTAATTGTGCATCTATTTTAATATTTTTTTAATCAAAAGAGTATACTTCTGTTTTGGTCCCATTCGCACCAAGTCAAGATCTGATAGCGGATCCCGGTGAAATTGAGAGCACCCTTCGAATATTATAGTACCTACAACGTGTTACATATATTGTTTTAATTCTAAATCTATTCTTCTTCAAATAAATTCATTCTTTCTTTCTTTCTTTCTATTCAAGTGCTTGCGTCGCTAAAAAACAAAACAGACTTCGACAGTTACTAAAAACAAAAATGAATATCTTCTACAACATCGTGACGTCGGTGCTTAGTAACACATAAAAAAGCAACAAACAATTTGCAAAATATTCAAATTTTTTATGTTTTCCTTAGCACCGATTTCAAGATGTTGTAAAAAATATTTTATACTAGGTAATACAGTGAAACTTGGTTAAGTGGGACCTGGATAAGTGAGAAACCTCCATAATTGGAACTCATGCTGGATTCCCAACATTTTGGCACTGATTTACCCCTGTTAGTGGGACGAAGCAAACGTCTATATCTGGGATTCGTTCTTTTTTTTATATTTCAGGAGATCAGCAGACAGGCAGACGGCCCACTTGATGGACAGCGGTTACAATCGCCTATGGACTTTTGCAACACCAAAGGTGCTACGAATGCGCTGCTGCTCTCTTTAGGGAGCCTGGAACCTGGTCACTAATGCCGGAACACAACTCAAGGTTGTTATGGCGACATACTCTAGACCAGGGGTGGTAGCCATCCAGTCGGGCAAATGCCCTACCACCTGGCTGTGGGTTGTTTTGTCGCCTCTTACGACAGGCCGCCCGGTCGCAGGAAATTGTATTCTTTCTCCGTTCCTGCACGGATAAAGATAATCTTTTTATCGAATTTATCGTCATACTTACCTCTACAACTGAGACAGTGAGTGAATTTTATATGCATAGACCTCTCTAATTGTTATTCTTATTCTACCCGCAAATTCGGCACTTAACTACGTAAGTAATTTTGAGCCTCAAAGACCTCCAGTTTTAGTTTCGCTTTACTATCATACGGATGTTTATTTAAATAAATGTCAAAAGCTACATCTTTATTCATACGTGAAAAACTGAAGTTAATATCCGTTTATGAAAGTGGGAAGACGCGATGAAGTCTGTGTCGAATTTAATGTGCCAAAATCTACTCTTTGTAGAGTAATCTATATTAAAAAAAAGTCGTGCTAGTCACAGTATTTATAACTCAAGAACGGCTGTACTAATTTGGCTGAAAATTGATGGTGAGGTAGTATAGAACCGGTAGGTGGCGCTGAGATCAGCTTCTAGAATCCTCCTAACCACCTGGATCGATTTTGGTGATTTTGTTTTTGTGTGTTTGAGTGGGTGGGTCCCCGGTTGGTTTAAATCCACAATTGGAACCAGTAGGTGGCGCTGGGATCGGGTCCTAAATTTTTATTTTTTTATAACAGGAGCAACGTCTGCCGGGGCTGCTAGTTCAGAATAAAGATAAAATGCATTAGTTACTTTTGAAGACGATTATTTTATCAGCTTCGTCAGCCTATTGCAGAACGGAAGCAAGCCTCTCTAAGTTTATACCCCATGTCTCGGTCCATGGGTTGCTTCACCTGTCCCCACCGGTAGCCTTGCACATGTCATCGTTCCGCTTGGCTAGACTGGCGTGCTATGCTATGTTTTTCGATAAGTCTGTCAAGAATATAATTACTAGGATATCCGCGTGACTTCGTCCACGCTTGTCTTGAAATGCCCGCTTTAGTGAAAACTGTGTCGGAGTAAGCAAATTTTTACGCACCCGAACAACAAATACAAACCATTCCCAGGGATTCCCGGGATAAAAAATATCCCACATTTTACTACATAAAACTTTCTGTCGATCAGCAAAACAATTACATATTTTTTTAATCTAGCCATTTTAAAGTAGTTTTTACGTGAATCCCGAACACACAAGAATGGTACGAAAAATTGCCTCGTGTTCTCCGTCGTTTATAAAGTTTACTCCAGTTGTTTATGTTTAAATATGTAGCTTCAATGTACGCACAGACACGGCATATTCAGAATGTTATAATATTATACATAGCCATAGCCACGATCCAGCTTAGGCTGTACTGAATTTATCATTTATTTTAAAGCAGTTTTTCTTACACAGGGGTAATATAAAAATATATTTAATTGTTTAGCGTTATGACTTGTTTGGTATCGTTATGTTACGATGATTCTCAAACAGGTTGCATGCCTTAGTATTGTTTCACGGATTCTTCGGTCCAAGTTTTTCTTTTTTAAATACCATCCGCCATCAAGTTATTCGATCAAAGACCTGTTTACAATGAAAATAACAAGGCATCCGACATGTCTGTTTCTACAAATAACTTATAATCAATGAAATCAATGATCGTAGTTAAAAGATAATGCGCTAACGGTGCTGCGTTAAAAATTCTCCTATTCAAAGTCCAAGATCACGCGGCGGTCGTGTGTAAATAAACAAATGATCGGCCGACCGGCTAGTGTTAAAGCGGCAACATTCTGTTTGTGCGCCGTCTCACTCGCACCGGCGCGCAGGGCCGGTGTCGGCCGCTTAAAGCCTCGGTCACACATAGCGAATATGCGCTGCGATTGCGCATTCTCAGCGAGAATTCGTTGCGTGTGACAGGCCATTTGCGGCGAATAAATTTATTAAATTGAGTTCATTTTACTCTACGATAATTCGCTACATGTGACAGCTACATCTTCGGCTATGCGTAGAATGTTTCTGTAATCTCTTGGTTCCTCTGCAACCAATCCATTTACGAACTCACTTTCGCTACTTGTGAGTTGTGAGCTTAATGAGCATTTGTCGTGCTAACTCTGCCCATGCCAACAAAATACACTGTTTTAGACGTGTACGACGAAACGAATAGACGACATATTTATATTTGTGGCATGAAAAGACTGTCGAAATTGTGTGTGTGACAGACAGCGAATTGTCGCAGCGTCTATTCGCTGTGTGTGACTTAGGCTTTAGGTTGCCGTGTTATTATATTGGCTCTTTGAAGGAATATTCGGAATTTGTTGATGTCGTCATACCGTGTATCAGGACGTGATATTTTATACTGATAAGTTTGATAACGTGGTCGTCTAGGCACCCGATTCACATTCGCATGATGCGTGTTCTCTTGGATATGGAGAGCTTGGCTGTAGCGGCCCGTCTTGTAAAATCTTGTTTTTGTCACGCGCTGAACTGCATATTGCGAGTCCAGATTTTGGAAGAAGAGTCTTTCCGCCTTAGACAATAATTTACAACTTTTTTTCGGCTTCGGACGAGTATTAATATTTAGATAACATTTGGTATCACTTCTTAAAATCTATATATTAATACCTGAAGCAAAAATAGAGCAAAATCTTTGTATTTTTACGAAAACCGCGGGGACGAAGGAGTATAAAATTTCGCACACTTATAGAATAGTGAAAGAGTGCAGAATGCTAACATTTTTTCTAATTATGCATAATAAATACATTATATCAATGAAAGAATCATTGCACACACTGCCATGTCTTTGACACACACACGCGTATATAATCTTTTGTTCATTGTTAAAGTCAAATTAACAGTGTAGCCTTGGCGAAATCTGTGATTATTTATCATTTTGACATTAATTAGTATGGTCGAAATTGGACCACGGGCGACCACTAGTTATACTAATTATAGGTAACAAAATCAGTGAAGTGCGTAGCCTAAATTTGAAGATTAAACTGCAAAAGTATTCTGGGTTGACGACATGTTACACCATTATACATTGATGTATCAATATTGTTACATCAATGCATTGATGTAAATGCATCAATGCATACCATCATACACACATATAATCATATCTATTCTCCAAAGAGCTTAGGTAGAAGCGATGGTAGGTTTTTTATTTACTCGAATTTACAATATAATTGTAAAAATTAAAACGACATATTTTAGATAACTGTTTATAAAACAGTTTGGTTTTCTGACGCAAGGGGCTTGCAACAAGTTAATCGATGGAATTTGATGTAACAGTTATCGGCACTGTTGCGGAGATAACCCGGGGAATGATAGGCTATGGTATAATGAATATATTTAATGGAAAAATACAATGATTGTTGGTGTGGCAGACAGAGAGAATATATTAATAATTTTGACAACTTCAAATCACCTAAAAAAAAATATACATATAAATTTGAAATCAAAGGAGTACGCAACATCCTCCCCCTTTGTGCAAGCACTAATTTACATTCAGCTTAACTAATTTACTTAGGGGACGACGTAGCGTACCTGCTGCAGTGGATACGTCCACCACCCTCACTACGTTGTCGCGACCTGGGTAAGTGGCTGTTATTCTGCCTCGGGGCCATACTCCTCGTGGTAGGTTGCTATCAGCAATGAGCACTAGATCTCCACATGCAATCTGGCTAGCCAAGCTTCGATAGGGTCTTTGTCGAGGCTGCATTGTTGGTAGTACCTCTTTCACCCAGCGTGACCAGAAAAAATCTGAAAGTCTCAACGCTTTTTTCCATTCCGTTCGGCCAACTAAAACATTATCGGTCAATGTGGCCGGCAGTGCGGCAGTGGACGAGGAACCAATCAAAAAATGAAATGGTGTGAGGGTCTCCTGATCATCAGCGTGGACAGAAATATGTGTCAAGGGACGAGAATTAACGACAGCTTCGGCTTCTGATAAGAGAGTTAAAAGCGTCTCCTCTTTCGGTGAGCGTGATTTCAATGTCGCATTCAGTGCCACTTTAATGGAACGGACAAGTCTCTCCCAACAGCCACCAAAATTTGGAGCAGCTGGTGGAATAAAATGCCACTTTACTCCGTTGTTTGCGGCAAAATCTTCGACACCGTTGCTGTAAAATTCTCTCAAAATTCTATTTGCACCGACAAAAGCTGTCCCGTTATCGGAGAAAATTGTATCGGGAGCACCTCTTCGAGCGATAAAGCGACGTATACATGAAATCGCTGAATCTGCAGAGAGGGTGTGCGCAAGTTCTAGGTGCACAGCTCTTGAAGTTAAACAAGTAAATAATGCCACGTACCGCTTCTCTCGCCTCCGTCCAATCGTTACGCAAACTGGGCCAAAATAATCCAAACCAGTGAAAGTAAAACAACGTTTATGGTGTGCCATTCGCTCTTGGGGAAGATTCCCAGTGGGCGGTGCTTGTGGCAGAGATTTGCGTATTTTGCAAAACAGGCATTTATGGGCAACTGTTCTAACTGTGCTTCGAAGTCGTAGAATCCAATAATGTTGACGTAGCTCGTTGATGACTGTCTCATGATTAGCATGACCCATCTTGACGTGAAATCGATAGACTAGCAGTCGGGCTACGGGGTGACTACCATCAAGGAGCACGGGGGTCTTGACACTTTGGTCCACATCTGCTGCTCTAATTCTTCCTCCTAAGCGAAGGAGCTTGTCATCACCGATCATAGGTGATAGCTTGGCTGGACGACTAGTTCTGGGTAAAGGCTTGGCATTTAAAATACACGTGATCTCTTCTAAAAAACTATCAAGTTGTATTTTCCATAAAATGTGCCTTTCAGCGGCGTTTGTGAAATCAGCCGTAAGCGGAATTAGTGAAGTGACGGTGGACGTATTTAATAATTGACGTCTGTGACCGGAAAATCGAGGATTTTGAATTAATTGCCGAAAGATAAAAGCAGCTTGGTGTACGCGTGCGGTCTCGCGCACCAAGCGGAGCCAGCTACTGAAACGTGAGCAGTCAGCTGTGACAGCGCGAGTTTTACCAATATGCTCTGTCAAAGCTCCCACCATTTCAATCGGTAAAGATTTCAGCTCAACTTGGCTTTGAACTGATGGAACCTCTGAAACAGGCTCTTTTGGCCAATCTTCCGAAGAAAGTAAAAGAAATGCTGGTCCGGTGAACCATCTACTTGATTGAACTAATTTAGCAGAATGCAGTCGAGTCGCATCGTCTGCTACGTTCATGCCTGTCGGTACCCATTTCCAGTCACAAATACTAGAGTTTTCAGTGATTTCACCAATGCGATGGGCAACGAATGGCTTGAACGAACGCGCGTCACTTCGTAACCAACTAAGTACGGTAGTGGAGTCAGTCCAAAAAAATGTCTTAGATGGTTTTTTAACGTGACTGTCTTTGATAGTTACGGCGAGACGAGATGCTATTAAAGCAGCCATCAGTTCTAATCTCGGAATCGATATTGGTTTTAAAGGTGCTACTCTAGCTTTGCTACCTATAATAGCCATTTTTACAGATTTATCAGCATATAACAATCGTCAGTAAGCTAAACAAGCGTATGCTGATTCGCTGGCGTCACAAAAAATGTGCAATTCACGCTGCAGAGGTTCAGCGTCGAAGGCTTTGGAATACCAGCGTGGAATTTTGAAGGTAGAAACGGTCAAAAGTTCGTTAAACCATTCTAACCATTTAGAAGTTTCTGTAGGCGAAAGCTCAGAATCCCAATCAATATTAGACCGCCAATTGTTTTGAAATAATATACGACCCTTGATAACTACAGGTCCTAGAAGGCCTAAGGGATCGTACACACGCATTAAATGTGAAAGTACTTTCCGTTTAGTCAATTGAGTTGGAAACGTTTCACCTAAGCCAGTTCGGAAACCTAAAGTGTCAGAGTTAGGATCCCAAACTATACCTAGCGCTCTTACAACTGTCGGTGAACTACCAAGGTTAACTTCTGACGGTTTCTTAGCACATAGCTCGGCAGGGATGAGTCTCAAAGCTATATCATCATTGGAGACCCATTGTCGCATTTCAAAGCATGCTGCGTTATGTACAGCCACTATATCCTTTGAAATTTTAGCTGCTATTTCAGAATTATCATGGGAGCCAAGGTAATCATCCATGTAATGATCCTCGATTATTGCTTTAGCAGCGTTTGGAAAACATTGTTCATGTTCTGCAGCATTTTTATTTTTTATGTACAATGCCGTAAAAGGACTCGATGAAGCGCCAAATATGACGGATGTCATTCTGTACTCTTTGATAACTTGCTTCTGGTCACCATCTCTCCATAAAAACCGTAAGGCGTCCCTGTCTTCGCACCTGATACGAATTTGAGGAAACATTTCCTTTATATCGGCGGTTAAGGCGACGCGGCCTTCTCTAAATCGAAAAAGAATATGTAGTAGACTTTGGAGAAGGTCAGGACCTTGCAGCAACAAAGAGTTCAGAGAGATTCCTTCGTTAATGGCGGCGGCGTCGTGAACTACACGGAGTTTGCGTTTCTGCGGATGGTATATGCCAAAATGTGGTAGATAAAGTCTAATGTTATTAAGACTAAACTGTGTGTTTTTATTGTAATAAGTATTTGAAGGACATACCTCAGCATACCCTTTGTCTACCATATTGTTCATGAACTTTCGGTAAGCAACTGCAAACTCGGGTTCCCGACGCATGCGTCTTTCAAGACTTAAAAGACGTGACAAGGCTTGCGGATAACTATCTGGTATGTGTTTGATATTATCTCGCCATGGCAAACCTACTTCGAAACGACCAGTTGGTAAGCGAGAAGTCGTAGCTTCTAAAATGTCTATTGCACGCTTATCCAACTTACTATGTATAGTTTCATGTTTAGAAATGCCTAAAGATTCTAATTTATAGTGTTCCTTGATTAGAAAATCTAAATTGTCGTTTTTTGACGTGAGCTCTTGGTCTATAAAGGCGGTATGATTTATAAAATGTACATGTTTTGTTGTACTTGAAGGCTGCCCATAAAGTGTCCAGCCTAATGCAGTGAGACAGGCTACGGGCTCGCTCCGTTTGCCTTTACGTACTGAATGATTGATTGATAAGTGCCAATGCTCAGTACCTATTAGAACCATCGGCTTAGCGTTCTCATAGATAAGGTAATCAGTTAAATCCTGTAAGTGTCTGTACCCCGTAATACTTTGCCTTTTTACTGTCTGAGTATGAAGCAACAGTGAAGGGAAAGACCTAGCAAGTTTGACGTCAAAAATGTCTTGTGTGTACTTACCCTTAATTTTGAAATCAACGTAGGTTATCTCTACGTTTCTGGTAAGACCACCTACATCGTTCACGCTGATTTGCTGACGCGGCCCCGATACTCCTATTTGCGCAGCGACACTGGCATCTATAAGAGTGGCAGTGCTGCCGTCGTCGAGCAGAGCGTATGTGTCGTAGCTGCCTGATGGACCGTAAACGGTAACAGGTACGACTTTGAGTAACGCGGCGGGAGACGCTTGTTGCAAATCGCGTGGTGAGACTGTGTCTGTCGATGTGGTAGAGATGACCACTTGTTCATCATGTGGTGAATGTGTAAGTACAGGTGAAACATCATTGGCGATATTATTGACCGCAACGCTAGTTTCGTTTGGCCACGGGCTACCATGAAGTAAAGGATGATGGCGTAAAGTGCAACCATCGATGCCACAAACGTTGACTTTACACGTTTTCCATTTGTGTGGCTTGCGACGTAGGCATCTGTAACATACTTTTGCTTCATGTTGCCAGCGCCATCTATCTTCTACAGTAAGTGCTTTAAAGTCGGAGCACATTTTTAGACTATGTAACTTTTTACAAAATGGACAACTTTTACTATTTACATTATTAAAAGGAGCAGTATTTACCTCGCTACTGCTGCTATTATTATGTACAGAGCTATTTACAGATTTGTTTTTATATTGCGTGACAGCATGTACGTACTCCCGTTTACTTTGCCTGTCCTGCGAGGAGTTTGATGCTACTATAAAAGAAGCGTGTTCAGGCGACAACCCAAATCTAACGTGTCTGTCAAATTCTCGCATAAGGAAACTGGACAACAGCTCTAACTTTGGTTGATTTGGTGTACAGTTATCGACTGCGAAATCCGTCCATCTCATTTTTACTACAGGATTCAATTTCCCTAGTATAGTGTGATACAGTTCGGGCGAGTACAAATATTCGACGTAATCTAACATACGTATTGTAGACAAACTGTTACGAACTTTTGTCGCGAACGTTCCTATATCACGTAAATCGTTACCCAATCGAGGCAACGCTTTCAATGCAGCAACTTCTTGGAAAACAATCATCTCCGGGCGAGCGAAGTTTTGTTCAAGGACGCCGATTATTTCGTCGGGATCTTGAGCTGACACGAGAAGAGCTGCCACGGCTTCGCGGGCGGCGCCACGGAGTGCTTGCTGCAAACGTGCAACGTTCTCTAGGGGAGAAAAAAGAGCCTTTGTAGTTTCAAATAATCGTTTGAACTGAAGCCACTTAGTGGTTTCTCCTGAGAACTGCATTAAATCAATCGTTCTCTTTATATTATTGTTATGAGCGGTTGCGAGAGCTTTCGCTGCTGCCGCTGTGTCTGCCACTGCTTGTAGTATTTTGCCAGAGCCAATTCCGGATCCAGACAGACCAATGTCTATGTGAGGATGTGGCGAAATGCGTGCCACAGTCTCAGACTTATTTGTAGCCTGTGTGGGACAATGAATGTTTGGCTTATGAAAGTCAATATCCTCGTGAGACGGTACTCTCTCGGATAAAACTGTGACTTCCTGGTCATTTTGAAAAAGAAAAGGTGCATTGCTAACCGCGTCTTCAACCCATGCCTGTGTCCTACATGATTGCTGAGAGCGTTCCGAGCCGCGGCGACTGCTTCGCCTGCTGGAACTCCCTTCTGCTTCTATCGCAGCCAGCTCTGCTCGCAGCTCACTCTCTTCAACTTGCTTCTCTAGTTCGAAGAGTTGCCGTTCACGTTCGAGTTGACGGCGTTTTGCATGTGCTTCCGCTGCAGCTTTGCGAGCTTTGATTGTCGCAGATGATGTCGTGGACGCATGAGAATTGATGGAAGTGGACACTAGTGGTGGATGATCACACGGATGGGGCGAGATGCATTTGCTAGTGGTAGCAATGTCGTGCAGTGATGCTGACTTACCTGCTTGTGAACGGGTTATCATGATTACTATAAACTATGTAACGAACTGTAATGAAAATTATACGTGAAAAAATGATATAATTTAGGTAGCTGAATTTCAATGGGAGAAGGACCAAATGTTGCGGAGATAACCCGGGGAATGATAGGCTATGGTATAATGAATATATTTAATGGAAAAATACAATGATTGTTGGTGTGGCAGACAGAGAGAATATATTAATAATTTTGACAACTTCAAATCACCTAAAAAAAAATATACATATAAATTTGAAATCAAAGGAGTACGCAACAGGCACGTTTGAGATTCCGAAGGGTTTTTACCAACACTGATAAGTCTGTATTAGGGTTGGCAATGCTCCCGGTAGCTGTTGAATATATTTTCGGAACGAGATAGACAGAAAAGTGGAATTGCGCGTATAAAATACCGCTTCAGGGGGCCCTCTTGCATCTAGGGAGCAGAGGAGTCTTCACCCCTGTCGTCGGAGTGAGTTTGCTCTGGGGCCAGGGGAACTCTCACGCACTTATTGCGCTAGGATCGGCGTGGGCGTAACTACGTTCTAAGTATCATGCCTTTCCTACCATAAGCGCGGGGCATCGGAGGAGGATGGTTTTTGTGGGGTATTAACCCTTGGGCATTTGTCCATCGGTTCGAGTCTCCATACAAGCCGGTCGATTACTGTTAGAATTGCCCTCAGTGGAATGCATCCATGATTGACAACGGTCTAATCCCTAGCAAAGGACCCGGTATGTGCGAAATGCATCTATTTCCCCCGCCTGAAAAAAAATGTGATCTTAAATATATTTTGTTATAGTAATGAACGCATGACACTTGTTTAGTAGGAATTTATCTATGAATTATATTATTGTTCGCATTTAGGTATATGTAATTTATGTTATTATAATCTATTTTTAACTAACTTCAAAGGGGGGGAGGTTCTCAACTTGACTACACCGATTACTCTGAGATTTATTATCCGATTTACGTGATCCTTCTTCAGTTTGATTCGGAATAGTTGCCATTTCCTCCCCTAAAAAATTAACATAGTTTGGCGCAGTAGTTTTCATTTTACGAACATTTTTTTTTTTTTCTTTAATTATATTAATTAACGATTGAATTAGTTTTAATTTAATTAAACCACCAAATATCATTTAATTTTTCTTTTATCGTCTCTTTGGACACCGGGTTGCCTGGAAGAGATCGCTCTGTAAGCGATAATGCCGCTCAATATTCTAATGATATTCATATTAAATGTCTGGTTTAAGTTATGGTAAACAACAGTTTCATTCATTCATCTGTTCTTTACTAATATTATAAAGCGGTAAAGTTTGTGACGTTGTAGGGTGATTTGATTGTGATTAATATGTTTTTCTGTTGCCCAGCGAAGTGGGCACGGTTCAGCTAGTTCATAATATTTTTGTCGAGTCACTTAAGGTCTTTCTGCGTGTCTGATAATTTTTAGTTGTTTTACTTTTTCACAACTTTTGCTATTACTGCAATAGCAGTCTTGGACCGATCATAATAGATTTCTGCAATATGCGCGTGCGTACTCAAAGTGCGATGCTCTCAGCCGGCTGCGCACCGGTAGAATGCAGACGCATCTATTTGCACGCGGTCGCATTACGCGTTACGCCTGCGCATATGGGTTGGATTCATCGCGGCGTATGCAGAATTAAGTTAATATAATATTATTTTCACAAAAAAATTAATCAGGTGTGCAACATTGTTTTATTGTTGCGAAATTGGCAAAAAAAATTAATTGCATACTAGGGTGAAATCAACTCGTTGCCAACGGTTAGGATGGAATAGGCAGATCAGATAGGCGGAATGGGATAAAAGGGATAGGATACAGGATTGGAATACGGGAGAGGAAAGTGGGTCATCGGAACTCTTACTCATCGCACGAAACAAGATTAGCACAAAGCTAACTGTTTCGTGTCGGTTCGAGCTGGCCCCCTACGATCTGTATACAAGATCCCGTTCCCAGCACATCTCTAGCACTTACTATAGGACTAAATTCAAAAGTGACCTACAGAATATTTTATGATACTATATTACTGAAATCTGCTTAATAGTAAGAAATAGATTAAATTTCATCTTGGTCCCCGTAACTTTCCCGCATGATACTAAAGATTTTTAAAAATTAACATGAAATTCCAAACATTAAAAAATATAGATACATACATACATAACTTCACGCCAGGTCCCTTGCGGGGTAGGCACGAACAACAGAGCGCCACACAGGCCCATTCTTACACACCTCACTTGCTTCAATATAGATAGATAACACTATACCCAAACAAATAATAAGAAAACAAAAATGAACAATAACAATAGTGACATTGTAAAAACAATAGGCGGGTTGGCCTTATCGCTTAAAGCAAACGCTTCCAGGCAATTTAAATTAAAGAATATTTTAAATTAATCCAGCGATGTAGGTGAAGTATTAGATACCGACATGACTTGCATATTTTATACTTAAACTACTTTATATTCAATTTAATCTTTTTTTAAATTTATTAGTACAAAGTAAGGCAATCAGGCATAATTCAAACATGTGAATTTACTGCTCATAACGCCATCTAGTCCAAACAAAGGCTACGTCGAATCTCCCTATGTACCGAAACATATCACCCATAATCATTCTGTTTATGTTGCCTTGCCAGATCACATTGTGTTGTGTCCTTATCTTGTTCTACATCTATCTAATCTAGTTTATGCATTGTTTATTTACAAATACAGAACAATGTGACAGTAACATTAGATCGGTGTGTGAATTCAGTACCTACACACGATGCAGTCGTCGTATGATCTAAAATATTTCAATCATTTCTTTATCAAATATTTTTGCTAAGTTATAGCCTGAGAAATATTTTGAAAGTATTCGTTAAATGTGTACTTTAATTTATCCTTGTATTTTAATGCGATTAACACTACGCTTTCACAGTTTTAAGCGCGGCATTTTGTTTAATTTTTATTTCGGCCACTTCAGTTTTTTATAATTATTATACAATTCCTCGTATTGGTGGCGACGTGGACTGTATGACATATTATTGGCGTTAGTTACAATTAAATTAATACCATACATAGACGAGTTACAGAGAGAATTATGAATGGCAGAGAATAAAGTAGTGCATATGTATCTAAGCAATTGATCAAGCGAGCATTTTCGGCCTCCAAGGCCATTTTTATATCCCAGGTTCCGTCCGACGCCTAGCTGCTAACTGTGCACGAGCTATGGGCGTCGGCGGTATGCGGGGCATAGAGAGGTGTGCTCCGGCGGGCGGATCAGGAGGGTGCTCTATGTCCGCAATACCTCGAAACGTCGAAATAGAAATCAAATAAAATGCCACGTTTAAAACCATTGAAACGTATGTAGGTTTATTTAAATATAAAGACCCCAGTTCCATTTCAAATATATGGATGTTCATCTTTTTCAAATATCATACAATATTTACTAATACGTGTCGTGTTTATTATGATTATTTGAAACGTTTTTCAAAAGTCGCTTAAAACATATAGCCTTTTTTACCCTTCGACACATGAAAACGCCCCAAAGAATGTAAAGTGTAAAAGTGGTCTTAGTTCTAGATTCTAGATTTTACGTTGTAAGCTTGTTTTAAAATATTTACAGAGTATTGATTTAAGTTTCACGTTCTAGTCATCCTACTCTGTGACCAGTCGTATACCCCTTCCACAATACTTGTTTCGCTACTATGTCTGGCTAAGATTCTGACCTAGTTTTTACTTGATAAAGAAGTTTTACTGTTTGCAAGCTTAATGCTGATAAAATTTGTAGAAGTTTTAATATTAAGATTTTAAAATCCATCAAAAATTATGTTTATCTGTGTTACAAGCAGGCATGGAAGACCTCGTAAGATAGTAAATTTATTTTATATTATGTGACTGAAATTTGTCTGATTACATAATAAAACTACGTTTTAACGGTTTTAAGCGCGATAATTTACTTGATTTTTGTTATTCCGACGTTTCAGTAGCCGTGATCACGGAGGACAAATATGTCAAGTGACAATAAGTATTGTTAAAGTTTTATTTAGCCTACCGCCAACTCCTTATTTTTGAATTTTGTTTATGGTTATTATTTACTCTATGAGAGCCTAATCTTATTTACCACCGCTTCGCATCATGTTATGGCTTGAAAAGAAGCGGCGCAAGAAACTCTTCAGTAAACATGCCTAGCTCTAATATTTCATATAACATTAAAATTGGTGGGAGGAAAAATAAATTAAAAAATAATAAAATATTACCGCGTTTATAACCTTTTTTTTAATACATACATACATACATACATTACTTCCTGCCAGGTCCCTTGCGGGGTAGGCACGAACAACAGAGCGCCATTTAGGCTTATTCTTACACACCTCACTTGCTTCTTTGACATTCATAGTTCTTGTCATGCACGCTCGTCTGTTCTTAAGGCTCCTGACATCACCTTTTACTAGTACACGATCAATTTGATCATGGAAGGTGCGTCGTGGCCTTCCGCGACTTCTGCATCCATCCACTTTTGCATTGTATATCTGTTTAGTCATTCTTTCATCATACATTATTTCCACATGCCCGAACCACCGAAGCATTCCTTTCCTTACCTTCACCCCGACACTCTCTTTCAGACCAACTCTCTTTCTTACTTCGGTATTACGAACGCGGTCCACGAGCGTCACTCTTCAGATTTTACGCAGTGCTCGCATCTCGACCGCGTTTACTCTTCTTTCGTGCTCTCTATTCCATATCCAAGTCTCGCTTCCATACGTGAGCGTAGGTACCAGCACCGCGTTGTGTATGGCAAGCTGGGCCTTCTGGCTGAGGTTCTTAGCGCCTAGAAGTTTACCTAACGCCCCATTCACACTATTCCCCAAATTCACTCTTTCTATATCAGCGGTGTACCTTCCTTTTATTTTTTATTAAACTATTAAAATGAATATTATTAATATTACCTGACCTCTTACTTAGAACAGAACACCTAATATTAAAATATATCTGTTTAAAGACCCTGACTATGTTAGAGATGGAGTCAGGGCCGAAGGGACTTTATAAGGACCCTTCAGACCAAGAAAAATTACCTAACCTGCCTATGTTCTATTGCAATTTAGAAATTTCCTCTTTGGAGCATATTTAACACAAATCTACAGACAGACATAAAGTTAAAAACGGTTACGCGCATGGTTGTAATGGTATTATAAAGTAAAATTTTTGCATTCAATTTGATATTGTTATTAGTCTAAGAATACAAAACAAAACAACCCAACAGCCAGGTGGAAGGGCATTTATCCGACTGGGTGACTACCAGCCTTGTTCTAGAGCAGTGGTTCCCAAAGTGGGCGGTAACGCGCCCACGAGGGGGCTCGTGGGCGCTGCAGGCCTAAAAGCGGGCGGTAAGTGATCCAGAAAAAAATGGGCATTGGCAGGTGTAGCCCATAAGAGTTAACTTGAGACCTCTGCCTTTGTGTACTACCTATTGCGCTTAGGTCTCAAGTTAACTCTTGCGGATAGTAAGTCTCGTTTCGAATAAATGTTTAATCTCCGCTAATGTAGCTCTCAATAATCAATTAATTTAATTTGACGTTAGTGTCTTTTAAGTAGGTGAAAAAATGGGGGCGCTAAAAAATATTTTATTCTCAAAGTGAGTGGTATACAAAATAAGTTTGGGAATCACTGTTCTAGAGTATGCCGCCATAACAACCTTGACCTGTGTCCCGGCATTAGAGACAAGGTGCCAGTCTCCCTTAAGAGAGCAGTAGAGCATTTGTGGTACCTTTGGCGTTGCAAATATCTATAGGCGATGGTAACCGCTTTCCATCAAGTGGACTGTCTGCCTGTCTGCTGAACTTGTGCAATATAAATAAATAAGATGGCATTGAGTATACGTCGTGGAACGAACATTTTAACATACATGCTGTTATTTGTTCATATCGTCTTCGACAGACAAACACCGCTTACGAGTACACGTGTTCTCGAAAAACGTGTACACTTAATTAGGTCATAAGTGAAAATTTTGGTAGTCTCTAAGAAACTTCGTGCCATTTGGGTCAATTGCTATTTTCAGTTATAGGAATTTACTGAATTCTTACAGATATTTGTTAGGCATCGAAAGGTGGTTATGTTCTAACTCATCACTCTTTATAATCCCAAAGTATATTTTAAAAACTTTACAATAATACGTTGTTTTTCATGGTACGACCCTCCTTAGTGAGTAAAGATATTTCATATCCTTCGCCGTTTCTAACTTGTATTTCATTATGTTACAAATAATTCTATTCCGTATAACGTTTTTATAAATAGCTATCGGTTAATTAAGGCCTTACTCTCGAACATATTTCGTCGTTCGTTTTCGTTTTACAAATTCTTTTGCTTGTTTTTTTTTCAATATTTCATTGCATTTCACATTTTGTTTTATATAAAAAATTTTGTCGTATCAGTATTTTCCTTTTTTTATGTTTAATTGAATTGAATTTCGCTTCGATTAGAGGAAATGCTTAGGGAGTAAGACCTGTCTCCTTTTCATTTCAAAATACAGCGGTCACAAAGAATGCGACAGTCACAACACTAGTCCATCGGAGGTGGGCTCGAGTAACGTCCGCCCGACCTATTTTCGTAACTATACACGAGGCCGAGTGATTTGTTTACAAAGGGCCGCTCGACAGGAATGCTCACGTGCTTTGTTGTCTTTCGACGATGCTGTTGCGAGAAAAAAATGTGTTTTGGCTTTAGTTTGCATGGCAATTATTTTGGGATCTCTTCTTCTTCTTCTTCTGCGATCGGGCGGTTTCCGCAACTCGACGACAAAGCGCCTATTTTGCGTGCGAGGGTGGATGAGGGTTTACTCCATCCAGCCCAGCTCCTCCAGGAAGTCGACCAGCTTCTTGACGTTGCTGAAGACTTCTCGGAGGCTACCTGGGGCGTCCAGATACTTCGCCCTGTATTGGGCCACCCCTCCGCATTCAAGCAGGACATGGGCGGCTGTTTCTTCTGTCTCCAGGCATGCTCTGCACAGGGGGCTGTCGGTGACACCTATATTGAAAAGATGTCTGTTAAAATTGCCATGTCCAGTGGCTGCGCTAATGACTAGTCTCAGCCTGGACCGACTGAGCTTTAGGATGTTCCTGGAGAAACGCAGGTCTACTTGAGGCATTGCCAGCTTAGCTTGCCTGCATTCCTCCAAGTTGTCCCAAAGTTGTTGATGTAGTGCCCTTGTCCTTTGATTTATGTGTTTTCTGAACCAACTGTGTGGCAAAGGCAGGAAAGGTTCCGGTCCAACCGGTAGGGTTTCTGAACCTCTCCTTGCCAGTTGATCCGCCGCATCGTTACCTCGGGCACCACTGTGTCCTTTGATCCATTGAAGGGTCAAGGTATTGTTCTTACCTGCCGCCTCATTTAGAGCCGAGTGGCATTCGTATATTAAATTTGAGTAAATAACCCTGCTACTAAGGGCTTGTAGTACCGATCTGCTATCAGAGAGTATTCTGATACAATGATCATTGACATCTCTAGCTACGATTGCTTTAGCTGCAAGCAAGATTCCCATGCTCTCTGCTTGATATACTGTATTAAACTTACCCAGGGGCTCGGATATGTTAATATTTAGGTCTTCGGAGAAGACTCCCGTGCCTGAGCCCGAGCTAGTCTTTGACCCATCAGTATAAAGGTTAAGCTCATGATGGGAAAGAAAACTGTCGTTACCTTCCTCGAGTTCAACCTTGTATTTTTTATCGAAGATGAAAGCCTTCTCTATTCTGTCACTGACCGCTTCCACCAGAGGTGAGTTGGACCATGCTTCCGAGAGAATGCTGAAATGTCTTACCTTGTCAAACTTAAGGGTTTTCAGGTGTTTTAATCTCAGGGCCGCCATTGCTGCCTCTTGTTGTACGAACAAGTGTAGTGGAGGTATGTTAAGAGCTACTTCTAGGGCCGCGGTGGGCGTAGTCCTCATACATCCCGTCACAGCACAACACGCTTGTCTTTGTAGCCTCTGAAGTTTGGTCGTGCAGGTCGTAAGCTTAGTCCTTGTCCACCAAACCACAGAGCCATAAGTTAGTATGGGTCTGACCACAGCTGTATAGAGCCATAGGAAGAGTTTGGGATGCAGTCCCCAACGCTTACCGATCATCCTACGGCATTGCCATAAGGTCACACTAGATGCATTGACTTTGTTGTCAACATGACTGCTCCAGTTTAACTTATTGTCTAGGGTTATCCCAAGATATTTGACCTCATTTGATAATTGAAGTGTGGTTTCGAAGAGGGTCGGTAGTCTATAATTACCTAAAACTCTCTTGTTTGTAAAGAGAACAACCTGCGTTTTCTGTGGGTTGGCAGAGAGTTCATGCTCGTTGCACCACCTCTCCACTACACGCAGGGCTGCCTGTAGCCTATCACACACCATGCTGGCATTATTACCTACATTTAGTATAGTGATGTCATCAGCATAGCCAACTGTGTAAAAGTATTGACTGTTTAGTTTGGTAATGAGATCGTTCACAACCAAGTTCCACAGAAGTGGGGAAAGTACTCCTCCTTGAGGACAGCCTCGAACCACATGGGCACCTTTCGTGTCTTCCCTCACCTTTATAAATCTGTTGCTTAACATGTTAATTATCCAGTCGATTAGCAGGGTTTCCACTCCGTGTCTACGGAGCGCTATATCGATGCTGGTGAAATTGGTTTTGTCAAAGGCCCCCTCTATGTCTATAAAGCAACCTAGACAGACCAGTTTGTTTTGTAGAGCCGACTCAACTTTACCTACCACCTGATGGAGTGCAGACTCGGTAGATCTGCCAGGACAGTAAGCATGTTGGTGCTTGTGAATGGGTAGATTGCGTAACGCATTGTCTCTAAGATGCCTGTCGCATAGTCTCTCCAAAGTTTTAAGGAGGAACGACGACAGACTAATGGGTCTAAACGACTTCGGATTAGTGTAGTCACTCTTACCTTGCTTAGGTATGAAGATAACCCTGACTTCACGCCAGGCAAGGGGAATGTATTTATGTGCCAGGCATGCCTGAAAAATGCCTGCTAGGATGGATATCAGTTTTTCCCCGCCCCATTGTAGTAGCGCCGGGAAAATGTTGTCATTTCCTGCTGACTTAAAAGGCTGGAAGCTGTCAACCGCCCATTTCACCTTGTTAAAGGTAACGATCTCGCAGGCAGTTTGCCAGCAGTGTTCTGTAACTGAAGAGTTGATTTCCACACAACTAGGAGTTTGTACTATTTTGCACCCCGGGAAGTGTGTTAGTAGTAATACCATGTTCGATTCCTCCTGGCTCAGGGTCATTGTGCCATCGTCCCTGCGTAGGTTACCAACAGCACAAGGGCCCTGTTTGGCCAGCAACTTCCTAACTCGGTTTGCCTGTGGTGTGGAGTTAATGCTTTCGCAAAATTTTCTCCATGAATTTGATTTCCAGTATCTGATGCGCTTTTTATATAGGGATTTGGCTTCCTTGTAGGTATCCCAATCCCTATCCGCACCTGTGTTCATTGCTTTGTTAAAGGCTCTCCTTACCTTTACGCGCAGTTTTTCGAGTTCCTTGCCCCACCAGCCATTTTTGTCGGTCCTGGCACACGGTGCCTTTAGGGGACAGGCCTTATGGTAGCAGTTTATAATGGTAGCGTTCAAGTTGTCTACCTGCTGTTCAATCAGCGCCGTACTCAACAGCCTGGCAGTTAATAATTGTTTGTCCAGTTTCTGCACTATAAGTTGTTTATAGAGTGACCGGTCAGTTTTCTTTGGCCACCTTCTAGGTGACGCCGAAGTGCTAGTTTGTTGTAAGTCGTAGCGGATCCACCTGTGATCGGAACACGATGCTTCTTTCGACACTTGCCATCCCGTTATTAGACTAAAAGCCTTGGGGGTCGCGAGCGTCAGGTCGATTATTGTTCTGCACCGTCTTCCTACAAAGGTGGGCTCGCTGCCATTATTTACTATGTCTAAACTAGTAGTTAATAAATATTCAACAAGATGGTTACCTCTGTTGTTGCTTAGTTCCATACCCCACAGAGGGTGGTGGGCATTGGAGTCTGTAGATATGATCAATTCCCAGCCATTTTTCTCGCAGAATCTGATCAGTCTGTTAACTTCTGCAGGTGGTACCTCGTCTGCCTCATGCATATAGGATGATGCAATAACGAGGTTGAAGTTGTTAATATCTTGATTTGTTTTGAGCCATATAGCACACAGGTCTCTGGAAAAGAATTCCATTAAAGGTTGTGCACTTATATTACCCTTGACATATACACAGGCTCTCGCCTCCCCAGAGTTATCAAGGAAAAGCTTACCGCCAATGTTGGAAAGTCCGCATACGTTGCCGCCTCTGATCCACGGCTCCTGGATCAGTGCGATGACCGGTGCTGTAGATGCAACCTCCAACCATCTGCGTAGTTGAGCCGTAGCGGTTATGCTGTGATGGAGGTTGCATTGTAAAATCTGGATGTTATTGTAGGAATGGGGATCCATTTGGATCACCCTCCTCCTCCAGTCCTAATCTGGAGAGATCCAGGAGATCGTCGTCGCTTGATGCTTCGACCGCTCGACTGGACCCCGCCTGCGTTGACTCCTGCTCCATAGGTGTTGTTGCCTCAGGAGTAGGGACATCCGCGGTAGCTTGCACCCCCGCAGTCTCGTCCAGGAGGTCCGCCGGGGTGTCGACAAACCGTCCTTTGGGGCCCTGGAATTTCAGGTACACCGCACCCAGCCTATAGCTGAGGCGGCGCTTCCTGGCCAGGACCACAGGGACAAGATCCTTGGGGATGCTCACCACCACGAACGTCGCCTTAGTCTGAGGCAAGATAGCGTGCACACGCCATCTCTCCACCTGTGCCCAGGGGTTGCTCCACTGCAACATTGTGCCGATGAGCACCTTGTCGCCGTCGTGTTCATGCGGCAAGAGAATACCGCAGCGTACCATTTTTGGGATGCTCTTCGCGTCGGTGACCACAAGCTTGCCTACCTCCGGTAGCTCCAGGGCCGCGCAGGTCTCCTTCGTCCACTCAACGGCTGCCTCGTTGTCGCAGTATAACCGGAGCGAGCCATCGACGTAAGTAGGCCTGCGCATAAACCTAGGGGCCTCCGAAGTCGGCGTCTGTGTTTTTGCCGACGCGATGATTTTATCTATCAGCTGCTTCTCAATTTCCGCGGCGGTGGCTTGGGAAATGAAGCCCGTTGAAGATGTTATTACCAGCTCCGCCTTGGGGACATCTTTGGATGCTGCCTCCGCGTAACTGGTTGGTTTAGGTGCCGGGGCAGGGGAGAGCTTCGGCTTTTTGGACTCGCCTCTAGGAGAGACAGTCTCATCCAGCCTAGCCCTCTTGGTTTTTGGTTTCACCTGCTCGGTAGCCTGCGATTTAGGGCTAGGCCTACTAGGGCCCTGCTCCTTGCTAGTTGAAGGAAGCACCTTGGTTGGGACTGGTGCCTCTGTCTGTGTGTCTGTATGTAAAAGGGGAGGGGGGGTAATTTAGCGCTCTTGGCTTCGGCGCGTTTTGCCTTCCTCTTTTCCTTCTTTTTAAGCATCCTCTTATGCTTCCGGGTGAGCCGAGGGTCATCACACGCCGGGCCACTAGGCTGCTTGCCCGCCTTTACGGTGGGTTTCGCCGCCCCGTGTACCGGTGTGTTCGCCTGGCCCCATTTTAGCGCAAGGATGCTTGTGCCCGTTGTCGTTGCGGAGCCTTTGGTTCCCTGAAGGGGTTCCAGAGGCCCCGTTCGCGCCACCTCCATTGAGGAAGTCGCAGCAGTTGAGGGGATGGCCGATGAAACGACTTTCCCCGTGTATTTCCCCTCAGGTTTCCCCTTGGGTACGGGTTTTTGAACCTCTTTGTTATCCATGTTTAAATTATGTAAATTCGTCCTCGTGGCTTCCCACCCTCCACGGAGCCCGCAACTGGGAGTGTCCTTACGGCACACTAGGACTACCACTCGGATATAGGTGCAAAGAGTTTATGGCTGGGCGCGACATCGGGAGCTCGTACTAGCGCGGCTGGGGAAGTCGGTTCACAACTATCCAGTTTACCCACGCTAGCCTGGCCCCGTCAGCATGGCCACCACTATCCCATGCGGGGACCCCTCCACACCTTGCCAGATAACTGTCAAAAGACAGGCTACCAGGACCATTTCCCCTTGCTGGCTAGACAAGGGGCCGCCGTGTCACGTGAAATCAGGACCAAAGAGAGCGTATTACTTCTCGAAGGTATCTAACCCGACCCTCGATCAGCTCAACCCTCCAGGACTCCTTCATCCCCGCCTACGGACACTCACTGCGGAGGCCAAAGCGCAGGTGGTCGTAAATAGTCCCCCAGTCCCGACCTACAAAAACTGGGGGAACCGCTGGCCACTAAAGTGGCCGAGAAAAAAGAGGACATGCGACTATTTAGTTTTTGTTACATCTGTTTCATAGGGAAACAGAACAAGAACAGGCAGCAACCACGTGAAGGAAACTAAATAGACTTGCCATGAGTTTCTTAGCGACCTGCGCTCCCCTCATGACCATCGGCTAAATTACTCCCTGGGACTTAGGAGTAAAATGGGCAAGAGACATTCTTCCACGTCTTACTATGCGTGATACTGAACAATGTCTGTTACCCGCCCATTATTTTGGGATAAAATTACATTTAAATTTTTAGTAAAATTTACTTTAGAGTAAATAATCCAACAATTTTCAGAAACCATTAATTATATAAAGAACGTGTTACAGGATTTAAATAAGCAAATCTTCAGGGCTGATATTGAAACACGGTCAAATGTAGTTTTCAGATTTAGGTCAAAGTAGTAATGTCCTACCGGCACGCGAATGAACTTAAAGCTTTCAAAGTAAAATATGTCGTTTAAATTATAAAGATGCATTCTACAGCTATCATAAACATTTCAATTAATTCACTTATATGTTGACTTTACGTCTTCACTGTTTATTAAAAAAAAAATATTTAGAACTGCATACAATTCAAAATAGTGATTAAGAAGAGACTCCTGGAGATTGAATTATAAAGGGTTCTAGTTCTGCACATTACTGATTAAGCGAACCGACTTTCTATTATGTTACGTTGCAGAGGAATTACTTTTGGTCAGTCATAAGCTATTTAAGTAATTAAAGTTTTTAACTATCCCACGGGAAATCTTTAATTTTTCGGGATCTAAAGTATCCTATATGTTGACCAGGGATATAAGCTACTACCATACAAAATTTCATGTAAATCGGTTCAGTCGTTTCTGAGATTAGCCGGTACAGAGAAAAAAAAAATTGAAAAAATCTAAATTAGTTTTATTTGACTTCTCACATCCCCCTGACTCGGTATTTTTTCATTGTACAGAAATTTGACCTCTACAATTTAGTATATGTATAGATAGGATTGAAGCGATAAAGACGGTTCAATCGATGTATAAAATTGATCAATCACGGTGACTTTCCAACAGGGCGTATCACTAAATAGGTTCTACTCTGTTGATGTCTTTGATGTTGCAAATTCGGGTCTGCACTATGAATATTTAACAGTGCTCAAAATATCAATAGGTTTGAAATATCTAACGGCAAGTCAGCCTAGTCACGTTCTTTATACGTGCGGCAGAGATATCGAACGCTCTACAATAGGCTGTGTTTCCCCAAAATATAATTCGGGTATCGTCAAGTCTCGTGAGAATTGATATAGGCTTTTATGTTGGACTTGAAGATAAAGTATTAAAATGCCGTTGGAATTATTATAGAATTCATTAGGACTATACAAACACGTATGACACAGGTACGAATATAATTGGACGCAACCAGTACAAACTGATTCAATATCACGCGCAAAGTCCGTTACTATATCGCTTATCGACTTTACACGTCTTGCTTTGATCGTGGTTCTCGCTAGACTGCTTCACCCCTCCCTTGGGACATACCTTTTATTTTGTACAAATACAATATACCTCAACGCAAAACAATAACAACAAGAATTAGTTCGACACACCTGCCTCATGACGGCCATAAAACAAGTACAATAACAATAGAATGTTTTTCTTAATTACAAATAAACACTAAGCAAACAAAAGAATGGTCCAAATGGAAAGGTAATAAACTGCGCTTTATGACTGGCAGGTGTGCATTCACCTTTGTCGGCATGTAACAGAACTATCCACAGCAGTTAACTTGAGACCTGAGCGGAATGCGCGCTCCCCTCCCGACCCCCGTCTTATTACCGCTCTCGCCATTGACGCGGCAGTACCTCGCGCTTACGTCACCCAAGCGAAGTCTCAAGTTAACTCTTGCGGGTTGTAACAAACTGTCCACCTGGCTACCATTCCCATCTTGTCGAGGCCTTCTAATACCTGTTTTTGAATAGCCGCGTCTTTAGCTTTTTAAAGTTGATTTGCCTGATTTGCGAACAAATACACCTCAAACTGCTCAGACATAAACATTCATTTATGTTTATTAGATCTTGATCAGTAATCAGTACACAAGTTTCAATCAATGATTCACATCTCCGATTAAATAGAGATATTAACCACGCAAGTACTTTCATTCAATGCGATTTTGTTGACACTGGCACTTTCGATGCAATGTTTCCAAATCGTCATAAGTGTGATGATGAATCACACATTCCTCTGGCAAGCCCAACACATGAGCTGACGCACTACGCATAAATAAAGCTGCCCTTTTAATGCTGTTTGCCCATTCGCCAACTTGTTCTATTAGCTTTATGCTGCGAAAATGTGAGTTGCATCTCATAGAGAGGAATGTAGGTATAAAGATGCGGGATACTATCCGTGTGCAGATTAAAATTTCCTTTATCGCTGTGTAAAAATTATTTAAAAAAAATATTTAGATTCTGGTAGGTTCTGGAAAATTTCTGGCTCACAAACGTTGCAAGATAGTTTGACTCAATATTACTCGGGTATAGGTTCGAATCTCCTACGAAAATATATAGATATAAGATAATATTTACGCACTATACCGTTACGTTTATACGAGTGAAAATTGGTTTAAGTTATTTATTGATAATTTTAGATAGATAAAAAATTATTTTTGGTTCACCACTTACATATAGTAATTTACAGTCATTTCATGTCAAGACAGGAAAGAGGGCGGTCTAATAGCTTTAGAGATATCTCTTCCAGACAACACGGCTTTGTGTCAAAGGAATCGAAAGTTTTTGACGGTGGTGTGCAAATTAAATAGGATACAAAATATTACACACTACATATATATATATATCTCTTTCACTTTCATATTCCAATTAAGTGGGTCCGGCACAATAAGTCTTTTCCTTCCACATGATCTATTCTGACATACATCTTCCGTAGACCACAAATCATCATATCATCCCTCACACAATCTGTCCATCTTTTTCTCGTCTACCGTTGTTACATTTTTTCTTGTAGTTTAATATTCTTTTTGTGACCTGACTTTCGTTATATGCCCATACCAACTTAATCTTGTTCCTCTCAATTTTTCAGCCACGGGTGACGATAATTTGAAAGTGGTTTACGTCTGTCTTTCATGTATAACTCAAAGTCAGTTACTATTTTTCGTCTAGTTTGTAAAATTCCAATACGTTTGAAGGTGTGATGATGTTTGTGCACGGTAAAGAGTTTGCGAACAATGAGGTCAGTGATCTCCGGGAGACAACCTGCCGCCAGCACCATCGGTGCGTTTCCACAGTGTTACTTTAATATAAGAACATTCTTACGTTTATTAAATTTTAAATTGACTTGAGTATTTTTATCCGTGCAAGAACGGAAAAGAATACAATTTCCTGCGGCCTATCGTAAGAGGCGACAAAACAACCTACAGTCAGGTGGTAGAACATTTGCCCGACTGGATGGCTACCACCCCTGGTCTAAAGTATGTCGCCATAACAACCTTGAGTTGTGTTCCGGTATTAGTGACCAGGTTCCAGTCTCCCTTAAGAGAGCAGCAGCGCCTTTGTAGCACCTTTGGTGTTACAAATGCGTTACACACACTTGCACACTACATGCCTTGCACACTACAAGTGCATTACTTTTCTACTACCAAGTATATACCAAACTAGCTGCGCCCCCGCGGTCTCACCCGCGTGGTGATGAAAAATCGTTATATTTTGAAAATTCACACTATAGTTATGTTTATAAGTTAGCCTATGTGTTATTCTGATGTGTAAGGTATATTATATTATTGTAAAGTTTCATTAAAATCCATTCAGTAGTTTTTGCGTGAAAGAGTAACAAACATGCATTCTTACAAACTTTCGCGTTTGCTCTGCTCTATTAAATTCAATAACATCCACACAAAAGTATTCTTTCTCCATTACTGAGTTAAAGAAGGAACAATGTAACATAATAATAAGATGTACCCAAATGTGATCCATGAAATCCAAAGTGATCTTGTGCAACTGCGATGAAATTGTTTGAGTAAATATAAATTACTTACAAGATAAGCGTAACTAAGAGCTTCGTCACGACTATATAACTGCACTACACTAACGTTTTTCTGCTATTTTATCAAAATTTCAACATTCAAAAGTTTTTATTCAAAATAAGGTCCACTGGGGGACACTTTTTGAAGGTCATACAAATAGGTTGAAAAATAATTTTACTTCCTCTATGTACACCGCTTCGCAACCTGTTATTGTTGTTTAGGTGAAGAAGCGGCAAGAAACTCCCCAGCAACACGTCTAGCTAAAAATTAATTTTCTTTATATCTCTCCTATTCTATTTATATCTCAAGTTCTTTTATTTATAAGTTTTATACAGAAGTATATTACAGAACTACTTTTCGAAGAATTAATGGACTTGTAGCAAACAGTGCATACTAGACTAAGACACAGGAAGAAAAAATAAGACGTACCAAAGGTTTGTACTGCAACATATCTCAATAAATTCCTTACATGTTTGTCAAAATTATAGCGTTATACAGACGATTGTATAAGAGGCTCGAGCGAGCTGCTATGTAAATGAAATTTTGTCATTTAAATATTCTTCAATAGTGTATATCCCTTTTTAAGCAAGATACTTTTAATTTGATTTTAAATTTAATGAAAGACAGATCTAGCATTTCATTCGAAATCTTATTGAAGAAGCATATACAAATCCCCAAAAAAGAGGACAATATTTTTTGTTACTTAAAAGATGGCAATATCAGTCTATTACAATACCTGGTGTTCAATATGTGGACATCCTTATACTGCTTGTACGAATATAAATTATATTATCTGTTAGTACGTCGTAGAAGTGTTTACATATTGTTTAAACATATCAGGGAACTATTTTCCGTATCTAAGGCGATTACAACAAGAATTAGTTTTGATTTTAATCTGTTTGATTTGAAGTTTTGAGTCTAAATAGCGTGTTTAACAATATATTGAATTTATTGGTATAAATTATCTACTTACAATACTGACACCCCTATTCATAATCGTATTACCCACGTGATTATTTCTAATAACCTTTTGATAAACTTACTACAACTATTTACGTATATATAGGTATTCATTCTATAAATGTGTCTGGATTTATTATGTATGTATGATATTTATAAATTAGTGTAAGTATGTATATATTTAAATCATACAGTCCTATCTTTTTTCAGCCCCACCTACATCACTAGATTAGTTGGGTATTTCTTTTATGCTAGGAAGAGATCGTCTTTAGCGATAAGACGGCCTGTTGTTTTGCCATGAAGCATTTTGTGTTTGTATTTGTTTATGTTGGTGAGCAATAAAGTGTTATCTATTTATACTATGTTGATGTACTTTTAGAATTGTTATTATGTTTCACCCGAGTATATATCATTGGTTCTTTTAGAATTATATTTTAAAGTTACTCCTTATAACATCAGCTATCTACCAGTGAAAGTCCCGTTAAAATCGATCCATCCGCTTCAATGGTTAGTAGAAACAAACCCACAGACAGACAAACAAACAAACACTTCAATTTTATTTATTTATATAGATATCAAAATTTATTACGTAGAAATATTTTGGCATTCGGACCACTAGATTTTGACTCTGTATGATTTTGCGCTAAAATCTCTTGGTACCAGTTTACTACTTACTATCTACATTTTCTTGACACTGAAGCCGAATATGTATATTATGGAGATATGTTGTAATGTAAAATTTTACTACGTCATGTCATTATTATAACTATATTTTTTTCCTTTTATTGTGTCTTTGTCTTGCCGAGTATTATGCACTGCTTGCGAGAACTCCATTAGTTCTTTGAAAAGTAATCGTGAAATATATTTTTGTATAAAATTTATCAAAAAAAAGTTTGATATAATCAATTTTTAGTTTTTTAAATAACAAGTTGCGTAAGGTTGATAGACAGACTAAGAAGTAAAATTTAATTTGAAGGTATATATATATGACCTTCAAAAAATGTTTTGCAGTGGAGTTTATTTTGAATAAAAACTTTTGAATTTGAATTTAAATACATAAAAGAGTACAAGAACTATATTTAGTACAAATATCACATGAAAAAGAGTGAAATTACCAGTTGCCATGCACTTCGGCAATGTAGACGTAGACTCTAGCTAGCATCTGATTGTAATCGCAGCTATAAAGGTGTGGTCTACTGTCTATGTATCAGCAAGATATCCTATCGTATATATTGCTTGATCTTGATACATGTTACATGTTTTGTACCCAACAATGATAGAGAATTGTTTTGAAAGCATTGTTGCATAATAACAATGTACAGACGCGGCATTTTGAATTTTTTTTGATAGGTATTGTTACGAGTGCGGGACTCGAATTAAAATGTCGTTGGAATAGAATTTATTAGAAGTATACAAACACGTATGACACAGGTACAAATATAACTGCACACAACCAGTACAAACTGCACGATTCAATAACACGCGCAAAGTCCGTCACTGTATAGCCTATCGAATGCACACGTCTTGCGCATTGTTTTGTACTAAACTTTACAATACAACAATCGAGCGCGTGGACTGATTTTTCAAAGAAAACGTAATCTGTATACCTGCGGCCTAAACGAGGTATAAACGAATACAATAACAATAGGATGTTTTTCTTAATTACACATGTTAAACACAAAGTAAACCAAAGAAGTCCGAATGCAGGAAAGGTATTCACTTTATCGGCGTAGAACAATATTATAGATAAGTATACATATGAAAGTCTTGTGAGAGCATGGCAACAGGACATGCGCGATCTGCGTGTCAAATGCGCTGAATCACGCCTCGCGGTGACGTCACAAGTGCTAATGGCGCATAGAATACGCTCTGTAGTATTTTTTGGACGACCTTCCGTCCATTCATTCGTCTGCCATACCGACGATGATTGGTTGATTGTGTGCTAATTATTGACCCGAGTGTACAACCATTGTATATCTAGGACCATATGTGTTTGAATACATTAATAATTTCACATTGGTTACGTTCCACATGATGCTCACAACGACCCCGATTTTTACCGTTCCACTTGCTTGCGGACGTTACAATTATAAACTGTAGTGGAATACACAAATGTCATTGGTTGATTTGCAACTCGTGCCTTTTTTAATGTCAGTTCGACCCAGCTCATTATATGTGAGCGCTGTGTGATCGAAAATGAAGACGCCCTTAGTGACGTTTTCGTCATGACCATACGACCTGGTCGTCGTGTGGAATGGCTGACGGAACATTTTGGGTGTTGTGAGCTACTAACGGAACGTGTCCATTATTTTAGTTTACTAGAGTTCGTCATTTAATAAATATAGAAAAGAAGCAACGAATGCTGATACATTAAATTAATAAAAAAAAACATTACACAACCTACCATATATTTGACACACAACGCATATATACTCTTTTGTTAATTGTTCAAGTCAATAAAAATCAAGAGTGTAGCCTTGGCGAAATCTGTGACTATAGAATAGAGCCTTTGACATTAATTATTATAGTCGAATTTCCACCACAGGCGATCCTGGTATGTACAAAATAGATACAAAAATCACTTCAAAAATAAATTTATAGTGTTATATCTGTTCTGGCATACACAACGCGGTGCTGGTACCTACGCTCACGTATGGAAGCGAGAGTTGGGTATGGAATAGAGAGCATGAAAGTAGAGTAAACGCGGTCGAGATGCGAGCACTGCGCAAAATCTGCGGAGTGACGCTCGCGGACCGCGTTCGTAATACCGAAGTAAGAAAGAGAGTTGGTCTGAAAGAGAGTGTCGGGGTGAAGGTAAGGAAAGGAATGCTCCGGTGGTTCGGGCATGTGTGTGTGTATGATGAAAGAATGACTAAACAATGCAAAAGTGGATGGATGCAGAAGTCGCGGAAGGCCACGACACACTTTCCATGATCAAATTGATCGTGTACTAGCTGAAGGTGATGTCAGGAGCCTTAAGAACAGACGAGTGTACATGACAAGAACTATGAATGTTAAAGAAGCAAGTGAGGTGTGTAAGAATAAGCCTAAATGGCGCTCTGTTGTTCGTGCCTACCCCGCAAGGGACCTGGCGTGAAGTTATGTATGTATGTATGTATATCTGTTCTGTTCTCTCACCAAGAAACAACAAGAAACATGCCTTGCAGTGTTTCATACGTACTCGTATATAAAAGCATTATTCTTATTACATAATTATACGAGGTTGATAAGCTCGTTAAAAAGCTTTGTATTTTTATAATTTTCACATTATTTCTAACCCTCTTTAACACCATTTATGTATAAACTTCGTATAAATATTATGAATAAAGGGTTAAATTTAAACCATATATTATAAGCAATGTTTAATGTGATGTTTATTTCACGGATATGAAGAAATAAACACCCCTTTACAGATGTCCTTTTTCACTTGTCATTCACGCACTAAAAACAGATTTCTCACGAAGAGTTAATGCCCTAGACACTAAAGTTTTGAAATAGCCAAAGGTCTTACACCGCAGGTGCATGCATCAAAGCAACCATAAAGTCGTCTACCGCCTCCATTAAATTCCAAAAAAGTTGCAAACAAACGGGTCATGTTCGTGCGCGCAATTTGGGTTCCGTTATTATTAACAATACACACAGACAACAAATTAAAATATATTTTTTATATATAGGATTATATTTATAGTTATTCATAATAGTTGTATGATATTTATAGATTGTTTAAATATTTATTTTAAAACTACGTTTTGACGTTTTTAAGCGCGGTAGTTTATTTGATTTTTATTATTGTTCCGAATTATTAAGAAAACGTTATTTTTACTTTTTGGAAAAATGGTCTTGGTGTCTGGGATCGGTTGTATATTACCCATAACACAAGGGTAACATTCTTAATTTGGGGATATACAATATGTGTCTCTCTCTACCGATTATTTATTTAATTTCATTTCGAGCGTGTGTGGAATTAAAAGCTAATAAATTCATATTTGTTTTTTAACAAACTAGCGGTCCGCCCCGGCTTCGTACGGGTATCTAAAAAACCTTTGTGTTGAGTTTATCTACCTACTAAGCCCATTCTAAATATTTCCCCTCTCGTACCGCCCGTACCCCAGTGAAGCCTACATCAGATAAGGTGCTGCCTAGCTAGCCGATCAGGTTGAGCGACGACCAAGCAATTTTATTCTAATACTTACATTTTTAAACTCGTGATATTTTTCGAATGGAATGTCCGAATTGAATAATTCAGTCTTTAATACGAAGTAATTTATTTTGATAAGGATAAAATATAATCAAGATACAAATAAAGAGCCTTTTCTAGCCGGGGAATTTTAATTAAACTTTTAAAATAAAAGAACACTTATTGTGGTATAACTATAAAAAAATAGACATAATATTCTGTCGCGACACTTTTACAAGTAATGATGTGTTCTGCAAAGTCGCAGTACATTATTTTATTATATCATCGATAGATTTCGCAGCGCACGCGATTTTAGATGTATTTTTACACCTTGGGTTACATTATTGGAGTTTTAGTAAGGATGCCTAATCTTTTTGAAAATATAACATAGCCTCATAGCCTATGTCACCCGGGAATAGTGGACCTTGTCAACAGTAAATATTTTTTCAAATTGGTTCTCTAGTTTCGGAGCTTATTCAATGCAAAGAAACAAACAATCAATACTTTCCTTTTTATAATATTAGTATAGACATACAAATATAGTCCACACATATAAACTTTAACTACGGAACCATAAATTGATGCAAATCTTTGCAACTGCCGACAAAAGCCGACAGACAGCACACTCGCGACGGCCATACACGTTCCAGACGGAGAAAGATTGATAACAGGATCTGTTGCTACCCAAGAGATCTGCAAACTAATTTAACTTTGTATCTTATCAGGTATGGCTCTGAATACACCGGCGGAGCACATTCCTGAAAGCACCGTTGCGCAGTTGAATTGTGACCTAAGTCGAGAGACATAAGAGCGAAGTTCCTAGGGTGGCCGTTGTGATCCACTTTGGCTGGACACGCGACACGGACCACGTCATTGGACGGGATGCGTTACAAACATTATGTTAAGCGTTTGTTTAAATATGTAAAGCATAGCGTAATGTAGCGTTTCACGTGATGATTTCACTTTGATAGGATGACATTGATATAGTTTAGGTGCGGTATATTTCATATGTATACGTCATTCATACGGTTTACTATATTTTAGCGCTGTATTGGATTGTTGTCAGTGTACTTTTCAGAAATGAATCTTTTTAACAAACTTAAGGAACCCTTTCTGAAGTGCGCTGAGCGCCTATACTTTGACGGAAGGCATATCATGTATACGCATGCAAGTAGTACAATTTTTACAGGCACTTAAAATATTGTACTGTTTAGAGTTGCAGGACTCGAATTAAAATATCGTTGGTATTATTATAGAGTTTATAAGAACTATACAAACACGTATAACACAGGCACAAATATAACTGAACACCACCAGTCCAAACGTAATGCACAATTCAATAACACGCGCAAAGTCCGTCACTAAGTAGATTACCGAATGTGCACGCGCCTTGCTTCGCTTGTGGTTATCGCTTGATTGCCTCATCTCTCAATTGGGGCCCTGCTTTATACTGTACAAATACAATATGTCTGCTCGGCCAAGTGGACTGAATTTCCTAGACTCACACCTGACTAATGACTACCATAAAAGATTACAATACACAATGTGCTGTTTTTCTAATCACAAAGTAAATAAAAGAAGTACAATTGCAAAAGGTAATAAAATGTCTACAGGTATGCAAGTGTGAATTTGTTTTTTGTCGGCTTTCAGGTCGTAACAGTACTTTTAAATTCCAAAAAATTTTTTTTATCAAAAAAAAAAGACTTGCAACTAAAAAACAAAAAATAAATGGCAAGTAAAACTTGAAAAACAACAACAAAATACACAATTACTTCAAGATGCTGTAGAAAATTTATTTTTAATATGAAGCTGATTTTCTTTCTGTTGAAAACATTTGTGATACAAACCCCTGGATACTTCGTTAGTGGACTCTGTAAAGAACGATACGATTGTTGTTGTTGTGCGTTACCAACGCAGCTGCCGCAAATACCCGCTGTGGTATTAATAAAATAATGTTTTCTTTACGCGGGAATTGTGTTGTGTATCTGTGGAACTTCTGTTTGTATCTGCCACCATCCAAATATCCGCCCACTGAGTTTCTCAGTGTACACGTCGTTGTTTGTTGATGTAGTACTAATACGATAGAATGGATATTTTATGTTTAGAGCATCATTCAAAGAATTTGGTTGGGTGTTTTTTCGGAAAATTTCCGAAAAATGTTTAGATGATGTGTTAGTGCCTATTCATAATAGTATAAATCTTGGCTGAATTCAGATTAGTATTTCTAAGATTTTACCATGTCAACATTTGTATAAAATCTGTCATGAAAGTGTATTGTAGTGTATTTTATGAAGTTTTCGCGATTAGTACACATAATGCTCCAAAATGACATAGGCATAGAAAACACTTTAACGTTCACCAAAACAAAAAAAAATGCACAACAAGATAATAGTTACTTGGTAAAACAAAAGGCGGCCTTATCGCTAAAAGCGATTTCTTCCAGGCAACATGACTTGAATGAAATTCTTAAATTATCTATAATTATTATTATAATATAACAATGTCAACAAAAGGAAAAAAAGAATAAAAGTTACATACGTGGAGAACAGATTACAGTCAAAAGTATTGTAAACTAGCACATACATTATTGCGTAAGACCAACATAGTGATTCCTAAGTGAATTTTTAATTATGGCAAAAGATTTAGCTGTTTTGACGTCAGTGGGCAAAGATTTAGCTTTTCTGGCGTCAGTGGGCAAAGAGTTCCAAAGTGAGACAGCCTGCATGGCGAAGGAGTTGGGAAAGGGACTAGTGAAGGAAAAGAGGCAAAGTTTTAAAAATAGCCTATGCTAGTATCGAATAACATATTTTTGACGGATATAGGCATGTGAGGTCCTGCTATCAATTCGCATAGATCCCTAATGGCGAGAACGAGTCCCGAGAATTTGCTGAGTTACTTACTATCTTACGAGTATCTTAATCAATCTTTATCGATTATTTAAAAATCATTATTTTCAAAACGATTTATGATCGTTTTGTAAAGCCATATTTGTGGATAAAATATTAATTAAATTAACTTAAATACGTACAAAAATTTATTTTTATAAAGAAACCTAAAATAACCTTTAAAAGGCGCGTGCGCATTCGCCGTACATTATGACCTTTAAAGCGCAATATCTGAAACCTTATTAAAAAGCATCTATTGCAGAGCCATTTGTCGTTATGTATTTCCTTAAGTTTTCATAATCATGTGTTGTTAATTAAGAGTAGCCATAAAACATTCGGCGTTCCACATACTTCTATATTTGCACACGGTGACCTGTCCTGCGTTGTATCTTCTATTTTGGTTAAAGCGTCGTCATTATTCGCTATTTTTGCTTGAGATGCACGCAGCGCAGATTGTACAATACTGATAGAGATTATTCCAAGATTGTTTTGTTTGTTGTCTCAAATAATTCCCTATTTATTTGAAACAGTTGAAAATTTTGTGAGGTCTTCCTACAGTGCTACGATATAGTTTTTGTAAATGATCGAAATTACTTTGTGACATATTACTAGCCTCTCTTGTATCGCAAATGTCCATAGGCGACGATAGGGCTCCCAGTGGGTACTGTAACATATATTTTGAGTCGTCGAGCGTCTGCATTGAGTTTTAGTGGTCTCCTAAAAATAAAGATGATTAAATAACACTTTATTGCTCACACAAATAAATAATTACAAAAAGAAAATTCATAATCACAATACTGTTTGGCAGTACAACAGGCAGTCTTATCACGTACACTAATTTATAAATTTAATATATACATGAATCCAGAAACATTTATAGAATAGCAATGTACACATGCGTATATATGAAATTATATAAATGAATTTATTTAGTTACATTACATATGACAAAGATTTTATACTAACATATATTATAATAGATAAATAAATAAGTAAATGTTTATTATATTAGACATATTTATGTAATAGTAAAAGAGAGTGTCGGGTGAAGTAAGAAGGAATGCTCGTGGTTCGGCATGTGAAAAATGTATGATGAAAGAATGACTAAAAGATATACAATGCAAAAGTGATGGATGCAGAAGTCGCGAAGCACGACACACTTCATGATCAATGATCGTGTGCAGCAGAAGTGATTAGAGCTTAAGAAAGACGAGCGTGCATGATAAAATATGAATGTCAAAGAAGCAAGTGAGTGTGTAGAATAAGCTAAATGCGCTCTGTATTCGTGCTACCGCAGGACTGCGTGAAGTTATGTATGTATATTTATGTAAAGGCAGATAGTATTTTCTAAGTCAGTTCCGAAAAGTAGGTAATGTTTTGGCCTCTCTGACAGTAAGAGGCAACGCATTCCAGGGTTTGACAGTCTGCACTGTAAAAGAGTTATCATAAAAAGATGAAATGTGTGCAGGTGTCAGGAGTCTACGATATGTAACTGAGCGCAAATTGTGAGAAATGTAGAGGTGAAGGAATCCAAAATGTTCCTTAGGGTAAGGAGGACTATTAGGATGAAATAGTGTTGAGGATATAAATAAAGGGGAGTTGGCATGTGAGTATTTCGGCGAAAACGAATACCATGCCACTAGAGCTTCATACGAAATTCGTAAACATGTTCATATTTTAACAAACCAAACGTAAAAACCTATAATAAACATCAGTTCTGACGCTCAATTTTATTTAAATTTAAAGGTATTACTTCTTTGATATTTTTATTTAAACAACACATATACAAGACACAGTGAACAAGAGAATGTCATAAAATTCGTGTAATGTTTTCAATTGTTACATATTTTGGTGTTTTGTTACGTAGCGACAGTGTCGTCCGGGTTGTCTCAAGAATTTATTGTGTCGCCTTGAAAAATATTTTTGTTTTCTAGGCATCTAGGCCACTCACTCTGTTACACCGATATATACGACATTTTCCTATACCGATATTTACAACCTCATAAAGATCACCTTTTTGAAGTCGATTAAAAATAGGTTGCCAGGTGGTAGGGTATCTGTCTGGATGGTTTTACCACTCCTGGTCTAGAGTATGCCGCTTACCCTTAAGTGGTCCGTCTCCTAAAAAAAGTAAGTCTATATGAATAAAATTGTGGAGTAAAATTTATCTTATGTTATTTACGATATAGTGATGAAGTAAAGTGGGAAAAATCCGAAAGTCAGGGGTGGCTGCTAGTCCCTTAGATATTAAATTAGCAAGTAGGAGCTATCTCGTTAAAGACTTGTTTATGACGAGAAGGTCAAGGAGCAAGTTTCTTACCAAGGGGCGGGCAAAGTTTGCAAAGCTCTCAATACCGAGAAAGGTTTCGCGTATAGGATTTCCCCAATTAAGAAGTTACGGAGGGAAATGTTTTGAGGAAGATAATCTTTGCAAGGACCCTTTTATCGATCTGTTTGTTATTTTGATAAGTTGCTATATTTTTTCGATCTTAAAAAAATATTGCTATAAGTAATTGTAGAGGGTTTGTTTTTGTAATTTTTAACACTTAGATATTCACCGGTAAATATGCAATAAATGTTTATTTATTTGTTTTCAACTAGTTTTCTTCCATCCATCTTTCCATTCCATCTAAAAATAACGTTACAGGAATTTCATGACTTCAGGACCCCCCCGCCCCGTTCTTGTCACAGGTCATATTCGTGAGACTCCACCCTCACTAGCGTGACCTCGCATATTTTTTGCAATTTTACACCAAACATAATTAAATTATAATAATAATTGCCCCTGCCTGATGACATTTTTGGGGCCCATGCAGAGAGTGGTGAGTTACCGTCTGCCCATTTTTCCATGTTCCCCGAATATTGCGACAGACAGACATCGTAATCCCCATATTCCCAGACCCCTAGTACCACTAGGAGTTCACCCCAATAGCCCGGTATATTTTTATCGCATTTCTCACAATAGTCCTACACTGACCGGGGCTTGTCTTTAGGTGTAATGGTGCATATGGTGTAGACGGGGATAATCGGCAGTGTCACGCCACATTTACATTAAATTTTTCAAGGGCCTACGTGTTGGCCTTTACAGGGCCTTCCCAAGCCTTCCAAAAGTCCGGGCCGTTTTTATGACCCGTGGTCTCTACAGACATACATTATAATAAAATAACTTAAACATTGCTCATACAGATCGAGTTGGAAATATTTTGAACTTTTGCGTTGATGGTTCAAATTTCGCGTTTTGAAGCTCAAAAATTTATATTAGATTTTGAAAGATGACGTCACAAAATTTAGGAACCTCTCACCCTTCGTCACACAATATCACACTTCGTCGACCCACCTCTCCTCTCCCCATAACGCGTGACGTATTGTATGGTTTTATTTATTTAGACAGCGAGTTTTTTTTTTCAATCAGGTTACATTGCTATAAATTTTTATCTAGGTGCGCTGCGGCGACCCGATTGCATTTTTTTATACTTACATACAAACTTAATTCGTTTTTTTTTTAAATTCATATTAGACCTTCAGTGAATAATTATCTGACTGATTTTGATAACCGCTTAAAAATCCGTTGTGTGGTTTAGCAGGAGTTGCGGATATACAGACAGACGCGTAAAGCTACTGTTTTATACTTTGTAAAGATATGTAATTACTTACGGCATTTTAGAAGTGACGCAGCGCGTTTTATTTAACGAGAGATGGCAACACTGTATATTTTAGTAAAATATAATGGGTACGTAAATTTTTCAATAAGGTATAAGCGCTAACGTTATGTGGGTATGTCAAGTTTCTACCGCTACACTCTACTCCATAATAAATCAAATAAAGAATATTTATTATTATATTATCTTTTCGATTGTGTAAAACGTGTGTAATAGTATAACGTATTTAGTATTGTAACGAGTTACGGGACTCGAATTAAAATGCCGTTGGAATTACTATAGAATTTATTAGAACCATACAAACACGTAAACACAGGTACAAATACAACTGAACACAACTAGTACAAACGTAGTGCAAGATTCAATAAGACGCGCAAAGTCCGTCACTATAGAATGTACACACGTCTTGCCTCGCTTGCGGTAAAATACACAATGGACTGATTTTCTAATTACAAATCTTAAACACAAAGCCAACAAAAGAAGTCTAAATGCCGAAAAAGATAGTAAAATGTGTTTCTACAGATACAGGTGTGAATTTGTCTTTTGTCGGCATTCAGTCGTAACAGTATGTATAAAAAACCCTTGAAAGTGTTAAGTATACAGAGGATACCAGCTGTTAATTCTGTAAAGAAAATGAAGTTGCTAAACGAAACGATTGGCTTTATAACCATTTAAAATGACTTGACATTTTGATTGATCATTCTAAGATATCTAGGTCACTGTTCGTGTATATTATAACCACGGATAGCCGCCTAGACGCTGATATGCTTGAAATGAGCTACGGCCCGGCAAATTCCAGACGGGTCGTGCCCCGAATGGACATTGTCGTCTAATTTAGTCCATTCGTCTAAACAGAAGGATTTCCATAACTCGCACACATACTCGTTTTATACGTGTACCCTTTGACCGCAGCGCCAAATGTTTGGGTGGGTACATTGGTCTATCTCATGGAAAGGTGTCATTTATTTGGATAAAAGTACCCGAACTATTCACCCAAGATTAGGCTAACTGTCTAGTTTTCATGTTCAAGTTCAGATTGACAAACATACTCAAAGTAGGATTTTTGAAATTCACATGTTCGAATTAGGGTACCCATACAACGTGACCGAATTTTACACATTTTCTTTCGTCGGTGACCATCCCAAGTATGTGCCAAGACTCTCCTCCCCCTCGAGTTTTCACGTAGTAATTAATAAATATGGTTTCAAATCGCAACCAGAAAGTTAAAAAAATATAATATGAGTTATATTTGTCTTTATAAATAGGGGACTTGCCGCATGACGGCGAAGTGCGTGCATACCTATAATTAATATTTTGGCAGTATAAAGTTTGTTTTGGCTTTATAATTACTGTATCTGCTGAACAGTTAAACATAAACCATTTAAAGGGCGCTAAACCCTGCGCACCATAGTTGAATATATTTGGCTAGGAAAAATGTGCGATATTTCCTAGAGGATATTGACTATGTGAAGAAAATGTAAGTCCTCCCCGCCTTCGTGACCGAGCATGGTATTTATTTGGTGGTAGACCACCTCCTACTCCTCTGAACGGTTCACGTGTATAGGTATGTTCCCTTAGTCCCTCTGATATGTTTCTTATTTTTGAATTCGTTGTAAAGGCTTGAAAACCCCAAAAGATTTATTATATTATTGATATTTTGCCAGGTGGTAGGGCATTTTCCCGACTGGATGGCTACCACCCCTGGTCTAAAGTATGTCGCCATAACAACCTTGAATTGTGTTCCGGCATTAGTGGACCAGGTTCCAGTATCCTTTAAGAGGGCAGCAGCGCATTTGTAGCATCTTTGGTGTTGCAAATGTCCATACCTGTCTGCTGACCTCTTGCAATAACAAAAAAAAAAAAAAATATAAAGCTGACTAACTTAAATTTAAATTAACCAATTTGCAACCTAAGTTTGAATAAATATATGGTATATGTCTTATTATCTGGATACCTAAGACATGACGTAAAACACCTAAACGCCTCAACATTCTCCTGACACGTTTTTGTGATTGTCTGTCTGATTAAAATATTGACATTGCCATGTGACGTGGGCTGTTTAACTAGGGTTGTTTCAATGACTGGTAGAAAAAGAAAACCGAAAAATGTAGATTAATTTACTTATTAAATAATTTTTGAATCCGGATCCCATTTTAATAAGTTCCAAGTAACTCGACAACCAGGATCTCTAGGTAGAGTTTTTAAATTTACTCCAATTTGATAAATGTGTCATACCCATTGATATACCAAAAACCCATGATTTTTGTATATCATATAAAATATATGTAAACATAATTTAGTAGCGTATTAGATTGCAAAAATTGAGTTCAAGTTTATCTAACTTCTGCCCGCGCTTTTGAAACATTCTATCATTGGTGCTCCACTCCTACTGGTCTTAGCGTGGTGATATACAGCCTACAGCCTTCCTCGATAAATGGGCTATCTAACACTGAAATAATTTTTCACATCAGACCAGTAGTTCTTGAGATTAGCGCATTCAAACAAACAAACAAACTCTTCAGCTTTATATATTAGTATAAGATTTACTTTGTGTAGCTAAACCGTGGCATCACTTATAGGCACTTGCGGAAGATCAGCGCTAGTTCTGCTTTCTGTAACGTCTTTTATCTAATATCATGTTTTGTATCTTGTCCTAAATGAATATTTTTATTTCATTCCTTTATCTTTTAAAGAATAGCAATGTACTTACACTACTTTATAACATATTATTTATTCCTAGTAGTCCTCATTACCTTAAGGAACGTTCTGAATTCCTTCGCCTTTCTACTTCCCACAATTTGCGCACTCATACGTGTCGTAAACTCACTACACCTGCACACACTTTATCCTTTTATTATAACTATTTTACAATGCAGGCTATCACAAACTTTGGAATGCGCTGCCTCTTACTGTCAGAGAGAGATATACATGTATATATATTTAAATATTTTTTTAATAAAATATGTAGTTTAAGTATGTTTATTTATGATATACCTAATAATCTGCATCACATAAATTGCCAGATTAGGTTAAGCTATTCCTTAAGTTAGGTTGCCTGGAAGAGATTGCTTTAAGCGATAAGGCCGCCTATTGTTTCTACCATGAAAATATTGTAAATTGTGTATTTTTGAAATTGTATATTTGGTGAGCAATAAAGTGTTATCTACCCATCTATCTAATGTATACATTAAAACGGTGACAACCCTGAATCATAGGCGTCGTACACCCGGTGTTACTCACACATGCGCGATGTATAGATACTGTATCAAGCTCAGAGGTGTCGCGTCGATCGCTCTCGAAATAGCCGTGACGTCAGTAGTCTTGTTTGTTAATCAATTGTTTAGTGTATTAATTAGGTGTGTTTCAAAGAGTCCACTTTATCGTGCAACCAAGTTAAGGTTACCGGTTTGTTGTGTACAGTCTGACATTTGTGCTAGTTTAGTTTTAAAGCATTTTCGTATTCATACAATGTGATGGTAATTCTATTACGTTGAATGAGGAATTATTCGAAATTTAAATTAGTCCATTAGAATTGCAAAGTTTCAAATCAAATTCAAAAGTTTATTCAAAATAAGTTCCGCTGGAGAACACTTTCCGAAGGCAACGTTGTATTGTTGTTAAGGAGAATGCAGAGAATACCTTAATCTCTAAGTACTTTAGAGGCCATTCATTAATTACGTAAGGATGATTTTGAAGGTTTTTTTAACCGGGGGGTTTGTATGTAAGGATACATAATATTTATTAATCAAAGGTTTTTTTTCTTTAGCATATACTTTAGGTTATACTCTTTCATTGTCATCAGATATAGATTACCTTTATACAATATAAATTTTCGACTTGTAAAATATTACGTACGAATAGGTCATCCCCCCGTCATAATGGGCATGTATAGATTTTTCTAACCGCCCCTTCTCTTCGGGACCCTTAAGTCATTATTGAATCGCCTCTTACATAGAAAAAGGATTCCTAAAGTTTAAGTCAACAGGCCCTGTAGACTAAACCTTCTAAACTTTTTTTTTATAAAGGCCACATAGATATATTACTTAAGGTGCTGCGGGCCACAACATAAATTTATTTAGGTGTTTTTTTATTGCTAGAGTATAAAAGAGGCTTGCGACCAACCTAATGGAAAGTGATACCGTCATCTGTAAACTTTTAGTAGTAGTGGTATTAGCAATGTAATTATATATCTGTGCAGAACGGAGAAAGAATACAATTTCCTGCGGCCGGGCGGCTTGTCGTAAGAGGCGACAAAACAATCCACAGCCAGGTGGTGGGGCATTTTCCCGACTGGATGGCTACCACCCTGGTCTACAGTATGTCGCCATAACAACCTTGAATTGTGTTCCGGCGTTAGCGATTAGGTTCCAGTTTCCCTTAAGAGAGCAGCAGCGCATTTGCAGCACCTTTGGTGTTGCGATGGTAACCGCTTTCCATCAAGTGGGCCGTCTGCCTGTCTGCTGAACTCCTGCAATGAAAAAAAAACTATTAGTATGTGAGACAGGCCACTTATAAAAGCTCGCGGGGCCACATGCGGCCCCCGGGCAGCAGGTTGAGTATAGCTGCGCTAAACGAATACAATGAAAATGTAGTAGTGATTAGTAGTAGTTTGAGAGATGCTGAAGATCGTCCTTCACCCATCTGATAACCAGATGAGACATATTTTTTATCAATTTATTTTTAAACACGCCTATGATAGTGTTATGAGTTGCAGGACTCGAATTAAAATACTGTTGGAATTATTATAGAATTTATTAGACCAAACATACATGTACAACACCGATACAAATATAGCTGAATACAACCGTACCAGTCCAAACGTATAATGCACGATTCATTAACACGCGCCAAGTCCGTCACTAAATAGATTACCGAATGTACACAGGTCTTGCTCCGCTCGTGGTTATCGCTTGACTGCCTCATCTCTCAATTGGGCCTTGCGTTATACTGTACAAATGTATATCTCGCCCGCGTGGACTGAATTTCCTAGGATCACATCTGGCTAATGACTACCATAAAAGATTACAATACACAATGGGCTGTTTTTGTTATCAAAAATTTAATTTATACACAAAGTAAACAAAAGAAGTCCAAACAGTAAGGTAATAAGATGTCTACAGGTGTGCATGTGCAGGTGTGATTTTTTCTTTTGTCGGCGTTTAGATCGTAACGATAGCTTGCCAATCGAAAATTGTCATGGGTATTTTTGGAGTCTTCGAAGCATGGCAATAATATTCCATGAACGATTTATTGCAGGCAAGCCTGTACGGTTATAGCGGGTGGTTAAATTTCAAGGGCCGATGTTGATTTTGAATAAAATACAAACTATTTAGGAAATTATTGTAATTTTATTTTATTATGATATATTGGTGTTACTCAATTATGTATGGAATAAAATATCGGCCAAATGGGCGCCGCGACCACGGCGGCACACCTCCATCCGATGGTCCAAATTTTCGATGACCCTGAGGCATAATGGAAGTTCTATGCCGTTAATGTGCCGAATTATCTCATCCTTTAGCTCTTGAATTGTTGCTGGCTTATCGACGTACACCTTTTCTTTTAAATAACCCCAAAGAAAAAAGTCCAACGGTGTCAAATCACATGATCTTGGCGGCCAATTGACATCGCCATTACGTGAGATAACACGGCCATTGAATTTGTTGCGCAAAAGAGCCATTGTTTCGTTAGCTGTGTGGCAAGTGGCACCGTCCTGCTGAAACCACATATCGTTTACATCCATATCTTCCAATTCGGGCCATAAAAAGTTCGTTATCATCTCACGATAGCGAACACCATTCACAGTAACTGCCTGACCGGCCTCAGTTTGGAAAAAATACGGCCCGATGATGCCGCCAGCCCATAAACCGCACCAAACAGTCACTCTTTGTGGGTGCATTGGTTTTTCGACAATCACTCTTGGATTCTCATTCGCCCAAATGCGGCAATTCTGTTTATTGACGAATCCACTGAGGTGAAAATGTGCCTCATCACTGAAGATGATTTTCTTCGAAAATTGATCATCCACTGTTGCCATTTCTTGCCACCATTCTGCCCATTCACGACGTTTGGAATGGTCAAGAGGCTTTAGTTCTTGAGCCAATTGCACCTTGTAAGCGTGTAAATGCAAGTCTTTATGCATAATGTTCATCAACGACGAGCGTGAGAGGTGCAATTGTTGGGCACGACGACGAGTTGAGGTGGACGGCTCTTCAGCCACACTATGCGAACAGCAGCAATATTTTCTGCAGTACGAGCTGTACGAGCATGCACTGGTGTTCTCACATCTTCTACAGACCCGGTTTGCTCGAATTTTTCCACGATTTTTGCGATTGTACGCACATTTGGACGATCAAATTGACCAAAAAAATCACGAAGTGCACGATATGCATTTTGATTTGAACGCCCATTTTCATAATAAGTCTGGATAACTTTAACACGTTGTTGGATTGTGTATCTCTCCATGGTTCAAATTGAGTAAGTCTAAAATAGAGAAATGTCAAATAAAATTCGGAAAAAAACTTGGCGTTTAGGTGTGGTTCACATTCAACATCGGCCCTTACAATTTAACCACCCTTTACAATACAATAACCGATGATCACTCGAGCAAATCCGGCTGGAGAGCCCTAGTTTCTTATACGATAGTGACGCAGCACTATTGAATACAAAACATCCGCGCCGTCGTCAATGACGCCGCATTGTATGACGGGGCTTACCAAAATACTTCATACGTCCATTTCGTCGTATGAGTTTATTACTAAGAACTGCGAAAAGGATCTAAAAGTTGATTTTTATAGGAAGTATAGAGTGGATTTTAGTGTCGAGTAAAAGTGGGTATTTTGATTACTCGTCACAGAACTCGCTCGACTCTGATCAAATTATAAATTTCAAGAGTAATGTACGAGCTACGTGACACCCGCACAAATGCTGATGATGATGGAATGTGGTGATACTTAATCACTCGTATGGCTATAATGATGTTTATTTATTAAATGTTAAATAAAGACATTTGCACCGGTGACTAAAAATTGAGAAGAATAAGATTAAGGCTGTATAGGCATATAATGAGGAGGGACGAAAGTCACGTGATAAAAAAAATGTTCAACTACAAGATGGATGGGCACAAATATAAAGGTGACCAAAAAAGAGTTTTTTTTTTTAATAATCGGCAGACAAACACACACATTGTATATCCCCAAATTAAGCAAGTTACGCTGTGTTATGGGTAATATACAACGGACCACTCTGGGGCCGATCCCAGACACCCAGACCATGGTAAATAACGGAGAAAATACGTTTCCGAAATTTACTATACCGGGAATCGAACCCGGATGGATGTGATGGAAGATGGATGGATTGTGTGAAGGATGAATGGTGATTTGTGATGTGCCAGAATAGAAGGGTGTGGAAGGAAAAGACATATTGTGCCGACCCCAAATAATTGGGATATGGTGAAAGAATAGAGAGTTAAATGGTAAAGTCATGTAAATAATGATAATTGATAATGATTGATAAATGCTGTAAAACTGATATTATTTGCTAACATTTAGTCTAAAACACAAAAATAAAAGTAACATACAATAAAAGACGTTTGCGAGTAAGCTCTCAGACACGGAACCCTTACAATTCGTGCCGTGGCCAGTACTGCAGTCATCTTGCCTTCTTCAGCCTCGTGAGCCTCTCTAAATGGGCGTCGAGGCTCTTCGCTATAAGTACGTTCATTATTTGTATTAAATGCTAGCGTTCCGAGCAGACTTGTCTTGCCCTGAAAAAATAGAAATCTAGAACCCTATTCCAGCGCTAAGTATTTTGTTAAGAATTATATTTTTAAATTCGTAATATCTTTTGCTTGGAATGTCCGATTTGAATAATTCAAAAAGTAATCTATAGGTATCGAAACAGTACTTAAATACGAAATCATTTATTTGGATAAGGATTTAACACAAACGTATGGATAACATAGTCTGATTTTGGTCGGCTATGCTATCAACTTTTAAAATGTAAAATAACGGGTGCGCCAGAGAAACTTACTTATTGAAAAAATTCCCGCGCGGTGAGTTGGGCGGGTAGAGGGGCAAGAGGGGGCGCATCTGGAGGGGGAAGTTCCAAGTTTGTTTCTCCTCCAGTCAGTTGCCATCATGCTCTGGTCTAGAGAGCAGCGGCCTTCGCAGTTGAGAGCTTCTTTTCTAACGGTCGCTCACTTGTTGCTACCAACGTGCCTTCCGCGCTCGCTTTGAAATTCCTCCTCACAGACTCGTTCCTGGCCGTAATTCGATTCCGTCGTGGGTTAACTCATTTCGGGAGTGTGGAAGTGTCGCTAAGCCCAGAAATGGACCTCAACGGACCATCAGAACTCCGGAAAATATCGAAAGAGTGAGGCAGTCAGTTGTGCGTTCTCCCCGGCGTTCGGCTCGCAAACACGCAGCTGCTATGGGAATTTCTGATACCACTGTTCGACGAATTCTCCATGAAGACCTTCAATTTCATCCCTATAAATTGGCTGTTGTGCAAGAATTAACTGAACGCGATTTTGTTGCCCGTCAAAATGCATGTGAAATGCTGATTGACAACCTGCCTGAAGACGCGGTCGTTTTTTTCAGTGACGAGGCTCACTTCCACATTTTCCAAATCCCTGGTTTATGTCGATCGACCACGGACCATAGCACACCTCAAGAACAACATTCGCGACGCCATTGCCAACATACCGATTGATATGCTGCGAAGAGTGGATACGAATTTCAAAAATCGACTTCATCAGTGTATGCGCAATGGGGGTCGCCATTTATCCGATGTCATTTTTAAGACTGCATAAAAAAAATATTGGGATATTGTATTCTCAAATATAAAAAAATTTAAAACAATAACTGAAGTACTTTTTTTTTTATTGACCTTTCAAATAAGTAAGTTTCTCTGGCGCACCCTGTAGTAGTTATACTGACATAACTACAATAGCTTTCATATGGATATGGTATCGCGAAATTTATTGTATCTATATTTATTACTAGAAAAAATTAGGGATCCCTACCAAAACTTCAATAGTGTAACTCAAGGTGTAAAATAACTAGCCAGAAAATGTCTTTTATTGCACGCACTGTGTAAACTATTGATGATAGAACAAAAAAAATCTACAATATTAAAGAACATATCAACATGTTGTGAAGCGGTGGTAAATTAGATTAGGCTCCCATAGAGTAAATAATATCCATAAACAAAATTAAAACTAAATAATTAAAATGAACAAGTTGGCGGTAGGCTGAATAAAAACTTTGACAATACACGTTAGACAAATGTCATCTTTGTCTTCCGTGACCACGGCCACTGAAAAGCGGCCGAAACGTCGGATAAACCAAAATAAAATAAATTACCGCGCTTAAAACTGTTAAAACGTAGTTTTATTATGTGCACTAGTCGCGAAAACTTAAGAAAATATTAATAAATATAGCCTATATTATTCAGCATTCTAATGGTGGAAGTATTTTTGAAATGGTTCTAGTAGTTTTTGAGTTTATCTTATATCCTGTAGCTTATCTTGAATCTGGGATAACCTACTCTTAATAAAATCCCTTACATTTTTTAATCAAACTCAATTTGTGTTAAGGAGATAAAGTAAATTGTGTTAGAGGAGATTTCAACATAATCCATTCTTGCCTACATACCTTGCTCGGCAGGAACTTTGAGAACTCCCATAAAGGTAAAGCCTACAATGTTACATTATCCCCCAAGTAATAACGCCGCCTTAGTGCTCTGTACGGCTTGATTTAATATATTTTTACACAGGGCTTTGTGGGAACTTTTATTAATAGGTTTTTTTTACCTATGAAATTGTAGTTTCGCAGTACTGACCATTTCAAACAAAAAATATTTTTTTGGCTAAGAATCCTAATTTCAAATTAAGTATTTTTTTTAAAACTGTTTTTGAAGTGATAACCCGCTGCATTACGTAACGCGTTACGGCGCCAGTCTGTCGGGCTCTCTTTTCTCTCATAGCGGTAGCGGTAGGCAGGCTCCTCCTCTCTCACTCTAACCTACAGCGCTAGCCGTATTTCGGTAATTAGATTACTAATATACATATTCAAGAATTGGAGCTAAGAATGAAATATATTTTATAATCAATAAAATATTTTATTTATAAAAAACTTCAACGGACAAGTGAAAAAACGAATGGCAACGGATAAGTGTAAAAACAGACAATTGGAAAATCTTCAAGTGACAAACTGAATTGCCAAAAAATGTTATCTTGAAGTTTTACCGACAGGTTTTCAAATTGGACAAGTACATTAACAATCTGCCCGTTAAACTTAACAAAAAAACTCTTTTTTTCAGAAAATCTTTTTCATGATCATGGGTACCTGATGAAGCCTGCACATTGATATAACCGATGTGTGAAACCTGCCAAACCGACTTGGACAAGCGTGGCGGGTATACTTTTGAGTATTTGTGAACCACACACACTTGCCGTATTTTTTTTCGTTTCATATTGGTACGAGCTACACAGGACTCGAATTAAAAAATGCCGTTGGAATTACTATAGAGTTTATTAGAACTGTACAAACATGTATAAAACAGATACAAATAAACTGGATGCAACCAGTTAACACTGCACGATTCTATGCAATTCAACACGTGCAAAGTCCGTCACTATATCGCTAATCGAAAGTACTACACACGTCTTACTCGTAACGTAGTAATCGCTTGACTGCCCCAACCCTCCGTTCGGGCATTGTTTTACACTAAACTGTATAATATAACAAAGCATCGCGTTCGCGGTGTTAATCCCGCACACCTGGCAAGCTTCGAAGGCCATAAAACAAGTTCAGTAACAAGAGCATGTTTTTCTGGATTAAATGATCTAAACACAAAGTAAACAAAGGATTCCTAAATCAAAGAAGGCAATAAACGGTGTTTTACGACATACAGGTGTGCGTTACGTACGTCTTTATCGGTATGTAACAAAAGGGTGTGTCAAAATATGCGAAAATATTCGTTTGAATCTGTTCTGTCCTTAAACAAGTAAACAGGGCGAGTAAACAAGTCTTGTTTGGCACTAGACTCGATGGGTGAATAGTGCCACTTAGCCAGCACTGTCTGGATGTCGTACGGTATAATGGGATTTTTATAGATCTTGTGTATTTTAGAGTGCATTCATGAGTATGCCGAGTTTAATGTTTGCATTTAAGTATAATAATTGATCTTTCAAAATTGTCTGGGCCGTGTTTTTATTTTTGTTAATATTTTGATGGGACATACTGACCCTGATTCGGATTTATAAGATTAGATTTTTTTCATCTTTATTTATTTGGGACTTTCACCTCATAGGCATGCCCTGTCAGCCCCATCATATCCTAAACATACAATAACTTATACATAAATTTTAAATAACGAGCTGGTAACAAATAGCCTTCTTTGAGGCTGGCTCTGCCAGAATTTCTATAGAAATACCTACCTCAAAATGATTCAGCCCGAACTCCCTCATCTGCTGTTCTCTGCCGTCTTTATTTTTGCTGCATTCCATTAACAGATGTAGGCAGAATAAGAATATATGGGTCTGGTCTGGTACTTACTTACTCCGTTGGCTCAGCGACCCAAAGTGGGTCTTGGCCTCCGAAACCAGAACATGCCATCTTTACCTGTCCTGCGCAGTTTCTTGCCAATTATCAGCACGAAGCTCCGACAGGTCAGCCTCCTATCTCTCTCTCCAGCGATATTTGGGTCGGCCGACCGGGGACGACCTACCGGCCGTCCCAAATATGCTTTCCTCACGCTGCGATCCTCCCCCATCCGTTCCCGTGACCGAGCCATCGGAGGCGATGAGCTTTTATTTCCCCTATTATGATTTACTCGGCCACGAAATTTTCAATTTCGTGTGTCAAAAGTGCAGACCACATTTTTGAGGCCCAGTGTAATTCTTAAAAGAAGCTTCGCTCGCGATGTATAAAAACCTAATTAAGTTTTTATGTATATTGTAAATAAAACAGAGTCACTCACTAGGGTTTGAGTCTAGTATAGGAAAACTCTTGTATGGGATAAAAGGTCTATCCCAGACACCCAGACCGTAGTTAATAATGTAGATTTCGATTTAAAAAATTACAAATCAATGCTAAATGTAAATTGTACGATTTGAATAATTTGGAAATACAAGCGAATACAATATCAGCCGGCGCATGGCGACGCGGTCTCGGGGGAGGTTGGCAACAGGAAATCGGGGTTCGGTTATTGCGGGGGGTGGTAGGCGGATGACGTCATCGCGGTCGATGCCCCAGCAAGGTCGTGCATGAAGACAGCCGCCCCACCAGACAGATTCATACTAGAGGGTGGGTAAATCCAGGGTATATATGCGATTAAAGAATGACGGTTTTATCTATCTGTCACTTTTGAACCAGACATCTATAATAAATGTATGTATGAAGAGATAATGAATGTAGTTGAAGCAAAAGATGTTGTCAAGATCGTAGCTGGTGGAAATCCAACGTCTCTACCTACCCCTATGGGTAACAGGCGTGATAATATGTATGAAGAAATCAAACAATTTCAAATATCAATTCAAAGGCTTTGAAGTTTTCAAAAATATGCTATAATATAATGAATGGAAATCTTGTGAATAATATTCCACAGCAAACACACATTGTAAATCCCCAAGCTAGCAACATACGCTTGTGTTATGGGTGATATACAACGGACCACTCTGGGGTCGATCCCAATCCCAGATACCCAAAGTTTCTAACCCGATAACGTTTCCTCGCATTGCAGTGAGCTCGGCATGTAAAGAAAGACTCGACCTACTCAACCATTCATCGTCATTATGGCCATTTATAATCTTTGATTTCGACTTATTTAAATTTTTAATTTCATTTCATTCATTGATTTTTCCCATTTATTAAGTTTATTTTTTTTAAGTACATGTCTAAGATTGGTAAACTTTGAACAAACCAAAGTTAACGATATCACCATTAATAAGTAGTTAATAAGGATAGTAATGCAATAAATAGTATACAGGATAATTGTATCAGACATTGTTTTTTTTAGAAAAGAACAAAAATCTCCAAGAAGAAGAATAACTCTGTCTTACCTAATGATAGACGAGATGGCAAATAAAAAAACAATTACATCTTTTAAAAAAATGCAATAAAGTCGATTTCGCAACAAATGTCAGTAGCATTCATACGTGAAAACTTTGTACCCCTTTTTACGATAATTGCGCGGACGGAGGAGTAGGAAATTTCGCACATTTATAGTTTACATAGAGAAGTGCAGAATGCTATTTTTTTAATTATGCATAAAAATACGTTACACACATTACCGTGTATTTGACATCACACTCATATATAAGTGTCGGGGTGAAGGTAAGGAAAGGAATGCTCCGGTGGTTCGTGCATGTGGAATGAATGAATGATGGAAGAATTACTAAACAGATATACAATGCAAAAGTGGATGGATGCAGAAGTCGCGGAAGGCCACGACACACCTTCCATGATCAAATTGATCGTGTGCTAGCGGAAGGTGGTGTCAGGAGCCTTAAGAACAGACGAGCGTGCATGACAAGAGCTATGAATGTCAAAGAAGCAAGTGAGGTGTGTAAGAATAAGCCTAAATGGCGCTCTGTTATTCGTGCCTACCCCGCAAGGGACCTGGCGTGAAGGTATGTATGTACTCATATATATACTCTTTTGTTTGTTGTTAAAGTCAAATTAACAGTGTAGCCTTGGCTAAATCTGTGATTATAGATGAGTCTTTGACAACAGAACCTTCATAAAGTTTAAACTTATAATTTAAATTAATTATGGTCGAATTACAAACACTAGGCGGCCACTAGCGTAATATTACCATAACAGGGGACGATATAACTCGATTCTCAAAGAAACGAAATGTATATATGTAAATCATGATTACATTTAACGATTGCGTGCTGATACATTTTCTACATCAAATAAACAGAAGTTAAACCTCATGCAAATATACATTTTTTTGAATATCAATAGGTCGTTACTAGAGCAGCGTAATGTTGCTTTTCCACGAATATTATGTAAGATTTTATGAGTGGGTTTTTTGTTTGAACTTGAAAGGGTTATGTGCTTGAACTAATGTCAATCGTCAGATTATTTAATCTTCAAATGTTTTACATTTTCATAGAATATATTTATGAAACGGAAACTCCAGTAATTTCTAGAATTATTATAAAAAAAATGTGTGCGTGCAGTTCACACAGAATAAAAACCGTTAACCAATTTGTTGTATTATTTGTGTTGTATTGTCCTCCGTGACTCCACCTGCTGGTCTCAGAAGGAAGTACAGCGCTGGTCTTAGCGGCTAACGTTACTCTCAGTCTGGGTCCAAGTTTAGGTATTTTTATTTTTCTCAGTATTGTTAAAATGTTTATTTGTCTTAAATAAAATAATTCTTTCTTTCCTTCAAAAAGTATACAGGTGAACTTTTCAAGTGGGCCTTTAGGGTTAAATCCTAGGCGAAAGCGAAAAACACTCTAATTTTGACGAAAACTAAAAGTGGTGTTATTAGACTTTGAAAAAAAAGTCAGGAATAAGCACTACCGTTGCATTTACTTGTTAATGCTAAATCGCCATGGCAACGACAATGACATGACAGGGGCAATTCTTACATGTTGCTCTCGTGGTTAGTTCCACCTTCGCTTTACTAGATGGCGTTACGGGTATTTATTTATACGTTTACAATATATATAAACAATACATTACAATATAAAAAGATATTTGTGAACATATCTTAGCCGAATGTGCTTCCTAAAATACAGACCTGTCTTAGTTTGCAGTCAAACTGTCAACTCAAAGTCACAAATAATGTACCTATCATAAATATGTTGTATATTTTCATGTATTGTATTGTAAATGTATAAATAAAACAATTACCCTTACATACTTTGAAGTAAAAATATAGTTCGACATTTCTAATAATTATAACTTGCGCACTTCATGACATACATATCCCTTTTTTAACGCGAACTCAGCCTCGGTCAAAAGCTAGCTAATATACAATAAAGCTATAGAAACCGGACTACAATAGCCGTGCATTGTATACAATCCAGATAGTATATGGACTAGATATTCTTGGTGTTTAGTACGCTTGCCGTGCACTTCCCAGCCCTCTGACCTATTTTAGCTTCATCCCTCTCGTACCCACTACAGTAGGTTCCTATTACTAGAAATCGAGGGCATCCATTAAATGTTATTTTAAACTTGCATTGGACTATGTCTGTATTTTGCTCAAATACATTGCGAAAATGCTGAGTATACTTTCGACACTGCGATGGTACTACAGTGCAGAGCAGCTGAGTAATCTTTACTCATCATCATCATCCGAGCGTTAAATCCCGGTTGCGTTCGAAGCGTTTACTTCGATGCCCAGGGTCCGCTTTCTTACATTTCATTTACTACATTTCGGAATTAAAATGTCATATGCCTCCTATTCTGATTTATGGTAAATCGTAATACGCCAAGGGTTCATCGGCAATTTTATATCGCTCGCAAATTCACTGTGCTCTATTCGAACAGAGGGTGTTTTGTAAAGGGTGTACTTGTAGCGGTGTATTAATTCAAAGAGGTTTTTAAAACTGTATTTTGTTGAATTTTTGTCTGAGTAGGTGGATTTGTAGTTATATGAATTATACGGGTCCGGATGTTGGGCAACTAAAGTGATAAACCGCAAACGTCTCAACTCCGCAGAAATGAGAATGTTGAGATGGATGTGTGGTTTTACAAGAATGGATAAGGTGAGAAATGAGTACATAAGGGGGATGTTTGAAAGTTGCACAGGTGGCTGAAAATTGAGAGGAAGAAGATTAAGGTGGTATGTGCGGTATATATATAATGAGGGATGAAAGTCACGTGACAAAACGAAGACTTTATTTTTCTGGGAAAAGTAATCTTTCATGATAAGCTCCCTTTCACAAAATGTGAAAGGGAGCTTATCATAAACTGTATATGCTAGTTGGTATAGTTTGAAATTTTATTTATGGTTATCTATTATTCAGAATGTTCTAGAAACGTCACAAATAGAACCAACAAGTTGTGGAGCTCTAATAATAAGCTCCCGTTTATACAAGTACTGGAGAAGGCTATGTTCGGAACCAACAGGTCAACAAAAATACATTGTCGATGAGAAATGAACCTTAAGGTCTCAGTGTCAGGGTTGTTTTCTGATGCGGATGCCGCAGACGTAGTATCGATCGGTAGTCGTACACCGGCCCAAAACTCTGTCGTCCTTCACCCCGTGCCCTTTTCAGTAACAAACCGTATACACGTAAACATTCTAAGTCTTATCCGCTGGTTGTTATGTCAGCTTTCGTCAGGAGAAAGGTATTACAGAACATGGTCTGACTTAGATTGTGTTTGGACCGAATAAATAGCTAGTGTTGCCAGTTTAGCAACATTTGCTTAAATTGAAATATCATTTAAAATATAAATCTATTAGTATGTTCGCTACCTACTGATGAATGTTTTTTGTCCGTGCGGGAACGGAAAAATAATACAATTTCCTAGTATGATTTTACCCGACTGGGTGGCTATCACCCCTGGTTTAGAGTATGCCGCAATAACAGCCTTTAGTTGTCCAACATTGGCGGCCAGATTACAGTCTTGATTTAGAGAGCGGCCGAACATTGGTAGCAGATTTGTTGTTACGAATGTCCATAGCCGCTTTTTATGAGGTGGGCCCAACTGCTGTACTCTACATCTATACGTGTCACAAATGTTGTATAGTACTAGCTTAATATAATGTGTTTCGAGTTCTATTGTTTACACCGCCTATTAAAGCTTAGTTAGGGAGGGACACGGTTCAACAAGATTGAATCAATTTTGTCGTTAATGCGCCCGCCATAAGTAATAAATGACTTAATTTTGTTTACATGAACCACTTTAGTTGCTTTATCAAAATTAGAAAAAAAAGTGTAATGTCAGTTTTAGGTAAATTTGAAACTGTTCATCTATTTCGATTATTACTATTCCAACTACTCGACGAAACAATACAGCCACCTGTCAAAATTAATTTGTAAACATAAATAAGTGATAGAGAGAGGTGTTTATTGCCTTCGTTGTGTGCACTTGTAAAATAACATAGCTGACGTAAGAGGCGCGTGGCCGGTAAACAAGCGTCTCGCGGCTATTGATTTGTTGTGACCCCGGCGGGAGTTTGTTTTGTTTTCAACCGGCACCGAATATCTATATTATATCACACGCTTTTTTTAGTCTAAACATTTTATATTCTACTTACCTTCTTCTATAGCGAAGCGGGGAAAAGGCAGACGGCTAGCTTATTTTTTTATTGTATTATGTGTACATATTAAATATAGGTATTTATTTATTTAAAAGGTTTTTGTTCTCCCTTTTCTGCCGCACAAGTTTGTCGAAGTATTGTTGTCAAAACTTTTTTGTATTATAATACAATACTTCACTATTAATAACGCTTATATAATAGAACTAGTTGACCCGCGGCAGCGCCCTCCTCGTAAAAAAGGAGGAAATGGGGTGGGATAAAGGGATTACACAATAGGAATGAGATAGATAAATAAAATATGAAGATTGTATAGGGGAGAAGGGATAACAATTTTGACGTGACGGAGCCTTATTGGACTTGTTATCTTGATTTTAGCACTTAGGGCCGCTAATAACCTAACGCTGTAAACATACACCACCACCACGCTCTCACAGAATATCAGCGTGAAATGGCCTTGAGTTTGATCATGGATCGTATGACGAGTAAGAGTTCCATATCCGATGGCCCACTCTCCCTTTTCCTATGCCATGCCCCCCCCCTTCTATCTCATTTCATAAATGTTTAAAAAATATATTTGTAATTAGTATAATCGCACTTGTACGACGGTTGTCTTTTTCACAAATGACAGGCAAGTTTCAATTTTAGTTAAATACTTGAGGACCTACCTACATGAGAGAATATCACTGACTGAAAAACAATACTATTTTGAGGGAGAGAGGCGCGCATGCGACTCACGGGCACCGACGTTAGTCCGGTGTCTGGAGGTGCAGCTATGCATAAAATCTCTTCCCGTGATTCCATCACAGGGGCCTATCAGCATTTGGGGATGCGGTGGATCTAACCTCTGTCGGTGAAAAGGGTCACTCTGCTTCTCGGGGTGACTCAGGCCTCGATGCGCAGATGAACATAGGTGTAGTAAATACGTGCTATTAGTCCCGAGCACTTATATGTAAAAAAACTCTTTTGGCTATTAGGACCCTTTTTATTTCACTATTTACGAATAATAGGTGTCTTGGTGTCCCAATATACGGGACCTCAAAGGTCTAACGGACCGATATGGTATTAGATGAGGCAATCAAGCCGGTAGGCATAAACCAGGTCCGTAGCTCTAGAAATGTGGCTAATAACCAAGAGAACTCTATGATGACTCTAATTATTCCTGATCGACATTTTGGAAACCGATTTCACTGAATTTTTCGACTCGGCAATAAGTGCTTACCAAATAGGGTTGTAACAGTGCGAAAGCTCATTTTCTTCCAACTCAAGCGCGGAGGCAGTTTCACGTTTAGTGGTGTAGTTGAGAACGTTTGTATCATAGTCCCAGACAAGCCGTGCGGCGCTTAATCTGGCCGCGTTAGGTCTAATCCCCACAAAGGGCCCGTCATTGTACAAAATGTATTCTTACTAGGTAATTCGCCAAAATAAGACACCACTTACTATATTCAGTACCAAGTGTAATAGATGTTATTTATCGCTGTTTTTTTACGTTTTCCGTCCCGTTTTATCGAATAGTTGTACGACAACTCTGTTTATCAATTTAATAACACTGGCGCCGCGATAGGGTGTCACAGTGCTGGACAGAATCGTAGGGAAATCAGAGTGCTTAACTATATTAACTTTCTAAAAGCTTATATTGAAGATAGCTGAAAAGTGTTCATGTAGAATAGGAACACCTTTATTTCATGAGTAAATTTATAGATAGAATCCCTGCTAATATTATAAATGTGAATGTAAGTTGGTTTGTTACGCTTACACGCGAAAACTACTCAACTGATCATCATGAAACTTTGTATACATATTCTTGGAGGTATTAGAAGTAACACAGGATACTTTTTATGAAAAAAAAAATTTCCATCACCACGCGGGTGAAACCGCGAGGCACAGCTAGTTTTTTATAATTTATCATGGCTACTCTGTCTGGTACGTTATTTTGGTAATATTTTCTTAAATTTTCGCGACTAGTGTACATAATAAACTTACGTTTTAACGGCCACAATTGCGGTAATTTATTTGATTTTTATTATTCCGACGCTTTGGCCACTTTTCAGTAGCCGTGATCACGGAAGACAAAATGTCAAGTTTCAATGGGTATTGTTAGAATCAAATAAATTACCGCGCTTGGAGCCGATGACCTAACAGGACTTTTCTATCGGATACATTTCGGGGCGCGTTGTTTACTAATTGCACGAGCTGGTACCTCCATCCCCACATTTACAGCGAGACAACCAGACGCACCGGTTTACACCACTATTACATAAGTCAGAACCAAGCGTTTCTCTTCATCTTTTCTGGTGCGCACTGCCGAAGAGTGGAATAATTTGCCGAAGTCTGTTTTTCCTGACAAATTTAGTTTTGATGTCCTAAGTCACGAGTGAATAGGTATCACTCGCCTGGCCATTATGGAAATTATTATATTGCACTGTGTTTTGATCAGCTGATCCTCCCGTTATGTGGTCTAGCCAGCATTTCAATGTGTGCCCAATGGATGAATGAATTCGTTGTATTAATTGTTAATTGAGAATGTGGATAAAGCAATGAGCTCGCATTCGAATGTAGTTTTATACGTGGTGTCGGTATCTTTGCTTCAATTGTCAAGTCTGCGACATTCTGGCTACGTTCCATTAGAGGCTCACAACTTCCATTTGCTTGCTTGGTGTTACAATAGTAAACCCAAGTGGAACGGTTATTCGACCCACCTCTTGACATCGGCCGTTGTGAGCGTTGGGTGATCGAAACTGATGACATCATTAGTGACGTTTCGTACAATTCGTACAATGTGACCGCTATTATGAATGATGATGTTGAATTACTTTGTTTAATCTAGTGTTAGTTGAAAATAAATGTAAAAAGACCACGAATGTATGTGCATAATATATACACAATAATTATAAAATTGCTTTAGAATCGGTGGTAGACTCATGACTTTTAATAAGTAGTATCTAAGATTCCATTTTGAGATATAACACATATATTCATTTTCTGTTATGTTTTTCTGGCATAGCCACGAGAATTGGCTTGTTAAACCGTATTTATTCTTGAAATTTCGTCTGTAAGAGAAACTAAGTGTAACTCTCTACTAGTGTTGTATTTTTATGCGTATGTGTAAGAGGACTTGCGTCGAGTTTTGCAGAATTGGCTTTTGGCGGCTAGGTCTTCGATAAAAACGCTGTCATACTCCTTGACGCCAATGTAGATCGCCATTCCGGTCACTGTAGCACAAGCTACGTAATTTTACATTACGTAATACACAAGTTTCTATATGTCCAACTGTCCCAGTAGCATCTTGGCCTTTGTAGTTTAATTTGAAATTAATTATTTATCCAGCGTCTATTAGTGTTTTAGGCGTCGGCGCGTTTAGATTACATTCCCAAGATAATCGATATATGAAACCCGCCAATCCGCATAAGACATCGGAACGTGCCCAATGGAAAGTTCCCAGCCTAGCAGTAGGACGTTGATAAGCTTACATTATCTATATATTAATACGTGAAGCAAAAACTTTGTACCGGTTTTTACGAAAATTGCGCGGTAGGAAGAATATGTTTATTAGATAGGGGAGGAGTGTAGAATGCTAATATTTTTTGAAATTATGTATAAAGAGTACATTATCTCAATAAAAAAAAACATTACACACACTACCATGTATTTGACACACACACGCATATATACTAATTTGTTTATTGTTAAAGTCAAATGAAAAGTGGTAGCCTTGGGAAACCCGTGATTATAGAAATTTTTAACAACATAACCTTAAGGTTGAATTTCGACCAATGGTCGATCAGTACTCTCTATAATTTTATAAATTTATCGTACAAAAAGTATCATGACATCCAGACCGTTGCGGTTGAATTTTTACGTCCCAGAATCAAAATTTTATTCTTCCCCTAATACTTATTGACGCCCAACAAAATTTTTTGGGAACATTCAGTGGGAACATTCCCCAATCTTGGGACCCTGCTTGATGTGAAAGCCACGCCACTGCTTTAAATCTATAAAATATAAACTAGCTGTCCCGGCAGACGTCGTCCTGCCCGAAAAAGCTTCAATCGATATGCCGACGCAGCGCCACCTACCGGGTCCATTCTGAACCAACCCAGAAACCTATCGGGCTCATGCACGAAGACTTTGGTATTTGATCATCACATGATCAAATGTATAGTTTACGATTCTATAAAGGACATACACAAACATTAATTTTTATAATATAATAGAAGAGATATTCTTTCAAAATGAAAAGTGCTTTCTATTGCACAAGCGTCATAGAACAGCGTGTCTCTTTAATTTTACCGAATATCATTTCAAGCATCGTTTATGTACACCGCTTCCAATTGTATGGCAGTTATTGTACTCGCAAGTTGTAGATATATCACGCGTAACTTTTTCCGACAATAGTTCAGTTCGATCTTATCTAAAAGGAAAAACACATTGTTTACACGCGCCCGTGTTGTTTACGAATGCATCGTCCATTCATCTATGATCTAATGTCGTAACGATAGCTCGATTGGCGGCGAGGTCATCGGTTTTTTGTCTCGTTGACATTAATTACTACTATTTAAATGTTTACGATGTGAATGTGTTTGTTTTGATGCAAACGCGTAATATGTTCTAGGTAGTTTGTATAAAGTTTAAATTTGCTAATACTACCTGGCTTGTTTGTTACCGCTCTTTTTATTGACTGCTAGGGCTCTGTTTGTCTGGTGATTTCTGGTTTTAACAGGCGACAAAACAACACACAGCAAGGTGGTAGGGCATTTGCTCGACTGGATGGCTACCAGCGCCGTCTTAAGTCTGCAGCCATAACAACCTTGAGTTGTGTGTCGGAATTAGTAGGTTCCAGTCGGCCTTCAGAGAGCGGCAGCACATTAGTAGCACCTGTAGTGTTACAAATGTCCAAAGGCGATGGATGGTAACCGATTTTCATCAGCAAGGCCATCTGCTTGGCTGCTGAACTCACGCAATATACCTAATATGGAATTATTGAAAAGAGGCTATGAAGCGCAACAGCAGGAGGTGATGGAGGGTTCCGTCACCCCTGACGTCATATATGTAAATAAAAATTATATATGATAATGTGGCGTGTTCTGACTTGAAAAAAAAAAGAAAAGTACACCGAATATTAAAATACTTGTATAAAAAAAAAAAAAAAAAAAAAAAAAAAAAAATAAAAAAACTTGTATAAAAAAAATTGTGTGCGTGCATTTCACTCGCAGTGTAAAACAAAGTGTGACAACGGTATGCGAGGGATTCTAAAGTTAATGACGTCACATTTCATACACTATATCGTTGTAATATGTTTAAGCGTTAAAACTCGAAAATTAAAGTATTAACGAAAAACTTGAAAACATTTCAAACTCTATCTGCATGAGCATAGTGTTTAAATTATTAAAAATAATGTATTCTATTTATAGATTTATTCCTTTTTAGTGTCGTGTAGTTTAGTTTAGTAGTGTATTTATTCTTTTTCGTTTCATCGAGTTTCAAATCAAAACGATACTAAAAAAATCACGTCAAAAAATTACATTAAAAATACATATGTGAGTACAAGTATTTTCTTTATAGATTATCTGTAGCTATATTATGGCAGTGTATTCTACAAACGGAAAGCCCCACTCCGCCGTTTCTTGGAACATTGTGATTGCATTATTCTCTGTCAATATGTACTACGCTAGTTTACTTCGGGGGAAATTTTCAATGCAAGCAGCGTGTAAACAACATACTGTATATTTTTCTACTTAGATTTCTCTATGTGGTACAAAATATTAATAACTAGTGTTTTCAAAAGGTTTTTAAATAGTAGCTTTTGAGGTCCTGGATATCATGTAGCAGCAGGTGCTAGCCAAAACAAGTAAAACGATAAGCGTGAAAGTGTTACAAACAAACTGACGGCCTTTATAGTTGAGTGGGCTCAGCTTTTGTCGGCTTAGCTCACTAGAACGCAGCAGCTTAAGTTCGATTCCTGTGATGATAAATTTAAAAGAGATTTACGTTATTATATGGTCTGGGTCTTTCCAAAGTGGTATTTTGTATATGTTTGTCTCCCGATTTTATTTATGTATCTCAGCAGGCAGACTGACGGTCCGGACTGGGAATGAATATGGTTACCATCGCCTATGAACATAGGCAAAACTGTATTGCTGGACTCAAAGTAGAGACAGGTACTTGGCTAATGATGAGGGAATACAACTCAAGATTGCTATGGCCGCATTCTCTAGACCAGGGGTGATGGCAACCAGACAGCCAACTGCCCCACCACTTGGTTGCGAGTGGTTTTGTCGCCTCTTAGGACAGACCGCCTGGCCACAGGAATTAATGTACTTTCTCCGTACTTGCACTGATAAATTATTGTTACGTGTTATGCAGGACTCGAATTAGAATGCCGTCGGAATTACTATATAATTTATTAGAACTATAAAAACACGTATAACACAGGTACAAATATAATACGCGCAATGTCCTTCACTATGGTTACCGAATATAGTACACACGTCTTTCTTAGCCTGCGCTTATCGCTTGACTGCCTCATCTCTCCACTGAGGATGCATGCATTTATACTGCACCGATGCAATATATCTGCTCGGCCGCGTGGAGAATTTCTTACAACCAGCTTGTATTTTAACAACGAGACACCTGTGATCACAATACAACAATAGGCCCTAAGAGATTAAAATACACAATGGGCTATTTTTCCAATCACAAATTTTAAACACAAAATAAACAAAAGAACACAAAATAAACACCGACAGCGGGTAATATATGTGCTTTGTTTACAAATATGCAGGTGGCCCAATTATAACAATACGAACAATCTTACATTTGCATTTATAATATTAGTAATAAGTTATGATTTGTATAGTATAGACCTAACCTAACAGTTCCAGCGGCATCGATAGGCTTAATTTGTTTAAAAGCACCCTCTTTTATGTGAATATTCAGCGAGCAGCACACAGCTATAGTACAATGCGTCCACCTTGAAATAAGAGTACAATGGTGCTTGGCCGTATCTGGGACGACGGGGACAATTCTCTTTCAGAATTAGAATCTATTAAATACCATACCACCATTTGTATTGTTTAGTGTGGCGCTAGATTCAATCAAACCCAATCTTGATATATTACGATATTGGTACGATCGGTGTAATATTAATTTGAATGTATTGTTACGTGCGAGCGGCAGTACTTTTCCAACTAAACGCATTGTTTTACACGGTCGTACGTGATTCTTTTCTGCATGGTTGCCCTTCACGCACAACTAAACACATAAGACGATGAGTAATTTACTCACAATACCGTCACCGATATTGCGTAGGCCACCTCTTGCTATTAGGCCGCCTCCGAATTTACCGCGCGTAGCTCGCTTCCAATTCTCCTGAACTGCCCACTAAACTCGTTACTGTCTTCTACTTAACTTCTCTTCCAACTCCCTCGCACAGCCCTTGTCGCTTCGCTGTCTTCAACTGAGGTCCTCTGTAGGAGCGCCTTACGCTGCTCATATCCCGGAATTTTCTTTTCGTTATTCTTTATTCTACTGTCTAACCCTTTCTAACATTATCTATCGTTGTCTTTTCCTTCCTGAGCCTTCTATTCTAGAATTGCTATCTTTATTGCGTTATTCTTTTGTTCATCATCTATCACTTTCTAAAATGTGTCATAGAAGGTAAATTCCATGTCTTTTGGCAAGGCGATATTAGGTTATTCGTTTGCGCCTTTCAATGCGGATTATCAACAAACATGTTCCATTACAACGTTAACTCTAATCATACGATGTCATTGTACACGGTCGCGTATTTTCAGTTTTGTGCCTCTCAACCAAATTGATTCAATTCGGTTGATCTTAGTCTGAAGTCAGCATTATGTACCTACGTATGAAAGATACTTTTTTCGGATGTCTAGATGTGTTAGTGCATTTTTCAAAGTTTCTTTCGTTAATGGTTGAGCACGGTATACTTTACTACCCGTGCGCAGAAGGTTTGCCGATAGCCTCATAATGTCACGCGCCGATGGTCAGTAGGGTTGACAAAAAAGGTTACATAAATAGTTGTTGCAATAAATTTATTATTGTATATACTTCACAAAAGTACATACAATACCAGTAAATAGTCATCAGTAAACCTTCTGCGCCCGGCTTATATATCTCCATATAAAATTTACCATAGATAATTCCAGCTAAATAAGGATTTAAATATAAATCATACAAAACGTAATGTTGCAACGGTTTGTATGACTATAATGAGTATCCCACTGGTCTGTCCTTTATTATCATCAGTATTTCGCGTAAACTGACTTAATATTTGGTTAATCTATGTTTAAAACAAAAAAGTTTATAACAAACTGCTCGATTTTTGTCCAAAAGTGTTCAGACGCCAGTAGTGCGCTGTATGTAGTTTTACATTATATCAGGTCATTGATTACACTGCACTGCGGTTGCTCGTTTCATGGAAACGTTGGTACGGGTGTCAACCGGGGTACTATGTTTATAATGAGTGTTGCGGACGACGCCCCGCGGCCGGCGCCAACGGTCTGGTCTGGTCACACGGTGGGCGCCATTATCCATGTATTGTATATTCCCACATTTGATACCCGATCGATAAGAACATTTTTTGCTGTTTACATTGAACTATTTTTTTAAACAGAATCTTTAATTATAATTTATGAGAATAATGATTCTATTAATATGTGAAGTAAAAACTTTGTACCTTTTTTATGAAAATTGCCTGGACGAAGGAGTATGAAATTTCGCACAGTTATAGTTTGTACAGAGAAGGAGTGTAGAATGATAATATTTTTTAAAAAATATGCACACAAAATAGATATTAAATTAATAAAATAAAACATTACACACACTACTATTTATTTGACACACACATGCATATATATATACTCTTGTTTATTGTTAAAGTCAAATTATCAGTATAGTCTTTGACAACAGAGCCCTAGTAATGTTCAAACTTATGAATTAAATTAATTATGGTCGAAATCCGACCACTGTACGACCACTAGTTTTAAATTAATCATACGAGTAGTATCTATTTATTTTACGTAGAAAATATGGTCGCCTTCAGTGCAGTTACAGAATTATAAATACATTTTCTCGATATTATTTTGTTTTTCGTTAAAATATTACAAAGTAGGTAATAGTATACAGAATATAACCATTCTAATACTTTTATTATAATAACTTGTGTATTATTGTATATATAATTGTGTATATATGTATGTATTCGTATATATATATATATATATATATATATATATATATATTATTATATTATATATATTATATATATAATATTAGTTATGTATTTATGTTTTTCATTCCTGACCTATCGCTGATTCAATTTTTCATTATTGAAAATCGTTCGAGGATAAGCCTATTTATTGTAAAATATTTAAATATTATGTTGTTTCTGTATTATATATTTTTGCAATAAAGTTATCTATTATTAGTATACAATAACAAAAAATATTTAAAATAATGTAATTACAAAGTCCGACACTCACGCCGACGATATTAGAATCATATAACATCAGAGCAGAGCAAGACAATAATTATTTTGGTTTTCACTTAGTTCCGTTAAAATTAATAAAAATGAATTAATAGCCCTGCAAAAAGTAGTATAAGGCCAATATTACAACTGCGTTCTATTTCCATGTTCCAGATGTACACTACGCTTCCCATCCACCAACATCCGTCTGGAGTTCCAGTCCTTGGTGGAGCAGAGTGGTGTGGGTGTGGCGGCCACCTCGGGATCTCCCATGCCTCCGCTTCGCATCACCATACCCTCGGACAACGATGGACGAAGTCCTGCACCATCTCCTACAGGTGAGGGTTATAACCATAGAAATTGCTCGAATCAACGTTAGGACTTACATTGATGTAAAGCTTTTAAAAATGATAATGTTGCCGATTACCTACTAAACAAAGTTCAGAGTAAGTCAGAGTTTGTTTACTTAGGGTGCCAGATGTTGACCAGAATCGGAAAGCATGAAAGTGATATTGCATGATATCGGCAAACCGGCAGATGGCCCACCTGATGGAAAGCGGATACCATCGCCTTTACACATTTGTAATACCAAAGGTGCTACCAGTACGCTGCCGCACTCTAGGGAGACTGGAAAAGAAAACCTGGCCACTAATGCCGGAACACAACTTAAGGTTGTTATGGCGACGTAGTCTAGACCAGGGGTTATAGCCATCCAGATGAGCAAATACCCTACCACCTAGCTGTGGATTGTATGTCTCCTGTTACGACAGGCCGGCTGGTCGCAGAAACAGTAGGATACACTTTGGAGAGTGTCTATAGAAGTTCACGACTTTGATCCCCCATTTCTTTTCTATCATCGGACAACCAGACGCATTGGTTTGCGCCATCGTTGCATGGTGGACATACGATTGGTTAGAACTAAACGTTTTGCCTCCACCTTTCGTTTGCGCACCGCTGTCGAGTGGAACCATTTACCGGAGCCTTTGTTCCGCGATTCATATAAATCAGTGGTCTTTAAGTCATGAGTGTATAGCTACTAGGTAAACGTGCTCCATCCTAGAAAGCATATTCACTTAGCATCAGATGAGATAGCTGTCGAACGCAACCTATACCACGATAAATAAAAAGTGACCGTCTGCGTTTATCCAAAGAGTTTGCAATATGGATGTGACCGTCAAAGCCTGCCTTTGGCTCGCCCCGCATTCAAACAAAATCCTCTGTATGCCTTGCAGGCACGATAAGCGCCGCGAACAGCTGTCCGACGTCGCCGCGCGGCGCGGGCTCCTCGGGGCGGCGGCACACCGACATGGGCCTCGCGGAACACTGTGCTGCGCTCGCCGATCACCAACGACCCAGCTCCAATGGAACAGCGGTAGAGTTATTTTACATTCTTGCTATGTTCAGAGAAGGTTTTATTACCGACTTCGAAAAAGGACGAGGTTTTCAATTCGTCGTGTATTTTTTTTATATTCAGCCATAACTTTATTGTTCCTGAACCGATTCCGATGATTCTTTTTGCGTTGATTTAGAAAAAATCTAAATGGTCCTATATGATACATAATATATATATATTTAATATACCAACAAGAAAACCCCTAAAACTGTGGCTGAAATGTGCATTTTTTTCGGATTGTCAGCCATAACTTTGATTTAACCGATTTGGTTATTCGTTTTCGGTCAGAATGATCCCATATAAATTCATAGGACCATAGGAGGATATGAAGACATTAGACATAGTTCCAAAGATATAGCAATAAATCCATAAAATCAAGTAGAAAATGTTGTAGTGATTGATGTCTTTTTGTTTCTGAGTTAATTTTGAAGACTATTTTCGCATTCAATTCAAAGTATCTTCCTAGTAATCTGGTATAAATTTCATTGTTATCGGACTTTCGAAGATGCAGCAAATAAAAATTCTAAAAATATTTGCAGATTTAAATAGAGCTCCGTGCATTGTATTAATTTATTTTTGCAAAAAAGAAACTGCCCTAAAGAGTAACTAAAAAGTAAAATTTAATTTAATCTTTTTTTGAAGTGAAACTTCTTAATCGGCGTTGGAAATAATTAATCGTCACATTTTTCGGTTACGCGTCACATTAATTCCGTTACGCGCCATCTTTTCCTTGCCTTGACTGTGGTAAACGGTCGAATCGACCCTGGTAGAGGCTTTATTTATTTCACCAATCTCTGTAAAGTTGCATATAGAAGATCATTTTACGAAAAATGAGGTCATAAAGAGTCCACGAAGCACATACACTTCGGCTGTTATTATGCATTAAACATTGGTCCGATAGCAGCAGTGGGACGTGGGCCGTTGTCATGGACAGGTGGTCGACTTTCAGGCGTCGTCGGCGAACTCGGACTCGGGGTACGGGAGCACGCGCGACGTGCGCGACGTGCGCGACGTTCGCGACGCGCGCGACGACGCGAAGCCTCCGTACAGCTACGCGAACCTGATCGTGCAGGCAGTCGCGTCCGCACCGGACAAGCAGCTCACGCTCAGCGGCATCTACAGCTACATCACCAAGAACTACCCCTACTACCGCACCGCCGACAAGGGCTGGCAGAACTCGATACGTCACAATTTATCGCTTAATAGGTGAGCGCTTAAGACTTTATTCTCACTTTTTGCTACTTCTCACCTAACGTTTCTTGTGGGCAATGTAACGGCCAGCGGCTTCTTAGCTGACCGGGATTTGAATAAGAGACTGGGTTTATGTTTTAAGCTTATTTAGCAGTCAGGACACTTTTACATGAGTTTCGCTCGCGGCCCGATACAATTCTGTACTCCTGTACATCCTGTACAGTCCTCTTCTCTCAACCAATCTTTGAGTACCCGGCGCCTGGAACACATCAATGTAAAAGTCTCTTGATTTCTAATATAAACTTAAATCCTGAACCCAGTCTCTTATTCAAGATCCCGGTCAGCTCAGAAACTGCTGGCCGTTAGAGTACTGTGGATTTGAAACAAATTCGTAGTTGAGGTTCTTCAGCTGCAGAACTATGTGTAGCTTTTAATAATGATGTCATGTTGGTTACACCTCTAATGTTGCTAATATCCGTAGGCAACAGTGACTACTCTTTATCGGATGGACCGTGGCTCTGTCTGCAGTATTTCAACTATCCATATAAATAAAAGCAAATCATAGAAATGTATGTACGTGAATAACTTGAGAACGTCTTTACCGGTTTTTATGATTTTTTTGTGTTTGATCCCCGGGTGGTTTCAATTCACAATTGGAACTGGTAAGTGAGGCTGGTATCGGGCTAAGATCCTCTTAATCTGGTAGATCGATTTTGATAATTTTGATTTTGTATGTTTGAGTGGGTTCCCAGAGGGTTTAGATTCACAATTGAAGCCAGTAGGAGGCACTAGAATGGAGTCCTAATTTTTTAAGTTTTCAGGGCAGGACAAATTAAAATAAATAGAACTACGTCGTGAAATTGTGAATTGTGTGTGTTTCCAGATATTTCATAAAGGTGCCTCGCAGCCAGGAGGAGCCCGGCAAGGGCAGCTTCTGGCGCATCGACCCCCAGAGCGAGGGTAAGCTCATCGAGCTGGCCTTCAAGCCGAGGCGGCCGCGGGGCGTGCAGTTCCGGGCGCCCTTTGGACTTTCCTCCAGGTATGGTTCGTCGCTGGTGCTTGGGGGCCATCCACGAATGTCATCAGTTTTTAGACCCCTCCCTCGTCCTTGTCACATTCGTGAGACTCCTTAGTGTGACATCACATATTTTGTAATTTTACATCAAGAAATTATCTATATATTAATACTTGAAGCTAACACATTTTACGAAAAGAGGAAACGGAGACGGAGAAGTATGAAATTTTGTACACTTATAGTTTTTATCGAGAAGAAGCAACGAATGCTAATACTTTTTAAAATTATGCATTTAAAATACATTAAATCATTAAAAAAAATTACACCACACTACCATGTATTGAGAAACACACGTATATATACTCTTTTGTTTATTGTTCAAGTCAAATTAACTGTGTAGCCTTGGTGAAATCGGTTATTTTAAAGTATAGTCTGACATTAATTATTATGGTCGATTTGACTACGGGCGACCACTAATTAAAATAAAACATCTATTCCATAATTGGCGAACCTTAGGACCCCTCCCACCCCTTGTCACACTTCGTCAACAAACATAAATCAGATTTTTCCACTAGACTGTGTCACTTGTTTGTCCTCGGTGATTAAACTTTAAAAATAGGTACTGTAGGTTATACTCATATATAATTTAAGGTTTATTAGGTACTAGGTACTCCAATATAACGGAATCAGGAAGAACTTTTTGTACGTTATCTGCTTAATTTTTTTAAAATAAATATGTTGTTTGTTAACGTCCCAGGAGTGCGCCCACGTCGCCGTCGCAGGTGGGCGTCTCTGGGCTGGTGACCCCCGAAGAACTGTCGAGGGAGCCCACCCCGGACCTATTCCCTAATGAAGACCAGAGCACCAGCAGGTAATGGAATTCTTTACACAACAGAACAACCGTGAATTCCTTTTTGTGCACATTTTCTTGCTTGTTATTGTTTTTCTTTATGGATTACACTCATACTATGTAGCCCCTTGAAAGCGAAATGCTAGAAACTTGACCGAGTGCATCTGTTTGCAGGCGAGCCAGCAGCGGCTGAGCAGCAGCTCGCAGTCGACGCAGTACTTGTTCCCGCAGCGCAGCGGCGTCAGCCAGAGCGCGCCCGGCTCGCCAGGTGAGCACCACTTCTTAGGAGTCATCACCATCATCATCATCATCGTCATCGTCGTCGTCATCATTATCATCGTCGTTGTCGTCGTCATCATTATCATCGTCGTCGTCGTCATCATTATCATCGTCGTCGTCGTCATCATTGTCATCGTCGTCGTCGTCATCATCATCCTAGAGTTACAGCTCATGTCATATCACACACACAGCCAAAAATTGGATATATTGAAATGTTTAAATGGTAACACTCTTATACTAAGGCCCGCTTGCATAACGATCGCCTTTAAATAAAATTAGTTAATCACATTAAACTGCCCAAATATGTTTTTTACACAAAACGTATTGCCAGTTCTTTAAACTTTTTTAGCGGCAAATTTTGCATTGTGCAAGACGCTAATTGCATTTAAGGGTGTTAAATACGTTTTGTGTTTCTTAAATAAATTTAAGCAACCTTATGCAAGCCGCCCTAAATGTATAGTCTCTTACAGGCAAACCTAATTTAAAGAAAATATAACAAAACCACGTTTTACGCGGTTATGTATTTGATATCTAATATTCCGACGTTTCGGCCATTTTTCAGTAGCCGTGGTCACGGAGATAAAGTTAGATATTTTCTTAAGTTTTTGCGACTTGTATACATAGTAAAACTACGTTTTAACGGTTTTAAGCGCGGTAATTTGTTTATTTTTGTTATTCCGAAAAAATCAGGGTACAACACCTGTGCAGGGCTTGGGCCTTCCACTTTAGGGAACGGATAGTTGTCCCAAGTGGCTCGGCAGTTTTGACTTGATTTACAGGAGTTAACAAATATATTTTTCCAATGATCTGAGATGATGAGTATGACTATGTATGTCGCCTAAGGACATTAGCAAAGAGGTCTTTCCAATGTGCTGCCGACCTTGAAGGAGAAACTGGAATCTGGCTACTTAAGATGACTCAAGGTTGTGATGGTGGCATACTCTAGACCAGGGGTGGTAGGCATCCAGTCGGGCAAATGCCCTACCACCTGGCTGTGGGTTGTTTTGTCGCTTCTTACGACAGGCCTCCCCAACGCAGGGATTTGTATTCTTTCTCCGTTCATGCGCGAAGAAAATTTATGACAATGAATAATTACGTTACATTAATCATATATAGAGCTATTTATGGCAAATTGTGTTTCTGAGTAAATTCTAAATGTTACTATTTGTTTATTACAGGCTATGGGTCCGGTTATAACTCCGGTGGCAACGCCCTGGTGATGGCCGGCCACCAGATCACGGTCGTCACGAACGGGGCTGGTGGGGAGAGAGAAGGTAAATACCACTAAGGAACCACTGTCACACCGTTAAACATAAACTATACATTCAAACTATTTACTATGGATATTCAAAACCAAAAGTTTTTAATCAAAATAAGTTCCACTGGAGAACACTTTTTGAAGGTTACATATGTGTCAAAATTTAAATCTACTTCCTATTCTACGTACACCGCTTTGCAAAGTGTTATCGCTGTTCAAAGCAGAAGAAGCAGCAAAAAGCTCCCCAGCAACACGTCTAGCAAAAAAGATTATATGCATGGACTCCTACATAATAAGTATGGTAATGCATTATAGGAATAATGTAGAACTTGACGATATAGCGCCCCATTTAAGGCGTGGGTGAGGCCTTACTCCATCCAGCCCAGCTCCTCTAAAATTTCCACCAGTTTCTTGACGTTGCTGAAGACCACTTCTCCGCATTCCAGCAGGACATGGGCGGCTGTTTCTTCTGCCTCCAGGCATGCTCTGCACAGGGGGCTGTCGGTGACACCTATATTGAAAAGATGTCTGTTAAAATTGCCAAGTCCGGTGGCTGCATTAATAACTAGTCTCAGCTGGGACCGACTGAGTCTTACGATATTCCTGGAGAAACGCAGGATTACTCGAGGCATTGCCAGCTTGGCTTGCCTGCAATTCTCCAAGTTGTCCCAAAGTTGTTGATGTAGTGCCCTTGTCTTCTGATTTATGTAAATTTCTAAACCAACTGTGTGGCAAAGGCAGGAAAGTTCCGGTCCAACTGGTTGGGTTTCGGATCCTCTCCTCGGGATCGATGACAGATAGTTGATCTGCCTCATCATATCCTCGGCACCGCTGTGATCCTTTGATCTATTGAAGGGTCAGGGTATTGTTCTTGCCTGCCACCACATTTAGAACTGAGTGGCTAATATGGAACACTCGCTTGTTTGTTGGGTTTGCCACGATAGCGTTGCCAGACTGCATGACACTTGAGAGCCACAGAAGCGCAGCACCGTAAAGTTTGTTTCTTCCCATCGTGCGTCTCGTTCGCGCGAGTGTCGTGGCGGATAGGACAGACAGGGAGAGAGGACAATGGAAGGATAATTATATTTGGTAACGCCACCTGGCGGTAAAACGTCATCCTCACCCCGGCGCGCATACGCCGCTTGCCACGCTCGCTGGTATCTACGAGTGTAAATCGATCCCGCTACGAATGCACGCGTGTCAAGTGATAGTTATTACAAAACTACGGGTGATCAGACCACAGCTGCCAGGAAGCCTACAGCAGCTGTAGAGTCCATGTAACCTAGATTCCATTTCCCCAAAGACGTTTGCCGCCCATTACAGTCCATTGACCGCCGCACCAATATTTATACTTTCTTTTCGCGGTTACATGTGTATATGGCGCCAACAAAGTATTAAAGCTTTTTATTTTCATTCAAATTTTTAATATTTTGACACTTACAAATTGTTCGTTACAGAAAAGTACGTGGTGGGCACTACGAGCGGTGGCAACTTGGTTTCCATACAAGAGGAGGAGGTCCGGCCAATGTGCTCATACATCAACATTCGCCCTATTACGCGTAAGTTCCCTCTCTCCTTTCACCTTCTCTCAATTATCCTGGCTCTTAAGTCTTTTCCTTCCACACTCCTCTATTCTGACATATATCCTCTATCCCACCACAAATCATCATATCATCCTTCATACAATCCATCCATCTATTTTGGTCAACCTTTGCATTTATATCCATCAATCTTGCAATTTCACATTCTTTTATCACGTGACTTTCGTCCCTCCTCATTACATGCCTATGCCACCTTAATCTTCTGCCTCTCAATTTTTTAGTCACGGTTGCATTTTTCAAAGATCTCCTTATGAAACCATTTCTCGCCTTATCCATTCTTTTAACACCATAAATTCATCCAAATCTCTCTAATGCGCGTAAATTATTAGAGAATATCTGTAAACTCTTCGAATGAATAGCTCTTGTCGGCGTAACTCATTGCAACGTAGAGATCTCGTGTTCCATTCCCGACATGATAAACTGAAACTTAAAATGAACAATCCATTGTTTACTACGATCTGTGTGTTTGAGATTGGTCCTAGAAAAGTTTGTTGTATATGGCACCGTCAAATTTTTAATGCCGTTAGATTATAATCTATCTCGCGATATTGTGAACCGTAATCAAGTGCTGCGAACATGCAAAACAGACTTGGCCTAAAGGTGTTAAACGAAGCTGTAAAATAAAGAAAATAACTTAAATAATGATATACAGTCTAGGATGTTTGCCTTTTACGAGTATAAAATTCTAAACAGGCCGTGATTGTACATTGAAGCTATTAAAGAAAAAAGATGTAGACTACATAAGTGATGGAAAACTGTAAGCAATTTTCAGATTTCTTGTCTGTTTGTGCGGGAGTCGCGTAAAAACTATAGGGCCGATTTCGATGCGGTTTGCACTGATCGTCTGCAAATTGTTAGACTTAAAGTTTGCGCTACTTTTTATCGCGGCAATTTTTTGGAGTCCGGTTTGAAGTTGTTCAGGTGCATAAAAATTTGCCTATTCCGACATAGTTTTCACTAAAACGATTGCTTACGTTCCTCTTTAAATGTTACGGTACTTTGTGTCCCGGGGACTGCAAGTCAAATGTCGTCAAGTGGACGAAGTCGCCGACATATATTAGTGAACAAAAACTTTGTGTGTGTGTACTTACGTACTCGCGTTAGAAGTTATGCTTTTTGGCGTATCAAGATAAAAATCTTTTCAAAATGTATTTTTGTTTATTCTAGTTGATTATAGCTAATTCATTCGTTTTCGTACAGTGTGCGGCATCGTAAAGTATAACTTCAAAGTAAAATGTTGCTATACATAACTTCAGGTGTCGGTTTTTCGTGACAGTGTGCGCGCGCATCGTAAAAGTATAACGTCAAAAGTAAAACGTTGCCTATAGCTAACTTCAGGGTGTCGATTGACTATAACTAACTTTATGGTGTAGTTTTTTCATGTGACGGTGTGTGCGCGTATCGTAAATATTTACTCTCAATATTTTCTCCTTAACGCGCCAAAAGAAGTATAACTTGAATAAAAATATAACTGCTATGCATGTATATTCCAGCGGCAACTACGGCGTGAGCGGCGACGAGAACGTGGTGGGCGGCGAGCTGGTGATCGAGGAGGAGCCGCGCGCGCGCACGCCGCCGCACAAGCGCCGCCGCCTGCACAACGTCAGTACACTCCTATTTATTTTATTTAATAACTCAAAATAAGATAAGATTAGAGAAGCTATTAATAAGCCTCCACAGATAACAGTAAAGCTGAGAAGTGTGTAGCATTCGATTGCCCTGCGAAGCCGATCGGATACTACTCTGGGTCAATTTCAGATTGATTCGACGCTCAAGGTCCTACATCCAGCAGTAACGATATAAGCACTGCACTCACCTGAGTCTGCAGCTAGCACCTTTTCTACCCGATGGCGAGATTTTGGATGAATTCCACTCCAAGATTATGTCATCGGTGGTTCGTAGTCCGTGCGAGATTCTCGGATTGAATTCACTCAATTATGTATCGGTCGGGTCTCGTTATTGCACCGGTGTTGCCACTCTCCGCTTTGATCTAGTTCGTTAGTGCTGACAGTCAAAAAATTGATGTCTCGATATTGCTCGAGAGCCACAACACATGAACATCGATACAACCAAAAATCGTTACGTTATGGTGACGATACAAAGTGAAAAAAAAAATATATACAAAGAAACAATAATAAAATGTACATAAATATATGGTACTTAAACTGATAAATCCGAGTTTGAATAGAATTTGACCAACTTTGCGCTAAACAATGCTACACTATTAGTAAATAAGTCTATGGGCCTTACTTATAATAATCTCGTTAAGAAAGGATTAGCCATCGCTTAAATAAGAGACTCTTAAGACCCTAATCAATGGTGTTTCAAATGAAACTTGCCCTCTTGCCTCTTAGCAGTCACTTAAACTACGTCTCGATGTCGGTTATTTCTGACAGTTATTTATGACTTACTTTACCACCACCTCTTATCCTTAAGAGGAGTTTATGGGTAAGATTTTCGTTAATCAGTTGCTGAGCAGTTTCTTAAAATTTAACAAACGATTATAAGTAAGGCCATAAGTCTATATCTTCCAACTTACTTAACTTATTAAATTCGTTTGCTGTTCTGATACAGAACGAATTGCGTCGGTAAGCTGTGCGCGTCAATGGTGTGTGCAATAATTTCCTAGGGCGAACATTAGTAGGAGGAACATACAAATGTAGTTTCTCAGTGAGATTAGCACAATCAAATGATCAATTTAATAAGTTGCTGGCACACGGCAGCCTGATCGAAAGCGGTCACCATCGCCTATGGACATCCAAGACACCAAAGGTGCCACCACTCTGCTGCTGAGCTTAATGGAATTGTTCAACACATGTTTGGAAGTCAAAATGTAATAACCTGTGCTGTAATATTTCTGTAATAAATGGTTCGAGTATGTACAGTGCAATGGTTAACAATTAGATTAAAATGCCAAGGCTATCCCCTGTGATTTTGTTCGGATCTAGAAATTTAGAAAATGCAATTTTTAAAAGTCTGTCGACCTTATTCTGTCTGTCTGTTTGTTAGAAGATTAGGTGAAAACTACCGAACGGATTTAAAGAGAAGAGGATACCTTTCCTCCTGATAAATGACGTCGTTTTTGTGTGATAGACGGGTGTGCAAAATAGATGGCGCTGCAATTGCGATGTAGACCGTCATCACTGTAATTCAATAACACATCGTTGTCAGGTTGCCCACATGTCATTCATTATGTATTTGGTACTACAAATCGGGTAATGGCTGTGAATTTTGTTTATGGTTAGCTTTGCAGTCGTCTACCCTATATGGATTTAGTTTCTTTGTAATTGTAGTGAATTCAACAAGATACTTATTAAGTATTGAAGGTTTATACTTTGCTTATTTTTTCTATTGCTGAAGCACAGCAAATAGGCTAACGGCCCAACTGTGATGGAAAGTGGTTACTGGTGCTGCCGGCCTTGAAGGAGAAACTGGAACCTGGCCACTGATACCAGAATATGACTCAAAGTTGTTATGGTGGCACATTCTAGACCAAGGGTGGTAGCCATCAAGTTGGGCGAATGCCCTACCACCTCTGGCTGTGGGTTGTTTTGTCGCCTCTTACGACAGGCCGCCCGGCCGCAAGGATTTGTATTCTTTCCCTGTTCCTGTACGGACAACGTTTATATATAAAAAACACATTTTATTTAAAAAGTCCTTGCGCTGTAAGGGTTAATTATTTTTTTCAGATTTCGGATCTGGATGATCGGCGCGCATATTGACGCGTGCCACCGTAAGACCTGCCTTGACATGTCGGCCGTCAGCTGTCAAAATGACAGTGACAGCCGTCACACGCTCATTGACTCTAATTAAACCGGATGACATTAATTGTGGCAAAGGACTGGATAAAGTGAGTGAGGACTCGAAAAGCTGAAAACGACTCTCGTCGGTGATAAACTATATATATATACATATATTGTCGAGTGGTTGTTTTTTTTTAAATTGATGATTTTGGGACTCTAATGAGATGTCATCAAGTAAAATTGACATGTTTCATACATTAAATATATTTTATTAATTTTGAACTTTCTGTTGTGGAATGACGTTGAAAAATATGGATACGTCTTAAATCTATTCGTAAATGATTATGTTCTGGTTTGCTACAAAGCCGTGTTAAATTCGGCTTACTTAGAGAGATTGTTGTTTCTCTCACTTTTACATGTTGATGTACTGCTTTTTGTGATTCCATAACAGGTATATAAACTCATAGCAATAATTATGATAATAATGCTTATTATGTATCTTACATTAGTAAGCATTAAACATGCTTATTTTGGACTAGCAGTCTATGTAAAATCAAAATGTTTTTATGTTGAGAGGACTCGAGAGAGATTTGCATAAACTGTAGGTCTGGGAGTTCATATTATAAGACTTTGGCGGAAAAAGTATTTCTCAAATAAAACCTATTATGCCGAGTCAAAAAGGAAATTAATAGACTATCAGAAAGGCTAAAGGGTGGTCTTGAATAGTTACTGCTTTGTAATAGTTTGGATGTTTGTATGTTTAAGGCGTTGAATGTGAACCGATGTGTCTTTATATACACCAGATACAAAACATCACTAGTTAAATGTTGGAAATATATGCAGGCAGAGCTGCGTGGATAGTGTAGCCTTATTTGTATTACTTATTAGGACTTTTCATGTGTTTTTATATTAATTTTGGTTTCTATGTCTATCAATGGATTTTAATGTTTCTGGTCGTATCATCACCTAATGAGTACTTACATATGATTTTTTGTTCTGAATTGTTAATTTCATTCCCAGAGATGTGAACAACACACAGAATCATTACCTTGTTTTTTGTTATGAGAAAATTGTCATTTTTTTATTGCGTGAGTTTAGCAGACTAACAGACAGCCCATTTGATGGAAAGCGGTGTTGCGGAGACAGGATAAAATAAAAGCCGAAATTTCGAGAGACTGTTCTTCCTTATAATAGCTGGCTATTGAGAAGAGTGATATTTATTTATGACGGTGGATATGAAAACCGGTCTATTAACATTAAGCGCCTGTACAACTCCATGTCTTGACAATTGGTGTTGCCAATTTAGCAGACGTTTCTTAACAAGCGGTTACCATCACCTATGGACATTTGTAACACCAGAGATGCTACCAAAGTACTGTCGCTCTCTCGAAAGGAAACACAACTCAAGGTTGTTATGGTAGTATACTTTAGATCAGGGCTGGTAGCCATCCAAACGGGCAAATACCCTACCATCTGGCGGTGAGGTGTTTTGTCGCCTCTTACGAAAGACCGCCCCAACGCAGGAAATTGTATTCACTCTCTGTTAAAGCACAGATGAAAGAGTGAAAAATATTGCGTTTAAGTTATTACTAGAGAACATATCTCCAGCCAGTTCAAAATATAATATATTTAAAAAAGAACTAAGAACCTTGACTATGTTCAGGGACGAACACCTGGTCTAAAAGGCCAATCTTACAAAAAATAGGAAACATTATTTACTGTATTATATAATTGCTGCTGTTTCTTAAGTTGATTAATATAATCAGTCAAATAAACTATAACCTGATTGACTTAAAAAGTATAACAATTCAGCTAATTGATTCATGCAACTGTCATTTTTTTTATTTCTTCATGTTGTATTTTATTCTATGAATAATTTTCAACTTTAAGATATTTAAATCTAAGTGAATAATATGATTGTCGAAGTACGAAAATGATTGGCATAAGAAAAACAAAGTATGTATTGGTACGGACTTCGCTCGCGTATTTTTTGGGATGCCCAAGTCTTGTGATAACTAGAAACAGTAATTTTGTTTTGTTTTATTTGGGGGGCAAATTTTTTTTTTTTTTTTATTGCAGGAGATCAGCAGACAGGCAGACGGCCCACTTGATGGACAGCGGTTACCATCGCCTATGGACATTTGCAACACCAAAGGTGCTACGAATGCGCTGCTGCTCTCTTTAGGGAGCCTGGAACCTGGTCACTAATGCCGGAACACAACACAAGGTTGTTATGGCGACATACTCTAGACCAGGGGTGGTAGCCATCCAGTCGGGCAAATGCCCTACCACCTGGCTGTGGGTTGTTTTGTCGCCTCTTACGACAGGCCGCCGGGCCGCAGGAAATTGTATTCTTTCTCCGTTCCTGCACGGATAGCTGTAGTTTTACTGACTGAGCTACAGAGATGAATAAAAATATACAATATGTGTAAAATTATTGAACATGAATTAACTCTTACTAAAATAAAGTTTGATTAATTTCGCATTCACGAATGCTAAACTATCCACAAATAAGCAATGTCCGCATTATCCAATTTGCTAAGTGTATTAAATACGTTGACTGTTCTGACAAAAAGTGAGTGGCGTCTAAAAGCTGTACGTGTTAAGGGCGAATGTGTTAATATTTTAATGCAGTCGATTTTACTTGCAACATTATCAGCAATATTTCTTTGAATTTTGAGAGGCAGTATTACAACCTTAATTGACATGGTTCATGAAAATGTAAATAAGCTTGACATAGCTTACTCTCCTTGGAGCTGAGTGAAACAACCGTGTCGTTAAAAAGTATGATATTGAAAATATCAAAAAAGATGTGAACTTACACAAATATGTCTTACGGTTTAGATGTAAAATAATATAATGATTATCTTTAATTATAATATAAAATGTATGAAAATAAAGAATTAAAAATACATACAATAATTGATAAAAAAAATCAAGGAAAATTATATAAACACTATATTTGCTATGTAGTTATTGTTATCATTAGATAGTGTAAAGACCATTTAAGTAATGCACTTAGGTTTTTTTAATTTTAGCATGTATTTGGTATATTGAACAACATAGAAAGGATTCGTGATTGGAGGGTGTGGTTGTCTGTCTAATTGTAGGTCCACATTGATCCTGGACTGGGAAGACTAGAAGCAACAGACAGTCTGCATATTAACATGATATTATTGTATACATTGTTTAACTTATTTAGTCTTATAAGAGACAGGTTAGATTAAAGTATAATGGTATCAATAACTGATTGGTTAAAGTAAAATTGTATTTAAACAGTATGTATATAGCACGTCGTATATAACATATTTTAATAAAACACTATATTTTTTTGTATTCTAAACAATTTCTTTATATAATAGATTTTTTAAATTTTCAAAAAAGCATCAACAATGTTAAGAAATATAGATAGTTATTCTATAATTTTTAAATTGTGTAAGCTTTCGTTCCCATTTGTAAAATTGTGATTGATCTGGTTAGTGTTGTGTAGCATCGTATATACCTACCCATTCGTTTAGATTTAATAGTTACATAAGAAATTTCGTCTATATAAAATATGCCTCATTGTGAAATACGTACGGCGATAGAATGAACTTAACGCTACAGGTGTGGATCCAACAGAAAATATATTTAAAAAAATCCACACAGACGACAACACAGTCCGAACTGTCATACGCGTTCGCGCTGATTAGGGTAAAATATAAAACTTAGTAAACTGTGCAATAAGAAGAGAAGCTTTATTTATAGAACAAAAGTGAATCCTTTCTATGTTACTCTTGGCAGTGTACGAGGAACATTGATTATATAGGGAAAAATACAATACGTGAATCGTAAATATGTTAAGTGAGAGGCTTACCTTGAGAATGTGTTAATGCTTGCGTTGTATGCCCTTTATGTTCATTACTAGTTGTTGTCTGCTGCTTCACTCGCGTATTATTCATATTTAATAAGTTTCGGACGTAATGTGAGACCACATTGTGCATGTATTTATATAATTAGATCCTTATAGTGATCTCTTGGGTAATGACGACTGTTAGACATGATCACACCTATATACGTTTTAAGTAAAACTTTGTTAACTGGTGTTTAAGCCATCGTTTATTCGCCATAAGCACAATATTGATCAGATGTCAAAATATGTCAACGAGTGTAGTATTCTTTTAATATTCTCAGTTTGTTTATGTTTTAGTTATTTATGATTACTATCGACTCTATGGAAGCTCAATTTTATTTAAGAACTCATTGACGCTCGACGTCTGAGACGTTCTGTGATCGTGGTATTTAAACAGCGGCTGAAACGTCAGATTGAAATTTCAAATACTAAATTCGCCTTACATCGGGACAGGGTCTCCAGATTAGGAAACGTTGCCCCCATAAATTATCGTTTGGGCTCAAAACAATTTTGGGGTAGGTATAAAATTTTGTCTCTGGTATGTGATAATTCAAACCAAGCACTAGAATTTAGAGTGTCTCACAGCAATAGTCCCGCGGCAAAGTAATGATACTAATTATACAAATGAAGCCAGCTGCTTCAATATAGTCAATGGTCCCCAAACTATTTTGTCTCGTAGACCCTTTTCTAATTTTTACTGCGTTCGTTGGCCACCCACTCTATCTATTTGACCGACTTTAAAAAAGGAGGAAGTTCTCATTTTTTACTATGAATATTTGTCTATGTTTATACAATATCAAACACGACTCTTTCGTTTCTGAATGATATTTCTTTTTGCGTTGTATTCAGTATAGTATTTAATTGCCTCGTTTAAATTTAATAGCTTGTAAAGTAGAAACGATATACATGTATAAAAATAAAAAATTATATAGCATTAGATAACAATGAAAAATAATAATTTGAGCGTTCGTCAGCTCAAATCAAAGTCCGTAACTAGGATTCAACTGTAATTACAGTTGACTTGACACTTTCGGTTACAGCGGAATACAAATACATTAAGGCTAAGTAACATACATTTGAAATTCTATTGTGGATAGTTTTTTTTTTTGTCACGATTTAGTGAAATACAATTCACTATTGTGCATCCCAAATTTGGAGTTCGCGGACCCGCAGATTATGTTCTCGCTTATGTGAACCTCTTGAAGTGCGATATGGACCCCAGGGTTCCTAGACCTATGATGTAGATGACCGTATGTTACATTATATTATTGTTCTATCTCCTAATATTATCAAATTGGATTTTTTTTAAAATTATTTTATCTTTCTAACATTCCGTTGCGGGACTTATTTCGTGAGACAAAGTCTATCTAACAATGACGACGAGACGACGATCTCGATGACATTTAACTTCTGACTATTTAAATAATGAAATTGGTTAAATTTTCGAATCTGAACTATATGCTATGCTGAATTTGCCGTTACACAGTCGTGTCGGAATGCACGTTCACTGGCGTAATATTGGCATCGTAATGGTTACTTCTGTATACATATCGAGGGCTTCAGAACAAATGGGCTTACAGACTAAAGAGCAGTTTTACAGAAGGGACAAAATTGGGAATAAACCAAAACTAGTTGATTGTGTAAGGCTGAAATTTGGAATACCCTTCTTCTTAGGTAGAACTTGCATACTGCTGGAACTTTTTAAATTTTATTCATAGATTTTAGTAAACAACAAACAAATGGCATTTATGCCTATATGCCTATACTATATGTTACGAAGCCCTTGATACGCTTTACGAACGACCATGCCGTTACGATTGTAATAGTAGACTCAGGGCCAAGGTTCATACCAGAGATCCTAGGTTTGTTTGTTTATTGTCCAACAGTCGTTAATCGCTAGTTGTGGTGTGAACGGTTTTATATGAAATGTACGTGGCATGGTATCGAGCCTCCTGTATAATGTTAATCAACTTTACTCTCCCAGCGTAAAAGCGCATTCGCCGGTGACAATACGGACATTGACCATAATGGCGTCGCAGAAAAGGCAAACAAGCTATGGTAGCTTAGTGGTTAGTGCGTACACGTCCCAACCACAAGGGGTACGGGTTCAAATCCTGACCAGAAAACACGCACCATTTAAAGAGCTTTTTGACCCACTGTTCATATTGTTCGGTAATTGTAACGTGCTAACAGTAAAATGCAGATTGAGATAACCGATGTGTCGAACACGCCAATCCGCCTTAAACAAGCGTGGTAGGTGTACCGTCTGTCCCTTATTATAGGCGCCTCGAGCTCAGCACTGGGATGTCTATAGGTTGTTTCTCATTTATTTAAGGGAGAAGACTTATTTCGCGTTGACGAATTATTATTTACATTATATTTGTACAAATGGGCTTAACCCTCCAAGACGGAGCCACCAGAAATTAGTTGCCGACCTGTCACACACGGTTAATTGGGAAGCACCACAGATTTGTGTTTTAACAGAGATAATTGAATCGAACGTTAAACAAAAGCAATGGATTTATGTAATACCATGGTAATACTATTTCGGGGCTTCGATATTATGATATTTCTCGTAAATTGTTAAGCACCTTTCACTCCACTCCTGAGATGTCTGATCAAATTTAATGAATTTAAAGGGTAGTCTCAAAAAAAATGTACATAAAAACAGGGTTAATATTTCAGTCGTTAATGTAATGTTTGTTTGTATGTTGAATTGAAGAGATCGACTCTATTTGGCACTTGACAAATTTAATATTACAGAAGCAGTGTTGTGGCGAAGATGATATTTTGCGTTAGCATATGAAAAGTTTCAGAATCGGTTTTAAGCCTTCCCATATGCCATTTTACTCTTATAAATTGTATAAACCATGGTCTTAATATAAGACCACAGAAGTAACACGAGAAGATTTGCTGTTTGAATATATTTTTTATTATTATAATGACTGGAATATGTCCCGTGGTGATTATGAAATTAATAATATAGACAAGTGAGTCCGGGTTTCGTTATTATAGATAGTAATAACATTAATTTTAGTTTTAATGAAGCATTTAAAATGCTAAAATAGCTAAGTACTATATCTTATCTATTTAGAATATATAACTATGTGTATACTTCGGTATATAAAGTCTTGTTGTGTATATTGCATACTATAATAGCGTAGCATAGCGAAGCGGGAAGTGTTCGCCGCGAAAAGATATTGGTTGTAATAAATACGGAGATCCACGTCTGATTTTATTGACAAATTTTAAGAAATAAACGTATTCTGTCTCCTTACAGAGTTGTTTTAATTACATCAGACTAGCATAACTGTCCAGGCAGACGTCGTCCTGCCCAGGAAGGCTTCAATCAATATTCCGACATCAGCGCCACCTACCGGGTCCAATTGTGAACCAATTCACGAAACCTCTGGCTCATGCACAACTTTGCTAAACATCATCACATGATCAAAATAAAGGACATACGGACAAACATTCATTTTTATATATAAGAAGATATTGAAGCATCCGATTCCCATTGTAACAGGGGTCGGATACCAGTGTGGTTTAGTTATTTACGCCGCGTTCAGGAACGAGCGGCGAATTTTAAGCGTTTTTTAAGTTACTGCATTTAAATCTGTTTGCTTCGAAATATATATAATTACAAAGAAAACTGGGGCACCTAAAAATGTGAGCTGCACACTACTACCCGTGCGAAGGTTTGCCGATTGCCTCATGATGTAACTCGTCGATCGTCAGTAGGGTTGACAAAAAGTTACATATTGCCAGGTGGTAGGGCATTTGCCCGACTGGATGGCTACCATCCCTGGTCTAAAGTATGTCGCCATAACAACCTTGAGTTGTATTTCGGCATTAGTGACCAGGTTCCAGTCTCCCATAAGAGAGCAGCAGCGCATTTGTAGCACCTTTGGTGTTGCGAATGTCCATAGGCGATGGTAACCGCTTTCCATCAAGTGGGTCATCTGCCTGTCTGCTGAACTCCTGCAATAAAAATAGTTGTTGCAATAAATTTATTATTCATAAGTATATGCGATAATAGTAACTTTTCAGACTACCGTTCTTAATAAAACTACGTTTTAACGGTTTTAAGCGCGGTGAATTATTTGATTTCTATTCCGACCTTTCGGCCACTTTTCAGCAGCCGTGATCACGGAAGACAATGATGTCAAGTATCAATGAGTATTGTAAGTCTTATTCAACATACCGCTAACTTGTTCATTTTATTTATTTTTATGAATTATATTTTTTATAATTAAAACGAACAAGTTGGCGGTAGGCTAAATAAAACTAACAATACTCATTGACACCTGACATCTTTGCCTTCCGTGATCACAGCTACTGAAAGTGACCGAAACGTCGAAATAAAAAATCAAATAAATTACCGCCTTAAAACCATTAAAAGGTATTTATTATGTATACTAATTACGAAAACTTTTAGAATATTGGACTACCATTCTGTTCTATATCATGGTAACATTTTAACGAACGGTGTGGAGAGCTCGGTCATTTATAAATACCTACTTGAATTGCCTATTATTTATTAATATAAACATTGTTTACATCTCCACCAACATCTTACTTTCATACGCGGCGCACATACTATCTACTCTGGGTTTTTCAATTCGGACGCGCATGGTCCTAGATCCAGTAGTAATAACGATTTAAGTATTGTTCCTTCCTGTGTCTGCAGCTAGCACTTATTCACTCGGTGTAGAGATTTTGGCGGGATATCACTTGTTATTTAGTAGGTACCTGCTCGTTTACAGTAAACTAGCTGACTCATGCCTACTTCCCTGGATATCAGAATAAAAAAATAAAAATTACTTGTTGTTATAATTATTAATCACAATCGAATGTACCCTATGGCACTCAGAAATAATGTAGCTTTCCACTGGTGAAAGAATTTTCATAATCGGTTTACTAGATCCAGAGATTACATCCTACAACCTCAAAAACTTTACCTCTTCATAATATTAGTATAGATGTTCGGGATTCGTTGTTGCACTGGTGTTGCCACTAATAACTTGAACCAATACGTTAGTGTTGACATAAAAAAATAATGTGAATAAAATTTACAACATACGAAGATCGATAAAATTGAAAATAATTTGTTATGATTACGAAACAGAGATATAAACAGTTGTTGATTAATTATTATGACTGTTATCTTCTGGGCAAAAGAATCGGCCGAGGAGTAAGAAATTACACGGCGAAGTACCTCAACTGACAACGTATAATCTTCAGGGACGTCACGACCAACTGGTAGAGCTGATTTGAATAATTGAGTTGCTGAAACCGCCCGCTGTAGAAAAAACGATTTATTATATTCTGCCCGCATTATCCTTACCCCGTATTGTTCTACATCGACTAGGCGATTATCTATACTTTGAATTAAATGACCAAGCAAATGGAGGCAATTTTTGACAACCGGAATGCCTCCTGTGCACCTAAATATTTAGAATTTTCCTATAATGTAACAGCAGAATATTAGAAAATTTGTTGAGAACAACACTACTTCAGGTCAGCAAGTTCTTACTTAACACTAGCATGGAGATATTATTCAAGAAGCTCAATCAGTTGACTCAAAATTATATAACTATCTATCTATACAATCGGTTCCGTTGAAATGGCGAGCTGCTGAGTAGACGTAAGACTCTCGTAAGGGGTAAGTCTCGCAAACCTCAGTTAATGACTTCGGATACGAAGTACAATTAAAGATTGATTGGTAGCGACCAGCTTGTAAATACAAGGTTTCAAAGCCTAGAGCATCGACGCCAGCTTGTTAGTCTATCGGTTTTTTTATAGGATTCATTTCGGAGTGCGTACGGTTGAAATGTTCGACCTGATTCCCCTACACTATTCCATCTTAGGACAACAAGGCGATCTGGTATACGCCATCGTTCCAAAGTGGAATCGCTACCAGTGCGTACTAAACGTTTCGCCTCCACCTTTCTTTTACGTATGGCAGAATTGTGGAATGCACTGCCAGAGTCCGTGTTTCCCGAAAATTATAATCCGGGTATCTTCAAGTCTCGTGTGAATAGGTACTATCTAAGTAAGTGTGCTCCATGTTCGACCGCATCATCGTTCGGCATTGGACGTGATCGTGGTCAAACGCAAAACTATTTGATATAAAAAAAATACGGGCCCAAGCATGAAAGATGAATACTTCTTACAATGACCAAGTGATTCGCCCTCCACAAGTAGATTTAAGTCGTAAATGGATACAATCTTAAAAATTATTAACTATGTATTTATTGTATGTGTATTAACATATCGCGGGCTTCAAGTCAGAGGGGCGTATAAGCCACAGAGTACTTTATATATACTGGTAGTATAAGCCAACTTTTCAGGAGATACAAAAATTTTAATAAGTTTTTTTTTCAATGTATCTCTATGACTGAAAATTTGCAAAAGTAGGTACTTCCTTGAGTACGTGAAATGCTCTTTTTTTTAGTTAACCTACTATTAAGAAAAAAACAGGTGGTGTATCGAAAAAAATATAAATGATAGACGAAATAAAAAAACGCATTTTTTTTATACGCCCCTCTGGCTTAAAGCCCGCGATATGATGTATGAGATTTTCGATGGCACGTAATGTTAATGTTACCATATTGGAAAATTTTTGGTATAACAAAAATGCTAAAGCTGGTTTTCCATTAACTTGAAAAACATAGTAAGTGTAAATGAAATTGTTTAATGCGATAAAAATTACACTGGAAATTTCTGAAAAAGTTGCATCAGTAATTTTCCGTTTACTCCACTTCGTTCAGAAATAATAATATAGACACATATTGTGACGTCATTAATATTGTTTTATTTTTATTGTGTCCTTTGTTTTTGAGCTGTGTGAATTAATTAACATTCAATTTGATTAAAAAATGTGGAATGCAGTAGAGTCTTTTAAAATCTATACGAATGATGTGCATGAATGCTAAATTTCGTTCGGAATCGACTTATTGAATGGCCGCTCATCAGCTGTACAATTTTGGTTGGAGATCTGTCAAATTGTGAATAGCTAACCAGGAGCGGTGTTGAAAATACATTTTAGTAAATATGCCTTTTTACTTACAATATAAAACGCTTAGGTAATCGCCGCGACTAGCTGTACGCTTCAGGGTTATAGAGGGTTATATTATTAGCTAGGGCTAGCGGCAAGATGGGTTCGAGGGACCGTCTTCAGGACAAGTTGAAAACATTCTTTAAAAAAGGCCAATCGGGTGAGTACGTTACTCTTGGACGGCGTTCTTGCAGTGATAGTGATTCTTCCGGTGATATAGATGGTAATTGTGGTTGTTTTCGTGTACCCAGCCCCCTTACCGGCTCGCAACGAACTGGTCGTTTCTTTAGAGCTGGAACGCGAATTGAGCGCGGAGACGCCTCTTAATCGCCGTCTGCGGGCACTTAAAGAAGTTGGAGAAAAGGCCATTCACGTTAAAGTTCAAGAAGTAAGTACCACTATCTACATACCTTCTTTTTTCTTTATGTTGAGCTCTGTACCTCTTCTGAAGCAATTCCTCATTAAATAACACAAATTACATCTACGCATTATAATACATATGTAAATGCTAATAAGCATTAAAATTCATCAAAAACTGGGAGGTTAATTAGTATATTATAACATATTTAGAATAAAAAAATGTAGAATTTCAGTGTTAGCAATTGAAGGATTTTGAAGTATTATTATTTGAAATCTAATCACAACATTGTTAGTTTGATTCTGACTGTAGGACCAATTGTAAATTGGTCCTACAGTCAGAATATACTGAATATACAGAATAACTGTTAACAAACAACTGTTACTTCCTTCTATCTACATCATGGAAATAGCAATGTTTATTAAGATAACCCTAATTTATTCCAAACACTAGCACAAGTGGTAACACATAATCACAGAGATCAGAACAAACTCTGTCTCCAAGTATCTAACTTATGAACATAAGCATAATTTGTATAGCTCCAATCGGTTCAACTTTACAATAATGGACACTGAATTTTAAGTAGTGGAGGGGGGAGGAGGAAGGGGGGAAGAGTACTTCTCCCTCCTGTAACCCCCATGTCTAGGAGACATGTAGTTTTTGAGATATGATTTTTTTTGTAAAAATAACTTTACTAATTTTTTTCAAAATGGTGTACTTATTTCTTATGTCTAAAGACGAGAAATGCAGAAGAAAGGTAGTGGTCAATGTAAAAAACATTTAATACAGTCTAAAAACGTGGACTAAAGCCCACAAGCCTAGCAAGCAAAGCAAGTGAGCCATGACAGCTGTCAACAAATGTCACAACCGATTTGTAACCACCATTTAAATAATTATCAATAAATAAATGGTGACCAGTCGGTTCTGGCACTTTGGTCTAAACACTAACCCAAACCAACCAACTTACCGTTTAAGTCACTGGTCGCGAGAAACACTGTCCTTGCACCAGTTCGTAGTCGATCATTATTAAAAAATAGAAAGGCGGCAAAATATTCATAGTGCCGCCTAATGCATCGATGTTTATATGATGTGATGAAAAATAAATTGATTACAAATACTACTCATTCAAACTCGTAATTATAAGCACTAACAATAATTTTCGTATTTCAAAATGCATATTATTGGAATCAAATGATATTCGAATTAAAAAATCGATATTATTGACATACTGATTTGGTAAGATTTATTTATCGTCGTAAAGTGAAAAAAAGTGACAGTACTGTGATTTATTATTATGTACTTTAAAATTATAATAACTAATTCAAAACTTGTTCACTAAACTAAAAAACGGTTTTAGTGTTTATATATGTGTAAGTGTATTCCTGAAGACAAATCAAAGTTTTTTTCAACAAAAGTGACATAACCTTTTTTACCAAACGTATTTTTGTTTTTCCCATTATTCATTCAAAACTTGTTGGTGGACCCTAAAAACTTGTTTCCTAGCCCAAATAAGAGGTCTAGTGTCTATATATAAGGCGTATGTATACCCCCAAACTTGATTTTCGTAAAATTCAGTGTCCATTATTGTAAAGTTGAGCCCTCCAATCATTTTCAATAAATTACCAATCATTATTTAAAGAATTTTTAAAGCATGACATATTTTAACACAAATTAAGGACATTTCTATTAAATAAATGCTATTACGAATTATTTGATTTTATAAATACATTTTAGTCTCTTTTTGTCTTTATAATATAATACATCTGTATGTGTGTTGACAGTGAACTCCTAAACGGTTGGACAAATTTGAATGTTTGTTTTATTTCTTCAGGCAGGACAATGTCTGCTGGACAGGTAGCACATATATATATATATATATATATATATATATATATATATATATATATATATAATAATGTATATAATGTGATATTATTATAATATATCAATAAAATAATAATTGTAGACAATTAGTTGGTATTGTAATATGTATGTCTTTCAAGACCACGGGCCATAAAAATGGCCATGGGGACTCCAACACTTAGAGGCCCCTTGACAAATTTAATGTAAATATGTGGCATGACACTGACAGGCGATTATCCCTGTCTACACCATATAATAATGTACCCAAGGGCAAGCCCCGGCCAGTGTAGGACTATTGTGGGAAATGAGGACAAAAAGTACCCCAATAGGGGTGAACTGTTAGTTGTACTGGCGGTCTGGGAATATGGGGACTATGGCGTCTGCTCGTCGCAATGTTCAGGGAACATGGAAAAATGGGCAGACGGTATTGTAATTATTATTAATTGTTTTTTAATGACATTTTTTATTTTGTATAATGACATTTGATTATATTATTTATTCAAATTTTTCTATGCCTAACTAGCCAAACATAATGCACATTCAGTCTGTCTAATATGTAAATACTCATTTTAAGAAATAAATATACTTTGAGTTTTTGTAAAAAGAGATTTTTAATATTTATTTAAATGTTTTTTATCTCATATCTGGTGTCCATCTGTAGTTAATTTCTCTTGGTCCACTCAATCTATTTAATGTGTTATGGTCTTTACTATTGTCAGTCTATTTTTCCTTGCACACCCTGCTTCATGATGTCTAGTCAAGTGCTAATATATTAAATTATATCTTTTACTGTCAATATACTCAACCTGTGGGCTGCGGGCTTTTGTGAGTGGCCCATCTTATGTGCTTTATATTAGTATAATGGAATTGGTAATGACTATACTGCTACAAGAACACATCTTGTGTACTTGACATAACTATTTCCCATTAGGTGGACCATCAGCATGTGTGCTGCGCATTATTTATATATATATATAAAACAAAGTTGTGTTTGTTACACCATTTATAGCTCTATAATGGTCCTGACCAATTTTTATGATTTTTGTGTCTTTGGAATTGGCTTCATTAGGAAGAGGATAATAAGTATTAAAATATGATATTCATCAATAAAAAAATATTATTAAAAAAACATCACTCACAACATCAGTCTAGCCATTCATTTGTAATGATCTTTCCTGGCCAATTTTGGCAATGGTGACTGCACTTAAACTCATTTACTTGTCTGAGTTAGGTGAATTATTTTTGTGTGTTCAAGTGGGTCCTGGGATGGTTTAGATTCAAATTTGAACCAGGTAGATGGCGCTGCAATTAGGTTCCTGGATTAAGGTGTACTTATTTTTGTGTATGTTCAAGTGGATCCCGGGTTTCTGTTTTAGTGGATTTGAGAATGGTCTAGAATTTTAGATTGGTTGATGGAGCTGCAAATGGTTTCTAGATTTTCATTTTTTAAGAGCAAGACAACATCTGCTGAGTGCAGCTAATATTAATAAAAAAAACTCTGAAATAAAATATTTTTGGCCTGTAACATTTCATCTAATATGTCTATGTGGCCCCTATATAAAATGTTGTGTATGGCTATTTTAGTCGCAATGTTTCTTCTAAACAAATTATTAAAAATATTAGATGAGCAAGATTGGAAAATTGTGAAAGTATAGTCATTATTTTTTTTTTACTTTTCAATTATTCTTTTTAGTTTATAATTTATTAACACAATTATAAAATTACATACTATTGAATACAATGTAAGAAAACTTAACTAATTTGTATTGTATTCTACCATAGTCCTCAAGACTATAAGTAGAATACTGAGCCCAGATCACCGTCTTCTATGGGTAAGGTGCCCAGAAGGCTGGCTATGTTTCCTTGCTGGATCGCCATACTGATCCGTTGGCCGAGGTAGGCACCAGCCCTCTGATCACTTCCATCATTATTTTAGTTAAATCTCATCCCTATTCTAAATTTTAAAATACTTAGCAATTCTTTGGTTCTTCTTTAACTTGTAAATTAAAGCAATTATAAGACATACTTAACATGTGCCTAACAGTATGCAAAGACCTCTCAATCATAATAGCTTAACTCTTGTTTGCAGTGATATGATTTTTATTGACATTTAGAACTATAATTTAATAAATTTGTCTTTGTCATCTGATCTTATTGAGTTTGCAGCCCTTAAAATAGTTAGAGTTATTATTAATTCAATGTGATAATTATAAGATAAAAAGTGTACAAACCTGTAAGCTGACTGGCAACAACTACTTACTTAAACACATAGGCACATAGACTCCTAAAATTATAATCCTTCTTATTAAAAGACTCCTAAAATTATAATCCTTCTTATTAAAAGACTCCTAAAATTATAATCCTTCTTATTAAATGACTCCTAAAATTATAATCCTTCTTATTAAAAGACTCCTAAAATTATAATACTTCTTATTAAAAGACTCCTAAAATTATAATCCTTCTTATTAAAAGACTCCTAAAATTATAATCCTTCTTATTAAAAGACTCCTAAAATTATAATCCTTCTTATAAAAAGACTCCTAAAATTATAATCCTTCTTATTAAAAGACTCCTAAAATTATAATCCTTCTTATTAAAAGACTCCTAAAATTATAATCCTTCTTATTAAAAATTTAAAGAGCAACTAGAAGTGGAAATAACTTGTATATTTCTCATCAACACTTTATCATCTAAGTAATTTATCCATTCTCCTTTCATTTATTTAATTATAGTATTTATTGTAACACATCTGTTTTGTGTTTTCTTAAGTCAGTGGTATATTATGTTTTAAGTTTTATGTATAGTAATTTTTTGGATTTTTGTAATTGGTACCAGTGTTTAAATCTTTCGAAAGGTAGAGCTTCTTCTAGATAATGTTAAAGATTTTGGCTGTATTCAAAATAGTTGTCACTATTGATTCACATACTAAACAATAGATATATAATCCTTAATCATATTACAAATGTAATAATTAAATATTTAGTAATTTGCCTGTTGCCATAAAAAGTGCTAATTTAAATTTATTTAAAGTCAGTCTTCACAATTGGTTATTGGAGAGGTGTTTTTACTCCGTGCACGAGTATTTTAATTGGAACAAGGCCTAGATGAGGCTGTATAACATTTATATGAATTTAATTATTTGACATTATTATCTTTTGACATCAACACTTTAATTTAATTTTCCATGGTCAACATAAATAATATTTAAATTTAAGACTATGTAATATTTGTACACCCTATGGATACTGACATGTGATCTCATGTATGTAAAACTTAAGACCTGTATTTTTATGTACCATGTCATATGCAAATAAATTTCATTTCATTTCATTTCAATGGGAAAGCATCTCTATCTGTCCATCCCATTTTCACGGAAAACTATTAAACCTATTTGGCTGAAACTCAGTATATATATATATATATATATATATATATATATATATATATATATATATTTTTTTTTTTTTATATATATATATATATATATATATATATATATATGTTTTCGATGCTGAGGATGAACATACAATATCACGAAAATTGGGATAGTTGGGATAAAAATTATTTGTTTCTATGTTTTTTATTCTTTTACGAAATAATTATTGGACCATTTGGTTGAATTTCAGTATATATGTAACTTTAATACCGAGGGAGGGCAAAGGATACTTTTCATTCCGGATAATCGGATAAGTTTGGGGATAAAATTGTGAAAAGAAAGTAGGATAGGTTTTTATTTTGTAATTTGCCATTTTTCGTTAATTTGGTCACTGGTACATTTGGTTGATGTTGTTGAAGTGAATGATAGAGTAGGTTTCTTCACTGTACGCTGTCCTCAGCTTGGACAGTTCATTTTTAACAGAGATACAATACTTTAAGTAGTTTTAAATTGGTATAGATTCTATTAAAATATCTTACAACTTTAGGGTGGAGTAGAAAAACTGTGGTCATGTACAAGAGACCTTTTGGAGGAAAGCAACACAGAGGCACGTCACGCTGCACTCTCCTTCTTACGATGCATCGCGGAGGGACAAGCGGACTACCTCCTTACCATGAGAACTATCCTCTTCCATTACCTGAGGGACACACATCCGACGCATTCGGCAGAGGACTCCCAGTTGCGATTCAAACTTCTTTCAACACTCACCAAGAATGGAAAGAATATTAATTGTTTTGAGGAGCAAGTAAGTTCCATTTCTATTCTCAGTCTTAATTTGCATATCATTTAACAGATGCATGAACTAAGAGCCTTGATGTACAGTTGTGGTATGAAAAGGATCGTCACCTTAAAGTCGACTTTTGCTTACACGTGTACGAGAAACAGTACCGCCAACATTTTAATAAATGTTACGTTTTAAAATACAGAAATGTGAAAAAAGAAAATTGTCAGACACTGAGATTAACAATAGTTTAACCATCAGAAATAACTCTTTATATATATAATATATAGATATAGCCTCTACGCTCATTATAAATATTTATACCAATAAAAGGGTTTTACATCTAAACAATCCTTTTAGACAAGATAGAAAATCAAACAACTTTGATTAAGTAATTTTATTATTATCAAATAGTTAAGCATAATTTATTGTGGAATGGTCCGTCCTCTTAAATTTGAGTCGCGACTAAGTACTCTGAGTAGTAGCGCGACAAATATTTGAAGCATTACTTTTTAGATTTTGTACTGTACCAGTACAAATGGGTTTTGTATGGGACAAATGTATCGGCTCGTACGTGTCCGACGCATCTCTAAATGCGCCGTTCATTTCGCTTGCGCGGTGCACCGTCACTCAGGACGCACCCTGAGGCTGGAAGTTTTGTAAATTTATTTATTAATTTGTTTGGGAAACAGACAATAATTAATATCCTTAAATGTAAAACACAAAATTAATACATCAATCAAGTTTCCACTATAAAATAGTTTATGTAATAAAAATAAAAATTGGCTCAAACAGTTAATTACAACAAAAAGAAATACAATTATACAAAAATGACATAAAATGGCTATTTAATTTACACTAGGTCGATAATGAACAAAAAAATGTCACCACAATAATTACGGATAAAATAGGATGAAAAAAGGAAAAGACCTATATAAAAAGTTTGTCATTATTCTAATAATTGTAAGTCATTGGATTCATTCTAAATAAAAAACTCATAATTTGGGTTTTAAATTAATATAAGTTACCTATGAAATGATCAATATTACTAAATAGTCCATTGTATTACTGACAAGTGCGGTAGCAAAACCTGTTTTTTGTATAGTTTATTATTATTTTAACATTTTTATAGGTGGTACTAAGAAAAGGGATTTAATTATAAAAAGTATATAAGTATCTTCTTTGTTTTTATTTGGTATGGTTTTTCTGCTTCCTTATTCAAGGAATATATAAAGCTATCTCAAGTATTGTTCGTCACTGCATGATATTACGTCGTTCCAGATCGGTCCGTTCATCCTGGAGTGGCTGCCCGAGATCCAGACGCCGGCCCACCTGGTGGACTTCCTGCAGCTAGTCATCAATGTGGTCAAATTCAACGCCACATATTTAGACGAGGACATTGTACATGGAATTGTTAAGTGAGTGTTTTGTTTAATACAAATTCTTAATTTATTATACTATATTGTTTAACTTTTTATTTAATTTATTTGAGAAACAAACATATACATTACATACACATATCAGCTAAGTTTCCACTAAAATAATAATTTATGTTACGCATGTGGCTCATACAACTGTAAGAAAATTATAATATATTGGATACAATATTGGACATTCTGAAGTCACAATTATCATGTCATAAAAATTGTGATACATGTTTGTTTAGGCCAATTATTTCGATTGGTTCATCTCCTTGATTATATGATCGGAATGAAGTCAGCCCAACATCTTCCGATCTGTGCCCTGCTAATGAGGCTCATTGGCCAACGACATTGTGTCGTCACGTAATGTGAATGGAGGGACAAATCCGCACCACCGCCGCAATAAGTCGAAAGTCGCCTACCTGACCGCGCGCGTATAACGACCCGTGCCGTAGTCATATGAACTACCTATTTTAATATTTAACTGCCATTGTGTGAATTTGTGTGTCAATAAAAAGACACTATTAATCCACTGTGTGTGCAACAAACAAAATTGAACCTCGACGACCGCTGTTAGACGTCTCCAGGCTTGCCGAATTAGGAGAAGTGCAGTTTCGGGAGGTTAAGGTTAGTGGCTTGATTTTCCTTCCCATATCATCAATCGGATGCAACGATTGATCTGATTGTCCTGCCGTCCACTGCTATTGAGCTATATTATTGAAGGCCGCACCAGTCCAGGAGGTAGGGCAATACAAATTACAACCGCCGCTACGTGGTGTGCTATAGGGGAGGTGGGGAAGGACCTGAAATTTTACCCTGGCACCACCAATGTTAAATATAAAGTCATTATATTAAAAAAAAATAAGTAGAAATAGCAAAAAATTAAATATACGAGTATATAATTATGAAATTAGTCGATGGTAATTTTTTTTCTTTTTAATTTGAGTCCTGAACAAAACTTATACCCACACCAACGCGCAGGAATGGTAAGCGGTAATCAGCTATTCATGTTTCATAGCTTGAGTGAGAGATCCAATGGTCCACTTCCGTCTCCCTATCCAACCTTCGCTATCTCAACCCCCTATTCCAATCCCATATCCTATCTATACTCACATATCTTACAAACTTGTGTCTATGGTAAGCGTTTGACTTACAGTCAAAACTCGTTTATAAAAATCAACTTACCACACTAGTATCATAAATAATGATTACAACAATAGTAGAATTTGGATTGTTTCTATAACTTTGTAGGAGTTTTTGGTGGGAACTGAAAGGAGATGTTAAGCTATGCAGTTTTATTTTCTAAAAATGTGTAAAATTCCTCTAAAATGAACGATAGTTGTAGGGTATTGATAGTTTCTGAATAGTGATTATGTGTTTTTGTGAGAAATGTGAATTGTATAGTCAAATGTGGCCTTTCGAGTTGTTAGCTATACATAGACTTAAGAAAATGAAGAAACTATATTGTAATCTAAGACCTGGCTGAAAGGCCTAGCTGCCAAGCCATAAACCCAAATAAATGGTTTGTAGTAACGCGTGCCACTTGTGCGGCTACTGCGCCGAGGGCTCCGTGCTGGCGCACTGCCTCACGCTGCTGGAGGCGGTGATCTCGTACTCGCTGCTGCCGCGGGCCGCGCTGCCCACCTTCGTGGGCGCCCTCTGCCGGACCGTCAACCTCGAGCAGTACTGGCAGAACAGCTGGAAGGTAACTACAATTGCCGGAAGCCTTCATAAACTCCCATATTATACAGGTCTAGCAATTACCCTAGCACTTGACATATAAATAAAATAAGATAATAATATTGACATTTTTAAGTTTAATATTTTCACTAACATAATTTTGTTTTTAAATGTTTAACAATTCATTTTTATTTTTTTGACATGTAATTAAATATAATTAAATTAATTTGTAAACATTAGTTAGGGTTATGCGAGTATATTTGCACGTCATGTAAATGACAAAACATACTGGAAACTTTATATTATGTAACACCTATTCATGTACCTATGTTTTTGCAAATAAGGACTGATTGATTGATTGATTGTCTTCCGCGATCGCGGCTACTGAAAAGTGTAACGTCGGAATAATAAAATATCGCGCTTAAAACCGTTCAAAGATTATTTTAGTATGTATACTAGTCGTAAAAACTTAGAAAATATTATGCAAACTAGTAGTCGTCCGTGGTCGAAATTCGACCATAATAATTTGTTGTCAAAAACTATACTTCTATAATCACAGATTTGCCAAGGCGACACTGTTAATTTGACTTGAACAATAAACAAAAGATATTATATATGCGTGTGTGTGTGTGTGTCAAATACATGGTAGTCTGTGTATGTTTTTTATTGATTTAATGTATTATAATTATATTAATATATAGATTTAGATAATCGGCCCACAATTAAGGACCTCCTCCTCTTGGAAGGCGGTTAAAATGTCGTTGTCTCCTTTATACATATACAGTAGAACGTATTTAAGTCGAACTGGAAGGCAGACACCAAAAACTTCGAGTTGTCGAGTTTTCGACTTTGGAGGATTTTAACTTAAGCGTATTTTGTAAAGAAACATTTGACTTGAAGAGGTTACGATTTATTCAAATAATCGAGTTGTAAAGGTTGTAAAATCAAATATTGCTATGCTTCCGATACAGAGATCAAATTTATTTTTTCGTGTTATAGAGAAAATATAACTGTGTTTGCATATAGGGACACTAATTATTACGGCTTATAGACGGTTCAGTACGTATTTATATACATATACAAAACGCCCTGAGATCTTGTGGCTCTACATAAGGTACTGGTGTCCAGGCTTCTAAACAGATAAACCGAAATCAGGATCTATAAAACTGTCATATGGCCCATCCTGATGTGTGGGTGCGAAGCTTGGACACTTACTCTCAAGGAGGAGAACTGGCTTTTAGTAGCGAAAAGGCAGGTTCTCCGTAACATTGTGGGTCCAACAAAGAGAGAAGATGGTAGCTGGAGGGTCCGAACCAACCTCGTAATTGGCAATCTCGTGGTCGAGCCTAACATAATAGGAGAAATAAAAGCTCGCCGTCACGTAGAACAGATGAGGGAGGATCGCAGCGTGAGGAAAACATAATTATTAGGGACAGCCGATAGGGGGCGTCCGGTCGGCCGTCCCAAATATCGCTGGAAGGACAGGGCGGAGGCTGACCTGTCGGAGCTACGAGCCAATAATTGGCAAGAAACTACGCAGGACAGAGAAAAGTAGCATGCTCTAGGTCAAGACCCACTTTGGGTCGCTGAGCCAACGGAGTAAGTAAGAGGGCTCAGATTTCAAGCAACGGAGGTTTTGGGATTTAAGGGAAGGGAACACATTTTTTTCTCGAGTTTAGGAGGTTTTCGACTTATGGAGGTTCTATTGTACCTTGCAGCTGATGCGGGACGTGTTGGGAGCGGACATCGGGCACGCGGCCCTCCAGGAGATGGTGGAGATCCTGGTGCGCGGCGAGGCGGGCGGGGGCGCGGAGGCGGACGCGGGCGTGGTGCGCGGCGCCGTGTTCTACATTAACATGGCGCTGTGGGGCCCGCGCAGGGTGCCCACCCTCAACGTCTCCTTCCTCGCGGTCTTGCCGGCCTTCCTCAAGGTACGCTCCCCCTACAGTGCCTGTGGTGGAAAACAGATTTGTTGTCATGCCACTTCCGCCAGGCCCCAGTAGAAGAGATAAACCCAAAAAAATGCTGTTGTGGCTGGCATGAACGATGACATGTCCACCAATGATCTCACAATAAGAAATGCTGAAGAATGTGTTCCCATATAAACCAGTGGTTTTCAAGTTAGGTATCTACTAGGTAAGCGTGCTTCATCCTAGATCGTATTGTCACATCATATCAAGTGAGATTTTTTATTATACTTGTATAGGGATCGTACTTAATCAAACACTCCTGAGCAAATGGAGTGTAGTTATAGGTGTTACAACAGTTATGATCAGCAGTACTGTACTAAATGCCACGTTTAGGGTCAATCAACACAAGTTAGCAATAGAACCCGGATGTTCCACTGAACACAGCACTCATTTTATCGACTACATCGATCAATATGAGTGGCATTAATCACAATACACTAGTCTTCCATAAGATTCACGAAAGTCTACTTGGTCTTTCTTGTGTGTATCAATTGTCGACTACGATATGTGGATACATACTTGACTACGCCGGAAGCTCGCACCGTGCTTACTAAGGTACTACTAAAAAGCAGACGCTTAGCAGCTAACCGAGCAAGCTACATATTCACAGTAGGCGGGGCGTGGGGGTACGGAATTTCCGGGGGAGTGGTCAGGGGAGTGATTAACTCTGATGACGACAATTATTACATATTATGTTATTATAAACAACTTTAATTTACTTTTAAACGACAGTTATACGCTATTTTGCTCCATTGTGTTTTTGATCGGCTTTGGGCGCAGGCGCTGGAGGGCAACAAGCCGCTGGTGACGTACGAGGTGGTGGTGAGCGTGGCCAGCGTGGTGGCCCGCGCGCCCTCGAGCTGCACGAGCCGGCCTGGGACGTGCTCATCGCCATCACCAGGACGGTGCTCGACCAGGACAGTCAGTAACCACCATCACTACTACTTACTATCCGACCGGGCCGAGTAGACGAATGCCAGTAGTGTCGGGTACCGATTGCAAAAAAAAAAAAACGAAAATACCCACATGAGTATGATCGTTCATTTTGATTTGTTTATTAAACTATCTATATATATAAATAAAATTGGAGTGTCTTTTTGTAATATTGAAATAACCGCTTTTTACTACATGCATATGAATATATATATATATGGTACATACACCAAAATAACATTTTTCCAAATTTTGTCTGTCTGTTTGTTCCGGCTAATCTCTGAAATGGCTAGACCGATTTTAACGGGACTTTTATTGGCAGGTAGCTGATGTAATAAGGAGTAACTTAGGCTACTTTCATTTTAGAATAACTATTCTATTTTGGAATTATGACGATTCTCAATCACCACGCGGGAGACCGCGGGGCGCAGTTAGCATGTAAATAAGTTGCATGGTATAGACTTAGACCTCTGCTTACCAACAGTGTAGCACTGTTAAGCACAAAGTTGGTTAAGTTTAATTCAAACTCGGATTTATCAGTTTAAGTACCTTATGCACATTTTATTTTCTTTCTGTTTTTACGGTCATCTGGCTTATTAATTAGCTTCTATTGAACTACCTTGTTCCTAGTCAATATTATTATAGCTCTTAGTCCCCCAAATAAAATATAATCTTTCACTACTAATAATAATTTATGAGTCACTAATCGATTTTAGTAATATTTTTATTTCATTCGCCTTATTAAATCTAAATTAATAAAAATGGTAGTTGGGCATAGTAACGTCAGAATAAATAAAAACGTAATAGTTTTATAAAATTATAAAATTCCTTCGAGGCCGGCAGCGCGTTGGTGACACCTCTGGTTTTGCAAACGTCCATAGGCGACGGTAACCGCTTTCCATCAGGTGGACTCTCTGCCTGTCTGCTGTACTTCAGCGATTAAAAAAATGTATAAAAAATATACAATAGTGACTGGTAACGCCATCTGGCGGAAAACTTCATCCTCTCCCGAATCCTTCGTCACACCGCGCGCATACGCTGCTCGCCGCTCGCTGTACTTTTTTTATTGTAAAAGCTAAGGGAGATCAGACCACAGCCGGCCAGGAAGCCTTCAGCAGCCGTCCGTCCAGGTGACCTAGGTCTCATTTCACAAAGACGTTTGCCGCCCAACATAACCTCTCGACACCAATCACAGTCTTTTCAAATATCATGTTTTAAACGACAGAAAACTTCGACCCCCCAAACGAGCTTATCCACACGGGGGTGCACGCCCTGATCACCAGCGTGGAGCAGTTGCACGAGGCCGGCCAGTACTACGGCGACGTGGACGCCCTCCTGGACCTGGTCGACTACTGCGGCCACGACCGACCGGTGAGATCTCTCTTCTCGTGCAGCGGTGGGGAGGGGGGGGGGGGCGTGTCCAAAATTACGTCGAACGAATTTCATGATTATTTCGATCTATCCCCCGTCCCTGCCACAGTTGGTCACATTGGTGAGACTTCTCCCTCCCTAGTGTGACGTCACATAATTTGCAATTTTGGCATCAAGAAATTATTGAATTAAAACAGTACTTTTGTAATAGCTTAACTATATTAAGATTTTTGGCCTCAACCTCGGCCTTCGGGAGACTTTGAGACAACGTTTTAAGGAAATCAGTATTATGACGGTATCCTTCCAATATATTTTTAATAATATAATTTATATTCGTATTAATTTGAGTGCCTATACTATAATCTCCCTCTCCACTCCCGTCAAAAATGAGACGTTGCAAAATTCGATCGCTACGAACGCACAAGAACAAAGTTTCTACTGAAAATATTGAAATAAAAAACTGAAAATTATTCTATCCGCGCTGCGACGTGTGTGAAAATTTTAAATAATCAAAATAAAAGATGTTAGAGTGAGTTATACTGATGTCTGCTCAAAGAATCTATCAAGGACATTGAAAATTGTGCAATGTATTCACAATTTCAACACCAGGCATAGTAATTGACTGATATTGCCATCTTTTGGATTGCAGAAGGTATTGTCCTCATTCTCGGGGGTTGGTATACGCTTCTTCAATAAGATTCCAAAGGAAATGTTAGATCTGCCTTTCACTAAATTCTAAAAAGTATCTTGCTAAAAAAGGGATACTACACTATTGAAGAAAATTTAAATGACAAACCTCAATTTACATAGCAGCTAGCTCCAACCTCTTGTACTATATTTTGAATAACGTAATATGTCTTGCTGAGTATGCACTGTTTGATAGAATTCCTTTAATTCTCCGAAAAGTAACATATTTCTGTATAAAATTTATTGGAAAAAAAAGAAGTTTGAGTTAATAATTTTTAGCTAGAAGTTTTGCCGGGGAGTTTCTTGCCGCTTCTTCTCCTCAACAGCGATAACACGTTGCGATGCGATGTACATAGACTGGGAATGAAAATTAAATTTTAACCTATATGTATGAAAAAGTAAAAACAGACAGTGTTCGTCTCGGGACGCCCGACAGAAGTGATAATTAAACGAATCTAACGTGAGAGAAAGGGAAGCCAGACAGACTGTTGCTGTAACGCGTTACGTAACGAAGCAGCTTACCCTTCTATAAGAAGTTATCACTTCAAAAAGTAAGAGAAAAGTAGAGAGTAAGGGCGCGTTCCCACTATGTCGTAACTATTAATTTATGATTGGACGACTGTCTTCTCTAGCTGTTCCCATTATAACGATTGTTTGTCGTCAAAAATGTTTATCGTTTATCGACTATCGCATCTAGACGTTCCCATTGAATCGCGACATGTTATCGTTTCACGGCAGTCGCTTTGTCGTTTACACATCTACAGTCGCGAGGGGGAAGGGAAAACACGCGCAAACGACGAGACGATATTTTTGTCGTGGCTACAATAGATTTGCCGTCACCATTTAGACGTACCGATTTTTTATCGTTTTACGACTGTCATGCTAGCCGTTGCCACTGTCATGATAATCTGTCGTCACTGCAAAAAATGTCGTAGACGACAGTAAACCGTGTCGTTCTATATGTGAACCTGTCGTCAAGTCAAAGTTGGTCTGAAAGAGAGTGTCGGGGTGAAGGTAAGGAAAGGAATGCTCCGGGGGGTTCGGGCATGTGGAACGAATGTATGATGAAAGAATGACTAAACAGATATACAATGCAAAAGTGGATGGATGCAGAAGTCGCGGAAGGCCACGACACACCTTCCATGATCAAATTGATCATGTATTAGCAGAAGGTGATGTTAGGAGCCTTAAGAACAGACGAGCGTGCATGACGAGAGCTATGAATGTCAAAGAAGCAAGTGAGGTGTGTAAGAATGGGCCTGTGTGGCGCTCTGTTGTTCGTGCCTACCCCGCAAGGGACCTGGCGTGAAGTTAAGTATGTATGTATGTATGTAAGGCAAAGTGGGAACGCGCCCTAAGTAGAACGTTTCTCTTGCGCACCATGGGCTGACGTCACGTAAGACGTTAGAGGGGCGGGGGGGGGGGGGGGGTGAAGCTCCCGATAGGTCAGTGTCAGTGCCAGTACACGAGCGCGCGTCGCCGGCAGGAGACGTCGACGATGCGGCTGGTGACGCTGCGCGCGGCGGCGCTGGCGCCCACGGGCAGCGAGTGGGTGGGCTCCGCGCAGGCGCTCGCCGACAAGTACCTGCGCAACGAGCCCAGGCTCAACGTGCGCCTGCACACGCTTCGCCAGATACTCGCATTCATCAAGCGGAACAGGTGCGCGCTCGCCGGTCATAGCGTATTCTATATATATATATATATATATATATATAAGCAAAGTTTGTTTTCTTTGTCCGAGATAAACTCGAAAACTACTGAACCGATCAGCATGAAACTACAACCATTCGACGCGGAATTAATCGTAGATGGTTATAGGCTATATATTTTTCAAATTCTATGACCGCTTTGCCATGTTTTCTCAATTTGTTTGTTTATTAATTTATTTGCTCCCATAAAACAAAAGACAGGCATTTATCCTTGGTTCATTTGTTTTCTAGCTCATAAAAGAGGAACATGATTTAACATAACCTTATGTTAGAAACAACTATAGTCTTAACATATAAAGCAGAAGAGCCTGAATGTATGCTTGAACGCGCTAATCTCAGGAACCACTGTCTGATTTGAAAATTCTTTCAGTGGTAAATAGCCCATTAGCTATATATCATCGCGTAAAGATCAATAGGAGCGGAGTACCAATGAAGAATGTTTAAAATCGGGTTTTTTTTTGCGTACCTTCTTTTTTGTTATTCCACGCGGACGAAGCCGCGGGCAGAAGCTAGTTCACTGTCTGTAGACTGTCTGTCTGTCTATCTATTCTATTTTCACGGAAAAACTGTTGGATCGATTTGGCTGAAATTCAGTATATATATATTTTCGATGCTTAGGATGAACACAGGATACTTTTTATCCCTAACCATGGGATAGTTTCCGCGATAAAAATATATTTGTTTCTCTATTTGTTATCCTTTTATGGACAGACTTTGAATCAATTTCGCTGAAACTTGGTACATATTTATTATAATACCGCAGGTGGCTATGGGATACTTTCCATGCCGAATAGTGGGATAAGATTAGAAACCAGGATAGCTTTTGTGATTTTGTCCACTCAGGTCACTTGGACCACTTGGTCCACTTGGTTCTCTTGGTGCATTTCGTTCATGTTGTCCACGTGTATTTTGCCGTTTTTATCAAGTTTGTATTTATGTACTTTTCAGATGGACAGGGAGTGGTATGGTATGCCAAATAAAATGAAGTGAATATTCCAAGGGCAAATATATACCTAAATAAAATTTAATACAATGTAACCTGTACCACCTGCTCTTTAAACAAGAGATAAGCACCATGGTTGACAAACTAGTAAAATAATATTGTAACACTTAGATTCTTCTACGGCGAGGAGCTGATAGAGCTGGTGGCGGTGCAAGTGTTCGGCCCGTGCGCCGTGGACGCGGAGTGCGCGCTGCGGGCGGCCACGGCGCAGGCACTCACCGCGCTCGCCAAGGCCTCTACCTCCGACGCCTGCACCGACCTCATCGACCTGCTGGAGAAGGTAGCGCCCGCACCCTCAACATCTACTTTCGACGAATTATAATCGAGAGAACGGATATCAGTAATCGAATAACCGGGTAGTGAAAAGTTGGTATAGTTCCCGGCGCGAATCTTGCGCGGTCGGCGGAACTGCTTCCGCATTGATCGTAGCCAATGTAATGAAATTTGGCTCTTTTCGAAAAGGACTACCGCATACTTCGAAAAAAGATCCAATATTATTAGGAGAAAGTGACCGCGCAAGAACCGTGCCGGGTACAATATATTGTCTAATTTCAAATAACTGGAACGCCAACGCCGCCCTGGTGGCGCTTGGCGGAATCGACCGTGGCAACATGGCCGACTATTTGACGGGATGGTGATACCTTTTCAGTGAATTTGAGAATTTTGAGGAATCAACTCGAATTTAGTAACAGTCACGCATTCCATAATTTTTTAGCGGAATATGTGAAGTTTTTTGTAAAAATTGCAACCTTGTACTGTGTTCTTCTTTTAGTTCTGTCTTCAACAATTGTCATGTATAACTCGGTGCTTCAGAAATAATTAAACCTCGATCATAGAATATTTTTGCCAGAACTGAATTAGCTCAACCCGATTGTATAGCTACTAAAATTTTCAGATCCTAAATCGCCCTTTGAAATGTTCGTGTCGGACGTGGCTATACCCTCCGACGCTGACGTTAGCGATCTGAAGTTGGCCGCGTCAGGTCTATTGGAAATACTTCACGACAAACTTTTGGCCGCCCCCGCAACGCATACTACGAGGTGTTTTTTAGTACTTTTGGACCATTTAGACAATCATTATAAGAGGCCTGCACTGTTTGTACATCATCCTGACATTAGGAAAAATGTAAGTCGATATATTTTTAATAAATTTTGCTTCCAACCCACTTCTGTATATGAAGTGATTAATGAAAATCAACCTGGGGAAAGTGTAACTCAAATCATTAGACGATCTATTCTGCCAGCTCCTTAATGACAAGTGATATTGTATAAGAAAATTTTTTATACTTAGAAAGATTTTTGAAAGTCAAAATGTGTTGCCGTTCATACATAGACAATACATAAATAACTTATTAATCTTACCTGTATACAAAGAATAAACGTCTTATAACGTATTTAGTATTTACACTTCACAGTTTGATTCACCATATCCAGAACTGTTTTACCGACAGATTTGTACCGGCGTGCTGTCTGAGCTATCAATAAGATACTGTTTTATCGACGCTCATGATAGTGCAGCTTAAATTCAGTCTAAAGCATTATTTAATTTCTTTACGGATCTTTAATCAATTTTATGTTTAAAGTTCTTTAGAGTTCTTACTCGGTATTTCTGCTTATAATTTACAGAAAAATTGAGGTGGAAGAGGAAGACAGTCAATTATTGTGACCTATATACCCTTTCCAAGCATTATTTTATTTTTTGACAATTCATGACGGATCAATTAGTAATGTCCTAATGCATCAACGACTCGGATTTGTTATAAAATTGACTAAATTTGTAAATAAGTTTTAATCAATTTAATGTATCTATTCATTTATAAATGATTGAAATAAAATAGCACTAATAATAATTGCGGTTTTTTCTTTTAATTTTTTATTTGCAAATCGATTACTCTCGATTTATTTACGTACGAGTAGTGTCGCCGGTTTAAGAGTCATCACTATCACTATCACTATCACTACATAGTATAAAACAAAGTCGCTTTTCTGTCCCTATATCCCTATGTGCGCTTAAATCTTTAAAACTACCCAACGAATTTTGATGTGGTTTTTTCCAATAGATAGAGTGATTCAAGAGGAAGGTTTATATGTATAATACATGCATCATATACTAAGGCAACATTGCTAATTTTAGAGGTTTCTATGTAGTGATGCCCGTGCAAAGTCGGAGCGGGCCGCTATGTTTTTATATACAACGTTCATAGTTTTTCTGTAGTGTATTTAATTTTGTATCAGCATTGCACCCGTGCGAAGCCGGGGCGGGTCGCTAGTTGTGTTATATAACTGTTATGTCACCCACAACAATTATATCATTTTTTTCACGTGTGCTCTATTTATGGAGTGTAGTGGTAAGGAGGACCATCTAGTATGGGGGATCAGTTGAAAAAGTGTCCACTTGTAAACAACAAATTATGGTTCGAAAACTCATTAAAATAGCGCTAGTGTAGGAAAAGGGAATGATATAAATTTAGCAGTTATAAACGAAGTGAAGTGTGCTGGGTTTAAAAATTATAATTTGGAAAGTATTTAGATTTTCTCGTATTGAGACGCATGTATATAAATGCAATAGTTACATTTTCGTAAAATGCGCGGTGACAAAGAGGAAGTCTAATTATTTGTGGCGTTATTTTTAAATACTTTCCACTTGCTATTGTGGCGCCATCTTAATTTGCTGCCCTTCAGTGACCACTTTTTAATATACTGAGATGGTTCTCCATGGCTCTACTGTCAAGATATATATAACTGGATAGACGTGCAAACGTCAAAAGTAAAATAAACGCTTGGAAACAGTGTGATAGTTTTTATTCACTTGTGAATGTCAATGTTACAACGGTCACGTTGCAGATATTCGACATGCTGTTCGGGCTTCGCGCGAACGCCTTCAACTGCGTCGGCTTCTGTTACGACGAGAACGGGGCTCCGGTGAGCGGCGCGACCGCGGTCAGGTTGAAGCCCAGGTGCTCGCCGTACCTGCTGGCGGACCCGCCGGCGGTCAGGGGGCAGCAGCATCACCACCCCCAGCCCAAGGATTTGCCCCAGGCATGTCACATTTCCAACTTTTTTAACTGTATTGTAGTGGACCACTTTGAAGCCAGAAGATGGCGCTGTGCACACGATTCCCGATACGTACTAAGAATAATACAAATTTCCATAAACAATATATGCGCCTAGGCCTGCGAGGCGTTGAAATAGCGTCGCTGGAACATCTCCCTTTGACCAAGATGTGTACGCCGTGGTCTACCGGGACCAACTCTACCATTCACAATACTGTCATACATTTGTTTAGTCATTCTATTTCATGCCCAAACCACCTTAACATTCCCTTTTCAACTCTTGTTATTAAATCTTTCATTCAACAACATTCCCTTATTACTCTATTCCGTATCATATCATTCATGCTTCTTTAATGCTTCTTCTGCCACACTCAACTTTCACTTCCATACATTATTGTTGGTACTGTAGTGGCCAACGGTTTCCTAGTTGACCGGGATCTTCAATAAGAGACTTTGTGAGTTTACATTATCAACGAAGAGACTTTTACAATCATGTGTTCAGCTCGCGACTCGATACAAATCTGATTTCGATTGTTTTGGGAGCCGTTCCACGAATTAATTTCGAATTCTAAAATATATTGAGAAATATAGTTATTTCTCAATATATATGATGACTACAGAGGTTAGTCGTTGCAGTACCAAGAACATTTGATAGATAAGCAAGCGTACAGACACTTGCTGACTTTTCATAAAAGAGTTTAAGCGCTAAACTTATTCACCTTATTACCTGCAATTACTCTACATTTACATACAGCTTATATTACTCAGGGATAATGCAGCATTCTAACAGTGAAAAAATGACAGAAATCGACCTAGTAGTTTTTGAGTTTATTCATTACAAACATAATTAAAAGATACTGTTAAGATAACATACAAAGATAGCGGAACTCGAATTAAAATGCCGTTAGAACTATTATAGAATTTATTAGAACTATACAAACACGTATTACACAGGTACAAATATAACCGAACACAACAACTCCAAACGTAATGCAGAAGGTACCGTAATTCAATAAAACGCGCCATGTCCGTCACTATTAGATTCCCTAGTGTTGTGTACATTACGTTACGCCTGTATACAGTAGTCGTAGCTCAACTGCCCCCTCTCTCCATCAGGCCGTCGTTTTATACTTCACAAGTGCCAAATCCGCAACGCCTGGCTAATAATGCTAATGAGCGAGTACAATAGGACGATAATTGTTGTTCGAGAGAAACGTAAGCCAATAAATAAGGAACAAAAAAGACGATCATTGAATGATTAGTTCAAATGGCGACAGGTAATAAAATGTGCTTCTACAGATTTGTAAATAGAATTTGTCTTCGCCGGGGCCTAGGTTTTGACAATACAAATGTTTCCTCGTTGTAAAATTATGAGTTGACGTGCTTCGCAATTTCGAAGGGCTCGGTGGTGGTGGCCGTGGCTCGGGCGGCGCGGATCCTCACGGCGGCGCTGACGCGCGAGTGCGAGTGGAGCGTGCTGGGCTACGTGCTGAGGACGCTGCCGCACCTGCTCAACGCGAGGGCGCTGGTGGTCGGCAGGCGCGCCCAGGACCTGGACATGCTCGCATCCACTTTGTGCTCCATGGTGAGTGTTGTTGTTTATTTACGGAACAAGATACACTGGGTGCGTTCCTCCAGTAGCTCACAACCCTCAAAATGCTCCGTCAGCTGTTCTACATGACAACCACGGTCGTGGCGAAAACGTCACTTTCGATCATTATTTTCCATCAGACAGCGCTCACAACGACCCATGTCAAGAGCAAGGTCAAAGTGGGTGTTGACCACAGACCATTCATTCTCTTTGTCGATTTTCATTCAAAATGGCGCGATTTTCAAAGCAAACAATGACATTTGTGTATATGGTTGTTGATGAAATCAACGCCCATAATCCGTTCCACTACTTTACAGGTTGAAAAATTTTCGCGACCCTCTTAGGTTATAGACAGACAAAAAGTTAGTAATTTAAAAGATTGCGTGTATGTTTTTCTCTATTTTGTTACCTATATTCATTATTAGGACCTATATTCTACAAAAACTTGCCGAGCATAGAAAGTATCTGAGTATGAGGTATAAACTTAATTATAAATTAATTGCCATTTCCCTTTTGCCGGCGCCCCCCGAGATAGGCGCTTCGACCCCCCAAGGGTCGCGACCCGCAAATTGAAAAACACGAGTTTATGATTGTAACGCCCGCTAGCAAGTGGAACGGGAAAAATCGCTTCGTGAACGTGGTTGTTGTGAGCCTCTTGTGGAACGTAGCCACTATGTGTTGATGTAATAATACAGCGTGTGGTTGGATGATTGATTTTCGGGTCGGAACCCCTTGGAATATTTTGCTCTGTAATTTATAATTTTTGGGTTCGGCCATGGAGGCCGATTTGAGAAATGAACTCGTGCATTGGCAGATCTCGGACCGGAGCCTGAACTTCCCGGAGGTGCTGCGCGTGAGCGGCGCCAAGCTGCTGGCGTCGGAGTTCCACAACGCGGCGCTGCCGGCGCTGGCGGCGATGGCGCCCTACCACACCTACCTGGAGCCGCAGACGCAGCAGAGGATCGTGCGGACCCTGCTCAAATACGGCATGGGTATGCAGGGCGTCCCTTAAGGGCCATTCGTTCATTACATTTAAGGGGAGGGGGGGCTGGTGTAATGCCGTTAGGCGCGTTAGGGAAAAACGATGAGAGGAAATTTTTACGATGCGCGCGCACACCGTCACACGAAAAAGCTACACCATGAAGTTAGCTATAGTCAACATTTTTTACTTTTGGCATAAATTATGGTGTTCTATATAAGTTTTTAAAATAATTTTATTCTGTCTTTACCTTTATTCCAATATGGAACAAGTTATATATAACTTTTAGTACCATCCAGTAGAATTTATAGAATTACTAGCGGTCCCGGCAGACGACGTACTTGCCTGGAAAAAATTTTTAGAAACCGATTGCAATGCCACCTACCGGTTCCAATTGTGAATCTAAACCATCCACGAATCCACTTGAACACAAAAAAAATCCATTCAAATCTGTCCAGCCGTTTAGGAGGAGTTCACTGTCAACACGCGTACAGAAGAATCATATATATAAAGATAGAGTTGTCGATTGTAGCGCCATCTATCGGACAGGGTAAATTATATTTCGATATTTGGTTCCAGAGAGGCTCGTCTATTTTATATATAGTGTATTATCTATGATTGAGACGAAGTATTAATAGCAGATCGTGATACAGACGCCCATCTCCCTGTTCTTGTAATGACAAGAAATCAATTTAATTGCTCGATGCATTCTCCCTTAGTGCTGCGAACGCCTCAGCCGTACATAAACGCGTTGACGATATTCACGCTGGAGACGCGCGAGACGATGGTCAAGATGCTGCCGGAGGTGCTGCTGGACCTCTCCAAGATATCAGACACGCAGGCTATCGCAAGTCCTATGTTGGAATTCTTGTCGAGTAAGTTATTCATTACCATCTAACATTTGTAAAAACGTAATAAAGATGATAGAAACCGAAGCGAAAGGTGTTTGCCAAGGCAGCGCGCTGCGAGGGACGTAGCGCGTTATCTCTCTTTCACTCTGATTAATCTTTGACAGCTGGCAACCCCTATTCGCGGGTACTCTTACATAATATATATTAATAATAATAGCTCTAGAAATAAGTTATTTTATACTTTTTTAGTTTTTGAAGTCGGTTTTTTTAAACGACGTTTTTTCTTTATTATTTTGTTACTTTAAGTGTCTAGCTATGTATGGGTACACCTACGAAAGGTGCCGCGCTCCTTAAAAAATGTAGGTCCCTATAGGAAACGGGAACAAAAAAATTATCGTAAAATGAAAACTACTGGGCCAAACTATGTTGAATTTTTAGGGGACCAAATGGTGGCTATACAGAGTCGAACAAAAAAAAATCACGCAAATCGGATCATAAATCTCAGAGTAATCGGTGTACATATGGAACGGAGTGGATTTTTTTTCATAAGAAATGTTCATAAAATAATAGATAAAGATTCGTTGACTCAAAAATGGGTACTGAGCTGTAGTGACCTACGTACCTCGTTGCAGCACTGACCCGCCTGCCGAAGGTGTTCGCTTCGTTCGTCGAGGACCAGTACATGTCCGTGTTCGCCATCCTGCTGCCGTACACGAACCCCTCGCGGTACAACCACTACGTGGTCTCCTTGGCGCACCACGTGATCGCCGCCTGGTTCCTCAAGTGCCGCCTCTCCTACAGGAGGAACTTCGTCAGGTTCATCATACAGGTGATGAACATTCATTATTCTATTAGGAACGGAAGAAGAACGCAATTTCTTGCGGCCGAACGGTCTGTCCTAAGAGGCGACAAAACAATCCACAGCCAGGTGGTAGGACATTTGCCCGACTGGATGGCTACCACCCTTGGTCTAAAGCATGCTGCCGTAGAGCTGTGTTCCGGCATTAATGACCGGATTCCAGTTTTACTTAAAAGAGCATCAGGGCATTTGTAGCACCTTTAGTGTTGCAAATATTCATAGGCGATGGTAACCGCTTTCCATCAAGTGGGCGGTCTGCCTGTCTGCTGAGTTCCTGCAATTTAAAAAAAAGTAATAACCTCTCGAAGCTAATTTATTTGTACTCGCTAATTGACGAGCAACACGCGCGTGTTATTCGCTCAACGGTTGCAACGTGAATGGCATTTTAGTTAATTATGTGAGTAAATTTATGTGATGAGAGCCGAGTAATAATTACAACTACCCGCATATATTGTCTTTTTTTTATTGTAGTTTAGGTTCGCGTTTGACCACAATCATGTTCTATGTGGACCGAATATGTGGTCTAGGATGGAGCACGCTTACCTAGAAGGTACCTATTCACACGGGACTTGAAGACACCCAGGTTATAAGTATCGGGGAAGACAGACTCTGTCAGTGAGTTCCACTCCTTTGCGGTGCGTATGATGAAGTTAGATCCAAAGCGCTTCGTTCTAATCAGTAATCCAACTGGTTATAAAGGTTTTCTGTGCATGTATGTATCATCACAATTGGGATGTTGGATGTTCCAGGGGCTGCACAACTACATAATAATGCCGTTCGAGGAGCAGCTGCAGTACAAGTCGAACCACTTCCAGCAGGGCACCGCCAACGAGGACTCCTCCAACCGGCAGAGGAGCTCCAGTCTTGTGAGTACATAAAATTAGATAACGTATCGCTCCTGTACTGAAACCAAATTTCTGAATACTAACAAGTATGTGATTTATTTTATTTTATTTATTATAAATAGGTCCGATTTTTCAATCAAAAGAAAGTTATCTGTCATATAAATCATACCCTGAGCCTTTCGAAGTTATAACTTCTTATGGGAGGGTAACCCGCTTCGTTACGTAACGCGTTACGGCGCCAGTCTGGCTTACCTTTCTCTCGCGCATACGGCAGCGGTAGGCAGGCTCCTCTTCTCTCACTCTAACCCACAGTGTTAGCCGTATTTCTTCTAATGTACATACTCAAGAATTGTAACCAAGAATAAAATATATTTTATAATCAATAAAAGAATTTATTAATATAATAATAACCTTCCGTTACATTACCATATTAATATACATAAATTTTAAGTACCTATGTTTTTCTCAAGTTAGAAAATTTCAATATTAAATACTTTAAATTTTATCATAAATATAGAGAGAGCATTGAGAATGTTCAGAAAAAATTGCTACGTGCTATGCATTACAGGTGTAACAAACGGTATCTGACATACACTTTACTACTTGATAAATATGAAATGCTAACACTTGAAGCTAGACGACGGTATTTGGAAGTTATGACTCTCTATAGTATAGGATAGTCAACAAGTACTTCAAGTGTATGAACCTTGTAAGAAACATGTGCTATGCCATACCTAGGATTGTATTAATACGGGAGGTGCGCAAATATCACTTATTTGCCTTGGGTAATTGTCGTACTGATGCTGGACTACGCGCACCTCTTCGTCGAATGGTAGATTCATACAATAAACACTTTAATGAAATTGATATATTCTCTATGGCTATTGGGAGATTCAAACATAATGTAAGAATCAAACTTTTAAATACGTCGTCTACACCTCAATGCTATATTTTCTTATACTTTATTATGTCTTATATCTTGTTATTTTTTTGCGTGGTTAGCGGTAAAAAAATGTTATTATGTCCTAAAATTAAATGTGAAAAGTGCTGTTGGATACCATATATATATTAGGGTGGTCGTTAAAAATTAAATTTCTTGCGACGCCCCCTAAAAAGCTTCCTTTTAATGAAAAAACACTGGGATTTTTTTTATAATTTTTTCAAGTCAAGACAACACGTGCCTCAAGACGATTCAAGTTAAAACTAAAAATATAAGAAAAATTGAAAGATAAGCTTAAATCACGAAGAATTTTAAACTTTTTCTGAAACTATAATTTGAAATTCATCACTGAGAATGATGATAATACGGAAGATAGTTCATTGTTAAAACTTTTCCAATCTTAAAGTAATTATTACTTCTAAGTATGAAGAAGTTTCCTGAAAAAACATGATATTACCCAAAAATTAACTTGAATCGGCTTGAGGCACGTGTTTCTTGACTTGAAAAAATTATTAAAAAAATCCCAGTGTTTTTTCATTAAAAGGAAGCTTTTTAGGGGGCGTCGCAAGAAATTTAATTTTTAACGACCACCCTAATATATATATATTGTATCTGTTTGCTTTTCTGATAAATAAATTAAAAAAAAATAGATTAGTTTAAGTTTTATTTTTTGCTAGCTACGCCCCGCGGTGTCACCCGCGTGGTGATGGAAAATCGTTATATTTTGAATAATTCACACTATATCTTTATAAATTATTGTCTATGTGTTATTCTGATGTGTAAGCTACATTATTGTGAAGTTTCATCAAAATCCATTCAGTAGTTTTTACGTGAACGAGCAACAAACTTTCGCGTTTATGATATTAGTAGTCGATTATTGTGGCACGTGTCGGTCTTAGGGCTCGAAGGCGGTGTCGCGCGCGCCGCTGGGGGGCCGCGGGGGCGCCAGCGCGGCCTCGCTCTCGGCCGCCTTCCACGTGGAGCTCACCGAGACGTGCGTGGACCTGCTCGCCAGATACGCCTCCACGCCCTGCAGCGTCCGGCCGCAGAGGTTTGCTCCCCTTTCTATGACAATTCGCCCTGTATATGTAAATTTCCTACTAATCCAAATCATATACATATATGTTTTAAGTAAATTTCTAACCATTAACCTCTAAGCTCCTATGCTGCTAAAGGATGAGTTAGTTGATATTTAAAATAGTAACATTTAAATGTAATATAATAAGCAAAATAACTTTAATACCGTGACAAGCGTGTGCGTCAGGAGAAGGAGATAAAAAAGCAGCTCCTATGCTCCTGTCTCATAATGAGACCTGGTATCAGGTTCAGGTTGGAATCCGAATTGGCTACATCGTAACGTTTATCATATATCAATGAAGAGAACTTTTCTCTCATACAAATCCTTTATAGACAGAATGAGACAATAACGATAAATTGTTTCGTTTTAAATTCGAACATGAATTTTTGCTGTATGAGAGTACCGTGAACAAAAGGAAAATTAGTGAGTTAATAATATTTATTTATAATGTATTTAGGACATTTACGTTAGTGTAGTGCGCAATTTAATAAAAAATGTCACGATTCCCGTAAAAAAAAATATCTAAGAATTTTATTATTTTTTGTTCATCTGTCACTTTTTAATTAACTTTCGACATTGGAAAAATCGCGCGAAACTATAATCGAATAGATACACCCAGTGTAGCAGCAATCGAATTCAACTAAACATCGCTTTATTTGTACGAGTAAAATATAAATGCGTTCTTGAAGTTCGTACGAGTCAAATTGAAGATATCTATCGCCTGTTGGCGGAGTGCATCCGGGTCGAGGATTGTAGTGTGGGTGACTGGAACAGTATTCTGTCTTCTCCATTTCCTCGTACCCGATTACTGGTTCTGTTATTGTGTCCGTCTATTTGGTTTAAGGAAGTAGAAATAATTGAAAGATTCAACCGGGTGACATTATTACAATGCAATGAAACCCGACTTATGTAATTAAATTTAAAAAAAATCATAGCCTACGATTATGAATTATATTGTAGGATAAGCTGTGCAGACTTCCCCCACGTGGAATCTTGGTTTTCGCGACACCTTTATTTTAAAAGTAGCTTAAGTTATTCCTTTTAACATCAGCTATCTGCCAGTCAAATTCGGTACAGCCGATTCAGTTTCAGTGTTTTTTACCGGAACATTCAGACCAACAAAATTTCTAATAATTGCATTTTAGGAATTTATGCACCCCCTGATTTTTTTCACATTCTTATTTGGTATATATGTAGACACTTGAATTTTATTTATTTGTATAGAAGATGCGACTTACGCTTGGGATGTGAAATACACTATGTATAGTAACATTAGAGACATAAGAAAAAGTCTAAGCTATTTTTTGAATAAGAAATATTTATTATAATTTATAATGTTTTTAATAACAGGAGCGACATTGCGGACTTCCTGTTCAGCGGGGGCCAGTCCATGACGTGGCTGGTGGGACACAAGCTGGTCACCATAACCACTTCGGGGTGTCTTCAGAATTCTATTAAACAAGGACTATGTGACAGGTAACTAAGACAAAGCTAATTAACTTATATTACCGCTTTCTAATGGGACACTTAACCTGACCTGGTAATGCTTGATCGCAAGTCAAAGTTGTTATGACAGCATACTCTAGACCAGGGTGGTAGCCATCCAGACGAGCCAATACCCTACCACCTGGCTATGGGTTGTTTTGTTCCCACTTACGACAGCCCGACCGGCCGATGAAATTCATACTTTTCTTTGTTCCCCAAAAGTGCGGTGTTTACCTCAAACCATTATAATTTTATCCCGGAAAAATGGATTTATCCTGCTGGAAACACATGTTAAACACACGTGGACAAAAGTTAGTGTATATATAGTTAACTCTGAAAATTCATTTAATAAAATGATTCGTTTAGCCCAAAAAGACACAAATTAGACAAAGACAGACGGACAGATTAATTTCACTATCATACACTTTTTTGTTATTTTTATTATTAGAGTTTAATCAAATTACAATGAAGAAATTAAATTGGGAACTATAAGATGTGTTATATTTTTTATTCGGGTCCATAAAAAATAGCTTATTCCGGCACAGTTTTCACTAAAACGATAGTTTACATTCTTTTTTAAATGCTACAGTATACTCTGTGTCCCGGGAATTTCAAGTTGAGCGTGGACAAATTCGCGGGCATATTCTAGTTCTATAATATTATCCTGCTTGAAGGACCAAATTTAATATAATTTTTTTCCACAAGCTGCCAGCTACCATCATAGTTGGCGCGTCAAAACCAAGAGAATTACATTGTATCTTTTCATTCTAATACAAATTCTATGTAGTTAGAGTGAGAGAGCATCAGTTTCAACGTTCAAACGTTCCCCTTCAATTATGTAGCAGACGGCGGCCCACTTGATGGAAAGCGGTTACCATCGCCTATGGACATTTGCAACACCAACTGTGCTACAAATGCGCTGCTGCTCTCTTAAGGGAGACTGAAACCTGATCACCAATGCCGGAACACAACTCAAGGTTTATAATACCTACCACCTGGCTGTGGGTGGTTTTGTCGCCTCTTATTCGTAACGCAGGAAATTGTATTCATTCTCCGTTCCTGCACCGATAACAACTTGTGGGACCTCCCAATGAGCCGTGTGTGGTAGTAGATAGATTTCCCTATTACAATCGGCTGATGGAATGTGGCAGATGCGCGGTTCTGTGCAAGCAGCACGCGGAGAGCGTGGCCAGCCCGCTGCCCTCGCTCCACGCGCACGCGCACGCACACGCCGACCACGACGCCAACACGCAGAGCGTGCCCGCCACCGTGCAGGTATGTTTCCTTCATTGAGGTTATTCGTACCGAGTCTTTATCGCCATTTTATTGTAAATGATATATGGACATAAGTATATTTGTTGTTTCAAAAGGTATTTTGAACTATTATATTGTTACCAATTAGGTTCCCACAAAACCAAATTCCACTCCTAATCAGTAAACACGTTTTATACCTATCGACATTTGAACTAATTGTTATTATTTATGATCGTCTTCTTTTGTTTACTTCTTTATTGGCTTAAGTTTCTGGAGAACAGTCCGTTTATGGACGCTTGCGGCTGAATCATTAGCCAGGTGTTGCGGATTACGTCGACTACGATACGGGCACTTTTGCATTTGTGAGGTATAAAACGACGGCCTGATGTGGAGAGGGGGCAGTTGAGCGAGAAACACAGCTAGACATGTGTACATTCGGTAATCTAATAGTGACGGACTTTGCGCATTTTATTGAATTACTACCTTCTGCATTACGTTTGGATTTGTTGTGTTCGATTATATTTGTACCTGTGTTATACGTGTTTGTATAGTTCTAATAAACTCTATAATCATTCTAACGGCATTTTAATTCGAGTCCCGCTAAACTGGTAACAATATTGTTTTCAGACTATCAGTTTTTGATTCGGTAGGGTCTAACCTAAGTAAACAGTGTTTCTGTACACATATCAATGATGTATATATTAGTAGCACCAGTTGCCTGCCACCTTTATACGTGCCCTGTAATCGATTCTCTCAAAGCACTCAACGCCTAACATTCAAACCCACAAAAAACTTGTTTCGTTCTCCTTTGCACAATTCACCGTTAATTTCATTGAACTCGAGACTTGAGTATTTTTCGCTTCATGACCTATAAGTTCGAGATTTAGCCACAGACACCCTGTTGAAAAAGTAACTTGTTTTTGATATAAAGTTATATAATACAGGTGCAAATAGACGGATCAACTGATAACCAAACTACGAACCAACTGCAAGTGCAACAACAGAGCCAGCAGAATCATCCCCCGGAAGTCAAACGGTAAGTACGTTTTAATATAATATTGTATCCTGTTTCTATTACTGTTAAATTAACAACAGATCGGACCACGATGGTTGATTTCATAATTGATTTCACTAAGTTATTAACACTGCATTCTGCTAACAGTTTTAATATAGTGCGAAATAAAATTTTCGAATATGGTCGTATTTCGTCTGCGTGAAATAGCTAAAAAAAGTAAGTTAAAAAACCACCCGATTTTGACACTTCTTCATTGGTGCTCCGCTCCTATTGGTCTTACTGTGATTGGTGGCTATCTAACACTGAAATATTTTTCAAATCGGACCAGTAGTTCCCGAGATCAGCGCGTTCAAACAAACAAACAAACTCTTCAGCCTTATATAAAATTCTTAACACGCCGTGTCTGTACATTAAAGTTATTAAAAAACTGTAATACTGATACTATTTTTTTATCTTCTCTCTTTGTTCGGGTTTCACGTAAAAAACTATCCGGTCGATTTCTTACTTACTTAAAATCTCCGCTACTTTTTATCCTGGGAATCCCGCCAGAATTTTTCTGGAAATGATTTAAACGGGCCAGATTGAAAGAAAGTGAATACCAATGCTGTTTTTCAGTGATCGATCGATAGCAAGTTTTTTTTGTAATTAGACATATGATTTTTTATCCCCGGAATTTTGCCGGGAGCGGTTTGAAGTTGTTCGGGTGCATAAAAATGAGCTTATTCCTATACAATATACTTTTTTTAATGCCGTGATATTTTATGTCCCGGGAATTACTCGAGCTTGGAGTATTTTATGAACGAAGTAAAAAACATAGACATTAAAAAAAGGTGCAATTTTTTGAAGACACATTTTTTTGTACTTAAATGAAAATCGGTTTGAAAACAACGATAGAATTATGACCTGATGAGAGTAATCTGTAATATATTTTTAACCAACCAAAATAAGCTTGCTTTTAAAAAGTGAAATTCACACGCACCGTGGTCAGATCTAAGTTATATTAGCTGGAGAGTGAAGTAAGAGCTGTAAGGAGTGTTATGGGCACGTTGGTGATGCAAAATTTATACCTTATCATGAATAACTTCCTCGATTGGACTTAAGAAGTGATGTGCTCCTGGATTGGCTTGTAATAGAAAGGACCATTGAAAAGAACATGAAAATATTTATAATCAGAAATGATTGCTTGCTTTACCCATGAAAGAATTATCAATATAGTCAGCTTCAAACTTCATAGTTATATGTTAGTTGTAGAATACTGCATAACACCGCATTTGCACATTAGAAAATTCTTTACATTTCAAAGGAATCATAGAAAAGCAGAGATATTTAAAGTTAAATTACACAATCCTTTTGATAATTTACTTTACCATATTCAAAACAGTTTTACCGATAGTATCATACCTAGCCGTGCTCTCTTTGCATAAACAAATGGTACTGTTTTATCGACGCTAGAAAAAGCGCATCGTGATGCAGTATAAAGTTATTATATAATCAAAACTACTAAACAACGAGATGTATAAAAAAGAAGTTTAATTTCTTTTAATTTAGTATTTTTCAGTGGTCCAAAGCAAAATTAACACTGCTTTTATTAACCTCGCTTCGCTCTTCTGACTTACAAAGCTTTGGGATCGTCAGAGAGTTGCAAACTATTGTTAATGTTAATGCAGTGGCCGAAACGTCGGAGTAACAAAAATCAAATAAATTAACGCGCTTAAAACCGTTAAAGCGTAGTTTCGTATATTTCTTTCTTTCTTTCTAATTATATATCTAAATTCAAGCAATAGAATATGAGTCAAGTTTGTACATCATAATGGGTTTTAGGGTGCCATAATTTTCTTTCTTACATACGACTGCATACTATGTATATAAACTTCAAACTGAAGTATTATCAATTATGAATCAAATCCACTAAAATATAATCTCGGACTTTCCCAAAGCTGTGCTTTGTTATTGTACTAACAATATAAATGACACTATGGCGTGTGGCTAATTTACGGTTCCTTAGCAACATCGAACGAGTTCAAGATTTCCAATATAAACAGTGCAAGCAAGTCCGTATTTCGTAATTCTCTTAATTTATTTCTTACTTTCTTAATTATTTCTCTGATGTTCTAAAGTATTAGACAAATATACCAAAAAAACAACAATGTTTTTTTCAATAGATTTTTGTGATTGATATAAGCAATTAAACGTAAACCAATTGGGAAAACTATAATATAAATAAATTTTAACAGAAACATGTTTTGCGTGCTCAATACATTACGGTAACAAAGACGAAAAAAAATGAATAAAAATGAAATCAGGGCGCAGACGCGAAGCTAGTGCCGCGCCACTATGGAAAGATCTAATCTAGAAATGACAACCGCCCTTGAGAAATTTAACTGTTAAACGTTCAATTCTAAATTACAAGATGACTACGTTCTTAGTTTAGTATCCGAAATCTGTAGTTTTTTTTACCTTAGGACGCACATCAGTGAGCTCTAAGGTATGGCACCATCTATTACTGTGCTATAGGGTTGTCAACGCCGTAGTCAACAAACTTAGAAAAAAAATCCTATTGTAGCGTCCAAAAATATTTCAATCAAGAAGATTTGTGTTGTTTAAATAAAATATAAATTTATAAGGCACCAAATTAAATATTCCACAGAAGATAGGTTGAGTAAGTTCATATTGTGATGCTATGAAAGGCCTGCTAAGTAATAAGTGCTTAGTTAGATTAAATAAGGCCTATGTAACACTTAGTTCGCAATAAAAATTGATTTGATTTGATTTGATTAGAGTAAAGGGAGACAGGAGTAATATTTTATTAATATGTCTTTAACATTTAAAGGACACACTTTGTAGTAAAAAATATGATGTAACGTTCGGTTGCTAATTGACAGTGAATTTAATATAGCCTTATGTGTTATGAGTATGCGTGTGTTATGCTATCGGACGCAGCTACAGCAAATACTCGCTGCAGCACAGCCGCTCGACGGAGACGTCCAGCTCCTCGCTGTCGATATCCGACGCGCCGCTGATGCCGCCCTCTAGCGGGCACACCACCAGGTGTGGTCATAAGTATACTTAGCATTCACGCACCAGGGGCCCTTATTGCACAATTTCACAAAATATCCATCGGGAAGTGCTAAAATTACCGCACACATGGTAACACGCGTGTGGCAATCTTCGAATCACACGCATGCATCGTCACGTGTGTGCGGAAATCCTTCCCATCGGAGTCATCCCTTTTACACGCTTAAGCCTTGTGCATACCAGCTCTCTATTAAGGTTATATAGATATGGAAATGAGCGCCCACAAAATTTGGCACGGACTATAATTCTCATGACATAATTTGTTTAATTACTAACGGTCTTATCCCAACAGAGTTAGAATAAGTTTGAACGCTTCTTTAGGAACCATAAAGAAGCATTCATACTTACTCCAAGTCTCTTAAGACCGAAACAATTTATTTTTTCTGGTTGTTGCAATCGCCTCCTGCGTTGTAACTGTAATGTATTTAAAAGCATTCCTTTTTAGTCGCCAGCATACAGTGTAATGTTACATTTGACAGAACAAGCTTTAACAATGCGCGAGTATCAGTGAGGTCATGCCACACTGGATGCTCGCTAAGTTCTGTAGCTGAGAAGCGTTTTAGTGTAGGCCCAAAATGTGTTTTAGAGAACGAAACGATAAAACACTTATTTCACAATGCCTATAAGTTATAGTTTGCTATATAATTGTCTTTAATTGGTCAGTCTGTTTAATGTACACTTTGAAAATACAGTAAAACGACTCTTATGGCCGTTCCTATATCTTTCGAATCATTCACTTGCTCTACCGTCTGTTGAATTTTGATATTACTTGCATGGAGCTTATGTCAAATATTAACCGATAGTTTTGATGTAGTGGGGGTAAGTTCAACACACGTGTACACGTTGTGCTTGTGTAGCGATGTGAATAACCGCGTGGAGCGTGGTGTGACTTCGCATCATGAAAAGTCTGGCTGTCTCTCTCGCGCGCGGTCCAGCTTATCAGTATGAAGGAGACAGTTGAGTAGACTTATTCCCCACGTCCCACTTGACACCCGAAGAGACCTAAAAAACGACTTATGCGTATCTTACGACTTTGGCCAAATTGCGTGCCGGGGATTATAAGGCAAATGAACGGTCGGTAAGAATAGGAAACGGGCCTTATGCTGTTTTCTGGTTTGTCGGTGCGATAAACTCGGTATATGCGATGCCGATGCCTATATTTTATTTTAAATTGCGATTCCTGATCCACTCGGTACGTAGCGCGTCCGTACTCATACCGATTCCGCACCGAAAAATAAGAAAACGGCCTTATGGTCAGATCTTATTAATTTAGAACTTATATTTAACGTTATTTTCTTTATTAATTCCACCGTTCTACCGTTTAAAAAAATTGCATGTGCATGACTAATTTAATATATCCAAGTTTCTTTTTCAACAATACAACTTTATAAAACTATTAAATCGTTGTCAAAACCGTTGTGTCGGAAATAGTTCCCGCACAGCAATATGCTGAGTGCAAACGTTGTTCGCTGAAAATGCGGCGTATATATTCTGAAAATATACTCTGTGTATAATAATGTATAAGGAAGGTAATTACGTCGCTATTTCTTCAAATTAAGTGTTTCTTTCTTTCTTTGTTGCTTAGGCGTATCCTTTGTTTAATATATTAAACAGTAAAATGTGCTTGTTAAAATTCTTGAAATTCGACATTTGTAAACACCGTAGACTAATGAACTATTCTTGTTCTAACAAAATTGAATGTTATAAAGAAAGTAAAAATCGAATTGTACGCAATCTTCTTTCTCTGTTATAGACAAAACTCTTCAGAGAATAACAAGACGAATGACCCGCTCCAGGAGGTACTCAATAATTTCATGCAGCGTTTTGATAGGATATCCAAAGATGTGGTAAGTGAAGATAAAATTCGAGTGCTAAACGCGTCTATGGTCATTACGAATAAGTTTGTAGAAATTACGGTCCTCTTTTGATGTGTGCCGTTAGCAGTGCGCATAGACAAAAGAATCATCCCTCTACTTTTGTCTATGCGCACTGCGAGCAGACACAGAGTCTAGGGGGAGTCCAAAAACGGAGTTTATTATGACGTACTTTATGGAGTGCCCATTGTGGGCTATGTGTCCAGGATACGGAGGAGCCCGGCTGGTCCCGTGTGGGGGAGACGGTGGCGCAGGGCGCGTGCCCGTGCTGGTGCGCGCACTGGGCCGAGGTCCACGTCCGGTCGCCCACCGGCGATGTTGCGTGGATCATGCGCATGCAAAACCAGGTATTCATAATATCTTATCTGTAATATTATAAAATTTCAATCATTTTTTTCTTTCGTCTTTCTCATTTCTCGTCTTTTTGTCTGTTTATTTGGGATTCTCCCTACTCCTGCGGGAAATCTTCCTAGGGTGGTGCATGCCTTCCAGCCAAAATCAAACCCGCGCCCTGTGAGTTTGGGACGCGTGCGGTAGCCATTACGCTACCACGAGTTTCACCATGATGGTAGTCATATAATTGGGGCATATAACTTATCCTAACTTCACTCCACTGGCAGAGCTTTTTGAAATTTGTAACCTCAAGTCCAGCAGTTAGAATGATATAATTTGCTCTGGAAGTAGCTACGGCTACTCTGAACTTAAATTTTTAAACGCCCGGAATCATATTTTCCAAAAAGAAACGTATTCTCTGTTTATTTGTTTATCCAAAGGGTACCATCAACTTTAATTAGAATGAGTTTATATTCAAATATGAATCAACCGATATCCAAACTTTAGTACTACAAACAGACATGGCAACACTTTATGATGTTGCTGTTAGTGTTGATGTCTGTGATTTGATGTCAGAAGTCTTAGAAAAGACGAGCGTGCATGACAAGAGCTATGAATGTCAAAGAAGCAAGTGAGGTGTGTAAGAATAAGCCTAAATGGCACTCTGTTGTTCGTGCCTACCCCGCAAGGGACCTGACGTGAGTTATGTATGTATGTATGTACTGTTAATATTGACATAAAATTTCCGTTAAGCTTAGAAAATGAAGTGAGTAGCCCAAAAACTTTGTACAGATGAACTGGGATTATCTGTTGGAGTCCCCTCTGCAAGAGGTGTTGGCGCTGCTGTCGCCCGGCGTGGGAGCACCCACCTCCGCCGCGCCACCCTCGTCGGCCTCCAGCGGCATCGGCGACTCCAGGCAGGAAATCGTGAGTGCTCTAGCCGAATTGTTCTCCTTTCACTTTTGAAGGTTTCTTGTACTTCAGCCGTGCTGGACGAGACCGAGCGGACTGTCGTAAGAGGCAACAAAACAACCCACAGCCAGGTGGTAGGGTACTTGTCGGGCAGGACGACTGCCACCCCCGATCTAGTGTATGCCGCTATAATAATATTGAGTTGTATTCCGGTATTAGGGTCCAGGTAACAGACCTTCTTTCGAGACCGACAGCACCGTTGTTCTTGCGAAAGTCCACAGGTGACGGTAACCGCTTGTCAGCCTGTCCTGTCCTTCAGCAATAAAAAAAAGTTTTTATGTACTCTAGCTTGCACAAGAGAAATAAATTGGCAGATAAACACACCTATTGTATATTCCCAAGGTTTGATTATATTATGGCTAAATTGCGATCGACAAATGATTCGTATAGAATCAAAACTCCTGATATTCTTCTGCAATTCTGATTGCTGTTTTTGATTCTATATGACTAAACTCCAAAACCGATTCCATAGCGTAGATAAAAGTCAATATCGGAATTAACGGAAAGTTCGTTTACGTCTAAAACAAGTATCTCATTAAATTAATATTTACACATTTCACAAATAAAATAATAAATCAAAACTTTCATTTCACACACAAAATTAATAAATCTATCGCTATTCACATATGGTACTTGCTAAACATAAATGCGCCTTGACATAAGTTAGCTCCTTGACTCTACACAGGTCCTGTCAACTATTAACGTTTATTGCAACTTATAGTGACAAAATGAAAAGAGATTCTATGCGAGTCCATATAGCAGACGAGTCTATCACCAAGTGAACCTTACCATTGCGTTATGTGCAATGACTTGTACAAACTTCAGGGACGTATTTAAGTTTAGCACGAAAGCAACATACAATTTAGGATGTTGTAAAAATCTTAATCATAACAACAGTGATACAATCTACAACTATTACAATTTGTTCTTTGCCGTATTCAGGCTTCGGAGAGTGATCCCCGTTCCCGGAGCGGGTCGTCTCATCACAAAGCCGGCCGCAGCCGCTGCACCCTCAAGACCTACACAAATCTAGGTAAGGCCGCGTGCAGATGGTACTGTGGCGCACCCAGGGCTCGAGCTCGGTACGGATCTTCAATCAAAGAACTGATTCAAGGAATATTTTCTTTATATTTTCAATCAGGAAGCTATTACGTCTCTTCAGTCCGCGGCCCGATACAATTATGATATCCTTTGTTTTGGGAGGCGTTCGAAGTAATCTGATTTGAATTTTTATATTTATAAACGACCACTAAAAAGGTTTAGTCGTTACAGTACTGAGTGACTTGAAGGGAGTGGCGTTAGGAGAAGAGCCAGCTTCTCCTTGGCCACAGAATAGGTTTAGGTGGGTCAATATCTATCAATTCGTCGAACTGAAAGAGACCAAGTTTATCTCTACAAAATTATAAATAATTGCGTTGATTCCCCTTTTCTTATCAATAATTTACTCCTGAAGTGTCCCCGTTTAAGCTCACGTGATAAATCCCTATTCTCAGTACCACTTATAAAAACAAACTACACTAAAAACACGTTCTTATACCGCACTTGTCAGCAATACAATGCACTATTCACTAGTATTGATCGTTTCATAGGTAACCTACATCAATTTAAAACCCAAATTTAAATATTATAATTTAGAATGAGCTTTTTTTTGTCATTTTCTTACATTTTCTTATTATTTTATTCAATTATGACCTTATGTAAATTAAATAGACATTTTATGTAATTTTCATATAATTGTATTTCTTTTTTTAAATTAACTGTTTGAGCCAATTTTTATTATATAAATTATTTTATAGTGGAAACTTGATTGATATATTATGTGTTCATTTTGTGTTTTATTTTTAAGAATATTAATTATTGTATGTTTCCCAAACAAATTAAATAAATAAATAAATGAATTATAGAAGATAATTATATAGTATATAATGTATTCAATCTGTTCCGTGACAACCGGTAGACTTTTATGCACAAAAAAAGTTGCAATGGCCTGTCGAAGCCTTGGGAGCTCTTCAAGTTTAGTGATTCAATAGCTTAATTAGTTAGACCGGTAGTTATCCGCGTCTGAATTATCTTGGCACATTTTCTTAAGCAGTGTAAGGGTAGCCTTGCTCCTGGAATGATAGACGGCGAAGAATAAGCATTGCGTTCGAAAAAGTGTCCTTCGTTGAAAAACTAAATCAGTCTAATCAGTCAATATTTATTTTTAACTAGTAGAACAGTTCCATATTACATTCCACTCAAATATAGACGAAAAATTTCATCGTAATTGACATTGTTCACTTTTTTCAAACTAGCTATTTCAAAAACCATTTCGCGGAATAGTGTCCCTAATCATTTCTGTCTAGTTAAAATTCCAAAAAACGTACGATCTTCTTGTATTTTGTAAGAAATGTGTTTGACCTTTATTTGACCTTACTAAATCCAATCAGGTGGGCCGTCTACCTGTGTGCCTGCTTCAGGTGTAAAAACAAATCTAGCTGTACATTATTTGATTTAAGTTCTGTAACAATGATTTTTCTCTAAAGATCAATTTAATTATTTTTACGATAACTATAGAAAATAATAATGGTTGAACACGAAAAATTATAAGCCTAGCGACAAAATACACTAAAATGATCACGATGCGTAATGAGTAATGACAATGACATTTAAATAGTAGTAGCACAGATTACTATGATTAGTAAGTTTTATTATTTTTGTTTTCTAGGCAAAGAAATCCATGTAAACTTGTCTCTTATGACGTCATCGGAGAAATAATTTTAAAACCGAATTATTAAAAAACTTACGCTTAAAATACAAAAATATTCAAATTAGTATCTTAAAATACCCGGTATTTTAAGATACTAATTTGAATATTTTACGTAATAAAAATATAAAATTAGAGGGTAATTTTTTGTGAACAATCCCCATTGGTTCAGTCGTCCTGAAGTGATGCGTTTACATACATTCGGTAATTGGTTTTAATTTATATTATAGAAGGTGAAGTACTTATTATCTCAATAACTAAAGTATTTATATATATGTATACGTGCGACGCCATGTGTGATCTCATAGCAGTTTCCAGTTAAGGCCCTGTGATAAATTCGATAAATGATTTTTACAATAGTTACTTTTATGATTTTAGTTCGGACTCGGTCGTGGTTGGAGAGAGGAAACCCCCGCACGCCTCTTCACAATGCATAGTGCCGCAAGGAATGAGGTATTACTTAATTAAATATACTTCTTCCTTTCTCATTCTCAGAAAGTACGCAAAAAATTACCTAAACACAGGGATGAAAACAGTAATTTTCGTTCGTGTAAAAACGAAAAACTAAACGTATTTAATTAATTAAATAATCTTTGGAATCGTTATGAAGAAAATGATATTCTATATGTCTGTAGAAAATAACTTAAAATATATAATATTGTGAACTATTTAAATGCAGAGTTTTCTTATAATATACAGACACGGCACATAGCAATTTTTTTCCAAAACCCTGGTTTTGTCCTGTTACTTCTGGCTTAATAAATTCATCCAATTGGGGGGTTTTTCCAAAATTTAATCTGGCAACCAAAAAAGGTATATACTAGTCACACGTAAAATTACGAAGCCTTTGAGTTAAAACGGGAATGTCTTCAGGATGAGCACGCAGCCCATCAACATCCCAGGGTCGCCGCAACGCCAGAGCTCGTCCAGCACCAACGACGACGACGAAATGCTCCTCATCGTACCCGAGGTAGGTATACTATGATCGTACCCATATAATCAAACGAAATATATCATTTTTTAGCAGGAGTCGTTAAAGCTTTCAAATAAAACCTATTCCAAAAATATACAACAACTAGAGTTTACTCCGCGGCTGCGCCGCGGGTTAACCTATAGTGCGTGTCTCTTGTTTAAAGAGCTAGTGCTACAGGTTATATTATATTACAATATTTTTATGTATTTGCCCACGGAAGATTCACTTCATTTTATATCGCTAATTATATATACTATCCCCGTCTATCTGTCAACAAAATAAATTACAAAACTTGACCAAAAAGGCCAAAATGGTCTAAATGACCAAAAGACCACAGTGACCGACATGGCTAAAATGACGGAATAGGCCAAAATGACCAAATAGGCCAAATTGACCAAAAAGGTCAAAATGATCAATAAGGCCAAAATTACCAAATAGGTCAAAATGAAAATTATCCCTTGTCCATCCTCAGTATTTAATTTACATACGTGCCGAATTTCAGCCAAATCGGTCCAGTAGTTTTTCCGTAAAAGCATAACAAACAAACAGACAAATATCATTTTATCCCGGAAACTATCCCATTTTTCGGTATAAAAGTATCCTATGTTCATCCTCGGTATCGAAAATATATACATACTGAATTTCAGCCAAATCGGTCCAGTAGTTTTTACGTGAAAACGGAACAGACAGACAGAGTTACTTTCGCATTTATAATATTAATAGGGATGAGAAATTAAACTAATATTTTTCTATACTTTTATTGTCCCACTGTCTTATCGATTATGCACTGTTTGCTACAACGCCATTAATTCTCCACAAGTCATTCTGTAACATACTTTTGTATAAAACTTATAAAAAAGAAATACAAAGAAAAACAAATTTTTAGCTAGACATGTTGCTGGGGAGTTTCTTGCCGCTTCTTCTCCTTAACAGCAATAATACGTTGCGAAGCGGTGTACATAGACAAGGAAGTAAAATTAAATTTTAACCTATATGATGATGACCTTCAAAAAGTGGTCTCCGGTGAACTTGAATTAAAACTTTTGAATTTAATTTTCAATGCTCTTAATTAAGGTTGCATTTGCAAAAAATATCTGTGTCTTTTGTATTATAGGGTAGATCCCGGCACCCAGTCCGGAGATCGAACTCCAGCCCCGAGATGTCGTCCTCGTGGAAAGCCGGTGTGAGTGTTCGCGACGCACCCAAGGAGAACGAAGGAAAGGTGTCCATTGACACCGAAGAGATGATCTTGCTGCCGAGCTGCGAACCAACGTATTGTTATTTCCTCTCACCTCATTCCATAAATATATAATTATTTACAATTCTATATTGTACACTAACACAACATAGGCTTATAGACTAATCTTATTTTTTTTTAAATCTTAAATAGTCTTGGGCTTTTAAGGGTTTATCCACAATTTTTTCAGTAAGCAAAATATAGTAATCTGGGTATTATATTAAAACATGTTGAGTAGCCAATTTAAATCTCGATAACATTTTTCAACTTCCAATATCCGCAATACATCATGAATATTTACTATACGTGTAAGATGAAAGAAGTCGCCGGTAAATACTAGTTAAAATCAAATGAAGTCATTAATAATAACAGAAATCCAGCCGTGCCGTTGCATCCGACAAAGAAGCCGGTGAAGAAAAGTGACATGCGGGTGTCTTGTGAAGCCATACCCGAGGAGATGTCAGGCACGTCGCCCCTGGCGAACCACCACCACCACCTCATGACCTTCAACTCGGATCCTGGTAAGATTCCAGTAAAAACCACATGAATTATTGTTATAGTGCGCGCGAAAGTTTAATGCGTCTCGAGTGAAATTAGCTCGCTAATTTTATGGAACTCCAGTCAAGTTTTGACATTTATTACACATGATAGTCTTGTGTGAAAGAGATGGCATGCGAGTCTCAGTAGTGGCCGAGCGAGAGCGCCACATTGTCCTTTCTCTGCTCTGTCTGTGAACCTTATAACTGTGTTCTGCGCAATAATCTGTACGAACTTCAAGAACGCAATTTAGTTTTGTTCGTACTATGTATTATAAAAAGTTATAAAAGTCCAATATGGCGGCAGTTTAAATTAACTCGTCGAGAACTCGTGTCATGAAATTCAAGTGATGGCATTTTCAATAATGTCATAATGTTTGAAGAAATCGATAGTCGAACCACCAATGTTTATGTATGATATATTATAAAAATATTTTTAAAAAATACGAGTGATATTGCATCCCTATTGGCATGTGGTTTAATAATGTGAGTGCAAAAAATAGCATGATAACATTGAAAAATTGTACATAGTTCTAACGTTGGATATTTAACATGTTGATAAACAAAATCTGATGGACAGATTCACTAAATGTCTTTAATGTTAGAAATAAGTTATTAATTACAAAAAGCATGATGTTCATTTTATAAATAACGGTCGGTGGAGTCAGCATGGTATGTGTAAACAGTAGATTTATCACACTTAAAATATGAAAGCTAGTTATGGCTTATAAATGAATGTAATGCAATTTGAAAGAGATGATAAGTAAATTTCACACACTGAACTTGCAAGCAAATGCCACTTCATGTCGCTTTGTTTGAAGCTTGTGTTCCACTTAAAAACTCGTATGCAAATCGAGACATGAGATGGTAAACTCTACAAATTAAAGAGAATTAGCAATTGAAAAAAAATGTTAAAATGCTGCGTGTAATTTCAATTTAGTCGATTATTATCATCTCAGGACTCGGTTGACACATGAGTATTGTCTTAGTATACGAGCTTGAGTTTATTGTCCTTTAGTCGTTCTGCATACTGTAAGAATGTGTAGCACTCACTCAACCAGCCCAATCACTATAATTTACACACTCACTAACTCTACTCACCTGGAGTTTTTGGTGGGAACTGAAAGGAGATGTTGTACTGTGCAGTTTTATTTTCTAAAACTGTGTAAAGTACTTCTAAAATGAACAATAGTTGTAGGATATTGATGGTTTTTGAATAGTAATTACGTGTTTTGCGAGAAATAGGAACTGTATAGTCAAATGTGGCCTTTTGAGTTGTCACAAGAACTCTGTTGAATGGCATCAGCTGATAACTTACAGTTCAGCTGTGCTTTACAAAGGCTTAAGAAAATGAAGAAACTATATTGTAAACTAAGATCTGGCTTACAGGCCTAGCCGCCAAGCCATAAACCTAAATAACAAATAATACTCACCTCTGTCACTCACTCGTTATAATCTAAACATTCATGCACTCACTCACCGTAATAGTGTTTGTGTTATAACTACCTTAAAATCCTCTCCACTTTTTTAAATAAAACTAATAGGAACTAAAATGGCACGATGGCTGCTGATTGCGTTGTCGTAACACGGCTAACAGTTGTAACCCCGTTGCGAGCAGCGATAACCATGGTGCGGGTGTCGTGTGCAGGCACCGCGGAGAAGCCCCACGACGAAGAGAAGAGGGCCACCCTCCAAACGGCCACGAGGGAGGAGCCCAACCACCAGCTGCTCATGGCGCAACTCCTCAAGCTGCAGAAGGTAACGTAGTCCTTTGTCATAGTTGAAACATCATTTTATACTTATTTATTATTTTTCACTAAACTATTTTTTAATTTACATAATTTAGCTATTTTTTTTTTTTTTTTTTTTATCTATAATTTACGTATATGCACATTAACTATTTTTGTTTGCAACACATTCGTATTCAAGTAACAAAAAAAAAAAATAAAAAAAAAAAAAAAAAAAAAAAAAAAAAAAACTTATTTAATTATACAAATAAAGCAATAAGAAACAATAAACGTCATATTATATATCACCAGTGACATAAAGCACTGGTTGCTAGAATGCCACAGAAAAAGAATTTACTTGACTTTTCATATGTCAGACGTATTAAATGAATTCATCAGATTTAGATATGGATTTAACGCCTCTATTCATTACAGTAATAGTTTTATTTAACTAATCAGTTTCTATTTACTTGTCTCATATTCGAAGTGAAAAATAGTGTTAGTTAACCTCGACTGAAATGCCTATTTAGGCACTCAAACTATTCTTACCCTCGCCACCCTCGTACGTCAAACCATCTCATGCTATCAAATAGGTCACAATTTATTATTAATATTCGAAATGTAACAATAAATACAATATCTAAGACGCGTACATTATGGTTCTATATATAAAAATTACATGTACAGTCAACATCTGTAAATTGTATAGTACGCAGCACGCAACTTGGCTACGTTATGGCGTAGTGGGGTAAGTTCGCGCATGGCACGTTCAACACACGTGTACACGTTACGCTCGTGTAGCGTCTGTGACTGCATTCACATCGTGAGAAGTCTGTCCGTCTCTCTCGCGCGCCGTCTAGCTTATAAGTATGAAGGAGACAGATGAGTAGTCTCATTCCCCGCGCCCCGCTTGACAACCAATCAGACTTATGCGTATCTTACGACTTTGGCCAAGTTACATGCCGGGGATTATGGCTGAAGGTTTAATGAGGCTGGCGTACGTTAGCGGTTCGACTGAAGTAATATGTGTTTTGTTGGTCAGACGGCGAGCGACGGCACCGTGCCTGAGGGGAGGGGCAGCAAGCCCCCCACCGCGCCACGAGGGGCTCCCGGGGGACTCGCCTCCTACCGCGACGACCTGCCCCCACTGTCAAGGTCCAAGAGGTCCAACACGATATCCGTGATGAGCCCCACCAGGCATCGGCATCGGTCAGTGTCTTTAAACATTTTTATTTCATACTTATACCTTCGTGAGGTTCCTTGATAGAATTAAGTCTATTTTTACAAGCACAAATTCAGCGGGCAGACAGAAGGCCCACCTGACGGGGAGCGACTATCATCGCCTATGGACATCTGTGACACCAATGTGCTGTTAGCCTCGAAGGAGGGGGGGGGGGGTTACTGTAACCTGGCCACTGATGCCGGTATATAACTCAAGGATGTTAGTTACTCATGTCATGGTTTTTTGACCCCCCCATCCTTGTCACAACTGGTCACAGCTGGTCACATTCGTGAGATTCCTCCCTCCATTGTGTGACTTCACATGTTTTGCAATTTTTCATCAAGTAATTATTCAACTTAAGCAGAAATTCCGTAATTAGTTTTATTTCCTTTTAAATTAATTTTTAATTATTTAAACACCATTCTCATATAGATAGATACATTTATTCGTGCAGAAACGGAGAAAGAGTACGATTTCATGCGACTGGGCGGCCTGTCGTAAGAGGCGAGAAAACAGCTTACAGCCAGGTGGTAGGGTTCTTACCCGTTTGGATACCTACCGCCTCAGGTCTCCTTTAGAGACTTTAGCGACAGCACGTTGGCAGCGCCTTTCCTGTTACAAGTGTCCATAGGCGATGGTAACCGCTTTCCATCGTGTGGACCGCGTGCCTGTCTGCTGTACTGATGCAATAAAATAAACGGTGGTTCCAGAGTGAACCTGAACCCAGTGAACACGGGTCCGAGCACGTCGGCGGGGGCGAGCGCGGGGGCCGGGGGCGGGGGCGTCACCCCCTCCTTCGTCTTCCTCCAGTTGTACCACAACATGAGCACTTACCCCATCACACCGCCTGTACCTGGTGAGTATTACGTACATCTTGTTTCAACTACATTATATTAGGGCTACGTTCCACAAGAGGCTCACAACGACCACGTTCACAACCGCGATTTTTAGACCGTACCACTTGCTTGCTGACGTTACAATTATAAACTTAGGTGGAACGGATTATGGAGGGTTGAGGTCATTAACGACGAAATAACCAAATGTCATTGGTTGATTTGAAAATTACGCCTTGTTCAATGTCAATCTACAGAGAGTTAATGCTCTGTGGTCAACGACCACTTCGACCCTAATTAAATTTGTATATAATATGTAACATTGAGCTAGAAATTAGTATTGTTCTTCTTCCGGATATTTATTTACATGTCTATCTAGTATCATAGTACAACCTATACGTTTTAACACCTGCGGTGAAGCCACCGCGTTGCTAGCCTTTAGTATGCGATAGAGAGCCCGGAGGCAAAGAGATAAGGGGATCAGTCAGAAGGGACGGATCAGAAGAGATGGGATAGGGTGATGGAATAAGCGGGGCAGATTAAGAGAGGAAGTGGACTGTCGGAATTCTCACTCATCGCTCGAAACAGGATTATCTTGAGGGTATCACACCGATAGAGCTAGCCCGACGGACTGTATTCAGTAATAGTGATTCCAACTTGGCACTATCACTTTAAATTTAGGTAGCCTCTTAAAAGCCTGTGTTGTCCACTCGAAGGTGAGACCCCGGCGATGCTGAACCCCCTAGCAGAGAGGCCGCTGCGGGTCGTTGGCGAGCAGCATGAGCGTACTATTAAGAATTTAGATCTCGTACCCCCTCTTGAGACGTACAAGGTGAGTGAGAAACGCTTTTGCTATTTTACGCATCACAAATTCGGATATCACATGTTTATTTCCATTATAGCGATAATATACAAGCGATGGAAATATGTAGAAACAAATGTTAAATTATGAAAGTTGTCTAATCATTTTTTTTCTTTAACATACTATTTCGTAAACCAAATAGCTTAAATATAATCAAAAATCTATTCCAGTTTTTATTTTACTACATATAAAAACAATTTTAATCGTGCCTTAAGGTATGCCAAGTTTGCCAAGTTATAACCACACACCTTAAACAAGCGGTGTGGTTATACCACAGTAGTGCCTTTGATCCGGCACGAAGGACCAAAAATGTGTTATGCTTTTCTCCAGCTTAGTTAAGTTTTTATTGACGTAACGACGAAAACATATTGATGTTTACTTCGATAAGATTCCGAATTTTAGTTTTCTGTCATGATCAATGCCGTAGAATGACGAAGAGATTGGTGCGATGACCTACCTGGTACCTAGGTCCCATCTAATAATAATTATTTTATTACTTTTAGCACAGTATCTACATCCTTATTACCTTTTATTTTCCATAAGACCGTCGAACTTACATTTTTTTTTTCTTACAAAAAGTCAAAAAGAAGTGATTCGCGTTTTGATTTTCAGGTAGGAGTATTATATGTAGGGCCTGGACAGCACGAGGACGAAGTTGCGATATTGAAGAATGAATATGGTAGTGTAAGGTGAGTTTATATTGTCATTGATGTTTATGTTTTGTTACCTGAATAAAATAAACAAATGAAAATCTCATCATATATTTGTAAGAAATATGTCTTAATTTCTAGAAATATCAGAAACTTAAAAATATATTTTCTTATTCCGCAAGTTGAGTGATTATGGGTTAGATACATATTCATTTCGTATTTCACCCCTCTTCGACATTGTTTTTTGATACAAAAGGTAGCCCATGTTCTTTGTGAGGATACAATCTACCTCTTTGCCTTTATTCTTTCTCTTACGAACATTTGTATGAAACAAAATTGTACCAAATATTTCCAAAAGAAATAATGAAGTCGTTGAAACTGCCAAATTTTTTTCCGTTTATATACACACTATATGTTATCATGCCTGTTTCCCATGGGGGTAGGCAGAGAGATCTCCATTTGCTACGACCCTGACAATAACTTTCGCTTCATCTACTTTTATTAACCTCATGCATGCACCATTATTTGATATGCTTTTTACCTGACCTCGTTTTAACACTTCCGCTATTAGATCATGTAGTGTACACCGTGGTCTACCGGTACCAATTCTACCATTCACAATACTGTCATACACTTGTTTTGTGATTAAATTTCATGCCCAAACCACCTTAACACTCCTTTTTCAACTCTTGTTATTGTATCTTCTTTTAATCCACAACATGCCCTTATTCCTCTATTACAAATCATATCATTCATGCTTACCTCACATACAGTTTTTAAAGCTCTTATTTCAACTGCATTTATTCTACTTTCATGCTTTTTCTGCCACACCCAACTTTCACTGTTTCCATTTATTTGGCATTAGCTCCTCGGTTTAATATATATATATATATATTAAGGCAAAGTGTTTGAATATGATATTTTTTTATAAGTATAATGTTTGTGCACAGTTTTGACGATAGATTTGGAATGGGAGCTCATTCCAAATTTAGTTGAGGTTTTCCAACAGCGCTGCGATATGGAGTTTTTCGAAAAGGGTTTCACAAAATTTCTTCGACGCAGGCAGCACGTTTATGATACTTCTGGTGTCACAAACACAACCGCTTTCCATCAGATCGGTCTTTCGCCTCTCTACTTACTTCAGCTATAAAAAATTAAAAACAAATTATATTATTACATGCCGACAAAAAGTGAATGCACATCTGCCTGCCATAATCCTGGTTTATTACCTTTCCCGCATTTGGATTATATTGTTTACTTTGTGTTTAAAGTTTTTAATTAAGAAAAACATTCTATTGTTATTATACTTGTACTGGTTGCGTTCAGTTATATTTGTACCTGTGTTATACGTGTTTGTATAGTTCTAATAAACTCTATCGTTTCAATGGTATTTTAATTCGAGTCCCCACACTCGTAACAATATATTATACAGTTCTTTACTTCTTCATAACATACCAGATATGCGGACTTCTTAACGCAACTGGGTACCTTAGTGCCCCTCGACGGTGGCTCAGACGAGCTGCCGAACCTGTTCCTGAACCTGGAAAAGGGAGGCAAAGACGGGCGATACACCTATGTGTGGCACGACGATATCATGCAGGTTCGTTCAATTTGTTACAATGTTCCAGATTTTATTTTTCAAGTTGTTAAAGCATTCAATAGTTGTTATCGATTTTTTTTTAAATATAGTCCTATCTTTATTTGTGGCAATCTAGAAATCTAGGGCTCATTTTCTGAAATTGAATAAATTTGTGGTCTGAAATTGTATAAAACATTATGTGTATTACAATTTCATAAAAAAGAATTTGCGAAAATATGGCATGGCAAAGTTAATTAATATATTTGTGTATATCTTATACTAATATATAGTTAAGCTGAAGAGTTTGTTTGTTTACTTGGAACACGTTAATATCAGGAACTACGGGTCTGATTTGAAAAATTCTTTCAGTGTTAGATAGCTCATTTGTCGAGTAAGGTCTGTATAACATCACGCTAAGACCAATAAGAGCGGAGCATCAATGAAGAAAGTTCAAAATCGGGCGGTTTTTTTAATTATTCCACGCGGACGAAATTGCGGGCAGAAGCTAGTATAAATATAAATTCCATCCTCAAATAAAAAATGAAGGACAAAAACTGGCCAAATTACCCAGGGTGTAAGAGTTACCCATATGTATAAGATGATAATTGTTTTTGCTAAGGTGTTGTTCCACGTGGCGACCGCGATGCCGTCGCTGGCCCGCGACCCCACTTGCAACGAGAAGCGCAAGTACATCGGCAACGACTTCGTCTCGATCGTGTACAACGATTCGGGGGTCGATTTCAATATACACACCATCAAGGTAACTCGTTCGTTATTCAGTCATTCATTCATTCATTCATTGTAAGGACCTAGACGTCGACAAAAACAAATTCGCACCTGCATACCTGTAAAAACACATTTTATTAACTTTCGGCATTTGGACTTCTTTTGTTTATTTTGTGTGTAAAATTTGTGATTAGAAACAAGCCCATTGTGTATTGTAATCTTTCATATGTCATTAGCTAGGTGTGTCGGATTTAAAGTACAAACTGATTCTAGGAAATTCGGTTCACGCGGTCGGGCAGATATTGCATCTGCACAGTATAAAGCAATGCCCCAATCGAGAGATGAGGCAGTCGAGCGAAGCCAGACTTGTGTACATTTGGTAATCTATTAAGTGACGGACTTTGCGCGTGTTATTGAATTACGACCTTCGACACTACGTTTGGACTTGTTGTTTTTATCTAATAACTCGTAAGTACACTTGTAAGAACGATCACCGTATTGTGGTCAGGGCCAGTTCAACTTCTGCGTGGTGGTGGTGGAGCCGTACGAGCACAGCATGAACCGCGTGTTCATCAAGACGAAGGACGAGCGCATCCGCGGCAAGTTCCTGTCGCACCTCGACACCTACTGCGTGTCCGACCACAACGTGGCGCTGCTCGCGCGCCAGATCGCGCTGCACTGCGCCGTGAGTTCCGCTCCATCCTTATTTATATTATTTTTGAAGTTATACTTCTTTAGGCGTGATGAGAGTAATTTTACACGAAAAAGCTACACCATGAAGTTAGCTATAGTCGACAGTTTCGTTTTTCAGGATGGCCGAGTGCAGGATTGTGAATTTGTGAGACGAGAATTGTAATATTTCTTTACTTTATTTTTCATAAATGTTGTATTTAAAATACCACATTAATATTACAATCTAATCGTTATTTAAATATAACCTAAATTGACTAAAAGTACTCAACTAAGAAAGTGTCCATTAGCACTTTTCTTATTTCTCCATTAAGGGGAAGACACTTTGTTGATGTGTTCTTTAATAAGTTAGCACAGTACACTACGCTTTAGTTTTGTTTACAGCACTTGTTCAAACGGTTCGTGTTTAAACTTTAAAAACATCTATTGTTATCGTACTTATTTTATGGCTGTAATTAGTGTCGAACGACTTAATCCTTGTTTTTATTGCATTGCGTCGAAGCTTGCCACATGTGCGGGTTTAACGCGGCTCTTTTACAGTTTAGTATAAAACTGTATAAGAGCTATGAATGTCAAAGAAGCAAGTGAGGTGTGTAAGAATAAGCCTGAATGGCGCTCTGTTGTTCGTGCCTACACCGCAAGGGACCTGGCGTGAAGTTATGTATATGTGTAGTATAAAAAAATGCCCGAACGGAGGGGTGGGGCAGTCAATCGACGACTACGATACGATTAAGACGTGTAGTACTTGACATAGTGACGGACTTTGCGCCCGTTGAATTGCATTGAATCGAGCAGTGTGAACTGGTTGCATCCAGTTTAATTTTGTACTTGTTTTATACGTGTTTGTACAGTTCGAATAAACTCTATAGTAATTCCAACGGCATTTATTTAATTCGAGTCCTGTAGCTCGTAACAATATTATGAATGTCACTCTGTCTGACTGTCGCTGTTGCGCTTTCACGGTTACGGTACGGTTGAAACTCATCATCCCTATTAATATTAAAAATGCAAAAGTATCAATCATTTATTTGTTAAAAAACATGGTGTATATACATATTGTGGCCACCGAGAGTAGTACTGTCCAGCAGTGTAAATCAGTTTTAGAACTTTTAGAAAAAACTAGAACATTCTGGAAGGAAACACAAGGACGGATATATTTAGAAAGGGATAGACGATGAACGAAAGTCAGAGATAGATAGATGTTAGAAAGGGATAGATGTATAAACGAAACTCGTTCGTTTTGAATCACTATGTATGTATCGTTGCAATCGCCACGTGTTGGTGGAGGCGAGTATCATGTAAATGACATGTGGCGAGGTGCGTTCCAGTTGGCGTCGCAGATCTCGCAGTCGCTGAAGGCGGGCGCGCACGCGCCGTTCGCGTCCAACTGGCTCGAGCGGCTGCGGCTGGTGAAGCGGCTGCGGCGGCGGCTGGAGGCCGAGCGGCTGACGGCGGCCGCGGCGCCGGAGCCCTACGCGCCCACGCCGCACCTCGCGCACCGCGTCGCCATCGACGACTTCAACCACTACACATAGCGCGCCCCGCAGGTACGCCACGTGTAATCCCCGCAATATTCTAATGCCATTATGGTGACGTTACCGTAGCCGAACACTCAGTACTGAAAATAGTAATTAAGAGTTAGTACAAAAAGTAAGATAATAAATAAAGTAAAAAGACCGCGCCAACCTACCCCAACCCATGCCAATCAAAACCAATATCCAGATCCAACTTACCATATCCATCCAAATTTCATTAAATCATATACTTAAACCATTACCGTACCAAATTCATACCTAATACACACTTTCCCGCAAACACACACACACAATCCTTGTTGTAGTAGCATAGAGATGAGAAAAGAGAAACTCATAAATAGCAATAACATAAAAGAAAAGAGTACCTCTGCCTTACCCCATGGCGAAGACGCACCCGGGTCTAAAAAAAAACACTCCAGTACCGTTAGCATCACCGGCTGACGAGTGCGCGTACATATCGAGTTGCGGGGATAATACGAGCCTACATACTGGCGTATGTAGGACGGAAGACAATTTTGCCGCCCTCATCTTTAGATATTTCAATTTCATGCATACTATATCTATACAGTGGTAAAGTTTGTGAGGTTGTTGGGGGTAATCTCTGGAACTATTGAACCGATTTTGGAAAAAAACATTGTGTTGCCAGCAGTCGCTAAAAAATATCATTCAAAGAAAGGGGATTCCCCGAATTCGTCACGTAATAAATAATGAAAAATTTCGTGCTCTTTTCAATGTGTCCGAATTTGTAGTTGCGATAAAAATATGAAATGGTTCCAATATTTGTATTATTTATTGTGAAATTCTGCCGCCTCTGCCGCCCCCACTACGCTCCACCACTGAGCTGCATATGTAACTTACTCATTTTCAGATATGTTAATGTGTCACTGTTGTTGTTGTTACTGTCCCCCTATTAATACGCTATTTGACTCGTTTTGTTATACAAAATTACAATAATATTTTATAGACTCGTACAAAATGTATGAAACCACGATATATTGTATGTTGATAAAAAGTATTATAACAAAACAAGTGCGCGTCTACTACGTCAGATAGATTTAGTACAGCAGCCGGGCCCAAAAGACATTTGATCTAGTAACGTTCTAAAATGAGTTATGCGCCGTTTGAAATAAAAGAGTTAACACATTAGCGTGGTCAGGTGAGTTTGCGCACCTACGCGGCGTAGTGTTGCCCGCATTTGGTTCACCTAAAAAAAACTTGTATAGTCCGCGCCACCAAAGAAGTCTCATAGGCGGAGCACTGCAATCGCCATACTTAATTCTGCCAGGGTAATTATTTGCTAATCCATAAATCGATGTACGTAATTGAAGACATGAGTAGATGAAGGTGATAAGTCGCATAATTCCAATTCTGAGTAAATCGAGATAAAAGTTTTACTTTTATTTGAAACTAAACTGAACTTAACACCTTTAGCAACTTTTTAAATATGCCTTATATCTATGGTCTAAGGTCTGTAGTCATTTGGTATCGACTTACAACATTCATCTATGCAAAAAAATGCAAAAAACCGAATATGTGACATATCACCTTCATCCACTCACGTCTTCAATTATTAAATAATAAATCCAAAATATTATTCTATAATTAAAGTGCTAAACTTTACGAACCAAATGCAATCAAATAGCGGAGCTGCAACTTTTAGTTCCTCCATTTTCCGTGCGACGTGTTTTGTGGCGCGGACTGTATGTTAAAGGTTGTATTTTGTTTTTCCAGTCGATAGGGTACATCGTGAGTGGCGCGTGCGCCGGCGAGCGCGGAGGGGAAGCGCGTCGCGTTAAAAACCATTGTAACTTGTACCAAATAAGTTAGCTAACGAATAAATAAATAAAAAAAAAACATTTGTAATATCTATGTATAGTATGGAAGAAATGAATTTATGACGTAAGAACATGTATTTGATCTTTGTGTGGGATCACAATTCATAACTTTTCACAGCTGTATTATGCGTTCAGGGATTAAGCTGTGCTCATTGGTCGAGAGTGTTGAAATTCCGACCACAGATCACGTGTTACCAGGTTATTGTTTTAAACCACAGATTGAATTAAATAATATTACAGACTGTGGCGAAATAAGCCCAATTTATTGACATGAACATTTATCATAGCTGATTGGGTGAATCTCCTGAGCGCGCCATTGTCCGCCTCAACGATTTTTCAATTCTCGTGCTAGATAATTCACTTTTGGATAATTCACAATTCAATATTATAATTATAAGCCAAGGAAAATGTTAAGATGATGTTAGGTTTTTTTTTTAACTGGCTGTGACCAATGATACGCGCGGGAGATTAAGCCCGTTATTTCCGTGTCCAAATAGGAAAATTAAAACTATTGATGGCGAAAAAAGACTAATGGCCTTACTTATAATCGTTTGTTAAATTTTAAGAAACTGCTCAGCATTTGATTAACAAAAATCTTACCCATAAAGTCCTCTTAAGGATAAGAGGTGGTGATAAAGTAACTCATAAATAACTGTCAAAAATAACCAACACAGAGAGATAGTTTAAGTGACTGTTAAGAGGCAAAATGGCAAGTTTTATTTGAAATAGCCATTGATTAGGGGCGTAAGAGTCTCTTATTTAAAAGATTGCTAATCCTTTCTTAACGAGATTATTATAAGTAAGGCCCTAAGTGTTATGCGCCGCGCTATAATAACTCAATGTTTCTCTTTCACTTAATTTATGTGACAGCAATTTTAAATTTAGAACTATGCTGAAGCGCTGGGAAATGTTGATAATACCGATTGCAATTATTCGTATTCGTTATCATTATTCGAATAAACGTTTCTAATTCGATATTTGAATTTATTCGTTTCTTGGTATTCGAATAATATTCACGCCAGCGTCAATTTAGGAGGACGCGAGTTCACAACATGCTTGATATATAAATACGAAAGCAACTCTGTGTGTTATCTATACACCACTAAACGGATGAAGTGATCGTATTGGCAAAGAGATACATTTTACCCTAGGGAAGGACGTAAGCTACCTTCTGTCATGAAGAATAATGTTGAAATCCTAAAAGTTTGTATGGGCAAGGCATAATTTTTAAAACCATAAGAAATAAACAAATACGCGCTTCAACTGTTCACTGTTGCGTTTCTTTACTTCATTGAAAAAATATATAAATCGTAAATAAAACGATTTTACAATGTCAACAACTTTAATTTTGACCAATTTTTGAGAATGAAATTATATATTAATTTTTATACAGCCCTTTTTGTATTAATACATCCGAAATCAAATCGAATTTTTGAATAATTATATGCAGTCTATTACTTTGGCAAACTGCTTTCAAATTTTAGACTTTTGGTGAAAATAAATTACAAGAATTAGTGATTTTGAAAATGTCAACTGTACATTATGGATACGTTCCATTAGAGACTCACAACGGCCACGTTCACGACTACGATTTTTCCCGTTCCGCAACCCCAATTGGAATGGTTATTCGACCCAGCTCTTGACGTGGGTCGTTGTGAAAGTTGTGTTATCGAAAATGATGGACGTCATCTAGACATTGTCGTCACGACTACAACGACCGCGGTCGCCTTGTGGAACGGCTTATTGAGCATTCTGGGCGTTGCGAGCTACTAATGGAACGCGCTGTATAGAATGCTAAGTGATTGTCTGTTTACGGTTTGCTTTTCGATCAATCACAGAGTAAGTAACAGAACATTTCATGTTCATTTTATTATCGCTACCGAAATGCAACTGAGCTTTCTGATATACTAAGTGAGACTTCTGCGTATACTGTGACGTAGTTGTAAAGGGGCAGCCTTAACTTATATGTATGGAGAGTAGTGACATGGAGTACCACGTGTTGAAAATGTGTCCGTCAAAGTACGGATAATAAGGGCGGCCCTGCGACAGCATTTTATTTTATTACAGGAAACATCAAAAATTAATGAATCGAAACGAACTTCGTTCTATCCGAGTGTCCCTTGACACCTCTCAAGTTTTTTTGAATTTAGGTAGAGTTGGGGTGTAAACGACTAAAAAAAATAACTTCCTTATTCGTTACAAGTGTCTGCATGTCTTTATTCATTGATTAAAAACATAATAATGGCATTTTACCTCCTAAATAAACAGTTGTAAAGGTCAGTTATGAAAAATGTTATATTAAATCATTTCTTTTGCTCCATTTCTATCTAAATTTAAAGCCAGAAGAGAACCCGTGCTATTGCGGTTACGATATTTGTTAAAGTCTTAATTGAGTTCTCGTAACTTCGCTTATGGCTGGTTCCTATATGTTACTATACATTCACTTGCTTTATGATCGGTTGATTTTTGACATTACTTGTATGTAGCTTGTATCTAATTTTAAACAATGATAGAGAAAATGAACGGTCGATTAGAAGGAAGTATAGGAACCGGCCATTAGTAAATTTCGATTATTCCGTTAGATAATAATAATAGTTATTCGTATTTTTTCGGGCTAAAAATAATTTTATGTTTATCTCTGGTCTCTAATCTAGCCAAATTGCATTAAAATTGGTAACATTCCAAGCTCTATATTATTTATTATCTTTCTCGGCCAATACAATGAAGAGGGAACAAGCCAACATCCATATAAAATAATATTTGAATCTATGGATGGATAGATAGATTTTTCTAATATAGGAACCAAAAATAAAGTAATAGAATGCCTTAAAATCTCGCTCATACAGTTTTCTACAATGCTTTGCGTTTCTGAATTATAATTCATTAATGATGTCTACGTTCAGTCTGTATGATGGAATATTGATGCCTTGATGCATGACTTATATATCAGTCCATAAATGTCCCACTGCTGGTCTCGTGCCTCCCATTATGGGGGAACGGACAGTATACCCGCCACGCTTGACCAAGGCGGCTTGGCAGGTTTGACACATCGGTTATCTCGATGTGTAGGTTGCATCACGATGTTTTCCTTCACCGTTATTAGTGCGTAGTAATTGTAACAATTTCACATTAGTTCAGACAACTGACTAAGTGGTGAATGCGTCCCGGCCAGGATCGAACCCGCGACCTGTGAGTTTGGGACGCGTACGCTAGCCATTACGCTACCACGACTTGCATGCATGACTTATCAAAATTCAATTGATAAAAGTTTAATCTCTGATTAAAAATATACTCGTCAAACGATAGAGAAGTTAACTTCAAGGTATGTGACTGCTATTATTAAAATCTTCCGATTCGGAAGAATATTCCTTATTAAGTGAATAATTTCTCCATCGTCTTGGGGGGACTGACAGTATACCCAGAACTCTTGTCCAAGTTCGGGATGGGGGATTTGATTGACGGTTAATCTCGATGTGTATGGTTTAATTTGTGATGGTTTCAGGCAAGGAAATAGCCTAAAAGTGCATGCTTTCCGGCTTGGTTTGTCACCCACATCATTAGAGAAAATTACAAATTCCTGCAACCACTTAGGGCATGTACCTGCAAATGTGGGAGTAATAAAAGGTTGTAAATTAATTTCTATCTTTGGTACAATATATTATTTATACAGTCAAACGTATCGTTAGGCTAATTAATATTCCATCAAACTTGTGTCAAAATCAGTATTAATATTTAATAATGCCAATTTCAAGTCTATTTTATAAATAACAGAAGAAGGAAACCGCCTTTTATGAGAGTCCGTCTAAAAAGAAAAACCAAGCTATTTCCAATATTGTATTATAAAAAAATATTTCATAATATTTTTGTTTGTTTTAAATTTATTTAGTTAAAAGTAATAAATTACTTTTATATATCGAGGGATTCATAACAAATGGGCGTACGGACAAAAGTGCAGTTTTACAGAAGGGACAAAATTGTGAATAAAACAAAATTAGTTGATTGTATAAGGCTGAAAATTGAATTACCTTCTATTTAGGTACACTTGCATACTGGTAAGACTTTCTAAATTGTAACGTGCATAGTTTTTAGCAAACAACAAAAAATGGCATTTTTGTGTATACGTCTATATGTTATGAAGCCTCGATATGGAGTTTCTTCCTTACGATGTCACTGCTCAGTCAATATGTATATCCGAGCACGAATGTCTTTGGCTATTATTGTCTATGATAATTGTGGTAATGAAAGGTCTTTTTCGCACTTATAGTCAACTGTGACGTTGAAGTAGTGCTTTGTGCGGTGGTTTGCACATGAGCTGCGACTACACTTGTATGGGCTTTAATGTATTCCAATTTGTCTGCCATGTGACATGATTGCTGATATAAGACAGGGCTGTGTATATATCATTATTATTGGTGCTCTACATTCTCGCGAGCATCTAGCGCAAGTGCAACCAAAACACGTAATTTTATCGACACGTTTCTTACATTCGCGGATCTTTTGCCTTGGTTTAAAAAACCGAAGAACGAAGGGTGACCCAACGACGAATATGTCATTCGGTGGCATATTTACAGTTTCTTGTGCTTTCTTGCGAGACTGTTTAGCGCTCTTTACGCTAAACGGTACTAGAAGCTAAACCAAGCGGATTTATAATTATTAAAAATATATATATTGATTTTCATGAATTTATTAAACCAATCTGAATATCATATAAGTATAATTTGTGCAATAAAATGGAAATGGGTTCAATTTCTGGAATTCGTTGGGTTATATTTTTATTTTTAGCGCCTTCCCTTTTATACAAAAATAATTTAAAATTGATTATAACATGTGCGTTGCGCATTGTAATGGCTTTAGCAGCTAAAAGTTCGTGTGTTGCTTCAACAAACTAGCGTGCATCGGATTGACTGTCTAGTGCTATAATGACACAAGTGTGGAAGCATCTTTATGCGCTGCAGGTCACGTAATTATTACGCTGATATACGTTGTAATTTATCAGCGAAAACTTTGAGAATACATAATACTATTGCCAAGTTATACCGGCACATTGTTTAACCGGTTTCTTCACAATAAAAAGCGTGTGAGTTAGTTGAAATAATTCAGACATTAATGCTACACGTACTGCACCCGCGTTGTGTTGTGATTTGTTCAGAATGTAAAATGTTTTTTGACAATTATTGCTTAGCTGAGAATATCTGTTCCCAAATTTATTTATTAACAATATAGAAAACCTGATTATGATAGTGTGGGCGTGAGATTTTATGTAATAAATTTGAAAATTTAAAATGCTGTTTATGCTGTTTTATCGACATATAATTCGACTTCTTTATTTATTTGGTTACCCTGATAAACACTTTAATTTGAGATATTGCAGTTTCATAAGTTATTAAAATTTATAATTGCTTAAAATAGATTCAATGTATATGAAATTATTTCTTAGCTAAGCAATATTATGGTGAATTTTTATCTTTGTTGTTTTCGGCTTACGTCTTGTCTCAATTAAGCTTTGGAACTGAAACAATGTAAGATGTAAATTAAGGTTTTTAGTACCTAAGTACGTGTTTTCACAAATTAGTTCGGTGTCAGGGGCTCGGGGCGGGCTTGTGTAAAGCAGTCCCGCCCGTCGGTAAAACAGCCCCGCCACACAGCGGTACTCGTTACGCAGTTGAGGCATTTCTTGTTGAAATATATTTTATCTAGCAATTTATTTCCTGACAAAAGATTTTGTAATCAAATAAATGATGGCTATTTTTTCATTGGTTTTATTTTACTATATTCTTATTAGAATAACTTTAGCATTCTCATGCTCCATATCTAAAGTTTTGTAATATGTTTTACGACGGCCTCTATGGTTGAGCGGGCTAAGCCTTTGCCGGTCTACCTCACTGCAACGCAAAGGCTCCGGGTTCGATTCCTGGTGTAGTAAATTTCGAAAACTTATTTTGTCCGTATCTACTATGATCTGGGATCGGCCCCACAGTAGTCCGTTGTATATTACCCATAACACAAGTGTAACTTGCTTAATTTGGGGATATACATTGTGTGTTTGTTTGCCGATTATTATAATTATAATAAATATTTACGTAAGAAAATAAGTATTTGTAAAAGACAACTATTATAGAGGGCACTTATAATAATCAGAGACTTGTTTGGAACTAAATTATATAGTTTAATGATTCTTAATGTGATATTACATTTATTTAGATACGTTTTCACACACTTATGTTTGTTGTTACAAATTAGTATTGAGGATAACGCGTGTGGTCTCTAACAGAGCAGTCCTTGTGAGGTCTCATGGTCTACTAGAATAGTGGGAGGCCGCGATACTCGAGCCAAGCGCCGCAGTGGTATGGCAGTGGTTGTAAGGAGACTCTCACGCCTTGTACTTCGAGGAAAAATTATTGCGAAGGGTTAAATAGGAACTCAAAATTTATGTAAACCTTGTAAAGATGCGTTCCTATATTCCTTTAATTCTGTGTCGAAACAGAAAGTATTGAAACTTTATTAAATTAAATATCTATCATACAAAACTGGCTGCTTTCAAAATTCCATAAATGATTCCGTATGTTTAAAAAATTACATGACGTTTCCAGTTGGAGGACACCAAAGAGTACATTGAATATATAAAGAGAAGACATCCAAAATAATATAGGTTCAATTAAAAATGGCTATTGTTCCTGTAATTTGCCTATTTCTGTTGGCTAGTACAATGCGTGCAGAAAACATTAGCGTCCTCAAACCGCTTGGGGCTGGCGGGGCAAATAAAATTACACTGTGTTTGGGTGTCGGAATTAGTTGCGAAGGTATACTTCTAGCTGACAAGTGGGCGTTTGTCGAAGCCAGCTGCGTCTTCCGAAAGCGGCCTGAAGAGATCTTGATATTACGACAAGGGGTCGAGCACTGTGCTGAATATATCGCGTGTAACTATGTTCTCGATACTTGCTTATTAGGTTCTCAAATGTAAAATTATGATTTAGTATGGAAGTGAAGAGTGGCTTGGTAAGTTTACTTGAGCGGTCTAAGACCTGCGTGTCACGACGTTTACTGCCGTGTTGGTTAAGTAATCGCATCACGAATTGCAACATCAATAGTAACCTATAGTAAGTCTGTGACTGGTGCGGTCACGTTTTACGGAAAGCAGCGAATTACGTGGGAGCAAATGTCTATCTATATTGCTTCCCCAAGCTTCCGTTGGGTTTAATCAAAAAGAATACTGGCTTTTTAAGGATGGCATGAGATAATATTTTAAATGTTGATGTCTGCACTAAGTGGAAAATAAAGTCGGAATGCAGTTCAGAGCGGCAAGGAATATATTACTCTTACGAGACTGAACGCATCAGGAATTTAATGACACAATCTTAAGCCGACGCTTCGATAATAATCTGTCCTAATTAAAAAGTAATTTCATGCACAAGGAGTCGCAGGGAATAAAGTTATTTCAATTTTACTGTTTAGGATTATACTTGTATATCGCCCTTAAATGTCTTTATCTGTATTTCAGAAAGGCATTCAGTCTGGTCTAATGAAAACTTAAGCGTAGCATAGGTGTGCAGTGAATTATGCTCGTAATCTTGTCATAACATTTCTTCAATGTCGGCGATACGTTGGTAGCACCCCTTGCGTTGCGTGGTAAGGATGTTAGGCGGCGCGGCGGTAAACACTTTCCATCGAGTGGGCTGTTTGTCAGCTCTTGGCAAGAAAAAAAAGAAACTTTCTGCCATAGGAATATCATTGTGTAACTATGTAGATTTTAGGCGTTTCAATACTTTATTACGTGTAGGAATCAAACCGCATGGAAGAAAATAATGACTCTTACTTTATCTGTAGTAAACAGTAAAGCAACAACAAGAAGAGCAGGCGCTATTTTCAACCATCCTGAGTGGCACGGAAAATCGTCAGATGTCGCACTAGTCGTCATGGATAAACCTTTTTCACTCCGAGAAAGTAATCCCTACTTTGGCAAGGAAGATGATGCATTATTAAAGAAGTATTTTTTTTATTATTATATCTTCTCTTAATTGCCAATCTAGGACCCCACTCAGATAATCGATTTTATACTCAAGTACCTACTTACATACTTGGGGGTTTTCAAAGTGGCACAGAAATTGTAAATGATATAGCATAATAAATGTTATCCATGGCTTGTTAGGATTTTGATAGTGCAGTATTCATTTATACATTTTCCCAAAAAAACTTCATTCAAAACTTTCTCTATCCACCACTTTTTTAAGTGCAGCACTTGGTCTTTATTAAAATACATTTTTTGTAATACAATAAACAAGTCTACCTATACTAATGTGCAATAAGATGATGATATATTACTATTGTTTATTAACTAAAACTAATTTCTGAGACATTGATGTTGTTTAAATTTAGCAGACACACTATTGAGACAGCAGTAAAAAAATGTGATTCAATGCAAACATGGGTTTTTTCAACTGACACTACTACCACCCAAATATTCCACTTTGCTGCAAGTTTTCTGGCCTTATTATGTACCAATTCCATCTTTTAATCTTTTTCAGGTATGAACCCTGGATTAATGAAGTTATGATCTCATATATATCAATGAAACATCCAAAAACGGAATACTATGTGCCGAGAGCAGTACAAAATCCAGCCAAGACATTCCTTTTTACAATAGTCTTGCCATCATTTGCCTTTATCATATTCTTCATATATTTTATTTTTTACACTGGCAACAGTAATGGCTGCAAAGTAAACAAATTAGACAATAACCAATTTGATTATAAGAAAATGGATCTTACATTTTAGTTTAATTTAGAAAATATTGTTATTTCCTTAATTACATACTATGGTTAATTAAATCTTCAAACTTTGTTTGTTTTATGTACTTATTATGTATTTCAATCTTATTCATAGTTACAGTAAGGTTGAACTCTTCATTAAGAATCATAGTGTTCAAAATTACACTAATTCTCTATTAATAAGACCATCAGGGTCTATAAAATAAGTAACAACTCTACAGTTCAGAACCTACAGAATTGCAAATACAAAGAAGTATTTTTTAATGTATTAAAGAGATAATTTTCTTATGAATATAACATGGCAGAAAATTATGTACTTTATTTTACTATCAAAAAAGAAAAAATATATTGACTTTTAGCCCATCCTAAACTTATACGATTATACCTGTAGAAGGTAGCACAGTTAATAGTTTTGTTTTAAAAATTACAGCTTTTACAAGTTTGATGAAAGTGTCAATAACTTTGTAAATGGAAAAAACATAAATGATAAATTACTTATTTTTATTAAAACTAAAACAAATCAACTAATGTCTTATCTATGGATTCTTATTTCTTTTCCTCTAACTTTCGCCTCCAGACTTTGACTTTGCCTCTGAGCTCTCTCAGCCTCTTCATCTCATCTTTGAAATCTTGGTGTTCATCACGATACAGGCCATATTCCCTCAGCTTCAACATCAGGCGGTGGGTCTCAACATGTCTAGGGTAGTAATGAATGATCTCTTCATTTGTATGTAAAGGCCTTTCAGAAAACATTTTGACAACCTTCATCGATTTTGGATTTGTCGGTATCGCAACTTCCCCGAAGATGCGATTTGACAATCGTTTCATTCGCCTCGCGTAATTAGTTGTTGCGTTGATTAATTGGGCGTATTTGGTGTAATTTGTAGCCATTATTTACCTGAAATGATTTGGAGGTTATGAATTTAAAATTATAAATTCTATACATCATCTATGCTCTTCTTGGGATATAGGAATAATTAATTATATCTAACGCACTAACCTGAAGTTACTGTAGTTTACGAATATGTCCCTAACTCCCTATATTATTTATAATTCATCAATAAATAATACCGCATAAATTTATTACTTTGGTAATAAAAATAAAATTGACATTGACAATATAGATATTTTGATTGACACTTGACATTTTAGTCCTGATCGCGTTTTGTTAGAAGCTCATACCCAAAATTCTCTGTTAGCCCTTCCTCAAGGCAACCACGGTCGTTATGGTCGTGGTGAAAAGAGACTCACAAAGACCACGACCGTGATTTTCCCGTGCCACTTGCTTGCGGGCATTACTATCGTAAACCCAAGTGGAACTGTTATAGGACCCACCTCTTGAAATAAGTCGTTGTGAGCGTTGTTTGATCGAACATAATGACGTCATTAGTGACGTTATCGCCACGGCTACAGCGACCGCGGTCGCCTTCTGGAACGGCTAACGGAGTATATTTTAGGCTTTGTGACTGTCGGGCGGCGCGGGTGGGGCCTCTAGGGGTATAGAGGTTCTCACTCACCCGCACATGCCGTCGAGATGAGAGCGCGAGTGTTCCGCGCGCGCTCATCTCTCTTCCCGTGGGGCGCGTTACAAACCGCCCCACGCCGAAAAGACCCAGTCGTCGCCGGGGGAGTAGCTCCCCCGGCATTGGAAGAGGCCCAGTGAGCGGGGCCCACGCCTGCCAGGGCAGCGGAGTTGGGAAAACTGCATACACGTAGCCCTGGCAAAAGGCGCAGGACGGAACACCCAGGGGTTTTAGTGGGTATCCCTAACTGGGGAGTGGCAATAGCGTGGCACCGGCTCTGACCGGGCACGCTAGTGCCACCCCCGATCTGGCGAATCCCACACTATCTCACCAAGGTCGCGAGCATCCCCCAGGCTTCTGTGCCTGTCGCGGCTTAGTCCTCAAGCGGATTTCCCCTGGCCAAAAAAAAAAAGGCTTTGTGACTGTGAGCTTAAAAATTGCACGCGCTGTAATATGTTCGCACGTTTTAATATTGCTAGCGGAGAGTGTTTTTCACTTGTTCACTTCTAGTTTTTACGGAATAGGGAACCAATGAACAAACTTTTATATAAATAATATTAATCACAAATGGCAATGCCTTCGATTTTATACCTTACCGTTTCCTAGGCATAATTTGAAATTTTATTTTATACAATTTTTTATCACCATATGAGCGTTTTATTTTATCATCAAACATATTGAAATGTCAGATTGATGAGTTTGGTCGATCGAGCTGATTGTCAATATTGTAATTTGTCAGTGAAGTTTAATTCTTATAGAATGTTATGTTTTTGTTTTGAAGAATACAGGAATTAACAATTTCAGTTTATATCTATACAATTACGCTATTCACATTGTTACATATTTGAAACTGTAAACATAACCAAGATTGTGGATACTGCTATAATTTATTTAAAGACAAAAATTAACCAGTAAGTGTTTGTAAACATTGTTTGCAAATTGCAATACTCATACCAATTTAAACTGTTTATGCTATTTCAAATCTTTGTATGCTATGTGACGGGATTGTTAGATACTTATGATGATTGGTGCAATTAAGTGTACTTATATATTCTTTAATATTACCAATAAACATCAAAAACTTAGTTCATGCCAAAATTTACACTTTACAGCTTTTTTTATTAAATACTGAGTCGTAAGTGTTTTTGCATACAAAACATATATTAAGAAGCCATGAATATCAAATCTGGAGAGGGCATAAAGTTTGGTTCATATTGATTAATTTCAGTGCTAAGTGCTTAAACTACCAGCCTGTAGCCTATAACCTATAACCATATGAATATAGTGGATTCAATCCCGACAGTACAGTATGCAAAATTTAAGCAGAAGAAGCATCAGAAGGTCTTAAGTGCCAAATTAATCATGGGTAAATCTCTCTAATCTATATAGTAGAATATTAGTGGGTATATTTCCCACATGCTGCTTTGCGTTTCCCTAAGTTAGGAAGATATAAACCAACTAAAGTGGTGTGTAGTTTGAAATTACATTTGAATGTATATCTCTCAAGACCACAGGCTATAAAAGTGACCTGGACTTTTGGAGGGCTGGCGTGGGGCCATAGAATGATATAGAGGCCCCTTATCAATTTTGATATAAATGTGGTGGGACACTGACCGATAGTTATCCCTGTCTACACAATAAAAAAATGTACCCAAGAACAACCCTGACTATGGAAATGAGAATAAAATGTACTGAGCTATTGGGGTGAGCTGCAAGTGGAATTAGGGATCTGGGCTATGGGGACTATGGTATCTGCCTATTATAATATTCAGAGTACATGGATAAATTGGGCAGATAGTGACTTGCCACTCACTGCTTGGGCCCCAAAATGCCATACGACATTGACAAGGGGCAACATGAGTATGAGTGGCTAAAAGGTGTGGAGTGATGGGCTGCAGGTTTATCAAAGGTACTTCTGACGTTATGTCATTTATCACTTCTACCCATGGAGCTTGGGGTTTTAGCTCTAGCAATCACCCCTCCGTGCTGGCTGGGCCTTGTCTTGGCCACCCAGAGTCAAGTATGAGGCGTCACTACTCACCTGCGGCTTTGCATCAGAGCCCCTTGCAGATACAAGTTGTACTTACTAAAGTAAAATTTGTAATATTTAGAGAGCACATTTAATACAAACTTTTCTACATACACTAAGAGAAAATGTCTAAAAGAATCTATTTAAAAATAGGCATTAATTTTTATTTTGAAATCACAGATATTGTATTGTTTTTAGTATGGACATACTGATATATATGTATATTGTTTCAGGTAACAATGATTTATAAATCATCTAAGTTAAAATTAGCAGTGATAATACTTGGCTTGACCCTTTATGTTTATTTTTTAATATTTATCAAAACAGTCTATATGAAATCCAAGAAGCTGGAGCAAATTTTGGACATGGTAATTATACATCCTTACCTTGTGTTTGAGTACTGGAAGCTCTTAATGTGCAGTTTTTAATAGTATTTAAAGTTATATTTTTATGTTTGGTTGTTTCGCAAGTAGGCAAACAATTAAGACTGCCTCATGGTAAATGGTTATGAGCATCTGCAATATGATAAGAGCTGATTGTTGCCTTCCATAATATTGAGTCATGAAAAATTGTTTTATACTATTTAATTATAATTTTTTTGGGAAGCATACAATAATTAATATTCTTAAATATAAAAGAAAATAATGCATTGGTCAATCACGTTTCCACTAACAAATAATTTATTAAAAATTAAAATTGGTTCAAACCAATTAATTACAAAAAATTACAATTATACGAAAATTACATAAAATTTCTATTTAAATGAGATCAATATTGGAAAAAAATATTTCACCACAATAATTACCAACAAAATAGGAAATTTATTTTATTAGTTCTAATTCTTGGTAAGGCCATTTTCAGATTAAGCTTTTTAATTTTTGGTTCATTCTGCGCATTACTAAAATTGACGCCAGTCTTATTCTATGTACATTACACATAAGAACCAAGCATTCCTTGTTTAATTTGGGAAGTTAATTAATTACAAATTGAACTTGAAAAAGTAGAAAGTATACAAAAAATGAATTAGGATGGACAAAATACCAAAATAAAAAATATGAACGTTTACTACTCACTAGTTCTTAGTCTCGGATATTAACCAATTTTGGGATATATAAATATGTAGGTTATGTATATCTTCTATCCATGCAGAACAGAGAAGAATAGAATACCCGCATTGGGGTGGCCTGTCTTAAGAGGCGAAAAAACAACCCACAGCTAGGTGTTTACTCCTCTGGCTGGCTACCATCCCTGCTTAGAGTATGCCGCCATAACAACCTTGAGTTGTGTCCACGTTCCGGTCTCCTTCAGCCATTGTAGCACTTTTGGAGCTGCAAATATCCATAGGCGATGCTAACCGCTTTTCACCAGGTACCACTTTCCGCTCTGCTAAACTTGTGTAATAAAAATAATATTTTTAATAGTAGAAATGAACATATCAAATCTTAAACAATGGTATAACTTGTGAATGAAGCAGAGTACCTATAGTAAAAACTATAAAGGAAGTAATTTTTGTAATAATATTGAAGTACATATTAATTGGTAATATTTCAGGCACTTGAAACAGAAAGGGAAATGGTAAAACTACATACCATTGACAATGACCTGGCTAAACAGATGGAGAGGCTTGAAGAAATGATAAAAAGAAATTAGCTTACTCACTGATTTTAACTGCACTCAATACGAATCTATACATATAAATAAAATTGGAGTGTCTGTTTGTGATACTGAAATAACCGCTTTTTACTACATGCATATGAATATATATACGGTACATACACCAAAATAACATTTTTTACAATTTTCGTCTGTATGTCTGTTCCGGCTAATCTCTGAAATGGCTGGACCGATTTTGACGGGACTGTTATTGGCAGGTAGCTGACGTAATAAGGAGTAACTGAGGCTACTTTTATTTTAGAAAAATCTTTTATTTTGGAATTATGACGATTTTCAATCACCACGCGGAAGAGACCGCGGGACGCAGCTAGTTTTAATTATAAATTTAACCAACAGACAGACAAAAATTGTTAAAAACAAAAATGTTATTTTGGTGTGTGTACCATATATATTATGCATGTAGTAAAAAGTGGTTATTTCAATATCACAAACAGACACTCCAATTTTATTTATATGTATAGATTCTAATTCACTATGTCCACACTCAGAAAACGTAAGGGACGATTATCTTAAAGGGCAATTAAAATTTTATTAATTTCACCATGTATCTAGCTTAGCGTCAAAGTATTTTAGATTTTTGCAGCTGTTAAATCAAGATTTAAAAAGTTTAATCCTGTTTTTTTGTGTAATATTCTAACCATTTTTAGTAGCCGTTCATAGATTTGTTTAAGAACTGTAAGAAACATTTAAAATATTTCGACTCTTGATCTGACAAGTAAATGTAAATAATGTAGAAATGCAAGAAACTATACTATGATTAATGGACGCTTAAGTGTATGTGTGTTTAAGCTTGACGTAAAAGTATTATTGTGTAATAGTTCCTATTTAATACATATTAGATTAAGTAATATTGTTTCTAAGTTTTACTTAAATATTGTTTATTTAATTTATTACATACTTGTCAAAGAAAGCATTGGCCTTTAATAGGATAATTTAGTTGGGTTTAGGTTTGGGTTACTCGCAAATAGGGATAAAAATGAGCAAATTCCCATCGTATACACTCGGTTAGTTACGAAATAGCTCTATTGGTTCAGTTGCTGACACAAAGCACAATGTCGTCAATACATACAACATAAATAGATCTTTATGCCTATAAGAATAAAGTTGAGATATGAGCTAAAATTTTGCTGTTCGTTTCACAACGACTCTTTCGGATTTTGAAAGAGCTAGAGCGAGAAATGTCCTTGCGATTACTATTTTGGGTCTCTACTGTGTGAAAGAACTATTCTCCCTTTTCCATTTTAGTGAACCATTCCGCACAAGTCTAACTTGTTAATATATGTATAATATGACCCAGCTGTGACAGGAACAGCCCAGGAAAATATTTATTGGGTCATGCATTTCAAAATCGTATTAGCAACGTGAGTAAACTTATTGTTTTCCCACGGCTACCCTACATTTTATAAGTCTGAGACTAAATTGACATTGAAATCTCTGGCATGGAGAAGCATTCATTCCCATGCTAGGGGTGATTCGGAAAATTCCAGTTCTCTGAATCTAATTTGTATTGTGGAGCCCGGGCTTCAGGCTTCAAAGCGAATGCTCAGTACATAACTTTTCAAACAGAATATTTACTAGCATTTGAACCCAATCTTTGTAATGAACTTTTTGTACTTAATCATCTGTATTAAGTACCTACCAAAATATTATAGATGAATCCTATTTTTAGGCAGTTTTATAATTGACTCGTAAAATAAAACCACTTAATTTTTCTTAAAATATTTAATATTAAAAATTGTGATAAAGTGATTATTAAAGTAATTATAAATTATTAAACACTAGCGACCCGCCCCGGCTTCGCACGGGTGCAATTATAAAAAAAAACAAAAAAATGAATTATAAAAACATAGCGGCCCGCTCCGACTTTGCACGGGCATCACTACATAGAAACTCTAAAATTAGCAATGTTGCCTTAGTATATGATGCATGTATTATACATATAAACCTTCCTCTTGAATCACTCTATCCATTGGAAAAAACCACATCAAAATTCGTTGGGTAGTTTTAAAGATTTAAGCGCACATAGGGATATAGGGACAGAAAAGGCGACTTTGTTTTATACTATGTAGTGATGATTCTGAGTGGTTTTTTTTATAAAACATTTTAAATTGTTAGTCTAATATATCTTAATATTCAAAATTCGAAATCTTTGACATAATAAATATCTTCAAACTTCAAACAGCCATAAACATTGAGATCTTATGTCTAGGATTACATTATGCCACTTCCAGGTAAGCAAGCAGGGAAGTGGGCAGTGCTAGTATGCTATAAACGGAACTTATTCCGAACATTTGTATGAACGCGCGTACATGGACCACGTATAATTTGGAACCGGTTCCCTATACTATACTAAAGAAGTAAAGACTAAAGAAATGTTTCACGTTAACAAATGCTAATCCATCTATTAGTTCAGTCAGTTAGCGCTTAGCATGCCAGTTAACTATCCGACAGTCTTGTGTTATTTATCATATGAACGATTGTCGGAGACAGCGCCATACTAAGTTGAATAGTTCAAAACTAGTGCAAAACTAGATGGCGCTGTCTCCTAATTAAACACAATGTTTGCAATATGTACATTTTCCATCAATCTTCAATCAATCAATGTTTATTTATAAGAATGTAGTTTATACAGCTGTTACATGATTGTAGATGCACATTAAGTACATTCTACCACATAGTGGTGTACAAAATTAATGAAATCAAATTTAAATTAAATTAACATAAATATTCTAATTAAAAAAAGTCAATTATCGATAAAATACAAGTAATTAATGTCAAGAGAAATAATAACAAAAGATCTTTTAACTTTTTTCGAACACATCTGGCAACCCTAACAACAAACATAATAACCTTTTGTGTATATATTCGACAGTTCTAAACCAGTGCATAACTGTTTCTATTTAATAGTGCAACTGCAAGCACATCTTAGGTCACCTAGGACAACGATAATCTATTAGGATAGGAAATTGAAATTAGGAACTGTGATTCAATTGCTAAAAGAGAAAATCTTTATGCTGGGTTGTTCCAGCTACTGACTTTAAATTAAGGAAACCAGTGCTGACTTTATACCGGCATTGTGTTAATTGATTCGAGGTCAGTACAGAGTTACCAAGTCAGTGCCGACTTCAATGTTCCTGATTGAACACTTTGAAGTCAGTAGCTGGATCAATGTAAATTAGCTTTAATGAGCGATATTACTATTAAGGTGAACTAGTTCAGTGACCGAATGTGTACTAAAGGAAGTACTGACTTGGATGACTGAATAAGCACAAACATACACTGTCCACTTCTCAACTTATTGCTGTTGACGTGAGTATAATGTTACCAAGGTTTTATTATAATATGTATTAATGTAAGTAATAATAAATGCCTATTAGACTTGGCAAGAAAACAACACTTAATAAAAACTTGAAAATAAATTATTTATTTGATAGATTTAATTTTTTTCTTTTTAATTTTGGCTTGACACTGTTTGTATATTCAAAAGCGTCACGTGGTTTCGATTATTGAGGGTAGAGATAAGGAGAACTATCTCATCTGGGAGAATTGTTGAAGAAGTGTCCCGTTCTAAGCTGCAAATAACATTTAGAAACCGTCCAGAATGGCGCTGGTATACTAAGGGTGTGGTGTGAATGTAGCAGTTGTAGACGAATTGATTGCAGTTTTTTTTAATTTAATTCATTTATCGACTAGTATCAGTATATATAAAGTACTCTGTGTCGACTAGACACTAGAGTAATTGGTGACAGTAATTTACGTAGTAAAAAATAATTTAAATAAATATATCCTCAAAGAATTGTTATGTGAAGAGTGATTTAATTTCGTTAACTTTGAATAACACGCTTCGTGATTTTTTATTATTTAATTTTATAAAACTAAAATACTCGATAATACTACTCTAATAACTTTTGGCGCTTTCTTTAAAATTCACCCTAATGCTAAAGTGGCGCCACCCTAATTTAATGCATTTCAATGAACATTTTTTCATATACAGAGATAGTTCTCCTTACCTCTACACTCCATAGTTTTTATATAAATTATTGTTTGTGTTTTTTTAATTATGGTAGTGCTATAATTAGTTACTTATCATCGTTTGACAGACATCTTAATCGACAACTAATTAACGGAGTCTCATTAAAATTCGTTCAGTAGTTTTTGCGTGAATCCGTGACACTAATCTGGGATTATGTTAGTGATAGTGGCGAAATGCGTCTTGTTTATAGCGTTAAAAATAATGCCGTTAATGATTACCTAGAGTCCGCGCCACTAAAGAAGTTGAGGAGGCGTGATGCTGCAATAGCCCTACACAGAGGATTTATTTAGGTAATTATTTGCTAATCCATAAATCGATTTACCTAGGTAATTATTGAAAAAGTTTAAAAACTATAATTTTTAAATCGTTCTATTGATGAGTTGTGTTTATCAGTAACTAGATGGCGTTGCACGTTTTAAAATTAACAGTTGTTATTCGCATACATAAAATATTTGAATTGAAGACAGTTCTATAATATAGACTTTATTTTGTCCACAGCTCTGTGTTACGAGTTTGATTTTAAATTAATAATCCTCTGTTTAGTCTGTGACAATATAATAAATATTGAAAATTAAACAAGCTATTACAAACAATCTCCATAAGTAAAGCTGTAATTTATTCCCTGGCTACTTTTTGAACAAAATTCTATCAAATAGCGAAGCTGCCGCTTTTAGTTCTTCTATTTTCCGTGGGACTTCTTTTGTGGCGCGGACTGTTAACGTCACAGATAAATGCGTGAAACAGTCACAAACAGTAATATTATCCCAGATGTAACAGCAAGTAATAACATGAGAGTAATAAACATTCATCCTCACAGAGCTTCGTTAATAATGGGACAGGATTAACGTGGATGATAGTGCGAGAGGCCGTTGTCGAGGCTCCGGCAGACGGCGTCGTCGGCGCCGCGCTCCATGACGGCGTCGGGCGAGCAGAGCCACGGGTCGCGCGAGTCGCGCTGCCAACGCAGCAGCCGCTCGCGGAGCCCCGCCTCCGTTTCCTCCAAGGAGGGCTTACCTGAACACGCACAGAACATACACAAACTGGGCATACTCTCGAAAGTAATAGTAATAATTCCGCAGGGGGGCTTTATGGCGAAGCCTTAGGTGAGTAGCGACACCTCGTACCCGACTCCGGGGACCAAGGCAAGGCCCCTGCCTCCGTGAGTGCCTTAACCAGCTGGCACGGAGTGGCGATCGCTAGAGCTAAGACTCAAGCTCTAGGGGTGGAAGTGATAAATGGCATCACGTCAGAAGTAGCTTCGGCGAACCTGCAGCCCTCCTTTCTACACCCCTTAGCCACTCGTACCCATGTTGCCCCTGTCTTTTATGGCATTTTTGGGGCCCATGCACCGTCTGCCCATTTATCCATGTTCCGAACATTGCAACGGCAGACGCCATAGTCCTCATATCCCAGACCCCTAGTACCACTAGCAGTTGACCCCAATAGCCGGTACTTTTTGTCCTCATTTTCCACAATAGTCCTACACTGGCCGGGGTTTGTCTTTTGGTGCATTATATGGTGTAGACAGGGATAATCGCCGGCCAGTGTCACGCCACATTTACATTAAATTTGTCAAGGGCCTCTACGTGTTGGACTTTCCATGGCCCCACGCAAACCCTCCAAATGTTCTGGCCATTTTCATGGCCCGTGGTCGTCAAAGACATACATTATAATAATAATCGGCAGACAAACACATATTGTACATCCCCAAATTAAGCAAGTGACGCTGTGTTATGGGTAATATACAACGGACCGGACTACTCTGGGCCTATCCCAGACAACAGACCATTGTAAATAACATTAGCGAAATTTACTATACAGGAATCGAACCCGGAGCCTCTGTGTTGAAGTCAGGTGGGCCGGCAAAGGCTTAGCCCGCTAAACCATAGAGGCCGTCAAAGAATGTGAGGGACGCGTTCCTTCAGTAGCTCACAACGCCCAAAATGCTCCATCTGCCGTTACACAGGGCGACCACGGTCGAAATTGTCGTGGTGAAAACATCATTAATGACGACATTTTCGATCACAAGGCTGACAACCCCATGTCAAGAGGTCGAGTCGGTCGGAATGGGTGATGACCAATCGCCCCCAGAGCATTAATTCTCTCTATCTCTAAACACTGAAAAAGGCGCGATTTTAAAATCTACCAATGACATTTTTGTATTTTGTCGTTTATGACATCAACGACCCATATTTCGTTCCACTAGAGTTTATGATTGTTTGATTGATCGCGGTTGTAAATGTGGTCGTTGTGAGTTCCTTCTTGAACGTAACCATTGAGTACTGTTCTAATCTTTCGAATGACTTAACTAAATATCAAGTCGAAGCATTGGAGTCGATTGAACAGAAGGCCAAGAGGCTGGTTGGCAACAACCAGCTTATCAATGGCAATAATAAAAGTCTCAAAGATCGACGCAGGGTTGCCAGCTTATCGGTTTTCTGTTCAGTCTGATCCCGTTGTCTCGTTTCCATCAACAGACAACCAGACGCACTACATTACTTAATTCACTTAAAATATAAGAATATTTTTTATTTATTGTGAGAATGCAGATAATACAAGCAGTTGTCATTGTTTTTCTAGTTGTGCAAAAGTGTACTTGCCGTGCAAGTTGTTGGTCTCGGCGGGGTCCTGTCGGATGTCATAGAACTCCCACTGGGGCCTGTAGTAGTACTGCTTCAGAGTCTTGTACCACGGAATAGGCTGTTTGCTTCGCGTACGGTTCAAGATATCCTGAAAGTATTTTGAGAAATTTTGTAAAGGCAACATTAAGAAGCATCATTACGACTATTATGAAACTGAATAAATCTTAGTAAAGAAAGAAAAAGTACTATCAATTCACTAGTTTATCAATGATAGTTTTTTGAGATGCACAGCCTCCAGAGCGTTCTATTAGTAGCTCACAACGCCCAAAATGCTCAGTTAGCCGTGCCATAAGGCGACCGCGGTTATTGTGGTCGTGGCGAATATGACGTCATCATTTTTGATCACAAAACAATACATGTCAAGAGGCGAACCGAATAACAGTACCACTTGAGTTTACAATTGTAACGCCGCCAAGTAAGTGGCGGATACGGGATAAATCGCGGTCATTGGGAGTTCCTAATGGAACTCGTAGCCGTCGTTTTTTAACAAGCGAACGTAAGTAATTATAATTAAATTTCTCTAGATAGCCCTAGAACAATTATTATTAACCAATAGAATACCAGTTTTACGAGGCCATCTAGTATTCGTTAGCAAGAGGACATAACTTATTAAGACGAGATTCCAATAGATGGCGCAAAATATGTCTATTTTTAATGTCTGGCTATTTAGATATATTCCATAGACAATGTTTTTACATCATACCTGGAATCGCAGACAGAGGACCCTATTATCTGTCTACGCCTGGAATACTCTTCGATAATACAGACCTTGTCAGGAGACTCAAAAGGACCAAACCTTTTGAGTTATGTTGTAAAACTATCAAGATAAAAGTAAAGGGAATAATAAAGAACGCTCGTATAAAGTGTCTTTTCCTTAATAGAGAAAATAAGAAAAGTTTTATTGGATATATTCTTAGAATAAATAATTAAAGCTAGTATTTTGGGTCAGATTTAAACTACATATTAGTCTTGTTTCTTAGATTAGATTGTAATTTCAATATTGTATCTTTAAAAGGCAGCATTTAGTAAAAACAAAATACCTGGAATGTGGGTGAAACGTATAAGTCCTGGTCGATGGGGAAGGGCATCCCGTAGTTGAGGTTGTGGATGAGCTTGTACCTGCGCGTGCGGATCGCCCTCATCGGGTAGTACATAGTGATCTCATGATGCGTTTGGGACGCGAACACTGCTTCGTCATCAGAGTACGGGGGCTCTGGAAAAAATATAAATGTCTACTAAAGAATTAGATGATATCTTCCCATGAACATCCTACCGAATTCAGCGCTCTACATCAATCTCTCGTGTTATGAAGTTCTGATACTCGGCTTAATAATAGACTGAACGTAAGGAAAAGAGTAATGCCCTCTACAGGCAACCTTTAACAGAAGAAACTTTGTCTAACCCCCGACAATTTTTTTTGTATCATTTCCTCATAAGTACTTCGTTCAAGTATATTCTTAAACAACATTAGTTTCTACATTTATTATATCTCACATTATTTATACCCTACGCTCCTCCTTACCTAAAGGAATGTTGCAACTTCTTTCATACATCACACATTTTCGATTGACGCTCCTCTAATAACCTCATGTTAAAGGCACCTGCACATTCGTTGTGCAAGCTGTTTGCCTTTGAAACTCTATACCCCTAGATGTTAGAAAAGCTAAACTACTTGTCATTTTTGAAAATCTGTCAAAAACCAATATCTTAGTTTATAATTAAATATATTTTTCTATTCTTCTTAACTTTGCTGTTTACTGCCCACATTGTACTGTTCTTCCTTTTTTACTTGTTACAAGTTGTAACACGTTGTTAAAAGTATCCTCTCAGTCAGGTTGCCTGGAAGAGATCGCTTTAAGCGATAAGGCCACCTTCTGTTTTGCCGTTAAATTGATTGTAATTATTCATTTTCTAATTGTTTACTTTGGTGAACAATAAAGTGTTTTCTATCTATTACCTTTTTCCAGATTGACAGGAGACTCTTTGGCTTGTCACTCTCCCCCCACACATCATTGGATTCCCATTCCACCTGTTCCTTTATACCGTACCAGTCCAACACCGTTGGCATGATGTCCAGAAGACTAACCAAGGCTCCTGATACCTGATTTCTTCTAGCGTTGGGCAGTGGCGAAGCAATAATCAAGGGCTCCCTTAAGCCTGGATCGTAGAAATTGGTGCGACCTGATGGAAACGCTATCCCATTGTCCGAGGTGTATATAACCAGGGTGTCATCTAGATGGCCGGCTGCTTCAAGTTCCTTGAGGACCAGTGCAACGCCTTGGTCTAATCTCGATATTGTAGTGTACTGAGCTGCTATGTCACGTCTCGCTGGTTCCGTATCCTGTCACAGTTAATGAATAAGTTAAAAAAAACTCCAGTTTGTGTCGTGGTTACCCACGTATGTGTGTGTAAACAGAAGAGACAAGAAGTAGAGAAAAAAGGTGATAATAGATGTTATTTAAAAAATATGCTGTGTGTGTTCTCTGGTTCTTGTCTGTTGTCGTTTCTTAAAACAGCGATCACAAGTTGCGAGGCAGTTTATGTAGAGTAAGAAGTAAACTTCTCTTTCTAACTTATAAGTTATTTAGTGTGTACTTAGTTATTACATTAATATATAGTTATTAGAAGTACACTTAACCTTAAAGCAGAAAATCGTAATTACAGAAATCGCGCAAAGTCCGTTGTTATAAGATAACCCCTCCAAAAGTACACTAGGTAATGCTTCGTTCGCAGTCAGAACGACTTATTCATTCCCGATTGACTGATCCTCGTCAAGTAACTTTGAGAGCAATGATACTCAGACCTGAGTGAAGGAAGGCTCTTTAACGAAATTAAGTAAGATAACTCTCGTTTTTTGATGTAACACTTTTATTTAGCTAGCCTATCAGAACTTCATTATTGCCACTCCTTACCTGAACAAAATAAGGTAGCTGTATCTCATCCCACTGGTAGTACCACGGCTGCCAGTCTGGGATTCTGCCCATGCCCTCCTCCCCGGAGCCGAATCTCTCGCAGAACGGCCCGTACTGGGGCTCGGTGTGGCCGCAGCGATGCGGGTCGTGGAAGCCCACGTACAAGAAGAACGGTCTTTGTGCAAAAAAATCATGTTTATGAATTTGGTTAAGTGGCGTAAGCTAATTAACTTTTGCAGTTGGTACCAACATCAACATTCTAACGCTATGACTTCATCCACGTGTTCTTGATACTATATCGGGACATGAAAGAGATTCCCGGTAAGTAGTCTTTAGTCCAGCAGAGTATAGACAATATAAGTGTCTATACTCTGCTGACAATATACGTGCGTAATATATAAAATTAGTTTATTAAAATCAGGTTTTGAGTATCCCAAAACGGATCTCACTTGAAAGCGTGATCAATCATTGTCATCGATGCCAAGTTTCTCAGCAATGAGAACCGAAACGAAGAAAAATCAACTTAGAGGTCTTACTCACTTGTCATCCTTTTTAGCATTGGCAAGGAACTCCCTTGCCAGGAGTTTGATATGTGTGATGTTTCTCCCGACTTGGTTGATATGGTTATTTTCTTCTGTCTGCTCATAATCGAACTTGTATACACTGGCTGGACCTACGTGCTTCTTACCAATTATACCTGAAAAACCATAGATATACTTATTAAATTTAAAGTTGTCTTAGATTGATAGTTCTAATAGTGTCCTATTAGCGCAGTTTCTATTGTTTATCATAACCCAGGCAGAATAACAAGACCCCTAGTCAGTGGATGAGTCAAAAATATTCAGAAGCAGTCATGAAACAGTGAACGGATTACATTTCTGATCAATTTCAAATGACCATAAATATGACTGTACTATGCTTTAAGAGAAGTCTCTCGAGGAAAGCAATATATTGTCATCAAAGTTGATGTCAAGGTATTACAGCTACTTGGGCCAAGTGGCGTGAGGTGACAGGTTTTATTTGTGATCTCAAAATCCCGGTTAAATTAAAGGGACAGGTCTATAAATCCATCATTAGACCTGTCCTTTTGTATGGCAGTGAAGCGTGGCCTGTACTTGAACGACACAAGCAAGAACTGCGTGTCACGGAGATGAATATGCTGTGATGGGTGTGTGGAGTAACGCGGAAAGACCGGTTCAGGAACTCCCGCATCCGCGGCAGTCTTCATGTCCGTGACAAAGTAGACAAACTGCAAGTGTCGCTTACTTGTGTCCACATTTTACGGAGACCGGATAATTATGTCGTGAACAAATGTCTAGCCATGCCGCCTCCGCCAGGTCCCGGTTGAACGGTTGAGGCCTTCCTCAGAAATGTAGGCCTGACGTTGTGAAGGATGACATGCGTACCAATGGTCTCAAAACGAAGGATGCTGAAGACCGCATGAAGTGGAGTAGAAAAGTAGGAAAGTGGACCCTGGGCGTCAGAGTGAACGCTCCGAACGCAACCGGGATTTGCAGCAATGCAATGATGATGATGATGACGATGATGATGTCATCAAGACAGATGATGACAACCAAGAATATTCAATGTTACCCTGAGAAGAACGTCCTGTTAACTAGCTGTCTCGTGGTACTCTTATAATTACCTGTATAAACACCATGTTGCCTCAAAAGATTTGGAAGACTAGTGACATTATCGAACGAGTTGAAGTGGTGGACGCCTTGGTGGAGCCCGTACATGCCATTCTGGTGACTCGGAGTGCCCGTCAGTAATGCTGCTCGACTAAATTTCAAATAGACAATAATGCTTATTTAGTAATATAATAAATTTGATAAACGCTTGATAGGCCACGCACAATTTAGGCTTTATGGAGGTCACAGAAGTCCCCTATTTTTGTTGTTTGCATATAGTACTAGAAAAAAGGATTTCATCGAAAATTCCTATTGTTCCTATAGTTGACCGGACCACGGCGATGAACGCCGCGCAACGTGTGCGAAAACTCTGAACGGAAGCAACTAAGAGTAGTTGCTTCCGTTCAGAGTTTTAGGTTTAGCAGAGGCTAAACCTAAACCTGCGTCCCATACCCGGCGCTTGTGAGGAAGGACATAAGATGACGAGCTTCACCCATTGTTCAACCGCGCAACAAACTTGGGTCACCCCGGGATGCAGAGTGACCCATTTCACCAACAGAGGTTGAACCCGTGGCATCCCTACCATGCGCGGACCCCTGCGAAAGAACCATGGGAGGAGATTTTGGGCATTCCTGTGTCTCCAGAGGCCAATCTGGCGATGGCGTCCGGGGAGCCCATACGCAGCTCTCTCCTTACTCTCTCAGCGGCTTCGTTGCGGGACGAACGGAAGAAACTGCTGACCAGTGACCGTCACTGTGGAGCATGGCCTCAACCAGTCCCCTCACCGAATCGATCTGTTGTTGCCAACGTGTATAGACGGCGGTAAGGTTACCACTCTCCATTACCTGGCCCATCTGCATGTTTGCCAGTTGTTAATTTAAAATAAACATACAAGAACACGTCTATGGTATACTAGAAAATTGTCTGACGATGTATATACCTGGGTGAGCAGCTACTGACGGAAGTAAACGCGTTGTTGAATATGACACTGCGCTGCGCCAGTGCATCGATGTTCGGTGTCTGGCATATCTTGTTTAAATACGCGCCAATTTCAAAGCCACCATCATCCGCTGTGCATTCGAAAAATCTATTTTATGAAAGTAGGTAATTGAGTTTTGATATATCTTATAGTTCCTGGCCATTGATTTATATGAGTACGTAGTACATTAAATTAAATTGAGCGGGGTTACTTTGGCCTACGCACAGTGATATTGGGGTTCTTTTTCGCCGTATGATGTAAGATCGAGTAAAGGGACAAAACATAATGTTTTTGGTATTTCGATCAATAGCATCACATTGGCTACTCTCAATGCGAAAAGCAATTTTTACTATTCCACCGACCGCTCAAGATGTGTGCCGGGAACTATACAAGAAATATAAAGCAATCTACATAAAAAGCGTGAGTTTAAATCCTTACTAAGGGGCGTCCATAAATTACGTGAGGTTTTTTAAATTTTCTGCCCTCCTCCCCCTGTGAGATGTCGTGAGATTTTATTCAACCCCTCCCCATCCCCAATCTCACGTGAGATTTTCAAATGTGAGTTTCTTACGTAAACGCGTTGGATTGTTATTGTAAAAGAATAAAACAATTTGCTTCGTGCTTTATTTACGACTAGTTAAGACTAGTAATCAATATTGCTGAGAGTTAATTATAAGTGTAATAAAAATTTACAATAGAATAATTAAATCGTAACTACTGTGATTAAAAAAAGAATACCTACTCTAATTCAGTTCAATTACAAAAAAAATTGCGTGATATTTGCCGAGACCCCCCTCTCTCCAACGTAAGATTAGATGAGATTTGACTCGACCCCTTCCCCCCCTTAAACACCTCACGTAATTTATGGACGCCTAAGATGTTATTGTTAAAATTATATAATAAATTTTAAAAAATGTACTTAAATTACTTAGTGCAATAAAAATTGAATGTTGTTTTAGTTCTTTGAACATCATCATTTAACAACTACATCAGTGATCACAGAATACATGTACCCTGCTGCTCATGCTACTGGTCTCGCACGACGCGTGGAGGGCCCCACGTGGGGCAGCGGGAAAAGGGTTGTTTTCGAGCCAGGTGCCATGTTAACGCGCACAGGTTAATTTTAATGAAAATGTTCTTGCTGTATTCTATTATATTTTTTTATAACTCCAGGAATAATGATGATAAATTATTATTTACTTTTCAAGTTTTACAAGGACCTAAATATTTTGTTGTTTCATTCATATAAATCACGAACAAGTTCAGGGTGCTGGTACTGGGTGAATGAACCGTAACTGTCAATAAAATGTCAAAAATCGTACGAAATGTTCGCTTTCTGCAAGCAAATAATTTATGTTATTGCATCATAAATGTGTTTATCTTACCCAATAGGATGAGTACATTCCGCGTTTTATCAGATAAAACTGTCTCAGTCACACAAAAACACAGCAGTATCACGTAAACAGCGGCCGGCACGCTTGCCATCTCGTCAAGTCGATAACAAAGTGCCTGCTCCAGTGGAACTGGTTGACGTGTCGAAAGCTGTCGAAGTGAAGTGTTGGCACTTTGCTGCCTTTTCCAGTGCCCTACTTACTTATTGACCGGTTTAGCTTTGCCACCAAAATTCAAACTAGATTAAGTAGGTTTATTTATCAAGCGGAAATCTAAGCATGGCCGGTAGAAAATCTATCTTGTATTTGTTCGACGTTGATGGAACGCTGACGAAACCCAGGCAAGTGATCACAGAGGAGCTCAAATCGTTTTTATTAGAAAAGGTGCAGTCAAAAGTTGCTGTAGGACTAGTCAGTGGATCAGACTATGCCAAGATATCTGAACAAATAGGTGGTCAAGATGTTGTGGAAAGCTTAGACTATGTATTCTGTGAAAATGGCTTAGTACAATACAGGGGTGGCAAATTAATATCCTCCGAGAGTATCCTAACGCATTTTGGAGAGGCAAAGCTTCAGAAATTGATTAACTTTGCTCTAGGTTACATGTCAAAGATAGAGCTACCAGCCAAGCGGGGCAACTTTATTGAGTTTAGATCTAGTATGATAAATATATGCCCTGTAGGTAGATCATGTAGTCAAGAAGTGAGAGACGAGTTTGTGAAGTATGATGCTGTTCATAAAATAAGACAGAAGTTTGTTGATACATTAACAGAAGAGTTCAAAGGCTCTGGCCTTATGTTCGCCCTGGGAGGCCAGATCAGTGTAGATGTATTTCCTGCAGGATGGGATAAGACATACTGCTTAAACCATGTAGCAAATGAAAGTTTTGATGAGATACATTTCTTTGGAGATAAGACTGAGTCTGGTGGCAATGATTATGAGATCTATAATGATTCAAGAACAATTGGGCATAAAGTGACCTCACCTGATGACACAAAACAGCTGTTAATACAGTGCCTTAGTATTGACAAAGTATAATTTATTTTTTATAAAAATTGCCATATAAATTACATTAGTAACCATTCAGTTTGTTTTACTGACAGATGAAATCCCAAATTTATCTGATATAACATCTATAATAAGTTTGGGGGAGTTTAAATTCAAACAAAAAGGGGGAACCTGAGAATTTACTCTCAAATGTCTTATGTAGTTTGTTTCTGTTTTAGAACATTAATGTTATTTTATAATTTAGTACATTTTCCATTGTATGTTCCATTTATTTTGTGTTATAATTATGCTATATGATTATAGTTTTAAAGATATCTTTGTTCTTTCTTTCTTGTATCTAATATTTAATTGACTATTGTGCTGGTCAGAATAAAATGAAGACAAAAGGCCTCTGTAATAGAAACATTCGTTTCTGGCCCTTTTTGATTTATGTCTTCAAAATTATAAAATTTTAACACTATCTGTAATTATTCAAATGGAACCAATTTGCACCCAATTTTAACATTTCCCTGCTGGAGATATGCATGTCTGGTAGGATAGTAATAGTACTTACTCCAATAGCTTTAGTGCTCACGACTGCCAGACCTTCGTCATTTAATAAAACCTGAAACTTTTTCCTGTGCATGTCCCCAGATAAGAACGACCAGCGACTATAGAGTTTGGGTTGTGGTTACTTGCGCAGGTAACTGGTACTAAAGGTGTATAAAATAGTACCTTAAATTCATTAAAGTATGAGGCTCAATTTTTTTTGGTATTTTCTATATAACTTTAGAAAACTCATCATCCATTGCTAGACACTTATGACAGATGCTACCCCCTGCCAGACTTTTGTTATAGTATAAAGGCTAAATTTTATATATGTTACTTGGGGACCCATAAAAAAATGTTACCTCAATACCTGGACAGTTTTAATGGTTTTTATATATTGCCAGACACATTGAAAGTCCACTGTATGTGTGAGCGATTCAATTCAAATTAATCAATTCTGTTTCAGTCTTCACAACGTGTCGATCAGTTTGCGCCCCTTTTTGGGTCTATGACATAGATTAAACAATCTATTAGCGAAGTTCTTTTTTTAAGCATATTGGAATAATATCACCAAAGTTATAGGTCAAAATATGAAAAACCGCACTAGGTCATTGAATATGTAGCGAACTTCACCATACATGTGGCCCTAAATTTATTGTGCATGAATTTTTTTCACACTACTCAATACCAAAGCTGTACCAGCTATGATATCAGGACTTAATACCTTAGAAATATATATAATGCAAGAGTTTCTGTAGGATAGAACTACAAGAAAACCTAGAATTTTTAAAATAAGCTTGGGCAAATCTGTTTACTATTCCAAAACCATACAGGTCATTTTAACTTTGTGTAAATAATTCTAATGATGATGCAAGGAAAAGTTCTGATTCTATGAATAGATAGGTCACAGAGTACACATTAATATAATGGGAGAGGATAGCTGCGCTGCTTCATATAAGGTCTGGCTGAACCTACTCTCTGTCCCTACCATAGATGATACACTATATACCAATACAATTAATGATAATGTCACCATCCAAGACAAATTATAAAAACAAGTATTTGATAAACCTATAATGATAACAAGGTTTATCATAATTGTTAGTTCATGTTTAAATGATAATGTAGAAATATTATATTCTTCTGTTATATTAATGTATTCTGTGGATAATATTAATGGACAAAGTTTATACTTTTTTCCACTTAAAAGATATGGCCTCCTTTGATTAATCATAATAAATAGTTCTTTATTAACATATTTTTTTAACAAAGTAATACTTAATATACTTTCATATATGGAGTATTATCTATGGTAATAACTTTACCAAGAGTAACTTATCTTACCATACGTTGTATCCATATTAGTTTGTGTCTATACCTGCGATAGAAGTGCCGGTACATAGTATCCATAGTAGTTAGTTAGTGCTGGAAAAAGGATGCTGAGTACCATATATCAGGCTTTCATGTCATATATTTTCTCGCCGTAAAATATAAATGTAGTTAAAAGAAATATAACTAAAATCAGAAAAAACTTGACAGTTTTAAAAAATAAATTTATTAATAATCTACAACAATAACAATATTAAAAATATAGTATATATTAATAATAAACATGTGTATAAAAGGATTCATTATTTAGTAGTATAATGACTGGGTACATAATTTGAACAAATATGTCAATCTTTCTTGTCTCATTGTGTCCTCTCTAGAGGCCATTTCATGTGATAAATGCATCAAATTTTATGTTTTGTGCATGTTCAAGTTACAGCACCAATAACTCTCATATTATGATAAACAATTTAAAACAAAAATGTTTAATATTGGAAATTATTATGTACTTAGTATTTTATTCTCACTCTCTAATAGCTTAGCATTATATTCGAATTATACATGACACATGCACAACTTAGTTTTAAATATATCTACAGCTGGAATACATTGATATCTCAATATAAAAGTTTTGAAATGGAAAGTATATATTGCAAACCTAACATAATTTTTACTTATCTCTCATCACATTTAGACAGATTGGATAAAATTGTCAAATTAAAAAACATAACTATAGCAAAAGAATAAACTATGAAGAAATCAATATTTTAACACCAAGTATGGATATAATTTGTTAACTGATATTTATTCATTCAATTTCAAATGTGGAATAATTGACTTGAATCACCATAAACAAAACTCCTCCCTGTATTTTTAGCATTGACATATGCTATGTTTGCTAGTGCCCTTCGTAAACAGGTTTCCGTTTCTCAATAAATGATATCATCCCCTCTTGCCTGTCTTTAGTCGGAATGTTAATTTCATAGCATTTCTGCTCCACCTCATACCCATCCTTAATGTTTAGCTGTATACCTTCGTTGATGGCCTGTTTCGCACAGCGCAGGGCTATGGGTGCATTTGAGCTTATTTCCCTTGCAATTTCCAACGCTTTTTCAAATGCTGCATTCTTTGTTTCATTTTGGGCTACTGCATGATTTACTAGGCCTGTAAAATTATACATATGAATTATTTGTAAGTGTTTAACGTCTTTAGCAATGTCACTACTCAAACAATGGCAGACCGCAATCTGCATCTGGACCGCCTACCTATTTTGCGCAGACTGCGAATTATGTCATTTTTCTCATTGATATGCAAAATACCTTTATTATTTTCAGAATTACATACTTTTAATAAATATTTTTTTCTATAAAAAGTTGTGTGGACGCGATGGTCATTACAGTTCTGAAGGTGGATCTTAACTTTATTACTTCCAGAATGATATTCATTTAAAAAAAAAATCTATGAAATGTTGTTCCAACTGCAATGGTCATTTCATATATTAAGACAGACCCCAAGCAAACCTATTTGGTGACCCCTGCATTAAACTCTTACCCATATCTGTATAACACAGTCACTAGCATTAGTGTAACTAGTAGTCGTGTAGTGTACCTCCAAAGTGTAGCAACAATGTAAGTGCTTGGGCAATGTGGTGTGCACAAAGTGCTTTAGCTTACCTAAAAACACTTTTTTTATCCAAACAATATAAACATACTAGTTCAGTAATATAGAGTACAAACCTAATTCCTTAGCCTCCTTTCCAGTAACAATCCTAGAGGTATAGATTAATTCCTTAGCCGTGTTAAGATTGACAGCTCGTGGCAACCTCTGAGTGCCTCCAGCTCCAGGAATGAGGCCCCTGCTGGTCTCAACCAGGCCTAACTTAGCAGTCTCAGCGGCCACTCTAACATCACAAGCCAGTGCTAGCTCTAGACCACCACCAACTGCAACTCCATCAATAGCTGCTATTGTTGGCATCGGTAGATCTTCAATTTCTATGAAGGTTCCTCTTAGTCCTCTGACAAATTTGGCAACCTCTTCATCTTTCATCTGAAAGCGCTCTTTTAGATTTGCACCTGGAATTGGTAATATAAATTTATTAATGGTAGAGAAGGCATGAAATAATAAAGACTTAGGGGTTAGGCTTTTGTCAAAAGTTAATGAAATTTCATAATGAAAATTGTAACTTATTTGCAAAGAGTTTTGTTTGTTCCTGCTTCATGAGCATTAAAGTATATGCTAATAAAAAAACGAATATATATTTTGAGGGTATTGTTTAACTTCTATTAAAGTAGTAAATATTAAAATTCAAAAGGTTTTATTCAAAATAAATTTCAATTAAGAACACCTTTTGAAAGTGATATACATACATAACTTCACACCAGGTCCCTTGCGGGGTTGGCACGAACAACAGAGTGTTAAGGTGATACATATAAGTTAAAATTTAAATTTACTTCATATTCTATACACACCACTTTTCAATGTGTTATTGCTGTTAAGGAGAAGAAGCGGAAAGAAACTCCCCAGCAACATGTCTAACTAAAAATTCTTTTTCTTTAATATTCTTATTCAATTGATATCTCATGCACTTTGTTCATAAGTGTTATACAGACATATGTTACAGAATTACATTGCGAAGAATTAATAAAGTTGTAGCAAACAGTGAATACTCAAATATAAAATAAAAGGAAAGAAGAGTATAGGTGGGGTTATACATACTTACCAGCACAAAATATTCCAGGGACTAAGCTATATAATATAACTACAGACAGTTTTGTATCTTCCCTTAAAATCTGGTTAACCTCCTTCATGGCCTCGATCATTCCAAAGCCCAGAGCATTCCTATCCTTGGGGCTATTCATTCCGTATATAGCAATACCTCTATCCTGTCCAGTAAGCTTCTCAAATACCACTGGATTGTCCTTTTGAACCTGTGTTTGGGTCGCTAAAGTACGCACACATATCCCTTTAAATAGGGGCTTAAATTTATTGAACCTTGTAACCAACATTGCAGTCACGCGTACGATTTACTATTGTATTTAATTAAACTTCTATCTCGAGTAAATAATATATCAACTTATCAATGTTATCACTATACGAATGCGAACGGGGTTTGTTATCGTAATTGAAACTTAAGGAATTTCGTATATGTTAAATACAACTTTAATATTAGTAGTTTTAAGGTTCAAATTTCTGAAGTTGTAACATTGTCAGCATCTTAGTAACAGAAATGACAGTCTGACAGCACAAAATAATGTCAAATTCAATTATTACATCAACAAGCTTGTATTGATATTAAAATTATTATTTATTTAGGTTTATGGCTTGGTAGCTAGGCTTTAAGCCAGATCTTAGTCAACAACATAGTTTCTTCATTTTCCGAAAATGAAGAATAAGGCCTAGCTTCCAAGCCATAAAACTAAAAAAAAAAGCCTATTCAGGTAAAACAAGTAAGAACAACATTAGAATTTCAAATTAAAACCAAAAGTTGTGTCTTTTCTGAATTCGTATTTTCTTAGTACTTCTAGTCATAGATGATACACCTTAGTATTTTCCCTATATGGCCTTTATTGATCAAGGTGCAATTCTTTCGAGTTAGTGATCTTAACCAAACGTTTGTATACCACGAGTCTGGCATCCGTAAGTATAAAGTTTGACAAAATTCCATCAATTTTGCAATATTACCCGCTCACAATTGATATGCGTTCGTATTTTGAAAATGTAAGAATTAGTTGCAAGCCCCGTTGTTAGCACACTATAAGCCCACTGCTTCTGCAAAACTGACTTTGTAGGCTAGAGTTCCCGGTCCTATTTTCACTAAGCTACAACTGTTTTATTAATTGAATTTACTTACTATTAAATAAACTTTCTTATATTTCAGCTATACAATGTCTCCTGAACCATACATATGCGATTTAGATGAAGATACAAAGACCACACTAAATATATACCTGTTCAGAAATGTCGAGAATGTTGAAGATATCAGAAATCATATTATGAAAGGTGAATGGAACTGTGCAGTTATAAAGCCGAGTTTGATTATGGATCCATTTCAAATTGCTGTGGCCGCTAACAAGGCTGTGGTATCAGAAAAACATAATTCAATGGTGACCAGAACTGTATATGCAGAAATACTATATAATCTATCATTAACAAAGAATATTTCACAGAGTTTAAGCAAGTTTGGCATTGAAAAAGACAATAATTTATTAGTGTGTTTTTTAATTATGCCAGAAAAGACGACAGTCAAGATATATTACCAAAAATACAGGGACAATTATGTTCAATGAGTGAATTAACTAGTTTAACCAATATTAATGATGTGAAAAGTGTTTATAAGTTAAATAGTTATAAGAATGATGATTTACTTGATGTTATTGTAAGCAGAATTGTTACAAAGAGTTTTGTGTCTCATTAAAATGGTTTTTTTAAAGCTTTAGTTTAAATTTGGCAATCATTATAAGCTTTGATGCTTCACTTGCTGTCTGTTCCTCTATAAGTAGGATACTCAAGCCCAGCAGTGGGATGTTTATGGGCTGTGGTTATAATCACTAAAACTTTACCATTATAAGTACTGTAAAGTGCATTTGATATCATTTAGTAAACATATTCCATAGAGGTGAAACGATCTAGCTCAATCACAGGAGAATGCTGATTTCTCGATGAAACTTGGCACAGAGATAGTAGTATAGTCTGGAATTGCATACAGGTTATTTTCAATACCAAAAAAAGAATGGTTCCAGTCTTCAATCATTGTTGATCGAAGGTTCCAGTGGAATAAAATTAACAAGTGTAAAGCTACAGGTAAAAAAAGCTAGTTAATAATAAATGAAACCTTTATCAAGGCTTCAGAGCAGTGTGCTTAGTGTGAGTTTTTTACTACTCAATCATGATCAAGTTAGTAATCTTGTATAGCAAAGACTAGGCGCCATCTCGTGAGTGTGAAGGGAAACATAAATCATGTCATGATGTCATACAAAATTGCATTAACTTGAATTGATTGAGAAAAAATTGCAAAACCCTCCGATAATATGGAGTATAAAATTATATACAGATCTGTGATGTCTAAGTTTACTTGGCATAAGTTTCCACTTTTCCTGAAAATAAAATAAAACCTAAATTTTGAAATAGATTTTATTTGGGTCTCCAATTTTAAACTAGAAATAAGTGTAACTAAAACAAACAAGAGAATATGCAAGCATAATAATTATTGTACCTTTTTGTTGTTTTGTGTGGAATTGTATTATTTAATTCGTGTTTTTTAAATCTTAATTTTCAATACTGTATTAAATATATTTATAATTTTATAAGTCAAATGTGAATATATAAATGATATGTATAAACATACAAATAACATGATTTTTTTTTGTGGAAACTTGGTATGTGTGTTAACTTATGTGTTTTATATTGTAAGAATTATAATTATTGTAGTTTTCTCAAATAAATCAAATTGTTTCCTAGTTTAATCATCAGGTGGGTTTTTGCTTGTTAAGCACTTTTGATATTAATGATCAAAAAGTGGTATGAACGGGACATAGTGAAACTTTCACTAGTAAAAAAATCCAGCAGTATTTTCCAAATCACGTTTTATTTAACAACAACAATTATTATGTAAAATGTACACTTACATTATATTATAAAGCGAAAAAAATCTGTTCATGATATATTTGTAAGCTAAAATGCAATAATTACAACACAAGTCATCATACATAATTGATGGGTATCCCACCTAATGTTTTGTGTATATGAACTACATATAATAGATGTTACATTCGGCTTGTAGATAACTGCACTATACCTGCCATTTATAGATCCTTATTTTGTCATTTACATACAAACTTGAAATTTTGTGTAAAATTGTAAATTAAAGTTTTTCTTTCGTACACCTGCAAATAGATGGCATTGTGATAAGTAAATCCAAAAACATTTACTTTATGTATAAAGTATATAAGATGTATGTGACACATATTCTTTATGTATAAACATCTATCTAGCAAATATTTGGAGTCAATATACATCAACATCTTTTTCTCAAAACAAAGTAATTACATATGTGGATTTTCATGAACTGACTTCATCCTAATTTGTCTTCACTTGATTGCTGTTGTTAGATTTTGTTTTATAACACGAGCTGTGCAAACAGGCAGACGGCCAACCTGATAGAAAGTAGTTACCGTCGCCTATGGAAATTTGCAAACCAAAGGCACTACCAATGTGCTACCGTTCTCTTAAAGGGAGACTGAAACCTGGCCACTAATGCCGGAACACAGCACAAGGTTGTTATGGCGACATACTCTAGACCAGGGGTGGTAGCCATCCAGTCAGGATCAGTCAGACATTGGTATTAAATACATACTTATCGATTTTAAAGCAACTTCATTACAACTGGGTAAATTAGTTCTATAAAAGAAAATTGAGCCTAATAATAAAAATAGGCCAAGTATATGCAGTTATTTAACAACTTATTAATATGTCTCATAATGTAATGTAATCCAATGCTTCCGTCAAATGAGGTTATGACCATAGATAATTAATATAAAATTAATCATACATATAACTATTTCAATTGTTTATGGCCACAGATTTCATAGAGTTGATAAATTTTATTCCTTTAATACATACATATATATTATTATTTTACTGAGATTGAGTTGGATTGTCGTGCACTGCACCGCATCAGAGATAGTTAATGAGATGTGGTGAACCATATACTTTTCTGTTCACTCTACTCGAATTTTGAAAAGCTACCGAGCTGCAAGTTTTTTTAAAAAGGTGAAGATTGTTAAATTTTTTAAATATGATTTTTAAAGCTATTTAATAAAGTAGTGCCATGAGATCTCTGCGTGCGGTCGACTCATTTAAATTGTTGCTGACACTAATCCAAACACAAACTGAATCAGTGTTGCTAGTGCAAAACCCTTGTGTCGAGTTGCTAGCTCCAAATAATGACCAGTATTAGTTACATAAACATATTTGATCAATTCAAGGTTTGCACTTATTATGTTCGTACAATCATAACTTAAGTCGACTTTCACCTGAAATCGACTGAAAAACAGGCAGGGCAGTCTCGATTGTGCTATCTTAATTAATTAATATGTATCGGCAGTGTTAAGGAAACATAGGTAGAGTTCTGATCAAACTTTATGGCTTTTCTTTTCTAGCAACACTTGAATGCTATTATTAAGCATTTATTAAAATGGCTATTCATATGTACAAAAATTGTTATTGCGCAGCCTTATTCTATAGACACATGCTTGGTATTTTATTAACTGTTTGGGCACGAGCTGTGGGGCGAATGTAAGATTGTATTGGGTATTATCCCCTAGTTTTTTTTCACTACGAGATGTCATTATGACATGCCCATAGTCTATGATTGCACCGACATTTTGACATATTTCGCCCTAATGTGACATGGCACCATTTTACAAGGGGATGTGCTATGGACAACGCAGAAAAAAAAAAAAAAAAAAAAAAAAAAAAAAAAAAAAAAAAAAAAAAAAAAAAAAAAAAAAAAAAAAAAAAAAAAAAAAAAAAAAACAAGGGATGTGCTTGGACAACCCCGGGTGTCAGGAATGATTTTTTTTAAATTAGTTACTGTTTGAATTTAAACTAAAGGCGTCTAGTTTGTTTGTCCAAATTTTTCATCACCTTGTCAATAGATTCCCATTCTCCCCAACACTTTTCCAGTGAACACGCCTCGTGTCTCTCATCTCATTTCGAATTGACATTATATTTATCTACATAATACACACGTATAATTCTATATTTAATATTATTCATTATGATAGTTAGTGTAGCGTGTAGATGCAGACGCATCTCACTGAGAGTAATCTTGACAAAACCTATATTGCTAACGAGAACGCCTCTCGCAGGCTGCGCAGTAACAATTTTATATGGCCACTTGCATGCTGCGTAACAAACTGACGCTAAGAGTGGACGTAAAATTAAATCTATTACAATAAACGATAAATACACGTCAAAATAATATAACAACCTTTTTTTTAAAGTAACTTAAAAATTATAATTCTATTTATTTTGTTCATTCAAAATCAATTCTAAGTTATCAACTAATTGCACTGATACGATTACAGTTAAATGCCGACAATTCACTACACACATGCTGGTCACGCGTACGCAACGTATGCAACGATAACACTCAAACAACGTCATCCCTTAACCTTTTTAGACGTAAGCGCGGCAAATTTGTTGTCGAACTGTCACACACGGCTAATCGGGAAACACAACTTTGTGGTCAAAAACAGACGATTGAAACGAACGTTGAACTGATGCTCTCTCCCACTCACTACATAGCATTTGTATTAGAGCAAAAGAGACTATATAATTCTATATATTCTATAATCTACTTTCATTGATCTCTTCATACATACACTCAAGTGCTTTTCAAATGACATTTCTTCAAAATATCTTCAATTTAATCATGGCGAGTACGTCGCGTTCGACCGGTATCGTCTCTACCGCTCTTATCACTGTAATATATTTGTTTCATGATTCTGCTTTTATTCATTCTCTCTACATGACCCAACCACTTCACCGTCATATAATGACAAAATGACAAATAAAAATGTCTTTATAAAATCTTTATTGTAAAAAGCAACCTTGAAGACCAGAGCTAGGCAGTAGGCCTACGTCAGACGCATTTCATCATCAACATAAGTCATCCTCACGTATTAAATATACACACAGTAATTTACAGAATTATAAATTACCATGTATATATTACATAGTAATTTACAGAATTATAAATTACCATGTATATATTACATAGTAATTTACAGAATTATAAATTACCATGTATATATTACATAGTAATTTACAGAATTATAAATTACATGTATAAAAAAAAAAAAAAAAAAAAAAAAAAAAAAAAAAAAAAAAAAAAAAAAAAAAAAAAAAAAAATTACATAGTAATTTACAGAATTATAAATTACATGTATATATTACAAGTAATTTATAGAATTATAAATTACTATGTATATATTACATAGTAATTTACAGAATTATAAATTATCATGTATATATTACATAGTAATTTACAGAATTATAAATTACCGTTTACATATTACTGAACAAGATATCGTCGGCGTCAGTGCAGGACCGTGTAACATATTTTTACACAATTTTTCTCGTCAACATTTTGTTATAATGTACACAAATTAATTGTTGAATAATTAAACGTGATGACGTTGCGTACACGAAATCAACGTGTCCCTCGGCTTAATATACTTAAAACTATAGCTACCATTTTAAATCGTTTCATTCATATTATCGGTAAATAATCGTGTAGTTCCTATGAACTTTTTGACCGCTAAATCAATAAGTTCTTACCAGACAACATACATTATATTCATATAATAAAGCTAAGTAAGTTGGGCTGTGTTATTCTTTAGAACGATACAAAGGGAAACTTTGCGATCGATCTTAATAAAATCCAGTCCACGAGTAAATGAGGTTAGGTACGTTACGTTTAGGAAAGGAGACGAATATGCTTTCATAAATTTTTGGGCCCATACTGTAAAATGATGAGAGTGATTTCAAAATTTATTTTTATCACGTTAATATAATAATAATCGGCAGACAAATGCAATCCTTGTATATCTCCAAACTAAGCAAAACACACTTGTGTTATAGGTGATATACAACGGGCCAGTCTGGAGCCGATACCAGTCACCCAGACCATAGTAAATAACAGAGTTTGTTTCCGTAATTTACCATGCCGGGAATCGAACCCGGAGCCTCTGCGTTCCAACGAGTTCGGCCGGCTGAGACTTAGCCCGCTCCACCACAGAGGCTACCTGAGTGAATCAATCGTGTGGTGAAAATGTTTTCATTTATCAATTGTAGAAACTAATTCACATAATTCGATCATGATCCTGCTAATATTAGAAACGCGAAAGTTTGTGAGTATGGATGTTAGTTTGTTACTCTTTCACGCGAAAAGTACTGAATGGATTTTGATGAAACTTTACAATAATATAGCTTACACATCAGAATAAGACAGGGTATAATTTATAAAGATTTTCCATCACCACGCGGGTGAAACCGCGGGGCGCAGCTAGTTATCGATAACTTATTTTATTTGACCTTATTTTTAAGATTTCTCGTCATCCAGATAGGATTTAGGGCTGATGTTTTCATTTTGTAACCGAAAAATATAACCCTTTGAAAGCCATATCTCAACCCGTCTCCTTCACCACGCTGAGAATCGTACCTACATCCTGATGAATCATTTTGTCCGCCGATTTATTTATTTAATTATTTCAACACTCACGCCACTATAACAGAAACCGTCAAAATTAACTATTCATGAGTACCAAAGACAACTATCGTTTCTTTCTCACTTAACACACCTGTAATTTTCAGTTACAAACCACACAAAGTTGCCCTAGAATGCGGTCAAAAAGTTTTGATATAGCTATCGTTCGCTACAAACATGCAAATAATTAATAAAAATTATTAAAAACTACAATAATAATATAACGAACACAAACATTACCTTATTACGTAGCGTAAATAAACAAAACACTATTACGAATAATCATTACTATACGATATAATATAAAAAATGGCATCTAGCGATTATTTTTAGTTTTAGGAACTTAAGAATCCATTAATCACAAAAAAATCATTTCATATCGATCGCTAACAACAACAAAAAAGAAACTGCTCCCTGAAAACATTGCAACGTAAACTAAAATATCTAATTTACAACACGGTAAAGTATGATTAGTATATTTAACTATACAACTATAAGATGACAGGCGCTGGGGATTATATTCAGCACATTAATTTACTCGTTTAAAATGAATTATATATCAAGCCGTTAATTTTGATTAATAAACAGGCACAGAAGTGCCTCCTCCGATAAAGCTTTCCAGCGGAAAACAAAATAAGAAGCTCGATTAAGTATTGGTTAAACATGTATGGCCTTACTTATAATCGTTTGTTGAATTTTAAGAAACTGCTCAGCAACTGATTAACGAAAATCTTACCCATGAACTCCTCTTAAATATAAGAGAGGTGGTGGTAAAGTAACTCATAAATAACTGTCAAAAATTACCAACATAGAGAGGTAGTTTAAGTGACTGGTAAGAGGCGAGATGGCAAGTTTTATTCGAAACGGCCATTGATTAGGGGCTTAAGAGTCTCTTATTTAAGAGATGGCTAATCCTTTCTAAGCGAGATTATTATAAGTAAGGCCCGTATAAATTACTTCCACGGATACCAGCTATACATACACAGTTACGGGAAAACAGTATCTACAAAATAGTACGAACGAGACAAGAGTCGGTAAAACAGCACAAGCTACGGTCGGTAAAACAGCACAGAGACAAGAGTCGATAAAACAGCACAGAGCCAAAGTTGTGAAACAGTATTATACGGTCTTGACCGTAATAGCACAGTATTTTACTGAAGTAATTATTTAAATTTTTCGCTATCGAGAAAATGAAGAGCCCGTTGCAGTGATATATGATAAATCTATCTCATGTGGGTCGACTTGATTTTTTTTCAATTTGTTTAAATCAATTTTTGAAGTATTTCAGGCCACAGTGATCTTTATAATCTTCCCTTATTTCTTGTATGTTTTCATTACAACTTGATTTAGACTCAGTAAACACACGATACACTGCAGATAGCGTTCTAAATAATTTAATGTTACAATTAAATATTATGTGCTAAGTTTTGTAGCACCGCGTTGAACACTATGAACGTGATGTGCTACTTACGATACTAACATTTCGTTAGACGCGATCATTTGTTAGGATTATGACGTAAAACTGAAATTCAAAATTGCATAATTTTTACTCGTCTCTTGCCAGCACACTACTATTATAAAAAAAGACTTTCATGATAAATATCAAGACAGATCGTCTTAGCAAATGACTAAGGACAAATTAAAGAATCGGAACTTCCCTATTACAGTATAATTAACGAACTCTTAACATTCAAATCCATTATTTATATCTAAGAGTAATATTAATAATTATAAGTGCGGCGGGACATTAGCAGAATAATCCATATCTTCCTATATACGTAGATTTTACAATAAAGATCCAATCTACAAAATATTTTCCATCAAATTAGCCCCTAAGCTCAAGCTAGTTATTGGATACAGTAAGTAAATTATTATAAACACGAAATAAAAAGCCCGAATTGACAGTCCTCTTTACAAATGAAACTTCCAAATCGTTAACCAAGTTAACCGATTACCAGGAGAAATCGATTTAAAATTATATGACTTTGTAATCGTTTTATTTATTTTAAATTATTTTCTTTTCAAAGTACCCCATAAAATCGATATGTAGGGCGAAAGTGTTGTCCCACATCGCCTTTCGCGTGCTGCACTTACCACAATAAATCTGTTTAAAATTTTATGATTTCACCTGCATAATATATATTATTCAATCGTTCTTAATTTCAACAATTGTGTAATATCGTTTTAGCATAAATACATAAATAATGTAGTTTTAGAATAAATATGTATACAGTTTTTTCTTGAATCGAATTATGTTAATGAGCTGAAACAACCCTTTGGTGGCAACATTAAAATTAAAAACAAGATGCTTTAGAACGTAATTGTTTCTGGGATTCCGTTATAGATTAATACGACATAGCAGAATCAATAAAAATCTCATGTCATTCAGTTATTCGGAGGTAAATAATAATTGAAATATAAATTAAATAAATTAATTGTTATCGTCTTTCAGTTTTGTTGATTTCATTCAAAATTACGTTCTATAGACATTGTCGAATCGGGCTTTTTATTTTGTGATCATTATAGTATATTCCAATGATATTTTCTCCGCGGTTCTACACCTTAACTATTTTAAAGCTAAATTTTGCCAACAATACATTTTAATCAGAAGTTTACATTTTAATATTATATGGTTAACCATATCGGAAATAGCCCGAAGTATCTTTAAAGTTTTATAAAATATAATTAGCGAATCTAGATAGACAATTTACAACAATCCTACATTCCTAGTGGTAACTAGAACTCTTCTTTCCAATTCAACCTACGCAACCCTGTTCCAAACACTTCATTAATTTAATTCCCAATATATAATATACATAATTTCAGACGCATTCAGGCCTCATACCAACTTTTTCGACACTCATAGAATGGTAAATACATACGAAAATGCTAAATGTGTTTTGCCATGTAACGAAAAGTCTCGCATATAAAATATTTTATTAAATAATAATTAATAAATTTGAGTCGGCTGGCAGTGAACTGTAATCAAAAATTCATAAGAGAAACAGATTTATTAGCAAATGATATTTCGCCTCTTCACTTCAATAATGGCTACCTTCCCTTCTGGATTCACAACGATCGCCGACGTTAGAATCATAGACACGAGTGCAATGGATTATGGAGCGTTGATGTCATAAACGACGAAATACACACTTGTCTTTGGTTTAATGGAAAATCGCGCCTTTTTCAATGTCAAGAGATAGAGAGAATTAATGCTCTGTGGTCAACGCGCACTTCGACCTAGCTCATGGGTCGTTGTTAGCCTAGTGTTATAGAAAATAATGACGTCATTTGTGACGTTTTTGTCGCGACCATAACGACCGCGATCGCCTTGTGGAACGGCAGACGGAGTATTTTGGACATTGTGAGGTAATAAAGAAACACGTTCAATGTGTTATCTTAAAATTAACATTTAAGAGGATTTATAATAAAAAGAAAACACTTTATTCGGTCTCCGCATACACATAAAATAAACAATTTACAGTAATCGCATTAAACAGTAAAAGTAGGAGCAATGGGCGGCCTAATCGCTTTAGAGCGATCTCTTCCAGACAATCCGAACTACGGATTTTATGAAGGGGAGATTGCCAAGTGTATAACGGTGGTGTTCAAATTTAATACATATATAAATAGGATATATAAATATCAGGAGGAGAGTTATTTTAACTTTCAAAAAATAATTAATAATAATCCTAAATAATATTTTTTTACTGTCAATCTAGGTTTTTTGACAGACGTTTTTTGAACGGCGGTTTGATTATAAAATAAAATAATCATTGGAGCAGAGAGGCGATTTATAATACGGCCGGCGTAACTTGGCAAATGTGAACATAGGCTCTGCGAACTTTAGAGCATGTACACTCGTGTGATGAGTGGGCATACGACTCGTCAGTGAATACAGTTGGTCGCCCTTCATCCTTGTATTTTTCCATTGCTTTGTACTAGTTGGTCACTGTATTTTCTTCACGAGTTTACATGCGCTAAAGTTCGCAGAGCCTATGTTCACATTCGCCAAGTTACGCCGGTCGTATTATACCGTTGTGTTATTAAACATTAATTTAAATTCATTAAAAAATAATTGTCGATAAAACAGTTCCGTCGAATATACGATACTTTTCTTATGGCGGCAGCACTTTACACATGTCACCATTTAAATATTAATTATATTCCGAGTAAATCTCAACTATCTTAAAACGTCAAGTGTTGTTAATTGTGATGGTTTACACTAGACAGTTAAATGCTTAAGACAAGTTTTATACTAACATTTGATTAGATATTTGTTTCTTAATAAATACACACGTGAGTCGATTGCCATTGAACTTTGCGATGGCAAACAACTCACGGAAACGGCTACACTCCTCATAGATATATCATGAGGCTATGAGATATTTAAGAGCAAGTTAATAATGACATACTTTTAATAAATAACCTTAATAATAACCATTTTTGAAATTACTTCAAACATAATATACAACCATTTATCGACTATACACGTCCGGTATCATTGTAAAAACAAAAAAAAAAAAACAAATCAACGCGTCTCCATTCGCCGGATTCTTGCGAAAATAAAAACTCACTTCAAACTGTTCTATTTATGTATAACGCAATGCACACGTTTGTCTATTGCTTACGTTTATCCGCCTTTGAGTGATGTATCTGAAAACAATCAAATTTTATTAGATAGATAACACTTTATTGCACACCAAAATATACAATTACAAAAACAGTCCATGTTTACAATACTTTTAGGCAATACAACAGGCGGCCTTATCGCTCAAAGCGATCTCTTCCAGGCAACCTAAATAACAGAGATTGAATCAGGCGAAATAGGTGGTGCAGGAAAAAGGCAATAGATACACAATACACAAATACTCAAACTAATTTAAGAAATAAATATACAAATACATACATATATACATAGTCATGTATATATATATGTATATATATATACATACAATATATATATATATATATATATATACAATAACACATAAGTTATTATAATAAATAAATGGCTTAGCATGATTATATTCCGTAAATCAGAAATAGTTATTTATGGACAAATAGTGACAAATAGTTTTATTAATACTTTCTACACCATTTTAACCCCCTCGGGGGTGAATTTTGAAAATTTTAGTGCGCGCCTACAGCGTAGAAAGGACCCGCTCACGGCCCTTGCCCCCAATAGTTTGGGCTGTGCGTTGACGTTAGTCAGTGAGGTCAACTGAGATCTTTATACAGTCGAAACCGAATATAACGACAGATCGGTTATAACAACCGAATAGCAAGGTCCCGGCCGAATCTCTATATAAACTAATAAGTACACCTCCGCCTATAACGACATCGGATACATGTCGCTTAAAACGTCGAAACATTATCGTTATTCATCGGCTATAACGAACAACCGTTTAAAAACATCACGAACAATTTCCTTTATACTAATGATATGGAGGAATATTTTGCTATAGGCTTATTATTAAGCCTAAGAAGGATTATTATTCTCCTACCTTATCCGAACCTCTTCCCGCTCTTTGCCCTTTGAGCTTGCACATTTTACGACTTATTCAGGACGATAGTTGACCGCTTGAATTACAGGTTGATTTTAAAACTATACCTAAACTAGAGTTTAACAATCACTAGTGCGTGCTTCTTGTTTAAAGAGCAGCCGTTAATACAGGTTACATTGTACTAAATTTTCATGTTAGGGCTATTTGCACTCGGAAGATTAATTTCATTTTATATCGCAAAATATCCCAGCTCCGGGCATGAAAAGTGTTTATGTCCATTTTCCGAATTAAAACTACATTTAAACAAAATTACAGCAAAACCGATCCAGTATTCCGAGTAGTTTTCCGTGAAAGCTTAACGGAAAGACATATCGAGTTACTATCGCATTTTATATAGACGACGAAATATTGTATCTATAAACTTGAGAAAATTTTGTTTAACCATTCTTTATTTCAAACCGTCCTAGTTATACTCATTTATCCCCGTCTATGTATACTACATAATAGACAAACATGACAATAATTACTAAAAGGACAAAAAAAGAAAAGGATAAAAAGGGTGAAAAAACACGAAGGGCAAAAAGGATAAAGAGGACAACTTGACAAAAAGGGCAAAAAGAACAAAAACGACGAAAATGACAAAAACGACTAAAAAATACAAAAAGGGCAAAGGGCACAAAGGACAAAAATGACAAAAAGAGCAAAAGGACAATAAGAGTAAAAACGACAAAAGGGGTAAAGGACGAAAAGGACAAAAAATACATAAAGGGCAAAAATTACAAAAAAGGGCAAATGGACAGTAAGGGTAAAAAGGACAAAAAAAAATAAAAGAGGAAGAAATACAAAAATGAAAATAGAACAAACAGGGCAAAAAGGACAAAAAAATCAAAAAGGGCAAAAAGTGCAAAAATGACAGGGCAAATGGAAAATCACAAAAAATCCTATCCCACTTTTTGAGATAACCTTTACATTAATCTATCCTAAAATCAATCCCATTGTCTGACCTTGTTCGCTGGGCGCGCTCCCCGGCGTGGCGCGCGCGCCGCGGCTGGGGGCGGCACGGGCGAGGGTCACTGGTGGAAGGGCAGCGCCAGCGCGTACAGGGACGGTCACCGGCGCGCCTCCGACACGTACACGCACACCGACGAGTCCTTGCTGCCCACGCCCAGGGCGCACCTGCAACCGCCGCCCCGTTTACACGATTCGTACACTATTTAAATTGATCTACGGCGCAGGTACGCCAGGAGAAATTATTAGTATACATTATCACGCCCGTTTGCCATAGGGGTAGGCAGAACGCTGGATTCCCACTTGCTACAAACTTGACATACATCTTTTGTTTCATCTACTTTCATTGACCCCTTCATACATCCATTTATTATAGGTGCTTTTTACGATTCTTTAAGAAATATTTGCGATTTGATCGTGGTATGTACGTCGCGGTCTACAGGCACCAACTCTACACCCACTCTGTTGTCACACTAGATTAGTAAATCTTCTTTCATCCATTATCTCTAATTGTATCCTTGCAGGAACGGAGATAGAATACCCTGTCGCATGAGGCGACAAAACACCCCACAGGCAGGTGGTAGGGTATTTTCTCGACTGGATGGTTACCACCCCTGGTCTGAAGTATGCCGCCGTAGCAAACTTGAGTCATCGGCATCAGTGGCCAGGTTGCAGTTTCTCCTTCGAGATCGGCAGCACATTTGCAACAACTTTAGTATTGCTAAAGTCCATAGGCGATGGAAACCACTTGTTCCGTCCGAATTTTACTATCTACCCTCTTTCTGAGTGAGGCCAAGACTAATGCACGGAGGGTCAGGGCAGTCATTTCTTTAAACCCTCACTGTCAACGTTTGGACAAAGAAAGATCTCGCCTTGCGTTTATTATTTAAACATATTTTACGCAACTGTCAATTACTGGCCGCGCCAAGAACTTATTGTGCAATACTGGTCAAAAGAAGTGATCAATCCAAAGTGAAGTTGGTGTCGTGCAGTGTAACCAAGCTAGGAGAAGGAGGATCTCAAGGTTGATGGAGCTTCTGCTTCTCTAGTGCAAGGATCGGGTTCACATCTCTCTCAATCCGTGGCAACAGCGCCGCACACCACTTTCCATCACAGTTGGCCCGTCGGCCTGTCTGCTATGCTTCAGCAATAAAAAAAGGTGTGAAAATATCAAGTTGAGTTCTGTATACCTGAGAGGGTGGAAGGTGAGACAGGAGACGGGCCCGATCCTGGCGGCCATGAAGCCCTCGTGGAACTTGATGGTGTTCAGCGCGCCGCCCTTCAGGTCGTAGATGCTGATGCTCTGGTTCACCGAACCACTGCAAATGAGACAAGTAGACACTTAGTTTCATTTCATAGTGGAGCATTTTGATTTTAAAACTGTACTATTTTTAGAGCCATATTGAAGTTATATTGATTATATATACATATAATAAAACTGTAGAGGTCGAATTTCTGTATAATGAAAAAAATTCTAAACACCGAGTCGGGGGATTTAGAAAGTGAAATATAACAATTTTTTGTTTGTTTCTCTGTTTGTACGGGCTAGTCTCCGAAACGACTGGAACGATTGAAATGATATTTTATATGCATGATCAACATATAGGGTACTTTTGATTCCGAAACATTGAAGAGTTCCCGTGAGATAGTTTAAAAAAAAAATTATATACGCGGACGAAGTTGCGGGCATCACCTAGTTTTAATAATTTTATTTTTTGCCATATTCGATATTATTATATTATCTTGTTTTAGTCATCACTGGTTCGCCGTATCCTTATTTTATATCTACAGTCAACCACTTTTGCAATATTGAGTAGAATATGGCAATTTTTTTATTGCGTGACATCAGCAAAGAGGCAGACGGCCCACTTGATGGAAAGCGGCTACCATCGCCTAAAGACATTTGCAACACCAAAAGTATTAAAAATGCTCTCTAAAGGGAGACTGGAACCTGGCCATTATAATGCTCATCCTCTAGATCAGGGTCGGTAGCCATCAAGATAGGCAAATACCCTACACCACGCATCTGTGGGGTGTTGTTTTGTCACCTCTTACGGCAGGCCACCCTAATGCAGGAATCGCCCCCCCCCCCATGGATATGCACGCACCAGGCCATGAGGTTGCAGAGGGGGTGCACGTCGACGGCGGCGAGGGGCGCCGGCGCGCGCACCAGCTCCACCACGGCCATGTTGCGCGTGTCGTAGATGCGCACCTCGCCGTTCACGCTGCAATACAACACAAGCTCTATTATAGCGAAGATATTGGATACCGTTACGAGTTAGGGGACTCGAATTAAAATGCCGTTAGAATTACTATGGAATTTATTAGAACTATACAAATACGTATAACACAGGTATCAATATGATAACACGCGCAAAGTCCGTCACTAAACAGATTACCGAATGTAGTACACACGTCTTGCTTCGCTTGTGCTTATCGCTTGACTGTCAATCTTTCCTTTGGGGCATTGCTTTATACTGCAAAATTACAATATGTCTCACGGCCGCGCAGACTGAATTTCTTAGAATCACACCTGGCTAATGACCACCACAAAAAGACGACGATACACAATGGGCTGTTTTACAAATTACAATTTTTAAAGACAACAAAGTAAACAAAAGCAGTCCAAAAGCTTTAATATTTGCGATTTAAAAAACAGCCCATTGTGTATTGTAATCTTTTACGGTCTATTGTTGTATTGTGATCACTGCCAGATGTCTTGGATTTAAAACACAAACTGATTCTAAGACATTCTTGCATATTCATATCGCATCTCTATTTAGTGACGGACTTTGCGCGTGTTACTGAATCGTGCTGTATTCGTTGTGTTCGGTTATGATTGTACCCGTGTTATACGTGTTTGTATAGTTCGAATAAACTCATGTAACGGTGTTCGGGTCGCGCTCACCATCCGGTGACGATGGTGTTGATGTCCGCGCGGACGCTGGCGCAGAGCACGGGCGCCGAGTGGTGGTGCAGCGCGTAGAGCGGCGCGGAGGGCGCGCGCTCGTCCCACGCGCGCACCGACCCGTCCGCGAAGCCGCACAGCGCCTGCCGGCCGCCGCCGCCCGCGCCCCCGCCGCCACCGCCCCCACCGCCACCGCCCCCGCCGCGCCACAGCGACGTCGCCGCCGCCTCGCACTCTGCGGACCAACACACGGCGCTGTCAAGCGGGCAGTCTCGCTTAAGAGAGCAGCAGCGCATTCGTAGCACCTTTACAACACAAGTCATCGTACATAAGGGGGCGTCCATAAATTACGTGAGGTGTTTAAGGGGGGGAGGGGGTCGAGTGAAATCGCATCTAATCTTACGTTGGAGAGAGGGGGAGTCTCGGCAAATATCACGCAATTTTTTTTCTGATTGAAACAAAAAAAAATTATACTATTTTGGTCCATTTAATCCAGATTGTACATGCTTAAGATTTAATCTTAGAAAGAAAATAATTTCATTCATACTTCAACGTTATACATTTACTGACTGTCAAACCACCATATTTGTTTTATACCAAATAGCTTTTTTAATCACAGTAGTTACGATTTAATTATTCTATTGTAAAATTTTTATTACACTTATAATTAAGCTCTCAGCAATATTGATTACTAGTCTTAACTAGTCGTAAATAAAAGGACGAAGCAAATTTGTTTTTTTCTTTTTACAATAACAATCCAACGCGTTTACGTAAGAAACTCACATTTTGAAAATCTCACGTGTGATTGGGGGATGGGGAGGGGGTTGAATAAAATCTCATGACATCTCACCAGGGGGGATGAAGGGGCAGAAAATTTAAAAAAACACCTCACGTAATTTATGGACGCCCCCTAAGTGATGGGTATCCCACCTAATGTTATGCGTATATGAACTACATATAATAGATGTTACATTCGGTTTGTAGATAACTGCACTATACCTACCATTTATAGATCCTTATTTTGTGACTTACATACAAACTTGAAATTTTGTCTAAAAGTGTAAATTAAAGAGATCTCTTTCATACACCTGCAAATAGATGGCATTGTGATAAGTAAATCCAAAAACATTTACTTTATGTATAAAGTATATAAGATGTATGTGACACATATTCTTTATGTATAAAGATGTATCTAGCACATATTCTTTATGTATAAAGATGTATCTGGTACATAATGTCAGGTGGTAGGGCATTTGCCCGACTGGATGACTACCACCCCTGGTCTAGAGTATGCCGCCATAACAACCTCGAATTATATTCATCAGTGACCAGGTTCCAGTCTCCCTTAAGAGAATAGCAGCGCATTTGTAGCGCCTATGGTGTTGCAAATGTCCATAGGCGACGGTAACCGCTTTCTATCGAGTGGGCCGTCTGCCTGTCTGCTGAACTCATGCAATGAAAAACAAAAGGTTTTTTATATCAAACTCAAAAAAAAATATTCTAACTAATGTGTACTATTGCAGTAGCTGTGGACACCCTTTTTATGATGCAATAGTGTTGAAGTATGACTCATAAGTGACTAGTAAATATTACGAGGTAAACTTCTTTAGAAATTCTGCTAGGAATCTTTCATTTCAGTCCAGGTAATTAAAAATCAGAGTACTGCCGATCACGAATTGTCTTATATTTTCATTGCTAATTCAATTGTCGCGCGTTTTGTTCACAAACTAATGATGATTTTAAAAATAATAGATATTTGCTGGCCATAGCGAAAATTAATAGAAAATGCAATAACGAAATAAATTATTTCACCTAAATTTCCCAAGACTATTATTTATTTACAGCTTAAAATCATAAATAGTATATTTTGTTTCCGAGCCGACTGACCAGTGTTGATGTCGAGCAGCAGCATCTCGGCGTCCGCGTCCCATATGCGCACGGTGGAGGCGAGCCCCGCCAGCGCCACGCTGCGCCGCCACGCGCACCACTTCAGCAGCACCACCGGCGGCTGCGCGCCGCTGTACGAGCCCGACGGACCCACCGGACTGCCGCCCACTGGATCAAAGTATACTGTATGCTGTATTTGCAAATAACATAGGTACTTCATGTACCATGCTTTTAAGCTAGGCTGAGTCTATTTTACTTATTTTACCGTACGAATAAATATAATTTATTCGTCCAGTTCCCGTACAAATAGTCACATCGAATGGCTGAGTCTATTAATACGGGTACTGTACGAACAATTTATAATTAATAATACGGGTACTAAGCCCGGATAACCTCGTTCGTCCGGAGAGAGGATAATAAAAAAAAACCTAACCTAACCTAATTAAAGATTTAAAATAAGTATTTTACGAAGTTCTTCCAATCCATACAAGAGCAGTACGCAAAAACTCGCGTATACTTTGTAGTAACATATAAGCAGATCTTGTTCCGTAATGTACAGCGCCAGTACACATAGGGACTAATCGTGTATGTGTCGGAAAAATATTTTTGGGTGGTTATAAAAAAAATAACCACCTATATTCTAACCTATATTAAAAATGTTCCGATTTGTTCATAATAAATAAATGTGCCGTGTATCTATACCCCACCCTCATTTTAGAATTTATTTATTTATTTTTATTTTCATGTTTTTAATAATTCTTTAATGTCATTAAAAAAAAACCTAACCTAATTAAAAAACAAGCTATCCAATTCATTCTTAATTTTTTTTAAAAATGAATAACTAAATATAATTTATTCGTCCAGTATCCGTACAAATAGTCACATCGTTTGAGCTATTGCATAGCTTTTATCGCGGCGACCGAATCAAGAAATTCCGTAACGAAAATAAACCCTAACACGCCCCTCCCCCCACTCCGCCTACCATGTAGCTCGGCCGAGCGTTCGCTTAACGTGTGTGTATACGGTACGACTGTACGAAGCTCGCACGGATCGAGGCGAGCTGCTCCGAAATCGGACGAATACGTAAGCAGCTGTTTGTGAGAAAGTATATAGGTGTATAGGTCTCTATCATGCCTTTATAATGCCACACTCACCGCATGTGCGCCCCCTAAGTATACACGTAGGTTACCACCACCACGCTCAAAATTTGTCACTTAAATTAATATCAAAGAAAAAAACGCTATGTAATACTTTACTGCGGCAATCCCCGAGTGCCACAAGGAGTTTTTTGGTTTAGGTATTACATAATATAGTTTCCAGTATGTTTTGTCATACAAAACCTACATTAACTAAATGTCTTGATAGTATAACCTTACACTTATGTTTCCAAATTGATAAAATAAAATAAAAATTTTTTTTTATTAAAAACATGTTAAAACATTAAATTTGAACATTTCAAAATCATTATCTTATTTTATTGTATTATCATTAATATATAGTGTTACATACCGACAAAGAAACGCACACCTGCCTGTCGTAAAGCACAATTTATTACCTTCCCGGATTTAGGAATTATTTGTAATAAATAAAAACATTCTATTGTTATTGTACTTGGTTTATGGCCGTCATTAGTGTCAAACTAATCCTTGTTGTTATTGTATTGCGTCGAAGCTTGCTAGGTATGGATCGGTGCATTATAAAGCAATGGCCCAAAGCGGAGGGGGGCAGTCAAGCGAGGATTACGATAAGAGCAAGACGTAGATTCGATGAGCGATATAGTGACACGACTTTTCCGCGTGTTATTGAATCGTGCAGTTTGTACTGGTTGTACCCAGTTATATTTGTACCTGTTTTATACATGTTTATAGAGTTCTAATAAATTCTATAGTAATACCAACGGTATTTTAAGACGAGTCATGCGTAACTCGTAAGAATATATATTATCAATATTTGACTTTACTTTCTATCCTTTGAGAACACTACTATGTTTTCTCGATGGAAGGTGTCCCATGTGTTTTCTGCATCTCTGACAATGAGTATGCAAAATTTCATGATGACCCACTGAATAGTTGAGATATGAAAACTTAACAAATACACATTCACATAGACATAGACAATACGTATTGTTCACCAAAACAAACATTAGAAAAAAATGCACAACAAGACAATAGTTACCAGGTAAAACAAAAGGCGGCATTATCGCTTAAAGCGATCTCTTCCAGACAACCTGACTCAAAGGAAGTTCTTAAATTATCTACAATCATATGCAACAAAGGAAAAGGACATAATACAACTGTCTATATCAAATGGGATGGTATGTCAGACGACCCATAAGATTTTCCCCAACCAAAAAGTGCCCACCGCGGCCTAAAGGAGTTTTCACTTCAATAAATAAAAAAAGTATATATTCTACGGGATATGTCTGCAATAGCGTCGTAATGGGGATTGTTCACAAAAAATTACCCTCTAATTTTATATTTTTATTACGTAAAATAGGGTATTTTAAGATATTTGAATATTTTTGTATTTAAGCGTTAGTTTTTTTATAATTCGAGTCTAAAATTATTTCTCTGATGACGTCATAAGGTACAACATTGATTTCTTTGCTTAGAAAACAAAAATAATAAAAGTAAGTTTTATCTATATGTAATCATAGTAATCTGTGCTTCTATTTAAATGTCACTGTCTCACACTCTCATTACGTATCGTGATCATTTTAGTGTTTTTTGTCGCTAGGCTTATAATTTTTCGTGTTCAACCATTATTATTTTCTATAGTTATCGTTAAATTTTTTAAAGTGGTCTTTAGGGAAATCCATGTTACAGAACTTAAACCAAATAATGTACAGCTAGAATGTTTTTGACACCTGAAGCAGGCAAACAGGCATACGGCTCACCTGATTGGATTTAGTAAGGTCAAACGCATTTCTTACAAAATACAAGAAGATCGTACGTTTTTTGGAATTTTAACTAGACAGAAATGATTAGGGACACTATTCCTCGAAATGGTTTTTCAAATAGCTAAACTGAAAAAAAGTGAACAATCCCAATTGAGATAGACAGTAGTTGGGATATTAGACACGAAAACTCATGCAAAGCGATATAAACAACTCACAGTGATTGTCGGTTTGCTTCGTCTTGTTCAGCCCCTGCTTGTCATCGGTGGAGATGAATTGCTCGGACATCAGCTGCGCAATACCTGTGCCGTGACACGACGCGCACTCAATGACAATGTTCCATGAAACATGTTGCGCGACACAGCCTCACGACGATTAATGTTTCATGCAATTCCGTCAAATGGCCGGCTGTGGTTGAGATATGTCGCAATGCGGCCACTACATGAGACCCAGCTAGGGTTGCCAACTTATTTTTAAAACAAATAGAGTATATAAAAAATGAAAAAGAGTAAAACAAGAGTACCGTCTGATAAAAAAGGTATCATTAGTTTTTAAAAATCGTAAAAGGTAAATTTTTTGTATTTACATACGACTATTTGGATTTTCACAATGAGTACACTAGTGTACTCACTGGCATTAGTAAAATAAATACTATGTAAAAGACTAATAGAGTACGTTAAAATACTCTATTTTAGCGTACTCTATTTATCTTACAGATTACTAGCTGTGCCTGCAACTTCAGCCGCGTAGTTATTTTTTTTTTGCTTAGGTATCTGCTAGTGAAAGTCCCGTCAAACTCGATCCAGTCGTTTCAGAGATTAGCCGGAACCTCCAGAGAGAGATATAAGTACCGTATATACTTTCATATGCGTTAAGTAAAAGGATTTTATTGTCACATTACAAACAGACACTTCACATTTGATTGCCTGTATAGATAAAGTACATCTACATAATAAACAGCACGATATTCTATTTAAGAGTAAGTTGGCAACCCTAGATCCATCCAATGATATGAACACGATATTAAGCTTTGTGACTCACAAGAACACTGAATGTACTAAAGCCATATTATTTTACTTTACGAAATATTGCTCTTGATTAGTATAAAATAATTTAAAAAAGAAAAAGAAAATCGACTTCAAAATTACAGTTTTCACAACTATTAACACCTCACCGTTCTGCGCATCTGCGCAGTTGACGAATTTTAATAGCAAATTGTACGAATCGAGTAAGCGGGACGGAGTTAAGAATGCATAGCTAGCAACTCTCTGCCATTTCCGCTTACGAATAAAGCTCAGTATAGATTATTTGCAAATCAGAAACCGGTTTGAACTTTGCCGCGAAAACGAAAACTCACCGACTGGAATTATTACTTGTCTAAAACAGTAACTGAAGATCAAAAATTTAATATTTTCTACAACAACTCGACGCTTGTTTTTATTATTATATAAATAATGTTTTGATTGTAGCATGTGTATTTTACTCAATCAATACGTGCTGACGGTGAAGGAAAACATCGCGATGCACATCGAGATAACCAATGTGTCCATACAGGAAAGCTGCCTTAGACAAACATGGCGGCTATATCAAGCCTTTATCGCAAGCGATATTTGGACCTAAATATCGAACCTACACAGCTATTTTACCGTTAGCGATATTTGGACATAAATATTTTTTTTTTGCAAAAGGCATTTTAAACTATTATTTTATTTTTAGACATTCAGCTTTAGTTAGATAAGGCCTTACTGAATCAAAGCCTGAACACCTTAAAACATAATAATTATTTAAAATATCTTTTGCAACAAAAAAACATACTCATGTCTAAATTTCGCTTATGATAAAATGGCGGTAAAGGCTCGATATATTTTTCGCTGCAAAGGGTACTCAGTACAAAGTATGTACAATAGTCAGCGTTTTGCAAATAAACAACTGCGGCCTAACGATTAAAATGTAATATAAGATATTTAGTTTCAGTTCGATTAGACTACACCTGGATTCGAATGTCGCTTACGATAAAATGGCGGTATAGGCTCGATATTGTCCGTTCCCCCTAAAAATGGTAAAGGCGCAGCAGTGGGACGTTTTCTTATACTTAGTAAGAACATGTAAAAGTAACATAGTATTAAAAGACAATGATGTTTCCACTAAAAGTAATATGCGAGGGCATCGATATCTAATACTAGGTAGACATCTGTAGTGGATGCTCTTTTCACGCTAACTTTTTTTTTTTTACATTGATACATAATATTATGTTAGCCTTCTATGTAAACTATGTATCCGCGTAATTTAAGTGGTGTGAGTGTGTGCGAGTTTAGGCGTGAGTGTGTGTTTAGGGGTGTCTGTGAGTCTCTGTGAGTGTGTGTTTAGGCCTGAGTGTGTGTTTAGGCCTGAGTGTGTGTGTTTAGGCGTGAATGTGTGTTTAGGGGTGTCTGTGAGTGTGGGTTTAGGGGTGAGTGTCTGTGAGTGTGGGTTTGAGTGCGAATAAGTGTGTGTGTGTATTGTAATGTGTTTAAAATAATGATTACTTATATCACCATTTTGAGCCGATTCTTAGTTTCATTATACGAGTAGTCTACGGGCTGTGTTATATTATAACTGCTACTCACTGTATATGGGCTGTGCCGGTGGGGGGCGGTAGTCAGCCTTCGGGCGGACGTCTAGCGCTCGCCAGGCGCTCACCAGAGCTGGCTCCATGCTACTACCCGAAGGCCTACAAAACACAGGGTGACAAGGGACATAATTAATAACTTGGACCTGGATTTTACAATCGTTACACAAAAATTATTCATATGTTATTGTTCGTGCCATTTGGTTATTTCTTTTTCTGTCCCATTATTTCTTTAACTACCCGCTTTACCTAAATGCAATCGACTATCCTTATGACACTGCTCGTCTTTTAAAACTCACATCTGCTGACGACTCTTGTGTTTTGAGTAGGACACGGTTATAAAATAAGTAACATGACATTATATGAATTTTTCAAATGCGCTTTTGGGTCCAAATCCTAGACTATGTTTTGCGTGACTAGTAACAATCAATTCCTGTGAAGGAATGTCAAACGACGAACCAATATAATGTGTTGTTTTCGAACAAGATGTTTTATTTTCTATACATGCGTAATCTGTGTAGGTTTTAAATTTTTAATGCTTACAAATACTTTGTGATCGTAGCTATCAAGTTGCTAACGAGTTTTAGTCGTTACATACGACTTCAATTACCACTAAGTGGAATGTATGTTGTTACGGATATAACGTCCAATTGTGCGAAGGAGAAAATAAAAACAAGATTTTAAGGGTTTGAATAGTTAGCTATTGATTTTCTAGAGAATGAAATGCAGAGCACGTATGTATCGGTCGGTGGTCGCGGGCAACTAACTCGGGTCATTCCCGAATGAAGTTCGTGCATTCACTTACACTCTAGGCAATCAATTGGCTATTATTTATTAAAATGTTAGATATAATAAGGATTTATTCCCACGTATGTCCGATGGTGTTCCACGTAACAGACGCGATAAAGATAGGCTTTGCACGCATCCGTGCAAAACAGCTCTATTGCAGAAAAGCATAGTATGCATGGCACCAAAAATATACAATAAGATTCCACAAGATATAAAATCGTTAAATACAAATTCTTTCAAATTTTATCTAAAAAAGTTGCTTGTTAATAAATGCTATTACACTATAAATGAATACATAAATGATAAAATGTAATACAACCTTACAATGATAATCATATTTAATAACCAATTACAAAATTATTTATATTGACTGTTATAATTATCTGACTATGGGACTACGGACGCTACCTATTTATTTAATTTTTGATTTTGATGTAATTATGATAGATATTATTATTATAAATAATGTAAATTGTAGGAGCTAAATCTGCACGCCAATTTGGCAAAAACATGTGTAGCTAAATACCACTATTGTAACACCTTTTGAACCATGTTTTTTTGCAGTAAATAAATTTGAATTTGAATTTAAAAAAAAGCAGGTAATACACAACAATATCAGGTAAATACACAAATATTACACTACATCTTAATTTTATATATGTATGTATATTTATTATTATTTATATTAATTTCTATTTCATTTTATAGGCAACACCGAGAGGGCCGTTCATATAACGAATTCTATCGTTAACAGTATGTTATGAATCCCTGAAAGCACCAACGTGTATTTTACTTGACTGAAAATTGTCCTACAAGAAAGCAGAAAGCACCAGACAAGTGTACAAAGTGTACATTTGCTGTGGTACCTGTATATGGCGAGGTTGCCGCTGTGCGAGGCGACCGCGAGCAGCGCGCTCTCGTGCGCGTTGAGGTACGCGAGCGCGGTGATGCGGCCCCACGCGCGCCGCCACCCGCCCACGCACAGCTTCGCGCCCGTGCCCCAGTCCCAGATGCTGCCGGCAGACGGACACACCTTCACTTACTATCATTGCATTGTATTCATATCATCTTTGCATATTATAAAACTGTACATACATACATACATAACTTGACGCCAGGTCCCCTGCGGGGTAGGCACGAACAACAGAGCGCCATTTAGGCTTATTCTTACACACCTCACTTGCTTCTTTAACATTCATAGTTCTTCTCATACACGCTTGTTTGTTCTTAAGGCTCCTGACATCACCTTCTGCTAGTACACGATCAATTTGATCATGGAAGGTGTGTCGTGGTAGTGAAGGTAAGGAAAGGAATGCTCCGGTTTTTCGGGCATGTGGAAAGAATGTATGATGAAAGAATGACTAAACAGATATACAATGCAAAAGTGGATAGATACAGAAGTCGCGGAAGGCCACGACACACCTTCCATGATCAAATCGATCGTATACCAGCAGACGGTGATGTCAGGAGCCTTAAGAACAGACGAGCGTGCATGACGAGAGCTATGAATGTCAAAGAAGCAAGTGAGGTGTGTAAGAATAAGCCTAAATGGCGCTCTGTTGTCCGTGCCTACGTCGCAAGGGACCTGGCGTGGAGTTATGTATGTATGTATTTATGTACTATAAGAGTAGTATATTGATGCAGTTATCTTTTATTTTACTCAGTATTGTGAAAATTTTTATTCGTCCTAAATAACATACATAACATAACATAATTCTTTATTTTCCTCTTAAGAACACAGTGAATCTTAAATCTAGTAACAACATTAACTAAGAGGCTGGTGCCTGAATTAGGTTATAAAGAAACCTGTGGTACAGGTCACCAGGATCAACCCGTTGGCTACTTAACAGAAAAAAAGAAAAAAGAAAATATACTAGTATAACTATTCTAAGTAATCGTGTTAGAGTGAGCCCTTCAAGAGCAAAAGTGTGATGTAGTGTGTGTGTGTGTGTGTGTGTGTGTGTGTGTGTGTGTGTGTGTGTGTGTGTGTGTGTGTGCGTGCGTGCGTGCGTGCGTGCGTGCGTGCGTGCGTGCGTGCGTGCGTGCGTGCGTGCGTGCGTGCGTGTGTGTGTGTGTGTGTGTGTGTGTGTGTGTGTGTGTAGGGTAAGTTCGTATATAGCTGATATAAGAACAAGTATGTGTGATTGAGGGAGAGTGAATGAGTCAGACAATGTTAAGATCATAATATTATGATGTATAGGAAGTCAGGGAATCGTGGAAGTGATTAAGAAATGACGTTGGTAGTGGAAAGCAACATAGTTATTTAAGAATATACAAGAGGTCTTCAGTGGACTGATAATCGAGTTTTCAAAAACTTAGTAATTTTTTGCTTTGCAGGTACATTTATTAATAAAATAATTATTTCATTCTAATTATATTACTACCAGCCAGCCAGGTGTACATACAATAAATTGTTATCAATGTGGCTCACCCGAAGTTGTCTTTGGAGGCGACGGCGGCGTGCTGCTCGTAGGGGTGGAAGAGCACCACCGCCGGCGGCAGCGGGCAGCGCGAGTGGAACGCCTGCGTCTCCAGCCGCGCCACGCGCGCCTTCACCAGAGCTGAACACCGAAACCAAGCTCCTTGAAACGGAGATGTGCAAGCAGGGGAGAAGGGAACAGATAGACCAACAAAGTCTCTGGTACTCGACACTCAGGTAGCGATGGCAGGATTGTTTGCTATTGACGCAACTTCTTCATTTCATAAAACCTCATTACATCAATACATTATATTATCAAAAATCACACATGTCACTCGCCTTACATACGTCTAAACATCGATACCTAAACATTTCTATAAAAACTCTAAAACCTTATAAAACGTGTAAACACATAAAATATATATCTAAAATCGTAACAGATTTTAATTTAATACATTAACAAAACAGAAATAATGAAAATGCAAATATATACTTTCTACGACATTCTGAAGTCGGTGCTAAGTAAAAAATAAAAATTACTAATCTTGCCAATTTGCTGTTTTTTTTTTTACTTGGCACCGACTTCATGATTGTAGAAAATATTATTTTTTGCTTTTTAGTTACACCTTTAAAGGCGGTTTTGTTTTTTGTTGGTTTATTTTTATTTTAACTTTTTAATTAAGCAAATACTTGAATGGCTTTAGAAACGAAAAAGGGTTGCTCTCGATTTCTCTGAAATCAGATCGTAACATGATGACAATGAACCATTTTAAGAGTACCATCATTTCGAATAAAAAAAACATACGAAAAAAAGTCGAATTTGAACTGAAAACCATTTTGCTCCTTTTAAAGCCGGTGAATTCTTTACAACGCTTCTTTTTTTTGAACAGCAACAACACGTTGGTAAACGTAGAATAGGAAGTAGATTTAAATTTTGACTTGCATCACTTACACTTACAATGATTTTGGATAAAAAAACCTCTTGAATTTGAAACGGACCCACCTTTGGCCTCCCTGCGGAGGCTCCTGTTCCTCTTGTATCGCCAGACGCGCTCGTGGTGGGCGCGGCTCTCGCAGTCCTTGCCGCCGTCGCAGCCGTTGAGGGCCGGGGCGCCGGCGGCGGGGTCGGCCCGGGCCAGCTGGCTCGACGCCCACTCCACGAATTCAGTGCTCACTATGGCCTTCTTCGCTAGTTGACCTATGGCGTATGAAGTTGTAACGGATATAACTTCCAATTGTGCAAAAGAAAAAAAATAAACAAGGTTCTAACGGTTTCAAAATTGGCCGTTCATTGCCGTGAGAGTATCGAGTGCAGCGCACGTATGTTCCGGTCGGTGGTCGCGGACACTAGCTCCGGTCGATCCCGAATGAAGTTCGTGCATTATACTCTCTAGCAATCAATTGGCTATTATTTATTATAAAAACAGACAGGTAAATACACAAATGTTTTATATTATATCTATGTTAATCTAATATATGCATGTAAGTATGTTTTATATATAGTAATTTATTATATATTTTATTCTACGGGTAACGGCACGGGCCGTTCATACAACGCATTCTGTCCTCAACAAGAGTTTTGAACAAAATCTCAGTTTTTGAGTGAACAATTCGTTACAAAATGTATTTACGTCGCACCTGAGGGCCAATGTCTCAATCGCCAGATAAAAGTCATTCATGGAATAAAGTATATATAATATGACGTCACATACAAGAAATAATGACATGATGTAGCGCATTTGTAACACCATTGGTGTTGCAAACATTCATAGGCAACGGTCAACTTTCCACCACTTACCATCAAGTGGGCTGTCTGTTGTTTGCTGAAATCCGGCAAAAAAAATGCATTTTTAGGCATGGGCCGATTTCGATGCGGTTTTCGCTGATCAACAGCAATTTCTTAGACTTTAATAATAAGATTTAAAAAAAAAGTATACACTACTTTTTATTCCGGGAATCCCACAGAATTTTCAAGTCAAGCAAGGACTTAGCCGCGGGCATATGCTAGTCTATCTATGTAATCTTAAATCAAATTTCTCTTAATATGTATGATACATAAATACATACTAGAATTTGAGGAAGTGGAGTCTCTCTCGCGTGTTGACTCGCGGCCCACCGACTCCTCGGACGAGTGGGTCATGCTCGACTTGCCGCGGCGGTGACCTGGACATATTTTACATTATATATATTATTTATCGTTTAATTGCAACGTAGATTTACTATTAAATTAAATTAAAAAGTCGTGGTAGCGTAATGGCAAGCGCACGCGTCCCAAACACAAAGGGTGCGGGTTCGATCCCTGGCCGGAACGCATGCACCATTCGGGCAGTTCTATGACCTGATGTGCGTATTGTCACAACTACCAAGTGCTAACAACGGTGAAGGAAAACATCGAGATAAACGACGTGTCAAACCTGCCAAGCCGCCTTGGAAAAACGTGGCGGGTATACTGTCCGTTCCCCTATAGTGGGAGGCCCGAGCCCAGCAGTAGAGCTGTTATTACAAATTAAATCTTAATATATATAAATCTCGTGTCACGATGTTTGTCCGCGATGGACTCCTAAACTACTCAACCGATTTTAATCAAATTTGCACACCGTGTGCAGTTTGATCCAACTTGAAAGATAGGATAGTTTTTATACCGTTGGAACCGGTAGGTGGCGCTGAGATCGGGTTCTAGAATCCTCTTAACAACGGGGAGCGATTTTGTTTTTGTGTGTTTGAGTGGGTCCCCGGATGGTTTAAATCCACAATTGGAACCGGTATGTGGCGCTGGGATCGGGTCATAGATTTTTATTTTTTCAGAGCAGGACAACGTCTGCTGGGGCCGCTATTAATAAATCAGACAGATCAACAGACACTACGTTAATTTCAAAACTGTATTACAGTTAAATACAAATAATAATTCCTTCTGCACAGTAGACCAATTTCAGTAGAGCACCATAATGTACGAATAGTGTAAGCGGGATAGCTAAGAATGCACGGCAAGCAAAACTTTCCTACTTCAACATGATATCCAGGATCCAAAAGCATGTATTTTTTTATTATTATTTTTGGGTTAATCTTGCAATCAGTCGGCCAGACTATGAGCAGATTTGTTTGTGCTGTTTTGCATTTGGTGCAAGATCCCCATCAGGACCTTTCCACGATTCAGCGGCGACGACTTAGGTTGGCCGCCTCTCGAGTCTTCTTAAGGACTCTGGGATTGTGAGCGGTACCGCTAGCTGGTTGGGATGGTTAAAAAGTCTTGTCCTGTATTAGAACACCAAGTCTTTATTTCTTCTCTAACTGTTCTGACGCTCAGGTGTTCGTGGACCTCCGAGGTTTTTATAAAACAGGGACAGTTGGCAATTTGCTTGAGGATGTAATTTTGAGCTCTCTGAATTATACTTATACTGGAGTCGCACGCTGAACCCCACAGTTGGATACTATACGTCCATACAGGTTTAAGGAGCATTTCATAGATGAGTAGCTTGTTATCCACTGAGCTTGGAGTTTCTACCCAGGAGCCAGTAGAGTCCTCTGTACTTCATATTGATTTCATCTCGCTTTTTCTTGATGTGTTGTTTCGAGCAAAAAGTTTAAAAGCTTGTATTTAAAAACCTTTTTTAAAAAAGCTTATTTCACCCAACGGCATGCAACTACGCAACGGTTCTCTAGAACATTTATTCCGCGCACAACAATGATATGGAGGGAACTTCCCGCCGCGGGTTTCCCTTCGCGCTATGACATGGGGTTCTTTAAAGAAGGGCGTTCTAAAATTTCTTAGAGGTCGGCAACGCGTTGGCGACACACCTGGTGTTGCAAACGTCCATAGGCGACGGTGACCACTTTTCATCAGGTGGGCCGTCTGCCTGTTTGCCTGCTTAAGCCAATAAAAAAAATTCACATGTAGCATAATTTAAGACTTGGCCCTGAAGGTACACTTGAATTCAACCAGTGCATTACCTATGGCTGGCAGCGTGCGGGTGTGCTCGTGGTGCTGCTGCAGCGGCGAGGTCCTCGTGTTGGGGGAGGGCGGCAGCGAACTGCTCCCAGCCGGCTCACCTCCACCTCGCAGCCGACGCTGTCCACCTGCCACAGACGATACACATCCCACTAGCATACTTGCTATGTAATTTCAAGTCAATGAAACTTGGCAAAAATTCAGATAATATTTTTTAAGATTTAGCGACTAGTATCTATACTAATATTATGAAGCTGAAGCTCAGGAACCGCTGGTCTGATTTGAAAAATTCTTTTAGTGTTGGATAGCCCATTCATCGAGGAAGGCTGTAGGCTGTATATCATCACGCAAAGACCAATGGGAGCGGAGCACCAATGATGAATGTTTCAAAATCGGGGGGCTTTGAAAACAAATTCCACGGGGATGACGTCGCGGGAACAGCTAGTACATAATAAAAGTACGTTTTAACGGTTTTAAGTGCGGTATTTTTGATTTTTGCGTAAAACACAAATCTTCGCGAAAGAGAATCGTTTCATACCTAGAATGTGCGTGAGGGTATTGAAATAAAAAGACACCCATATTTCAATAGAGAAGATGGTTGGCAAGTACCATCTGTTTGGGATCCGATCATCAAAACTATCAAGACCCAAGCCCAACCAAACTCACAACTCCCAGAGATCAAGACACTGTGAGCTCTTTTCTTTTTTCTTTCCCTTCCACCTTATTTTAATACTAGCCGTTCCCGCCCGCTTCGCCCGGCGAATGACAAACAAACAAACAAATTGAGAAAACATGGAAAAATATATAGCCTATAACCATCTACGATTAATTCCGCGTCGAATGGTTGTGGTTTCATGCTGATCGGTCCAGTAGTTTTCGAGTTTAGCTCGGACAAAGAAAACAAACTTTGCATATATAAAATCTATATATATTATATATATATATAAAATCCTCGTGTCACAGTTTTCGTTGCCATACTCCTCCGAAACGACTGGACCGATTCTCATGAAATTTTGTGTGCACATTGGGTAGGTCTGAGAATCGGCCAACATCTATTATTCTTCCCCCTAAATGTTCGGGATAGTCCACTCCTAAATTTTTATTTTTATTTTTTAGACAAAATTTTTAATTTCTATTTTTTTATGATACAACATACAAAAATACATACAACCCTAGATTTTCAACCCTCTACGATCAACCCCTATTTTTTACCGGGCAGAACGACGTCTGCCGGGACAGCTAGTATATATATATATAGATTAGATAAATTATTAGAGCTAGGCTAGGCTGGTTGCTGAAGGGTACAAAGCTTTTGCTTCACATATTAATATATACATTTTTAAATGTATTATTTTTATATATTAATGTCTTTAATAAATTAGAAATAATAATAGTTTTATCAATATTTAACTGCATTGTACATTATGTATTATTATGTGTCCTTTGTGACTTCACCTGCTGGTCTCAGGCGGAAGAACAGCGCTGGTCTTTGGTCATTGGTCAGCCTATGCTGAGACTGGATCCAATTTTAGGACTTATTCTATTTCATTAGTTTACTGTTTGATAATACTCTGTATTGTTTTTGTCCAAACAAAATGTGTCTTTCTTTCTTTCTTACTTGGTCTGGTCACAACATACAACCTTTTCTTCGATGCCATATTATAAAGCTACCAAGTATTATGCATTATTAAATATATGCAACACAAATATAATATAATAAATAATAATATCAGCCCATAAATGTCCCACTGCTGGGCTCGGGCCTCCCATTATCGGGGGAACGGACAGTATACCCGCCACGCTTGTCCAAGGCGGCTTGGCAGGTTTGACACATGGATTATCTCGATGTGCAGGTTGCATCACGATGTTTTCCTTCACCGTTATTAGCACGTGGTAATTGTAACAATATGCACATAAGATCAGAAAACTGACTAAGAGGTGCATGCGTTCCGGTCAGGATCGAACCGCGCCCTTTGATTTTGGGGCGCGTGCGCTAACCATTACGCTACCACGACTTTTACGAGACAAATATATAACAATGTTATTAATATACCAAAGCCTGTCTGACAAAGAGTATCACGATAGAAGGACAGGAAATTAAAGCGGTATGTTCGAAATAAAACTAAGTTATGAATTACAAATTGGCAAAGAGCCATAAAATGAATAAAATGCCAGTACAGAAACCCTCAACAATTTACGTAGTCTAAAATGATGTAGTGAGAAAAAATGTATAGTGATTTAATTATTGCGATTATTTAACCATTTTAAAGGGTTTCAGTAATAAGGGGACGGTTAGAGGAGATTGGACTTGAGCTGATGTTTCTCATCTTGATTTTTATTGGTAGCAAGTCTTGAGCTGAGGGTTAGAGCTGATGTTCCACTATAATTACTCCAGTTTCTTCATTACTATTACTTTTTATTCATGCAAGAACAGAGAAAGAATACGATTTTCTGCGTTGGGGGCGGCCTGTTATAAGTGGCGACATAACAACCCACAGCCGGGTAGGGTATTTGCCCGACTGGATGGCTACCACCCTTGAGTTGTGTTCCATCGGCAGCGCATTGGTAGCAACTTTGGTGTTGCAAATGTCCATAGGCGATGGTAACCGCTTTCCATCAGGTGGGCCATCTGCCTGTCTGTTGAACTCATGCAATAAAAAAAATACACTGAATTTGCTAGGAATCAAGTTTGTTTTAATGCGTAAGCGATGCAGGTATACAGTTCGAAATTGAAACATCAAGGTCAATAACTCTGTTTTCGTTGTACACTTAGCGCCATAGATCTTGACCACCCTAAATTTTCAAAAAATCAAATATAATAAGTCCCATATCTGCTTAAAATTTACTTTCATTCAAATGCCTGGTTGATGATAAAAGCAATAATGAATGATTTTAAAAAAACTGAATGTGTTACACATTTAACCCATTATTATTTTGAATCCACGGTTTTAATACCCAAAGCGAATATTTGTTATGTTTCGATATTGCATACATGGGATCATCTTCAAAGTCTAACCTGCAGCAATTGGTGGCTGGAAATATTAATGCGACTGCTAATTGATCTCGTAACCTGCAAGGATTCGATTAACTACATTAAGACATCGTACTTATCGTTTGAATTAGAGAAAAGACTGTTTTAAAATAAGTCAACAGCCCGCAACAGTCATTCACACCTTAATCATTGAAATCATAAATAATCGGTAAAATTGAAATATCATGTGTTTCTTTGGCGTCGAATGCATTAGAAAACATTAATTCGTCAGAAGCACAAAATGTTACAACGGATTGACATATTTAATATAGAACGTAAAAGATTTATTGATTAAAAACCACTTAGCTCAGCAAAATTTCCAGTTAAGATGATAATAATAGTATTTATTATTATTTATTTATATCAGAGTCTTTATTATTATTCATTTATATTTACATATATATTTAATATACATTTATTTATAAAAAAAATATAAAAAACTGATTATCGCCGGCAGTGGGGCCAGGTCCAGACTATTTATATACTATTATTTATTTATATTATTATTATTTATTTCAGATTGTAGTACAAAAGTTATAACAATGATAAGTTGATGTCTGATACACTCTACCATTATTACGGTGTGCAAAAAATAATAATTATAAATTTATTTAAAGTACATTATTTGAAAAATCCGTTTACTTTCACATACTACATTTGTATTTATTTATATCTATATTTTGGCAATCGCTTAACCAAATTGTTTATTAATATTTGATTATTTGTAATATTATTATTTCTTTAGATGTATAATTTATTTTTAAATAATATGTACTATGTCAATCAACTAAATCTACATGTCATGTCAATACATATAAATTGTATTTTAAATTAATATTATTAAATAAAAGTAAATTATGTCAAATTTATGCTTAGTTACTTGGTATTTTGTTAATAAATCTAGGTCACAAATATTGGAAGTAATTTTATTATTATTATTATAATACGTAGTGTACTTATTATATGCTACCATGCCACTTTGATTTGAGTTGAAGTTTAGAGTATATTTTTATTATATAATTTTCAGGGCGGCCAAGACACACGGCCCACAGTGTAAATGTATAACAGTAAGTAAAGTAAACTAACAGTTTGCTTTGTTATAGAAAATATATGATCAAAGGCCTCAAATTTTGGGTAGGATTTATAAGTGCTATGCAATTAAATAACTGACTTACTTGGTTGGATATGTAGTTGATGATATCCGTCGCCATTTGAGATATTTGCGGATGGGGCTCCTTGGACATTATGCACAGGGTGTTCCATAACTTCATGTACACAGACCCGAAGCCTGTAAAAAAATATTACTTGATGCCGGGCTAAACATTTACTTTAAGCTTCATCGCATCTATATTATAACGTAAGTCTTTATGAATACCGTCTAATATAATTGTTGAAATTAAACTTCTATATAGAGGGGTCTTGCGATTTTTCGCTCACGAAAAAGCGTCACAGTAACGTGGTCTAATTCTTACATTTTTAAACTCGTGATATCTTTCGAATGGAATGTCCAAATTGAATAATTCGAAAAGTTATATAAAGGTATTGAAGCAGTCTTGAATATGAAGTTTATTTTGACAAGGATTCATACCAAGATACAAATAAAAAGCCTTTTCTAGCGGCGGCATTTTAATTAAATTTTTAAAATAAAAGAACGCTTATTGTGGCATAAATATATAGTGTCGCGATACTTTTTGTAAATAATGATGTGTCCTGCAAAGTCGTAGTACATTATTTTATTCTATCATCAATATTTTCGCAGCGCACGCGATTTTAGGTATTTTTACACTTTCGGTAACATTATTGCAGTTTTAGTAAGGACCCCTAATTTATTTATAAATATGATATACCCTATGTCATCCGGAAATAGTGTAACTTGCCAACAGTGAAAGAATTTTTCAAATCGGTTAAGTAGCTTCGGAGCCTCTTTAACAAAACAGGAACAAACGAAATTTTATTGAGTTATTTTTTTGGACCCATTGGAGGTTTTGTATGTTGGAGTGACTAGCACTCCTCCAAAGTTGTATGCCATAATAATGCAAGAAAATAATGTTTACAAAAATCCTATTATAGTGTCCATGAATACTTGAGTGAGAGGTGAAAATTAAGAAGATACTGTGTTGGTTTCAATAAAATATTGTTACGAGTGCGGGACTCGAATTAAGATGCCGTTGGAATTACTATAGAATTTATTAGAACTATGCAAACACGTATAGCACAGGTACAAATATAACTGGACACAACCAGTACAAACTGCACGATTCAATAACACGGGCAAAGTCCGTCGCTATATAGCTTATCGAATGTACCCGTCTTGATCGTATCGTAATCGTCGCTTGACTGCCTCACCCCTTCGGTTCGGGACTCTTTTATACTAACTACCTATATCTTTTATACTACCTATACTATACAATAATCGACCGCGTGGACAGAATTTTCCAAGAAAACGTAATCTGCACATCTGAGGCCATAAACGAGTACAATAACAATAGGATGTTTTTCTTAATTACACATTTTAAACACAAAGTAAACAGAAGAAGTCCAAATGCGGGAAAGGTTATAAACTACAGATGTGCATTTTATAGAGGTAGGCTACGTAACATTAATATTGCGATGCCATGTATCCATGTAACATGTAACACATTGTTTGCAACAAAAATGATTTCATTTGAAAAAGAGTTTTTATGCATATAATGTTACTGACCAATAGTTGGCAGAGATATGGCCGCCGCATTCCTGGTGATGGAATGGGCGCTGCTGCGCGGCGGGGACCTGGTGCCCGGGGCCAGGGCGTCCTGGCCCACGGGAACACCTTCCGACCGGCTGCCGGAGAGCCGGGACTCCCTGGACGAGAGGCACACACTTAATTACATGGGCTAGTAATAATAAATTATGCTATGTCGTAGTAGGGTAGGGGAGAGATCATTTTTTTTATTGCAGGAGTTCAGCAGACAGGCAGACACGGCCCACTTGATGGAAAGCGGTTACCATCGCCTATGGACATTTGCAACATCGAAGGTGCTATAAATACGCTGCTGCTCTCTCAAAGGCGACTGAAACCTAATCATTACTACTTAAGCCCAGGGGTGGTAGCCATCCAGTCGGGCAAATACCCTACCACCTGGTTGTGGGTTGTTTTGTCGCCTCTTACGACAGGCAACGCAGGAAATTGTATACTATATTACATTATAATACTATATCTTGACTAAATTAATTAAAAATTGAAACATTTTTTTTTATTCGTGCAACTGTCACTTGTAATATAAATAAACAATATAATAAGTCCATAAATGTCCCACTGCTGGGCTCGGGCCTCCCATTATAGGGGAACGGACAGTATACCCGCCACGCTTGTCCAAGGCGGCTTGGCAGGTTTGACACATCGGTTATCTCGATTTCCCCTCACCATCGTTAGCACGCATCCCATACTCAAAGATGTGCATATTGTTACAATTACGACGTGCTGACATTTTTAATTTTCTCAAACTATGTCTTATTCTACAGAACAATTGAAGACATGAGTGGATGAAGGTGATAAGTTGCATAATTCCAATTCTGAGTAAATCGAGATAAAAGTTTTACTTTTATTTTAAACTGAACTGAACTTAACACCTTTTTCAACTTTTTATTGTTTAAATATGCCTTAATCTATGGGCTAAGGTCTGTAGTCATTTGGTATCGACTTATAACCTTCGTCTACGCAAAAAAAAGCAAAAAACCGAATATGCGACATATCACCTTCATCCACTCACGCCTTCAATTTTTATCTGATGATAGAAAAAAATCTCGAAAAAATCGTCTTTACTCTCATAATAATAACGGGGACTATAACTAAAGAACAATATCACGCAAACTCAGCGGTATGGAGTATAAATCACCTGTCACTCCTGCGCATTCGCTCTCGTATGTAAACGGCTATGAAATGCTGCTCGAATATGAGCACCAGCCATTGGAGGGCTGTAAAACAAATAAAAAGACAATAATTTTTTCTTCAAGTTTATGGTCCGGCAACAAAGTCTTTCAAGCCAGACTTTTTTTTTCAAAATAAGCGAGATTTTGAACATTTATTGTTGAAATTTTTTTAGCTTTCTTAAAAATTTATTGGTCACGCGTATTTAATTATCTTAAAGGAATGGAACGAATGGCAATACGTTTTAATCATGTAAAAACCACCTCCTATCTTTTTTCCTCTCCTGTAGATACCTTATCCAGCGGAAGAAAGGAGATGTCTTCACAATAGTGGTCATCTTATGAAATTTACCTTTTGCTAACTAACTTCAACGCGTACGCAACGATTTTCATTATTGTGAAAATTTTTCGTCTGAAATTGAACATTTGTGTGTGTCGTACGAACCACCAAGAAACAAGAAGAAATCATCACTTCACTACACAAAGGTGTTGTGCAATCTTTCTTTCATATAACTGAACGTATTTCCTTGTGTCCTATGCAGCTATATTTTCCATCATTTTGGTTTTACATCAAAGGGGAATATAAGCAAACAATTACCTTGACTGAATGTGTATGAGTGAGTGAGTGAGTGAGTGAGTGAGTGAGTGAGTGAGTGAGTCTGTGTGTCTGTCTGTCTGTCTGTCTCTCTCTCTCTCTCTCTCTCTCTCTCTCTCTCTCTCTCTCTCTCTCTCTCTCTCTCTCTCTCTCTCTCTCTCTGTGTGTGTGTGTGTGTGTGTGTGTGTGTGTGTGTGTGTGTGTGTGTGAGTGAGAGTGTGTGCGTGCGTGCGCGTGTGTGTGTATGTGCGCGTGTGAGAGACTGTGTGCGTGCGTGTGTGTGAGAGTGTGTGTGCGTGTGTGAGTGTCTCTGTGTGTGTGTGTGTGTGTGTGTGTGTGTGTGTGTGTGTGTGTGTGTGTGTGTGTGTGTGTGTGTGTGTGTGTGTGTGTGTGTGTGTGTGTGTGAGTGAGCGAGTGAGTGAGTGAGTGAGCGAGCGAGCGAGAGTGACTGCGACTCACCGGCGAGTATCTCGGCGCGCACGATGGCGCTGGCGTCGGTGGGCAGCCGGTCGGCGAGGTGCACGCCCACCTGCTGGTCGAGCGCGTTGGCGTGCTCGGTGCGCGAGCCGGTGCCGCCGGCGGACGCGAACGCGCCCAGCGCGAACGCGCACGACGCGCGCACCTGCACACAATCTATTTATTGCACGGGTTCAGCACACAGGCAGACGGCCGACCTGATGGAAAGCTTGGCTGTGGGTTGTTTTGTCGTCTGTTATGACGGACCACCCCAACATAGCAAATTGTATTCTTTTTTCGTTCCTGCTAGGATATTTTGATATTCCTCTTTGATAATTGATAATTAAAATTGAATAAAAACAAAAAAAATTGAAATGTGCAATGCTCTTGTCTCATAATGAGACCAGCTTTAGATGCAAAACTCAAATGATTGCATTGTAACATTTATCATATATCAAGACAAAGAATTTTTTCCTTTCAAACAAATCCTATATAAACAGAGCGAGACAACAACAATAAATCGTTTCGTTTTAAATTCAAATAAAAATTTGTGATAAAAAAAAGCAGCACAGTAGTTAAATACCTCCGGGTTCCTATGTCTCAGCAGCGGATAGAGCTTCTCGTGGGCCAGGTCCCTGACCCCGGCCCACCTGGCGGCGTCGAAGCCGCGCCACAGCCTGCCTAGGGCGATGCACACCCACTGCGCCAGCGAGGGGCAGTCCTCGTTCAACTGCTCCAAGCATATGGAGATCATCGAGCCCTGCCACAGAACGAGAACAAGCATATGAACACCCCTGGAGAGAAGACGAACTTATTAAGTAACATTGAAACAAACAAAATGTCAAATATGCACAATCGACTTAAAATTCCTGCGGGATTCCCCGGGACACAGTGTCCAACATTTAAAAAAGAATGTAAACTATCGTTTTGTTGAAAATTGTGTCAATATTATGGTATAACTACAAACCGCTCCCGGAAAATTCCAGCCTGATTCCCAGGAACAAAAGTAGCGCATATTGAAGTTATACATCTTTAGGCGCGTTAGGGAAAATGATGAGAGTGAACTTTTACCATGCGCGTGCACACCGTCACACGACAAACCTACACCATGAAGTTAGCTATAGTCAACCGACACCCTGAAGTTAGCTATAGTCAACATTTTAGTTTTTCTATTGTTGGTGTCGTTTTTTCTACAAACATAGAATAAGGCAAAAGATAAAATTTTTGAAGATTTTTATCTTGATACACCAAAGAAGTATAACTTCTAACGCGTGTACATAAGTACACACATTTTTTTTAAATTAAAGAATCTGCTGTCTATGAACAAAAAACGCATCGAAATCTACCCAGTATTTTTATGTCTATCCCGAACAAACAAGACAAGAAATCTTAAGAAAATTGTATTATTCTCCGTCATTTATAATATAGTGCATTCCAGTTGTTCACTTCACTTCACTCTTTATTTATAGGCAACTGGCTCCTTCTTTATTGAACCACCATTACTACCAGTGTCAGATGTGAAAAAAAAACCAAGGTATAGGAAAGAAATAACATGAGCAGAGAAAAAAATATTACCACTACCTGTAAGCAACACAAAAGAAAAAGCGAACAAAACACGTGGGAAATGTAAGTATAGACATCACAATTTTATGTTATTCACAGATATGTCTTATATATATAAATCTCATGTCACAATGTTTGTTACCATACTCCTCTGAAACGGCTTGACCGACTCTCATGAAATTTTTTATGCATATTCAGTAAGTCTGAGAATCGGCTATTTCAAACCCTTAAGAGATAAGTGTTGTCATAACCTCTTAATATTAATTTTTAGATATTATTTTTTATGATACAGCAAAAAAAAATACATACAACCCTAAATTTTTAACCCTCTACAATAAACCCTAACTATTTTTTATTTGTTAAATATCGATTGAAGCTTTTCCGGGCAAGACGACGTCTGCCGGAACAGCTAGTATTTATATATAAGACTAATAAATAAGTGGGTTAGATATGGGCATGTAAGGTTTTAAAATTAGTAGGTTTAGGGATTTGTTTTTTTTTTTAAATAATATTATAGATATAATATTATTGATATTGCAATCTTACCGCAAATTTTGAAATAAAAGCCGGTGCCCGATCGGGTTATGAGTTGCTATTTCATCCAATACGTGTGAAATGCCGCCGTATGTCAGCCACTACAAATCATACAATATTTGTAAAATTACCTGAAGCGCCGCTTCCTGCCCGGCCTGGTAGTTGTCCACGATGCCCGCCAGGACGTACGCGGCCAGCGTTCGATGTCCACTCTGAAAATTCACATTTCCATATAGAGGCGCCTCACTTCAGCAGACAGGCAGACGGTCCACCTGGTAGAAAGCGGTTACCATCGCCTATGGATATTTCCAACACCAAAGTTGTTACCAATGTGCTGCCACCGGCGCAAATCACAAAGTTGTTACGGCGGGGTACTCTAGACCAGGGGATATCGAACATGACGTCAAGGCCGTGTCACGGCAGCTTGGGCCAAGTGGCGTAAGGGTGACAGGTGTCATTCTGACCCAAAATGTCGGGCAAACTAATCAAACACCCGCCAAGTGAAGCGCCGGCATCTTCTTATATATAAAAATGAATGTTTGTCCGTATGTCCTTTATAGAATCGTAAACTATACATTTGATCGTGTGATGATGTTTGGCAAAGTTGTTGTGCATGAGCCAGAAAAGGTTTCCGAGTAGGTTCACAATTCGGTAGTTGACAGTATAAAAATATAGGCTGATTTTAATATATATCATAGATTACGATCTAAATATGACAAAAATAAATTGTTTTAAATAAAATATTAATTGATATTTTTGAGAAATACAATTGTTATATTGCAGCCATTAGCCCAGTGACAACGAACGCCGATCAGAGCGCGTGACGTCATAGTGTGCAAAACACAAGAAGTTATCAATGGCTTCTGAGATAACACTTCAACGAAACAGATGTTTGTTTTGCACACTGTGACGTCATGCGAAACGCCACAACAGCTTGACGCGTTTTTGTGACGAAATGTCAAAATATTTATAAAATTGCTAAATTAAATATGTTAATGTTGTTTTTTTGCTGAAATATTCATATTTTGGCTAAAATAGACCATAAGGCTCAAAATGAACCAGTCTCTCAAAAAATTGACAACTACAGAATTGGACCCGGTAGGTGGCGCTGCTGTTGGCATATCGATTGAAGCTTTTTCGGGCAGGACGACGTCTGCCAGGCAGCTAGTTAATCAATAAAAATTATTAAGCAAAAAATTAATTGTCTAAATCTTGAAGTCAGTGACAAGTAAAACATGAAAGTTACATTATTTTACAAATTGTCACAGCAACACAAAGCTAGTAAGATTTATGAACTCACGTCCACCGTCGGGTCCTGCAGGACGGCCAGGAAATACTTATGCCCTTTAGCGTTCACCAGATCCACTTGGCAACTCTGAAAAATTAATTAAAACTGTTGATGGACATTAATTCTTAATGCATCGTTTCTTCATTGTTTATATAGTCTATTACAGTTGTTTTTTTAATAGCTTCAATGTAAACAAATAAATCGACAGACAAACACGCACATTGTGTTGCCTCTTACTATAAGAGGCCAAAACATTACCTTAATTTCAGAACTCACCTAGGAAGTACTGATTTAAATAAATATGTCTAATATATTAAACATTCAATTATTTATCTATAGTTAATATAAAATGCTTGTGTATATTTATTTAGACCAGTGCTTTTCAATCTTTTTGAATTCTCGACCCTTTACACGTTGAAAAATTTTGGCGACCCCCTTGGATCATAGACAAACAAAAAGTTAGAAATTTAAAAGACTATGTTTGTGTTTTTTCTCTATTTTGGTACTGATATTCATTATTCGGGCCTTATACCATGCAAAAAGCTGCTGATCTTAGAAAGTACCTAAGTACAAGGTAGAAATTTAAATTGCCTTTTTCCTTTTGCCGGCGACCCCCCGAGCAAAGTTGCGACCCACAGGTTGAAAAACACTGATTTAGACTATTTCGTACTATCCCCGCAAATTGCTATTGCGCGTGGCCGCCATTTTTTGACGTAACCGTAGCCGAACACTCAGTACTGTTAGCATCCCTGGCCGGCGAATGCGCGTACACATCGAGTTGTGGATGACGTCACGTGAATGTTAATTTGACAAGGTTCCAGCGCATTAGCAATTTGCGGGGATAATATGTACGTATATATAGGTATTCTATAAATGTATCTAGATCTATGTATGTATTAAATTTTTTAAATAGGGTCACTCACGGGGTCGACGGCCACGATCTTGGCCCAGATGTAGACCATGGAGGGGCGCAGGTTGGGCGCAGCGGCCTGCAGCAGCTTGAGCATGTAGGGGAAGATGCCGACGGCGAGCGTGGCGCGCGCCGCCCATGCGCCCAGCGCCAGGAACCGGCACAGCAGCTGCAGCGCGCGCACGCGGTGCAGCGTGCTCAGCAGCACCTGCAGCACCATCGGCAGCTGCTCCGGCGCCGACCGCGAGCACGAGCCTGCAACGCGCGAGTGCCCTCTATGCCATGTGCTCCTTTCGTTTTATAACTAACTAACTCCGTTGGTTCAATGACCCAAAGTGAGTCCTGGCCTCCGAAACGAGAGCACGACATTTCCCTCTGTCCTGCACAGTGTCCTGCCAATTGTGGGCTTGCAGTGCGGTCAGTTCAGCTTCCACTCTATCCTTCCAGCGATACTTGGGACGACCATCTGAAGAGGTGGGTCGAAGTGGACATTTAACACAGAACATTAATACTGTCTATCGAGAGGTTACCGAAGGAGCGATTTTCAACCAAACAAATTAATCAATAACATGTGTATATTGTGTTAATGACATTCATATTCCATAATCGGTTCCATTGGAGTTTGATTATAACGCTAGCAAGCAAGTTGAATGGGAAAAGTCGCGAACGTGAGCATGGGTGGTTTAAATGCTCTGTGGAATGCACCCTATGTATAATGATTAGAAATAAAGAAAACGTGTTATATTGCTGGGGAGTTCTTTGCACCATAGCTTCTCCTTTAAAAGTAGCTGAAATTAGTTAATCAATAAATAAGTAATCTACAAGATTTCACTTTAAAATAAATACATTTTCATTTATGCGTAAGGGTACTCACCGAGGTCTAGCCAGACTTGAAACGCAGTCAGCTGGTCCCTGAAGAAGGGCGAGTGCCTGTACTCGGGCACCTCGCCCCTGGGCGAGTCCCGCAGCAGGGCGGGCAGCTGCGCCAGCGCCAGGTCGAGGGTCTGCTCCCACGCCGCCCACAGCGGGTGGTTGGCCAACGACGGCAGCGCCGGGGACGATACCGGCGTGCAGTTGTACGACCTGAAAACAGTTTATTTCATTAGAGAGCTGTTTACTATTGTGTTACATTATACACGTAATATATAAAACTCTAATATATAAACTCATATAAGTCGTGGTAGCGTAATGGTTAGCGCACGCGCCCCTAAATTGAAGGGCGCGGATTCGATCCTGACCAGAACGCATGCACCTCTTAGTCAGTTTTCTGATCTAATGTGCATATTGTTACAATTACCACGTGCTAAAAACGGTGAAGGAAAACATCGTGATGCAACCTGCACATCGAGATAACCGATGTGTCAAACCTGCCAAGCCGCCTCGGACAAGCGTGGTGGGTATACTGTCCGTTCCCCTATAATGGGAAGCCCGAGCCCAGTAGTGGGACATTTATGGGCTGACATTACTTATTATTTTATATAAAACTCTCGTGTCGCGGTGTTTGGTACCAAACTACTCTGAAACGGCTGAACCGATTTGTATGAAGTTTTGTATGCATATCGGGTAGGTTTGAGAATCGGCCAAAATCTATTTTTCATACTCCTAAATGATAAGGGTGACCCACCCCTAAAGATATTTTTTTTCACTCTTCTACCACCAACCCTATTTTTAATAGCGATATTAGTACTGTAATAATTTAACTTAACTATATACTAATTACTAACAACATTATCAATGTATCTTTGTGTGTATAAGTGGACTGTGTTGTGTTTGAATAAACAAATTATTATTATTATTATTAACTTACTTAAAATGACTAAAAATAATTTCAAGGCAAAACAATGTTAGCCGGGGTCAGCTAGTATTTACAATACTAGTTTAAAAATAGATGTGTGTATAATTAATTAATTAGATTGTAAGATAATACAAAATATTTACATATAATATGGTTGTTAACTTTTACGATCATCTAATTGGTGTATGATTAGCAAATATATACAAAATATATGTCTTAATTTAATTTTGTATAATACTGTGTAAACTCTGTATAACAGACACTGAAGGGTCTGTGCTTTTTATGGCGTTATAGAGAGTTGTCGTTAAATGGAGAGAAGCCTGTTATTTTTGTCTGACGTCTTTTGTTGCACCAGTAATTTTGTTGTTTTTTTTTTACTTACTTCATTCATATCTTGCGATATTGAGGCATCGTGGTGATAAAGAAAGTACATAGAAATCTCGGCATACATTATGCCGACAGTCGAGTTTATTATGGGCTAGGATAATATTATTATATTATATATAACATATATAATTTATCGATTATAAAAGAAAATACACAGCTGCACAGCTGTTACTAATTTTGGCAACTTAAAAGATACTTTTTTACACTACAGGAACACTAAAGGAGCTTGATAAACTAAAGTAAGGTATTGAAGAACCAATGGTCTGACAATCAGTCGGTGTTCAGTTCAGTTTTCTCAGAAGACTGGATTCTTAAGTAAAGTACAATAGACCAAAGCAACGGTGAACCACCCATAAGGCTAATGTCGCCTGCCCAAAAACTTCAGCTAACAGCGCAATGACACTTGCACACGCAAAACAGTAGTTTTAAGGCGCGGGGCTTTTTTTTCCGGTTTTGAATTTTACAAGAAGGCTATAAAAATTACTTGTTTTTTTATAAAGGTTTTTAGATACAAGCATTTGAGATCCCGGATATCTTGTAAAACGAGCCCAAACACGACGGGTCTGTCTATCTTGTTTAGTACAGGAGTTCCTATGGCCACCTTCCAACTCCATCATCAGATCAGCTCCATGGTAACATATTATTGTATTGTCACGCGATATACGTATGCGTGAAAAATTTCAGCTCAATCGAAAACCGGGAATTTGGTCAAATTTAACTTGCAAGATTCCAACCGAACTTACATAAAAAAAAGTATAAGAAACTTGAGAGTGTGTGCGTGTATGTCGAAAATTATAAAAATTTGAATATTTCAAATCATAACCCACCTCATGATCCGGTCAGCAAGCAAGAAATTCCTGCAGAGGCTGGCAGTCAATAGATCCGCTCTGAACAACTGCTGGAACAGCTCGGGTGGCAATGAACTCCAGGCTATTGTGTCGGTGATGGCCGTGAAGATCCAGTTCAGCTCACCCAGCATCGTCCTGCGGTCTGTCACTTGGCCTGGGATCCTGTATGATATGATCCCAAACATTTCAACAGTTTACTGTCAAGACCTCCTAACCTAATATATCTACAAAAGAGAAAGGATCTCAATTTGTTGTGCATTTTTTTATATTCAACCATAACTTTTAAATTTCTGAACTAATTTTAATCTTACTTTTGTTGGATTCAGTACAGCTTCAGAATAGTTTCATACAAATTTCATCATTATTAGAAACTATATAAAAGAAAAACAATAAATAATTATCTAGCAAAAAAGAGAGCATCTTCAAGACTAATTAAAAAGTAAAAAATAATTATTTTCTACAAGATCTTGAAGTCTGTGCCGAAACATAAAAAAACAACCACAAATTTGCAAAATATAATAATTTTATGTTTTCTTTCGAACCGACTTAAAGATGTTGTAAAAAATATTTATTTTTGCTTTTTAGTTACTCTTAAGTCTGTTTTCTGTTTTGTTAGAAAATTTTACACATAGTAGCTATGAACAAATTTTAGAATCTATATCATTATCCTCTTACTGATATGCTCATTTTAGTAATAAATGAAAAACAACTAAGATAGTTTGATCCATGGCCTGTACAGCGTGTTTTTTTATTGACCAGCCCTAATGAAACATTATTACTACGGCTACGTTCCTCTTGGAGCTCACAACGGCTTCGCTCACGACCGCGATATTTCCCGCTCCACTTGGTTGCGGGTGCTACAATCATAAAGTCAAGTGAGACTGATTATGGAGCATTAATGTCATTAACGGCGAAATACAAAAATATCATTGATTGGTGTATGGTTGATTTGAAAATCGAGCCTTTGTCGATGTATGGATAGAGAGAATTAATGCTCTGTTGTTAACGCCCACTTCGAAGCACCTCTTGACATGGAGCGCTGCATGATCGAAAATTACGAGGTCATTAGTGACGTTTTGATACGACCATAACGACTGTAGTATGTAAGCATTTGTAATGTCCATTGTAAGGGGGGCTAGGGCACAATAATAAAGTATATAAGGTTTTCATTTTGTAATACAAATTAATCACAATATATACATCATACACTTCGGGACAATGTAGTTTTAATACAACTACCACCTCAGTCCCGGTCACCTCGGTTAACACACTGGTCGCTAATGTGGACATGTGCAGAGCATCTTGATCGTTATGTGCTCCAAGAGGAATGCACCCTATATTGATACTGACTTGTCAATTAAGTCGTGCACGTCGTGCGGTGCGACCCTTGTCCTGGTCCTGAGCACGAACCACTTCATGGCCATCTTGACCGGGGTTGTCAGGCACGCCGTGAACAGGTCCGCCGGCAACTCGGGGTTCATTGGCAGGCACTGTCCGGCGGCGCACGCGCCCAGCTGGATGCAGTTCTTGTACGAGACCCCACCGGTGGGCGGCGGGGTGCCCTCTTCAGACTTTGAAGTGAGCTGAGCCTGATTGTCAAGCATTTTTTAAAAGCGACAATACGCTAGACTTGTGCTTATTCAGTCATACAAGTGAGCACTCTTTTCCAGTACAACTAGATTTCTGTATATTTTTTTTAAATAAATAAACTTTTGAACTGAGTATCGAATACACGCCGACAATTCCCGAACAAACCCGAGCGCGCGTATTACGTCACTGTGATAATTTCTCATAATAACTCATCAGCAGTGTCATTCATTCCGTCCAATTCGGTCCCTGAACTAGTTCACTTTAATTCTTCTTTGTCTCTTCTTTACTAGCGACCGAATCATAGTGCTTAATAGTTCATCTTTCGTGAACTACACAAAACTGTGGAACAGTTGAATGGCGTCTAAAAAACTAATAGACCGATTAACGTTTGGCAATGTGAAACGTTTCTTTTAGTACAGAGTTGGGAACCGATACTTAATACTATATCTTTCATAAACTACACAACAAACAGTCACAATATAATATACAATAGAGGAAGTATGAAATAAAATTAGATAACAATACTAAAGCCCTAGAAATTGCTTACAGAAACACAGTGTTTTTTACATCTAGGTAGCATAACAAAAATTTTAGATGTAGTATAGATATGATAGTGACTAAAACCGGAAGTAAGAATAATCTTGATCTTCGGCCTCAGCACCTAGTTAAAACATTTTAAATAAATAAACAAGTTAATTATTTTTTTAGATATGAGATATTTTGGATTAAATGTTTTTTATGGCTCCATAGTTAACTAAACATAGTGCGAGAACTGTCGTACAGTTGGCAGACTTTTACCTCATACTCCCGCTCATGCTGTTCTGCGAACTGCTTGAAGTTGTCGACGATGACGCCCGCATTAGAGCAGTCGTACACGTACAGCGAGGGCGCGCCCATCCATGTCTGGAGGTCGTACATCGACAGCGGGATGTACTGCGTGTAAGCCTGCCGGTGACCGAAATTAACGGAATTTATGTAATTAATTATAACCTAAAAGTGATAGTTATAGGCTGGCAAATTCACAAGTACAATTAATCATTGCGTCATTTAATCATTGCGTCAATTAATCATTGCGTCATTTAATTATCGCGTCAGTAAATAACTGCGTCAAGTCATCTCTTGCGCCCACATATTTCTATTCAACTCCACTGTCAAGCTTCGTTTTTTTTTATTGCAGGAGATCAGCAGACAGGCAGACGGCCCACTTGGTGGAAAGCGGTTACCATCGCCATAAACCGAGATGGATGGTGCCATTCATAATTAAAGTCACACTTTAAGGGAGCGGCAGTCGACGAAGTGTGACATTGTGTGAAAAGAGGTGGAAGAGGGTCCTAAACATCGGATGTCTAGGTAGGGACGAATCTAACGAATGTGACCAGCTATGACGAGGACGAGGGAGTGTGAATGAAAACATCATGACATTTGTGTGATTGTATGTGTTTTGGTCTACCTTTGTGAGGAAAATATTATTAAGCGTATATTTGTTTTTAGTGAAATGCTTCTCTTTACAGGCAACGGGACTTACCCTGTTAAAGACCCATATCTCGCCCTGCTGGGTGGGCTTCGGGACACCGTGTCCGTTGTAGTGGAACAGGACGCGTTCATCCTTCGCGTTGCGTCGCAACGAGCAGCATAACTTCTTGACCTATACAAGAACAACATGCACTAATATAGCTAAAAGACATAAATATATTATATCCCGATATCCATCAAACTAGTAAGACATTATATTTCCGTTTATTTATGTAATAACTCTGTATCTTATTTTAATAATCATTAGTATTATAAATGCGAAGGTAATTCTGTCTGGCTGTCTGTTCCTTTTGTATGGAAAAACTACTGGACCGATTTGGCTGAAACTCAGTATATATATTTCCGATGCCGAGGATGAACATAGGATACTTTTTATCCCGAGAAATTGGATAGTTTACGGGATAAAAATATATTTGTCTGTTTGTTATGCTTTTCCGGAAAAAATACTGGACCGATTCGGCTGAAATTTGGTATATATGTAATTTAATACCGAGGGTAGACCAGGGATACTTTCCTCCCGGATAACGGGATAAGTTTGGGGAAAGATTTTATATATTTTTTTGAGTTTACTCGGGAGCAGTTTAAAGTGGCCAATTGAAAAAAAAAAATGATCACGATGCAATATTTTCACTGATCGAAGTAAATTTTCTGTCATAAAATCTGTGTTGCCTGGTTTTAAATATTGATAAAATAATTTTAATTTTTGGTAACTGGCCAACGTGGACAAAGTTGGGGGGAAATGCTATTGCTATACCGATAAATTGAAGTGTCTGTTTGTAATGTCAAAATAATAGCTTTTTATCTTTTAATTTCGCTTATTATCTCAAAAAATTTCGAGACAGAAGTTGTAACTTAGCCTGCGTATGCGTGAGAGAACAGGAAGCCAGACAGACTGGCGCCGTAACGCCTTACGTAACGAAGATATTTACCCTCCCATAAGAAGTTATCACTTCTTAAAAATTATATTTTTGTCTGTCTGTATATTGCGGCTAATCTCTAAAACGGCTGAAGATATTGTAGCGGGACTTTAACTGGTACATAGATGATGTTATAAGGAATGACTTAAGGTACTTTTTCCTCGCGTACGAGGTCCCGGACGCAGCCATGTTTTGAATTAATTAATTATGTCACGCAGTTCATCTAACGGCCAATGTACGTTATTCCCAAACAAACCGAGTTCATTCATCGCAAGGTCACCCGCCGCATTACGTGGAGGTCACTGTCGGACCGACCCGGACGCACCTCCGAAATCACGGACAATCGCTCAGACTACTATTGTTCTTAACTAGAACTTTTCCCGCGGTTTCGTGGGCTTTGACCTTCGGCGCGTATCACACGGGAATTCGTGTTTTTATTATCGCGGTAGAAACAATCCCATTGTAATGTTTGTCTCTAAAGTATCTATCTACAGATCATCATGTGAATATATTTATTTTTGAGTAAATAAAACGGTCACATAAATCAAACTCTCATTATTCTTTATGGTATGAAACAGCAAGTCATGCTTTGTTTAGGTGTATTTTATAGCTGTGGATTTCCAGTGCTTTCCAATATCTATATATTAATAGGTGACGCAAAAACACAGCAAAAATTTTTTGTACCCCTTTTTATGAAAATTGCGCGGACGGAGTATGAAATTTCGCACTTATCTTCTCTTATATATAAAAACGAATGTTTGTCTGTATGTCCTCTATAGAATCGTAAACTATACATTTGATGATCTTTAGCAAAGTTGTTATGCATGAGCCAGAGGTTTCCGAATTGGTTCACAATTGGACCCAGTAGGTGGCGCTGCTGTCGGCATATCGATTGGAGCTTTTCCAGCAGGACGACGTCTGCCGGGACAGCTTCTTTATACAAAGGAGTGCAGAATGCTATTTTTTTTTAAATTATGCATAAAAAAACATTACACACTACCACGTATTTAACACACGCATAAATTCTCCTTTAATTATTGTCAAAGTCAAATTAACAGTATACCCTTGGCGAAATCTGTGATTATAGAAGTATACTCTTTGACAACAGAACCTTAATAATGATCACTGGTGCGCTAGGATCAGCGTGGGAGTAACTATGTTCTAAGACTCACGCTCTTCCTGCTATAAGCGCGGGGTACATGGGTGGAGGGTGGTTTTAGTGGAGTATTGAGTTTTCGAGTCTCCACACAAGCCGGTAATTTGACTCTGGTGCCCATTCGTGGTGTCACCTCTCGACGCTTTGGTCTAATCCCTAGTAAAGGGCCAGGTAGCATGTGAAATGCATTTCCCCGCCTTAAAAAAAACACCAGCGCTGGTGTTCCACTAGCTAAGCAATGCTTTTGACAGCACGCGGCAACGTATGCCACAAAAATCAAAAGTAGGAACCAATACGTTCGCAGCACGACCTTGCACACGCAGACGGCGCGGGCCTAAAAGATGCGAATAAAAATTGAACTAGTGTTCTAGTCGTACGGTATCCGTGGATGCGTCATCCGATGAGTCAATTATTAAAACATAGTCGCGAATACTCACTCAGTAGTTATTGTGTCAAAGTCATGCATATTAGGTTACAACGCAATATAGGCGCTAAAACGAGTGCCGCTTATCTGACGCCAGTATGAAATGAAATTTATTTATAAAGAGTAGAAGGAACATAAAGTAATTCACAATACGATGTCAATTTTATATGAGCGTCCAAAGTTAGCTCTGGTGCCCGCACTAGGTCTCAACAGAGCCTGTGTGGCGGGCCTCAGTGGAGTTCGCTTCGGTTTCGAAACTCCTTTTCTTTCATTGCCTGGTATTATTAAAACTAAAAAACAATAGAAAAGAAAAAACCTCCATGGTGTTAAATTTGAATTGAAAATTAATTTTCCTAATTTCCTTTCTTTTGACGAGGCGAAACTCGATTGAGGGTCATCAGCCGCGCAGTGAGCTGGGGTAATCGCGGCCGGTGAGTAGGTTTCGCCAGGTCTAGCCAGAACTAGATGCTTTTACCACACCACAGGTTTCCGGTTTATATTTGGGATGCGTAAATATGACCATATCTCCGAATATCGTAATCATTATATTAATACGTAAGCAAAAGTTTACTAGTGATTGCCCAGTGGTCGAAATTCGACCATAATAAGTTTAAATTGAAGACATGAGTGGATGAAGGTGATATGTCGCATATTCCATTTTTTGCTTTTTTTGGGTAGATGAAGGTTAAAAGTCGATACCAAATGACTACAGACCTTAGACTATAGATATAAGGCATATTTAAAAAATAAAAAGTTGAAAAGGTGTTAAGTTCGGTTTAAAATAAAAGTAAAACTTTTATCTCGATTTACTCAGAATTGGAATTATGTGACTTATCACCTTCATCCACTCATGTCTTCAATTATAAGTTTGAACAATATAAGGTTCTGTTGTCTAAGACTATACTTCTTTAATCATATATTTCGCCCAGGCTACACTGTTAATTAATATTTAAACAATAAACAAAAGAGTATTTATGCATGTGTGTTACATGGTAGTGTGTGTAGTTTTTTTATCGATTTAATAAATTTTTTATGCATAATTTAAAAAATATTAGCATTCTACACTCCTCTTAATATAAACTACCTACAAGAGCGCGAAAATTCATTCTCTTTCGGCGGTGCTATTTTCGTAAAAAGGGGTACAAAGTTTCACATACCTATTACTATAATGATTGTACATAGTTTTACATAGGATATCATAAATATACATACATACATAACTTCACGCCAGGTCCCTTGCGGGGTAGGCACGAACAACAGAGCGCCACACAGGCCCATTCTTACACACCTCACTTGCTTCTTTCTTCTTCTCTTCTTTCATAGCTCTTGTCATGCATGCTCATCTGTTCTTAAGGCTCCTAACATCTCCTTCTGCTAATACATGATCAATTTGATCATGGAAGGTGTATCGTGGCCTTCCGCGACTTCTGCATTCATCCACTTTTGCATTGTATATCTGTTTAGTTATTCTTTCATCATACATTCTTTCCATATGCCCGAATCACTTGTCACTCACCTCATCGCTTGTTGGATCCAAAGACTGCTTGTAGCGTGCCCTTGGTTGCCAGCGTTCATACTGTGTTTGCAGCTGGTGACCAATTGTCTCCAAGGCCTTACTTGGCGACAGTGAATGAGGGTCTGGTGATGATGTTACAACAAGTTATATGCTTGTTAAACGAAACTCCTTGTTCATAATAAAGAAAATTTATTTGCCAGGTAAGCAACAATACGTAATGTAGAAATAATTTATACATACATTTTATCATTTAAAACTAGCATCTGCCCGCGTCTTCGGTCCGTGTGAAATAGATAAAAAAATAGTAAGTTAAATCCCCCCCCCCATTTTGAAACATGCTTCATTGGTGCTCCGCTTTTATTGTTCTTAGCATGATGATATATAGCTTATAGCCTTACTTGATAAATGGGCTATCTAACACTGAAAGAATTTTCCAAATGAGAGTTCCTGAGATTAGTGCATTCAAGCAAACAAACTCTTCAGCTCTATATATATAGTTGCAAGAAGTTGATGGAAAATGGCGGCAAATTTAAATAATATATGTATGGCAACATCAAAATTATTAGGATTAACCTATTTTGATACTTGGTAGTTACTTAATTATTCATGTTGTGTATTTTATGTGTGACAATAGATACACCATACTCATTTGATAATATTATAAATACAAAAGTTTATAAGATGTTTTTGTTACTCATTCACGCCAAAAGTACTGAACGGATTTTATGAAATTTGGAATACTTGTTATTACTAACCCTTATGTCTCGAATCTAGAATGACCTACAATAGAATATAGACTATCTACTTTTAATTCTGGTAGATAGCAGGAAATCAGTAGTCATTACATTTTTTGAAAAATAAACTGCAATATTCGGTAAAAACTTAGTTTTATCAGCTATAATCAAAATCAGATTTCGTCAGGGCCCCCTAGTCTCGACCCGAAAGCCACATACGTACTCACTACCAATGGACACATATTTGCAACATTTCAGGGCCTCCTGGTGTGGAGCAGCTCTATAAGTTCATGTAAAGTGCATATTCAGTTCACTTTCGATAGAATATAAGATAAAAAATAAGATTCTACATGTTGTACACTGTATTTCTTAAAATGAGGTCGGTCGTATTCAGACTAACATTTACACACCTTAACGTAAAGTACACTAGATTCAAGAACTTTCATACTTCTACTCTTCTTCTCCTACAGAGCAGTGTAGAACCTTAAAAATTCAGATATAAAAGAAGTAGAAGTTATAGGAAGCATACTTACCTATCCAGCACTCAAGTCGGGCACAGGGCTGGGTCTTGACAACATCCGGTGGGTCCACTCCGACGTTTAGGCACAAAACCAGTGCCACACAGTGGGTTTTGTACTATAAAATTGTAAAAAATATATCAACAATAATAAGGTTTAAGACAGGATAATATATAAGTGTAGACATAAAGCCCACACTGCACATGCACTTCCTCACAACACCAGCATGTAACAGATACACTCTACATTAGTATAGGTTTAGTATTAAAATCAGGATAAATTAATATAATAAGTCAATCATAAGATACATACACCTCAACAGAAATTAATTAATGTCACAGTCACACACAAGAACTAAAATAATAAGTGTACTAAATTTTAAAAATTAAATCTAGAAATTAAGTTAAAAAAAAAAGATTTAAGACATTTATTTCTTAAAAGAATTTACAATTCACTTACAGAGAAATAACTAGTTACATTTAATTCACATTTACCCCTATAGCACATCTGCCCATTTATTATTGTAATATTTTAAATATTTAGTTTTCAAGTAAATTTAGTTAATTATTTATGATATATGAGGGTAGTCTTGAGACAAAAGTCGGAGCAATGCAAGTTGTTCATCAAGGCAACGGGCTTTTAAAACGCATAAAGCGATTTGAAAGTAAAGTTATATGTTTTTGTCAGTCAGTCTGTCTGTCTGTTCCTAACTAAATAGCTTTACAATAACAAATGGTGCAGTGCAGCAAACAGATGGATAGGTTTATTTTTGGTTGGATAAATAACTTTCATATTAGAATATTACTAATTTAGTCAAGTAGAGAGTAGACCTTTAGAATGTGGTTTTTCAATAACCTTTGAACAGTAAGAATGATTTTACTTCTTTAATGTTTTTCGGTACATTATTGTATAATAATAATAATACATATACATACACCAACATCACACACACTTCACTCAGTCTTCATATGGAGGGTGTAATTTCAAAACATACTGTACTCACTGTGTTTCATTCATTTTAAGAGGTTTTGAAACACCCCTCATAAATAAAATTGTTAAAACTGGTTTTGGGCTATATCAAAACACTAGCAAATGTTTTTAAAGTATTTTTAAGTACTCTATTAACTTTTTATATCTATTAATTTCTTTATTCCTTCTGTCACTGACAAATTTATTATATTCTCTCCCAAATTAGAACCGCTTTTCAAAGTACAAGTCTGTGTGGGAGACCTACACAGACTTGTACTTTGGCTTACATTTTGACATTGTACAATATTTTCAGATTACTGAATTTTTTTTTAATGACTCATAATTTTATCATAATATTTTCTTTAAATAATGTTGATCTGTATATAGGACCTAACACAGTTGACTTTGGAGAATTGTTTAGTGAAATCTAAAAATGTCTAGTTATACACTGATATCCTTAGAAGACATTCTCGCACAATACAAACAGAATTTTGATCTGATGATGCTGATCTAATATGTACCAATGTTTAATGTATTGTGATGTGGGCCCTTGTTATAAACAAACACACACATCACAATATATTCCAAACTAAGCAAGTCATACTTATTATTTGACTAACACACATAGACAGGTCTCCAGTTCATTAAAGATTGAAATAAATAACAGTTTACAAAATAAACCTTGCAAGAAATCTAACCTTGGACCTCTGAGTTCCAGTTACTAGAGGGACCAAGGTAGGACATATTTTATTGAATTATTTTCGAAAACACAAGCAGATAAAGAGTTATGTGCCATTTGGAAATAAAGTAGGTGAGGTCCTAGTTATAGGGTGTATAAATAAATAAATGTGCCCTATAAGTCCTATAACAATACCACAGTCAGAGTTAAATGTTTTAGTAAATATAAAAATAAAGTCCTATTTTTCTATTGCAAACATCTAACATTGAAGCAGTTATATGATAACTGTTATTTTAAATTAATACAGCAAATACCTATGGTACAATTTAACCTGCAGGTTAGGTATCCTGACTATACCTACATTTTCTACTCTGATAATAATAGTGTGGAATATGTCCATATTTTATAATATCTAAAGCAGTTTATAAAAAGAATGCTGTTACCAGATCTATAGCTTTCTTTTCACCAAAAAAATAGCCATTTATTTACTTATTTATGCAAAAAATTGTGATTTTATAAATAATATAAAGGAATTGTTAGCTTTTTGGTGAAATTGACGCGAAGGAAATTAAAATCATATTTATTTTAGAATGTAAAACTAATGTTTTCGTCGGAAATCCTCAAACCCATGCGCGTTTGTTTTCAACATACGAAATGCGATGCGCAAAAAGTTTTTATACTTTACTGACTAAACACAATCTTCTCACCTTTTCCTTGACTCTCCATGAGTGCTCCACTCTTTCGTCGCCCTTTATAGGCTCAGTGTGCCGCGGTTTATCGTAACTTAAAGGTAACTCCCAATCATCTACGTCTGAACAAGAATCGTTGTCACCCTGACCACCATTTTTCTCCTCATCTTTAATCGCGAGATAAGGAGGCATGTCTGTCATTTTAACACAACACTTTGTCACAAATTCGACGATTTTCAACGCTTAACGAATGCAGGCGCCGTACGAAAACATTTTTAAAACCTCACAAATCATGTGCGCGTCCATTTTTACACCACATGGGAATAAACAATGATGTTAGCGTTCCGTTTGACAAAATTCATGTTAAGTTTGTTTAATAATTGACACATCCGAACTCTGGTTCTAAAAATTAGACTATTTAAAAATAAAATGTGTTTTGGTTTCAAATTATTATTATACTTTTATAATTCTTTAAAAATAGACATTTTGAAATTGATTTTTAATTTCCGTGCCTATCACTATTAGTTAATTAAAATAATAAACTTCGTTTCGTTACACGTAATTTAATGTCTCTGGCGTCTATGGCCTTTGAAAACTTCTCACAGGTTTTCACAGATCATAGATTTTTTCTTGCTTATAGCAAGTAGCATGTAGTATAACGTTGTATCCTAGGAACTCACAAATCCCAAAATGCTTCGTCTGCCGTTGCAAAAGACGACCGCTGTCGTCATGGTCGTGACAAAAACGTCACTAATGACGTCATCATTTACGATCGCATAGCGCTGACAACGACCCATGTCAAAAGTATATATAAAGTACTCTGTGGTCAAAAGGTGGAGTCGAAGTGGGCGTCATATCTCCATCATAGACCTATATAATAGATTTCATACTTCAGTGATCTCCATATATTCAATGTACTCTTTGGCGTCATATATCTATATATTATTTATCTAGGTTTATGGCTTGGCAGCTAGGCCTTTAAGCCAGATCTTAGTTTCTTCATTTTCTCTAAGCCTATGTGTAGCACAACTGAACTGTAGGTAATCAGCCGGTGCCATTCAACGGAGTTCTTGTGACAACTCAAAAGGCCACATTTGACTACGCAGTTCACATTTCTCACAAAACTCATAATTACTACTCAAAAACTATCAATATCCTATTGTTCATTTTAGAGTAATTTTACACATTTTTAGAAAATAAAACTGAACAGCACAACATCTCCTTTCAGTTCCCGCCAAAAACTTCTCTATATCTATATATGTGGGTGTTGGCTACAGACCAATAATTCTCTCTATCTCTTAACATTAAAAAAGGCGCTATTTTCGAATCATCCAATGACATTTGTGAATTGCGTCGTTTAAGATATCAACTCCATATAATCCGTTCCACTAGAATTTATGATTGTAACGACCGCAAGTAGTGGAATGGGAAAATCGCGGTCGTAAACGTGGTCACTGTGAGTCCCTTTTGGAATGTAGCCCTAGTAATTAGTCATTGTTGCAGAGCATCCCAGTGGCTCTCCTCTACATAATCGCAAATTAAAAAAAATGTGTGTAAACTATCAAAAATTATAAGTATTTTCAATGGAAACTACTTTTAAAGTTCATTTAATGGCGCTGTACAATATCGTCAAATAATTACAACGAGCTGACGAGGTTTTAAGAGCAAAATATAAACCACAATTCAAACATATTTTGAGTTTTAAAACTTATTTTGTCTTTGTTCTAATTTAGAATGAGTAAAAATTACCATCCAGTAGATTTTTAATTATTGATAGAAATGCCATCTAATAGTACTTACAGGTATATTATTATACCGATTAAGGTACCATCTATCGGGTGAGGTGGCGGATGTTTTGATATGTATGATGGAGAGGTTAATTAATTATATAATTGATAAAGATAAAGTGATAGTGTATTATCTATGATGCAGACCGCAGACGGTACAGGTGGGTGCACAGAACACAGGTGGGTGTGGGTACTCAAAGAACTCGTCGTTTGAAAAACATTTGCAATAACAGAGGCGTCACCATAGATGATACACTATACATAGAGAGACGTCACAAACGCCATTAAAAACTTATTACGCTTTTTTGTATGTCGGCTCAAGAGGGTCAATCGTTTTAGTGTCTCAACCCATAGATATAAATATTATTCATGTTGGGACGGGGTAACATACTCCTTGGATTGGTTTAGCTTTTTCTGCCAACTCTGGCTTTCCTTCCAGGTGATCCGGAAATTATTGGTCGTTCGAATCGTACAACAGCTTTAAAATGAGCTCAATTTTAGTATATATATATGATCAAATGCGGTTTTCTGCGGTTACGTGCTTAGCCATTGTGACAAAACGGAATCTCTAGACAATCGTCATGTTTATGCCCGTCTGTAACAATCATTTTTGCCAGAAATTTAAAAAGATACATTGTGTAATTTAAGATATATTAATACTTAAATAAATATATTGCCCTATCATTTATCATTGCTAACTAGGAGCGGTCATGGAGTTCGTCTTTGAAAGTTACATGTAAAACATGAAACATAAAAAAAATATCTAGTGGCGGTAGTTCTTTTTCAAGATTCCTCAATGACAGCTCTGTATTAACTATTACTCTTGTTTTAACACCAGACGCCTGCGCAGTAGACGTGTCTTTTTATCCAGATAATTACTGTACAGCCTTCTGCAGTTTTTCTAAGCCGACTATTATAGGAGAAAATTATGGGCATACTGAGAGTTAAATGAACGACTTCTTATGGTGATTTGCGAATAAATACTGTTTTAATATTCCATACCCAAATGACGAAACATTTGTTGCTTCTACCATTCATGCATGCTTCTACGAAACATTTCCTTCCCTCTACATTAGTTGATTGATTATATTGCGCAGAATGGTTAAACTAACGATACCCCACCAACTATTTGGTTTGGGTATCGTTATTACGGGGCACTAATTCGATTTTTTTAATACTGAGTTCGTAACATACCATGGCACATTCAGCTTCCCACTCCAAAATCGTCTTCCTCTAGCTGGCCTGGCTTCACTCTCTACGATAGATAACTCTCTGTGCTCTCTACCCCAAGAGTACATTGAATATATAAAGATCTCTACCTATTTTGTACGTCCAAGGTTAAATATATGATAACAAAATAAAAACTGCAATAAATTCATTTACTTATTACAGGTCATTATGTCAATTACACGAGGAAAATAATACACATCGATGTATTTTATACACGAAAAACACCAATTGCGATAACTGTGTTGTTACAATTCCAGCTGATTAACATTGAGTTACTGTTAATTATCAGATACCCTACATGCCAGTTAGCCATACTCAGAGACAGATAATGGTCCATTAACCTTAAAGAGCACAGATTTTATTTCACTAGGTCAGTTTATTACTATTGAATTTATTATTTATTAATAATTGTTATATTACTTCTGAATCGATTTTGATGAAAATCTATATTATGATAGTAAAAAGGCCAATTTAAGTTTGGCGGCCTTTATGGTTTAACTGGATTGCCCGTTCACTGCAACGTAAAAGCTCCGGGTCCGATTAATTAATTTATTTACTACTGCTGTGCCCGCGGTTTCACCCGCGTGGTGATGCAAAATTGTTATATTTTGGATAATTCACACTATATCTTTATAAATTATAGTCTATGTGTCGTTCTGATGTGTAAGCTATATTATTGTAAAGTTTTTTAAAGTTTCATCAAAATCCATTCAGTAGTTTTTGCGTGAAAGAGTAACAAACATACATCCATTGTTACAAACGTTCATTTATTATTTATTTAGGTTTATGGCCTGGCAGCTAGGCCTTTAAGCCAGATCTTAGTTTACAATATAGCTTCTTCATTTTCTTAAGCCTATGTGTAGCACAGCTGAACTGTAGGTAATCTGCTAGTGCAATTCAAATTCAACGGAGTTCTTGTGATTACAAACTTTCGCGTTTATAATATTTATAGAGATGTTCTGGGTGTCTCGGATCAGTCCTAAAGTGGTCTGTTGTATATTACCATAACACAAGCATAACTCGCTTAATGTGGGGTTATACGTGTGTGTGTAATAAAGAAGTACAAGTGTCCGTATTGAAACAGAAAGAATACTAATTTTTGCAGCCTGTCATAACAGGCGACAAAACAACCCACAGACAGGTGGTACGCCATTTGGCCATCTGGATAGGCGAGTGTTTCAAATGGACCTTTCTCTTAACAGTTTTTGTAAGTGAAAAAGAAATGTATCTAATAATGACGACAGTCTGTGTTAGCCATGTTACTTCTGGCATAAGAAATTCATTAAATAATAATAATACCAGCCCATAATGTCCCACTGCCTAATCGGTGAATGTGTTCCGGCCAGGATCGAACCCGCGCCCTTTTGAGTTTGAGGCGCGTGCTATAGCCACTAACCTACCACGACTAAATCTCCAATTTAATAAATTAATTAAATTGGAGATATTCTGATCTCACTCTGGAGACCCTGGTCTGGGGTATAACGATAATATAACCTTGAGTTGTATTCCGGTGTCAGAGGTCTGGTTCCAGTACAGCAGTAGCAGCACTACCGATGTTGCAAATATCCATAAACGAAGGTTACCACTTTCCTTCAGGTGTAACGTGAGCCTGTCAGCTTTATTCTAACAACGATTTTTTTAAACACAGTCAATCAACTCTACACAGGTTTGTTGAACAATTAATTTTATAAACTTGTATATTATAATACATAGGGCATTAAATAAAATGTACGTTATAATTATAATCCCACAGAGAGGTATTATGAAAGGAAATTCGAAATTATAAATATTTCCAACACTGAAAATTTTGTCAAAAGATTTATTAATATGGCTGATTTACGTTTATTTAAAACTAATGTTATAACATTGTAATTATGATAATGTCAATGGTTAAAGATTTATAGGAAAGTCTTAGCCGAATACAAAAATGTTACAGACAATAAATACACAAAAACAATAAAATTAAATTGAAACACAACAACATATTACTAAATATATTTACAACGTATTTTAGTACAATTCATGATTAAGTGATCGCGCGCTGTTGCATTATAATTTGTTCATTTTCAAGATCAAAGAGCTCTGATTACAGTCCACTAGAACAACACCCAAATTTTTCTTTTGACGCCATTTTGTCTATTAGGTTGTCCATCGCTTGATGTGATACGAACAGCGTTGCCAGATGGGGGGGGGATTCCCTGCAAATTCGGGGGTTTTTTTCACGTCTGGGGGAGATTCGGGGGTAAAGATTCTTTGGGGGGACTTTCGGGGGAAATATTTTGTTGTGAGAAATTTTGGAGACATATTTTAAGTATCAATAATTCATCTACAAACTCAATTCTCATCACTACAATTATTGTATCTAAGTCATAATACGGTATTATTACTTTATCTTAGAATTATACTCTACCAGGGAGTGATACTTCAATTCAATAGTTCATTTTAATAATTCAATTCATTTGTTCGTTCATTTAAGTTATTTATTTATATTATGCCGTCTCTACTCGTATGCGTCGTATCCTATAGGCTACTTTCCGTTAGAGACTGACAATGATCACGTTCACAACTGCGGTTTTTCCCGTTTCACTTATTTGCTGGAGTCACAATCGTAAACTCAAGTAGAATGGTTATTTATCGCACCTATTGACACGGGTCGTTGTCAGCGCCCCCTGAGGGAAAATGGTGACGTCATTAGTGACGTTTTCGCTACGAAGGTGGTTTTGCTTTTTTCATTCTCCTTTAAAATAAGTAAAAACTATTTTGGGGTTTTTATTCTCAAAAAGCTTATTTTTGGAGGTTTTTGACAAAAATTTGGGGGTTAATTGACATGGTCATCTGGCAACGCTGGATACGAACTAAGAAATAGTGACATTCCCGATTCAAATTGGCGGAAAAGTAACAAAAAACGAGGGAAGGGGTTTCTAGTTTATGTGAAGCTATATTATAGGAGTCTCAGGTGTAATCCAGCGTAATGATTAAGAGGATCCAAAAGATAGTATTTGGCGTGGTGTTCTTGGACGACCCCTGAAATGGTCTTAGTAAAGTCGTTAAAGCTAGAAACGGTCAGTCTACTTATAACAGATACTTTTGCCGAGTGGGCTCAGATTGCTATATATGATAATACGAGTATCTAATACGAATGCACTCAGTCAAAGGGTATTCTTTTAATACATCTTCCTATCAATTCGCTATAGTATTGTTAAAATTTTACATAATACTGCGTGCAAGTAATGTCAACTGATAAAGCAAAAGAATTTGTAGTAAGATATAGGAACAGGCCGTTAATTAAACTGTAATCTATTCATGTTTTATTGAAAAATATTTTATAGTTAATAACAAGAAACAATAACCCACTATGAGAATCGATCATACATGAAAAATTACAGTCCACATCCGTCCATACAAACGACTTAAACAGTATCAATATTGAGCTTTAGATAAATAAATCACAATTTAACTGCACTACATACTGTACATTTTTCACTTCTTCCTTCATCAGGCAAACACTGAATATGAACAGAATGCCTGCAGTTATATACCAAAAGATCAGAAGCGTTAGAGGAATCTTTTATTATAATCCTCTCTTGACAAACACAGCACAAGAATCATCAGTGACTGAAAGACCGCGCTGTTGATTTATAATCAGTTTTTCGTGCAAGTCAAAGTAGTTTCGCAGGGTTATCACTTTGCATGCTTCCTGGACAGAAAGCTGCAAGTGGTAATCTGACATCATTTTACCAAGAGACTCCTTTAAATCTTTTATTTCACACCCAGGCTTTATATTCTCTATTAACATCTTAGGATCAACCGAATTGCCTATCCTCTTCAGTAATAAAGATACGTAATCAGGTTTGTCAACTGTCTGCTTGATTAGATCTATCCAAAGCTCTTTATCATTCTGCTCTTGACAGAAGCTAATGGCTTGATTTATGTCATTTAGTTTTTCTATGATAATTTGGAGTGCTTCCCTCGTATTTCCCATACGACCTAAGAGGAATACCATTTCTGGATAAAAGTTATTGCTCTGGCAGACGTCTAAAGCTTCCTCAATGGGGTAACTATCACTGCATTTGAGAAACGGTAGCAGCTTTTCTCTGGCATACTTTGCATAAAGTTTAACTAATTTACCATGGTATCTACCGTTTGGTTCAACTTTGCTATAGGCATCCAGATATTTAAACAAATAAACTTCATGGTTAACTAGCTGTTTCTCCACAACTTCTACAGGTATTCTAGGTTTTACCATAAGCATTGGTTGTTCCTTAGACGGTTTTGGCTTATCTAGTAATATAGAAATAGTTTTATCACAGTCCAAAGTCATTAAACCAAGTATTTTGTCGTGGATTACATTGTACATGTCATGTTTTGTTATCAAATCAAAGACATACCTATGCTGTAAACTTAAATAAGTCGTTAAGGCCTTGTCGTATCTCTTCTGGTAACAGTATAACAGCGCTAGTGCTTCCAAATATATGTTTTTATCTACTGTCGTTAGCAATAGATGTCCTAAAACTTCATTTATGATCACCTCTGTTCTATATAAGACAGGATTCCATTCTTGTACTGTTTTTAGAAACCCGACCGGATCTGACTTTAAAAATTCTAAGAGTATCTTCTCATAGTTGTAAGGACTTAAAATTTGGTCAGGCGCTTTCGGAACATAAGCACTTACGGCTCTTAATTGATTTACATCTTCAAACTTTTTTAGTTGTGTCTCCCACTGTGCCTTGTTTTTGCATATTCTAGCACACAATTTTGCAGCATTCTCAAAAAAGTTTTCAGAAATTAAATGGTCCAAATATTGTACACCTACCATCTCAACAGAATGTTCTGATGTCTTTCCACCTACCTCTTCTAGTACCGCCATAGCTCTCTCAAATTTACCATGTTCCATCAACCACTTAACTCTATCATCTATATCGTAAGGACAAGCTATTATAATATCTTTAGGAGATACAATAAAAAACCTTTTTTCTTCTATAAGCATATCTAAATAATAATCATTACAATTATATTCCTCGTAACCTCTTATACTCAATGTGTCTGTTGACACTTCACAAAAGTCACAGTCTTTATAATCAGCAACTATTAGCACCGGCCGTTGCGACTTACCTGTTTCCGGGTCTAATTCTTTCGGTACACCTAAGAGGACTAACTGATTATCTAGAGGACCTAAACCACCAATGTAATAATCAGCTTGGAAAGTGTATATTGGATCGACCAGGTATTCCGTTACGTCACGAGTTTGGAGTTCAATTTGACTACGTTTTCGGATCACACATATTCTAATGGTATCCACCCAGCCAATCATTAAGGTTTTCTTGGCCGACCAGAGCAGGTTGCAGCGATAGTCTTCGATCGATCTGTTAGGGCTTTTCTCCCATTGGATGAGGCCTAATGAGCATCTCGCCACCAGGTCGTAAACTCGTACCCCAACTTCGCTAGCCCACGCAACGAACCTGTCGTGCCAGGCGATGGCTTGAACATATCCTTTACACTCGCAAAGGACTGTAGGTCGAAGGCGATTCAAGAAGGTCTTTTCGTACAATGTCAGCTTGTTGTCACCTGTAACAGCAACAAATGTATGCACAATTAAAGCGATATGCATGTATTGTATTAAGTTCATTACTTATATTAGTCCTATATAACAAAAAAAGTTAGAATTTACGATAAAATTATTATGTGAAACTAATCATGTTTTCTCATTGCGAAGCTGGCAAACAGACGGCATCCCACCTCATGGAAAGTGGTTACTATAGCCTGCTGTACTACCAAGTGCGTAATCAACTTGTACGCATTTAGGAAGGGATAGAGGGTATGGAATATGATGGGAGGATCAAACAGGAAGAATGGAATATGGAATAGGGGGAAGGGGAAGTAACCCATTGGAACTCTAACTTTCCGTTAACTCTCCGTGCATGAACGGAAAAAGAATATTAATTTCTGCGTTGGGGTGGTCTGTCGTAAGAGGCGGCAAACAACCCACAGCCAGGTGGTACGCGTTTGACCGACAGGATGGCTACCACCCCTGGTTTTGACTATGCCGTCACTTTGAGTTGTGTTCCGGAATCTGTGGCAAGGTTCCAGTTATCCAGTCCAGAATAGGGACTTTAATATCACACAACGATATTTGCAAATATAAATACGCTGTTATTGACTATCTGAACGTGTGCTTTGACAACCAGAACTACGTTCCATTAGGGTCTCACAACGACCACGTTCACGACCGCAATTTTTCCCGTTTGTTTGCCGGCGTTACAATCGTAAACCCAAGTGGAACGGTTATTCGACCCACCTCTTGACAGGGGTCGTCGAAAATAATGGACGAAAACGTCATTAGTGACGTTTAGCCAACGACCGCGGTCGCCTTTTGGAACGGATAACGGAGCCGGGCGTTGTGAGCTACCAATGGAACGCGTACATACATAAATGAAATGCATCGTGCGATTGAAAATTTTCCGAGAAATTTAAGACTTTCGATTAATTTAAAAGCAAAATTACAATACAAAAAATAAAAAATATTATATGCAATGGTAATAAAAATTTCGAATCAAATATTTGGTCTATATTAGAATATTATTACATAACTATTAATTCTGAATGAAATTAAAGAGATCATGAGAGGTCGACTTATTCTACAACCCGCAATAGGTTACTTGGGACTTCCCTCGGAAGACGTAAGCGTGAGGTGCTGACTCTATCGTATGCGTCGATGGCGAAAGCGGTAAGGAGGGGGTCGGGATGGCAGCACGCATTCCGCTCAGGTCTCAAGTTAACTCTTGCGGATAATACAGGTTGAAAACTGTCAACGGGGAAGGAAGGAAAAGTATCTTTACCGTTGCAGCTACACGAAATGGTATTAGGAGATTATCCATATTTTCCGTAAAACTTTGATCCCCGTTCACAGATTAAAAACAAATTTACTGTTTTTTTAAACATTTTTTGATGGCAATCGATCCTGTTTCTGATACTGACCAAAAGCTTCTATGGACCACTCAGGTTTTAGTACTAAAACAATCAGAAATTGCAAAAAACTTTCACATCAAATGTAGGGACATCTTATATAAAAAAATCACTGAAATATTTTTTTATATCAATCCATCCTGTTTTCAATACTGATCAAAAACTTCTTTCGGACTAAAAGTCGTTGAACTATGAAAAGAGTCAGAAATTGCAAAAATCTTTTCCCATACACCTTGTAAGAAGTTCAATTTATCTTTGTTATTCATCAAATATTTTTGTAGGCTGAATAAAAATAAAGAGATTAAAAAAAATTTCATGAGGGTTGATACTTTAAAAGTTTTTAATCAATATTATATCAATAAATTACTATAATTTGATCTTGTCATTATAATGTAGTTATTATGTTTCTAAGGTTAGTTTAATTAAGTATCATTGTAAGCAAGTTATTTGTAACATTTTTTAGTTAAATAAAAATTTATTTATTTATTTATTATATTCGAAACAGGATCGAAAGGCAAAAATATCTGAAACTTTTCCATATAACATGTACTTACAGGTAGTTTTTAATGCAATTTTTTACTGTTTTAGTACCTACTCCAATGTGTCTCAGTCCCATAGAAGTTTATGATTAGTATCAGAAACAAGACCGAATGGAATTTTTTTGGTTAAATGTCTAATTGTCTATTTCCTTGCTAACTGTACATTATTTGATAAATGTTAATGAGGATCAAAATTTCACAAAAAATTATGGATAGTCTCCTAAGACAATTTTTGTGTTAAGATACTTTTCCTTATTGCTCCACAAAACTTTCCACCCTGTGTTGAATTTTGGATCTACCCTTCTACAGATACAAAGACCATAATTATATTCTCAACTATGGCCTATAAGTAAAGGAATGCGATAAGTCTAGCTTGGTTTTGTAAACTCTCAATTTGGCACCTTGAACCTATGTTGCTAAACACGCACACCTTATACATATTTTGTTTAGAGGTCGAAATAATAAACCGAAGTTATTGAAAGAACATACATAGAAATGTATCATAAATATAAAACAGTACAATGAAAAATAAATATAACTTCATAATCAATAGGGCAACATTGTTATCTAAATCATGTTCTTAATTACTAATTAGATCTAAACTAACAATATATTATTTCAATTAATGGTTAATTCATTATAACTGTAAAACAAACGTTTAAAATTGCTGCCATTTATAATAGTACATTAGACAGAAATTTTCACTTTATGGCCCATAATTGTTACATCACAAAAGCTAGAATTTCAGAAGTAGGTCAATGTTAGATTTATAACAATATATAATACTTAGTAAAATTGACTAACATTTTTAGAAGGTCATATAATGTAAGTGTAATTCAAAGTAATGAAATTTCCTTAATCTTTTTGCATTTCGTGAATCATACAGTATATACATACATATATTGTAGAGGAATTTCTCAAAAAAAGTGCTTGTCTTTGTTATCTACTAGCTTCTGCCCACGAATTCGTCGCGTGGAATAATAAAAAAAGCAAGTTAAAAAACCCCTATGTTGAAACATTCTTTATTGCTATTGGTCTTAGCGTGATGATATATAGCCTTCCTCGATAAATAACTATCTAACACTGAAAGAATTTTTCAAATCAATAGTTCTTGAGATTAGCGGGTTCAAGCAAACAAACAAACTCTAGGTTTATAGTATTAGTATAAGATATGGAAAAGCTTGGTAATTTATTTGTTATTTTTTCTTTTGACAGAATTGTTTTTATTTATTACTAGCTGACCCGGCGAACTTCCTACTGCCTATTTTCTGAATTCCTAAGACTTTCCATGACACAAAAACAAAATCACCAAAATCGCACCAGGTGATTAGGAGGATTCTAGAAGCCGATCTCATCGCCACCTACCGGTTCCAATTGTGGCTGCACCATCAGGGGACCCATGCAAACGCACACATAAAATTACATCAAAATCGGATGGGTAGATTACGATCCTATAAAGGACATACAGACAGACATTCATTTTTATATATATAAAGACACAGAGCTTATTTGACAGTTTCTGAATTAGAATATTTATGAAAATTAATTTTAGTATTTCATTCATTTCATACACCAATATATTGTAGAATGTACTGTTCATCTACAATTTTATAACATCTGTTTAAACTACATTCTTGCAAATAAAGATATTGGTTGCCTTATAAATTTATATAAAATCATGTGTAAGCAATTGCCTAATTAGGCATGTAATATAATAGCAGTCTCGGCAGACAATGGCCTACCCTGAAAAAATTAAAATTTAGAACCCGAATCAAGCAGCAAATATTTGGTGGGATTAATGGGTGACATTATTGAAGAATTTTTATATAGCCTATGTTATATTAATCAGGGATAATGTAGCATTCTAATTGTGGAAACATTTTTGAAAACAGATTCAGTACTTTTTTTAAGTTCATTGGGTACAAACATACATTAATACTTAAACATACATAATACATGACATAAATTATTTGGTATTTTCTTTAATTACAATTGAATTAGTGTCAACTTAATTAATTTGTTATTTCTTGTAATATCTCCTTGGACACAAGGTTGCCTGGAAGAGATCACTATAAGCGATAAGGCCACCCATTCTTCTCATGGAATGTTAAATGTTAAATTAAATGTCTAGGGTTTAAATTTTGGTGAACATTAAAGAGTTTTCATCCATTCATTCAAGTCCAAATCTTTCCTCTTTATAATATTAGTATAGACAACATATAACTTAGGAGTAGGGTTAATATATTGGCAGAGTTGTTTTTCTCAAAACTACTCAGCTTATAAATTACAAAACAAGCAACAGGCATTGCTTTTAAAATGAATGTTGGTCCAATTTTCCTCTTACTAGACATTATACTTTTTCAAAACATACTCCTACAAAGACTATCAAAATATGATAATGTTCCCAAAAATGGGGTTGGGTTTACATATATGTCCCCGGATGATTTCCTGGATGATTTTAATGGTTAATGTGTTTAGGAATATATTTAAGACTCATTTATAACAACTGAAATTGGTTTTGAGTGGAAAAAATACATATTCAATTAATTATCGAAGTTTGAAATTCACGACAATGATCTGGTAATTTTGTCGCCGAGACGTTTTTTTTACGTTTTTTGACTGCGTTTATTTAAATAGGAGACTGTATGTATCCGAAAATTTAAATATGTGGAGTTTTAAACAGTCGGTTAGGTTAGGTTTTGTGTAGACCAAAGCGCACGAGCCGAGCGAGCGAAGCAAGTGTGCCGCAGCAGCGGCCGGCGAGTGCCAGAACCGACTGTAACCATTCACTATTTATCTTATATATAATTGAACAGAAGTGAGGTTATATTGACAAAAACATTAATAACTCAGGAACTATACATTTCCGCCACAAAGGAGTTGCAGAAGGAGTAAGGTTTCCTCCCCCCCCCCCCTCCCACTCCCCCCTCCCACTCCCCATTACTTATGATTCCGGGGACATATACCACACCCCAAAAATGTAATAAACAATTTTGAAATGGTACCTATATCATCGAAGTTCATATTATTAGGTTTTAATCTTAATATTTTTTTATTTTTAAAAAGCTAAAAATTATACTGTTACAAGTTACACAGGACTCGAATTAAAATGCCATTGGAATAACTATAGAATTTATTAGAATTATACAAACACATATAACATAGGTACAAATATAACTAGACACTACTAGTACAAACTGCACGATTCAATAACACGCGCAAAGTCCGTCACTATATCGCTCATCGAGTGTGTCTCGCTCATATCGTAATTGTCGCCTGTCCATTTGGGCATTGTTTTATACTAACTATACAATACACAAATCGACCGCATGGACTGGGATTTCTGAGAAACCGTAATCTGCACACCTGGTTAATTGTTCTTGCGAGGCCAACAAAGATGAAAACAATAGGCTATTGTCTAATTGCAATTTTTAAACAAAAGAATTCAAAATGCGGGAAGGATAACAAACCAGGTGCACATTTCTTTGTCGGTATGTAACAATACTATCACTCTAAAGAAATACTGAAATCCAGACCCAGCAGGCTTCCACTGTGTGTTGTGAGTATTTTGAATGATTAAGTCATTGGTAAACTTAATGCCAGTTTAGAATAATCATTCTGCTGGTAAACACATATGAGCAATAAACATAATGTTATTTTTCCTCAACATTTTTTTTAACTATAAATGAACTCTTCTAAGAATCCTCATTTGAACTTTGATGTAAATACTGACAAACTAACTTGTAACAGTATCAAAAATTATTTATATCAAATTAAAACACCATAATCTGCTAATTTCTTTAGAACAGTGTTTTTCAATCTTTGCTGGTGACCGCAAAAGGGAAAAGATAATTTAAATTTCTACCTTGCACTTTCTAAGTACAGATTTTTGGTATTAGTATATGGCCTTAACAATGAATATGAGAAAAAAAATAGAGAAAAAACATAAACACAGTCTTTTAAATTACCATTTGTCTATCTATGACCCAAGGGGGGTCACCAACATTTTTCAACCTGTAAAAGAGTTGCATATTCAAAAGATTGAAAAGCGCTGCTTTGGGAACATAAAGCATGACAATGTTAAGTTTGTCAACACTTTTTTTCTTAAGTTTTAGTGGTGTAACCTTGGTGTATAATTGAAATTTAAACCTAAATCCTAATTATGTTATGCAGTTATGTATATTTTCTACATATTACAGATAAAAAGGATGTGAAATATTTTTTTAAAAATAGTATAAAATTTTATTTTAATTGATTCCAAAATGTGTGACTTCCGATATTGATTCCAATGTTTAATTGTATCATCATCAATAGTAATCAATCAATCAATAATATAACTAGTAAAATCACACTGATAGGTGCCATATGTGGCTTTTTTTTATTGAAAGAGGTTACAATTGCCTTTTGCGACCAGGGTTGCCACCAACATGTTGCATACCTCTTAGAAATTATATAATGCCCTTCTTAAAAAACCACATTTCATAGTGCAATACGAAACTCACTTCACTCCTGATCATTGTTGTATGAATGTTCTAGAGAACCATTCTGTAATTGAGTGTGGGAGCTCAAGAAAATGGGGGGAACATCCCATCACTGTTGCTGGCGAGCAGTGCAGTTGTAAGTGAGGTGTTGGCCAGATCAAACAATTCCCTGGAGCACTCCCCTTTGTACAGGCAGGAAGAATAGCCAAACTATAATCCATTGTAAAACTGCGTTTTAACTATTATAAGCTCAGTAATTTATTTGATTTTGGTTGTTCTGATGTTTCCGATGGTACCTCAGTGACAATGAGCAATATTTTTTTCAAGGTTCAATTTTACAATAATGGACACTGAATTTTAAGTAGTGGAGGGGGGAGTGGGAATTGGGAGGAGTGCTTCTTCCTCCTGCAACCCCCATGTCTAGGAGACATGTAGTTTTTGAGATATGATTTTTTTTGTAACATAACTACTATTTTTTTTCAAAATGGTGTACTTATTTCTTGTGTCTAAAGATGAGAAATGCAGAAGAAAAGTTAGTGGTCAATGTAAAAAACATTTAATACAGTCTAAAAACGCAGACTAAAGCCCACAAGCCTAACGAGCAAAGCAAGTGTGCCATGACAGCAGTCAACAAATGTCACAACCGATTTGTAACCACCATTTAAATAGTTATCAATAAATAAATGGTGACCAGTCGGTTCTGGCTTTGGCAGCGCTTTGGTCTAAACACTAACCCAACCAACTCACCGTTTAAGTCACTGGTCGTGAGAAACCGTAATGATATCCCTGACTGAAATAATCATTAATTTACCTCCTGTTTATTTATATCACACCCAAAAACTCACATAAGCCACCTAATGCATCGAATTTTGTAATAAAAATAAATCATTACATATACTACTCATTCAAACTCATAATATATAAGCAATGACAATAATTTTCATATTTAAAAATGGATATTATTGGAATATCGAATGAAATTCGAATTAAAAAATTGATATTATTGACATACTGATTTGGTAACATTTATTTATCGTCGTAAAGTGAAAAAAAGTGACAGTACTGTGATTTATTATTATGTACTTTAAAATTATAATAACTAATTCAAAACTTGTTTACTAAACTAAAAAACTGTTTTAGTGTTTATATATCAGGTGTAAGTGTATTCCTAAAGACAAATCAAAGTGTTTTTCAACAAAAGTGACATAACCTTGTTTTTCAAACGTATTTTTGTTTTTCCCATTATTCATTCAAAACTTGTTAGTGGACCCTAAAGACTTGTTTCCTAGCCCAAATAAGAGGTCTAGTGTCTATATATAAGGCATATGTATACCCCTAAACTTGATTTTCATAAAATTCAGTGTCCATTATTGTAAAGTTGAGCCAACTTTAAAACTAAAGATAATTTTAAAAATAAATATCAAGATCCATTGAGAAATTTATGGTTTTTTTAATGAAAAATGTTTTTTTCAGTTTTCAAACCACCTACCCCGACAGGCCCTAACTCACACACAATTGTCATCAAGTTGCAGAAATCCTCTTGCAGAAGAATGTGAGGTCCCTATTCAAGTGGTAAAAATAATACCAGTACTACTAAAAAAATGTAAACTGTCTCTAGACATTTAAAAATATTTTATAAATTTCATAAAGATGGTCTCTAGAAACCTGAGGGTAAGGATAGGATACCTAAATTGTGGAATGTGTAAGAGTTAAGCATTAAGGAATCTTCAATCGATACTAGTAGATAAATGGTTAACAATTGCTCTTTTTTGTGTGATATTTTTATTTTTGATTGTTAAAGAAAACAATATTACCTGTAAGGAATCTCCTCCCAGATCCAGACTTGTGGTAATTGGGATCTAGAGCAACTGACTTTACCACCCTGCTCAGGTTCAAACTATGTGTATTATCGTCACTGTATAAGCCGTACACCACTACTTTTCCATCATCGGAGCAACTGGCGATGTAGTCACCGTTTTGGTCAACAGATATTCTATTAACCGCAATCTGATGAGCTTGTAACTCTGTGTTTCTCCCGTCCTGCGTTATCGGCACAATATTCCCTTCGTGGTCTAACATGTGAATTACGCCCCATTGCGTACCAATACAAATAAACTTGGTGTGAACACAAATACAACTCACTGCATCTTTTAAAAGTATGTTTTTTACATCATTTTCCATTCTATCATATTTTAATTTCGGCTCCTCGTCCGGAGGCAAACTGTCACAGCTCTCCAAATTTACAGCCATGTTTATGAAGTAATATTTGCAATTAATGATTATTATCACATTATTATGAATATAAAATTAATATTTTTCCTGCTGGTTTCAATTCTGAATTTCTAGATTTCGATCACAGAGTACTTTATATATACTGGTATAGACTCAACAGTCATAATGTATATACTAACGCACTCTGTCGGTATACGGCACTATTCAACGGCAAAAACCGTCCAGGAGTCTAGTATTTTATTGATTTTTATATTAGACTTTTGGAAATTGCGGGAGTTAGTAATTTAACTCCTGAAATTCCCAAAAGCCTTTCCAAATAATGTTTATTTGTTAGTAAATAAAACAACAATTTAGCGGTAGCGTGATTTATTGTTTCCTTTTATGAAAACAATCAAGGGCATACATTTTCATAACATCATTTGAATCCACATCTAATCTGGTGCCGTTACGATGATTTACTTACAAGTTTTACCGCATCTGGGCACACGACAACCTCTTTCACAAGAAGCCATAATCCAGGTCATCAGAGCACAAATCGTTAGGCAAATCGATGTTCAGGGTACATGCGTAAGTCCGACGTGATCGCAGAACACTAGTAAACGTGATAAGCGAAGTCTTCGGAGTCCAGGAATCAAACAAAGTTATCGAAAAATAATCAAAACACAAACAAAGTACATACATTTACGAGTGTAACTCGTATCGATCGGAATGTCTTTTTGGTTTTGACGTAATTGACATCTTTGAAATAAGTTTTTCTTAAATCGACAATTCATCAAAAATCCAGTAATTAAAGTTAAAAAGAGCTTTATAATTTGAAAACGGTGAGGAATAGAATTTACACACTTTAAAATATATTTATTAGCTGATATGGCTTGCAAAAACATAAAAACATATCAAATATTTCTTAATCAAGTATTAAAACAACTGCGTATAACGAAACATATTATTTTCTTTCATTTGGTGTTCAATTTGAGAACAGTGACATCTACTGCAATACGTACCTACTAATAGAACGCAAAAAATCTCTAAGAAATAATAATTGTACTGACTGTTATGACACTGATTTCGATCCTGTGCAGTGTGACCAGATTTTATTTGACAAATCTACTGCTTGTGGAGGTTAAAAACTACTGAATTCTACCAAAAGAGAACAAGAAAATACTAAAAATCTATTATATTCTTTTTGCTGTCGTGTTACAACGTAAAACATGAATGTTTTCTTGATTAAACGATAAAATAATAAAAATAACAAAGAAACCATCATCAATTAAAGAAACCAATGGTTTTTTAAATTAAATTGTATAAACTTTAATTTAGAAAAAACTTTGGTTTCTTTAATTATTTAGATAAAAATTACATTACAAATATTAACGTAAGTAACTTGCATACCTGAGAAGTGTTTGTGTGGTATTTTTTTTTTTGAAATATGGAATAACAGTATTGTAACAGGTGATGCTAATAAAAGCAAGAATTAAGAAAGGTTTGCTAAAGTGGTTTGGGCGACACATTGATGTTTAAAAAACGATGTTTCATTTGCATCGCAGGAACAAGCGTCAAAAGTTTATTTAAATGGTGATAAAAAAACATCGTTCATAAACATCGATATATGGTTCATAAACATCGATATTTTTAACTTCAATGTTTCACTTTTGAAAACATAGATGGATGCTGATAAGCAATAATGTGTCAACCCACAAAAAGTCAAATTCAAAGGTTTTGATATATTTGTATAACGCATCACGTATTTAACATTCTACAAAAGTGTTTCAAGTCATCTAAAACATAAAAGTACGTAAAAAATGGATTTATATCATAAAACAAATCGTAAATCACGTATACAATATTTATCAATAATCCTTTAGGTTCCTTAACATCGTCGAAATTCAAAATAGCGACATTTGTCATCACGAAAAATATGTTATGAGGCTTGACACAGTGTTGCTAAATGTCCATCAGCGTTTTCGCGCCGCGCCAAATAACGAGCTCTTCTTAAATAGTGAAATTCTAAAGTTATATCCCCATTTTAAGTACTAAATTACTTCAAAAAACCCTTGTTTTAGTGAACTGTAAGCAATCCATGTTGGAGTCATTAAGGTAAGTCTGTAATTATTGTTATATTAAGATTTTCATGAGTAATTCGTTTATAAGTTAAGTTGCCGGTTTTAATTAGACAACGAATCATTAATTAAATAATTGTGTAGGTATATGTCAACTTTAAAGTTATTTTTTATACTAAAATAATATAATTTGGTTCGATCAGATTGCTTTACTGTAACTTTTGGTCACAAATAAATACGATAAATCGCTTAACTCATTATTGCTAAACACAACACAATACGGAAAGACGTACTATACAGCATATCACATTATTGCTAAACAATGAAAGGGCATTTAACAAAGCTTACAGTACAGTTTAAAGTGCTTGACATATTATCACTGAATGTTGGTTAGGTTTTTATGAGAGATAGTTTATATGTTAAGTATCTTAATATTGTATTGAAAAACCCTTTCTTATTCGTAGAACTGATAATCTCAATCAAAAGTGTATTTCTGTTTTGTTGTAGAGATTTCATGAAAATGATGAACCTGCCGGCTCAAATAAACCTCAAGATATCCCTGCACTTGATAGAAGTACTGATCTAGATTTACACAATTCTGTCGGAGTACAAAAGACTAGGTGTAATAATGCGTTTACTTATAACGAACTACCAGATCATTTTTCATTGGAGAGCATTTCACCAGTAATTATTGAATTACTGGATCATTCAAACATAAATATTTTACCTGTGCCTAATGATACAGAGATAATTCCCTCAACCTCATCAGATGCAATCGACCTTTTATTCTCGTCCATTGATGAAAGAAGACTGCAGTTTCTAAACGATGAACTAAATAATAATAAGGACCAAACTGATATAGTTACAGATTATTACAGAGAAAAAAATTCCAAAGTTAGTGAAGAACATAAAAATGAACCACTTGAGACATTACCTGATACAAATTATGAAAATAGTACAAATGCAATTGATGATAAGAATCTGAATGAAAATATTTCTAGTCCTATTGAAGAAAGTCACCCTCGCCCAACTATTGATGAAGAACATGTAGAAGCCACTGTTAATGTTATACATTCCATTAATGGGAATAAATGTATCAACACTGAAGACCCTGATTATATACCCGAAATCAACGACAATGATTCTAAACAGCCGTCATCATCATATAGTGGCAGACCTAAAAAAGGACGTAAGAGAAAATTTGTCGACCAGAACAGCAGCATAAGAAAAAAGAAAGCAAATAACAATGGTGATTACTTTAGTGCGAAAGGAAAAAAAAGTTTGTGCGAACGAGTTTAACAGTAGCGATTGTAGATGTCCTTAGAAGTATACAGAGAAAATATCTATAGATCAACGTAAAATGGAATTTGAAAAATTCTGGAGTCTTATGAAGCTAGGTGCGCGATATTACAGGGTAGTGTTATTGAAGTTAAAAAAAAAACAGATCCTATTCTATACATTCCAAGCGAGCTTTTAGTAGAAAATACAAAAATTGTAATACTCCAGTCTGTAAAAAAGCCTTTTTAATTACTCTTGGCATTAGTCAATCAAGAATTGATGTAGCCCTTAATAAATTTAGAGAGCAGGCTCCTATTGAGGATAAAAGAGGTGTTAATCTGGTGGCAGAAATGCTATCGATGAAGAACAATTGCTGCAAATAAAGCAATTTATAGAAAGTTTACCTAAGTATTCTTCTCATTACTGTAAAGATAGCACATCAGCTACATTTTTGGCTCCAAATTTGAACTTGTCCATCATTAACGATCTTTATAAAGAAAAAGAAGATTATATTTCTGTTATGCAGAATTGCCGCCGCAAGAACAAGTTTGCAGTCACTAACTAGGCTTCAAAAAGATGATTTTAAATCGGTAAAACTTTTACAAAATATCATTACAAATCGAAAATGTGATGAAAATAAACAAAAGATATCTTGGCTTTCAACTTTTGAAATAGAATTACGCCGTGATGAACCATTAAAACTTTCATGAAATCAGAACTTGAGGAGGAACCTCAGGCGATTGATATATCAAGAGGTGGAAAGGGTCGGAAGCAGAAGTCGAATTTCGCTATAGACCTTCCTATCCTATATCCGACTGGTCGTGAACTATCTACTGCAAAAATTCAATACCTGAAAGAATTGTTAACGCTCATTCCGAGAGATGCAAAAGGATTTATAATTTTTTGAGGAATGCTGTTTAGAGTGGTTTATTGATGACACTGAAGGCTTGGGTAATTCTATTGACTTTGATATAGAAGAAAATTGTATTGAAGATTAAATACTTTATTATTTACTTACTATGGTAGCCTCTGCTGCTTCCTTAGTTATATAATAGTTATTAGAACGAGCGATGATTAAAGAAGATTAAAGCAAAGTGATTTTACAATGAGACTGAATAAGCTTATGTATACGTTAAGTTCAAAATAAGTAGGTTAGTCATTTTGATATTTAACATTGTTCTCGAAAAACTTTTTATTGTTAGTTACAAGTTAATTTTATATAAATACTTTATAATTGCTAAAGATCTCAAAAAACAAAAGCTCTTAACAATGTACTTGACTTTTGTAAAATGATATTAGTTGTTTAATTGAAAGTGATGTTATAATTATCTCAGACAAATTAGGTAACAAAATATTAAGAAAAAATATTGTTGACGTATAATATAAGTTAGTAACTATAATAATATGTATATAAATACATATAATATAATACAATATTTTGTTGAAAAAAGATGATTCTGAGGAAAAATATATATTTCTTGAAAGAAGATGAAAATATATAATATTCAATTCTGTTTCTTATTACATTTGAAGGACTTGTTTAAAAAGTTTATGTTCTTGTATTATTCATATTAATAAAAGTTTAATGTAATATCTTAAGAGTTTTACTTAAAACAATTTGCCAACCTATATAAGTGATAACATGCATTTATCAATATTCATTTATGTTCCTCAACATGCATTCATTGTTATTCAATCCTGGTACTGGGCATTTAGCAAAACAGTGTTATGTTCCTTAATTCGATGTTTCGAATATTACAGTGTGTTCCATATTTTGCAATATGCAATTACCTCATTTTTTTGGAAGAATATACTACCTTGTTGTCTTTTTGTAATAGTAATCTATTTCTAATCCATTATTCTTTTTATTAAACAAAGAAAAGAATAGTAGGCACATATTATTTCAAGCAAACTTATTAAAAATGAGTTTAAAATCTTTAGACGCCATTTTCTCAAAATCAAGTTTATGAGGGTTAACACATTATTGCTTATCAGCATCCAGATATCCTAACATCAATGTTTTTTATCAGCGATGTTGCATCCTTAGATATGCCAAAAAAGTACTAGAATAACTGAAAAGCGTGAATTCTACTAAAATCTACCAAATAATTTTTACATACTAAATTTTGTTGCCAGTACCTCAAAATCTACCAAAAAAGTAGAAATCTACTAAATCTGGTCACGCTGATCCTGTGTGAATTTGACAATGACAATAATAATAATTTGGAATGTCAGTGTTACCACGATGCTAATAATTAAGTGGCAGTATTGCTGATAAATCAAATTCAAATGGCATCTTATTGTTGTTTTAATATGTCACAATGACAGGCAAAAGAATTAAGTCTACATAACCAAGAAAATAAAAGTGATACTCTAGTCATTTACAATTATAGTTATAAAGTTTATGGAAAGACTTATGTTCCAAGCCTTAATTATAATGATTGGATTTGGCGGGAACGAGACGTATTTAAAAAAAGATATAAACTCCTGCCTTGGAAACCATATTTCTATTCTTAAAAACTTTTGGAAAACATTTTTAAATGGATAAAACTCCATCTTACTTTAACTTGTTGTTAGAGCATGAGAATCTATTGTCTCCATTTGGCAAACTAATCTTACAAAACTTTTATAAATATGTATTCAAAGGTAATTTGTTGATTCCAGCCTTACACCAAAGAACTGCGTTGTTATCCTACATTAATGAGAATATTAATATTGCACCCCCAGATGGAAGTCATAACATGCAAAGTTACCAGCAAACGAATGTCGGTCCTAAATACAAGAAACGAAGAACATTAAAGTAGGTTGTTTCAATTTTCGTCATTATTAAATAAATTAACATGCGGATAACACTTTATGGGTTAATATGCTAATGCCCATGCAAAACTTCATTTTTAAATATCTTAGTTACATTACCAACATAACTAGTAATAATTGACGGATATGTTTTTGCTAGCACCTGCACGAAATTTCTACACATCATATTTTTGCTTCGACTTGACTCACGCTTTTATTCATAAAAAATCATTACAAATTCTTATCAAATTTCATATATAATAAAAATCGACAGATAAAAATAGCACTTTCTTATTGCATGAGTTCAGGAGACAGGCAGACGGCCCACCTGATGGAAGGCGGTTACCGTCCGTCGCCTATGATATTAGTAACACCATAGGCGAGTAGAATACTAGACAGATATTTCAGTCGCCGAAATATCGACACCATATTTTCGGTAGGTGTATCGTTACAATAAGATATGAACATGGTATACTACATAATAAAGATATAATGCAAAAGTTATGACGCTAATGTATCTGTGACAAGTTGATAATGCAGCTGTGATAAGTTGATAATGCTATGAGGTATTGTACCGTCATTTCCAACAGCGAAGACATAAGGCTTCTTCAATTTTTGTGTCAATATTATTTATAATTATGATTACTTTTTAGCTTTAAAAGTCATGTCTCTGAGAACTCTACGATTTCGAACGGTGAAATTACGTTTGATTCAGTGTCCAATTTAAATAACACTAACTTATCACCAATCCACGAAGAGAACGAAATTAACACTTATTGTGGTACCAATGAAGTTACTCCCGACAGCATTATGTTTGTAAATGAATTTGAAAACGAAGAACTGATGCTTAACATGGATTCTAATAAAGAAATATGCAAAGATGACCCCAAAGCAACAACAAATGTTACATGGGATAACATGTTTGATACCGAACTTCTCAAAATAACTGATTTAGACATTTCTAACAATTCGATGGATGTTGATAATCGCACGGGTTTAAATGTACACGATTCACCATCTAATAGTAATTTAAACGATCGTAAAAAATGTGTCAACAAAATAAGTGAAAAGATGATAAATAAGGTGCTTAATTCAGTTGTTGATAATTTTGATCCTAAAGAAGTGTTGAATTGCTTTAGTACTTGGCGAGACAAGGAAAATACAAAAAACTTTAAGGAAAAAAAATTGCTCAATGAGGTAATTACATCAACTACTGATGCGATTAACAAATCGAACACAATATATATTGATGAATGTGCTAATGATTTTAGTGCATTTTCTGGGAATAATAATGTTGAAAGTGGCTTATCTGCACTGAATGATGACAAAATCTCAAAAAATGTGGAAACAAGCAACGGAATCAAAGACAGTAACTGGATAGAAAATGTTATAAAAGATAATAAACCTCAAGCCCTGCCAAAAAAACGTCTCAGGCAGACAAAACTAACTGATATAATTGCAAAAAAAGTTAAAAGGGACAACACAGAAAACAATATGTATAGGAAACAGAGATATACTAAAACGATTAAAAATTGGTTGAATGATGTCAATATTAACAATCCTATGAAACTTAATAATGAGCTGAAAGATTCTGGAACTGATGTTACTGGGTTGGATAATAAAATAGAAGCAATTGAAAATAGTCCCGAAAATCACAAAGTTAAAAAGAGGAAGATTCATTCGCAGACTCGACTGGCTAATAAGGACGGTGTAATGAAATTTAAATAACTTTCTTTTACTTAATAATTATACAATTTTCATAGATTACTCTTCGTTTTTTTCATCATCCAGGGTCATCTTCCTCGATTTGTAATGAGGAGGTTGGGGCACCGAGGTTCGTTTTTTTTCTTTTTAAGCCCATAGGGCTGGGGTCGGCAACCTGCGGTTCGTAAGCCACGTGTGACTCTTTGGATGTAAAGCTGCTGCTCTTTAGTTATATACGCAAAAAAAGATATGGCTTTCATTGAATTTGTTTGTCCAATTGTTTGTTATTGAAGCACAGGTTAGTGTAAGTTAATTTTCAATTGAATTCATTTTTATTTTAAATTCCCAAATAATTAAAAATTCTGTGCTGTTTTCAGTCGGTCCGAATTTGTAGTTGCGATAAAAATATGAAATGGTTCAAATATTTATATTATTTATTGTGAAATTTTTCCGCTCCTGCCGCTCCCACTACGATACGCCACTGCTTATGTTGCCACCGAAATCTACAGCAAAATACCTAAGAGTATAACTATGATAATTTCTCGTTAATTAAACAAAAACAAAAAAAAGACAATTCCCAGAATTCAGTAGGAAACATGTTTTTTTGAAGTGAAACTTCTATATCCCCGTCTATATAGAAGTTTCACTTCTTACGATTTTTCGCTCACGAAATTAGACCACGTGACCGTTTTATCACGAGATAAAAAAATGTAAGTTAATACTTACATTTTTATCTCGTGATATTTCTCGTATGGAATGTCCGAATTGAATAATTCAAAAAGATATATAAAGGTATTGAAGCAGTCTTGAATATGAAGTAATTTATTTTGATAAGGATTAATACCAAGATACAAAAGAGCCTTTTCTAGCGGTGAAATTTTAATTAATTTTTAAAAGTAAAAGAACATTTATTGTGCCATAACTATAATAGTTAGACATCATTATGCTGTCGCGACACTTCTGAAGATAATGATGTGTTCTGCAAAGTCGTAGTACATTATTTTACTCTATCATCAATAGTTTTCGCAGTGCACGCGATTTTAGGTATTTTTTTACAGCTTGGGTTACATGGAGTTTTAGTAAGGATCCCAAATTTTTTTGAGATAGAGTTTGTTAAGGAAACAAATTAACAACAAGAAAACTTTGCCAACGGTTCAGTTTTTTGAAAGTCACAACGAAAGTGAACGACAAGTGTGGACGTAAAAAAATGGTCAGTGCGTGTGTAGCGTATTACACCATTAAAATGTACATACCTAACCTAACCAAATCATAGTTTGCAGTAAACCCGCGAAAAATCGAAATGTGTGCTGGGACACATATTAGAAGTGGAACTTCAACGGACAAGTGGAAAATCTTCAACTGACAAGCGACTAAATGAATCGCAACAAAAAATTTATTTGCGGTTTTACGGGTAGGTTTTCAAATTGGACAAGTACATTAACAAATCAAACACATATAAATGCATAATCATTTATTTAAAACACTTGTTGCTAGCTTTTGAAATTGCACAGTTGCTTTATATGCTCGTACAATATCTAGAAGGGTGCGACGTTTTTAAGGCTAGTACATTCCAGAAGGGACTCACAACGACCACGTTCACGACCGCGGTTTTTCCCGTTCCACTTGCTTGCGGACATTATTATCATAAACTCTAGTGGAACGGATTATGGGACGTTGATTTCCTAACCGACGAAATACACCAATGTCATTGGTTGATTTGAAAATCGCGCCGTTTTCAATGTCAAGAGATATAGAGAATTAACGCTCTGGTCAACGCCCACTTCGACCCACCTCTTGACATGAGTCGTTGTGAACGCTGTGTGATCGAAAATGATGAGATAATTGGTGACGTTTTCGCCACGACCTTAACGACCGCGGTCGCCTTGTGGAACGGCAGACGGGGCATTGTGAGATACTAAACGAACGCGTCCTAATACGATCTCATCATTTCACTGTCATGTCATGTATCTTTTCATACACATCCAAAACCCGTAGAATGTTGACATCATAACTTAACACCAATTAATGTGAACAGGCGGTTCTCTTTTCTATTTATGCTCCTATATTGAACTGTGGACAATCCCTCTTTGTCTGAATGGTGAATGGTTTCGGACATTATATCGAGTCGTTTGTCGTTCTTCCGTTCAGGCTGGTGAAGCAACATTGTGTATCTTGACATTTCACGGGGATATCTGGAAAGTACAGCATTTAATAAATGAAAACATCAATACTCCACCTTTTATAATCACTAAACTCTTATACTAATATATAAAGCTGAAGAGTTTGTCTGATTGAACGCACTAATATTAGGAACTACTAGCCTGATTTGAAAAATTATTTCAGTATTATTATTTATTTATTGGAGGAGTTCAGCAGGCAGGCAGACAGCCCACCTGATGGAAAGCGGTCACCGTCACCTGTGAACATTTGCAACACCAAATGCGCTGCTGCTCTTTTAAGGAAGACTGGAACCTGGTCACTAATGCCGGAACACAACTCAAGGTAGTTATGGCGACATACTTTAGACCAGGGTGGCAGCCATCCAGTCGGGCAACTACCCTACCACCTGGCTGTGGGTTGTGTTGTCGCCTCTTAAGACAAGCCGCCCGGCCGCAGGAAATTTTATTCTTTTCCGTTCCTGTACGGATAAAATTAGATAGCCCATCTATCGAGAAAGGCTCCTACATATCATCAAGCCGAAACCAATAGGAACGGAGCGCCAATGAAGAATGTTTCAAAATCGGGGGTTTTGATAACAAATTCCACGCAGACGACATCATGGGTATAGCTAGTAACGTTATATGTATGAGAGATTACATGGATGTTTATTACCCAATTATGCCAGAACAGCTGTATGGATCTGGATTAAATTTGGTACAGAGATTAAGTATAGTCTGAATTAGCTAGGCTACTTTTTATCAAGGAAAGATGTATGGAATAACCATGATGCGAGGAAATTCATAACCAAAGAACAGTATATTCAAATTATTATAGTTTCTTTGTTAATTTGGACTATGAAGGGTTCCATATAGATTGTCTGCATTATTTGGCTATAGAATCAGAAGAAAATTAATCAAAAGTGCCCATATCTCAAAACCAATTTTCTTTGAAAGCAGTTTTTTTAGATACACCACAGTGATTTTTTAGCCGTCTTCCTAATAACAGGCGAGGAGGATGTAAATGTGGACGCAAAAATGAAAAATATCACACTTTTTATTACATATACGAGTAATTTACTATAGATGAGTGATAAAATCACATTGGAATTCGATTTTTTTTATATGGTCATTTTAACTCATTCCCAGAGAAATTACCGCGAGATTCCCAGTATAAAGCAGCGTAGAGTTTAAGTCTAAGAATTTGCTGTCAAACAGCGAAAATTGTAACGAAATCGGCCCAGTCATTTTCAAGTAAATCCCAAACAAACAGACGAACCGACAAACAAGTAAGGAATCTAACGAAAATTGCATTGTTTATATACATACTCTATTCTAGTTTTTTTTAAATAGCTTCAATGTACAGCATGCTTAGAATTCCGTAATATTATAGATAATTTTATTTCTGTGATAATAATATATCTATGTCCAAGCAACAAGCTTGAAGAAGCCATACAAAGGCTATTATTTAGACGAGGTAAGTAGCCTTACAGCATAGCTGCTGGAGTCACTAATTTGTATACAGCTCTTAGGGTCTGCTTGATCGTTATGATACCACACTCTCACATAGTATCGGCCTGAAACGGTTAGTATTGCGCTAATCGTATGTCGTGCGATTAGTGACAGATTTATACTTCGCCCTACCTCTATCCAACCTTCCATATATATATCCCTTTATCTATCTTATCCCATCCTAAAAATGCTCTTCAACAAATAACGGGTACATACAAAAATGAACAAATTAAAAAAAATGGTAAAGCAACATTTGTCCAAGAAGGCTTATTATATGGTGAAAGATTTTTTAGACGAATCACACTGAATGGGCAGGATGCGACCGCCACCAAGCTCTTTCAGTATAATTTTATTCATGTTATCCCTGCAAATTGCTAATGCGCTGGAACCTTGTCAAATTAACACTCACGTGACGTCATCCGCAACTCGATATGTACGCGTACTCGCCAGTGATGCTAACAGTACTGAGTGTTCGGCTATGGTTACGTCACCAAAATGGCGGCCAGGCCCAATAGCAATTTGCAGGGATAATACAGATTACTTTTGTCAAACCTTGTATTAGTATAAACTATATTGAAGAAAAGACAAATAATTGTTATGAAGTAAAGATACTATGTTGCTGGGAAGTTTGGTGGTCACTTGTTCTCTATTACAGTAACTAAAATCGCTTTGGAAGCGATGCTAGACTATGACATTCAATAAGTAATTTGTAAGATTCCATTTTGAAATAAATAAAGTCATTTTCACTTTTAAAGGCTAGCAATACATTGGTTTCTCCATTAGTGTTGCAAACGCCTATAGGCAACGGTAACCACTTTCCATGAGCTGGGTTGTCTGCGTGTTTGCTTCACAGTAACACAAGAAAAATCTTACAAGATCATAGAACTTGAAAAAACTCACCTTACAATACTCAGGCCTTTACTTGTTATTCTAGTGGAAAAATCATCATCTTCACCGCCCCAACCATAAAACCTATTAGAAAAACCATTGACCAACTTATACTGTTCTGAAGTTATAGCTATAACCCCTCCAACCAACCAATCATATGTCAAAACATATCTGAATTTGTCAATACTGGCGCTCATATGTCTCGGTTGCTTTGTGCATACATACAAGTTGCTTTCATCAAGTGGTAAGAGGTCAATATCATGTAGTATGAGGCATGGAAATTGTCAGCCATGGCTGCCTTGGCTCCGATATTGTATAAGACACCTTTGTTCCATATACCTTCATCTTGTTGTTCTATAAGATATATTCTGAAAATTAGATTGATTAATGATTATAGATTTTAATTAAACATCTATAACAATGTGAATTTGTAGATTAAGAAGAGATTTAACTTCAGCTAATTTATGGCCTACAAAATGTAGATACTATTTATCTGATAAATAGATAAAATTATCTATATATAAAATCAAAGTCCTGTTAGTTACATCATTATACTCAAGAATGTATGATGAAAGAATGACTAAACAGATATACAATGCAAAAGTGATGATCAGAAGTCGCGGAAGCACAACACTTCATGATCAAATATCATGTTAGCAGAAGTGATGTTAGAGCTTAAGAACAGACGAGCGTGCATGACAGAGTATGAATGTCAAAGAAACAAGTGAGGTGTGTAAGAATGGCCTGTGTGGCTCTGTTGTTCGTGCCTACCCGCAAGGACCTGGCATGAAGTTATGTATGTATGTATGTATTTATACTCAAGAACTGGCTGGACTAATTTGTATGATTTTTGTGTGTTTGGAATTGTCTTCGTCCGGAATAGGATAAAAAGTATTAAAATAGTTAATTTATGATTAAACAACATATCATTAAGTTTCAATTAAAATTTTAGGGTTTTTATGAAGACCAAAAAAGAAAATCTGAATTTAATACATATATAATTGATCTCAATATAATACAGCACATAATAGTTTCTTCACCATGATTTAAAAATTATGTTTTGTTACTTGCCTTTCTGATTATGTAAAGAAAACTGAAGTCACAAACATATAATGTAAAACTTTTGTAAAATATATTGAATTCTAAAACAATGCCTTTAAAATCTTAATATAGTATAATAATACTAGCCCATGAATGTCCCACTGCTGGACTCGGGCCTTCTTAGATAGGGGAATGGGCACTTATCCAAGGGCACTGGCAGGTTTGACATATCAGTTATCTCAATGTGCAATTTACATCACAATGTTAGCACATGGTAATTGTAACATTATACACATTACAAAACCGTCATAAAACAGCCCAAGTGGTGCGTTCATTCCAGCCAGGCTCAAACCTGCGCGCTCAAGTCTGGAATGTGTATGCTGTTACTCTCCAAGACTAATCAATTTAAGTTCTTTGTGATGTTATTTGGACAAGCTATTTTCCATACACTCCAATATCCAGTATATTTGTTTTCATCCTTAATAAAATTGATTTACTTTTTTGTGTTTTATATTTTTTATTGATAATTTGATAACTTGTGAACTCACTGAAACTAAATATTAATTCATATGATTCATGGGCTCTTATTTATTCTTTTGAAAAAATGTTTGACATGGGCAAAATTACTATGGTCAAAAATACTAATAAACTAAAATGTACTTACTTGTAATGTAAATTTTGTTTCCTTAAGAAGTTATGTATATAAGGCAAAAATATATCCAGTTGACTTTGCCTGTTTCTATATGTAACCAGAATTGCTACACTAAATAATGGGTTACAATTTTCAGGCACATGGCTTCCATTGACAACACCCACTGGTATAAAATCATCGTACTTCTGTGGTACATCCCAGGCATTCAAAGTGTTTTTACTATTTAATATAGTGTCATACGTACAATCTGGTGTAGACTTTTTTAATGCTAGATTTGGGTTTATTTCAGTATAAAATTCATTTTTAATATCATCTACTGGTATGTGTGCATAATTATATCGGCCAAATAAGGAAAAGAATTGAATTATTGTAATAAGGCATAGTATTGATAAGACGCAGACACTCACACGTAGCTGGAGAAGTTTGTTTTTCAATGAACATTTAGGCATTTGTGAAACGTGTTTCTAGCTTTAGGTCTTGTTCTTTTAAGGTCATACCTTGTATTTTCTGGTTGTTACTGAAAAATCATAAAAAATAAATAGATCAGTAAATTTAAAAGCTAATAAGCTGTGCTTGTGGCCTGCATAATATTGTATACATTGGAAGATTTTAGTTTCTCATTAAGGTGTTTAGCAATCCTCTCTTATGTTATGTTCTAAACAAGAAATATTATCGTCGCTTTTAAAGGTTAATACACCAATACCAGACTCTGAGTGCAGTACGTAATCATCAGTTTTTTTATTGTTTCAAGTAGATTCGCAGGATTGAATTAAATTGAAATTAATAGGTTTGTATTTATATTTTTTGTATACAAATACAGAACCGTGTAACACAGGAGGCTTACCTTTACTTATTATCTCGAATTTACGTTGAATCACCTACGTGTGCTAATTTGTTTTGAGCAGAAAATAGGTTTTACTCACTAACATTAAACTCTAGTAATAATTGTTCTTTTAAAAACTAAACAAAACTGCGAAAATAAAATTATGCAAAATAGATCAATATGAAATGTCAAAATTTTGTCATCATCAAACAGCTGACGCTAGTGTTTTCACTTCAAACTGTGTTCCCTGATTTTTTTATAATTCCTACATCGATATAAATATTTTTAAAAGTCATATGAGGGAAGGATTTAAGTGATTTGTGCCTCACCCTTAATAACGCAAATCTCTAAAAGTTGAAACACTGGGTGAAGTCCAAACATTTTTCTTTTTGGTTTTATTCGTAGACAAAGAATTGGGTTAATGGTCTTTTGGGTATTTAAAGAAGTAGTTTTATCGTAGACAGAGAATCCTTGTCTACGAGTTTTAAGGCCGGTTCGTTTCTCGTTAGAGAGTACTTGTGTTCTGTGGGTTCGTTACCTGGTTCCTTAAATCTTTGTTGTTAATTTGCTTTACTATCGGTAAATTAAAATAATTTTGGAAAGCTTTTTAGTGCTTGTAATTAAATAATTATAGAGCAATTACATCATCAACTACAAACTAATGCACTGCGCATTTACTACAAATGAGTTTAAAAATATTAGAACAAAGCGTTATCAACTCGTGTCCTGAATTACGAGCTATTTATCTAGGGCAAGTTCATAGTTTAGATAAAAATTCCACTGCACGTTGTTGGTTCCTTCGGTTTATACAAAAGTAACTTTACTATTATATTAATAATATTAAAAAATGCTTGTTTGGAGAGGAGATAGAAATAAAGTATTTTTGCGAACAATGGAAGCTTAGGTTCGTATAGCAAAATACGAAACGTCCCAATTTGAAAAGAGGTTAATCACTTTGTATCAAAAGATTTATAGAGTACACCCTAAACTGTTTTTAGTAATACATTATTTGTTACATAAGGTTGTTACTGGGGAAAAAATTATATAGATCATTTAAATCTATTACTATAATATTTAGCTGATTAGCTACAGTCATTTAGCATAATTATGTCTAGTTAAATTTAGTAAATAAGTTAATTACTGCTATAATAATATATAATGATTCTGTATTTGCGTTGTACAAATATGCATCGTCCCTGACATATATCCTAGTTAATGCAACAAAAGGTTTCGTTTAAAATATCAGAGTTCAATAGTTAATTGTTTAGTTAAAGATCACTAGGCGAGGGCCTAGTACGTAACTTTTTTGAATTACGCGCTTAATTTTATCAATTCGTTAATATTATCTGTGGTCAGAATTTGTCATTCGCGACGTAAACAAATCGTTTTATGATTTAATTTGTTAATATAAATTAATAATATTGTTGATATAAATCATTATATGTTATTTAATTTTATAACAGTGAAGTGGTAAAAGAAAAGTGTAATAAAAATGCATCGACAAAATTTCAACAAAGAGGAGCTAACCTGTAAGCCTTTAGATAATTTCAGTGAGATATTAATGTTTCTTCAAGAACCGCCTCCCTGGCGCACTTTATGCAGAGAAATTACTCCTCACAGTAAATATCTTTTGAAAAATTCTGAGGTTAACCCGCATACAATTCCTACAATGGAAACGCCGGAAACTTTTTGCCATTTTAATCCGGATACGGATGATATTGTACGTCACGATGAAAAATATTTACCAAAGACCTTGGTTTGCCATGATATGGCCAATGGGTATCACGATGACAGGTAAGTTTTGCACGAAGAGATTATTAAACTTACTTCTATGTTGTTATTTTATGAATATTTTAATAAATTGTGTAAATATTTGAATATCATATCTTTAAGTTTGCATTTGAGAATATCATCCAGGTGCATTGTTTTTTTTTATTTCAGCGTTATTGATGGCACTGGCAACTACGATGCCTATACATTTTACAATTGGGCGGGAATCGATATATTTTGTTACTTTAGCCATCATTTAATTACTATACCTCCATTATCGTGGATCAATGTTGGGCATGCTCATGGTGTTAAAGTTATAGGTTTGTATACGGTCATCGTTTCTAAGTACCCGACGCCAACATACTAGATTTAGACCGATTTTTCCTTGACAATACTATAATATTATACAATTATCGATAAATCGAATCTCATTGGCTGCGCTCAACGCGTAAAGCTATCCATAGTATTACGCCGACTGCTCAAGATCGCACTAAAGAGCGGCCATAAAATTAGCGTGGTTTATATAAGAACAGTAATATGTTATTATATAATGCTACCATTGGAAGTTGTTACTAGACGTCTCGAGTGACCAAAAGGCTGGTCTTTATTTTGGCCAACATTCCCAACACGTGACAGGCGTTTGAGACCAATTTTTATCTATAGTTTTATTTATTCAGAAGCATTTACCGGCGACTGTCCACGTTGACATTTAACAAATATTACAGTTATTTTGCAAAATATAAAATCAAAGCTAATTTTCAGCGGTTAATGATTTCTTAGTATGAAAACACACGAGTCCCAGAAATTCCCGTAAACGTTACTAAAGGCATGTGCAACTGCTTTTGTTTTACTAAAGATTTAATCGATCAATGAAAATTTCGCATCGGTATAAATTTATTTCGAATTTTTTGACCTTTTTAAACCTCTCCCAAGAAAATTCCTGTAGGATTCTCGTGTATAAAATACCGCAGATAAGATATACAATGCAAAAGTGGATGGATGCAGAAGTCGCGGAAGGCCACGACACACCTTCCATGATCAAATTGATCGTGTACTAGCAGAAGGTGATGTCAGGAGCCTTAAGAACAGACGAGCATGCATGACAAGAACTATGAATGTCAAAGAAGCAAGTGAGGTGTGTAAGAATAAGCCTAAATGGCGCTCTGTTGTTCGTGCCTACCCCGCAAGGGACCTGGCGTGAAGTTATGTATGTATGTATGTATGTACATCTATGAGATTCTATTTTACTTCAGTTGATTATTTAAGTTAAAAAGTTTAATAAAACTACTTTTTAACGGTTTTAAGGGCGGTAATTTATTTGATCCTCATCATCATCACGGCAACTGAAAAGTGGGCAAAACGTCTGAATAACCGAAATCAAGTAAATTACCGCGCTTAAACCCGTTAAAACGTAGTTTTTTTTAAAGAGTTTAAATTATTTTGTAGGTACAGTTATAACAGAATGGACGGAAGGTGTTGCATTCTGGAATAAGATTCTAGCTACGGAGCTCGAATATCAGAACTTTGCAAGTGCGTTGGTCGCCATTGCGAAGACTTTGAAATTCGACGGCTGGCTTCTTAATGTCGAAAACAAAGTGAGTACCTAGCTTATAAATAGCACCTGCAATATTTAATAAACTACCAAAACCGTTAAAAACAATACTTTTAAATATAGTTGTATTTTTTAAATTTATTTGGTAAGGTAAGTGAATGAATAGAAATATAAAAACCGGCCATAACAGACTTGTGGCTCACGTGATGGAATGTGGTTACAGTCGTCTATGGATATTTGCATCAGAGGTCTTACCAAGGTAAATTCATTATGTTATACAATAATGTAGTATATTTTTATCCGTGCAGGAACGGAGAAAGAATATAATTTCCTGCGGCCGGGTGGCATGTCGTAAGAGGCGATAAAATAACCCGCAGCCAGGTGGTAGGGTATTTGACCGTCTGGAGGGCTACTACTCCTCATCTAGAGTATGCCGCCATAATAACCCTCAGCTATGTCCCGGCATTAGTGGCCACGTTCCAATGTCCCTTTAGCGAGCAGCACATCGGTAGCACCTTCGGTGTTACAAATGTCAATAGGCGACGGTAAACGCTTTCCATCAGGTGGGCCGTCTGCCTATCTGCTGAACTTAGCAATAAAAAATAATAATACGAGACGGGCTACTTAGAAAAGCTCGGCAGGCCGCAGGTTAAGTGTACCTAGGTTAGAAGCTCATGCGAGCAAAACTTACGGGTATAAAGCTGGGCTTATTAGTTGAACTTTTTATATAATTGATTAACTTTCCCATTATTCTTGAGATCGCGAAACCTGACGTGCTGCTGGAATTCGTTCAGTACCTCCACAAGACCTTGCACCAAGAACTAAAGGACCCACTCCTAATTTGGTATGATAGTGTTACTGTCAACGGCAACCTCAACTGGCAGAATGGTCTTAACGAGAAAAATAAGTAAGTGATGTTTTTCAATGAGTTTTAGTGGCGGATGTTCGTCATCAATATATAATATTATTAATCACAATCAAATATAGCCTATGTTACTCGGGGCTTTCTACTGGTGAAAGAATTTTCAAAATCGCTGCATTAGTTCACTCATTCCCAACTCACAACCTTTACTTCTTTATAATACAGTCGACTCTCTATAATTTTATACTCATTAATTTGCATCTCTTGATAATTTGATTTTTTTCCTGGTGCCTTGAATTTGATCGAATATCTCGATTGTAAGATAATCGATTGATGATTGAATAGAATCAATATTAATCTTCATGAATAATATTGGTGATGGTGAATGTGGGGAATTTAGTGAAATGTTACGTGAGAGCGGGGGTACGTGGATAGCGTGATTCCTCTCCTCTAGGAGTCACGCTATCCAATACCACTTGCCCCTACACGTATAACTAACGAAGCACTGTCCCTACGATAAGATGTCTCACTCACGATACCGTCGCCGATATTGCGTAGATCACCTTCTATTACTGCAGTGCTCATTCAGAATTTACCGCGTATAGCTCGCTTCTGGATCGTCTCTTAAATTACGCTATTTCCTCCTTCACTGAAATGTCCACTAAAATTTTCACTAAATTTACCACTAAACTGGCCACTATCTTCTATTAAACTTCTCTTCTAACTCACTTGTTTTGCACTTGTCGCTTCGCTGTCTTGAACTGAACTCCCTAGTAGATGCGCCTCACGCTGCTTATATAGCCGGAAGAATCTTCTGGAACCCATAATTTCGATCTTCTTTTCGTTATTCTTTTATTCACTTTTACCCTTTCTAAACATCTATCTTAGTCTTTTCATTCCTGAACCTTCTATTCTAGAACTTTCCTTTATCGTCTATCCTTTTCTAACACTATCTATCTCCGTCTTTTCCTTTCCTAAACTTCTGTTCTAGAACTTTTGCTCATCATGTATCCCAATCTAACATATATCTGTCCTTGTCTTTCCTTCCAGAATCATTTACCTTTTTTAAAACTTCTTAAACCAACTTGATCGTTCCACCATCACTCGCTACAACATGAGTATTTCTTAATGATTCCTTCCTTCTGAATATAATTCCTTTTCGTGTTTTTGGCAGACTGAAGTCGCTCACTCACAGAAAATTACGAAGTTCTTTTCAAATTTAATATTTGTGGATAATTTGAACAAACTTTGATCAAAGTCTTGTTTGATCGGAAGAGTTTATAAGCAAAATTGATCTTGATTATAAACTGTTATTATGATCTCTTGGTAATTTGAAAATTTCCTCTGGTCAAATTATCGAGAGTCGAGTGTATTAGTAGGATATATATACCGTAAAGATGAGTAAAAAAGATTAATAGAACAAGATAAGTAACAATGCGACGTTTTGTTAATTTATACCACGCTTACAAATGATCGGTTGTTTGTCCACTAGGGCATTTTTCGACGCCAGCGACGGGTTCTTTACGAATTACTCTTGGTCGGAGTCCGATATCAAGTCGAGTGTCGAAGCAGCCGGAGACAGGCTCACGGACCTGTATATCGGTATCGATGTATGGGGTCGAAACTTCTATGGTGGGGGGCAATTCAATACTGCGGAGGTAAGACTACTTCGAATATAACTGGTGATGCATATAGCAATCTGTTAACCATCTAAAATTTACATGAATTATGTACGATTATTGTGCTATATATCTCAAGGAGTATGGAAGGAAAAGACATTGTACCTACCGTAATTAATTGGGAATAGGTGAAAGAAAAGAGAGAAATTATTGTAATATTGCAACGAAATGGATTGCTGATTAGATCATATTTGAGGGTAGTTGTAATTTTTACTTGACTAGAGTTCGCGCCACTAAAGAATTCCCATGGAAAATAAAGGTACTGAAAGTGACAGCTCTGCTATTTGATAGAATATTGTTCGTATAGCAGCCAGGATATAAAGGAGAAACCCGAAATCCATACAAACTTGGGCCTGGCGTTACAGAGCTAGAATTTGGGCATGAATTACAACACTTAAGAAGGTTTCACGAGCCTAATTTTCACACCTCCCAGCAATGGCCAAATTGGTAAAATCAGTCGTCAATGTTTACATTTTAGGTTATTTTTATTGTTGGAATTTTTTTAGTGAAAAATGATAAAAAATATATTTTTAAGGCCGTTTCCTACGAAGGCACATGCGCTGTGTGCTTGCAGCTTCACACGATAAGGTTTTAGGTAGATGCATAAAAAGCGGTAGGTGTTGACTTGAGATTTATTTGATTGATCTTACTGAAAGTGTCTATCTTCTGTCCGTGCAGGAACGGAGAAAGAATACAATTTCCTGCGGCTGAGCGACCTGTCGTAAAAGGCGACAGAACAACCCACAACCAGGTGGCAGGGCATTTGACCGACTGGATGGCTATCACCCCTGGTCTAAAGTATGCCGCCATAACAACCTTGAGTTGTGTTTCGGCATTAGTGACCAGGTTCCTTTTAAGGGAGGCTCCCTTAAAAGAGCAGCAGCGCATTTTTAGCACCTTTGGTGTTGCAAATGTCCATAGGCGATGGTAACCGCTTTCCATCTAGTGGGCCGTCTGGCTGTCTGCTGAACTTTCATCATTCAGAATCATTTCATCTTCCAATCTTCGCGTTCCTATTGTATTGCAGCGGTCCGTTGCTATTCCGTAATTAGTGCACAGGCTCATTATGTTGTTAAATAATAACTAAAGATCCGGTTTCCTAGCAAAGAGCAACAGGGGTGCCGCGGTACGGTGTCCAATGTTCAAGTGGGGGTCAGTCAGAAGGCAGTTAATCAGATTCCAGTATACAAGCAGAGGTCTTTTAAAAGAATAAACAAATAGAAATTAGGAAAAACACATTCACTTGCGCAAAAATACGAAAAGCGAATGACAAAACAGAATGCAATACACAATACAAATTATAACCTGTGCCATGACAATTGACAGACGTTGACATTAGCATTTCCCGTTTAGTAGAGCAATCCGCGGTGTAATCGATTTTAACGATTATTTACATACATAATTATTTATTTCTTTTAATGATTTTCGGTAGGTCGTCAGCACCAAATCACCTGATTAATTAATTAATTAAATTAAGACGTTTAATTGATACCTATAAAAACAATGATGTATACTAAACAAATGGAGTATTATTTATTTATAACAGTATCGATTATCACAAAATCAATCGTATTCTCAGGGATGCTCTATTGCTAATGAGTGCGTTTGTGAAGTTAGTTACGTATAATGAAATCAATGTTGCTAAGTTTACAAAGGTTGTATAAAACAAAACATAGTAATCTATTTATTTTCTACACTTGGCCATTGTCAATGAGGTTAAGATTTAAATGGGTTAATCAAGTAAAATAGACGAATTTTTTGGTACATATCACATTCGTGTAACGGTTAGGCCCAGAACCGGGTTTCTCCTTTACAACTTTAACAATTAAATAAAAATGAAAATGAATGTGATTATTAGAAAATGGAATCTTACAGATTACTTATTGAAAGTCATGACTCTACCACCGCTTCCAAAGCAATTTTACTTACCTTAAAGTTGAAGAAGCGTGGCAACAAACTTCCAAGCAATAGATTTTTACTTCATGGTTATTATTATTTGTCTTTCTTTAATGTTATTTTAACATTTTGTATTTATTATTTAATATCTGCATCGATTTACAGATTAGCCAATTATTATTTTAGCAGGATTAATTATGCGATTGCAGCGCCTCATCTTTTGTGGTGCGGTCTCCAGTCAGTTATGAAAGCGAGTGTGCGGAGTGACGAACGGCATTCTCAAAATGAATTGAATACTACGGTATAGGCATTCTCGCTTTGGCTTTGGCCGGATACAGTTGAATATAATATTTTAGGATGGCTAGGATAATCATAATCTACAATTAATTCTACTTAATTGACAACATCAACTTTCTTGTGGAAGTGAAATATTTAATATAAATAAAATTTATAAACGATTGTCTACTTTTATTCTCTGATAATTAATAGCTTTACCGGCATGCATGTCTTCAGCTATTAATTATAATAATGATTGAACTTTTTAATAACAAATTTAAAAAATATATTGTGAATCTATCTAATCATGTAATTAATTGTACAGTACTGCTTATACTTTCAGGCAGTGAAAATAGCGAACAACTACGGCTGTTCCCTGGCCATATTCGCCCCGGCCTGGACCCACGAAGCCATGAGTCTGGAGAAGTCCGATGTGAACTCAATAGCCACGGCCGACGAGGCTGATAAATGGTCCACTTTCATTTTGAGGGACAGGGCTTTCTGGGGAAGCGTTTGGCCGTACTTAAATACCAGGGTTCCGTGCGCGTTGCCATTCCAAACTTCTTTCTGTCGAGGACAGGGAAAGAAGAGAAGGTTGTATGGTGAGGTAAGATATGAAATAAAGCTTAATGCAGTATAAAAAAAATGTTCTTTTTTATATTTGAAAGTTAACATTACTATTGGCTATTTATAATTGGAGTGGCACAGGGTATACTATTTGAACCTGTGTTATTAAGTGAATAGAACGTTTATTTAAAAATTGGATATCAATTAGATCGTTAAGATCACGAAACTGTCTCACATGTTACAAGTTCGTAAAGTTACATACCTTGTTAACTTTGATAAAACTTAAAATATTTGATAGTTAATAACTCTTCGAAACTACGTGGCAGGTACGAAAACTGAATTATCTCATATAATAAAGTTAATGAAGTAGTTACTGTATCAGTTAAAACTATATCCATATAATCCTTACAACTTCAATTCAGTGTTTTTGCGCCTTCTCCTATTATAACCTGGTGAGGCATGACAATTATTCCTCACATAACTTACATGCTGATTTTCGTAAAATGTGTTTATGCTATAAGCCTTTATAGTATTTAAAGTAAAAGTGTGTAAAATTGTAGGTAATAGGTCCAGTACCTTGGTATAATCTCCGTCATCAGCAATATCAGCCAAACTCGGCCCATGGGCCACATGGTTACATCCTGTCGACTGTGGACAACATCCTTGAGATCTCCCAACGGGAAGCGCAAAAGGACAAAGAAGGAATACTCTATTCAAACTCGTTCCAAATGAGCCGGATGGAACTTCATTCTTCGAAGAGCAAAGATCTTATGCTGACACCAAGAACTGACAGCTTGAATGCACTTGAAGACGAAGAAGAATCGACTGAAGAAAACGCGGAAAAGCCGAAAACAGTGAAGAGAAAGATGCAGAATGCCTTCAAGCATATTTTTAAACTGAAGTCACAAAGGACTGAAGGTTAACTGATACTTTTGATAGATAGTAAGAATTGACATTTAAGTTTTACTGTTTTAGCAATGTGTGTTGCACATATCGATACTGACATTTTACGTGCGAGTACGCACTTGGGATTGAAAGCAAACATAGTTTTTTACACTAAACGCTTTTACTAACTTATACAGCCGTACGAGATTCCTTTCCGCAGGGTTGCCCCTACACGCACTGTCTCGACGATGAAATTTCTTACTCACAATACCGTCGCCGATATTGCTTAGACCACCTCCTGCTACTGCAGTGCTCACTTCCGAATTTACCGCGTACAGCTCGCTTTTGGAACTTCTCTTAAACTACCCTACACTCCGCCTTCACTGAACTGCCCACAAACTTTTCACTAAACACACTAAGTACACCACTAAACTCGTTACAGTCTTCTATTAAACTTCTCTCCAACTCTTTCGTATCGCAATTGTCGCTTCGCTGTCTTGAACTGAGCTCCCCGGTAGGCACGCCTTACGCTGCTTATATAACCAGATATAGCAAACTTGAAAAAAGGTCATGAAGAGTCGGGGTCTCACTAAAAGCCCCTGCATTCCTCCCTTCACCTTATGCCTGTGCTACGGGAATATTCGGCCCCATGCCTTAAATGATTCCCTAAGCCCTGGCAGGCGGCGGGCCCGTGGGCCTCTTACATTGTCGAGGGAAACAAACCTCAGATTTTTCCTTTTCAGATACTGCGTGTGTTTTCGGCGCAATCTCTATTACCTGGGGCAAGTGCCCACTCTCGCCTCTTCTATATCTAACGATGGAATCCAATTCAGTAGTAACAATGGATCTGATTCCACAATTCCCCCAAATGTCACTCTGGTCCATTCTATAACTATTGCAGAAGGGTTATTGGCTTGATTTGGGTAATTTTTGCAGTCTGCTAGATTATAATAGCAAGATTGTTACAGAAGGTAAGTGGACAATGAATTGGACGAAACAGATGAGCCCGGTACAAGCTTCAAAAGTGGCAAATCAATGCTGCAGATGTCCGTGAGTATAAAGTTGGGCGAGAAAACGGAGAAGATTCGGTATGCACTTGCGAGTGTCGAAGAAGAAAATGAGTGCTTGGAAGTTTACATGGACGATAGCTTCACAGGTCAGTCTTCATTTTAGACAAAAAATTCCTTTCGATTATATAGTTATGGGATCGCGAGGTACAAAGATGAGTTTTACCTTAAAATAATTTTCTTCGAATAGCGATAGGAATATTATTGGTCGTAATTAAATAAAACAAAGTATTCAGAAGTAGTTGTGCCGACAACTATAAAAGACGGGCAGATGTCCCACTTGATGGAAAGCGGTTACCATCGCTTATGGACATTTCAACACCCAAGTTGTTACAAATGCGCTGCCGCTCTCTGAAGGGAGACTGGGGTCGGGCCACTAATGCCAGAACACAATTCAAGGTTGTTTTGTTGTGGCGGCATATTCTTGACCACCAGACTTGGACTTGACAGTGGTGAGCTTATCGATGTGAGAAACCAACTAATCCTCATTGGATAACGCTATACTACGCTTTAATCCGTGTAGGAACGGAGAAAGAATACAATTCCTGCGGCCGGGCGGCTTTTCGTAAGAGGCGACAAAACAACCCACAGCCAGGTAGTAGGGTATTTACTCGACTGGATGGCGACCACCCCTGGTCTAGAGTATGCCGCCATAACAACCTTGAGTTGCATTCCGGCATTAGTCACCATGTTTCAGTCTCCCGTAAGAGAGCAGAAGCGCATTTGTAGCACCTTTGGTGTTGCAAATGTCCATAAGCGATGGTAACCGCTTTCCATCAAGTGGACCATCTGCCTGTCAGCTGAACACCTGCAATAAAAAAATACTTGTTTTAGGCGGTTCATGCCTTCGAATCAATCCGTCCGACCAGTTCAGTCCGGAGCACCGCCTAACCAGGCTCTTCCATTGCGATTTCGAGTGCAAGGACTCCCTCATCGTCTGTGTGGTGACAAAAACTCTCAGCAATTTCAGGGACCAATACCTGAATATTAAGCTTTTCATGAAAAATGCCAAAGGGGACGACCTGAAAGTCGTGTTAGTGGGTAGGTATATACCTCAAGCCCAAAACACAGCAGAGGGTGCCAGTGGGGTGTTGAATCTGTACCCTCTGAACGTAGGGTCGGAGGTGGGATTTCGGGACTTGCAGAAGTATGTGCTACTCAATCAGCCGAACTCCTATGTGCCCATTGAGAATTGCTACGAGTGGAAAGTTTGGTAAGTTTTTTATTTTATTAGTACCACAAACAGCTATACCTGGTGAAGCATAGGAAGTCTTCAATGAAGCACCCTTTGTTTGAATAATGCGAGTATTTATTTTTTTGAAATTTTACAATATTTTTTTGTTCGTTCGTCTTCGTTACGTAGTGAATTTTCGAATATTGGCGGTTGTTCGTAGACAAATGAACATGTCATAGACAAATTTTGATATTGAGTGTACACATCGGCGCGAGCGTACTGATTTCAAACTCGGCTGGGCCGGTGTGTACGTACCTTCCTTTGGTAAATCGTGCGGCGACACCTGGATTTTTCTTGCGAGATAAACTTTTGAATTCATTTTTTAATTGAAATAATTTATGTTTAGAATTCTAACTTGACTGATGCCCAATTTCTATATATTACCAACCGTTCAATTTGCCTTACTCTTGCTCTTGTCTTTTATCTCCTTCCAGTTATTTGGGGTCGGCACATTGTCTTTTCCTTCCGTTCTCCTCTATTCTGATATTTCTGATATAAGGCCTCTGTCACACCACAAATCATCATATTATCCTTCACACAATCCATTCATGTCTTTTTGGTCTACCTTTATATCCATCAGTCTCGCAGTTTAACATACTTTTTATCACGTGCCTTTCATCCCTCCTCATTACATGGCCATACCACCTTAGTCTACTTCCTCTAAATTTTTCAGTCTCGGGTGCAACTTTCAAAGATCCCCTTATGTACTCATTTCTCACCTTATACATTCTCGTAACACCACACATCCATCTCAACATTCTCATCTCAGCTGAGTGGAGACGTTTGAGGTCTATTACTTAGTGGCTCAACATTCAGACCCGTATAACATGACGCCTCAGGGCTGTGCTGCGACAAATAGCACAACGACAGCCAAGGCAACAAAACTCACCCCACTCTTATTTTGCTGTCTCTTTTTTAATAAATGTGTGCGTTATAAATGGTGTAGCCTATTTATTATTTATTTATTGTATACTCACACACACATATATAATACATATTAAAACCATAAAGTATAATATTGTACTGATTGTGCATTGAGAACGCACAGCCCGTTCGCTGCAGCGAATCAATGCGCGGACAGTACAACCACTCGGAATTCACACGATACACGCGAAGCCCGCATCGCTTGCCGTCAATAATTTATAAGCAAATTATCCAAATAATTGCTCTAATTCTTTATTTCTAGGCTGTTTACTATCACTTCTTTCTGGTTATGTGTCTTATCACTTTTGTCTATTGTGACTTAATCGCGTACATACTTTAGACTTTCATCTCGCCATCTAAGCGTAGTTGACAACCACTTCATTATCAATCATCTACTATAATGGTATCTTTCATTATAGCACTCCTATTATCCTATTATACACTATGGATGAAGCCTTATAATCTTAAGGGATTAACTTTTCATTTTTTGTCAGGTACTACGAGATAAATTCGCCAGGATCCAGGATTACATCAATTAATTGTCGCACTGGCCTGGAGGAGGGGCCGGTGCTGCTCGGCTATTTGGGATCTGCGAGAGATTTCGAGTGAGTAGACACTCAACACTTCAGACTAATAACTTAGCTTTCTAAGCTGTTCTAAGCTTCAACGAATCACTTGCGTTAAATGCATGTTCTATGGATGCGTTCCACTATGTAATCACAACAATCACGCTCAAGCATAGAGATTACGTTGTAATTTGTAGGTCTTAATAATAGGCTTTCATAATGATTAGTATATATGTTTAATTTTTTTCGTTATAATCATTGTATAATTTCTTGTAAAAAACATAAAAACTCATAACTAATCCTAGTAGCCATAATCAGAATACCTCTTTAAGACCTCAAAACGTTGGAGTTTGATCTAATCTGTTTACTTTAAGTATTTTTGCTAATTCCTAAAATAATTTTTCGATAGTAATCTTCACGTATTAAAAATTGCATTAAGTTTCTCTACACACATTTCGGTCTCTTTCTTTAGTGGGACGTTGTGGACTAGCCGTAAGCAAAACAAATGACGTCATTGCTAACGTTTCGAGTTCGGCATGTAGAATAGTTGAACGGTGATCGCTATGTGGAACGCACCCTCTGGCTTATTATCCATTTATGGCCGATTCCTATATCTTACTGTTCTTTTCTTTTTATTGACACATTTTATATGTCAGGAAAGCGGAACATATGGATCTAGATCACTATTGTCAAGTTATATAATGCAAAAATACTTAATCTTATTATTACTTAATATTACTATTCATTCATTCTCTTACTATCGCATCTGTTATATTTTGACAATATTTGTCGTATGGAGCTTATATCACATTTTATGCGATAGTAGGGCAAATGAGCGGTTGGTTAGATAGAGGAACTGGACGTTGTTGGTTTTACTGGTTAAGCGTTTCCTGGTTCGCTTGGAAAGTTCGGGAACAACATATACCAAGCGGATCAGGAAACGCTCATAGAAATAAAAGCGCTCGGTAAATTTTCGGTACCTTGTATACCGTTGCTGCACCAAAAAATCAGAAAGTGGCCTTAATATCAGTTATTTTACTTTATCATTGGTAAAAAACTGTATTACTTGTATAGTGTCAAATACCAGGAGTAGGCAAATGTATATAAACTACAGAAAGCTGGTAAAGTGGGATTAGGACCTTATTTAATAATAATTTCAATTTTTATTTACAGAATAAATGATAAATGCAGATTGAATGAAGATCGATACATGGAGGCACAAATATAATTAACTTTAAAAAACTGAACTAAGCATGTTGTTGGGGAGTGTCTTGCCGCCTCTTCTCCTTAAAACAGCGATATGTGACAAAAGCGGTGTATATATAGTAGGAAGTAGAAAATTAATTGTTCACTTATATTTTGGACTGTTAGAGGCTGGTTCACACATATCAAAGCACAGTTTCACATATCAGGCTGTTGAAATTTTCAACAAACTACCTACTTACCTAAAGCTAAATATATACAGAATGCAATCTTTTAAGCGTAATTTTAAAGCATTTCTTCTTAAAGAAGCATATTATTCAGTTGACGATTATTTTTGTGCTTAAATAAGAAAAGATTTCACAATGTAAAATTAAAAATGTTTATTGTAAATTGATTTTTTATCATTGCAATTATATATATTTATATTTCTGACACAAATGTTTTTTGTTGATGAATAAATCAGTAAATATAAATAAATAAATATCAATGAAGTCACAGTCCCGGTACAGTCCATCTACAGTGATAATTATTCTCCTTATATTTCAATGAACATGTCCACGGAGTCCAAACCTTTTAGTGTCTGACACAACACACTGCTCCCAGGACACGTTTTTCTAGTATCTCACACGCCCAAAATGCTCCGTCAGCCGTTCTACATAACGACCATGGTCGTTGTGATCGTAGCGAAAAAGTCACTAATAATGTTATTATTTTCGATTACACAGCGCTTACAACTACCCATGTCGAGTAAGCGTTGACCACAGAGCATCAATTCTCCCTATCGATTAACCTTCAAAAAGGCGCGATTTTCAAATAAACCAGTGACATTTGTGTATTTCATCGTTAATGACATCAACGCTTCAGAATCCGTTCCACTAGAGTTTATAATTGTAATGCCCGCAAACAAGTGGAACGGGAAAAATTGCCTTCGTGAGCGTTGTCGTTCGTTGTAAGTCTCATGTGGAACGTAGCCTCAGGTCGAATTGTTTCGTGAATGTACTGTTAAAGATATTGCCAGTTAATATTATTTAGTCAATTATTTTCTGTTTTTGTTCTTTGTCTATAACAATGGCTTTCTATCATTGCTAGTTCCGTATTATGTAATAAAGCCATAGCAACAATTATAATTCAGTATGCCGCCCAGTTTTGCCGGAAGATCCATAGAGAACTGAGTACTGACATTTGTGAATTGAAATACTGCCGCTATGGAGTTGGGTAGGACATGATTTTCAAATTTTGTACTGAAACACTATCATGTACCACTTCAAATGAGGCAAAGAGATTTGTATAGTTTGTGCCGCGGTAGTATATTTGAAGCGGTGAGGCAGTGAGCGTAATTCCCTCATTTGTCCCGTAAAAAACTTCTATTTCGGAAATGTTCGTTAAGAATTGGATGCGATCGGCCTCGGTCACCTCATTGTACTGGCAGTCGTGTTGTACCTCTTTGTCATATGAATATCCATAGAGACGTTATTGTACTGTTGTCCTCTTTCCGTCCTTCCTCTTACTTGACGCGTGAGTAGTAGCAGGAGAAAATTTTTGAAGTAGTACTTTAAATTTTGAGCTGTGTCAGTACAAATCTGTTTTGTACGGGACAAATGTACTGCTTTATACCTGTACTACTCATCACTTGCTGCATCAGTTTAGGACTGATACAGATCTGTGCGGACACGTCGGAATTGTGACTTCACAATATGTATGAATCAGCCTTTAAAATGTTTGTCCGTCGAATTTAGTTCGAAAATGCTTTAAATATATTTTTGATACAAAAATTATGACATATTTTTAAGAACACAAGTGTTCGAAGTTACAGTGAAACCTGTATAACTGGAATCTGAAGGGACTTATATTTTTATGACTTAAAGAGGCTTTACATTTACTTAGTTTCCCAATAGGCAAGTTAACATGACAGTTGTTTGATTTATTAAGGTGCCCAAAATTGAGAGGTCGAAATGTACCATTTTCATTTAAAGAGATGGAAATGTTGATATGGAAAAGTTAATGTAATGTAATATAGACTGTTTGTAAACAAAAGCGTCATAACTTGTCTTAAACTTGTAGCAGCGAGAGATATAATTATGTTAATGATACTTCGGATGGCAGAAAGTAGTAGGTATTCACTGTCGGGCGCAGATGTGAGCTGAATTGAACTAATTTATTTTGGAAACGGTGTCCTTAAGTACAAATATTAACAAGTCACCCTGCTAGTACAATACATAGCACAATGTGTGAGTGGGACGGGTAATATGCGAGCGAGATAGAGCAACGTTGCGACTTGCGCAGTGCGCTAGTCAGTTCAGTTCAGTAGTTCATTGTCCACTGCGATGACTAGACGTATGCAGTTCCAATAAACTGATAAATTATCTCACTTCTAGAGGCTGCAGAGCTACAAAGTCCCAATTATATAGGTAAACATCCAAAAAATCTAAGGATATCAAGTTTCAGTTAAAAAGGTTTGTAAATTCCCAGTAATGGAGGTAATTCAATACATACAAAAGTGTCACATCATATCATATCAAAGGTCCGCTTATCCAGGTTTCACTGTAGTTATTAAAAGTGTATTATTATTTTAATAAGAGTTTTTGGCAGGAACTGAAAGGAGATTTTGTGCTGTGCAGTTTTAATTTCTAAAAATGTGTAAAATTGCTCTAAAATGAACAGTAGTTGTAGGATATTGATAGTTTCTGAGTAGTGGTTATGCGTTTTGTGAGAAGTGCGAACTGTATCATCAAATGTGACCTTTTGAGTTGACACAAGAACTCCGTTGAATGGCACTAGCTGATTACCTACAGTTCAGCTGTGCTACACATAGGCTTAAGAAAATGAAGAAGCTATATTCTAAACTAAGATCTGGCTTAAAGGCCTAGCTGCCAAGCCATAAACCTAAATAAATAATTATTATTTTAATAAAAATGCATATTACTGTTGTTTTGTTTTCATTTTCGTGAATAAGTACTAAAGTATGTGAAGTGTACATATAAAGCCTTATCTACGTCACCTTTTGTAGAACAATTAATCAATCAATACCGATTCGCCCTATCATCGATGTTTTACATAACCACGTTAAATTGCTTCAAGTTGACTGATAGAAGAGTTGAAGGGCTTTTTGTACTACCTGCTTACCATGCTTTGTTGACATTAGGGCTGCACGTTGTATTGTTTAACACTTCACTATGTTTGAAATAATATGCACGTTATATCTTTTTTATTTTAATTTAAAGATTGATAATACTTTATTGGTCACCAAATATACAATTACAGAAATACACAATCACGTAATTGTCATGGTAGAAATAGGCCAACCTAACTTAGGAATATTTTTAACCTAAGCTGGCGATGCAGGTGGGGCAGATTATTAGGTGGAACTTAAACAGACAAAGTTCAATTATATTTTTTATAAATTAAATACACATAAAAAAACCAAAAAGCTGGGTGTACTGACAAAGGTGAGACAGTACTTCACGTCGGAACAACTGCTGAACTTATACCAAGCACAAGTTCGGTGCTGCATGAAGTACTGTTCTCATCTTTGGGACGGGTCAGCCAAATACCAGTTGGAGGCGTTGGAATCAATTGAGAAAAGAGCCAGGAAGCTGGTCGGCGATGATCGTCTTTTTGATGCTAGACTTCAGAGTCTTGAGCATAGACGCAAGGTCGTAGGGCTGACTGTCTTTTCGGGGAGTGTTCCTTAGAATTGCACGAGCTGATTCCTCCATCCACTTTTTACCATCGGACAACCAGACGGACCGGGTTGCGCCACCGTTACATGGTGGAAACACCACCAGTCAAAACCAAGCGTTTCGCTTCATCTTTTCGGTGCGCACTGCCGAAGAGTGGAATAATTTGCCGGAGTCTGTTTATCCTGACAAATACAATCTCGAAGTCTTCAAGTCACGAGTGAATAGGTATCTTCTAGGTAAGCGTGCTCCATCCTAGATACAAGGCAACGTTGATGAGTAAGAAGTTGCGCGAGGATTTCTTGGCATTCGCAGTTCAAATTGTAAAGACGCTAAACAATAATGTTATATAGCGCCAAAGAATTGCACACCTGGTTTATTACCTTCCCCTCCCCTCATTTTTCCTTCTTTTGTTTACTTTATGTTTAAAATTTGCAATTTGAGCCTATTGTTATTGTTTTCATTTATGGCCGTTCGCAGGAATAATTAAGCAGGTGTGCAGATTAAGTTTTCTTGGATAAACTCGGTTGTATTGTACAGTTTACTATAAAACAATGCCCGAACGGAGGGGTGGGGCAGTCTAGCGAGAACCACGATCAAAGCAAGACGAGTACATTCGATAAGCGATATTGTGACGGAGTTTGCGCGTGTAATTGAATCCTGCAGTTTGTACTGGTTGTATTCAGTTATATTTGTACCTGTTTTAAACGTGTCTGTATAGTTCTAATAAATTCTATAGTAATTCCAACGGCATTTTAATTCGAGTCCTATAGCTCGCAATAATAAAAACAGGTCAACAAGAAACCTTAGTAACATATAATGATTTATATGTAAATCTAGCGACCCTAGCGTTTAAAATAGTAGTAAATAAAATATAGATATACTTAGTAACTAAAATAAAAAGTAATAAGATGAAATGTGTGTAGTTCGTTTAGGTAAAATAGATAAAGTAATATGAAACAAAATATAAAAAGTAAAAAACGAAATATTAGATTATAATATCAGAATATTTATCAGAAACAAAATAATCACCATCAAATATTTGATTGATACCACTCAGGAATAATGTAGCTTCACACTGGTGAAAGAATTTTCAAAATCGGTTTAGTAGAACCAGAGATTATATTAACCCCCTACAACGTCACAAACTCACAAATTGTACCTCTTTATAATGTTTAGGTATTATACGGCCGGCGTAACTTGGCGAATGTGAACATAGGCTCTGCGAACTTTAGCGCATGTAAACTCGTGAAGAAAATACAGTGACCAACTAATACAATGCAATGTCAAAATACAGGGATGAAGGGCGACAAATTGTATTCACTGACGAGTCGTATGCCCACTCATCACACGAGTGTACATGCTCTAAAGTTCGCAGAGCCTATGTTCACATTCGCCAAGTTACGCCGGCCGTATTATAATCTAAACTTCTAAAGACTGTAATGGAAGCAAAGAAAATTAATAAGTAGTTTTTGTTGAAAAGAAACGAAAAAACAAAATAAAAGATATCCCCTTTATTTGTTCCATTAAAATTAAAGAAGGAGAAAGAAAAGAAATGCATTAATCTCCATTTTAACCTACAATGAAGGAGAAGGAGGGAAAAAAGTCCGATAGTTATATGAAGCTCAGAGGCAAAGTCGTTCCTTTGGCTCCTTTTGTATATCAAGTTGACGGTCTGCATGCGTATTGTTATTATAGCCATGGATAACATTCGGTCTGGGCGTAACTACGTTCTAAGTCCCAGACCTTTCCTACCATAAGCGCGGGGCACATGGGAGGGTGGTTTTAGTGGGTATTAGCCATTGTACATCTAATGGCTCGAGTCTCCACAGAAGCTGATCAGTTATGTTTGGATTGCCTTTAAAGGAATGCCTCCATATGCGATAACGGTCTAATCCCTTGCAAAGGACCAAGTATTGTGCGTAAATAGCATTTTCCCGCCTTAAAAAAAAGCCATGGATAACAAATGCGAGTTATCTAAAAACTATGTTATCGCATTATATCTTGCTATCCTCAATATTCAAATGGCATTAACTCTGCATTGATAAGTCTACGTTGTTTTTATTACATCGAGAAAAACTCTGGTAAGTGGTTATTTAACAATTTAAATATCTACGTATTATTGATAATGTTGTGTGAAATAACAGTTTATATTAATAGAAAGATGTGGAATTAATTCAAATATGGCACAGACGTTTCTGTATATGATATAAATAGACGATTGTATTTTAAATAATGCTTAATTATATTATCTATTTACAAATAAATCTTAATTTAATAATTAGGTAGGTAACTGATACAAATAAGGTTTTTTTTCTATAATATTAGTTTGGATAAAGTGATTTCTTTATTTATTTAAGGGCTTTTCACTCGTCAGATAAAATTTATTCCATACAATAAAACACAACATGGTAAAATTAAGTGACAGTTGCCTAGTTAAAAGTTAGATTGTTTCAGTTTTGAATTTAATCAAGTTATAATTTATTCGACTGATAACTTTTATCTGTTGATTGAAAAATATGCCTATTTATCTTTGAATTTTAAAGATATTTTGAGCTTTTTTTTTTACTTTTTAACAACTCTACGGACTCGAGTTCCATACTCATTTTTACAACTTAATTTCTAGATTTATTTTTTAGAATTTAACACGCTCATTAGTTATTTTGGTTCTTGTGTGTGACATTAATTTAGTGATTTTTGTATTGAGGTATTTCGACCTTAGAAACAGACATTTCAATTTTATTTATATAGTTTTATTAACGCAACAAAAATATTAAGATCATTCTCTATTCATAATTTAACGCCTCATAGCATTGATGCCTAAATTAAAGAGGATAGCAATTGCAGGCACTGTGCTGTTAGAAAAAATGTAATTGCGAGTACCTTCAAAATTAATTTTAAATCTCAAGCCATTCTCGATTCGTCCGCTTCATAAAATAATGAACTCAAGTGTGACTGGTTGTGTTTTTGTGAATTAATAAATTATCACCATTAAAAGCAAAGGCGATTGTTGTAAGTAATTAACAACAGGTGAGATATTTGCTATTTTAATTAAACTTTTACTACTACTTGACTCCACAGTACTTAGGTGTAGACATTTTAAATTTCTTAGAAGTACCATTCTTTGTAAATGTGTGTAATAAAGATAGGAAATATGTTAAAACCGTTGAGTTATAACGTTTATATGATCTAAGCATAAAACATAGTAAAAAGTAAGCTAATATTAGAATGTGGTACATGGTGGTACGTGTACCTAACAGTTAGGAACATTGTAATAACAGTGCAAGTGATGGCAAAATATGTAAAATAGATCGACCTAAGATGCATATAGTAGTGTATAACTATCCCTACTAATATTATAAATGTGAATGTAAGTTTGTTTGTTACGCTTTCACGCGAAAACTACTCAACCGATAATCGTGAAACTTTGTATACATATTCTTGGAGGTATTAGAAGTAACAAAGGATACTTTTTATGAAGAAAAATCCCACGCGGGCGAAGTCGCGGGCAGAAGCTAGTATATAATAAAAATGTAAGAAATAAAATAGAAATTAGTAATAACTAGTGATGGCGCACCGATGTCACACAGTATTTAAGCATTCAGCACCTACTAATCATTGACTACAACCATACAAGAAAATAAAATATAATTTTGTGGTAATTAATATGTGGTAGGTATATAGTAAATAACAAAATTAAAATCTATCCTACTTTCAGGGATAATCTTTGCATAAAACTATCCTAAAACTTATCACATTATCCAGGATGAAAAATATTCATGTCTACCTTCGGTTTTAAAATTACATATATATCGAATTTCAGCCAAATCAAATATATTTTTATCCCGGAAACTATCATTTTTCGGGATAAAAGTATCCTATGTTCGTCTACGGCATGGAAAATATCATATACTGAGTTTCAGCCAAATCGGTCCAGTAGTGTTACCGTGAAAACGGAACAGACAGACATAGAGTTACTTTCACATTTATAATATTAAATAGGGATAATTATAATATAGATAGATTTGAATAATATTTAGTATCTTTATTTCGTAATCATTTTATATATATTGTTACAATTACTACATGCCAACAACGGTGAAAGGAAACATCGTGATGGAACCTGCACATTGGGTATAACCAAGTGTCAAACCGGTATTTCGAGTCGCTGAATCCGAATCGAATTAAGCAAATTGATTTAATTCGGGAATGAGAGTAGGGACTGATTTGTCGTTCTTCTATCCATGTGCTTGTTACTGAAGTTCTCCTACAGAGTTAAATCGATGTTGATGAAATCTTGGTATGTGGTTCCTGGATGGTAGGTGGCATTATTTTTAGAGCAGAGCAATGTCTGCCGTGCCATCTAGTATATTATAGATGCATTCATATTTCCAAGTGAGTTTTATCACATGGCTTGCGAGATTGTATATCAATCAAGGCCAAATGTTAACGACCTGTAATCAACACAGTTACCTAGCGTGTTTCTAGGGCAGGTAATTTTACATGTGTTTCAACGTACGTACGACGACCACCTTCGTCATGTTTTTCAATGATGGATCAGTGGTATGAACTATAACAGGACAATTTAATATCTGTTACTCCTGTTACTGATATCCAAAAATAGCAGCATTGATTATCTGTTATTAAATAACATATTATTTTCATGATATATATTTATCTTAAATGCTTTACATTCTGTTACATAATAAATATTATGTGTGTCTCGTTGTAGCCAATGTTATTCTTGAAGTGTAAATGAGACACTGATTTGAATATTGAATACTAAGTGCATCTCTTTTTAGTTTAATTGTAATTTGCAGAGATAGAATGAAACTAATATTTAATGGAACAGTTAAATGACGCCAATAGATATATAATGCATTAACATTTGTAAATACGACGACGTGACGATACCTTAAGGGCACAGCGGAAGATCAGCGCTGGTTTTACCCGACCGGCATTATGCTGAGTCTGATGCCCCTTTTGGGACAAAATTATATTATTTTCGTTTTAATTTTTAAGTAATTATACTGTGTGTGTTATAATTTGTCCTCAATAAAATTATTTTCTTTCTTTAAATTTTGTGCCTATTATCGAGAGAACAGGTATTGTGTTGAAAAAATAATCAAATAACAAATTGTATCTTTAGTGGTTGACAACGCTTCCAGCGGCTGAGGCTCGGTGCAATTGGGGACCCGAGGAACTTTACACCAGTCAAAATCGAACTGTTGGCTAAACTATTATAATAATGCTTCGAAGTGATTTCATAGCATACTTTCGTATTCATAATAAATCAACGTTTTAACAGTTTTAAGCGTGGTATTTTACTGGATTTTTATTCCGGTACGTTTCGGCCACTTTACAGTAGCCATGATTTTTGAGTAAATTTTTTTTTGTTAGCCTACCGCCAACTTGTTCATTTTAATTATTTAGTTTGAATTTTAGTTTACGGTTGATGATTAAATTTAAATAATTACTAGTCGCGAAAACAGACACATAATGTGATCCAAATAAGAATAGGAATGTCAATAACCTCTATCTGTCAAATGTCACTTGAAAAGTATAGTTTGCAAAAAACTTATTTGCATATCAATAATAATAGTCTTACACCAAATTTAAATAAAAAGGTTGAATTAGTATGAAATTGTCTTAATATAATAGTTATTTAAATTCATAATGACAGCTATGACGCCACAATATAGTGCAGTCGATCCTATTCTCATTTGAATCGCATAGTACGTGATAAAAATCTAGGACCCAATCCGGGGATCCGGGGATTGGGACTCAAAAAAAATCCTCAATCGGTAAAGTCGTTCGTCGTCAAGTTATGCGCGTTATATTTTTAAGATTCATTTTTGTTTATGTATTTTTTATTGACTATGTTGGAGCGCATACAAAATAAATTTACTAGATTTTTATACCTAAGACTTTTTGGTGTTTACTTATTTCATCCTTTGATGTACCCCACCTTGTTCGTCTTAGGCATGGTTGTATGCATTGGTCTCCTGCTAATTTAAATTGTTATGGGGTAAAGTGCTTTTTGCCCATGTTTTTTACATAATATTTTCTTTAATTTTCGCGACCTGTATACATAAAAAAACACGTGTGCGTGTACTAGTGTACACACGTAAGAAGTGAAACTTCTTTATGACCTTGTTTTTCGAAAAATGATCTACTATATACAACTTCACAGAAATTGGTTAAATAAAGTTAAATTATGATTTTGCTGAACACTTTAATATACAATATATGTAGCATACTAAATAAATGATTTATAAATCATCAATATCGCATATTAATTAAAACACAATAAAGTAAAGAAACATTACAATGCTCGTCTCACAATCTATCTACTCGTTGCGTAGCAAGATGGATTGTGGAAAAATGTGACGCGTAACCGAAAAATGTGGCGGTAATTTTTATCCCAACGCCGACAAAGAAGTTTCACTTCAATAAAACTACGTTTTAACGGTTTTAAGCGCGGTAATTTATTTGACTTTAGTTTCGGTCGCTTTTTAGTGGCCGTGGTCACGGACGGCCAGGTGTTTTAGCTGAAATCAAATTGAAAATTATAGCGAATTTTGTGATGAGACGTAGGCAGCCACCAATGTTCGTAGTACCATACGGCAGGAGTAACGTACTCAATAAGACTATAACAAGATAACTTAACTTTCCTGTTTCGTTCCAACGTGGGCGTTAATGAAGTGTAAAAATAAAACGATACATTTATGAAATCAACTTTATTAAGATTAATTTTGAAAAGAAAAAATGAAATTCTTAAGGCCGCTTGCGTAAGGTTACCTAAACGCAATGATCTTATAATAATAAGCTCACTGCCTAAACGTACTTAAAAACACAATACCCTTCAATACAATTAGCGTATTGCACAACGCAAAATTTGCCGCTAAATATGTTTAAAGAGTGACAGCTCTTACGTTTTGTGTAAAACGTATTTAGGCAGTTTAATATGATTAACTAATTTTTATTTAAAGGCGATCATTATGCAAGCGGTCCTTAGTGTCAGAACAAATAAAATCACAAGATGTAAATAACTTTTGTGTTTATTTATCTAGGTTCTGGAAAGTAATAGCTACACTTTTGAACAAATTAAGCAGGCAAAGTCACAGGAGTGCTAGGGCAATATTGGAATATTTGGAACATTGCGAAACTCGTCTATAATACCGTTATTGGCTGTTCGGCTGCGATGTGCGTCATCTTTGGCCACAATTAAAATTCCAAAATGTTTATATTCAACATAAATGAATTTCTGACACCCATATAAATAGCGCTATCGGCTCACAGGCATAACAAACTTGTCTCGAGCAGTCACTTGTTTTATTTGTGTTGTTTAAAAAATATATATAATATATTTTTATCCAAGTGTATAGTGTATATATAATAATAATAGCATGTAAATGTCACACTGCTGGTCTCGGGCCTCCGACTAGGGAACGGACTGTATACGGCTTGTCAGGTTTGACACATCGGTTATCTTATCCGTGCAGGAACGGAGAAAGAATACAATTTCCTGCGGCCCGGCGGCCTGTCGTAAGAGGCGACAAAACAACCCACAGCCAGGTGGTAGGGCATTTGCCCGACTGGATGGCTACCACCCCTGGTCTAGAGTATGTCGCCATAACAACCTTGTGTTGTGTTCCGGCATTAGTGACCAGGTTCCAGGCTCCCTAAAGAGAGCAGCAGCGCATTCGTAGCACCTTTGGTGTTGCAAATGTCCATAGGCGATGGTAACCGCTGTCCATCAAGTGGGCCGTCTGCCTGTCTGCTGATCTCCTGCAATAAAAAAAAAAAAAAAAAAAAAAAAAAAAAAAAAAAAAAAAAAAAAAAAAAAATCTCGATGCGCAGGTTGTTTTCATTCCAAGAGAATTATATCGTCTCTTTTATTCTAATACAAATTCTATGTAGTTAGAGGGAGAAAGCATCAGTTAACGTTTGCTTCAAATATTGACTACAAATTTGTGGTGCTTCGCAATTAACCGTGTGTGGCACTCGAGAACAAAGTGGTGGTTCCGTCTTAAAGGATATGCACGATAGGTCAGCAAACTGTCAAAGTGGTGCACGCGTTCCTGCCAGGATTCGAACCCGCGCCCTTCGGGTTTGTGGAACGTGCGCTGGCCAATACACTATATTATCCCCGCAAATTGCTGATGCGCCTGACCGCCATTTTGGTCACGTAACCGTAGCCGAACAGTCAGTACTGTTAGCATCCCTGGCCGGCGAGTACGCGTACATATTGAGTTGCGGAAACGTCACGTGAATGTTAATCTGACAAGGTTCCAGCACATTAGCAATTTACGGGGATAACAATGACTTCCATTATAGACTAGTTAACAAGTGCCTTTCGGACCAACTTTTTTGAGCAGTCTCCGAAAATTATAAATGAGGTGTCATTCGATTCGGAATGGCTTCTAGATGATTTTTGAAAAAAATGAAGTTCCGCTTGCAAAACTCGTAAAAGTTATTAACAATTGACCAGACGGGTGCACCGTACAGCGCCATACTAGAGGAGGAGCAGTCTTAAACCAACAGCCTACGAGTCTAGAACCAGCAGTCTAGAACCAACAGTCTACAACCGACGGTCTGCAACCGTCATTATTCGTTCATCGATTGAACAGAATGCAAGCTCTGTTGGACAAGAGGCGCATAGTATATTGTGGTCGATAATTACTGTTCGATAATCGCAGTATTCTTTGAGGGCAAATTGTTACACGACACCTGACAAGTGTGGAGACAACTCTTGGTGTTGTTCTAATATTTCTGTGTATTATTGTGCTGTATTTAATTGTAAGTGTAATAATTCTAGTATGATAAACTTTAATTATAACATTTAAGATTATTATTATATTATAGTCCGAGTGCCATTCGCTCCCGGCGTCAGTGAAGCCAACATATACCTAAAATAAATAACAATTAGAGAATAAACAATAAGACATGTTAATATTATAGGTATATATACTAATATATACATCATTAATATGTGTAAAGCAACAGCAATTAATAGCTATACAGTATTAATAATAGTATTAATTCATAATATATTAATATTATATATACCTACTAATAATACAAATAAACTAATAAATAAACGTACATAGGTACATGTATTAAATATTTATTATGAAGTGAGATAATATTCACGTGCCAGTTTTTTAAAAATGACGAGTGACTGCCTGTCTCACGTTTTCGGGCAATGAATTCCATAGCCGAACAGCCTGCACAGCAAACGATATGGTGTAGAAAGTAAAAACGTGTGTAGGGGTTTCTATGGCATGGTCATGAGAAGAGGGGTGTGAGATGTACGGACTCTAATTCAGTATGAATAGGTTGGTCTTATTCTTTATTGTACACAAAAAATTACATACAAAATTATAGAACAGTGGTGATGTACAAAGGCGAGCATAACCCTAAAAGAGTTTTCTTCCAGCAAACCTATGAGTCTAGCGAGAATAGGATAAGCAAAACGCAGCGTTGTGTACACTAAAGATAATTTTACGATACAACATATAAACAGATTAACAAAAATAAATTAAAGATACTTTCTCTATACATACAGACATAATTATAATGTAAAATATAGACATATAAGGATAATTTAACATAGATAGTGCCGTTTGACTTTTTTTGAAACTGCTCTCCGATGAGCTATCCCGTATCGTATGTGGCAAGGCGTTACTAACTTATTCATATTGAATAGAGTAAGTTTTGATAAAAAAAATGGTTACAAAATCTTGGTAATCAAAATTTACTTTAGTAAACAAATGTGTACAGGCAAATTTGCTTAAATAATATTTGGTATTATTTTTTTCAGGCGCCATGGTGAGCGTCGCTGCAACTTGCGCTGGCAGCGGAAGCGCTGTCGGAGCTACCATAGCGGCTGCATTACACTTCTTCGCAGCTTCCCAATGTCTCATAAGTGAACCGTGGCCCAGAATGCAAGAGTAGAGAGTAAGTAACATCATACAAGAATAAAATTTTCAAGTTTTCGCGACTAGTATAGATAATGCAAATACGTTTAAACGGTTTTAAGCGTTTTTTATTTTGTACTAACTGACCCGCCAAACTTGGTATCGCCTCAGAATCAATAAATAAAAACATTGATTTCTGAACGACGGGTCGAACATCAAATGTTTGATAGGTAGGAATAGTTTCTAAGGGAAAGCGAAATTGTTGTTTTTATTATATTCTGAGCATTATTTTTTCATATTTTTACTCACCTTTTAAACCTTCCTTGGACTCGCACAAAACCAAAATTAGCTAAATCAGTCCAGCCGTTCTCGAGTTTTAGCGAGACTAACAAACAGCAATTGATTTTTATAAATATAGATTTTATCACCCACATATTTAATATTATATAAAATTATTAGAGCTAGGCATGTTTGCTGAAGAGTCTCTTGGCGCCGCTTATTCTCTTCAACCCACAACATGTTGCGAAGCGGTGGCAAATTAGATTAGGCTCTTATAGGGTAAATAATAACCATAAACAAAATATAAACTAAATAATCAAAATAAACAAGTTGGCGTTAGGCTAAATAAAACTTTCACAATACTCATCGACACGTGATATCTTTGTCTTCCGTGATCACGGCTCCCAAAACGTGTCCGGAACGTCGGAACAATAAAATAGAAATAAATACCGCACTTAAAACTGTTAAAACGTAGTTTTATTATATTATATAAGTATATTAAAAAATGATAATAGGGTCGTTGACAGCTTACATGACAAATTCTGAAACAATGTTCATTTAAAAGAGCGTACAAATACCACGATAGCAATAATTTAACTATGGTTTAAAATATAATGAAAATCTCTGTCCTAATCCATGACGGAGACATTCGGCAAATAAAAAAAAAACTATAATGATAACGCTGTTTCTTGTTATAGAAATGACTTCATAATTTTTAATGCTCATACAAAAACTAGATGGCTCTGGTGTTCGGTAAAGTCAACTAGCGTATTGTCCAGTAAAGAAATAAATATATGGAGCGGGCCTTGAAGGTTTTTGAGATCGCGACCATGTTGTGTAATTATATCCGTGCAGGAACGGAGGAAGAATATAATTTCCAGCAGCCGGGAGGACTGTCGTAAGAGGCGACAAAAACAACCCACAGCCAGGTCTAAAGTATACCACCATTACAACATTGAGTTATGTTCCGGCATTAGTGGTCGGGTTTCAGTCTCCCTTAAGAGAGCGGTGGGACATTGGTAGCACCTTTGGTGTTACAAATGCCTATAGGCGACGGTAAATAGCTTTCCATCAGGTGGGCCGTCTGACTGTTGCGAAACTCATGGAATAAAAAAATTAAGTTCAGAAAAGTAAACAAAAGTTCTTAATTCAACGTAACTTTTTAATGGAACACTTACAAGCCAAAAGATAGCGCTGTGCAATAATTGCATATCGCTCCTCCACTACAGTGCATCCCTAAAGCTTCTACTAAGGCCGGTATTTTTTTTAAAGCTCTTAAACTAATATCAAATAGAATCTTATGGTTGTTTTCAGATATGTCTCACTTTGATTTCATAATTATCGGGAGTGGAACAGCAGGATCTACCTTAGCAGCAAGATTGTCTGAAGTACCCGAATTTACCATCCTATTAATAGAAGCTGGAGGAGATCCTCCTCAAGAAGCAATTGTAAGTGATAATTTTCATTTCTTGCGATTAATTTGTAATTGTTAAGCAGAATCACAAAATATGTATACGAAAGCAATGTGACTGGGAGAGTTAGCGCCGGTAGACCCCCGCAATAGATTTTAAAGCGGCTTTTACCAAAACTTAGATAATTTTTAACGAAGGTTTGTAAATACGATAAATATGAGAAGGTCATCATCATAAAAATTTTCCGTGCTCATACTGAAAATTTATCCAAATACCAGATTAGAAATTATAAAAGATGGGAAGTTAACCAACAAACTATGGGCAAAATTTTGCTTCTGTATTAGATAGTGCATAACTCGGTCATTGGACTAGCATGGTGATTCGTCGAGATAATGATTTTGAGTGATTTGGTCATAAAAATATAGTTTTGACCTTATCATTACAAAGTATCGTATCTCTAAAATGGTTAAAATATCTTATAATAACTATTTTATATGTCACACAGGTTCCAGGATTCAGAAACGCTTTGAAAGCGACTCGTTATGATTGGAATTTCACGAGCTGCGATGACGGGTACGCCAGCCAAGGTCTTAAAGGTGGTAGGCAGAAACAACCTCGAGGCAAGATGCTGGGTGGCAGCGGTTCAATTAATGACATGGTCTATGCAAGAGGCTTTCCCGAAGATTACTATGAATGGGCTTCCCTTCTTGGAGATACTTGGAATTGGACCAATGTGTTGCATTATTTTAAGAAAACTGAGAATATGACAGACGAAAAAGTCGTTGATCATCCTGACCTTATGATGTATCATGGCAGAGAAGGAGAAATTGAAGTAACTGGACAAAATAAAACATCTTTTGCTGTTGAAAAATTTCTAGAAGCTTTTAAAGAACTCGGGTTTAATATTGTTGATGATATGACTAACCCAAACATAATTGGCGCCGGAAGATTTTCACATACAGTAAAAAAAGGAAAAAGAGATAGTTCTTTAACTGCTCTTCTTAATAAAGCAAAACACCGCAACGTTTATGTGTTAAAAGAAACTCTGACAACTAAAGTTTTAATTGAAAACAATACAGCTGTGGGTGTACATGCTGTTTGGAATAATAAAGAGTTTGTTTTCTACGCAAATAAAGATGTAATTATATCAGCAGGCACTTTTAACACACCAAAAATATTGTTTTTGTCGGGAATAGGTCCAGAAGCTCATTTGAAGAGTTTAGATATTGATGTAGTTAAAGACTTACCAGTAGGAGATAATTTACATGATCACGTGATGTTCATTACTTACATAGCTCTGGATAATGGTACATGTACCACTACAGAAGCTAAGCAATCGCTAGACATGATTCAATACCTTTATGATAAAACAGGACCATTATCCGGATCCGATAGTATGGGAGCTTATAAAACTCTAAACGACTCAAATGTGCCGGAATTTGCCTTCTATCCAAGTTGTATGGCACAAAACAGTGATTTTTATTACGGCTGTAGTATATTGCTTGGGTATAACAACGAGGTTTGTCTAAAACTGCAAAAAATTAATCAGGAGTCTGAGCTATTGGTAATTGCAGTTGTTTTACTAAAACCGAAATCTAGGGGCAAAGTGAGGTTGAAATCGAAAAATCCATTTGACGATCCATTGATTTATTCAGGCACTTTTGACAATCGTGAAGATTTAATACACTATCCTGCAATGTTAAAACTTGCTTGGTCAGTAACTAATAGTTCTTATTTTGCGAACAAGAATCCTTATGTGGTTGATATTTCTTCTAACAGGTGTAATGGACTTGATTATGAAGACGTTATTGAATGTAAAATAAGGGCCACTGTTACTTCAGCGTGGCATTCTGTAGGTACAGCCGCGATGGGTACAGTTGTCGACAAGCATTTGAAAGTTAAGGGCATTGAAGGCTTAAGAGTAGTTGATGCTAGTGTAATGCCTAAGGTCATTCGCGGTAATACAAATGCTCCAGTTGTGATGATTGCTGAAAAGGCTGCAGATTTTATTAAAACATATTACCAGATACAAGAAGTTCCACCTACTGTGACACCTTTCAAGATTAAAGATTCTTAGTATAAAACCATTGACGCTAAAGCAGACGCTTGAGATAACTAGATTAAATTAAAATGTGTTTTCAATTATAAGTAGATAATAATAACGCCATGCGACATTCCAATTTTACAGATTATCATTCAAGCGTTAGTTTAGAACTAAGTAAATATTGTAGCAAATAAGTGTACGAAAATATAAAGTGACTTGAATTATGTTCCGTTAGTTGTTAAGATTTTAGTGACGAAAATTTTAATATGAACGATTTTATAAACTTAATTAGTTATTAATGGATTTTTATGATATAAATTACTTGATGTTTATGACTGTAAATTGTGGTTAGTATTGTTATTTTGATGTAGGCAAGTGGATTTGTTAAATGTAAATATTTCATCACTAACCTCAAAATAATTTCATAATATTTTAAAATAATACGCCATTTCATTAATTTAATACAACATTTCAAATAAATTATTGTATTCATTATTCGCCTCTTTTATTTATCTTTGTATATTTAACGTTGAAATAATGTTCATGTTTTTACCTTCGGGTCTGTAATTTTTACAGGTCATAATTGAATTAGCTCTACAAAGATGTCGGATAAATTAATATGTGATAGAATATCATTTATTGCATAAACGTGTAATATGCATCAAAATGCATATTATTAGATAGATAGATAACACTTTGCTATACACAAAAACAAAAATGAACTTCAAGACTAAAATTTTATCTAGTTATGTAGGTACAAACAGCTAAATCGCTAAAAAGAAATCTTTTCCACACAACCCTAAGCAGAGGCGGGTACACATTTGCCGCCTGTAAGCTACTCAAATTTTGTCACCTCTACCGACCTATATACCCTAGAAAGCGATACACTAATTAACAGCCCTATTAATTACTTTTATCTTGACAATGAAATCTTTGATTTCCGCACTATAATTTTAGCAACACAACATTGTTTCCTCGTAATTAGTTAACTGTGAAACAGGAGATTGATGGGTTTGTTTCGACCATAGCTAAAAGAGTTTTCAAATTATAGAAAATATCTTAATGGTAAAACATATTATTCATGTAGAACATTTTGTGTGGACTTAATAAGAATTTTCTCATTAAGTCTTAGAATTTAAGTAACACATAAAAAATATTGGTCTCAAATTTGCCGCAACTTCAAACTCGGCCGCCCTAGGATCCAGCCTACTCAGCCTATTGGTAAATCCGCCACTGACCCTAACACTGAAATTAAAGTATAGTATGAATTAAGAGAGACTACAAACAGCTTCTCGAAACGCTTAATCTACACTTTTGGTGGTCAGACGGCTGATGCTTCAGAGTAATGTCTGTAGCTGATACTGCCTTGACACAATCCTCTAAAGTATGCCGCTATAACAACCTTGATTAAAATTTGTGTTTCGGCATCTGGTTTCAGTACCCCTTTCGAGGCTTGCAGTGTTGCGTAACTATGTTCTATATCTCAGTCTTTCCTTCACATCAAAGCGCAGGGCCGCGAAGGGAGGAGGGGGTTTTTAGGGGGTATTGAGGTTGCTCGCCCGTGCGGCATCACTCGGAGTCTCCACACTCCTCTGTGTAGTCCATAGCGACCGGAGCGCAAAATAAAGCATACAATTGCTAGCGTTACCGCCCCCCGTGGATTCGTGCCGTTTCCTAGTGACGGCCCAGAGAGTGCGTAAATCGGTTAGTCATTTTCCCTCGCCTCAAAAAAAAAAGTATGTTATACGTGACGTCATATCATTAGAAAATTTCTTATCTTGATCTGCCTCGAACTAAATTGTCATAGCATTTGCTAAAATAACGACTCGTGCCGGGCAAGTTTACTGGCAGACAGTGAATTTACTGAGTTGTGGCAAGTAAACTCGCTGAATGTCATCGAGCCTTTGTAAGAATATCGCAACATAATTAACAATAAACAATATGTGTTGTAATAATAGAATTTAAATATTAATTATAATTTTCACCCCATATAAGTACCATGCTATATTTATTTAGAGTTGACGTAACATCTCGTAATGAGTTCGTGATTGACATTGTAATTAAACGTGCAATGATCATAAATGTTTAAATGTTACGAAATAAATACAGTACAAACAATTTGTGACGCATCATGGCTGGGTCCTACAGCTTATTATTATTCGTTCACTTACCTTACCATCGGTTAAATTTTAACTTTACTTGAAATGAACAATAATTATTGGCATGTAAGTACAGGGCACATGAATATTACTAAAATTAAATTAAATTATGTTTGCTGAAGAGTTCCTTGCGCCGCTTCTTCCCTTCAAGACACAACATGTATGTTGTTGCGAAGCGGTGGTAAATTAGATTAGGTTCCCAGAGTTTTTTTAAATTTAAGTTTATGGCTTGGCAGCTAGGCGTTCAATCCAGATCTTAGTTTACTATATAATTTCTTCATTTTTCTTAAGCCTATGCCTTTCAACGGAGTTCTTGTGACAACCCAAAAGGCCACATTTGACTATACAGTTCACATTTCTCACAAAACACATAAGTAATTACTACTCAAAAACTGTCAATATCCCACAATTATTATTCATTTTACAGTAATTTTACACATTTTTAGAAAATAAAACTGCACAGAGCAACCTTTGAGTTCCTGCCAAAAACTCCCCCCTCCCATAGAGTATAAATAACCATAAACAAAATTAAAACTAAATAAAACTTTAACTCATTGACATTTGCCATCTTTCGTCTTCCGTGATCACGACTGCTGAAAAGTGGCTGAAACGGCGGAATAATAGACATAAAAAAAAATTACCGCGCTTAAACCGTTAAAACTTAGTTTTATTATTAAGAACCTAGAAAGAAGTGGTAGATGCTAGATTTTTTTTAATGCTTTTTATGCATGCCAATTGCAATTATATAACTAAGGAAATTAACTAATCGTGATCAAATTAGTTACTTCCGTAATTATCCAAGCTCTGTTTAACATTGCGGATTAATTTTGTGGTCGATTTAAACCAATGGTTCTCAAAGAGTTCATGTTGACCCCCGCGGCATGAAAATTGCAACGGAACATTGTTCTCAACACAATACATTGAGTGTTCAGTTTTATGGATTGTACTATTGTTTTTAATATTATAAATACTTTTGGAAGAGATATCCAATAAAATCATTTGATTTTTTTTTATTGCAGGAGATCAGCAGACAGGCAGACGGCTCACTTGATTGACAGCGGTTACCATCGCCTATGGACATTTGCAACACCAAAGGTGCTACGAATGCGGTGCTGTTCTCTTTAGGGAGCCTGGAACCTGGTCCCTAATGCCGGAACACAACACATGGTTGTTATGGCGACATACTCCAGACCAGGGGTGGTAGCCATCCAGTCGGGCAAATGCCCTACCACCTGGCTGTGGGTTGTTTTGTCGTCTGTTACGACAGGCCGCCGGGCCGCAGGAAATTGTATTCTTTCTCCGTTCCTGCACGGATATAGAATTAATTGATTGTATGTAGAATTGGATTGAATGTAGAATTGTAGATGTTTAATCATTCGTGCAGGTTCTCTTACCCGGTGTTTATATGTAATAAAACGTAAGATAGCCGCCCACTTCTCTGCTTACTTTCCTGTTTGTTACCGTGATAGTGGGTAAATTGTAGATGAGCATTTAGTAATAAAGAGATTGTATAATATAGATAAAGCGGTATGCACAAGAGCCGTACGATGCGATGGCTGGGAGAAGGCAAAGGGACTTAGAGGAAGGAAGACGAACGGAAAGAAACACTTAACTCGCGACCAATCTTCACTTACCCTTTCAATTCCATCCATTGTGTAGTAAATATGTAATAATTTTGTTTAAGTAATTATGTGTGGGTTTTACTTATTTCGTGTTCCAACGTTATGTTTTTTAGTCTTTTTCCCCAGATCGACGAAGTTATCCGGCCTTATTTTACTTTTTTAGATTTTTATATATATTTTTTGCTTATTTTATTCTTATATTTATCTTTCTCTTTTTCCCTTTATTCATTTTCTCTTTTGTTCTTTCTTTTTTATATTATTTATTACAGAAACTACTCAAAACTATTACATTGAGTCTTTATTTCCTGTTACATCTTTCTTTTTTATGAACCTACTTCGCTTATTGTCTATTACTACATATTTTCCTATTTCTATTATAATTTATTTAATTAGCGCTTTATTTCTTTTTGTTTTACATTTCTAATATATTTACGTAAATATATACTTAAATGTAACTTATATAACTAACTTGTTTTGCTACTAGAATTTACTTTTCTAAAAATAGTTACAGAAAAGTTTATGAAATCTATGATCATTCTAGACATTAATACTTCTATATTGCTATATTTTTTTTACAGACTCAATTTAGTTTTCAGGTTCGACCTTTCTCGGGAATCCAACTTTTTATTGGGAAACGACACTGATAAGACGTAAGAGTTTAACGCATTTTTCATTTGAGCTTATTCTTTTTCTTGATGTCGAGAAAGGAGGCACAATTCAAAAGGAAGTGTTCCTCCATGCAACCACAAGATAATTGGTATACAGGATAAAAAGTTTGAGGACCACTCAGACTCACCTATCAGAAGAGCGATGTAAAGAGTTTTATTGCTAATCAGTTCATCTAATCAATTATTCATTCTTCCTTTTTAAAATACAGAAATAGTTAGTTCCAATAATTATATATAGTCAAATGATTATCTTTGCCTAATTACATTATAGCCAAGTCGCATAAACTTCTGCTCGATCATCCCCCAATGCTTGAAGACAAACATGCCCGTCCTGTCCTACGGGGCCGAGACATGGACACTCTCGGCAGGATTGCTCCAAAATTGCCAAGTCGCTCAACGGGCTATGGAGCGAGCTATGTTGGGTGTTTCTCTTATGGATAAAATAAGAAATGTGGATATCCGTAAGAGTACCAAGGTAAACGACATGGCAAATTAGCAAGTTGAAGTCAGCCGGTTACGTCTGCCGCAGAATCGAAGGCCGATCGGTGAGGAAGAGGAGCCGGAGGGACCCAGATCTCCGGCCACAAAATGGTCAGGCCAGCCTGCAAAGGGGCCGGCCGCCGTCCGTCCGGGCTGGTGGTGAATGCGCGAGCGAGCCCACAGCCCGGACAAAGGACGCTCGGGATCTGACAGGGGTTTTAGTGGGTATCCCTAACCGTGGTATGGCAATAGCTCTCCACATCCCATCGTGGGGCGCTAGTGCCACCCCGACCTGGCGAATCCCACATACGGGCCGCGACCTTTCCCCCTCGCGCGGTCTACGATCCTCAAACGGATTTCCCCTGTTTAAAAAATAAAAAAAGGATCGAAGGCCGATGGAGCAGACGAGTCCTAGAGTGGATCCCGCGTCTCGGCGGACGTAGCATCGAACGCACTCCAGTCCGATGGACTGACGACCTGTGCAAAGTCCTGGATGAGAAAGAAGAGGACAGGTGGACAGGGATGAGTAGCGCCGATTTGGGAAGACCTACGTCCAGTAGTGGACTGCGAATGGCTGACGGCGTCATTTTATATAATTTAATAAGTAATAATACATAATCTATAATTATTATTCTTACAATGCATGTATGAAGGTGAAAGTATCTTTGCATGTTTTTTTGTTATTTCGTATGCATTGGACCGATCCTCGTGTTATTTCGTACTTTAGTAATGTAATAATACCTACTTTTCGACTTTTTTATGGCACAAAGAGTTTTCAAAACGTTTGAGAGCCAAATGCAAATGCGACGATGATGCGGTGGAAGATGGAGTACGCTTACCTTTAGATAGTACCTATTCACACGAGACTTGAAGACACTCGGATTGTACTTTTCAAGAAACACGGACTCAGGTAGTGCATTCCACAACTCTGCCGTATGTAGAAGGAACTTGGAAGCGAAGTGTTTAGTTCGCACTGGTAGTTTCCACTGTGAAAGGATTGCGTAGACCAGAGCGCCTTGTGGTCCTATGATGGAATAGTGTACGGGGGATCAGATCGTACAGTTTAACCGCACACTCTCCGAAAAACCTATAAAAACCGATATAGTAGCAACCCGGCGTCGATGCTATCTATATACGTGTACTTTCCATAAAGAAGATTACCATAGCATAATTTTTTTCTCAGAAAATGCGACTCGAAGAACATGGAGCTATTTATAAAGTTATAAGTAAAATCAACAGACTTATTTTACAAATTTGCAAATGTATCTGATCTAAGTTACCTTACTAAATAAAACTATTTATTTTCTAAACCAGTATCTCTTGCTGCAAATGTTTCCAAAAGGGCTGGCATTATCGGATTGGTTAGGCATCTAACGACGACTTGTTTATGTCAGCACACAAACATACAAATTGTATATAGTCAAGGTGGGAAAGTCCTCAGTGGGGTAACTCCATACACCTCTCGTTATTTCCGTATTTGAAAGGCAACGACGGCAGCAAATCGGTCAGTGCAACAAAGACACATGTTTACGTTAAATTCCGTTCAAAACAGGTAAAGAACGAGTAATATGCGTAAATAACTTATCCCACAGACGGACTTCCTCACCCCTTGAATATAGCCCCAAATTAGGTAAGTTAAGTTGGTGTTATATATACAAAGGACTACTCTGGGGCCGATCCCAGGCACCCAGACCATATTAAGTAACGAAATCAATTTGTTTTCAAAATTTACCATGCTAGATATCGAACTCGGAACCTCTGCGTTGCTGTGAGGTAGGCCGGCAAAAGTTATAAAGCATCAATCTTAATAAAATGATTACACATAGAAATATTTTCCTCTCAAAATGTTTGCAAATATACCAGTTGCGTAAACTCATAGCTTCATAAAAGGTTAAAAGCCTAGCTTAGCATGAATGAAAGTGCGGGCCGAAATATGCCGCTAACTACTATTAACACGCCAAAATTACTAAAATATATTTACAAACAAGCCGACCATTCCCCGCCACATGCAACCGTTCGGTTAGTAGCGGTTTCTCGTGTCTCAGTTCGCTGTGTACCGCGCGACGCAACGCGTCGTTTTATTACTCGATGCTGACGCGATGTCCGCAACTATCGCAGCGGGTCCCGCACCGACCGCAACGGTGTCCAGTCTGAAATCCGAGGACTCAACTGAACATTTAATATGTAAAACACCTCAAAAGAAAGGTAGCGTTAGTTCAAAAGCGTCGAAGGCGTCGAAAAGTGTCGCGGCCGGGAGTGATGTTCGTGGTAGGAAGTTGGTGGTGTTTCTGGGATTGGGACAAGTGGTGTTAGGTGCTTTGTTGGTTGGTGCTGGTGCTGTCGCTGTTGTGAAGGGTGCAGCACTGGCTAGAGTCGGCGCTGGACTCTGGGCTGGATGTGTGGCGGTCGTGGCTGGAGTCGTCGGCGTTTTAGCTGGGATTAACGACTGCTATGGACTTAATGGCAATGGAAATGGGTAAGCAATCAATCTACGGCTATAATTTTTAGTGTACAGTGGCGGTATGAAAAGGTTCGCCAGTTTTCAAATGGATTCGGTATAGAAATATCTTTATAAATATTTCTAAGCGAAAACTCGCGAAATAATTATTCAAAAATATTGATAGATTCAAAATTCACTTTGGCTAAAGCCGTACTATCTACTAATGATAATACTAATTTTTGTTTACTATTCTGCCGCGACGATATCGAGAAGATATTGCGGATTTAGTAGATTGCGAATTTTGCAACACTATAGCAAACCAATCGTATTTTGATGGCAATGATACTGAAATATAGGCTCCGGGTCGCATCATATTCCAGAGGCTTTTATAATTCAATTCATGATATTTAATTATTTTCGACCTAATACTTATTTTGGATTTCGTAGTAGGGTAATCAAAACAGTTTGCGTTGGTTCCATTCACGGAACCCTTTAGTGCCCAGGACCACGATATTGCATATTACTACAGTTCTACGCTTATAATCTAAAGAGTCTTATGACAGGACCGAATTTGATAAGGATTTCCGTTAAAAACCGACATACCTGACCACACCTGACGAGTACAGATGCTTAGAATATAGTAACCGTACCCTACGAATACGGTTTCACTTCCGGTGGTGAGGGTGTAAAATGTTATTAATATTTACTTCGAATTGAAACAACCTAAAATTATTTGAAAAAAGTTATTTACCCTATTTAAATTGTTGGTAGTGTAATGAATAGCGTACGCATCTAAGTCTAAGGGCGAGGGTTTGATCCGGATCGCATGCACCACTTAGGCAGTTACCTAATGTGTTACTTAACGGTGAAGGAAAATATTGTGATGCAACCTGAACGTCGAGATAACCGATGTGTCAAACCTGCCAAGCCGCCTTGTCCAAGTGCGGCGGGTATAATGTTTGTCCCCCCTCCCCCCCTACAATGGGAGGCCCGAATGAATGAATGAATGTTCTTTATTGCATATATAATATATAAGTTACATATATACAATAGGAGGTCTTATCGCCGCCGGGGATATCTACCAGACAACTTTTACAATTGTTGAAAATAATATACTTATCATAGATTAAAAAACAAAGACAATAAAAAATAAATTAAGTAAATGTCAAAAAAATAATAATATTGATACGCATATGTTTATCGAGCCGAGCCCACAAGTAGGACATTTATGGGTCGATATTAAACTTTTAAGTATTTAAACTTATTGGTGTATTTTATTTTATCAATAATCAGCAAAAGCGTGCCACGGTAGATGGCAATGCTAATAAACAAACCAACCTTCCGGTCATGGGTCGCACCAAAGATTTCCTACAAATTGTAGAATTTCTTTGCAGATAGACCCACAGATCTAATGACATGATTCCCCCTATACCATTCCATCTCTGGACCACAAGACACTTTGGATTACGCCCTCGTTTCACAGTGGAAACTCCACCAGTGCGAACGGAACGTTTCGCCTCCAGATTCCTTCTACGTATGGCTGAGTTGCGGAATGCAGTACCAGATTCCGTGTTTCTCGAAAAGCACAATCCAGTCGTGGTCGAAATTCGACCATAATAATATACTTCTATAATCACAGATTTTACCAAGGCTACACTGGTTAATTTGGATTTAACAATAAACTAAATAGTATATGTGTGTGTGTGCAAATACATGGTAGTGTGTGTAATGTTTTTTTATTGATTTAATGTAGTTTCTATGCATATTTAAAAAAATATTTGAATTCTGCACGTGTGTGCGAAATTTCATACTCCTCCGTCCGCGTAATTTTCGGTACAAAGTTTTTGCTTCACTTATTAATATATATAGATTCTTTTATTTGTCAACTTATTTATCATTAAAAAAAATAGTGTCTCAACTCCAAACAGCACACTTGTAAGGATCCATATTTGCAATGTCTGAATTAACAAAAACTCGAAGTATTTTAAAACCGAAAGCAAGGAATATCTCGCCAGGCATTTTCTCATTAGTGATAATAATGTAAATTATTTAAATCGTTGCAAAATATAACTTTCTTCATACACAGAACCAACGTAATTTTGCAAACATTCAAAAATCCATTATCTTATAACGAAGTAAGCAGATTAAAATGTTTTATTTAAATTTGATTTCAAAGATTGGTACATACAGTTTCGGCATTCTTTCAGAAGAGTCTATAATCAACTTTACGCGATCGCTAGAACTGAAGCTGATCATTGTTTTATTTAGGTTTATGGCTTGGTAGCTAGGCCTTTAAGCCAGATAATATAGTTTCTTCATTTTTTTAAGCCTATATACTTAGATCTCAGCTGACCTGTAAGTGATCAATTGACGCCATTCAACGGAGTTCTTGTGACAACTCGAAAGGCCACATTTGACTATGTAGTTCACATTTTTATCTACTGTTCATTTAAGAGTAATTTTACACATTTTTAGAGCATAAAACTGCACAGCACAACATCTTTCAGGTCCCGCCAAAAACTCACTATAAAGCTGATTTTTGAAGTTATACTTCTTTTTGCGCGTTAGGGAAAAACGATGAGAGTAATATACAGGTGAAATAATAAAAAATATATTAACTGTGATGGATGAATAATGCATGCGATACGCGAAAGGGGATGTGAGACAATACTTTCGCACTCCAGCTCGATTTTGTGAGGCAGTCGTGTGACACAAAAAATAATTAGTGTGAAATAAATCAAATGATCACAACCTTGTATAATTTTTAATCGATTTCTCATGATAATCGGTTAACTTGATTAACGATTTCGAGGTTTCAATCCCTACCCCCAGGGGGTGCCGCCCTGGACTTCTCCCCCCCGTCCAGGTAGCGGCACAAGGGGATGCGTCCCCGGGGCCCCGAGCGGCCACTGTCACATTCCCCTTTTCACTCCGTGATAGTGGTGTCCCACCTTTCCGCCTCCAAATCCCAATGCCTGCCATTCCTTACCAAACCTCCTCCCCAAATACCCCTCCTTTCCGATGCGACCGCCAGCGTCGAGGTGTTCTCCGCTGGCTGTCAAGGACGGCGGTGGTGATGTCCACCCCACCACCGCCCTCCTGACAGGCGACCTATCCTCCCCGACCCCGTCTGCCAACGCTGCTGTGTGCGCGAGGCGACGGGAAAAGTGGAGGAAGGAGAGGGGGGAGGGGTGTTGGCGCAGGAGCAATCCTTCGCAGCCTCCCCCTCCCCCCATCGCGAAGCCCCCCCCCGCCGCTGACGCTGCTTAGAGCGCGAGGCGGCGGAGGGGGAGAAAGGAGAGGGAGGGGTGATGGCGCAGGAGAAATCCTTCGCGGCCTCCCCCTCCCTCCTATCGCGAGGCCCCCCCCGCCGCTGACGCTGCCGATTGCGCGAGGTGGGGGGGGGCGGGGTGGAAGAAGAGGGGGGAGGGGTGTTGGCGCAGGAGCAATCCTTCGCAGCCTCCCCCTCCCCCCCCCATCGCGAAGACACTCCCCCCCGCCGCTGACGCTGCTGAGTGCGCGAGGCGGCGGGGGGAGGAGGAAGGAGAGGGAGGGGTGATGGCGCAGGAGTATTCCTTGCAGCCTCCCCCTCCCGGCGGCAGCGGGCGTCGAGGTCTGGGGGATCAATATAGACCTCCGCCCGCACTAATGCCGCGAGAGGGCGCGAGAGGTAGCCGCGCGTCCCTCTCAGGGCCGGGGACCACCATCTCCCCCGGCCCGCACACAGGAGAGGCCGCCTCTGTTTACGAGGCGGCCGGCCGCTGCCGGGGTTGCGGGTTAAGCTCACGCATGTACCGCGACCCCGGCGCTAGACGGAAGGAAGGCTCCCATGGGGTTTTAGTGGGTATACCGGCAGCCGGTCGTATTGAACCGGCGTCGGGGAGCCCCACACACCGGCCGCGCATGATCCCCCGCGCGGCTGACGGTGCGGCAACGCATTTCCCCATGTAAAAAAAAAAAAAAAAAAAAAAAAAAAGGTTTCAATCCCTAAATATTTTGTAAACTTGTAATTAGAACTGTCAAATCACGCCTATCAGTTTGTGCAATATGTTTACAAAACATAATGCATGAATTAAACAACAGAGATCACTCATTTCCTTATCCGAGGCGTATAAGTGCACTTGCATGCGCATTTCCCTTGCACCGGCGCGTGCTTGTTGGAGCGTCGCGCGCTGTTCCGCTCCGTGCGCACGCGCAAGATGCGCTTGCACCACCACCGTTTGCATTCGATGTCACGCTATGCTTACTCGAGTTCGTTTTAAGACTACTGATGCATTGATATAATAAATCTATAAAAAAGGTAGAATTTGTACGCTGACTTAAAAAAAAGTGTGTGTGTACTTATGTCTTTTTGTAGAAATTCACTGGAATTAGAATTAAAATAAATCCTTTGATTTTGTTGATCACTTTAATATATATGTCGGAGGGAAAATATAAATCGGATAATTGTTGATTGGATTTATAACGCACAATATTATTTGTTTACATTTTAACTACTTTTAAAATTCTTAATTCTATTTAATTTGATTTGTTAAATGTTTCTATAACTTAAAGATCGTTCTAACCTAATAGAAGTTATGAATATTGTAATTTAATAAACGATCAATGAGAGCAGAGCATGTCTTGAGCGGGGTCAGACGCCCTCTATACTTGAGTAGTATCTACTTCGGTAGACGGAGGAGTTTTTGTGACACATTTGGTTGATGGCAATAGGTCGAGTTGGACCATGGAGTATTTTAAAGAAAGTGTTAAGTTAAGAAGTATGAGCGGTGCCCTGAACCCGCTGCTCGGTCTAAACTATGTTAAAATTTTGATCGAATCTAAATTAAAAGTGTATACACCGTGGCCTTATGTTTTATGCTCGCATTTTACCCTGATGACGCACACTAAACCTGCAATAACTAAAGGAGATGTAGTGAGAACGAGGCCTTCTGCGACACACATATATATATATATATATATATATATGTGTAGGATACTTTCAAATCATCAAATTCGTATATATTTTACTTTGCTTTGAGAGTAGCAGTATTGTATAGGTATTTATCTATTTCCAAAAATATTCCTAAAAATAAACTAAATTATAAACAGATTAATTAATATAAAGAATGTAGCAAATCGCTGCCAGAGGGAAGCGTGCCCAGAAGGCTGGCTGCATTGCCACGCTGTATGGCAATGCTGATTCGTTGCGCGAAATACGAACCAGCCTTCTGATCATGGGTGGTATCAAAGAGTTTCTTACAAATTTCTTTGAAGAAACCCTTTGCCGATGGACCCCACGGACCTAAAGTTTCAACTCCAAACGGCACAAATATGTAACCTCTTCCTAGGGTTCCATATTTGCGTCGTTTGAGATCTTCAGCTGTTGAAGCAGCGTTGCCAGCCCCTAACTTAGTCACTGGAAGATGAGATGCCGCCAGAGTGTCAACGCATGTCGCGTCCCACACAAGCGGCCTTCCCATCTTCCAAGGAATAAGTGACATCCCATCCGGTCTCTTGCCATCGTCGCGCACCAAGCCATTCGGTTCTAGAATGGCTGGTACGCCAACGCTGACAAGAGCTCGGCGGATGATGTCATTGAGGCTGGCATGGCGAGATCTTCGGCCAACACTATGTAGACATGATAGTCCGTGGTGTCCATATGAATCCACCATAGTTCCGCACTGGCAGCGGTGTGGTACACAACATGGAGCCCCCAAGCGAAGGCTCGCAGCTAACCGGAAAGCAGAATTGTCCAACACTGTACCTGTATTAAATGAGGGGTGTGCCTGCAACCACTGTCCAGACTCCCAACTAGCGACGGCTAAAAGCCGAGCGCGCTCTGTCGAACTGGAACACGTTTGAAGGAGATTTTCCCGTGCCAGTTCGCAGATCGGCTCGTCCCAAGCCCGCTGTGAAGTCAGCGCAGTGGGCTGGTCAGAATTAGGGCAAGCCATTGACCAGGCTTTTTTGGCATCTGTCAAATATGAAATTTCAACATTCTGAGTTTTTTCTAGAATTTTTAATACTAAATCGCTTGTACTGTGAACAGATGACAAAAAAGCCGGCAAAGCGATACTGGAAATTTTGCGGACGCCGAGGCCTCCAAGTCTCACTGGAAGCGAGCCTTGTAGCCATGTTCGGTCATCCATATCCAAATTTAAAATGGATGTGAGCGTATCCTTCACGATGCTATCCAACATCTTCAGAAGAGAGGTTTCTTTAAAGAGTGGGCTGCATCGGAGGGCATACGTAAATTTAGGTACGAAAAGACAGTATCGGATGATAGTGAAAGCCATGTGGGTATTAATTTTGAGCAAGCGATCCGAACTATTACGAAAATTTTGAATATTCTCTTCGACGAAATCGGGTATCGACTCTTCGAAGATCGGGGCACCTAGGAGGCGAAGTGAAGACTTATTGATTATTCTGATTTCTGGGGTTAATAATTTTATTTGTGATAGTATTTCAGTTTTATGATCTGCATTATTTATAAATATTTCACATTTATTAAAATTTATGTCTAAACCTATGGTTTTGAGTTCTGTTTTTAAATTAATTAAGTCTTCCAAAACCGTGTTTACTTCGCCTCCTAAAGTGCCATCATCCAGATACCAGACGTTAAATTTGGATTTTAGACGTGTAATGATCGGATGAATTGCCAAACTAAAAATGGCCGGCCCTAAGGGGTCACCTTGCTGACATCCTGTTTGTGAGTATAATAGACTATCCTGAAATATCAATTTTGAATTTTGATTGTAACATTGCCAGAGGAAGTGGTAACAATCTGGAATTTGGTCTTTAATTTGTGCCAACAAGGCGGACCGATCAATTGAGTTAAAGGCGTTCTTGACATCCACCTTCAGCACCAAGTCTCCGCCGTTGTGATGGAGGAAAGACCGAAGAGCGTGAACAGTGGCTTCGCAGCCCCCCGCGAACCAAATCCGAGTTGATTAGGCTGGAAGTATGTTTTTAAAGTTTCAGCTTTCTTTCTGCAACAGCATTTGGCAGCGAGGCGGCGGTAAACCGTGCCCACAGCTATGGGCCTTATTCCCCCATCTTTCTTTTTCAAGGCACACAGATTGGCACCATAAAGAATACCAATGATCTCGTTCGGTACCTTACCGGCAAGCATAAAGTTAATTAATGCCGTCAAGTCCCTCAAGAGCGACTCGCCAGCTTCACCACAGCCTCCAGCTGTTAAATCTTTGAGATGTTGGGGCGTCAGACTATCGAGGCCCCCGGCAGAGCCTCTATAGAAAGACCCGACGGCATTCCTGACATCTTCCATGGTGACAGTCAATGTGCTCTCGAAATTCGGTGGATCTGGTAGTACGGTGTCTGGTGGGGAAGGTGGATGTTTGTCACGCAACGCAGTGAGGGTATCGTCACAGTTCGGCGCTACTGCATCACTAGAAAATAGAAGACGTGCTGCTCCCCTAATATCCCCGTCACTAAGTTTTTTTTCCACTATATGATAGTTGGCAGAATTTTTTCGGGGACCATTTGATGGAGAGCAGCATTGAAGGTTGGATAGACAGGTTGTTTCCAGGTTTTGGTCTAGCATTAAGCAGTTATTTTTTATTTCTTGTGTTAACGATGTGTTTTCATTTTGGTTTCTGTTCATATGTAGTATTAAATATGGAAAAATTAAAAGTTGCTCCCAGCTAGTAACCGAATTTTGAGCCAAAACTGATTTAATTAATTTTGAAAGAGTATAACATGTCGAAATACGTGCACCACGGGGAATTCTTTTTAAAATAGGATTATGTTTTTTTAATTTGGATAGTAGTTGCCAAAAACGTCCTTCAATAGCTGGTGGGTTTAAAGAAATGTTTGAATTTGGAGTGGGTATTGTGCTGTTGTTGTTAATTTTATGCTTCTTTCCAACGTGAATTTTGAGGCCATGATGTCCTTTAAAAAATCGGGGCTGGGAGCAATGCGGGCATTGTATGATATCTTGTGATGCAGTAGGCTCTTTACTAGTCGATGGTGTAACTATCGAAGCTGCCTGAGGGCTCCAGTCCATTACTTGAAATAATCAGCATATAAACTTATAAAATATACATTATAACCGAAACTTAAAATTAAAAGTAAGAAAAATTAATAGTAGATAATGTACACTATCTAAAAGTCTTAAGAATTAAAAAAAACAACTCCTTCTTATAGGTAATTCACTCCTTTCTGTTTTATATACGCTGCTTATACTTCTAATTTCACGTCCTCTATGTGTATGCCATAATATTATGTATTCCCTTTTTTTTTTACCCGTATATTTTCTTGTGCAGACAACTCGCTCAGAACTTCACTTATCAACGTTTGTAATCCGATCCATGTTTTGTTATTTAATGGTATGCTTATGTAGATTTGTAGAATTTAGGCTTTCTTGTAAATATTTTCTTCTTTAACGAATTAAATGACAAACAATTTTGCTTTGAACACTTCAGGTTATTGTTTAATGTTATTAATGGGGGGAACATATGGGTCACAGAAATTAAATTGCATGGTACACTGGTCGATAATATTGATCTTGTTTAAATTTTTGACTTGGAAACTGCACTTTATATATTTTTATTTGAATAAAATATGATAGTGAAAATCACTTTGAAACTATTTGTTTGACGGTTGCTAAGGAAGTTTTTCGGAATTCGTATATTAATTAAAATACAATAAAGTATAGAAATATTACAATGCTCGTCTCACAATCTATCTATCAACAACTCGTTGCTACGCATGGTTCCCAAGAAACGGGAACAAAAAAATCCGCCCGTAAAACGAAAACTAATGGGCCAAACTATGTTAAATTTTTAGGGAACCAATGGCAATCACGTAAATCGGATCATAAATCTCAGCGTAATCGGTGGCCCTATTTAGCAGCTCAGTTTATATCGGACTAGCTTCTACCCGCGACTTCTTCTGCGTGGAATAGTTTCACATACATACAAAAGTAAGTTAAACCTCCCCCCCCGATTTTGAAACATTCTTCATTGGTGCTCCGCTCTTATTGGTCTTAGCGTGATGATATGTAGCCTATAGCTTTCCTCGATAAATGGGCTATCTAACATTGAAATAATTTTTCAAATCAGACCAGTAGTTCCTGAAATTAGCGCGTTCAAACAAACAAACTCTTCAGCTTTTATATTAGTTAAAGATATTTAAGTAATTATATATTTAAATTGTTCGTGCCTACCCCGCAAGGGACCTGGCGTGAAGTTATGTATGTATGTATGTATGTAAGTAGCTTACTATATTGTTAAACACCTTTATAGTATCAGTTCGTCTACTTTCGTCCACATCTTTGTTGGGCATTTTTTCAAACCACCGACTATCGTTATAATTCCTTATCTCGTCAACACTTGTATGTTTTAATAATACATCTGTCAGTCGATTTTGGACTCCATTTTTCACGTGATAAGCGTGATAATGGCATGATATAACATCTATCAATGCCGCGAAATGGTGAAAGCATGGTCTACTTACACTTGTCTCGTCAAACTGCGTTTCTTTTGACGTCATCATGTTGCTATGATGGTATTCGTAGTAAACGAAAGAATTCATTAAATTTGGTCACTTGGTGTTTGGTTAGTAAAAGTTTAAATCTAAGGAAAATAATAGAACAATTAGTTGAAAAACTCTTTCTCTTAGTTTGACGTTTGATATTCCTTCACAGAAATTAATTAACAATAGTAAATTATTGTAAAAAAAGACAGTGGTTCTGAACATTTCGGCGAAGGCGAATTTTTACGATATTCGGAAACGTGGTTATAGTGTAGTAGATTTTCAAAAATTTAATGATGCAACTTTAGTTTTGATACAATATTGGAAAATACATTGAACAATTATAAAATTACATACTATTGAATACAATGTAAGAAAACTTAACTTATTTGTATTGTATTCTACCCATAGTCTTTTTTTTTTTTTTTTAATATTTAGGGCAACGAACAATTACACCACTAAGATTAAATAAAAATATAAACTATTGGTAACTATTACTTGTGGCGCAACCAGCGATGTTGCCCACAACTATAATAAACAAGGAATAAAGCCGTCTGTCTGTCAGTCAGTTATTTTATCCAGAGAATTACATTAAAGAATTAATTTGATTTTATAAGATTTGGTGGTCAATAGATGTGAAATTTACTACAATACTTGTCTAATATCTGTTATTGTTGAGCAACAGGCACATCCATTGTCAATCTTTCAAGACTTAGTAGAATACTGAGCCCAGATCACCGTCTTCTATGAGTAAGCTGCCCAGAAGGCTGGTTACGTTTCCTCGCTGGATCGCCATACTGATCCATTGCCTGAGGTGGGCACCAGCCTTCTGATCACCTGAAGAGTTAATGAGTCGTTTCGATAAATTTTGGTAAAGGCTCATGGCCGCAGGACCCCACGGTCCAAGTGTCTCGACAGCAAACGGCACAAACATATAACTGTCATTGAGGGTTGCATATTTGCGACGCTTGAGTGATTCCGCTGTTTCCGCCGCCGAACCGGCCGATCTAGACGTGTTTGGTAAATGGGATGCGGCTAACGTGTCTACGCAAGATTTCATCAAAATCGGCTTCTTTGAATATTTTTCGCTATTTCGTATATTTGCTCCTATATACGCCTTAAGGGACGGACTGTGGGGTTCTGAGCTCACAAGCCTCTACTAAGTTTTCTTGATTACGTCGACAGACCCTGCCCTGAAAAAAATAAAAATCTAGACCTCAATTCCAGCGCCATCTACAGGGTCTAATTGTGAAACCATCCCGGGACCCACTCAAACACATAAAATTTCATCAAAATCCTAGCACTCGATTCCATCGCCAAGTGTTTTGTTTAAATTGACGGGTTACATTATTGAAGTTTTAGTAGAGAATCCTAATTTTTATAGAGCCTATATTAATCAGAGATAATGTAGCATTGGAATGGTGAAAGAATTATTGAAATCGGTCCAGTAGTTTCTGAATTTATTCGTTACAATCTTTCCTCTTTATAATATTAGTATATATGTATAATTCTTTATATAGCGTTTAAAGCTATCTAATAAAAAAATCTTAGTCGTCATAATGTTCAGACTTATTTATTCTTCAGCCAGGGTTCGAACCCATGTCATTGCTATGAGACGTGTTGTCCTTGTCTCACAATTAAGGTGACAATTTCCCGAGTTCTGTCTATCTAAAATACGACGATATAGCTGACACATCCCATAGAACTTGTCAATATCGATATATTTAATACAAAGGTCAAGTATAAGATATTGCTACAAGTTACGTACTATGGCAAGTGGTAGCAATACCGTCGTATTTGAGATAGACAGTAGTACAGCTATTTTAGAGGTTACGATAAAACTAGGATAGTATAATATTGACACTTGTAAGTATCCGGCTTTGGAATTGGCTTCCTACGCGAAGAGACGCTTAAAGCAATCAACACTAGTGACGAGTAATTAAGATATTGATCGACGTGCGAACTTTCACCACTCAATATTATTGTGCGATAATTGTTAGCTTTATTGACTATATTGGAGGGCTATTATAAAATTTTATATGAAATTTTCAAGCCATATCAAACAACTTATTTACTACACTTATTTATAGATAAGACTTTAATTTACAACATTACAGAAAATTGATGAACTAGTATTATTCTAATTGTGTACAAAGGGCGGTCTTATCACTAAAGAGCAATCTCTTCCAGATTACCCGTGGGAAGCATATTACTGATTAAGAGCGGCGACGGTGGTATACATAATTATTGTACAACTAGAGTTTACCCCGCGGCTGCGCCGCGGGTTAACCTCTAGTGCGTGTCTCTTGTTTAAAGAGCAAGTGCTACAGGTTATATTATATCACAATGTTTTTATGTATTTGCCCACGGAAGATTCACTTCATTTTATATCGCTAGTTATATATACTATCCCCCGTCTATCTGTCAACAAAATAAATTACAAAACTTGACCAAAAAGGCCAAAATGGTCTAAATGACCAAAAGACCACAGTGACCGACATGGCTAAAATGACGGAATAGGAAAAAACGACCAAAAAGGCCAAAATAATCAAAATGGTCAAAATGACCAGAGAGGCCAAAATGACCAAATAGGCCAAAATGACCAAAGAGGCCAAAATGACAAAAGAGGCCAAAATGACAAAAGAGGCCAAAATGACCAAAGAGGCCAAAATGACCAAAGAGGCCAAAATGACCATATAGGCCAAAATGACCAAAGAGGCCAAAATGACCAAAGAGGCCAAAATAACCATATAGGCCAAAATGACCAAAGAGGCCAAAATGACCAAAGAGGCCAAAATGACCATATAGGCCAAAATGACCTAATAGGCCAAAATGACCAAAGAGGCCAAAATGACCAAAAAGGCCAAAATGACCAAATAGGCCAAAATTACCAATAAGACCAAAATGAAAATTATCCCTTGTCCATCCTCAGTATTTAATTTATATACGTGCCGAATTTCAGCCAAATCGGTCCAGTAGTTTTTTCCGTAAAAGCATAACAAACAAACAGACAAATATCATTTTATCCCGGAAACTGTCCCATTTTTCGGGATAAAAAGTATCCTATGTTCATCCTCGGTATCGAAAATATATATATACTGAGTTTCAGCCAAATCGGTCCAGTAGTTTTTACGTGAAAACGGAACAGACAGACAGACAGACAGACAGACAGACAGACAGACAGACAGACAGACAGACAGACAGACAGACAGACAGACAGACAGAGTTACTTTCGCATTTATAATATTAATAGGGATTACATACATTTTAGTAATACAAATATACACGTAAGTTATATATACAATACATACATACAGGATATAGTAATCTTAAAATCTGCGCTACCTTCTATTCTGCGGGAACGCTTTAAAAAAAGTCAGATAGAAAAAATTTAATGCCAGTGTGATCTTTTCATTTTTTTTAAATGCTGAGGTAATTTGTGTTCTCGGAATCCCGCGGGAATTTGAAGTCAAGTGTAGACGAAGTCACGGGTATATCTAGTTATGACTTCTAAGAACAACAGGGGTTTGAATGAATAAATAAGTCATGTTTTTTTCTAGAAGTCCACTTCTCACGGCGTTCTTGGCGCTGTCTCTTCTGTGCCTGGCGTGCGGCAACAGCGCGGCCGTGTTGGCCGCGACGGGGCTCCAAAGGGACACCCTGAGGGCTCCACAGATTCACTCCAGTTTTGAGGTTAGTATTATAATCATTTTCAACCTAAATATAAATTAAACAAACTGCTGTGGCTCTAAATATATATAATTAAACTAACTAACTGCTGTTGCTCAATGACCCAAACTGAGCCCTGGCCTCCGAAATGAGAATACTCCATTCCTTCCTATTAAGCGCTGTCTCTTGCCAGTCATAGGCATGAAGCTCGCACAGATCAGCCTCCACTACGTCACTCCATCGATATCTGGGCCGACCAACTGGTCGCCGTCCCGTTGGTCTGCCCAGATAGGCTCTTTTCCCCCATCCCCCCATTCTATGTAGGTGGTCAAGCCAGCGCAATCTATGTGCCTTGCTCTTGCATATTATATTGGGCTCATCCAGCAGCTCTTCGATTTCGGCATTTTTTCGGATCCTAAATATTATTTACTATTATTTTTTATTTATTAAATCTAGTCTAGGAAAAGCTAAATAATAGTTGCCACGTGCGAGTTTGGCTTGTGTATGAAGAGTTCTTATATAATGAAAATACAGATGCGATTTCTTCTTATTAAATCCGATTTTGAAAATACTCATATTATTTCCTTAAAAAATAAGTATTGACGATTATTATAATATAATATTCTCTCACTGCTCTTAAATACCAAAACATTTTTGTTATATTTCTCATAACTTGCCACCGTCGGGACATCAGCTGATCATGAACAAAATGGGCTGTGCCGCGACGATGGTAAAAGACCAAACGGGATGTCGTTGGTGCCATGGCAGATGGGACGCCCCCTAGTATGGGACGCAACTTGTGTCGATACTTTGGCGGCGTCCCATCTTCCAAACACAGCCGTGACAGCCAGGGCTCCTGCTGCACACCAGGAGGCCCTGAAATGTCGCAAATATGTGTCCATTGGTAGTGGGTACGTATTTGTGGTTGTCGGGGTCGCGACCCTGGGGCCGTGAGGTCCTGGAGCTCATCAGCTCTATCGAGACCTCTTAACGCGTCTAATTGAGGTCTCGCGTAACCAAAATGCTGGCCTGCACCTAGGGCAACGAATTACCGTTGCCACCTAACGCGGAAAGCGGCCAGCATTTTGGGAACGCTCCCCGCCAACAGCGATTTGGAGTCATTTTTTTATTTATAGATTTATGTTATTCATATTGTATTTTAGTTTATTTATTATCTTATCGAAATTTCTTTTTTTAAATCTTATTTAAATATTTAAGGATATATACGTGAACTTGACTTACTGGTCTCTAAAAGTAGGCCAAGTTGAAGTCTTGATTTATTATACCTATTAATATGTATTTATATTTGATTAATCTTCAAAACATTAATATCATTTATGTGATTTTCTCAACATTTATAAATATTCAGTAATTTTTCATTAAAAAATTATAGCGAGCGGAAATAATTCCGAGTTTTGTAAAAGCAAAACTGGCAATGATTATTTCTTGTACATTTACGATACAATGCCATCATCCTTCTTTATTGCGAAGCTAGCTTTTAGGCAGGACCGCCTAGCTCATGGAAAGTGGTGACCGTCGCCTATATACCTTTGCATTCCATATATACCATTGCTATTCCCTTACACGCTAAAAATTGCACCCAGTCTGCGGCAGATAGGATCACATCATGTACACTAGGGTGGCGCAAAAAACGACGTTTTTTGAGCCTCGAGTGAAAAAATATTAGTTTTTGATGTTTTAAGAACTCCCTCCAAAGGACAGTTCAAAACATTTTTTTTGAGAGGTCACTCAAAAATTTTTAACATTACAAAAATCACCAAACCTGTTATTTTATTCTATTTTTTCCTCGTTACGGTATAATTTTATAGATCAAATAATAATACGTTTCTGTAAGTTTCACTTCAAAATTTTAAAAGTTCGCTCTTTTTTTTTAAAATTTACTACGCGCTCGAAAAAATCTAATGTAATAGTATTTTTTTTAGCTGTCCTTTGGAGAATAATACTACGTGTTAATGGTTTTAAGCGCGGTAATTTATTTGATTTTGGTTATTCCGACGTTTCGGCCGCTTTTCAGTGGCCGTGGTGACGGACGACAAAGATGTCATTTGTCCAACGAGTATTGTTAAAGTTTTATTTACCCTACCGCGAACTTGTTCATTTTAATTATTTAGTTTTAATTTTGTTTATGGTTATTATTTACTCTATGGGAGCCTAATCTAATTTACCACCGCTTCACAACATCTTGTGGCTTGAAGAGAAGAAACGGCGCAAGAAAGTTTTCAGCAAAAGAGCTATCTAGCTAGCTATTTTTATAGGCATGTCTATAAAAATAGCTAGCTAGATAGCTCTAAAATTTTATATAATATAAAAATGGGTGGAAAAAATAAAACAAATTATCAGTCAGCCACAGAAAAGCGGCCGAAACGTCGGAATAACCAAACTCAAATAAATAACCGCGGTCAAAACCGTTAAAACGTAGTTTTATTAAGTATAAGTCGCGAAAACTTAAGAAAATATTATGTCCTTTGGAGAGTTATTAAATCATCAAAAACTATTTTTTTTTTCACTCGAGACTAAAAAAAAATAAAGTCAGTGTTTTGCGCCACCCTAAGGTACACGACTAGAATTTAGTCGGATTTAGAGATGTCAGTATCCACGAAACTACAGACTCTCCAACACGTCTTAATACAGTTATGAAACCGTAAGCAGTTTTCTGAGGATGATGACCGGAGGTAATTAGGTGCAGCCTCCCACGCGGGTCAAGGCCGCAGGAGCGTCGCTCCACCGAAATATTATGTCCATTGTTGATTGCTGTAATAATATCATTCTAATGGATTAACAGTCACGATGCCATTTACATAATAACCGGCTCTTGCTTGCAATTATTATCGCATTGTTTTGTAAATTATAAAAAGGCTAGTATTATCCGTGCAGGAACGGAGAGAGAATATAATTTCTTGCGGTCAGGCGGCCTCTCGTAAAAGGTAATAAAACAACCCACAGCCAGGTGGTAGGGTATTTGCTCGACTGGATGACCAGCACCCCTGCTCTAGAGTATGCCGCCATAACAACCTTGTGTTGTGTTCCAGCATTAGTGACCAGGTCCTATCGCACGTGGTTATTGTGACAATATGAACATGTCACAAAACCGCTGAAGGTGTAAATCAGGGATTCCCAAAGTGGTCGATATCGACCCCGACCCCCGTGGTCGAAATTGCTTTCCCGGGGGTCGACATAAACGAAAACTAATTTCGAGGGTGGACAAAGTCTAAAAATCGACGCCTATTAATAAAACACAAGTTCGTATACGAAACTTTCAAGATATAATACGGCCGGCGTATCTTGGCGTATGTGAACATAGGCTCTGCGAACTTTAGCGCTTGTAAACTCGTGAAGAAAATACAGTGACCAACTAGTACAAAGCATTGAAAAAATACAGGGATGAAAGGCGACCAATTGTATTCACTGACGAGTCGCATGCCCACTCATCACACGAGTGTACATGCTCTAAAGTTCGCAGAGCCTATGTTCACATTTGCCAAGTTACGCCGGCCGTATTATACTTAACAAGTTGTGTTACGTGTACCGACTTGTTATAAGGATTAATTAATATTTTAGTACGAAATATCATTGTTGTACGTTTAAATAATAAACAGCTTTAAGATTTAGATCTGAACACATTCCATGCAACAAACTCTTGTACTTAGTTCGCAGAATTAATTCCCCAAGTTGTGATACTAGCAACACTATAGATGATTTGTATCAAATATTCGTAGAATGTGTGACTGGCACTTTTAGACAAAGTTGTGGAGTCAATTTAAGGCTATTAGGTCAATTTAATAGTATTCTAGCAGACCCATCTTCGAATGACGCCAGAATTCTTTATAAACTGGCAGATATAAGAAATCGGTGATTAGTAATAGTAGATTAATGAATCTATGTTTTGTAATTTCACTTACCAGGACAGCATATTCGCTTAAGCGTTAAAGCCCTTTAATTATGAATAAAAAAACTCAAGTAAAATGTAAGTATTTTTTATCAATACAAAAGGATAGGATTTTTAAAGTAATATAATAATTGTCTATGGGGATCTGTAAAAAGTATTTTTTCATTTTGGAAAAGGGGTCTCTTGCCCAAAATAGTTTGGGCATCGTTGATGTAAATGCTTTCCGGCCAGGATTCTTACCCGCGCTCTTTAACTTTGGGACGCGATTTTGCTAATCACTAAGCCACCACGCCATATTAATACATTATTTATTGTTACAGGATGAAATGCAAGCCTGGACGCCAGTGCTGACGAACATAGCCTTGCTCATCATAGCATCAGTACACTGCCTGGTCTGCATTGTCAGTATATACCACCTATCCAAGCGCGTCTGTCCATGCTTCAGAAAGAAGCAGCCGTACGACCACAATCAATTCGACCCAGCATTCAAAACGGTCCAGCCGTTTGTGGTCCATGTGGACGAAGTTAAGAAGTTCCATGACAACGAAAGGATAAAGAACCACGAGTTATGCAAAGAGTTAGAGACCAAACTGCAGGGTGGTGAGACCCTGAAAAAGAAGGTGAATTAGTCGTATCTTCTTTATTTGTATTTGATTTAAAAATATAGCTTTTTTGTTTTTTAACTAGTCTTAGCTATGGCTAACATAGTCATAACTATAGTATAGCTATGGCTATACTATTGTTATGACCGCCAAAGACAAATTAACACCTGCAACTGACGAACTCATTTTATTACCTTTCGGCATTTGGACCTCGTTTGTTTACTTTGTGGTTAACAAACAGCGCATTGTGTATTGTAATCTTTTAAGGCTTATTGTTGTTCGTGATCACTGCCCGGTATCTCTGATTTAAAAAATCAAAGTGATTCTAAGAAATTCGGTCCTCGCCGTCGGGCAGACATATTGCATCTGTGCAGTATAAAGCAATGCCCCAATGGAGATATCGGCAGTCAAGTGATAACCCCAAGTGAAGCAAGACTTGTGTTAGGTACATTTACATATTGTGTAGACAGGGATAGTAATCGTCGGTTAGTATCACGCCATATTTAGATTAAATTTGTCAAGAGGCATCTATGTGTTGGTCTTCCCATGACCCAACGGAAGCCCTCCAAAAGTTCGGGCTATTTTTAAAATCCGTGGTCTATAATAATAATATGTTTAAACCCCAGGAAGAAACACCAGAGTTCGACAGTGCAAACAGCAAAGAGAAGCTAGTCACCAGGTGGTTGGGCAGTCACCAGGCTGGGACCGTAGCTCCAGTAGCTACCGCAGGCAGGACGAGGAAACCCAAGGGCGTGAGGAAGGCCCGAAAGTTACCTCACGCACCCGTTATGTTAGTGCCAGCCCATCCTGCCAGTACGGTGAGTCCATTTGTTAAAAGATATAGGGTTGGGACCTTCTATTAAGGCTTGTTGAAACGCCAACAGCCTTAAGGAGTTTTCGGGTGATATCGGAAATTCCATAGACGCTGTTGTTTTTCAGATAATTACTGCAGCTCTACGACTTAAAATGTGTCTTAGAATCCGAAATGAGAATACTCCACTCCTTCCTTTTAAGCGCTGTCTGTTGCCAGTCATAGGCGTGAAACTCGCGCAGATCATCCTCCACTACGTGGCTCGAGCGATATCTGGGCCGACCGACAGGTCGCCGTCCCATTGGTCTGCACTGATAGGCTCTTCTCACCGCGCGATCTTCCCCCATCGCGTGGCAATGCAATAATATGGTATCATGGAGCTGATCCGGTGATGGAGTCGGAAGGTGGCCATAAGAACTCCTGTACTAAACAAGATAGACCCATCGTCTTTTGGCTCGTTTCACTTGCTTTGGCTAGCACTTTGCTGCTACATGATATGCAAGATCTCAAAAGCTTGTATTTAAAAACCTTTTTAAAAAGCTTATTTTTTTAATGTTTTTCAGTAGTTTTTTTAGCATGATACAGTGTTTACTAAGTCTCACATGACAGTATAGGAAGCGGTTTAGGCACGCGGAACTAGTCACGACGGCTATAGCGTATTAATTTTTTTGCTTTAACTAAACCTATACTTTGTACAACCAGCGGAATGTGGGTGTGTCTTTCAATTCATGTATTATGTATATATATATATATATATATATATATATATATATATTAGGGTGGTCGTTAAAAATTAAATTTCTTGCGACGCCCCCTAAAAAGCTTCCTTTTAATGAAAAAACACTGGGATTTTTTTTACAATTTTTTCAAGTCAAGACAACACGTGCCTCAAGACGATTCAAGTAAATTTTTGGGTAATATCATGTTTTTTCAGGAAACTTCTTCATACTTAGAAGTAATAATTATTTTAAGATTGGAAATTTTTTACAATGAAATACCTTCCGTATTATCATTCTCAGTGATGAATTTCAAATTATAGTTTCAGAAAAAGTTTAAAATTCTTCGTGATTCAAGCTTATCTTTCAATTTTTCTTATATTTTTAGTTTTAACTTGAATCGTCTTGAGGCACGTGATGTCTTGACTTGAAAAAATTATAAAAAAAATCCCAGTTTTTTTTCATTAATTTTTAACGACCACCCTAATATATATACATATACACATATATATATATATTAGTAATTTTGTACTATGACTTGTTCGAAGTATTTTTATAACCTTCCAAAATTAATTTCATATCTCAAGTAATAAATACCGCACCCAAAATTATATTTCTATTTGTCTAAAAATTAAAATAACATTGTCATAGATAATAATTCTACGTTAATTAAAATTGTTATAAAGTTATTTAACATTAATTTATAAAGTAAATTTAAAGCTCACTAGCCATAAAACAAAATTAAAAAAACTCAGAGATCAATATAAGTATTTGGTATCACTCTTTAAAGACTACAATAATAAAATATTTAATTTAATACTTTCGCTGTATTTGACCCGCTATTGTGAATAATATCCGGATAAAGTGATTAATTTATCACATTGTCTAGTCAATTTTGCTATTTTATGTAATGACCAGTCATTATATATAATAGCTATTTAATCACTATGACTGTAATATATGTAAAAATTAAGATGAAGTAGGTGTCTTAGTTATATTACGTTGTTTTCTTAGTACCATTTACGCCTATTATTTCAATGTTAACCATTTTAGTCAACAGTGCGTTTGTTCTTTTCATTGTGATTTCTCATCATTGTCATACACGAGCTATAATGGCTAGATGAGACCCGTTATTTTATGATAAAAAATATTGATTGTGTATTTTGCGCAATGAATTGTTATGTTCAGTCATAGCCGACATTAAACGGTTCATTACTATCTTTCAGCTTAGATGACGCAACCAAATTGATCCCTGTCAATATAAAATTGAGTCATTTATTGTAATTGAAAGCGGTCGTTTTCTTTTAGTATTGCGCCTTTTAACCAAGTGGTTCAATTTGGTTGAACCGTCTAACACCAAAGAAGGAAATTTTATTCAGGACTAGTTACACTGGATAGTGTAGGTATAATTGTTAACAAAATTAAAACCAACATAATATAATCTTGAAACCACCAAAACCAGCGCTGATCTTCCACTAAGCCCCACACTTAACTTAACTTATTATATCATTGCAAAGCATGAAAGCAATGATATACATTACATACACACATACGTAGTATATACAAGAAATGAGGAAAATAGTAATCATGAATTAATATATCTTGATATATAAAAATGAAGTCTGTCTCCTTTATAGAATCGTAAACTATACATCCGATTTTGATGATTTTTGTGTGTGTGTTTGAGTGGATCCCGGGATTTTTTACAGTCACAATTGGAACCGGTAGGTGGCGCTAAGATCGGATTCTAGAATCCTCTTAATCACCTGGAGCGATTTTGGTGATTTTGTTTTTGTGTTATGGATTTTTAGGAATTCAGAAAATATGGCGGTACGAAGTTCGCCGGGTCAGCAAGTTAGTGTTATAAATACCAGTATTTCAAAAATTAGGCTATGCCGGCAGATATGCTAGTGGCTGAAAGATGAGACGCCGCCAGAGTAATTAATTATATCCATCCATAAATAAAGAACATAGTATCATCGTTTTGAAAAAGCCCATACTTCATTGTGAAGGCGTAATAGGAAGAGTGCATTATAGCCTGAGGCGGGCGGCGGGCGTCTAGAGACCACAGCAATTACAGGCTGTCAGTACTTTCACCCGCGGTTTATGGCTGACCACTACGATGTTAAAATACCACTGGCACGTGAATAATTATCTTCCAATTACGTAACTTTACACACCGGCTATAATATCATATGTACAGTACGATCAGTTATGTATTGTTACGATTTGCGAGTTTCGAATTAAAATGCCGTTGGAATTATTATATATTATTAGAAGTATACAAACACGTATAACACAGGTACAAATATAACCGAACACAAAGCCAAACGTAATGCAGAAGGTCGTAATTCAATTAAACGCGCAAAATCCATCACTATGGTTTGTATTGTACACACGTCAAGTCTTGATCGTAGTTGTCTCTCACCATGGCCGTCGTTTTATAACTCACATACAAATGTGCCCGTATCGACTTAATCCGCAACACCTGGCTAATGATTCGGCCGCAAGCCATAAATGAGAACAATAAAACAATGGGCTGTTCTCTAGAAACGTATGCCACTCAATAAATAAACAAAATAAGATGATCATAAAAGAATTACAATTAGTTCAAATGCCGACGATTAATAAATGTGCTTCTACAAATCGGCGCCTAGGTTGTAACAGTATGAAAAGAGCGCTATGATATTGGGCGTGACGTAAGAATCTTGAATAAATATAACTTCGATCTTAAAACTGGCTTTTAGTTTCACATTAGTAAGTATCTTTCAGTAGTATAAAAAAGTCTCACCTAACTAAATTCAAAACTGTCTAATTAACATTTTTGAAATCCCACCAATGAGAGCGAGTTTTATATACCACTCTCATTGGTTAGTCGTATCCTTATGTCCTGGCTAACACAGCTAGGCATTAATTAACAATAACAAAAATAATTAATTAAATAATTTATACATTAAATTTAAATAATTAAATAAGAAATTTGAAGAGGATTGTTATATATAATTTTATTTTATGGTTAGAAATTATGATTATACATAAATAATAAACATAGCGTAGATCAAAAGATCTTGTTGCTTTGTTTTTCTTAAGGTAGCACTTGTCAACGTCAAAATGCCAAATGCCAAAAGATTGACCTTGCACTTGATGTACTTTTTTAAGAGAGAATTATATTTAAATACAAGTTTTAAATTAAATAATTGGGTTGGAAACCCGAGTACGTGGTAACCAGGATCATGGTATGTAAATCAAAGTAAAGAATAAAAATATCCACAACTATGAACGTATCGTTTATCCACTACAAAGGTTTGTGGTATGATAGAGGACGTATGTCAGAAAATAAAGAAACAAAAACTTTATTTGCAGAAATAGTATAATAATAATAAAAAAATAAATAATAGAAGAGACGTAATTACATTCCTTATATATTATTATACGAAGAGCCTATTTTGAAAATTTGTACGCCGCATTTTCAGCAAACAAGGTTTACACTCAGCATATTGCTGTGCCGGAATTGTATCTGACACAGCGCTGAGTTTCCAGTACAATCCTTCCCTTTGGCGTAAGACGAAAACGACCCAATTTTGTTAAATAATAATAACAATTAATAACTAATTCTACTAATGTAAAATAATAATCCTTTAATAAGTAAAAGAAATAAATAAAATTTAATACAAACAACAATAAATATATTACTTTAAAATTAAAATAGATACTCCTGTAACGACTTGTATCGAACCACTTATTCAAATATAACCCGTGCGCGTTAACATGGCACCTGGCTCGAAAACAACCCTCCTCCCGCTGCCTTGCGCTGGGCCCCGCTCGCGTCGTGCGAGACCAGTAGCGTGAGCAGCACTAGATATTCAAAGAACTAAAATAACATTCAATTATTTTTGCACAAATAATTTAAATGTAATATATTGATGAGCCAGGTGCCATATTAACTCGCACGAGTTATACAATTCGCTAGAGTGCTTGATGGTGCTTGTAAAGAGTGTGTGTGGAAAGTGTGGAAGGAAAAGACATTGCGCCGACCCCAAATAATTGGGAAAAGGTGAACAAAAGAGAGAATTATATATATAATTACAGCCCATAACTGACCCACTTCTGGGCTCGAGCCTCCCATTATAGGGGAGAACGGACAGTACACACGCCACGCTTGTCCTTCTTGGCAGGTTTGACACATCGGTTATCGCGATAAACAGGTTGCATCACGATGTTTTCCTTCACCGTTGTTAGCACGTGGTAATTATTGTAACAAGAAAAATAGTTCGGCAACGCTTTGGCTGCACTCCCAGTGTTACAAACGGGACTACTTTCCATCAGATTAACCACTTGTCTATATTATGCCAGGTTTTGGCAATAAATAAATATACATTGCGAAAGTGAAACCGCGTGCTAAGATCTTCGGTTATTTACTCACGAACCAACTTGACAATAACACGGCATGACGGACAAACAGACGTACACAAGATGTATAAATACATACAAAACGTAATTGTTTGGACAATTTATGTTATTAAAACCGCCCGGTGGGTAAGGGCCGTGCTTTCACCATTTTGCAATTATAATGTTCCGATGTTAATTCTACCGCCGAGATGCTTTCTAAGATAGTGCTATAATAATATCTGTTAAGTGTTTGTAGAATTCGTGCATCTTGAAACAAAGAAAGAAAACACGTTTATTTGGTCTTCACACAGTGAGACACGACGATGAATTGAACGATGTAGGTATATACCAAAAAAGTCTGGTACCAAATAGGCAGTTCAGCATATGCGAGGCTACAGGTGCCTGACGCTGATTTTCAACTGCACCCTAGGACGGACGGATGTTGTATTGTTTTATATATATATTGTGTTACGACCTGAACGCCGACAAAAGACAAATTCACACCCGCGTACCTGTAGACATTTTATCACCTTTTCGGAATTTGGAATTCTTTTGTTTACTTTGTCTTTAAAATTTGTAATTGTAGTAGGGCAGTTGGAGTCGTGCCCTGAAAAAATATAAATCTGGAACCTGATTCTAGTGCCTCCTACCGGTTACATTGTGAATCAAAATTCTAACCCATCCGGGGACCCACTCAAACACGCAAGTTTTTTTTTATCAAAGTCGTATCAAGTTATGCACGTAGTTTTTACTATTCATTTTTAATTGTATTTTTATTTGTACTAGTGGTCGAAATTCGACCATAATAATTAATGTCAAAGACTATACTTTAGGGTGGTCGTTAAAAATTAAATTTCTTTCGACGCCCCCTAAAAAGCTTCCTTTTAATGAAAAAACACTGGGATTTTTTAAAATATTTTTTTCAAGTCAAGACAACACGTGCCTCAAGACGATTCAAGTTAATTTTTGGGTAATATCATGTTTTTTTAGGAAACTTCTTCATACTTAGAAGTAATAATTATTTTAAGATTGGAAAAGTTTTAACAATGAAATACCTTCCGTATTATCATTCTCAGTGATAAATTTCAAATTATAGTTTCAGAAATAGTTTAAATTTCTTCGTGATTCAAGCTTATCTTTTAATTTTTCTTATATTTTTAGTTTTAACTTGATTCGTCTTGAGGCACGTGATGTCTTGACTTGAAAAAATTATAAAAAAAAATCTCAGTGTTTTTTCATTAAAAGGAAGCTTTTTAGGGGGCGTCGCAAGAAATTTAATTTTTAACGACCACCCTACTATACTTCTATAATCACAGATTTCGCCAAGTCTACACTGTTAATTTGACTTTAACAATAAACAAAAGAGTATATGCGTGTGTGTGTCAAATACATGGTAGTGTGTGTACTGTTTTTTTATTTCGTTTTCGTTAAACGGGGTACAGTTTTGCTTCACGTATGAATACATGGATAGATTTTTTATTTTTTTTTATTGCAGGAGTTCACCAGGCAGTCAGAGGGCTCACTTGATGGAAAGCGGTTACCATCGCCTATAGAAATTTGCAACACCAAAGGTGCTACAAATGCTGCTGCACTCTTAAGGGAGACTGGAACGTGGTCACCAATGCCGGAACACAACTCAAGGTTGTTATGGCGACATACTTTAGACCTGAGGTGGTAGCCATCCAGTCGGGAAAATGCCCTACCACAGGCCGCCCGGCCGCCGGAAAATTGTATTCTTTCTCCGTTCCTGCACGGATAAAATGAATGAATGACATGATTAAATTATTTTGCTTATAAGTTGAGAAGCGTCAGTTGCGTCGTACCAGAGTGTAGCATCGTGGCGTCAATTCGGTGCGATCACGTCGCTTCTTTGTAGCGCAACTGTTGCGCAACGTAATCAAATGAATTGCAATTCGATGCGTATTATTCAACATTTGAATAGCTCGCAGAGCTTGCGTAAAAACCTTTTCACAGCCGTGTGATAGGAGTAGAAATAAATGCTCCCCTTGTGGTTTTTAACCGACTTCCAAAAGGAGAAGGTTCTAGATTCAACTGGATTTTTTTGACAGAAATAAAAATTGTGTGCGTGTGAAGTTCACACGTAGTACTCGTAGAAGTGAAAAAAGTGTGACATGAGGCGAGAGTAGGGAACTAAGTCATCTACATCAAATTAATCTTAATGTCATATATGTAAGATAGAAGATGTCTTTCATGTATTAGTGGAAAATATCCAAATTAAAACAACCTTAAAAATGGCATAAATTTATTTTATGTCAGCTGGTGCAACAGCATTTTGGCCCTTGTGCCTTTGTGCCCTTTTTAGACTCTGCCAAAAAAAAACATCTTGCTCACGCCATGTAATTTATATAAGTTGATCGTCAATTACTAAGGCAACACAGCCAAGTTGTAGCCAAGCCTATAGGAAGAAAAAAACGAAGATGAATAAAACCAATTATAACCGTTAAAAAGCGGTTAATTTAAAATCCGTTCCTAGCCTCGGTCACGTTGCAATGTTACCTTAATTATAAGCCTATTATTGTACTTGAATTTATGCAAAAAAAATGTTGATTATCCTCAAATAAATAAACTGAGGAAATAAATACTTCAAAGCAAGCCATTCGACCCAATCAAGATCAATTTCTAACTGGCAAGTGGCAATATACTTTTTTTTTAATTTCTCCATCGCAGACTTGCAGCGCTCCAGTAGTCATGGCAACTACTGCGCGTGCGTGACTTAGACAATAATAAACATTTCCTAACATTGGATAAGATATAAACAACCCTATTTCTTATTCCGTAGAGTTCATAACAGAACAGAAGTTGGATTTCAACAAACTTCATTGTTGAAGTTAATCTCCCCGTCTTATGATTTAAAGGAGTTCGTATTCTTAGAGTTAATTAATATGGTCAAAATAACGTTGAAACTGTTAAAAGTGATTAATTGGAAACTTATGATTTGGAATTGGAAACGCTGCAAATATGCATCCATCGGTGACAGATACATATTTATGGCTTTCGGGGTTGAGACTTTGGGGCCATGGGGACCTTTCAAGGCGATTGAAAGAAGTCTCGCGTGACCAAAGGGCTGGCCTATATTCAGGGCAACGAATAAGTGTTGCCATACAACGTGGGAACGCGGCCAGCATTTTGGGAACGCTCCCTGACAGCGATATGGACTGAGTTCTTTTACTAGTAAATATGTTTATAAAAGTATTTAATTTTTAAGTTTTGTTGTGTAATTTATTTAAAATTTTGTTTATTTTAAGAATTTAGTTTGAATTCACTAGAATGTTAATTAGTAAAAAATCGATCGAATCGATATATTGTCGATAGTCAAATATCTTAAAATATGCAAAATTGTTACGAGTAGCCGGACTCGAATTAGAATGCCGTTAGAATTATTATAGGGTTTATTAGAATTATACAAACACGTATAACACAGGTACAAATATAACCCAACAAGTCCAAACGTAATGAAGAAGGTCGTAATTCAATAAAACGCGCAATGCCTGTCACTATTAGATTCCCGAATGTACACACGTAATCGTAGCTCAACTGCCCCCTCTATCCAGCAGGCCGTCGTTTTATACTTCACAAATACAAAAGAATCTGCAACACCTGGCTAATGATGCTAATGAGCGAGTACAATCGGACAATAGGCTATTCTCCACAATAATTAGAAACAAATGCCAATAGATAAGCGAACAAAAGAAGACGATCATAAAAGGATTACAATTAGTTCAAATGCCGACAGGTAATAAAACGTGCTTCTACAGATCTGCACGTGAAATTTATCTTTGTCGGCGCCTAGGTTGTAACAATATTTATGTTAATATTATTGTTTTCATTGATATATGAAGACATGATGGTAAGCATAGCGAGCAAGCTCGATGCGTAGTAATTCAACATGTACTTGACGTTTGGTCAACTCGTTTGATCGATAGATTGTAAATCTGTGTACACATTGGCGAAACAATCCAGTATGGGTGCGTTGACATGTCCTTGTGCCAAATACCGCTCGAACGTTGGCACTTGCGCGCGCGCAGGTGTGCCGCGGCCTTTATTTCAATTCACACATACTTGCCTTTTTCGTGTAATTACAATTAGGGTGCTGCTTCATTATAATAATAATAATAATAATCGGCAGACAAACACACACATTGTATATCCCCAAATTAAGCAAGTTACGCTTGTGTTATGGGTAATATACAACGGACTACTCTGGGGCCGATCCCAGACACCCAGACCGTGGTAAATAACGGAGAAAATACGTTTCCGAAATTTACTATACCGGGAATCGAACCCGGAGCCTCTGGGTTGCAGTGAGGTAGGCCGTCAAAGGCTTAGCCCGCTCAACCACAGAGGCCGTCCAATTATACTTGTTGATGATGGATTTCTGTTAATGCCATGCTGGTAATCGGGTAGTCTATTTTTTGTTGCACGAGTTCAGCTAACAGGTAGACGGTCTACCTGATAGAAAGCGGTTAACATCGCCGATGGACATTTGTAATACCAACTGCCGATCACCAAAGGTATACTGGAACCTGGCCACTAGTGCCGGAAGAAAACTCAAGGTTGTTATGGTGGCATCATTTAGACCAGGGGTGGTTACCATCCAGACGGGCAAATACAACTACCTGGTTGTGGCTTATTTTGTCGCCTCTTACGATAAGCTACGAGAAATTGTAATCATTTTTCGTTCCTGCACGGATAATACTGACCCACGTTATGGAAAGTGGTTACCAGACTTTAGGATTGGATTTAGACGATGGTACATGAGGGATGCGATACAGGAATCAGACAGGAGGCCTGGGATAGAGGGGTTAGGATATGGAATTGGAATAGGAAGGGGGTGTCTTAGGTGGAGGGGGAAGTGGGTCATAAGAACTCTCATTCATCGCTCGAAACACGGTACTTTTGAAACTCATATGCTCTCATAATAAGACCAGGTACCAGCTTCAGGTACACATCTCAAATCTACATCGTAATGTTGATCATATATAAAAATAAATATTTTTTTTATTTCATACAAATCCGATATAAACGGAGTGAGACAAACGCAATAAATCGTTTCGTTTTAAATTCAAGCACAAATTTGTGTTTTGTGGGTAGTTTCCAAATTTAGAGAGCGACACAGAGTCTCAAATCGTACATATTTGCTTTAAAAAGGAGCTATTATTATGTACTGCAAAATTGTATAATATAGAAATACTCAATTTTCTGAAATTAACCAATTATTATTATTATCTCAGTGATCACGGACCATAAAAAAAGTGGGCGTCTCGTGACGCCCGACAGAAGTGATAACTTAAATGTATATAAGTTGAACTATGATATATGGAAATTGAGAAAAGCTTACGCTATTACTTAAGTTTTATGTACATAGCGCGTGGGTTAGAGTGAGAGAGTAGGAGCCTGCCTACCGCTGCCGTATGCGCGAGAGAAAGCCTTCTGTCAAGTCGAGATAGAGATGGTCAGGAAGCGGGTAACCGCTTGCTGCCTCGTCGACTGGTCTCGTGACCTCGAACACCCTGCGGCCGGCGGCTTTACGGTGGATGCAATCAGGCCACAGCTGGAGAAATGGGTCACCCGCACCAGCGGAACCCTGACCTTCAGGACGACACAGATACTGACCGGACACCGTTGTTTCGATCAGTATCTGTTTCGCATTGTGGGCTGCTTGCCTTCTCCGGATTGCTGCCAGTGTGGCGCACCCGATACGGCGTTTCTTACGCTTGTCGAGTGCGCTGCATGGACGCCGCAGCGTTTCGAGCTCGAGACCCACGTAGGAGCCGTCGGATCGCTCGGCGACTTGGTAACGGCCATGTTGCAGAGCGACGACTGCTGGGATGCTGCGGTTACTTTTTGCGAGGCAGTAATGTCTTTCAAAGAGGCCGCAGAAAGGGATAGGGAGCGAAGTCCTTCGGCGCGTGCTACGGTCTCTTCTCGAGGTCGCCGGCCTTCAGCTGGCACCCGGAGAGGCAGGTACGCGCATTACTTCCGTCCCTGAGTTAGGTTCCGGAACGAGGGGGCCCTTAGCTACTAGGTAAAGCAAGGGATTTAACAACTATCCCTGTCTCGAAGTGGAGTGTGTTCTCCCAGGGCACACTTCAGGCACTTTATTGCGCTGGATCGACTGTTGCGTAACTATGTTCTATATCTCAGTCTTTCCATCACAAGCAAAAGCGCAGGTCGACAGGGAGGAGGGGGTTTTTAATGGGTATTGAGGTTGCTCGCCCGTGCGGCATCACTCGGAGTCTCCACACTCCTTTGTGTAATCCATCGCGGACGGAGCGCAAATAAAGCATACATTTGCTAGCGTTACCGCCCCCTGTGGATGCGTGCCGTTTCCTAGTGACGGCCCAGAGAGTGCGTAAATCGGTTAGTCATTTTCCCTCGCTTCAAAAAAAAAATGCGTGAGAGAAAGGGAAGCCAGACAGACTGGCGCCGTAACGCCTTACGTGAGGAAGAGATTTACCCTCCCATAAGAAGTCTTCGTTCCTCTTCTTCTTTCTACTTATAAGTCCACACCACCATTTTTAGCACTGTGGCTTGGGAGTTTCTTGAGTAATAATCAAAGATAGGTAGAGAAATAAATAAATTTTAATTTGTGGCCACATTTCGCCGTAGCTCAGCTTGATATTAATTATTAAAGAAGTAAAAAAAATGCGGACGAAACCGCACGTAACATAGTATATAAAAACACTCTTAAACTGAACCGCAATGTTATATAAATATTTAAAATCAGTCCATCAACTACTTTTCTAGTTTTGCGGATGCTAACACACGGAAGTTGATTTTTTATATTTAAGCAAAGATTTTAAGTTGGTCACACACTTTTAATTTATATTTCTATTTACAGATCAACGCGAAATATTAGAAAGGTTATATAAATGCTGAATAAATAAAGCAATATAAGTGTTTTATGATCTAGAAAGGTTAATATATTGGTCGGTCGGTTTAATAGGTTGGTGATATAATACCTTATTCGTAAGTAAGGTACACAACAACAAAAACATCATTGAATAAATATCACACACAACAACAAAATTAACCAATAAGCTTGTATAAAATCTAAATACTTTCTTCTAAATTAACTTGTAAAAAAGGGTACCGAACTCGAGTCCGTATGTCGAGGGTTTCATAACAAATGGGCGTACTCGCGAAAATGTTATTTTTTCTTGTTTATTAAAATCTATGCATGTTACAATTTAGAAAGTCCTACCAATATGCAAGTGGACCTAAATAGAAGGGTATTTCAAATTTCAGCACTATCTATACAATCAACTATAGTAGAATTATTTTCTCCGTGCAGTTTGGGTCATAAATCAAAACTCGGCCTCAGCCCGGCTAAGGCGGTGAGTATGTTGCGCGGGCGCATCGCCATTATCGATAAAAACTCATTCTTATCAAAGAAAATTATCATTCTTATAAAAATCATTATCATCTTTTTTGCTGTTAATTTTAAACTTAGATATAAGTATTTATATTTATTTTTAATATGAATTGTTACATTCTAAACTTTTGTACTTATAGTTTTTTATATAATTAATAATTTATATTAAATCATTATTATTCTTATTTTAATAAATAGTTTATTTATTAAAATTATAGTTTTATCTATTTTTTTCTTTCATTTATATCACTAACCCACAAAATGACAAAACTAAATATACTATCGATAACGCTTATCGACAACAATAATGCGTAATACTATGCCTGCCCATAAGGCCCGTGAGTGGAAGAGAGAGCGAAATACTCGCTTCACCGCTCCGATTATTTATGAACCAAACTGCACGGAGAAAATAATTCTACTATAATTTTGTTTTATTCACAATTTTGTCCCTTGTGTAAAACTGCACTTTTGTCTGTACGCCCATTTGTTATGAAGTCCTCGATATATTGGTCAGGTGTATGTTGTTTTAATTACAAGAAATGGTTTTGTAGATTACCAATGTCTAGTCAAGTTTGAGCTCACACTCCCGGCCGTGGTTTGTGCCAAGGTCAGGAGCCCTCAGATGGGACGCCGTCTCCTCCTTTTGTGAGCGACCATGTCCCGTTATACTCCCAAGGACGGACACGAAATCTAACAAAAAAATGGCTTCGTTTGTATAGTCTATTCCAGTCGTTTTTTTTAAATACCTTCAATGTACAGTCACGGCATGTTTAAAATTGTATAATACATTAATACTCGTGTATTAACCATAGATATTCGTTTTCTTTTATTAATATGTATTCTGAACTAATGCAAGGTTTGACACAACTTTAATCTGTTTATATTACTTCTGAAAAAGCTTTGCAGCGTTCGGATCTATGATTTACATGAACAGACAACGGACGGACCGATTCATATATTTGAATAGACATGAAATCGAAACAACCACATAAAAGTGGCTCATGCAACTTGATTACAATAAAATGGAAACTTATTATATAATATCATATAAGTCGATCTTATTATATATATCATAATATTATTATCCACCAAGATACGTGCACACACACGCACAACACATACAGGCACACAATCACCTTAACATTTTTGAATTGAAACTTCTACATAGACGGGGGTCTTACGATTTTTCGCTCACGAAAAACTGTCACAGTCACGTGGTCTTAATACTTACATTTTTAATCTCGTGATATCTTTTGAATGGAATGTCCGAATTGAATAATTCAAAAAGTTATATGAAGGTATTGAAGCAGTCTTGAATATGAAGTAATTTATTTTGATAAGGATTAACACCAAGATACAAATAAAGAGCCTTTTCTAGCGGCGGCATTTTAATTAAATTTTTAAAATTTAATAACACTTATTGTGGCATAACTATAATAGTTAGTCTGCAAAGTCGTAGTACATTATTTCATTATATCATCAATAGTTTTCGCAGTGCACGCTATTTTAGGTATTTTTTACACCTTGGGTTACGTTATTGGAGTTTTAGTAAGGATCCCTATTTTTTTTGTAAACATAATATACCCTATGTCACCCGGGAATAGTGTAGCTTGCCAACAGTGAAAGAATTTTTCTAATCGGTATAGTAGTTTTGGAGCCTCTTCAATGCAAACAAACAATTTAATCTTTCCTCTTTATAATATTAGTATAGATATTCATATATATTTATTATAAAATTAATTAGATATTTGCATGTTATAAAAGCCGGGGAAGACTCGTAAACGAGAAAGAGAGCGAGCGAGCGAGGATATACCGCGTCCTCAGACGGCCTCGTCCCTCTAATACCTAAAATTGCGTTCTGCGCATCGGAAAGTGCGATGTTCCGAGCCGCTATTAATGGAGGCAAACTTAAGTTATACCTCTGCTCTCCACGTGACAAGGCATCACTGCCTCTGTTTGTGGTTAAGGAAACAAAAATAACAACAAGTAAATATTGCCAACGGTTCAGTTTTGCGAAAGTCATAAAAAAAGTGAACAACAACGAACGACAAAAGTGTTGACGTAAAAAATGGTCGGTGCGTGTGTAGCGTATTACATACCTACACCATTAAAATGTATCTCACCTAACCAAATCATAATTAGCAGTAAACCTGTGAAATAATATAACTTTAGAGATTAAAATTGCAAGTCAACCACACACGTACCAGTACTTAGTGTCCCCCGATAAAGACTAGTCCTAGTGCGGGAGAGAACGTATGTAAGGATTATTTTTGTAACAATTTTTTGACAATAAATTGAATATGATTGATTTGATTAATATTGTGGCGACCGATGGTAGAACTGCCCAGCAGCGTAAATCAGTTTTAGAACTTTTAGAAAAAAACTAGAACATTCCAGAAGGAAAAGAAAAGGACGGGTGTTTAGAAAAGGACAGACGATGAACGAAAGAAAGAGATAGATAGATGTTAGAAATTGATAGAAGTATAAATGAAAGTTCCCGAACAGAAGGTTCGGTTCGGTTCGGAAGGTTTCTTCTTTCCTTCTTGGCTGTGAAACCCTTAAAGCAGTCAATCAAAGAAAAGGCAGAGAAGTCAATCGCGTGTGGCGTCCAGTGCACCGCGCATAGCGGGCGAGCTGAGCTGTCTTTTTTGCCCGGAGTTGCTCGTTCCGCTCTCATACACAACCGAGAATTCTTAGGCGTGACTGCTTCATAAAGATATTTTCTACGTCAAATTATTTATTATTGTACTTAATTACAGTAATCTTATCTTATTATTTTGATTTGTACGCTTTTTATTCATTTTGCTTATAGAAAAATGTTGCCTATGAAGTTACATTTTGAAACGAAAAAGTGACACCAAAAACATAAACACACAAATCTAAGACTTTGTTTGCGAGAGAATGAGAGATGAGGTTTATATTGTGCAGCACAGATCAAAGAGTCAATAAGACCGATACATAGGTCCAATTTGGACCGAAATAAAATTGATAATAATAATTTTTGGACTAAAACAGTGAAAAATTAAAAGTAAATATTTAAGAAATTAATTTTGAATTATAATATGTTGACGGATGTAGGCTAATGGAATTATCTTTTATCCCGTTGGAGCCGGTAGGTGGCGCTGAGATCGGGTTCTAGAATCCTCCTAATCACCTGGAGCGCTTTTGGTAATTTTGTTTTTGTGTGTTTGAGTGGGTCCCCGGATGGTTTAGTTTCGCAATTGGAACCGGTAGATGGCGTTTGGATCGGGTCCTAGATTTTTATTTTTTTAGAGCAGGACAGCGTGTGCCGGGGCCGCCAGTATTTATATGTATAAAATTTAGAGAAAAATTATGTGCCACTATATTCTCTGAAGTTTGACTTCTACTGGGTGTGAAGTGCACACACACAATTTATTAGTGAAGTACAACAAACAAGTTGATAGGTACCTCACTTGTTGGACAGTAGTTCATCCTACATATAATCTTTGCTCATTGTCTATGATCCCTTAAAAGTTCAATATACTAATAAGTTATAACACACTAGCTTCTGCCCGCGACTTAATCCCCATGGAATAGTTAAAAAAAGTTTTATTAAGTTAGATATTGGTATTATGTCAAAAAAAAAGATTTTTAAACTTTCTTCATTGGTGCTCCGCTCCTATTGGTCTTAGCGTGATGATATATAGCTTATAACCTTCCTCGATAAATGGGTTATCTAACGTTGAAAGAATTTTTCAAATCAGACCAGTAGTTCCTGAGATTAGCGCGTTCAAGCAAATAAACAAACTCTTCAGCTTTATATATTAGTATAAGATAACATCACATTACATAAATCCATAGATAATTTTTTACATCATGCAAGATTTGGAATAAACAAGTATGTAATATAAATTAATATTGACGTAATATTTGCACTGCAAAATTACATATTCGGTTTTCTCAAGATTTCTTACATAAAAAGAAATTTGAACGCGGAAGAATGACCATATTGCATGCAATTTGAACTCAGGCGATGTACTACAGACGGTAATACCTTCATTTACTGTAATTTATAAATGTTAAGGGGTATTTATGCGCAATAAAAATAATTTTCTGCGTTAATGGTTTATATCGCATAAGCAGAATTTTCTTAGCACATTGATATGTGCTAAGAAAATTATATATAACATAACAATATATAATAAAAATATAAATATATATAATAACATATATAAAAATATTTATTTTCTATGGTAATTGTGATCAATTACCATAGAAAATAAATATTTTTGTACATGTTTCTTAAAAGTAAACCTAAAAATAAATAAAAAATCAGATTATAAAATAAGAGTATGTGCCACATAAGAGGAAGGCTTATGGGACAGGAAGGCAATGTTAATTTGCTGTGCGAAATATAAACCAAAGTTTTCGTCGTATGGTGACATCAAAGATTTTAAAATTAAGTAAATTTCAAAGGTTGGCATATGGAATTATATAAGTTTAGCCTATTAACTATAGCCTAGTATCATTTATCTTTATTGTCAAGATTACTCTAAAAATTGAATATTAACTAATATTTAACAATAGCTACATCCACAAACCGTATAGACCCATAATAATGTTTTAAAAAGAAGAAATTATCTTGTGAAATTTAATTTAAACCGACTCTAAAAGACGGAATTTTTCAATAAATAATATATTATTTATACATAATACTGAAGTGGTCTCATTGTCACCAAGTCTGGATTTAATTAGTGGGTTCTAGGGAGATCGAGAGCAAACCTTGTTGAAGAGCGCCTATACTCGATGAAAGGCAAACTTGTATATAATATGCGTGCCAGTAGTACAGTTTCTACAGGTACCTAATATTATTTACAAAGCTATTCAATTAATAGGGCAAACCAATATAAAATAAAAATTTAAACTAAATAGCAAAAAAATAAATATTTTCATCAGCATCTTGATGTCGATGTGAAGTAAAACACAAAAATTACTATATTTTACAAATTTGTTGTAGTTGCTTCACTTGGTACCGGGTTCAATATGTTTATTTACTTTTACTCTTCAAATTGAAATCAGTTTCGTTTTTGTAAAAAATATTGATAATTAATAACGAGGGGTTCATAACAAATGAGTGTACAGACAAAAGTACAGTTTTACACAAGGGACAAAATTGTGAATAAAACAGAACCATTTGATTGTATAAGGCTGAAATTTGGAATACCGTTCTTTTTAGGTACACTTTGATAAGTTGCATATTGGTAGGACATTCTAAATTGTAACATGCATAGTTTTTAGTAAACAACAAAAACATGGCATGTTTGCGTATTAGCCTATATGTCATGAAGGCTTCGATATGTAGCTTTTACAAAGTATTGTTATTTACAGTATTGTCTTTGCCTAAAGTAAACCAACAATTTAAATAATTGAATAGTGAACGCTATTGTTCAAACTGAGATGCAACGATACTATTATCCAATGCGTTCCAATTCACGTACCTTCGCTTTAAGCAGATTTTACAACATTTTGATGCAGCGTGTTTATTTAATTAACATTTGTATTAGAATCATTGTATTTTGCATTTCAACCAATGTATTAAAAGGAAATAAACACATAAATACAGACTTGAAAACATTACCATATAATCGATTCGCCCTCTACCAAATACATTCTAATCTATGCTCTCTGCGTCTAATTCAAATATTTAAAAAAAAATGGTTTTGTCAACTTATTCAGGAACTCTAGGCAAAGAACCTAAATTAATACAGCTTTTTTAATATCTACACACACATATATACATACATACATACTTATTTAAATTATAAGTTTGAACATTGTCATGGTTCTGTTTTTTTTATTGATTTAATGTATTTTTTATGCATATATAAGCATTCTGCATTCTTTCTCTATATAAAAAATAAGTGTGTGAAATTTCATACTCCTCTGTCCGCGCAATTTTCGTAAAGAGAAGTACAGTTTTTGCTTCACTTATTAATATTAACAAATGTTAAGATAGTACATTATTAATATATTAGACATATTTATTTAAATACAGTGTTTTCTAAGTGATTGAATATTCCAATCGCAACTACTATTTGCCTTGGAATGTGGACGGGTTTCAAACCTCTTGCCGGAAAGGACAGGAAAGTCAGCGCAGGGAGCCCAGAACCCTTATATGACGAGACCAGCAAGACGCGAAATCTGTCTAAGAATTTACTTTCTACAACCTATTTACTGCAAAGAACTATGTTTGTAATACGGCCGGCGTATCTTGGCGAATGTGAACATAGGCTCTGCGAACTTTAGCGCATGTAAACTCGTGAAGAAAATACAGTGACCAACTAGTACAAAGCAATGGAAAAATACAGGGATGAAGGGTGACCAATTGTATTCACTGACGAGTCGTATGCCCACTCATCACACGAGTGTACATGCTCTAAAGTTCGCAGAGCCTATGTTCACATTTGCCAAGCTACGCAGGCCGTATTATACATTTTATTTTCAGTCTCGTTTTTATAACTATTTGCATCTAATTGTCAGAATTATTACTTTTAAATTTTGTATTGATGCCGCGGCTGGTGCGTCTGGTTGTCCGATGATGGAAGGAAGACGGCGGGACTTTGATAATCTTCTTTTTCTTATTGTAGTATAGGTGTGTGTTTAACCATGATCTTGCACGATGTAAAGAGGAGATATGGTTTAAGATAGAGCACGCTTACCTAGAAGATACCTTCACATAGCTGTTGAAGACATTCAAGTTATATGTATCAGGAACCCCCCCCCCATGAGTCCAATCTTTTGCGGTGCACATAGTGAAAGATCATATTTATGTAAGTAACTACGGTGGAAATGTGGAATCATGCAGAAACACCGCATTAAGAAGTCTCACATCCGCGGCAGCCTTCCTGTTCGTTACATAAGAGGTATACTGCAAGATAATCGCCTAGGTTGATACACCCATACGGAAACTGGCTGTTTATGGGAGTAAAAGACTATTTATCCCGTCTCCGTCAGGACGCAGTGGAAGTGGCAGGCCCAAAATATGCTGACTTGACGTCATGAAGAATGATACATATTTCAATGTACTCTTAATAAGTAATGCCAAACACCGTGCGAATTAGAAAAGTGCGCGATCCGAACGCATCAGGATTTTACATTAGTATTTTTATGCAGGCAGTGACAGTTGCAAATCCCGTAGCGTGCATACGGCGTGACGTTGTACTAGACCTACGACTGCCTATCGTGAACAGGTATTATAGTGGTGTCTTAGATGTTTGACGCCGCGTATGGCCTATGTTGCGCCGCGTCAGACGTCTTAAAGAGATCACTATAGGGCATTGTACAGTTATAGTTCCTCTTTCTTATAGTGGTAGATGCTGGCAGTAGTTGGTTGAATAGGGAGAGAGGAGCATGCGTGGAGTGGGTACCGACGTCAGTCAGTATGCGCAAGATCTCCACCGGTAATACCGCTGCAGCGGCCCTCCAGCATCTAGGGAGCGGAAGATTCTTCCCCCTGTTGACGAAGTGAGTTTTTCCTGCTTCCCGGAGCACTCTCAAGCACTGATGCGATGGGATCAGCGTGGGCGTAACTACATTCTAAGTCTCACGGTCTTCCTACCATAAGCGCGGGGCACATGGGAGGAGGGTGGTTTTAGGTGGAGTATTGGCGCATGGGTTACCTTTCCATATAGAGGGAGGTACCTTGCTGAGTCTGCACACCCGGTGATTTACTCTGTTAGCTGCACTATCTTCAGTGGCTAACTCTCCTCGCTTTGGTCCAATCCCTAGCAAAGAACCCGGTAGTGTGGGAAATGCATTTTGCCCGACTCCAAAAAAAAGTAGTCGGTGGAGCACTGGTGCTTTCTTGTACTAAGGTGAAGAAATTGCATCTCGATGCTTACAGGGATTTATTCTCGTAGTAGGTTCAGCTTGTGAATGACAACTCACGGCTATTTGCAGCAACTTGTAACGATGTAACAGCAACTCGATCACACAGTATTTATGATAATACTTGCGTTTCCGGCAGACGTCCTGCCTTGAAACAATTTTTAGCACCCGATTTTTTGAATTAAATATAGCCTATGTTACTTAAGGATAATGTATCATTCTAATGGTGAAAGAATTTTTGAAATCGTTCCAATAGTTATTGAGTTTATTCGTTACAAACATGCAAAATTACAAATCTTTCCTCTTTGTAACATTAGTATAGAAGTGTAGATTAAAGTAGTCTAAAGTGGGCTGCGGCGTCCGTTGAACGGTAGACACTAATTTTCATGAGAAGCATTGGTCTGTCAGGTTTATAGAACCACCAACCAACGTTTATAACAAACCACAGCCTTATATTTTACATATATACTTACGAATCTTTCAAACCATATCAAGAAGCAGTGAACTGTTACGCTTAAACAATGTTCAATGCTACGCTTCCAAGAAGAAACAACCCAACCACGCCTGAAAAGGCGGGAAAGCTTGGCGTGGGGTGCGGTTCGAATGCCGCGACCGCGTCATTATGGGATGCGGTCACACAGCTTTCGGTTTCGTCAGTGAGAGTGACCCTTAGGCCTCGTTCACAGAGACGCGGAATTTATCGCGAATCGTGGTGCAAAGTGAAAAATGGAAGATTTTTTTAAAATAAGTTCCCACTAGAGAATATTTATTATAATTTATATAAAAAAACTGAAAATTAATACTAACTAACTAATAAACTTGAGATATGAATCAATAAAAACACTTTATTGTCCACCAAAAATTAAAACAACCTTCTTATAAAGGGTCAAAAAATGTGGAACAAAAGACGGCCTTATCGCTGAAAGTGACATCTTCCAAGCAACCCCCATATGTTATATAATCTGCTATGGATGACATTTACTTAGCGTAAGATTTCCACTTTATTTTCTTAAGACTGCAAGATATTGAAATGAAACCTACAAAAATTTAGAACAAAATGATTGTTTTAATTCCTAATATTATAATCGGGATCGGCAGTGGTTGAGTGTGTGAATTATAAATGAACAGTACTATGATATGTATAAAGGCATTTAATCAATTTAATGATACACGATTGACAACAGACATGATGGGACAAAATAAATATAATTTGACATCCGAGGTACACGACCTCATTTTGATATAATTGTAATCCTTTAACCTTTTTTTGAGTCAATTTCAGATAAGTTTTGGATCAGATTGACAGACAAAAATGATTATAAACGGTTATTTATAATTTGGCATTTTATGAATAGCGGTTTTTGCTTGAATGCTGACATTTATTTTGAACTCATAGACAGATATTTCGTTTACGTATATTAATTTTGACTTTATATAATGTAGAAATCAACTGTGCATCAAGTTGAAATGATACTACAATGTACTTATCCAACCTACAATAGTATTGTACTTAAGACTGAAATTATTTAAAAAATATTTATTTCTAAATGTATAAATCTAATTTTTTCACGATTTGATCGAATTATAAGCTAGTACAATGAAGAAATTTATGAATAATCTAATAGGGTAAAAGAAAACTTAATTTATTTGTATTGTATTCTACCCATAGTCCCTCAAGACTATAAGTAGTGTACTGATCTTAGATCACTGGCTACGTATCCTTGGTGGGTCGCCATACTGATCCGAATATCTAAATTCTCGTAGATGATCTAAGATAATAATCATACGGTTGAGATCGTACTGTAACCAACTCGCTTCCAACCTTGTTTGCTGAAAACATAAAAAAGAAAAACAAAATAAAAAGACCCTCCCCCCTCCCTACCTTTTATTTTCCATTGTGGTTAAAATTAGTTTATTAAAAGAGACGGAAAAAGAAAGACTCGCTATTTCTTCAAATAATACTGAATCAAATATTTTTTCTTTCTGCATCCGCTATTGCGAGTTGAGTTGAAAACTCCGCTCCGCTTGACGCGTTCCGCTCCGCGTCTTAATGAGACACCTTAAGCCCGCCTCATGTTTTATAGCCGGGTCTAGAAAACTCGAAACACTTGACACATTAAATTATTAGAAAGATTGCTATATTTTCGATTTGACAAGCTGTTAAATTTATTCCGATTAATAAGGCAACAGTATATTTTAAGTACTTTTTAATGTATTTAAGTTTAATTTATGGGCGGCACTGTTTTTTTTATAGTGAAACCTTTAGGTAAAATATTATGTATTTAGGTATTTGAACTAGTAGTAGTTCAGTAAGAAGCGTGACGTAGTAATTTAAACAATTGAAGACGTAAGGGGATGAAGGTGATATTATTATGTCGCATATTCGGTTTTTTGCTTTTTTTGCGTAGATGAAGATTATAAGTCGATACCAAATGACTACAGACCTTAGACCATAGATATAAGGCATATTTAAAAAATAAAAAGTTGAAAAAGGTGTAAAGTTCAGTTCAGTTTAAAATAAAAGTAAAACTTTATCTCGATTTACTCAGAATTAGAATTATGCAACTTATCACCTTCATCCACTCATGTCTTCAATTAAAAGAGATTACATTACTTTGATTTTAATTAAAAATGTTTTAGTTACAAATAATGTTTTCTTGTTTTTAATTTCACATTTTAGATAATTTACTATTATAGTAGATGGTAGGTAGTTTTCTGAACTGATGTTGCTACAATTACCATATGCTAACAATGATGTGTTAAACCCGCCAAGCCGTCGCACAATATTTGTTTCTAATGTTACAGTTATTTAGTAGTATAGTTGTTCTTGACGTGTTTCTTTTTAACTAACTCCGTTGGCTTAGCGACTCAAAATGTGTCTTGGTCTCCGAAACGAGAACACCTGTTCCTGTCCTGTGCGATATCTTGCCAGTTAAGGGCTTGAAGCTCCACTCTGTCCCTCCACCGGTACTTGGGGGGACCGTCCGGACGTCGCCCATCCTATCGTCCCAAATAGGCCCTCTTCACACTTCGATCCTCTCCCATCCGTTCCACGTGACCGAGCCAACGGAGGCGGTGAGATTTTATTTCTCCTAGTATGTTAGGCACGAATTTTCAATTTCGACGTTGGTTCGGACCCTCCAGCTGCCATCGTCTGTCATCGTTGGACCCAAAATATTGCGGAGAACCTTTCGTTCGACCACTAACAGCTGGTTCTCTTCCTTTCGGGTAAGCGTCCAGGCTTCGCAACCGTACATCAGGATGGGCTGTATGACGGTTTTGTATATCCTGATTTTGCTTTTCCCGCTCAGAAGCCGGCACACCACTACCTTATGTAAGGCTGCGCAGCACCTCACGTGTTTCTTTTTAAAGTTAATAATTAGTTTTGTTATGTGCCCACTTATTTCTAAACGATACAATCGGCCATTTTCTTAATTGAATAATAATGATATATTTTTAATTATTCTGTGATTAGCGCCTGTTTTGTATAGAGTAGTTCTCCATAGTTTTCCTCCATTTTATATAAAAACTAGCTGTCCCGGCAGACGTCATCCTGCCCGGTGAAAAGTAGGGGTTGATCGTAGAGGGTTGAAAATCTAGGGTTGTATGTATTTTTGTATGTTGTATCATAAAAAAATAGAAATTAAAAATTTTGTCTAAAAAGTAAAAAAAATAATTTTGGGGGTGGACTACCCCTAACATTTAGGGGGATGAAAATAGATGTTGGCCGATTCTCATAGATACCGGATAAGCACAAAAAATTTCATCAAAATCGGCCAAGCCGTTTCGGAGGAGTATGGCAACGAAAACTGTGACACGAGAATTTTATATATTAGATAATATGATTTAATTGTGTAGGTTATAATTCAAGGTCTCTCAATTGTATAAAGACGGTATTCACTACATGTTATTTTAATTTTGGCAAACGCAATAGATTTATACTGAGTTCGGTTTGTTTTATTACATGTAAAACTTTGAGTATAATATTTTATATAATATCTTGTATAAAATGTTGTCTGGAATTTCCAAACAATAATGTATTAGATGCTCTTCATTCATAGCCCTTTATATAAAATAGTTTATCAATGATTTCAATCCGATACCGGTTGTGCCATATGCTAAGTTTCATATGCTGGAAAACTGTTGGAGGAATGCGAAGTGTTCTAAAAATGCTTGTCGAGTATGAAGAGTCGGTGTATTAATTATGTTGAAACCGTAAGATTGTCTGATTATAAATATGTGACCAGTTGCTGTTCTTTTATTACCATAAATCTTTCTGAGTTGTTGAAAGTATTACACTAATTTGCTCAGTACGAATTATTATTATACATACATACATAGCTTCTTGCCAGGTCCCTTGCGGGGTAGGCACGAACAACAGAGCGCCATTCAGGCTTTTTCTTAGATACCTCACTTGCTTCTTTGACATTCATAGTTCTTGTCATGCACGCTCGTCTATTCTTAAGGCTCCTGACATCACCTTCTGCTAGTACACGATCAATTTGATCATGGAAGGTGTGTCGTGGCCTTCCGCGACTTCTGCATCCATCCACTTTTGCATTGTATATCTGTTTAGTCATTCTTTCATCATACATTCTTTCCACATGCCCGAACCACCGGAGCATTCCTTTCCTTACCTTCACCCCGACACTCTCTTTCATTATTATTATGTTTATAGTAATTAGACACAGAGAAGATTAGCGTAGTTCCTGCGCAAGGATAACACGCCAAATCCTGTTCCAGATTTTTTCAATCATGCAGGGACGGATAAAGAATTCCTGCGGCCAGGCGGCCTGTCGTAAGAGGTGATAAAACAACCCACAACTAGGTGGTAGGGTATTTGCTCGTCTAGATGGCTACCAACTCCTGTCTAGAGTATGCCGCCATAATAACCTTGAGTTGTGTTCCGGCATTAGTGGCCAGGTTCCAGACTCCCTATAGAGAGCAGCAGCGTATTTGTAACACTTGTTCTTGCAAGTGTCCATAAGCGATTGTAACCGCTTTCCATCAGGAGAGCCATCGGCCTGTCTACTGGTCTATCTAATTCGTCTTTACAGTACGTAGTAGTTTTTGTTCATAAGTTTTTTTTATATATTATTTCGAACTTATCCATGAAAATGCCGTCCATTTTGAAATATATGAATCTGTGATATATTTTGAAATCTATACTTCTATACTAACATTAAGTGAGTTTGGATGTTTAGGGTAACCTCCGGTACAACTGAACCAATTTTGAAAATTTTGTCACCAGTGGAAAGCTATATTATTCCCGGGTAGCGATGGGCGTTTTCGTTAAATTTTGTCATCCGATGCGCATCGTTAATTGTAAACCGCATCCGATGCCGGCATCGTTATTTCTGGCATCGATACGATTTGCCAAAATTAGTTGCCGGCTAAAGTATCTGCAACTCTGCGTATAACATTGGATGCCTGTTGTCTTAGTTGTCTAGTTGTTATGTAAATAAATTATTTAGATACGATATTCAACATTACGACTTCTATTGGTATATTGTTTTAAAAGTGTGGAAGTTAAAAATAAACATAAGTTAATTAATATTAGTCGTTATTTTTAACAAAATTAGAGTTTACATTAAGAAAAACCAATTTTGAACAAATTTGGAACTTGTAAGACGAGTTCTTCGTTCATTCAAAATATAGCTTTGGAGAATATCTGTTCGCATGGCACTGAAGTTATAATAATACTGCACCTCGAACGGTATATTTCTGCCAACGTCGAGTATATTTTGGAATGACGAAGCCACCATTCAGTGGAATTGTTAAAAAATACACTTGAGATACTTTAAAAAATAAATAAGTACCTATATTATTACAAAATTTTCTAACAGTTACGCACGCTCCTAGTGTTGTATTACGTTGATTGTTTGTTTGCCTCGCACAACCACCGATCGTACCGAGAGTTAGCGAGCGAGCGATACGTCGAGTCTTCGGTTTGTCATCGTTGCGTTTTCCGTGGCGTGGTCAACGGTGCCTCTCGCTCGCTCGCATTCGGTGAAGTTCGCATCGGATATTGCGGGCATCCGTTTTTCAATATATCGGCATCGGATGCCGGCATCGTTTACTGGCATCGTTGCTAAAAAACGATTTTACAAAAACGACCACCTCTATATCCCGAGCAACATAGGCTATATTTGATTGTGATTAATAGTATATTTTTATTTTTCAATGACGTCCTGGGAAGTGGGCACGAATCATCTAGTTTTATTGTAGATAGAAAATGCATTGCAATCTATACTTCGTTAAAAAATTAGATTGCAATGCAAAGGTATCATTGCTACCGTTGGCATTATTGCTGCAGTCGCGTTCCCTTGCGGTTTTTACTATTCGCAATTTGCAACTACCAATCTTAGGCAACTAAGCTAATTACGGTGAAAATATGCCCGTGTGAATAGATTTTAGTTGTTGACAAGACATATGCAATGTTTTAAAGTAAAAACAACAGCTAAGTGGTGTTGAATCACACACAGTGCCCGATTTAGCATCGATCAGGAACGGAGAAAGAATACAATTTCCTGCGGCCGGGCGGCCTGTCCTAAGAGGCGACAAAACAATCCACAGCCAAGTGGTAGGGTATTTGCCCAATTGGATGGCTACCTCTCCTGATCTAGAGGATGCCGCCATAACAATCTTAGGTTGTGTTCTGACATCAGTGGCCAAGTTCCAATCTCCCTTAAAAGAGCTGTATCGCATTTGTAGCACCTTTAGTGTTGCAAGTGTCCATAGCCGATGGTAACCGTTTTCAATCAGGTGGGCCGTCTGCTGAACTTGGGTAATAAAATAATAATAATAATGCCAAACCCCAGCCTCCGTGCTTGCTTTAACCAGCTGGCACGGAATGGAGATCGCTAGAGCTAAGACGCAAGCTCCAGTGATGGAAGTGATAAGTGGCATCACGCCAGAAGTAGCTTCAGGGAACCTGCAGCCCACTTCTCTACACCCCTTAGCCACTCACACCCGTGTTGCTCCTGTCTTTTATAGCATTTTTTGTGGCCCATGTAGGGAGTGGCGAGTCACCCACCGTCTGCCCATTTTTACATGTTCCCCGTACATTGCAATATTATATGGTATGGACAGGGCTAATCGCCGGTCAATGTCACACGCCACATTTAGATTAATCTTGTCTAGGGGCCTCTATGTCTTGACCTCCCGATGGCCCCACGTAAGCCTTCCAAAAGTCTTTAAAGACCTAAAATAATAGTGCAGTTATAACACATGCAAGTATTGGTTGTAGATTACCACCATTGAAAAGCTATTGATTGCAAAGTGAACAGTTTACGAGCGCCCCTTACTGCAATATCAAGCTTACCGTTATTCATAATACAGTTGATTTTTAAATATCTCTAATTGACATTTAAGAGTTAGGCCAACGTCAACGGTATTCGATAGTTTATTTTCATGAGTTTTGTAGCTTTATTAACCGATTAAGAGAAGGAGGGTAATGTTTTTGAACAGTAGATATGTATATTTTTGTACTTACGTATATCTTGTATTTTATTACGAGATATGTTTTTCGACTAGATTTTTGATAATATTTTGTTAAGTATTCACGATTATGTATGTACACAAGTCGTGAATACTTATATATACGACTTGTGTACATAATAAAACTACGTTTTAACTGTTTTAAGCGCGGTAATTTACTTCATTTTGGTTTTTGGATTTTTGGTTTATCCGACGTTTCGGCCGCTTTCCAGTGGCCGTGGTCACGGACCACGGTCCTCCGTGACGACGGCCACTGAAAAGCGGCCGAAACGTCGGATAAACCAAAAATCAAATAATTTACCGCGCTTAGAACCGTTAAAACGTAGTTTTATTACATTTTTGACTTAAATTGTGTGTTTAAATCAAATTGATCATGTATTAGCAGAAGGTGATGTCAGGAGCCTTAAGAATAGACGAGCGTGCATGACAAGAGCTATGAATGTCAAAGAAGCAAGTGAGGTGTGTAAGAATGGGCCTGTGTGGCGCTCTGTTGTTCGTGCCTACCCCGCAAGGGACCTGACGTGAAGTTATGTATGTATGTATATCTATCATATAAAGATATATCATTAGATGTTCCTTAAAAATCGTGTACGTGGAAAGTACCCAAATGATTTAAGAAAAACAATGTGTAGTAGTATTACATAATGGTGGTTTTTAGAAAGAAAGTATATGAGTAATATACTCGTAGAAAACTAAAAAAATAACAAATTACAATCGAAATCTTTATAGAAATCAATAAATTACTTGAGAGATCCATACTATGGTATAAAACAATCTGCCCGTGAAACTTCAAGGTAAAACTTTGTTGCGATTTGTTTTTCCACTTGTCCGTTGAAGTTTCACTTCTACTTGTGTCCCAGCACACATTTCAAATTTTCGCAGGTTTAATGCAAATTATGATTTGGTTATGTTAAGTACCTTTTCTCGTAATTGATGCATTTTTTATTTAAAAATCGATAGTCTACTCTTACATTATGACGCCTCTCACCACGTCTAGTCTTTTATGCCGCTCTTCCATGCGGCCGTAACGCTTTTTCGTGACAGAAAAATCCAAAAAAAAATTGTAATGTTAGCCCATAAATGTCCCACTGCTGGGCTGGGGCCTCCCATTATAGGGGGAATGGACAGTATATCCGCCACGCTTGGCCAAGGCGGCTTGGCAGGTTTGACACATCGGTTATCTCGCTGTGCATCACGATGTTTTCCTTCACCGTTTTTAGCACGTGGTAATTGTAACAATATGCACATTAGATCAGAAAACTGACTGAGAGGTGCATGCGTTCCGGTCAGGATCGAACCCGCGCCCTTCGATTTAAGGGCGCGTGCGCTAACCATTACGCTACCACGACTAAAAATAGAATCCCAAAAATATAAATTGAACTTGAAGAAGAATAAAGCGCTGGTACACAAGCGGGTACATACAGGCAGGCAAGATTTGTGTGTGTGATATGTTATAGGCAGGTTGATTTGCCCATCTGCATAGAATGTCGACCAGTTGGATACCAACCTGTTGGTCTCCCTAGGTATCTTTGAGTCAAATGATGGACGGCTGACTTACATGAGCTCGAGGTCTGTAATTGGCAGAATATAGCGCTATACATTATTTTCGCCTGAGTCGTAACAGTTTAAACTCATTTTCTATGTAGTAACCAATAACTGTTAGCATACCGCACAAAATTCACACACCGCTACAGCGGCACGAACTCTGCCCTTCTTGCGCAAATTACCCGTTGATATGCGGCGAGAGAGGTTTGCGCAACCGATAAACGCTGCACCGGTCACTACGTTCACACTGAATGGACTATGGCCACCATGGTTAATAATTCATACTGGAATTTAAATGAAACTACCTTTCGGTGGCGGAGGAGCCGTTGAAAGCTGACGGCCTCCCAGTGGTTCTCGTTGTCCTATCTTGAGCTTTCATACGTCGTGGACGCCGCTTTGATGATAAATTTTATCCGTGCAGGAACGGAGAAATACTACAATTTCCTGCGGCCGGGCGGCCTCTCGTGAGAGGCGACAAAACAACCCACAGCCAGGTTGTAGGGCATTTGCCCGACTGGACGGCTACCACCCCTGGTCTAAAGTATGTCGCCATAACAACCTTGAGTTGTGTTCCGGCATTGGTGACCAGGTTCCAGTCTCCCTTAAGAGAGCAGCAGCGCATTTGTAGCGCCTTTGGTGTTGCAAATGTCCATAGGCGATGGTAACCGCTTTCCATCAAGAGGGCCGGCTGCCTGTCTGCTGAACTCCTGCAATAAAAAAACTCCTCTAGATCTAATACGTTGTAGTATTACTACGCTACAAGCATTAATTAAAGCCATGCTGCAAAGAGGAATTGCGACTATATAGCATTCTTCTGCCAAACCGTCACGTCGCAGAAGAAGGCTGCTTAGGTAACACGTAAGCGCAGGCGTCGGTATGGGAAGCATGATATGAGACTGCCTTAAGGGAGCCGGGAAGGTCGGGGAATATTCGCGGCACAAATCCGTTACGTGTGAAGAGGGTGCCTTACTCTATAGCATCATGGATAGAGGCGTTACGTGGTTAGAGTAGTTACAGCCTTAGCGCTGATTCCCATGACACTACATCAAAGCTCGGTATTTACCGAGCTTTTATGTAATCATGTAACTTATCACTCGTTTGAGCGTTAGGTTACCGGCCGCTTGGAATCCCACATACCTTCCGCTGACTTCGCTTTGGTCCCAGAGATATGGCGATTTGCTTTCCTCCAGTTTTAATTTAAAAAAGGTACATACATTTAAAGGTTTACAAACTACCCGGAAGGATATGTTTAGTGATATATATCAACGATAGATGGCAATGTTGTTACTAGAAAAATATTGTTACAAATTGGGCCACCTGCATACCTATAAACAAAGCACAATTATTACCCGCCGACGATTAAGCTAGTAACATTGAAACAGTTTTACGACTGTTTTCTTTTGTTTACTTTGTGTTTAAAATTTGTGATTGAAAAAAAAAACAGCTTATTGTGTATTGTAATCTTTATGGTAGTATGGTAGTTAGCCAGGTGTGATTCTTGGAAATTCAGTCCACGCAGTCGATCAGACGTATTGCATTTGTACAGTATAAAGCAATGCCCAAACGGAGGGGTAGGGCAGTCAAGCGATAACCACAAGTGGAACAAGACGTGTGTACATTCGATAATCTGTACAGTAACGGACTTTGCGTTTGTACTAGTTGTGTTCAGTTATATTTATACCTGTGTTATAAGTTTTTGTATAGTTCTAATAAATTGTATAGTAATTCCAACGGCATTTTAATTCGAGTCCTGAAACTCGTAACAATATGTTTCCAAATTGAATACAGCGATGTTTTATTTCGATGGTGGCCTGATTAATCTGCCCCTGTCCTATTGCGCTCCTCTTTCCCCTCAGGCTTTCACAAAAAGCATGCCTTTATTATTCTTATATTACATAAATCTCACAAGTTTTTGGTTTGCAACACTGAATATTGATTTTAACCTAAGATAGTTGTCTTATCATACGAACCGTGATTATGATTACGAACCATGTAGCTTATTTATTTATTTATTACATATCCAACAGCTTACTTATAACTCAAAACAATCAACTCTGTTTAATTATTAATATGAAACCATACGTTTCCTTGGCTTATTACGAGTTTATCTTCCATGATCGGTATTTGATCTACTAGTTAAATACAATGACATCATTCAAAGGACAACGGGTCTGCTTCTGTAGAGTCGCTTGTTGAAATATTTGCGCGCGCGCATTTGTCTAGAATTGCACTAAGTCTGCTTGTCACGACCTCAGTACAGGTTTGTAAAAAAGGTACAAGCAAAATAATTATAAATTTTTTTATCCCTTGTATACAGCAGATACACAGCCCGCTCATACTTGAAATTGGTAATTGTTGCCTATGGACATTTGCAATAACAAAGATACTTCCTTTTTTTTATTGCAGTAGTTCAGCAGACAGGCAGACGGCCCACTTGATGGATAGCGGTTACCATCGCCTATGAACATTTGTAACACCAAAGGTACTACTAATGCGCTGCTGCTCTCTTGAAAGGTTCCGGAATCTGGTCACTGATGCCGCAACTCAACTCCAGGTTGTTATAGCGGCATACTCTAGACCAGGGGTGGTAGCCATTCAGTCGTGCAAATGCCGTACCACTTGGCTCTGGGTAATGGGTTGCTTTTTGTCGCCTCTTACGACAGGCTGCCCGGCCGCAGGAAATTGTATTCTTTCTCCGTTACTGCACGGATAATAAAGTAACTAAAAAATGTAACAAAAAATGTACTAAGGTCTAATGTCGCTTACGATAAAATAGCGGTAGAGGCTCGATATTTACCTACTTATATTTAAAAAAAATAAAAAGATATTTTAAAAATTGTCTATTCATTGTAAAATTTAATTAAATACCACTTAGTAATAAAAAGACGTTAACTCTTAAATTTGACTTACTCCTGCGAAAAGGAATGCAGTTTAAAAATTTGTTTCTTAACTAAAATATCAAACAAACTATAAAGTGACAGTAGAAGCATACTATTGTAGTGAAACGACAGCGTTTTATTACCGCTAATGCATTTCTTCAAGCGCTAATGACCATTTCACGGAAGTAAACATCCTTCGAAAATGGCGGACTGGATTGTAAATTTCCTCCTGCCTGTACATTACGTGTCCAATACAAAGCGGTAGGGCCGTCCCTTTCACCTGCACACCGACACTGCACATTCTAGAACACGGCAGAACCTTCCATACTACTCGTATAAAGGCCGCCACATACGGACCGATTCGTCGTTACGATGAATCTGAAGGTAATCGTGGCGATCCATCGCGTCGAATTGACGCCCAACACACGAAACGAAAATTAGCAAGTTGAAGTGGTAGTGGGCCGGTCACGTCTGTCGCAGGACCAATGGCCGATGGAGCAGACGAGTCCTGGAGTGGAGACCGCGTCTCGGTAAACGTAGTGTTGGACGCCCTTCAGCCCGATGGACCGACGACCTATGCAAGGTCGCCGGTAGGCGCTGGCTGAGGAAATCGGAGGACAGGGATAAGTGGCGCCGACTTGGGGAGGCCTATGTCCAGCATTGGACTGAGAATGGCTGACGACAACGACACGAAACGAATGGTAGTTGCGATCGTTCTAAGCGAAAAACGACGTGTGTCATCATAGAAATTCAATACGTGCTCTCAGAAATGGATTACAAACTGCCACAATATCTTCTTGATATCGTCGCGGCGGAATAACAGTAGAAAAAAAACTGTAATACCATTAGTAGAACTGGCGCTAGCCGAAATTAAGCTACCAAAAATGTTGAACATTTATTTCGTTGTTAACATTTATAAATATTTATAAAGACTGAATTGGGCAGAGTACCGGAATCAGACAAACCTTACGATTCAATAAATAAAATCTAAATCATTTTTTGTGGCTAGAGTTAACATTAAATAAAATCAAAAACTTAAAATAAACTAAGTTATAAATATTACAAGCTATAATAGACTGTAAAAACTCACTGCTAGATGGGAGCGTGCCCAGAAGGCTGGCCGCATTGCCGCGCTGTATGGCGATGTTTATTTGTTGGGCGAAATATGAGCCAGCCTTGTGATCACGAGTGGCATCAAAGAGTTTCTTGCAAATGTCTTTGAAGAAAGTCTTTGCCGATGGACCCCACGGACCTAAATTTTTATCAAAAAATTATAAAAAAAATAATGCTTACATAGGTTGTGCACTAGGACTAGCCTGTATCGCAGGACACCAAGTACGTATGTGACTGACTTAACCATTTTATTCGAAGTTTTCGCGACTAGTACAAAATAAAACAACGTTTTAACAGTTTTAAGCACGGTTATTAATTTGGTTTTTATTATTCCGACGTCTCGGCCACTTTTCAGTAGCCGTGATCACGGAAGACAAAGATGTCAAGTGAAGAAAAAAGTGTAGGCACTGAAAAGAGGCCGAAACGTCTGAATAAGAAAAATCAAATAAATTACCTCGTCTAAAACCGTTAAAACGTCGTTTCATTAACAATCTTTATCTCTAAAATTAAATTACTTTTAAAAATAGATGTTAACTTGTTTGTGTGTGTGTGTGTGTGTGTGTGTGACCGACGACCTGTGCAAGGCCGCCGGTAGGCACTGGATGAGGAAAACAGAGGACAGGGATAGGTGGCGCCGTCTTGGGAGGCCTACGTCCAGCAGTGAACTGAATGGCTTTGATTACATGTCTGTTTAAATATATGTCAGATTCACTCCCGCCGGTGGCGAATGAGACTCGGAGTATAACTGCAATAATAATCTGAAATGTGATAATCAAAGTTTATTACACAAGAATTATTACAATTACAATATTAAATACAGCATAATACACAGAAATATTAGGACAACTCCAAGAGTTGCCTCCACGCTTGTCATGTGTCGAGCAGCAGTATGCCGTCAAAGAATACTGCGATTATCGAACACTAATTATCGACCACAATATACTATGCGTCTCTTGTCCAACAGAGCTTCCGCTCTGTTAAACCGACGAACGTAGAATGACGGCTGTAGACCGTCGGTTGTAGACTCGTAGACTGTCCGTTTAAGACTGCCCCTCCATTTAAGGTCCTCGTAGTGCATCTGCAGTGACAACATCTTGTAACCAACTTCCGCCATCCGTATAACTTCCAACTTCTGGTTACTCCATTTCCGATATCCGTTAGCTTGATAATAAATGCTTCTACGTTGACATCCGGTTATACGACTTCCGATTACTACATTTGACTAACCGGCATATGGTTACTTTATAATAACAAATACTATTCCGACATATACAATGGCACATTTATCATTTAGAAGAAAGAAAGAAAAAGTATTTATTTAGGACAAGATACAGAAAGTAATTTTGCTCCGTGCAGGAACGGAGAAAGAATACAATTTCCTGCGGCCGGGCGACCTGTCGTAGGAGGCGACAAAACAACCCACATCCAGGTGGTAGGGTATTTGCCCGACTGGATGGCTACCACCCCTGGTCTAAAGTATGTCGCCATAACAACCTTGAGTTGTGTTCCGGCATTAGTGGACCAGGTTCCAGTCTCCTTTAAGAGGGCAGCAGCGCATTTGTAGCATCTTTCGTGTTGCAAATGTCCATAGGCGATGGTAACCGCTATCCATCAAGTGGGCCGTCTGCCTGTCTGCTGACCTCCTGCGATAAAAAAAAAAAGTCTTACATGATAATATAATTACAAGAGTATAAAACTAACTATAATATAAATTACATACTATTGAATACAATGTAAGAAAACTTAACTTATTTGTATTGTATTCTACCCATAGTCCCTCAAGACTATAAGTAGAATACTGAGCCCAGATCACCGTCTTCTATGGGTAAGGTGCCCAGAAGGCTGGCTACGTTTCCTCGCTGGATCGCCATACTGATCCGTTGGCCGAGGTAGGCACCAGCCCTCTGATCACCTGAAGAGTCGATGAGTCGTTTTGATAAATTTTGGTAGAGGCTCATGGCCTCAGGACCCCACGGTCCAAGCGTCTCGACAGCAAACGGCACAAACATATAACTCTCACTGAGGGTTGCATATTTCCGCCGCTTGAGCGATTCCGCTGTTTCCGCTGCCGAACCGGCCGATCTAGAAGTGTTTGGTAAATGGGACGCGGCCAACGTGTCTACGCAAGTCGCATCCCACACCAAAGGCTTGCCACGCTGCCAGGGAATTAGAGTCATTCCGTCAGGGCGCCTGCCATCATCACGTGCAATACCGTTCGGCTCCAATAGAGCCGGCACGTTAGCGGTGGCAAGCGCCCTCCGTAAGACGTCATTCAGGGCGGCGTGGCGTGACCATCTGCCGGCACTGCGGCGGCAAGAAAGACCGTGGTATCCCGGGTCGATTACCTCTATTCCACAGACACATGTGTGTGGTGCACATATGCGAGAACCTAAGCGCAGGTTTATAGCCAAAGAAAAGGATGTATTATCCATTAATGTACCTATGTTTGGGGAGGGGATAGCTTGGAGCCAAAAACCAGACTCTTTGCGAGAAACAGCAAGGATGCGGGCACGTCCTGTAGAGTTAGTTGAATTTAGAAGTTCTGTGTTTAATCCTCTACATATAGGTTCATCCCAGCATCGTTGCGAATTCATGATCGTGGGAATGTCTTCACTAGGGCAGACCATTTTCCAGGCGTTTAGTGCTTCATTTAAAAAGCATGTATTGACATTATCCCAGTGTTGCATAATTTTTTTAAATAATGAGCCCGTGCTGTAGGCAGATGAAAGAAAAGCCGGTAGAGCAACGCTAGAGATTTTGCGGATGCCTAAACCTCCATACCTAATGGGTAGGGAAGCTTGGATCCAGTTGTTGTCTGAGAGTTCTGAATTTAAAATTTTACTAAGCACATCTTTAATGCGATTATCTAGTGGTTTTATAAGATTAGAAAATTTCCAAAGCGGGGCGCATCGTAAGACATATGTTAATTTTGGTACAAACAGACAATGTCGTATAATATGATATGCAATTTGAGAGTGAATATCGAAAAGTTTAGAGTATGACAGATCAAACGCGGCTGATTGCTCAGACAGATAATTTGGAATGGCCTCATCTAGAATAGGGGCTCCAAGCAAGCGAAGAGAATCCTTCTCCAGGACCTTAATACCGGGTGCGACGACATTGAACATATTGCTAATATTGTCGCTTTCGTTTTTAGACAGGCTATCGGACAAGAAAATTTCGCATTTGGAGAAATTTAACTCTAATCCTATTGAATTAAATTTTGATATCAGGATAAGTAGGTCTTGGAGTACGGTTTCTGCGTCGCCGCCTAGAGTCCCATCGTCTAGATACCACACATTGAATTTAGATTTGAGGGATTCGATGACCGGATGGATCGCCAAGCTGAAGATGGCCGGACCTAGCGGGTCGCCCTGTTGACAGCCCACAGATGATAGAATAAGGTTGTTTTTATACATAAGATTTGTGGGTATTGAATAGCTTTCATAAAGGTAATTCGATATTTCTGGAATATTAGATGTTACTTCGTGTAACATGACGGACCTGTCGACAGAGTTAAAGGCATTCTTTACATCTACTTTTAAAATAACTTCTCCGCATTTATTATTTATGAATGACCGCAAAGAATGCACGGCTGCTTCACAGCCTCCTTTAGAGCCGAAACCTAATTGTAAGGGTTGGAATTTGTTTTTTAATTTTGTGGATATATGGCGGCAACAGACCTTCGAGGCGATTCGTCGTAACGAGTTGCGTACGGCGATCGGTCTGATACCGCCATCTTTCTTTTTTAGAGCTATTAAATTTGCGCCGTATAGAACTTCCCTGATTCCGTCGGGAACCTTTCCTGCAAGCATCAGATTTATAATTTGGGTAATGTGTTTTAGAAGAGTTTGGCCAATGTTGCCTGTACAACCGCTAATAAGGTCTTTCAAATGTTGTGGAGAAAGGCCGTCTATTTCAGCAGCAGAGCCAGTTTTAAATGACATTATTGCTGAATAGACGTCTTTAGTTGATGCTTGTAGGAACTCTGTTTGTGAAGAGGGAGGATCTGGCGGAGAAGTCGGTGAAGTAGTAATATAATTATATTACAATTAATTGTAATGTCCTAAAAAGGCTCTTGCTCAGCATAATGCTAGTTTCACAACTGGCGCTGATCTTCCGCAAGTACCTCCCAGTGATGCCACGGCTTGGCTTCACAAAGCAAATTAAAACAATAAACATTCGTTATAAAATTATGCAAAATGATTAGTATATGAACACTCTTATAATAACGAATAATAGAAAACAAAAAACAACGGACAGAAGTGACGAACAAGGCAGAAATGATAAATTGGCAAAGGTTAGATACAGCATATTAATTGATATACAAGTATTATAATAGGTACTATAAAATACTTGTGTCGTATTTACCTTGTTCTTGACTGTGACAATACGAGAGACGATACTGATATCGACGAGTTTAGTAATAGCAGAATTGGGCCCCAGGAGTTGTTACAGTGTTTTTAAATTACCCACATTTTAGGTAGATCCAATTTGCAAATAGCCGTGCCTCCACACACGGTGTTTGACCACATGCCGCCAGTAATTATGTGGCAATAGATGTGGTAAGCGGATATTTTAACGACGCTCTAATGCTTTTTGGAAGTCATTTGCGATGACCGATTGACGTAACTATGTTGCTAGCCGTGAATTAGCACCTATGAAGCTACTTGTTGACTTATATCTGTCATTCGCTACAAGGTATTCGACAAATATTAATGTATTTACCTATACCCTACAGTTATACACACAACACTTACACAAATACCACACACTGTTATAACACAATAGAAACATCACCCATGTATGTTGCCCAGTTCCTATATCGAAACGCTCATTCATCTAATATATAAAATTCTCGTGTCACAGTTTTCGTTGCCATACTCCTCCGAAACGGCTTGACCGATTTTGATGAAATTTTTTGTGCTTATCCGGTATCTATGAGAATCGGCCAACATCTATTTTTCATCCCCCTAAATGTTAGGGGTAGTCCACCCCTAAATTTTTTTATTTATTTTTTAGACAAAATTTTTAATTTCTATTTTTTTATGATACAACATACAAAAATACATACAACCCTAAATTTTGAACCCTCTACGATCAATCCCTATTTTTTAGGGCAGGGCGACGTCTGCCGGGAAAGCTAGTTTAGATATAGAAATTAAATTAGAAATTAAAATCAAATTCATTAAATTAAAATTATATATTGGCAACCACTTGAGATTTTTTACGAAATTTACAAACATGATCATACTTGCGTAACCCAAATATGAACTTTATAGAAAATTTTGGAAGCACTCAAGTTTATTAAGTTGTTCTTGAGTTATACTACAACAATGAAAAATAATGGTACATAAGAGGGATCTTTAAAACTCCATATAAAGTTGGCGGTATAAATAATTACCGGATCAAGTTAGTTAATAGTAGTTTTGGTTGTTAAATCGAGTATGTCGTTTGGACTCAGGTATAACAAGTTTTGATAATTTACTACTAGACTATATTAGCTGTTGATCATGGCTTCACCCATGTAGATTAAAAGTCGGAGTGGGACCGCGTGAGCGGACTTCCCTTCTACGCTCCCGCCAACGGAGGACGCGATGACGCCGGAGGGCGGGTTTCGACCTTCGGCCGCCGTAAGCGGGCGGTACGGGTCCCCCTGGGATATAGGGGTTCTCACTCACCGGCATGTGCCGTCGAAATGAGAGCGCGAGTGTCGCGCGATGGACGATGGACATGGACGATGCCGGGGGATAAAAGAAGTCCCCCGGCAGTGGATGTGGCTTGCGGGCCCTCGCCTGTCAGGGCACGCGGAGTTGGTGGAGCTTCCGAAGCCCTGTAGCCCTGGCATAAGGCGCAAAACGTAACACCCAGGGATTTTAGTGCGTATATCTAAATGGGCAGTGGCACCAGTTTTGACTGGACAGGTTAGTACCACCCCCGACCTGGCAAATCCTACACACGGGTCGCGAATTATCCCCGAAGGTTCTGCCCTTGTCGCGGTCCTCAAACGGATTTCCCCTGGATGAAAAAGGTACATTCAAAATAGCCATGGTTTAAGCAAACTTTCTAAACTAGCAGGGGAAATGCATTTCACACACTGCCAGGTCGTTTGCTAGGGATTGGACCAAAGCGATGGGAGGAAGCCATACCAGTGGGCACCAGAGTTAATCGATGGCTTCTGTGGAGACTCGAATACTCACAAATATTCCACTAAAACCACGCTCCTGATCAGCAGAAGAGCAAGAGACGCAGAACGTAGTTACGTCCACGCCGATCCTATCGCATCAGTTCTTGAGAGTGCCCCAGGAAGCAGAGCAAACTCACTTCGTCAACAGTGGGATGACTCCTCCGCTCCCTAACTGCTGGAGAGCCCTTCTAAGCATTACGCTGCCACAACTATAAACAAGTACCCACGCAAAATATAGTAACATAAATTCTTTACAAATTGATTCATTAATTAAATCTGACATTGAAGTAACATTGACTTAATAGTGTTATTAAAAATATTTTGAACTATACAATAAATATAATATTTACTTTAGAGTGTAGCAATAGACCCCGCGGCGCTAATAATTATTTCTCACGCCATTGTGGGTGTACCATTGACAGATTAATGAAATAGAAAGTTTAATTTATTAAAAGTTGATTGGCAGAAAAATTTGTCAGTTGTTTCTTAGGACGGGTTCATGAAATGCGGTTACTTACATAAAACTATCGTAATCGCCCTAGTAATATATAAGATACTTATGAATAATAAAACATAATTATGACGATAGTTACGTAGTGAAAAACAACCATTAAAAACAACCGTGCGCAGAAGGTTTGCCGATAGCTTCATTATGTCACGCGTCGATGGTCAGTATAGTTGATATAAAAGTTTGCACAAATATTTGTTTTAATAAATTTATTATTCTATATACTATGCATAAGTATATACAATAATAGCAAGTAGTACTTATACCTGTTATTTTAAATTGCCACCATTAGCCAAACTGTCATCTTGTTTTAACTCCGACGCTGCATACACAACGTTCGACGGTGATTAATTCAACCACTAACGCCGTGTACACAAAGGTCCTAACCTCATTACCTAGGCCTAATTACACTATCATATATTTATCATATAAATATGATCTCATATCTGGCAACTTTATATGATACTAGCTGTCCCGGCAGACGTCGTCCTGCCCGGTAAAAATAAAAAATAAAAAAATTTAGGGGTGGACTACCCCTAACATTTAGGGGGATGAAAAATAGATGTTGGCCGATTCTCATAGATACCGGATAAGCACAAAAAATTTCATCAAAATCGGTCAAGCCGTTTCGGAGGAGTATGGCAACGAAAACTGTGACACGAGAATTTTATATATTAGATTTTTCTGTTCGTCGTTTTTATATATTACACTTACGATCATATAAACGTCATACTTTATCAAGATCACAGACTACCGAGGAGATACTATCAAGATGGATAATGATTTAGCCGTGTTTTATGTTGATATGACTGTAATTTTATTAATTAGATTAAAAAGAAGACAAAGAAGATGAAGAAAACAACCAAAAAAATAAAAACGTATTTAGGTTAGATCGTAGGTAAGGCTATCAGAGAGAGGGATCCTTAACACCTTACTCTAAGAACTTAGATTGGAAGACTAAAAATCTTACAAGATATTCCAGTCGAAATTCTTGCATTTTGACGCTATTTTTGAGGTTAGAGGGTATACATTATGATCATGATTGTACGCTTGCTGTTAAATATGAACATAGATATTATCCCCACAAATTGCTAATGCGCTGGAACCTTGTCAAATTAACCTTCACGTGACGTCATCAGGAACTCGATATGTACGCGTACTCGCCGGCCAGTGATGCTTATGATACTGAGTATTCGGATACGGTTACGTCACCACAATGGCGGCGAAGCGCATTACCAATTTGCGGGGATAATAACATAAATCTTATGTAGGTATTATACACTGTCATAAGTCCGCCATATAAAAAATGACCCATACTTGTATGATAGTCTAATATGGCCGTAATTAGAGCTAAGCGATATTATGCCCATACATATACCAAAGGCGAGTTGACAATGATTGTTTTTTTTTGTTTGGCTTGACTTCATGTTGTTGGTCGTAAGACCTCACAACTTTACCGGGGCTTAAGCTGATTGTTTGTCGCCATGCCCGCTCGCCTTTATATCCGAAAGATGAGGAAGCAAGTCGAATAGTAATCACAATTCTCCGCAAATATATTACTAAACTACTTCCAACCAATATTATTAACACAACCTTAGACCTTCCATAAAATTATACGTGTACGGGCCGTTCATTCCATTCGTTCACTCCTTCCCGTATTCAAAATCTCCGCCCTCTACCCCGCTACCGCACCAAAAGAAGACGTTGCAAAAACTCGCTCGCTACGCACGTACACCTACTAAAAAGTATCAACTCAAAATATTCAAATAATTACTCAAAATCAATCTATCTGCGCCGCGACGTGTGTAAATATTAATATATATTTTTAAACTAGAAGATGTGACAGTGTTATACTGGTGCCTGCTCATTAAGCTATCGAAGGACACGAACAATTTGTGCAAGGTGCGTACCCTTTTATCTCACAATACGTAAATACAAATTTTAAGCCTTTCATTAATTTAACTAAAAAGTTGTCAGGTAACGAGTAATCTGTCCATTTCACAACACTTGTTTTAAAGAAGTGCAGCTGATCTGTGCTTAAAATTAACTCGAGTGCACTAGATACACTGCAATCAAAATTTAATTAATAATGTTGGAACGTAGTAAAACCTCATTTTGTTTGCTATCTGTACGCTCTGGGCAATATTTGAGCAATGTTTTTCGTGAATGCAATCTGCACTATAAGTACTAGGAATGAAAAGGTCGCAGGTGCTTGAAATATACACAGCTTATTATACTACGAGTATTTGTAAAGGGTAAAATATTAATATACTTAGGTTATGTAGCGATATTATTCATTTTGACTTAGAGTAAGTTTGTAGTCTTCTTTAATATTTAGTTTCTCATAAAATGGGCAATAAATATCACCAAGGAAGTAACAGTAATATGTGAGTTACTTCATCTAGTAGTCTCGCGGGGACTTGGTCGTAATGGCAACCTGACCGCGACGCGACGCGGTGCCAACCTGCGCAAGCGCACCCGAAGAGAGCGCAAACCGGAACTGCGTTACGCAATCTATGATATGCCGGTTTGGGATTATTTGTGCTCGTACGATATTGGAGATCCTTCCACACAAAAGATAATAGAATTATTATATTTTACATAAAATATTTTTTCCATATGTTTGTGTTCAATAAACTCGAACAAATGTGAATGAATTCATTGGATTTTTTTACATAAATATTTGTATATAAGTGTTGTACCCCTTTTTACAAAAATTTTGCACGCTTAAAGCTTATATAGAGAAGGACTGCAGAATGCTATTTTTTTAAATTATGCTTAAAAAAATCATTAAATAAAAATTTATAAAAAACATTACACACACTACCATGTATTTGACTCACATGCTTTTGTTCAAGTTAAATTAACAGCGTAACCTTGGCGTAATCTGTGATTACAGAAGTATAGTCTTTGACATTAATTATTATGGTCGAATTTCGACCACGGTCGACCACTAGTTACAATAAGTATTTCAGTATACGGAATCTCATACAAAGTACATAAGTACGCTCTTAGCCGATTTTTTTGTTTGCATTAGAGTTTAGACATTTGTGTACATAATGATCGGCGCATTTATGTAATCATACAAATGTTGTTTAATATGTTAAAGTATGTATTTATTGAGTTTTATGTACTGGTACGTAGTGCATTATACCTCATTGTATGTATGTAATGTTATTGACAGTGAATGGATCATTTATAGTAGTTTGTATAGTAATTTCAATAATTAAAACAATCGTAAAATAAAATTTATTACTTAAAATACTAAATTTTTTAAAATAATTTTAAAAAAATTACTCGACTGCAAAATAGGCAATTCAAAAGTTATGCACTAAAAAGTCCAAAACCAGATTGAGAATAGAAAACAAAATTAAAATAAAATATAAACAAAGTAAACTACTTCTATACTATTATTGGATTAACTTTCTCACACAAGAGATAATATTCTGAATAAATGAATAATATTCATTAATTCAGATATTTTAAAACCTATACTACGTAATAAGTTATTTTTGTTGCTCTGTGTACCTGAATACAAAATTATATGATTATTTCTTTGTTTTTAAGTAGGTGCAGGAACGGACTTCTATCCGTGCGTGCAGGAACGGAGAAAGAATACAATTTCCTGCGGCCCGGCGGCCTGTCGTAAGAGGCGACAAAACAACCCACAGCCGGTGGTAGGGCAATTGCCCGACTGGATGGCGACCACCCCTGGTCTAGAGTACGCCGCCATAACAACTTTGTGTTGTGTTCCGGCATTAGTGACCAGGTTCCAGCCTCCCTTAAGAGAGCAGCAGCGCATTCGTAGCACCTTTGTTGTTGCAAATGTCCATAGGCGATGGTAACCGCTATCCATCAAGTAGGCCGTCTGCCAGTCTGCTGAACTCCTCCAATAAAAAAAAGGTAGAAGAAAAATTAAATTTTAACTTATTTGTATGAAGACATGAAGTCTTCCGTGATCACGGCCACTTTTCAGTGGCCGAAACGTCGGAATAATAAAAATTAAACAAGTTACCGCGCTCAAAACCGTTGAAACGTAGTTTTATTACGTATACAAGTAGCGAAAACTTAAAAATATTATATGTATGACCTTCAAAAAGTGTTCTCCAGTGGAACTTATTTTGAACAAAAACTTTTGAATTTGAATAAGAAATTCATTCGTGCATTATATACATAACATTCATAGCTCTTGTCATGCACGCTCGTCTGTTCTTGAGGCTCTTGACATCACCTTCTGCTAGTACACGATCAATTTGATCATGGAAGGTGTGTCGTGGCCTTCCGCGACTTCTGCATCCATCCACTTTTGCATTGTATATCTTTTTAGTCATTCTTCTGTCATTCATTCTTTCCACATGCCCGAACCACCGGAGCATTCCTTACCTTCACCCTGACACTCTCATTCAGACCAACTCTCTTTCTTACTTCGGTATTACGAACGCGGTCTGCGAGCGTCACTCCGCAGATTTTGCGCAGTGCTCGCATCTCGACCGCGTTTACTCTACTTTCATGCTCTTTATTCCATACCCAACTCTCGCTTCCATACGTGACCGTAGGTACCAGCACCGCATTGTGTATGGCAAACTGGGCTTTTGGCTGAGGTTCATGCATTATATAATTGCACAATAGCGGTGCACTCGACATGAGGATATACTTAGATTGTTTTTTTTTTCTCATTTTTAAATTTGTCATACAAATTCGGCATCGTCAACAGCTTTATTATAATATCGATATATAGAATATTAAAAATATGACTTAGTATTACATAATTATATACATTTGATACTTGAAATACTTGGAATTGCTGCTTAGTTATGTTATGAATTTCTGATTCTTCGTTATCTTGCGACGAGTGGCTTGGCGGTGTATGTATGTCAATAAGCAGCATCACAAATATATCAGCTTCCATGCCATTGGGTCGCCATTGACCGGAATCCATAGTTTATGGTTATATATCCATATCAACCGATAGAGCTTTCACCAAAGAGCAACACGGACGCGATTTAATTGTTTGACGTATACACTACGCGTTCAAATTATTCACTATGGAAACAATTTTGTAAGGGAGGTAGATAACAACTTGTATTACTTGTGTTAGAGTCGTAAATACATGCTTTATCTCGCCATTGTTGGTGACATAAAGAAAAAGTGCTAATAAATTTAAATGTTCATTTGAGTCAATGTTCATTCATTAAGTGGGCGTGTTATAGTTCTAAAAATTACGAACGTGTTCATTCAAAGTACAAAGTAAAGTAAAAATAAATACCGGTAATGCCATCTAGTGGTGGTAGAAACTAACTGACTTAAAATTGTCGCTGTCATTGTCGTTGCCATGACGATGTATATGTAAATTACAACGGTGGCGCCAATGAAACAATCAGGCGAGCCATCAGCCTGTCTGCTTTACTTTTCAAGTAAAAAAATATAGCTTTTATATTTATTGCATAAGTTCAGCAGACAGGCAATAGGACCACTTGATGACAAGCAACTGTCATCGCCTGTGGGAATTTGCAACACCAAAGGTGCTACAAATGAGCTGCTGTTCTCTTAAAGAAGACTGTAATTGGCCACTAATGTCGGAACACAACTGAAACTTGTTATGGCGGTATACTCTAGACTAGGAGTGGTAGCCATTCAGTCAGGCAAACGTCCTACCACCTGGCTGTGGGTTGTTTTGTCCTCTCTTACGACAGGCCGCCCCAACAGAGGAAATTATATTATATCTCTGTTTCTGAACAGATAGAATAGTTTAATACAGAAATATTTTTCTAATAAATTAATAATTGAACTGCTATAGTATAGTAACTATAGAGAACTAATTGAAAATTATTTAAATTCTATTCTATATTCATATATTTATTTCTCAATGAATATTTCATCGATCGAACGAAGGAAAGAAAGCAACGGTATGCTAAATTTTGATTTAGTTTTATTATATTCAATGCTTTTTATACATGCGATAAGTAATATTATAGCTATTTTATGTAAAAATTGTTCTAAATATCACAGAATTATAACAGTAAACCTAATTACCATAATTATTAATAACATATGAACAATATTATGTGAAAGGTCTGTGATTTCCTTATACTATAATTAACATAGTCATTTTGAAACTTATCATACATATTATCACGCCTGTCTCCTGCGGAGGTAGGCAGAGACTATGGATCTAAACATGTGACGAACCTGGCAAACAACTTTCCCTTTATCTACTTTCGTTAAACTCTTCATTATGCACGTTTATTTGAGATGCTTTTGACCGGAACTCTCTTTAACACTTCTGCTATTTGGTGTGTTCGTCTCAGTCTACCGGCAGCAACTCTACCATTCACAATACTGTCATTCACCTGTTTTGTGATTCTTCTTTTATCCATTCCCTCTACGTGTCTAAACCACCTTAACATTCCTTTTTCAACTTGTTATTATGTCTTCTTTTAATCCATAACGTTTACTTATCATATCTTCCAAGCTTACCGCACATATTCTCAAAGATGTCATCTCAACTGCGTTTATCCTACTTTCATGCATCTTCTGACATACCCAAGTTTAACTGCAGTATATTTTACTTTATAGGTCCAGTTAGCGCATATGTCACAGCATTTAAAACACCTACGAGTCTCCCCTCCCATATTTGTTATCTAATGTCAAAAATAGATATAAAATGTGGAATATTGGTGAAAGTACCGGTTTTTCTAGATATTTTTACTTTGAAATTACCGAAATAATGGATTTTTGTGGGACAGCAAGCGTTTGATTTTAAATTTTAATTGCAAAGTAATTACTTTGAAACAGGTAGTATCTTTTAGAGAAATACTTTGATAACATAAATAGGAAGAAGATCTAACCAATTTCAATAATACTGTTATACATTATGTAAGTCGTCATTAATTATAATATAGTTATTTCCGTCCTAGATATTCGTTTACTGTACAATATGCTTTTTGTATTATTGAAATGTCTTTTTCTTACGTATTAACAGTTGCTATATTGAAAAGTTCATCTGGTAGCATTACAACGAAGAGTTCCGGGGCAGGATAGGGTTCTTAACGAAATTTTTGTTATTAACTCTGGTCTGGATGTCTGGAAAAGGCTCTAGGCTTGTGCGTTGTATATTGAAATACAAGTAACTTGCTTAGCTTGAGAATATAAAAAAAATGTGTTTCTCGGTCGGTTTATGTGTTGATTTATGGTCATGAAGATTATTATAAAACTTGACATGAACACTTAACATGATTATCTAGCCAACATTATCAAACAATGTGAGACTATATTTAAAAAAAGATTTAGGAACTAAACAACTTTCACCGAATCTGTGTTTTTGAATAAGTAAATAAAATTGTTATAAACCTGTATTTAAATATATTAAAAACACTTTCGGTTAACTATAAAATGACAAAATTAAATGTGTATAATAATTTAAGGCTTGGCTTAAAGGCCTAGTTGCCAAGCCACAAACTTAAAAAAAAATGGGTATTATGTTTCTGTATATAGCATATCTCCTATTAGGTATATAATGTCTCACGATGGTACCAAAAAGGTGCAGTTTAACAAATGACAGGCTATGATGCTAGTTTACAAATGTACCAGACTCACTTTTATTTGAGTATTTGGCGGGAGGGAACTTGAGTAGTAAGTACCATTATGGTGCGCATTTTATTTAAAAAAATATTATTAAAATAATGAGAGTTCTAATATAAATCATGCAAAAGCATATTAGTAAGAAGAAGATGTACAACATTTAAATGAATTTTCTCACAATTCCTTTCCATGTAAAATGTGATAATGTACCTCGAAGGCCCGTAATTCAGCTGATGATGCGTGGAAAATCATGAAAGCAAACCTTGAAACATACTACACTATTGTTTTAACTTTGTAATTTACAGAACAATGAGAAAACATTGTAATACTGTCGTATGGAGAAACTTTAAATCTACATTTTCTGACAGCCTCTGTGGTTGAGCGGGCTAAGCCTTTGGCGGCCTACCTCACTTGGACGCAGAGGCTCCGGTTTCGATTCCTGGTATAGTAAATTTCGGAAACGTATTTTCTCCGTTATTTACTAAGTTCTGGGTGTTGTTGTATAGTCCGTTGTATATTACCCATAACACAAGCGTAACTTGCTTAATTTGGGGATGTACAATATGTATATTAGTCTATATATATATATATATATATGTATATATGTATATAGAGAAAAAAATTCTAACTGATCAAGTCATCCGTTTAAAAATCCGTTATGTGGAGACGCGCCAAGCGATTTTGTCTTGTATCGTGTAAAGATTATATCAATCTACAAGAGTACAACAATAATATAGACTAACACAGTACATAAAACTGAAATATATAATCATAGAAATTACATATATAATAATATATGTCATGTATCAGTGACAATCGTAGTCACGGGAAAGTTTCCAACACGCCGACCATCTCGCTCAATGGCAACGCTAATTCGTTAACCTAAAATAGGACAGCCCTTATGACACGTGACACATTCGTCAAACACGGTGATAGATCTCGATAGAGTCTGGAACCTTCAGGACCCCATAGCTATAGAATTTGTTATTTATTTGGGTTTATGGCTTGGCAGCTTTAAGCCAGATCTTAGTTTACAATATAGTATCTTTATTTTCCTAAGCCTATGTGTAGCACAGCTGACTGTATGTAATCAGATAGTGCCAGAGTAATTTTATACATTTTTAGAAAATAAAACTACAGAGCACAACATCTCCTTTCAGTTCCCGCTAAAAATTCCATAGCTATAGAATTTTATTTAGGTTTATGGCTTGGCAGCTAGGCCTTTGAGCCAGATCTTAGTTTACAATATAATTTCTTCATTTTCTTATGCCTATGTGTAGCACAACTGAACTATATGTAATCAGCTAGTGCCATTCAACGGAGTTCTTGTGACAACTCAAAAGGCCACATTTGACTATACAGTTCACATTTCTCACAAAAACACATAATTGCAACTCAAAAACTATCAATATTCTACAACTATTGTTCATTTTAGAGTAATTTTACACACTTTTAGAAAATAAAACTGCACAACATCTCCTTTCAGTTTCCGCCAAAAACTCCATTGCTAGAGAATCGACATGAAAGCCACAGATTATAGAATAAACAATTGGCAGAAATAAATCTATTAAAAATATTCATATAAACTTGACCCTCATAAAACAAAACAGATTAAAAATAAACGGCATTCACCTTGAATGCATATCATTAAAGCATCTCTCAAAATACATATTTTTCTATTTTCATCTCTGTTCTGTTTGTTAAAGTAACAAATTGCATTGACAAAAACTAAAAAGTGAAATTTAGAAAAGGTGCCATCGCAGTGTGTGAATTAGTTTAGGTGTTTGTAAGGTGAATTTTAACCCACTTTGAAGTGTAAAGACATGTATTTTATTCACAGCCTCTATACTGTATTAGTTCTGGCACGATAGTACTTTCATCGGCCAATCGATTATTTAAAAAAAAAAGCTGGGAGGCTTCGTTTGGTGGCTCTATATTGCGTAGCCTATCGTTACAAGTTTGGGAGTATGATGGACCTTTAAAGCCTTATTAGTTTTTTTTCTTTAAATTAATTATATTTTAATTTTTCAAATTACAAAATATCAAATTGCATGTAGTGTTTGCCTATAAGTAATTACTGCATCCGTCATATTTTTTCTTTTTATAAAGCTACTAGCTGTCTAGGCAAACTTCGTAGCGCCTCAGAATCAATAAATTAAAAAAAAAACGTTTATTTGTTAACGACGGGACGAACATCGAACGTTTGACATTAAAAAAAAAATACAGTTCACTTTGAATTTAATTTGATTTTTGAACGACTTTTAAATTTAATTGATTTCTAAACGACACGATGAACATCAAATGTTTGACAGGTAGGAATAGTTTCTAAGAGAAAACGAAACTGTCATTGGCAAAGTCAATGCCTATGCGTTGGCGCCACTTGGAAAAATATAGATAGAAAACGAAACTAGTTTTAATATTGCAAGCATTTTTTCACATTTACTCACCTTTTAAACCGTCGCTGGACTTCCACAAATAATTCAAAACCAAAATTATCCAAATCAATTCAGCCGTTCTCGAGTTTTAGCGAGACTAACGAAATAGCAATTGATTTATATATTTATATATAGATGTATAGTGCAAGTAATTGTTGGTAAAGCAAATAAATAAAATTTAAAAAATCTGTCAGTGTAATCCACGGTGTTTTTAAATTACGAGGTCTTGTAATTGCTCTTGTTTTTCTATTTTAGTTTATTCAAATATCTTTGCAACTTCGTTCCAACCAGACGTTCCAGAGACGTCATTATGTTTTTCAAAAACAATCTCATTGCGTCTGTCCTAAATATCTGAAGTCAATTACCCTACAGGCAGATTGCGCCAGCGACGGTGCAGGTACAAAGGCCGTCAACTCTTGCGCAATACTTCGGCCTGTACGTGCACATCTTATTATGCGCATACGCATCTCCGATTGCAAACAAGATGAGTTCTTAAATTTACGAATATTGATTACTGTTCGTGATGCTCATATTAATTATTAATACAAAGGTACTTTTAAATTTGTTCATGTAAAATTTCCTAATAAAAACATACAAATCTATATATGTAACAAAGTCGTGTTAGTTACACCATTTATAACTCAAGAACGGCTAGAACAATTTTTAAGATTGTTGTTTTTGCAATTGTCTTCGTCCGGAATAAGATAATAAGTATTAAAATATAATATTCATCAACAAAAAAATCTTTCCCGGGTGATTTCGGCAATGGTGATGGACGAACGAATGTAACAAACCACGTCTAACATAGAAACCTTTATTCCATCAGTTGAAGTAAAGTATTTCGCCAACTAAATGTCAAACACATCCGATGAATGCTGATCAGTTTCAAAAGTGGAGCGGATACGATTTCTGCACGATACAATCCATGTATAATACGGCCGGCGTAACTTGGCCAATGTGAACACAGGCTCTGCGAACTTTAGAGCATGTACACTCGTGTGATGAGTGGGCATACGACTCGTCAGTGAATACAATTGATCGCCCTTCATCCCTGTATTTTTTCCTTGCTTTGTACTAGTTGGTCACTGTATTTTCTTCATGAGTTTACATGCGCTAAAGTTCGCAGAGCCTATGTTCACATTCGCCAAGTTACGACGGCCGTATTATACGTAGAATATTGATGCCTCACAATTAATACTATATGGGGGGAAAATTATATTGCCGTCGAAATGCCGATATCTGAAAAATTAATTACCCTTAAATTTACTAATAAATTACCTAACGACTAATTATTATACAACTACTAATGAATTACCTACTTTGGCAAATTGCATATGCTTGACATTAATGTATACTAGTGGTCGCCCGTGGTCGAAATTCGACCATAATAATTAAGGTCAAAGACTATACTTCTATAATCACAGATTTCGCCAAGTCTACACTGTTAATTTGACTTTAACAATAAACAAAAGAGTATATATGCCTGCGTGTGACAAATACATGCTTGTGTGTGGAATGTTTTTAAAAAAGATCAAGAGGACCTTCCTTCCTGACCTATGAAGGAGGTGAAATTGTGACCAGGAGGTGAGGAGGTGATGTGTGTGAGTGTGATAGTTGCGTTGCTTACGTCCCTCGCTGGTTTGTGAGGTTCCATGCGTTTGCTTTAATGCAAATCATGCAAATCGTTCCATTCGATTTAATCCTAATTATCTTGTCTATTAATTAACTAATTGCCGTTTAAACTATACTTGTAGCTATTACACTTTCCTTGCCTTGTTAAGACTGCACTTGTCTTCAATGCCTGTAATTAACTCGCGGATTTTATTGTTGATTACTGGAAACCAAGTAGTTTACTACCCAGCCATTACAGAGTATTAAAGACGATATAAATATATGTTCATAAACAACACTCGATCGTTAAATGAATCTTTACATAATACCAGGAATCTTCCTGCTTCATCGGGGATTATTAGTGTTGTGAGCGTTGTACGCAAATGTGGCGATGGGTTTGATGCGTTATTTGTGATGCGACATTGTTCGTGACGATAAACAGTGATAGGTAACGTATATATATATATATATATACGTTATATATATATATGTCGGAGGGAAGTTATAATTGGATGGATGTATAACGCACAATATTATTTGTTTACATTTTAATTACTTCTGAAATTAATAATTTAATTTGGTATGATGTCTTAAATGTTTCTATAACTAAGGGATCGTTCTAACCTAATAAAAGTTATGAATATTGTACATACATACATACATAACTTCACGCCAGGTCCCTTGCGGGGTAGGCACGAACAACAGAGTGCCATACAGGCTTATTCTTACATACCTCACTTGCTTCTTTGACATTCATAGCTCTTGTCATGCACGCTCGTCTATTCTTAAGGCTCCTGACATCACCTTCTGCTAATACATGATCAAAATGAATATTGTGATTTAATAAACGACCAATGAGAGCAGAGCATGTCTTGAGCGGGGTCAAGGACGCCCTCTATACTTTGAGTGGTATCTACTTGGGTAGACTGAGGAGTTTTGGTGACACATTTGGTTGATGGCAATAGGTCGAGTTGGACCTTTGAGAATATTAAAGAAAGTATTCAAGTTGGAAGTATGAGCGGGTGCCCTGAACCCGCTGCTCGGTCTAAACTATGTTAAAATGTGTTTTAAATCTAAATTAAAAGTGTATAAACTGTTGGCCATCGTGTTTTATGCTTGCATTTTATCCTGATGACGCCCACTAAACCTGCAATAACTAGAGAAGATGTCGTGAGAACGAGGCCGTTCTGCGACATATATATATATATATATATATATATATATATATATATATATATCTACAATTATATTGTTAATATTGAACGGCGTTATTTTTAACGCTATAAATGAAGTAAAGACAGAAAGCAAATCAGGACTAGCTGTACCCGGCAGACGTTGTCCTGCCTTAAAAATAAAAACCTAGAAACCGATTGCAGTGCCATCTACCGGGACCAAATGTTCATCTAAACTTTTCTCGAATCCACTTGAACAAAAATGAACATCAACAACAAAATCGGTCCCACCGTTTAGGAGTTTAGCGGCGAGGAGTTGATGAGGCTCCCGTGGCGGTGCAGCGCATTAGAGATGTTCGCAGAAGCGCAAATCAATGGTTAGCGGCCATTATTAGAAAGAGATGCATATCCCTACTAGCCTGCGTCCGTAGTAGCATCAATAGCATGCTCAGGTTTAATCTAGATATATTATTATTTTGTTTGTAGTAATTACATGTTATAGTAACTTCTGCCCGCAACTTCGTCCACGTGAAATAGTTTAAAAAAAACCGATTTTGCATCATTATTCATTGATACTCCGCTCCTATTGGTCTTAGCGTGATGATATAGAACCTATAGCCTTCCTCGATAAATGGGATATCTAACACTGAAACAATTTTTCAAATCAGACCAGTAGGTCCTGAGATTAGCGCGTTCAAGCAAACAAACAAATTCTTAAACTTTATATATCAGTATAAGATAAAGATTAGATTAGGCTCCCATAGAGTAAATAATAACCATAAACACAATTAAAAGTATTAAATTAAAATGAACAAGTTGGCGGTAGACTAAATAAAACTAACAATACGCTTTGACACTTGACATCTTTGTCTTCCGTGATCACGGCTACTGAAAAGTGTCCAAAACGTCGGAATAATAAAAATCAATATATAAAGTACTCTGTGATAAAAATCAAATAAATTACCGCCCTTAAATCCGTTGCAACTTAGTTTTATTATATATGCTAATGATTAGTTTAAGTATAAAATCTAAAGTAAATCCTATAGTATATAAACATAAATCTGTAACAACTAGCACAGTAAACCAAGTCTTACAATTTAGCATAATTCTTGTTATAAATAATTCATTCTGTTTGACAGTGTGTCAGTGTTTAGGAAGTGGATTTGAGAATGGCGACAGGCACCACATTCCGTTGTTGCTCAATTCGATAAAGACGTGGGGTGTGGTTTACATATATGTACCCGGAATCACAAGTAATGAGCGGGGGATGGGGGAGGGGGGGGGGAGGAAAACTCACCCCTTCTGCAACTCCTATGTGTCGGAAATGTGTAGTTCCTGAGTTACTAATGTTTTTGTCAATCTCACCTCACTTCTGTTTTTCACTAATATATAAGATAAATAGTGAATGGTTACCAGTCGGCGCTTTGGTCTACACAAAACCTAACCTAACCGACTGTTTAAAACTCCACATATTTAAATTTTCGGATACATACAGTCTTCTGTTTCGATAAATCCCGTCAAAAAACGAAAAAAAACGTCTCGGCGACAAAATTACCAGATCATTGTAGTGAATTTCAAACTTCGATAATTAATTGAATATGTATTTTTTCCACTCAAAACCAATTTCAGTTGTTATAAATAAGTCTTAAATATATTCCTAAACACATTAACCATTAAAATCATCCAGGAAATCATCCGGGGACATATATATTCCCATTCAACGGGATAGATTTTTATTTGATTTATTATTAAAAAGTATCCAACAGTATAATATCCATAAATTTATTATTATTTACAATAAATCTAAACCAAAACTGGATACTTATAATCTATAAAAATAACAGAGACAAATAGTAATTATGTATGTGTTCTTTTGCCTACAGCTTGGTCGCATGCCAGCAGCGTGTGTGATGGTGCCACAAAGATATGCGACTCTGCCCCTTCCACCAGCACCGTACCCTACTGGCACCATTTACTACCCTATGCATGATGCTGTAAGTGACGTTTGTTTCTCTATGCCTTCTATATACGTACCTACATATCGTTGCGATTTACACATTTGCTATTAATTGCGAAGATGGCAAACAAGTGGAGAGCCCAGCTGATGGAAAGTAGTTACCTTCACCTACAGATGTTTGCACAACAGGGGCAAAGCCAACGCCTTTGGGTTAGGATAAAGAGAATGAACATACATACATACATAAAGATAATGAAACCTGTGAAAAACTAAAGCCACTGAAACTAAAAGGTCACATATATAATTCTGTCACACGACGAGTCATGTTATACGGATCCGAATGTTGGGCGACTAAAGTGATAGACCACAAATTACTCCACTCACCTGAGATGAGAATGTAGAGATTTGTGGTGTTACAAGAATGGATAAGGTGAGGTACCAGTACATAAAAGCATTTTTGAAAGTTGCACCCATGACTGATTCGAGAGGAAGAAGATTAAGGCGGTATGGGCATGTAATGAGGAGATGAGGAAGTCACATGACAAAAAGAATATCAAACTGCAATATTGATGGGTACAAATGTAAAGATAGGCCAAAAAGGGATGGATCGATTGTGTGAAGGAGGATATGATGTGTGGTGTGGTAGAGGACGTATGTCAGAATAGGAGAGTATGGAAAGAGAAGACATATTGTGCCAACCCCTAATAATTGGGAAAAGATGAAAGAATAAAAGAGAACGATAATAAGGCAGGGGAATGTAGTCTAGCGATAGAAAAGGAGGAATGAGATAAATAGAATTGGAATAGGAGGAGGGGGAATTCGGCCATTGGGAGTAATGAGCGATTAGCTCAAGGCTGGCCGTTTCAATCTAATATTTCATAAGAGGGTAGTATCATAGCGATACTACCCTCTGTTGAAATATCGGCGCGGTAATCAAGATAATGATACCAGTATGGCTGTATCGCGTGAAGTTAAACTATAGAGTTTCGGTTATTCTATCAAATTTTCAGTTTAAAATCTTTATGGCAAAAAATATTTTATACTTAGCAACGGAGAGCAAGTTTTTTTAATGCTTGGAGACATACTTCGTAGTGGCTCGTAATATCTCAGCCCCATACTTAGCCAGACTTAGAATCCTCCGTTCTTATAAGACCTGAGAACTTATTTTTTGTTCTCGCGAGAATGTGAAAGGCCCTTTAAAATATCATAACAAATTGTTTGTGATCTTCAGCGCATGCGCCGCCGCCGGTCGCCGAGGATGGGCGGCGAGCGCAGGCGCCGCGAGGCGGTCCGTGAGCGCGACGCTCAGCTCGCTCGCTCGCTGGAGCGGATCCACCGTAAGCGGCGAGCGGACAGGGAGCACATCTCCGATGCCGACCTCAAGAGGACCTACACTGGCCTCGACAGGTAATGCCTTAGAACGTAAAATGTTTAATATTAATATCAATAAGGATGTAAAGTCAGCGTCTTATAGAAAGCAACGGTCAAGATTGTCAAATGAATAAGAACATCGAAAATGATCATTAATATCGATACAACCAAGATCGTCTAATAGTCGAATCAGCCTTCTTGTTCAAAAATACCGGTACACGAACAAATACATGAAATCTGACATGGTGAAATGAATGACATCAAATACCCCATGTATTTCATCATATCATTCAAGCCATCATTATTATGTTAACAATCACAGTGACAAAGGTAACTAAGCAGCCAAAGTATACAGAAGTACGCTACACTCCAGAAAAATGAGCCTATTCTAAATGTGATTAGAGTCAAACCGAGATTATTTCTTCTATCTATTCAGCCATATTAGCCGCTCCTTTCTATTAAGACGCTACTGTACAAGAAATTTAGACTGTTTCCCAAAGAATTTCTGTCAATCTTTCAATCAAACGTGTTAGTGGCGAGGTAAGTGAACAGCGCGCTAATATGGAATCGCTACCTCCAAGGAATACTACGCTAACTTAATTTTAGGTATTTTTTGTTTTTAAGGGAAAAGCACTCATTAATATCTTAATAATAAGTTCATAAAACTTCGTAAAAAAAATATTTAAATTCTATAAACAATTTTTCTTATTATTATTCCTATAAACGGGTTTTCTGCAAGAGATCACTTTTTAATTTTGTAATACTGTAAAATTAAGTGTTATGTATACTATGTAAAGATTTTAGTTTCGCAATATTTTTTATGAAATTTCAAGAACATAATATTAAGACATTAATGAATGTTTTTCCCTTAAAACATAAAATACCTAAAATTAGTTGGCGTAGTACCCTTTGGAGGTGTCGAAATGGTCAAATAAGTTCCGTTATATATTCGAGCTGCACATTTCCGTCGCTACTTTCCTGCTTGCTGCCGTGGAAGTGGATATAGTATAAGCGAGGCATAAAGGCTAAAAAGTAAATAATATAAAAAAATGCATTATATTTTGTAAGAGTTTAGGTACTACTAATGTGCTGCCGCTCTCTAAAGAAAGACTGAAACCTGGCTACTGATGCCGGAACAAAACTCAAGGTTGTAATGACGGCATACTTTAGAGTATGGGTGGTAACCATCCAGGCGGGCAAATACCGTACCACTTGGCTGTGGGTTGTTTTACCGCATCTTACGACAGGCCGCCCGGCCGCAGGGAATTGTATTTTTTCTCCGTTCCTGCACGGATAAACGGATCATGTCAGCCTTATGCTCCACTCTCTTCCTCCAGCAATAAAAAAATAAGCGATTAATAGTATTGTTACGAGTTACAGGACTCGAATTAAAATGTCGTTAGAACTATACAAACACTCATAACATAGGTACAAATATGACAGAACACAACTAGTACAAACGTTATGCACGATTCAATAACACGCGCAAAGTCCGTCACTCAATGTACACACGTCTTGCTCCGCCTGTGTTTATCGCTTGACTGCCTCACCCCGCCGTTCGGGCCTTGTTTTATATTAAACTATACAATATGTCTCGACACAATACTCGACCCCGTAAACAATAATTTCTAAGAATCACACCTGGCTAAAGATTACCATAAAATATTACAATACACAATAGGTTGTTTTTCTAATTATAATTTTTAAACGCCAAGTAATCAAAAGAAGTTCAAATGCCGAAAAGGTAACAAACAGCAGGTGTGAATTGTTCTTTGTCTGTCGTAACAGTATAATTGATATGTTTTTTTGTTACTTACAGAGCATATGCTGAGCAGTTCATAGCAGTATGTGACGAAAGTAGACACGCGGCAGAAAACCACGACTCGCTTGGGAGCAGTTCGACGGAAACCAGTCATGAAAACCCAGAGTTGACATTTAATAACAACAATACTAACTGAGACTTAAGTTTATATAAGTTACTAACTTCCACCGCGACTTCGTCTCCAGGGATAGCAAAGAACATTCAAATGTAGAGAGTTGCAACATCTAAGACCGAAAATATTGACTGATAAATACATTAAAATTAGTTTAGTAGTTTCGAAGCGTCGACAAATCCTTCTAAGGTTAGTAACGTGTGCAAGTGTGTGATCTTGGAATTCATACAACTCGATTCCCCACAGCCTACCTTTAAGAAAGTAGCGACTAGAGACCTAAAGGTCGGAAGCGCCATGATTTTATTGGCGCTTACGTTTTTTATTCGTGTATATATTATTAACAATTACCATGTGCTAACAACGGTGAAGGAAGACATCGTGATGCAACCTGCACGTCGAGATAACCGATGTGTCAAACCTGCCAAGCCGCCTTGGACAAGCCTGGCGGGTATTTATGGGAGGCCCGAGCCAGCAGTGGGACATTTATGGGCTCATAGTATAGTATATATAATTACTGTATTAATATCTCTTACACTTGGTGGGTTTCCACACGTGAATGAAATAGCAACTTACAACCCGATCAGGCACCGGCTTTTATTTCGAAATATACGGTAAGATGGCAAAATTAAAAATACAAATTGTAATAAGATAATACGCGAGGTTTTTTAAGAGCGGCGTAGTAGGCACTGGCATTTTATTATTTATTTTCAACCGGCTTCTCTTAGCCGAATTTCCACCCCTCGCCACTGGTAAGTAGTAGTAATATTATGTCACAATGGCAGGTAAAAGAACTTCATACAGCCTTGTCTGATGAAGTCGTGTTTATTGCTCAGCCAATTTTAGATTCTTTGACCAAAGCCAATCAACGAAGTTCTTGTGCTACACATTTCTCACAGAAACACATAAGTACTACTCAAAATTTATCAATGTCCTGCAATTATTGTTCATTTTAAATGTTAATATTACATATTTTTACAAGATGCAACTGCACAGCAACCTCCCGCTAAAATCTCATATTGTGGACATGGTTTTCTAATGTTTGAGGTTTTTTGTTATTTTTAATCCAGCTTCGAACAGTCTTTGTATTTAACCAAAAACAATATGTTAATTATTCAAGCGACCGTAAATGTTCAAATACGGTTCTATTAAATCTTATTATATTTTAGATATTAATAAGTTTACAAAGTTATATTTTAACTTCGCTCATACATACGGTTAGTGAATAGTGTTTGACTTTATAAAATGTAAATTTTTACTAATTTATTTTTAATAATTATTAATTTTTAGATATGTTAATTTAGGTAATTATATAAGGCCAATGGTGCATTAAATAGTTTTTAATTTTATAAACGCAAATACTTAGTTATAGAAGTCTAAACTACTTGTTAATATTATGAACTAACAGTTAAAACAAGTAGTATATTGAAACTGAAACTACGATAGAGCTGCAAAGTTTATTTCTGCTGGCAATATGTTAACCATAAAGCCTCTGCTTCATCCAGGGTAATGTTGGGGTTAGTGACTGTGTTACGCAGATGTAGTTAAGGGTTTAATGCGACATTGTAAATGACTTTAAACATTGACAGGTAACTCATGTCTCAATATAAATGAAAATGAATCGTTGAAATGTATGTATGCGCATAACTTGAGAAAGACTACCGATTTTTATAAAAAAAAACTGTGTGTTTAAGCGGGTCCATGGTGGGATCGGGTTCTAAGATCCTCCTAAACTCCTGGACCTATTTTGATGAATTATTGTGTACGTTTGAACGGGTCCCCGGATAGTTGAAATTTACAATTGGAACCGGTAGGAGGCACTAGAATCGAGCCTTAGATTTTTTGAAGTGATAATTTGATACGGGAGGGTAAACAGCTTCGTTACGTAACGCGTTACGGCGCCAGTCTGTTTGGCTTCCCTCACGCAAGTTATCACGTCTGTCGGGCGTCTTGAGACGCACACGTTTTTTTATAAAAGATATTGCATTTTTTCTGTTCTAGTAAGCTCATGCAAAAGTTCTGGAGTTGGGACCTTATATTATGTACATGTAAGTATGTATGTAATCGTTAATTTTTCAACGCCATGTATAAGACGCATTTGGTCACAGTTATTAACACCAGCAGTACTTTTTATCTCCGATTTTGAAATAGTATCTGTCCTAAGTTGTCATTCAATTAGTTAATCTTTATAATGTAGTAACATTTAAAAGCACTGTAGTAGCGTAAGTATATGACTTGAAACTCTTTATACCAAACTAAACAACATGTAGCTTTATTGACGTAATTAAGGAAAACAATTGTAAATATTACTATTAACCTTTATATCACAAAAATAACTTTCTTTTAAAAGTCACTTGACAGAAATGGAATTGGTAACTATCCCACTTACGAAAATAAAAATTTCTTTATTTAAATAGAGCCACGCACAGCTTAATTATTTGGTCAATGTTAAAGAAATGTCGCTGCTTTAATTTGATATCTTAAAAATGTACTTTTGCAGGAGACAATTGTAAATAAAACGAATATGTTAAATTTTCAAAAACTAACAGATAATGTATATTGTAGCGCAATTTGGTGAAGTTTAGGCACTGGAATATGTATGAATTTTATCTCAGTTTAATAAAAGTGGAAATATAATAAATCGATTATATATTAAAATCGTTTAATAAAAGTTGTTTATCGAACTGTACCAATAGCTCAAAAGACACGTCGGTCATGTCTCATTATCAAATTCAAGCAGAGATATAATATTAATTTTATTGTATCACATGGAAAATTAAATCTGCTAAAATTATTTAATCAAAAGTTGTTTTGATATAACTTAACATTTTTTTATGATAGAGATATTACACAATTTCCATATCTTTTTTTTAAGACATTTCTCTATTTTATTAATCTAATACACTTTACTAACACAAAGTATATAATCTTGTAAACTTTTGTCATATCGTCAAATATCTGTGGTATATCCTTATTTTTAGGCTTTACTATTTTATAGATAATCTTAGGTTTTCATTAAAAGTATCTTTAGTTTAAATGCTGAAACGAATAAATTGAATATAGTAATAATATTTTATAAATTATATATTTTTATCATAAGAGAGCTTGTAAATTTTTAGTAAAATTATTTTTATGATAATCTCCTGTTCATTCAAATTAATAGGTTTAGAGGAAGTCCTAAGTACCTAAATGGTGCCAAATTATCATCAATTCTATTGGTTCGAATTTACCTTCGTGAACTACAGTGTTCTGTGTTCATTATTTAACTCCATTAAGAGTTTTGTAACATTGCCAAAACCAACTTTTTAAACTAACAACTTAAAAAGTGTTTTCGAATACAAGAAGAGTAGTAAAACTGCATATTGTTTTAATTTTCTTATTATCAGCGCAAGCGTCGTTTGCAGCATGGAAAAAGCACATTTGGAATGCCAATTCCCAAGACTTTGTAAAATTGTTACAATATGTTGTCTTGATGACAGCATATGGTTCTTATGTCCAGTTGTTCACTAGATTTTTTAGTATCTAGTCACAATTCACATCTGTGGGAACTTCTTGGTTTATTTCTGATATGGTTTAAAACGCAATTGAAAAGACATTTTTTAGACTTAAAATAAAAAAAATTGAAATAATAGAACATGTCTAGTGAGTAAAAAAAGGTTTATTAATTTAATATCTAAATCGAGGTAAAAAAAAATTAAAGCTCCTCTTAATGATAAGGGCTTTTTAGAAGTTACGTTCTTCATTATCTTTCCTAATGGATACTCTACATTCTCACGAGAAACAAGAATGTGTAACTGATTTTCGCGAGAATGTAGAGTATGTATAGTATTCTGCATCTATGGTTTTAACGTATTGTTTAACTATTCAAAGGTGCAGTAAACAAGTAAGCGTCGTTATACCTCGTTACCAATCACAGATCTTTCTAGTTTCATTACCACTTAAATAATATTATTTTGTACTCAATTTATTTTTAGATTATGTCTTTGTAAATAGTTATGTAATTAAATATGTTAAAATAAGATTTAAATTACCTATAGTTCGCTCCCAAACTTTACGGTGTCCCGGCTGCAAGCCTGCACAATATCTGATTTTGGATAAACAATAATCTATTGTGCATCCATGTCACTAAAGGGGGCCATAATTTTGACGTGGACTATATGCCACTTTTGTTTATTTTATATTATAATAGTCAACAAATGAATGCATAAGGTAGATTCGTAGAATATTTACATTTAAAAGTTTATATTTATGTATGTTTAATTTATTGTGTTTTTGTATATCGGAATATTATTATTGTAAAGTATTAAATAAACGTTTTATAATAAAATTAATGATTTGCTGTTATTTTCATTTTTGTGCTTGTTTTATATCCGCCATTTCGGCGCTGATAGTCAAGGCTCTGATTGCGAGGGTTCCAGTGAACTACAAAGTTTTTTTACGTCAGTACTAATATTAGCTCCAGAAACAAGGGACTATTTAGATTGAAACTAAAAATTATGTGTCAGCTCAGACGCACGACCAAGTTTTTACTCCTCAAGTACGATTGTCTTTAAATATGCAATGCCGCGGCCGAATAAGGGCGGTTACAAGACGTTTTAATTTCAAAACACCGTCTCTTCCAATGACATATCCGTCAGTTTAGATCTTATATCACTGAACTAAAGTTCGAAATCTATAATATTATAAAATTCTAAACAGGCCGTGTCTGTACATTGAAGGTATTAAAATAAACAACTGTAATATACTCTATAAATGATGGAGAACACTGCATTTTTTTAGGTTTTGTGTGTTTGTCGGTTTGGTTGTTTCGCTGATCGACAGTAAATTCTTTAACTCAATTCCTAAAATCTGCGCTATGTATACCGCGAATCGTGCGGGGTTTTTTGTGGGAATTATTTAAAATGATTAGTATGCACAAAGATCAGCTGACATAGATACGACTTATACTAAAACAACATGTCCGACGTGTACAAATCGACGGGTATATCTTAATTGTACAATAAAAAATCGTAAAACTTTTGAGTGAATGCATGTATTATTATAAAAATATGCTTGTCGTTTATATCACGCAGCAGTCAATCTAGTGTCAATAATAAGCGTCTAATGTGGCGGATGCATTTAAAATGTGCGGCGTGAGGCGAATGCCTAGAACTCGTTGTCGCTGAGCGCGGAGACGCGTCCGGGCGCGGCGCTGGGCCTCGCGCTGTTCAGCCGCAACTCCGTCTCCGAGGAACTCCCCAAAGAGTCTCCGCCGTCAGCACCCTCTGACCAACCATACAAACATTAGTGCATTCAAGACACCTTCAAGTTTTAGGGTGTTGGTAACCTTTCGCTATAAAGCTACTTCTTAATGTTTTTAAGTGCTGGTATTTTGTTTGATATTTGAAGTGATCTTCTCTATCGGCGTTGGAAAAATTTATACCGTCGCGATTCGTTTTCCCACTTGTCCGTTGAATTTTCACTTCTAATATTGTTCAATCAGTGTGTTGCGACCCATAAGGGCGTAAGTCGCGTACTTTATATCTAATATAAAAAATTCTCGTGTCACAGTTTTCGTTGCCATACTCCTCCGAAACGGCTTGACCGATTTTGATGAAATTTGTTGTGCTTATCCGGTATCTATGAGAATCGGCCAACATCTATTTTTCATCCCCCTAAATGTTAGGGGTAGTCCACCCCTAAATTTTTAATTTTATTTTTTAGACAAAATTTTTAATTTCTATTTTTTTATGATACAACATACAAAAATACATACAACCCTAGATTTTCAACCCTCTACGATCAACCCCTATTTTTTTACCGGGCAGGACGACGTGTGCCGGGACAGCTAGTATTATATATAGAGCTTCATAAGCTCGTCACCGTTTTGCAAAGCCTCTAATAATGAATATGAGTGACAAAATAGAGTAGCACTTAAACGTAGTCTTTTAAATTTCAAAATTTTTGTTTGTCTATGACCCAAGGGGTTCGCCAAAATATTTTATTCAATCTGTAAATGGGTCGCGTATTCAAAAAGATTGAAAAGCACTGGTTGAATAGATTTTTACCTTCGGCCAGATCACCGAAGTCGTCGTCGTCGTCCGCGGCGGCCAGGGTTCGAGTCCCGGGGCGAGCCCGTGTGCGAGACCAGCGGGATAGCATGTCGCCACCACCTCCAAAGTATAATGTAATTTTTGGATACGGTGTTAGTTAAGTTGTGTATTTTGATGATTAATATAAAATATCTTCTTGAATTAATGAATAATTTATTGCTAAAATGTATGTACACAAGATGTTAGAATATGCGTTGTTTCAATACATATTGCCTTAATAGGCGTGCAATGTCCGAATACATGTCAAATTATAAAAACTAAAACATTAAAAAAAGATATATATGATATAAAATATTGCAATTAAATTGTATGTCTAGTTACAAAATATTATTAAACATGTCTTTGTCATTCTCATATACATCATATTATCTTATATCTTAGACTAATATACAAAGCTGAAGAGTTAGTTTGCTTGGACGCGCTAATCTCAGGAACGAGTTCCTGTAAGGGTTCCTATTTATCGAGGTAGGCTATCATCAGGCTAAGACCAATAGGAGCGGAGCACCAATGAAGAATTTTTCAAAATTGGGTTTAACTTTTTTATTTTATAATTTTCCACGCGGGCAGAAGCGGAAGAAGCGGTATGTCTTTCAAGACCACGGGCCATAAAAATGGACCCGGATTTTGGAGGGCTTGCGCAAAGCCATAGGAAAGCCACGTAGGGGCCCCTTGATAAATTTCATATAAATGTGGCGTGACCGGCGATTATCCTTGTATACACCATACAATAATGCACCCAAGGACAAGCCCCGGCCAGTGTAGGACTATTGTAAGAAATGAGAGCCAAAGGTACCGGACTATTGGGATGAACTGCTAGTGGAACTAGATATCTGGGCTATGGGGACTATGGCGTCTGCCCGTCGCAATGTTCGGGCAACATGGAAAAATGGGCAGACGGTGATTCGCCACTCTCTGCATGGGCCCCAAAAACTGCCATAGAAGACAGGGGCAACATGGGTATGTTACTAATGCTGCTAAGGAGTGTAGAGAGGTGGGCTGCAGGTTCCCCGAAGCTACTTCCGACGTGATGCCATTTATCACTTCCATCCCTGGAGCTAGAGTTTTAGCTCTAGCGATCTCCACTCCGTGCCGGCTGGTTAAGGCAAGCACGGAGGCGGGGACCTTGCCTTGCACCCGGAGTCAGGTCCGAGATGTCGCTAGTCACCTAAGGCTTGAAAGTATAGACCAAAGAGAAGAAATAAAAAGTGAAGTACCATGGTTCTGCCTGTCGGAGATATCCGAGTCCGACATGGAGTCGTCTTCGTCCCTAATGTCCAGGGAGTCCCTCGCGGCCATACTGCCAAACGCGCGTTGACGACTCTCACCACCCCCACCTTCGAGTGCGAATTAAAAAAAACTTTGTAAATGTTGTATTCACTACTTAATGAAGCCTCATTTGATTTTGAATTAGTTGAGAACCTGCGAAATTGACTAGTTAAGGCCCTTACCGTTGTTCAAAAAACCATCAACTAATGGCCTGTTGATATACTTACACATGCATTAGTTAAAAAGCCAGTTAACTTGCGAAACTGGCACTCAAGTCTTTGTCGTCTTTTGGACAATGCCAGCAATAAGGTTTCGAATAATAACTATTATCCCCGCATATTGCTAATGCGCTGGAACCTTGTCAAATTATCAGTCACGTGACGTCATCCGCAACTCGACATGTACGCGTATTCGCCGGCCAGTGATGCTAACAGTATTGAGTGTTCGGCTACGGTTGCGTCACCAAACTGGCGGCCAGGTGCAATAGCAATTTGCGGGGATAATAATTCCTATATCTAACCGTTCATTTGCCTTATCAATGGTTAAAATTGGAAATAAGCTACATAGAGGTAATGTCAAACTGTAAATGGGTAGACATGTAACGGGCAGTTTGATAAATCCGGTCACTATGAATATTGCCATTAATTTTAATAAGTGCGTATCATGAACTAAGAAAACGATTTAAACAGCTAGATGTTAACGTTTTTGCTAACTTACCAGCCGTCTTGATCCTGAGCCTGGTCTTTGGCCTGGTGGCAGGCCTGGGCTGTTTTATCTCACTCATGTCCTTACCGTCGTCACTGGAATCCATATCTTCTGCAAAAAGTACGATACATAACTAGTAATAAAAGTGCGTTTGACTGCATATATTTTGGTTCTTCTTTACAAATTTAAAAATATATACTTTCAAACCTTCCACGATATTGAATGCGGTGTAATGTTTCACAGAGATATTGTTAAGGAGAGCAGGTTATTGCAGCTATATCTACCTGAATCGCTTAGTTTTCCCAAAACATCTTCCGCTTCATATTTATGAATGAGTTGCATAATCGCGGCTTGCTGTTCTTCAGCGGCCTGAAATATTTAGTCATAAAGGGCACATAAATTAAATACATATTACGTCAGCTAGGTACTAATGGGCCAAATATAAGGTTAACAAGGAAGTACAGACGAATTTTACATCCCTGATGGAAATTTAATCAGCAAATGAGATTTAACATTAGGGTGGTAATTTGAAGTTAATGGCTTTAGGCATATACAGCGTTATTGTTAGAGTAGTCACTTAGCATCTATGTCTCTGTGACTTCAAACCCCACATGAACAGAATATTTGTATGATTTGTACTCATTGCTATTTTTACCTCATTTATATATTTCTAAGACCCCAAGGTCTATATAGTTCCTTACACTACCTATTTCTATGGTGGGTATAATACGGGCACTTTGATGAATCCGATGAGTCTGTATACATCATGCCCGTACCTAGCGATGTGGCGATTTGGATTTTTTCTGACTCGAGTTACTCGAGGTATTATGGCCATTCACGCTAATCATGAATCGTGTTGACTCGTTTCTGTGATTCCCGCCGCCGCCGAGTTCCGATCATATTGCAGTGATTCGAGTTACTAATAACTGAACTCGAGTTGACTCGCTCGTGGTTTGACTCGAGCAATTTGAGTCAAATAGCTCGACTCGGGCATCGCTACCCGTACCATACCGTTACAGTATAAATAAAAATGCATGATTAATCGCATTTCCCGGTCAATATACATAATGACAACCTTATCTTGGGCAACATTATAAAACACAGATACTATACTATAGAACTCTAGTTTTTTGTTTATTAAACGAGGTTGACAACTAGAACTTGTCTCCTCGCTGTTGCCTTACTAATTTTGCCAGGTGGTAGGGCATTTGCCCGATTGGATGGCTACCACCCCTGGTCTAAGATATGTCGCCATAACAACCTTGAGTTGTATTTCGGCATTGGTGACCTGGTTCCAGTCCCTTAAGAGTGCGGAAGCGCATTTGTAGCACCTTTGGTGTTGCAAATGTCCATAGGTGTTGGTATTATGAATTTCACACCCTAGCCTGCTTAAATGTGTGTTACACTTTTTGCCCGTGGCGCTGCGTTCGCCCCTCTCTCTTCTCCGCTGTGTCATTATGCTATGGACGATCTCTTTATACAAAATAAAGTTATAATAGAATTCTTATGGTTTTACTGGTGCCTTCCCATAATACTATTAAAGTCCAATAATAGGCGATGGTAACTGCTTTCCATCAAGTGGGCCATCTGCCGGTCTGCTGAACTCCTGCAATAAAAAAAAATAGGCTTACCTCCGCTTGCGCGCTCTCTAGCACGCTCAGCTGATGCTTGAGCGCTTCGACGCATCGATAACGCAACACGTACTCGTCCCACAGCTGCTCGATTTCTGTTTCCAGAGCTGTCAGCTCACCTTGGTAAGCTGGCCTAGAAAACATATTGTTACAACTTAGGTTCCGACTAAAACCAATTCTACTCCTAATAGGTAAAAAAGACATTTAATTACCTGTCGGCATTTGAACTGATTGTAACTCTTTTATGATCGTCTTCTTTTGTTTACTTATTTATTGGCATACGTTTCTAGAGAACAGCCTATTGTTCTATTCTGTGAATATAACAATATCTCTGAATCATTAGCCAGGTGTTGCGGATTATGTCGACTACGATATGGGCACATTTGCATTTACGAGGTATAAAACGACGGACTGATTGAGAGGCGGCAGGTGAGCGACAACGACGAACAAGGCGTAACGTGTGTACAGTAGGGAAGCTAACAGTGACGGACTGCGCTTTTTATTGGATTGGGATTGTTCATTTTTATCAATCTAGCTATTTGAAAAACCATTTCGAGCAATAGGGTCCCTAATCATTTCAGTCTAGTTAAAATTCCAAAAAACATACGATCTTCTTGTATTTTGTAAGAAATGCGTTTGACCTTACTAAATCCGATCAGGTGGGCCGTCTGCCCGTTTACCTGATTCAGGTGTAAAAAAAAATCTAGCTGTACATTATTTGAATTAAGTTCTATAACATGGTTCTTCTCTAAAGACCACTTTAAAAATTTAACGATAACTGTAGAAAATAATAATGGTTGAACACGAAAAATTATAAGCCTAACGACAAAAAACACTAAGATGATCACGATACGACGTAATGAGTCATGACAGTGACATTTAAATAGTAGCACAGGTTACTATGATTATATATAGATAAAACTTACTTTTATTATTTTTCTTTACTAGGCAAAGAAATCAATGTAAACTTGTCCCTTATGACGTCATCGGCGAAATAATTTTAAAATCGAATTGTAAAAAAAACTAACGCTTAAAATACAAAAATATTCAAATTAGTATCTTAAAATACCCTATTTTACGTAATAAAAATATAAAATCAGAGAGTAACTGTACCTGTTGTACCTGTCTTATACGTGTTTGTATAAATAATAGACACTAATAATTCCAACGGCATTTTAATTATAACAATATGTTGCAATTAACCTACCACCTTGGATTGTAATATTCGATTAGAAATTACTTGATCTTCTGCACGGTGTGCAGCCTCTTCTCCGCCCTGTCCAGCTCCGCTCTGCGCCTCTCCAGCTTGGCGTCGAGGGCGGCCTCGCTCGCGGACACGTTCTCAATCTGCTCCCTTCCGGCGGCGACCTTCGTTGCCACCGAGTCGAGGGCACGACGGAGAGACGCCTCCATCGCCGACATCTCCAATGGCCGGGATAGGGCCTGCTCCCTCAACTCCTGGTTGCTCAAATACAGATCCATGTCTTTACATATTTTTGAAGTTATACTTTTTGGCGCGTTAGGGAAAAATGATGAGAGTAAATTGTTACGATGCGCGCGCACACCGTCACACGAAAAAGCTACACCATGAAGTTAGCTATAGTCAACCGACACCCTGAAGTTAGCAATAGTCAACATTTTAGTTTTTCTATTGTTAGTGTCGTTTTTTCTACAAACGTAGGTAGAATAAGGCGAAAGATGAAATTATTGAAAAGATTTTTATCTTGTTACGCCAAAGAAGTATAACTTCTAACGCGTGTACATAAAATACACACACACACTTTTTTCTGTTCGTTTGTATGTCACTGAACTCCTACTAAGCGCTTGGACCCATTTTGATGATTTTTTGTATATTTAAGTGGTATAGAATAGAATAGAATAGAATATATATTTATTGCGTAATGCATGTACAAAGTTGTTACAGTTTTTATGGTATCACTGCATTCGGCCCATCATTAGGCGTGCAAAATTAATATTACAGGATTTTATATATAGGTAAATAATTGCAATATTAAATTATGTCCAAAAAAATACTGTCAATGAATGAATACAATTAAAATTAAACATTAAAAATAATTATAAATAATAAAATGTCTACTATTACAGCATGTGAAATAAATTTATGTCACTTCATAATGATTTATCATCCATAAATATGTTTATGTTATAATAACATTTTGTAGTCAGTAACAATTTTTTTTTTTTTTTTAATAGTGTAAGTGGCGGCAGTTCTCTAAGAGACTTCGGAAGCTTATTGTAAACAAAGGGCCCCATGCAATAGACACTTTTGCGCATTAATGTCATAAATGATTTGATGGTGCAAACTTTAAATTCATCGCGTCTGTTACGAGGAAAGACCTCCGAACGCTGGCTAAATAGTTGTGGATTTGTTTTGACATATATTGAAATTTCAAATATATATAGACAGGGTAAAGTTAAAATATTATATTTTTTTAAATAAGGTTCGCAACTATCTGTCTGTTTGAGTTTGAACATAGTTCTTAAGCAACGCTTTTGATGTTTAAATACTGTACCAGCTTCAGTGGAATTCCCCAGAATATTATGCCATACCTAATATTAGACGATATGAGACCATGGTATGCAGCAAGGAGAGCGTCGACATTTACAATTGATGAAATTTTGTAGAATATATATATCATACTATTAAGTTTTTTACATAGAACACATATGTGATCTTTCTAGTTAAGTTTTTTCTCAATAACAAGTCCAAGAAATTTTATACTATTGGTGGTGGTACCCGGGATGATTTAGATTTACAATACGATCCGGTAGGTGGCACTGCAATCAGGTTCCAGAATTTTGATTACATGTTTTAAGTGTGTTTGAGTGAGTCACGGGATAGTTTAGATTCAGAATGGGATCTAGTAGATAGGGTTGGAATCAAGTTTTAGATTTACATTTTTTTCGGAGCAAGACAAGACAACGTCCGCTGGACTTTTTAGTAAATACCATAAATTAAATGATCAAACCGATCTCGTTGGAGGAGACAGAGATTACACTGTTAAAGATCGTGATCCTTGACAATAAGGGAACGACATTGTGGTCATGATACCAGCAACATAGCACTAATATTCATAATTATCTTTGGAACCATGCAAAATATCGAAATGGAACATACATGAAAAGTGAAATATCCAGACGCATTAGTATTTGGCACCGGTATAAAGTATGGCGGATATACCACCTACACGAAGTAATGGTTTAGCGTCCACCTTTACGAGGAACTCATTGCCGGAATCTGTCTTTCCCGATACAATCTGGACGTATTCAAATCCCATAACAATAAGTACAGTCGCGGAATGAAAACGTTCGTAACATTAAAGTCGATTTTGCTTGCACGACTACACGAAACAATACTACCAACATATTAACAAATGTTACGTTTATAAAATTTAGAAATCTAAAAAAAATTGAATTTTGACAATGACATACGCTGCTCTTAATAATAAGAAACAAACAGAATGTAAAACCAATAAAAGGTTTTACGTGTTTAAACAATCTTCTTGATCGAGATAAGACAATCTAAGAACTTTGATCTAAGTAAACTTTATTGTCAAATAGTGAAACATAATTTTCTGTGGAACAGTCTGTTTTGTGACTTAGTTTGAAAAGGTAACATGTAAGAAAGAAAGAAAGAAAGAAAGAAAGAAAGAATGACTTTATTTGAAGAAATAGCGAAGTACTTACATTGCTAACATGTATTAAAAGTAACATATATTTAGTATTTGTACCCCGCATTTTCCGCAAACAAGGTTTGCACTCAGCTTGTTGCTGTGCCGGCATAATGTCCGACACAACGCTGATTTTCAGTGCAAACCTTCTTTTGGCTTAATACTAATAATAATACGACCCGAATAATTTAAATCTATTTAACTTAAAACTATTTACTTTGTAAATTATAATATATACATACATAGAATAAATAGTATAATATTTGGTTAATGTTGTGATTCAAATAATAAAAAACAAAAAACATATATATATATAAACATATAATATATATATATATATATATATATATATATATATATATATATATATATATATATATATATATATATATATATATATATATATATATATATATATATATATATTGTATATAAATGATACTTGTCTATGTTGTAACATGTATAATTCTCATAAAAAAACGTATATCGATTTACGCTACATTGCCCTGTACTCAGTTTTCAGTGCAAGGACTTTTTTTATTGCAAAGTTCAACAGACAGGCAGACGACCCACTCGATGGAAAGTAGTTACCATCGCCTATGGACATTTGTAACACCAAAGGTGCTACAAATGCGCTGCTGCTCTCTTGGAGACTGGAACCTGATCACTGACGCTGGAACACATCAAGCAGGGCCGCGCCGACCCCCCATAGCGCCTGTGTGCGAAAACTATGAAGCGCCTCTTTTTTCCTAAGCATGTTTCAACTTATTTTTTTTAAATTTTTAACCGAAATAAATGGTCTTCAGTTTTATATACTTGATAATATTTTCCTAAATAGGTATAACCAGTTCGATTCCTCTTGCCAATTACTGCAAAAATCCACTACAAAGAATAATTGTGTTTTTGAAACGAACATTTTGATACCATGCCTGTACCTTTTAGGTCAGCATACTTCATTTTAGACCATATCTCCGCTTAATATCCGATTAGATCGTGGTGGAAAGCGAGCCTATATTAAATTATTCATTTGGTTATTTACCTTATTTATTTACCTTATTATCCGTTTCTTTGGCCAGTAAGTCGTATAGGAACGCTCCCTGCGCCGTAATGTCAGTTGCCAGAGTCCGAGCTTGCTTAATTTCACCTAACTGGAATTGTACAACAAGATATTGCCTAAAGGTAAGGTATAAACTTTATAATTATTTTTAACAGCAAACAAAAGGTGCCACAATCACACAATCTTAACTCGTGCGCCAAAATGAAAATCGCGTAGGTTTTATTTGGTATCCGGTAGGATCGAGTCACTGCTGTCCACTGTAGGGTTAGTCCAGGAATATTAGTCAAATGAGGGCAAGAGTCCTCTATAAACATGTATAAACCTTTACTTTGGGTACCCTTAACCCCTTACCGCATACAAATCCATTTATGGCTTCTAAAGTTTGCTATTTTTTTTCTGAATTTAATTATATTAAAATAAATTGTATCATAAGAAGTGATTCCTTGTGAAACTACACGTATTTTTTTTTATCTGTGTTAAGTCATCAGAGTCAAAAATATTTGAAGTTATTTCATAGCGCGGCCGGCAAGTAAAGTGCACGGCTGAGTGAAACTTTTATCACTAAAAAAACAAAGGTAATAAAGCAATTGTGATCTTCAAAAAATTTATAATTTATCCTTTCAGTGATCGACTACAATAAGGGTAAGTTGTTTCTGTAAATAGTTTTATTTTTGATTGATTTTTGACCTGTTTTTTGCAAACTCCAAATATGGCTTGGTATGCGTTCCCCAATACTGGCCGCCAAATATGGCTTCCCATGCACTCAGGCGGCTTTATTGTGCTTTTCAGAAATGGACGCTGAACGCTTTTATGATAATAACAACAACTAATAACTACGTAAATACTACACTAGGTGATGGTTCTTTGGCTGCTTCGTTCTTTGACTTCGTTTCCGATTCTGACCTCGGATACGAATTCACCTAGCAGGAAAACTGGTCACAAGAAAAAAACTTAGTCATCCAGCCAGGCTTCTAGGAACACCGATGCCGACAAAACCTGAAACTCTATCGATCTAAGTTTACAGTCTAATGGGAGCGAGCTGTCACTCCGTCCAGTATGCCTGACTCTCCAGTATCTTCAAAAAAACACCGGAAAACACCAGCCAGACATCAATATATGCCATTGACGTCGGTACAAACCGGCGGCATCGATTATTATCCTATTTGGGTCAAAACCGATCGAAGATTATGTCAAAACTACTCAAAGTTACGCATATACACAAATTGTGAAAATGTGAGTTGCTCTTGTGCTTTAATGATAGGCGTAACTACTTTAAAGATTTTCATAAAAAGTAACAGCTATGCATACGAGTCCAGATATGGCTCTTTCATTTATTTTCATCAATAATAATGTATAAAAAAATATTGTCTGATTTATGTTCAATAAAGATAAATAAACACGTATGTACCAAAAATTTTTTATTATTAACATTCTTAATAGTTCATACAGTAAGGGGTTAACTTGTCTCAAAACCTACCTATCGTAGGGTGTCCGCGACTACAGATATTCCAAGCTCAAAGTATACTTTTTACACATTTATTGTAAATATCTCTTTTACTTTGGTTTTTATTTTATTTGTATTGTATTTCATATAAATATTGTAGAGGATTTAATTCTCTACTACTTTTGTTTCAACATTGTTTTTATATCTTGAACCATTTTCGAGATAGAGGGCAAAGCACGCGCAGTGTTTAACTATCTAGAATTCGAGGTCAACCTGCATAGTGCCAATTATAAACACGCCGGAGAAAGTTTAAAAATTATTAATAAATATATAATTCGAAATAATTTGCATTTTTAACTCTCGCGTTATAATTAATAATTTATAAACCCCAAATATTCCTGGACTAGATGTACTAAATAAAGCAATTCTAGCTCGAACGCAAGAGAAGCGAACGAAAGTGTGTCTTTGAAAGCAAAAGTAGCGTTTTTAATTAGATTTCACTAAAAAAAATATTCTTTTGAAATATACATATTATCTATAGCACTTTTGGAATGTATAAGGATTTTGATGGATAGCTGTCAAACGGTTAATGTCTTACCCGACTACTGATATCATAAGACAGATGTGAACCATCCGCCTGGTGCTCGTCCAATGGCGGAGCTTCCAGCGCTGTCCTTAATAAAGTGGCGACTTTCAATAGCTCCCTCACAGCCCAGCCGTCGGCCCCATAAATCTTTTTACCGTTCAGCTTTAGATTTGTTCGAGAATGCTGTGAAATGTAAAAAAGCACAACGCCCTTTTTTGAAATCGTCAAACCAGTTTTAGTATATTCAAACAAACATGAATCAAAACAGTTGCAAACAATTTTGTAAAAGTTGAAAGTTGATTCTGTATTCCGTACGGAGACTCTTGTTTTCTATTTTGCCCGTAATACTTTTATCAGACGGTTCAATCTAGTTGAATCAATTCAGTTGAAAGGTACATATCTTAAAGGACACGACGGTGACGGTATTCGATGACATTGAATAATATAAGTTTATGTAAGTACTTGTAGATCACTTTGGTTGATTCATTACAATTGAACGACAAATATGAACTGTCTAATACCGACTTAAGCAAAATTGCAAATTCCGCATAAGGAACCTTCTATAAATTACGTCAACTTTTAGAGGTGAGGAGGGGGTCGACGAAGTGTGACATTGTATGACCAGGGTTGGGAGGTGTCCTAAATTTAGTAACATTTCCAAATCTAATATATTTAAGCCTTAAAACTTGAAAACTAAATACGAAAATGCTGTTTTGATTTAATCATTTGATTTGATATAAAATTGCAAAAGACGTGTGCGTCTCGGGACGCCTGACAGAAGTGATAACTTGAAATAGTCCAAGTTGAACTATTGAATACTGAAATTGTTTAACTTGAGAAAAGCTTAGGTTATTAATTAAATTTTATGTATATAGGCAGCGCGTGGGTTAGAGTGACAGAAGAGGAGCCTGCCTACCGCTGCCGTATGCGTGAGAGAAAGGGAAGTCAGACTGGCGCCGTAACGTAACGAAGCGGTTTACCCTCCCATAAGAAGTTATCACTTTAAAAATATGTGAAGCCATACTAGGGAGGGAAGGGTCTCACTCATGTCACCAGCTGTGACAAAATCGGGAGAGGCAAGTTATGAAATTCGTGTGACGTATTTTATGAATTGAAACTTCAAGACATTTCTAGTAACAAGCACTTACAAATAATGCAAGCGCATGGGTGACCAGTGCAACTCGCTGCTCCAAGGTGGCTGCACCTCCCGCCAGCTGCGCGTCAGGCTCGACTCTCGCCGCGAGCCACCGCAGGCACGTTTCCATCAAAGCCCAGTTGGGCGTTCGGAACGACTCTAAGGATATCGGCTGAGGGAAGCCTAGCACACGCATTGCTTCACTGAAATCTGTATGAGAAATATTTCGAAAGTACTATATATAATACTATACTTAAGCAATGTTGATAGACCGCCTGCTATTTTGTAATAACGAAATTAATTTACAGTTTTATTTGTGTTGGAAAAACAACATAAGATTTGCTGTGACAACATTGTTTTGTGTATTGCAACACCGATGGTTGCCATGAAGACCGTTACAATTATATTTTTATTATACTGTTAAGGATTTTAACATGTAGCACATTCATCCCGGAAATAAATGATTAAAAAACATTGCTGATGGGATAAGATGACTATGGCGCCACCTAGCGCCACTCGAGATGTTCCGTCGTTTCACATTGAAATCACTATGACAATCTGACCATTTTATACTTTAAAATTAATTCAAATGTACTTGTACAAAAGATGTTCATGATATTTTTGTCGCTGAAAGGATATTCCTGTTTCTTTCATGCGTGACGCTACCTAAAAAATATTATGCACCTAAAATATGTGTTGAATAAATTCGTTTCCAAATTACTTACTTCTTAGATCTCGATAAGACATTTTCCAATGAGAAAATCACAACTCGATTTCAATGAAATCGGAATTATAATAAAAAGAAAAAATATTTTTGTCATACAACGCACTCTGATTTTTCTATTTATTGTTTGTATACGTTACTATGGTAATTACAGTAATATAGACAACACAATAAGTGCGTTCGACTAGTAGCTCACAATAACGTTCAAAATGCTCCGTAGTCGTTCCACAAGCGACTGCGGTCGTTTTGGTCGTGGCGAAAACGTCACTAATGACGCCCATGTGGAGGTGCATGAATATGCGCAATTCCACTTCTCTCCCTATCTCGTTCCGCGGCCTCCTTTTGAGACATCACTGTATCGCAGAAATTGGTCGCACCCATCCAATGATCATCTCTATGCATCATGGCTTGCAACAGGCTGCCGAGTGAATCGATCGGACTAGTGCCTCGAGTTCAAACCTCTGCGGTACCCAAGCTGAATGAATGAATGAATGAAAACTCTTTATTGTTCACCATAACTTAAACCTAGATATTTAATATAAACATATTACAATTAGAACAATGGGCGGCCTTATCGCTTATAGCGATCTCTTCCAGACAACCCGGTGTCTAAGGAGATATTACAAGAAAATTAAGTAATTGGTGGTTTAATTAAATTCAATAGTAATTGAAGAAAAAAACAAGATTATTACAATAATAAACTAATCAAGAAATACATAAATAAAAATATTAAAATAATATAAATTACATATACTTACATGCGAATAATAATAGAATGCCATTTACGGCAATAAATTTTATTTAGTGGACAAATAATGGTCAGTGATCAAGTGTTTGAATGTACCAATGGATGTAGCTTGTCTGATTTTCAAGGGGAGGGAGTTCCACAGGCGAACAGCCTGTACGGCAAAGGAGTTTCCTACAAAGGACGAAGTGTGTTTAGGTATCGTTAGCAAAAGATTTTCATTTGAGCGCAAATTACAGGAATGAGATTGATAGAGGAAACTAAAAAGTTCCTTTAAATATGGGGGAGTACAGGGATTGAAAAGGATATTGTGCAGAAGTGAGAGTAAGTGAACATTCCGGCGAAGGCGAATTGGCAACCATTTAAGCTTATTACGAAATTCGGAGATATGGTCATATTTACGCAACCCAAATATGAACCGGATACAAACATTTTGAAGGCGTTCAAGCTTATCTAGTTGTTCTTGGGTGATATCTAGATAGCAAGCATCAGCATAATCAAGTAGGGGGAGAAGCAAGGATTGAGCAAGCATAACCTTAGTAGCAGTAGGTAGGAAATTCTTCAGTCTTCTTAGTGAAGCAGATGACGCGAAAAGTTTCCGACTGATTTCAGTCAGGTGAGGCCGCCAAGACAGTTCTCTGTCAATGATTATTCCTAAATTTTTAACAGTTTCACTGATTTCTATGTGCACACCGTCAAACAAAACATGGGGAAGTGAAGACCAGTCAATTTTGGAGACAAGCCTAGAGCTGCCGACAATAATGACCTTAGTTTTTTTCGGATTAACGCTCAGACCATAGGCTTGGCTCCAGTTAACAATTTTCGTAAGATCCATATTTGTGGTTTGAATTCCTTCTGAGAGACGGTTAAAATTACATTGAGTGTAGATTTGTAAATCATCTGCATAAAGGTGGTAAGACGAAGAAAGGTTATTGGAAATCGTGTTAATGAAGATAGCAAATAAGAGAGGTGATAAAACGCCGCCCTGAGGGACACCAGCTGCCCACTGGACTAGCGTCTGAAACGCCGTGTCAAGCGTACCACATTGGTGAAGGCTGACAGTCCGCAATCTGACACAGATACTTATCAAAGCAACCGTGCCCGGAGAGCCATCGCAACAGCTGCGGTCGAATCGCTTCTACCATATAAACGCCGGCCGACCATATAAAGGTCGGGCACATTATTCATTCAGGTATAAGTAGTTTCTTTTTGCTTGTTTATATATCTAAACGTGGCGGGGGGGGTCTTAGAACCGTCTCCATCTGTATGATACCACGCAAACTTAAAATATCGGCGTAAAAGGATGAGCCTTAAGCTTAACGTGTTTAGTTGTCATCAGAATGATCTTTCCCATCCCTTCTTAAGCCCTGGAATGCCAATGAGGTTTAATGTACTACGTACTAGAGAAGGCGTCTGAGGGTCTGTAGCTAGCTTATTCGAACACTCGTTATGGTCCATGGACAAGAACTCGCTTAGGCTACGCCGGGCTGTTGTCAATACTATGCGTGTTTGAGTGAAAAATGCCTTCAGGTAAAAACTACTGCACCGACTTCGACGCGGTTTTCGCCGATTGACAGCAAATTCTCAGATTTAAAATCTGCACCACTTTTTATCCCGGGATTTTTTCTGGGCATGATTTAAAATGGCTAGATTGAAAAAAGAATTTTAATTCCCATGCGATTTTGTAACTGATCGATAGCAAATTTTTTGTAATAAAATGTCTTTTTTTTATCCCGGGAACCTCGCAGGAATTTTCCCGGGAGCGGTTTGTAGATATTCGGGTACATATAAATTAGCTTATTCCGACACAGTTTTCGATAAAACGATAGGTTACATTCGTTTTTAAATGCTGCGGTATTTTGTGTGTGCGGAATCCCGCGGGAATTTCTAGTCAAGCGTGGACGAAGTCGCAGGCAGATCCTAGTGATCTTATGTTATTATTTAAATATTGATTTAAATAAATGGGGGATTTTAGAGGAACTTTAAAGCAATATATTAATTAAAACTAAATTATAATCATATTATAAGCACATACACATATAGATTATAGTATTATTTCTGTCTCTTTATTCCAATGTAGAACTTATGAGTACCATACCATTGAAATTTGTAGAATTGTCGATTGTAGCGCCATCTATCGGGATGAGGACGATATGTTGATATTTTATGCTAGAGAGGCTCATCTATTTTATATATTCCTGTGATCATCGCTATATAAGTGGTGATAGCTTAGTGGTTGAATCACCCACATCTCCTTCCAATAGTGCATTTAAATCCTGACCGAAAAGCAAGCACCGTTTAGACAATAACTCGGACCTAACGTACGTTTTATTCCAATATCCACATGCTGACGGTGAAGCAAAATAGGAATGTCAGCAATGGAACGTTTTAACAAACTCATGTTTACTATAGGAACAGATAAATAAAAATCTTTGCTCTGTACTTAATTTAATTTATTTAGTTTAATATTATTCTGACTTACTTTGATTATGTGGGATATAAGCGTCAATGCAATATGCGTTCATATGAAGAAAAACCTTTAACTGGATACTATATAAACGTTTAACTTGTAACTTAGTATACTTTATGACTTTTTACTTAAATCAATTTGAAAATGTAAAACAGTTTTAAGTATACCAAGATATTTATAGTCGTTAAGCTACAATTATTACGATTTACACATGTAAACTTCACATTCAAAATTATCTATTACTCTATCCTACAAATTTTATAGTATAAAATATATTATATACTATGTATATTATTTATTAATTTGATTATTAAATTGGGCATCCCGATAGAGCATTAGCTTAAGTGCACATTAAGATAATAATTTATAACTAACAACATAACAGTGATGAGCAAAAAGTAATGCACAACGTTGAGTCACATTGAAATTAATTACAATAAACTGTGGCGACATTAGTGCCAACATCATAATCACACACGCAAGCGCGAAACTGATATTAATTTTTAATATATTTTTAACATGCCTTAGAAAATAATAGCGCGCCCAACACTCTTTAAGCGCGCCGTAATATGACAGCGCGCGCGCGCACTACATTCCCGCCGTAGTCTATTGGCGCGAAAAAAACATATTTTTTATTATTATTTATTCATGACCATAGAATCAAAGTCTTTCAGTCGGAAACATGTTAATTAATAGGTCTTCGTATAGTAGCGCAGTTGTATTGCAGGCTACAACCGACGCCCTTCAATGGAGTTCTTGTGAAAACTCGAAAGATCACATCTGACTATACAGTTCACATTTCTCACAAAAACACATAATTTCTACTCAAAAACTATCAATATCCCGCAACTATTGTTCATTTTAGAGTAATTATACACATCTTTAGAAAATAAAACCGCACAGCACAACGTCTCCTTTCAGTTCCCGTCAAAGACTGCTAAAACCAACGATTACAGCATTGCCAGATGGGGGGATTCCCTGCAAATTCGGGAGCTTTTCACGTCTGGGGGAGATTCGGGGTAAAGATTCTTTGGGGGACTTTCGGGGGGAAATATTTTGTTGTGAGTAATTTTGGAGAGATATTTTAAGTATCAATAATTCATCTACTTACACAATTCTCATCACTACAATTATTGTATCTAAGTCACAATACGGTATTATTACTTTATCTTAGAATTATACTCTACTAGTGAATCATACTTCAATTCAGTAGTTCATTTTATAAATCCAATTCATTCGTTCGTTCATTTACGTTATTTATTTATTATGCCGTTTCTACTCGTATGCCTCGTATCCCATAGGCTACTTTCCGTTAGAGACTGACAATGATCACGTTCACAAATGCGGTTTTCCCGTTTCACTTATTTGCTGGCGTCACAATCGTAAACTCAAGTGGAATGGTTATTTAACGCACCTATTGACATTGGTCGTTGTGAGCGCCCCGTGAGGGAAAATGATGACGTCATTAGTGACGTTTTCGCTACGACGGTGGTTTTGCTTTTTTCTTTCTCCTTTAAAATAAGTAAAAACTATATTGGGGTTATAAAAAAAAACTTTTTAGTATGTGTGTGTGTGTATAATAACATAGTGCGTGATTAAACGTGTAAAAGACTGAAACAAAGTTACATTCCCATACACACTGAAGAGGGACATACACCGCTCAAGGGTGATACAAACACATCCTTCAATACCTATTAGATTCGTGGTAGCCCAATCGCTCACAGTGCGTGTCAATATAGGTACTGAGGAGGTGATGATGTGATGATGGGATGATGAATGACGGTTGCGGCCGTTGAGCGGTGTACGGGTCAATGAAAGATATTTTGCATCGTACCCTTTTAATCACACACTCTCAATGTTTAACAATACTGTTCAGAAGGATTTTTGGAATGAAGGCAAGCAGCGAGCGCGAAAACTAATATTTGTACACGAGCACGTATGTCGTGCGGTCGCGTTGAAGACGTAAGTCGGACTGTGCCGAGATGTCCCAAAATGAACTTCGGTTCTCGACTGTTTCGCGGCAAAGAATTGCCGCGAAAAATTGGGCGCGCGCTTGTTATACACGGCGCGATGTTTTGCTTGCCATAGATAAATATTGGTTCCGCGCTTGCGTGCTTGTTTTTATATTGGCACTAATGTCGCGACAGTACATTACTACGTACGACGTACTTACTACGATCATGTTATAGGATAAACATGGTGAAAGTGGGGAATATAGTGAGAAAAACTGCATGTCGATATTACTGATGTATGAACTCACAATATTATCTACGCGTTCGTTCCTCTTAACAGATGGATATAGAGTTATTCAAATTTAAATTAATATTACTTTCTGTTCATCACTGCTCAATATTAATCTATTTTTATCTGTTTAATTAATTAATTACTTATATAAGTTACTAATCTTTAAATGGTATTGAGATATCTAAATCCAGTAGCTTATTAAATAAAACGAATATAAATACTTTTACACATAGTACTCTTAAATTTACACGACGCCTTACTATTTAAAAGAGCAAACAGTAGCAAATACGACAATTTGCCCTAAAGTGACGGGTATTTGAATTTAATGCACATAACATGTATAACAGCAATCGTTATATTAAATTTTCTGGAGGGAGAAGTTTCGTATGACGATTTCCACTCCTCGTTACTTTCACGTTAATAACCTAATGTCCGTGCTTGATTTGGGATCATGTTAGTGTCAGTGACCGTTACACGTATATGAAGAGTGGGTTTAATGTTTTATTTTAAATTATTTGTGACGTGACATCGAGTCATTACCGCCATGTAAACCTAAGCGATATTTATACCTTAATATACTTTTGATTATAAAAGGTAATAAACTATTTTTTTTAAGACTTATTAGTTAGATTAAACCATAATGAACCAAAAATTACATGCCTTGACACAAAATAATAATTTAAGATACCTTGGGCTAAACGAAATGTCGAAAAGGGCGAAATCGCTAAATAATAAATGAAACTGTATAAAAGTTATTGATTTTTAGTATAGTTAATAAAACTTTAAGCAGAATGTATCCCAATACTGAACGAGTGTCGATGGTTTTGTTTATAGATGACCGGTTTCTATATTTTACCGATCGTTTATTTGCCTTACTAGCGGTTAAAATTTGATATAAGCTCCATACAACGTAATGCCAAAACTCAACCGATGGTAAGGCAAGTGAATTAATAGTAGGATATAGGAACCGACTATGAGATGATAATTTTGGGGCTAGAGGCTAAATCATTATTATGGGGGCTAAACAGACAGAAAAAGGGCTATTTCCAGTCCCGAAGGGGCTAAATTGGCAACACTGCATAGATAATACCGAGTCGAATCGGCGCCTTTGATGTGTATTGCTTTAAATATTTACCTATAATAATCACCAAATAAAAAGCCCGATTTGACACTTAAGAATGTCTATAGAACGTAACTATGAATGAAATCAACAAAACTGAAATCCATACATACATACATAACATACATCATAATCACGCCTGTTTCCCATGGGGGTAGGCAGAGACTATGGATCTCCACTTGCGACGATCCTGACAAACAACTTTCGCTTCACCTACTTTCATTAACCTCTTCATACAAGCGCGTTTATTTGAAATGCTTTTTACCTGACCTCTTTTTAACAGTTCTGATATTTGTTCATGGTATGTTCAGCTCTACCATTGACAATACTGTCATATACCTGTTTTGTGATTCTATTTTCATCCATCCTCTCTACATGCCCAAACCACCTTAACATTCCTTTTTCAACTCTTGTTATTACATCTTCTTTCAAACCACATCGTTCCCTTAGCACACTGTTTCTTATCCTATCATTCAAGCTAACCGCACATATACTTCTCAAAGCTCTCATTTCAACTGTGTTTATCCTACTTTCATGCTTCTTCTGCCATACCCAACTTTCACTACCATACATCAAGGCTATTCATAAAAGAATTTAGCGCTCCATTCACCCTATTACCTGCCATAACTCTCCTTTCAATATCCCTTTCATGCTTTCCGTCTCTGGTAAACATGCAGCCTAAGTAAACAAATTCACTAACTAACTGAAATCCAATAAAAATTAATTAATTTAGTCGATAATATACATACCGGATTACAAAGTCTTATAATTTTAAATCGATTACTCATGATAATCAGTTAATATAACAATTTGGAGGTTTGAATCCCTAAATATTTTGTAATGATAACTGTCAAATCGGACTGTGATTATTTACGTCGACAAATCTTTGTGGTTCATGAACCCTAAAAAAGCCAACCAAAAGAAAAATAAAAGAAACTTAACTAACTATAATTTATTCTTAATAACGCTCTTAATTTAACAAGCTAACGCTAGGATATGCCCAATTTAATAGAAAAATCATAAGTCTACAAAAGTCGGCGGCCTTCTAAGGGAGCGCTTGACGGACTCCTCGCGTTTCACAGCCACGCGGAGACGGGCTGCTTTCAAGTGCCTGGAAGATAATATAATTATTACAATAGCATAGGGTAACTATCTTACCGCAATGCACGTAATGCTATTTACGTGAATTGTTGTGAGATAGTTGCCTAAGAAATATTTTTTTTATTTTTTATTTCAAGTCCCCAATAGCTCTACTATGAGGTGTTTCAGGATTATCCATTCTTTCTGGGACACCCTGTATATGTATACTGAGAACAGACCACAGTCTTCTTTGGGTAATGTGCCCTGTAATCTCGTTAGATATAAGAAAAAAAAACTTTAAATTTTGAAAGTAGTAACAAAGTTAAGACAAGACAAAGTCTGAGAGTAGAGGAGGTAAAAAACCAGCATCCAAAAGAAGCATAACTTGACATCATGATACCACAGATATCTCACCACTGATCACCTTAAGAGTTGACTAAGTCTTTTATAACATATAATAATAATATAGCCTTAAATCTGAGATGAAAGGCAGCACATCCTCCCAGCGCTTGCTCTGCCCTTCCCTACTCATTTTGCCAACTCTCGGGCGCCAGTGGGTACTAGCTTGCTCCACTTGGAGAACTTGCTCCTGAGCGTATGGCCTGTCATCTCAAAATCTGAGAATCGATTTTTAACAGTGACTCTGTTAGTTTTGTTTTAGCTAGTATAATAATAATCATCATCAGACAAATACACATACTGTATATCTCCAAATTAAGCAAGTCAAGCTTGTTATGGCTAATATAACAACGGACTACTCAGAAGCCGATCCCAGAGACCCAAACGATATTGAATAACAGAGAAAATTAATTTCCGACATTTACCATACCAGTAATGGAATCACCTCTGCGTTGCAGTGAGGTAGGTCGGCAAGGGCTTAGCCCACTCAACCACAGAGGCCATCAATGTATGTCATGTATTTGCAGTTTACTTTATCTAACAATTTGATGCTTCTATCGTATCATAGGTACGGAGAAAGAATACAATTTCCTGCGGCCGGCTGGCCTGTCACAAGAGGCGACAAAACAACCCACAGCTAGGTGGTAGGGCATTTGCCTGACTGGATGGCTACCACCTCTGGTCTGGAGTATGCCGCCATAACAACCTTGTGTTGTGTTACGGCATTAGTGACCAGGTTCCAGTCTCCCTTAAGAGAGAAGCAGCGCATTTGTAGCACCTTTGGTGTTGCAAATGTCCATAGGCGATGGTAACTGATTTCCATCAAGTGGGCCGTTTGCATGTCTGCTGAACTATGGCAATAAAAGAAATGCTCAGCATGCTGCCTTCCATGACCCATTGACAAGTTGTTAGTTGGTCTCTAGCAGAAAATATTTTAGGAATAATAATACTTGAAGGATAATTTAGATACCTCTGTCGGATCCGTTCTTCTGTCTCGGGAGATGGCTGTCGCTTGGTGACAGATGCATCCCTGATCATATTCCTCAACTTCTGCATGCAGTCGGCCAGGTTCAGCTGCTGGGATCTCGTAATATCTGATCTGATAATTAGATACCCTTCCTTTGACAATTTGTTGTTATACTGAAATAGAAATAATTAAGTTGTGAAGCAAGAGTATATTTTTGACATAAATGGAAAGACAATATAAATATAAAATATTTATACACTGCTTTTGTTAAGTAACTAATATCTTATGGTACATAGGATAAAAAAAGTTCCGAGTCAGAAACATCTAAAGTTAGTTATTAAATGGCTTAATTCAAACTGTTTCCTATTTTACTTTATTTGTGTATGAAGCGTAGAAAGTTCAGTAAAGCAACTTTCTTCAAAATATTGCATATATTTGAATAATTTACAATTTTATAACAAAATCTTGGTTCCGCACACAAAGGTTAGTTTTTGTGCTGTAATAGATTTCGAATATTGGCGGTTGGCTGTAGACTAAGAGTGTTTCTCATAGACTAATGTCAATATAGCCTGTACACACCAGCATGAGGTAATGATTTCAACCCGGTTGGACCAGTGTGTACCTCTCCAGGCAAATTGTGCACCAACAGTTTGTATAGATGGTTATTTAAACACACAAACTATACTTTTATTCAAAAATTCTTTACCTTATAAGAAGAAACAAGGGATATCTGTTACTCATAATGCTTTTGACTACTTACTAATTCTAGCATCTTCTGTCTGACATCTGGATGCAGCCAATCAGCTTCACTAAGCTTGAATCTTAAATCTACCTTGGTATGGACCTGCAAATAATATCATGCTTTCACGAGAATTCTCACACACACACATATATTTATCCATGCAGAAATGCAGTAAAAATACAAATTCCCATGGCCGGGTGGGCTGTTGTAAGAGGCGACAAAACAACCCACAGGTGGTAGGGTATTTACCTGTCTGGATAGCTACCACCCCGGGTCTAAAGTATGTCGCCATAGCAACTTTGAGTTGTATTTCGGCATTAGTGACCAGGTTCCAGTTTCCCTTAAGTGAGCAGCAGCTCATTTGTAGCACCTTTGGTACTGCAAGTGTCCATAGGTGATGTTAACCGCTTGCCGTCAAGTAGGCCGTCTGCCTGCCTGCTGAACTCAGGCAAATAAAAGTCATGTCTAATATTTTTTCAAGTGAGAATACTTTATGTAGAGCCCACTGCACAGGAACAAACTATGAGATCATGTGAGGTATTAAGGCCAACCAGACACCGATGAACAACCAGTGTCTCTTACAATACCTTACAAAATTACAGGACAATATCTTAAACATGTAACAACAAGAGGTAGGCTTAATGATACATGACGGCTGAGAATACTATTTACTGTCGAGTGTTGATGAGAACTGCAGTGAAGTTAATTTACTTGGAAACTGTAACTGATTTATATACAAATATTACCAAGTTGTATAGCTAGTACACTACAGAGCACAATGTTGGAGTGGTACAAATGATGTATGAGCAAGATAGAGCAACTATTAATATGAGACGCTCCTGGATTACACTCATCAATTGTCTGTTGTCCACTACAATGACTGGATGTATGCAGCTCTCATGAATAGAACTAAAACTCTGAAAGGCACAGAGCCACCCTCTTCCGGCTACAATGAACAGTTCCCATCCATATTTCTGTAAAGTTCCACCCACAAACATACTAGATAGTGAAAGGTGAGCATGTATGAAATCTGCATATTCTATCTGTACAAGATTAGGTAATAGAGATGCAGACACATGTTGTATATAAATTCTAGAAATATTATAGATAGAAGAACAGGTGTTAAGATAACATTTTGAAATGATTTTAATTACTTTTCAAACAATAAATGTGACATTGAACTTACTTATGCAAAGTCGTAAGTAAGTGGGTTTGTAAAAATCTATAAGTTTGTGACATTTCATTAGTTTATAAAAAATATCTCGGTTGCTCTGAATGTATGTTCCCCTATTCTTCTTTTTTTTAAATTAACATAATAAAAACAAGCTCAATATGACATATGGTACAGTTTCTTAGATATATTTCTGTTACAACTAAGAAGTTCAAAACTTACTTTATTGACATTCTGTCCACCAGGTCCTGAACTGGCACTATAAGTTATATCCAGCTTTTCAATTGGGATATAGCCAGAAAACTTTTCACTCAAGTCAATAGTCTGGAATAACAATTAATTAATATTTAGCTATTGTATAAAACGGAAGAACTATAGAGAGAATAATCAAAGATTTGGTATGAAATTCTTAGCTGTTGTTTCACTTTTAACTAAAAGATTAAGTGTTTGATAGATAGTTTTTTTAAGCTTCAAAATGATGTGATCAACTTTCTAGTTTGAGCTCTATGCATGGTTCAGGTTCAGATTATGTGTGTTTGCTATCAATTCAAAAATATCAATTAGGTAAAAAAATACAGATGTCATTAAAAAAACATAACATGTAAAATAAATGCACTTTTATCTACTTACAGGAGAAGGCGTTGTTAATTTTAAAGAGCTGTTGGGATATAAGGTTTCTAATGAAATTGAGCTTTTGTAAGCTCTTTTTAGTAAAGTGGTGTAAGATGCACTTTGCAACAGTTTCAGTACACTTAGTCGCAACGGCGCAAACGCCATTTTATTTATTTATTATTCTTCGAAAGCTCTATATTTATGTCACATATAACTTTTGTTTGCGGTTTTAAAAACAACACTTTGTAATTTGCAGACTACAATTATAACCTCAAAAACTCAAAACTAAAAATCTAATAACAAGTGTCAACTGTCTGAAGTGTCAAAAATTAACTATAATTGTCAACATTCAAATTGCTTTTCAAAAACATGACTTGGTAAGCATGGTCTTTTAAGATATAGAGACTATTTGTTGGATATCAATAAAATTACTACTGTTTTGAATTATTTTCAAACGGTCAATGTGCTATGTTTTACATCACTGTATTACGATACTTATGCACAGAAATATGTGTACTTATTTGGGCAGTTTCCATTTAATTGAGTGAAGATATATAGGAATAATTTTAATTGATTAAAGCAGCCCTTAAGCGTTGAACTCCAAGGTTCGATTGCCTTACTGTATTATATAAAATGTTTCATTTAATGATAACATAATCCATAGATACTTGTAGTTAGCACATTTCTTCCGGACGTACATTGGACCTTGTTGATCCAATGTGTACGCAGCAATGTTTTCCGTTAGCGAATTTCATCAAAAATATTTAAGTTCATTATTTTCAATATTTAGTGTCTGCGGAATACAGCCTAAGAAGCAATGCTATTATGAAAACTTCTATTACCTACCTTATAAAGGTATTAATTATAAAACACGAAATGATGAGTATTTACCCAAATATAAAGAACAAAGTTTCAAAATTAGCTCAAATAGTATGGCGGATTTAGAGTTCGAAAGGGCGAGCAGCGAACTCATTTTATTACTTACAATTACAATCTCTTCCCAATGCGAAGTAATTTACATTTCATTCTAGAAGAAAGTTTGAGTAAATGCGTGTTTTATTCATTTGGAAAGCTGAAAATGAAACAGTTAATGCACAATATAATGCTAAAGCCCATCTCATTACAATATTATTTTAAATGAATAACAAAATTGCTAGATTAACTTGCTTAGTGAAAAACATGAGGCATAAACCGCGCGCGCGAGCATGGAGCATGTTACGCTCTAGATAGTTTAATTAGGATCCAGTTCCGCTTGGTGGCGCCTCTCAGTTTTCTACTGACTATTTAGGTATTTATCAAATTAATTTCATCTCTACAAAAATTCAAATGTTTCGTTGAACAGATATAGAAAAAGAAGTATTCCGTTATTGCCTATCTAATTTGCTTTTGTCTATTAAATGCCTGGGTCTCAATTCTTCTGTTTTTATCTCATCAAAATCACTGGACATTTTCGTCTCAACCATAAGTTTGCTTAATTTCGGTGTTCTTTTAATACCAATGTTACCATTTTTAATATAATAATAAAATTTCGCTTTTATAAAACCATTATATTTGAGTTTTTTTTTTAATTTTGTGGCTGCAATGCTCGTAGCACTGATTTATATTTGAGTTGCGCTTACAGAAAATTTTCACAAGTGACATTTTTAAAACAATTGTATGACATAATGGCTACGTTCCCTCAGGAACTCACTACGACCACGATCGAGATTTATCCAGTTCCACTTGCTTGCCGGTGTTACAATCGTAAAACCAAGTGGAACGGCTATTCGACCCAATCCCTGACATGGGTCGTTGTGAGCGATGTCTGATTGAAAATGATGACGTTATTAGTGACGTTTTGCCAACGACCGCGGTTGTCTTGTAGAGCGGTTAACGGAGCATTTTGGACGTTGTGAGCTATAAATGGAACCCGCTGTAAGTGATCCAAAAAACAACTTAAATCATTCAATGTCATTGAATATTATTGTGTCTTTCAGTTCTATGCATTTCAACCAAATTGATCGAATTCATGTCTAATATTAGTCACAAGTGAATAAAGCAGTATAAAGTGGTAATAAAAACACCTGTTTGAATTAAAAAGTATTAATTATTGATTAATTTTTATTAGATAATGGCAATTAACAGTCTTGAAAAAACATTTTATAGTTTTCCATTCGTATTTTTTTTAATTGCATTAGTTCGGCAGACAGGCAAACAGCACACCTGTTGGAAACCAGTTACCATCGCCTACGGACATTAGTAACACCAAAGATGCTGCCAGTCTGCTCGCTAAAAGGAGGCTGGAACCTGGGCTAGTGTACAAACACAAGTCAAGGTTGTTATGGTGGCATACTCTAGATTCTAGAGTAAGCCACGATAGTTCTAGAGTGTAGAACAGGGGAGATAGGCATCCAGAAGGGCGAGTACCCTAACCAACTGGATGTGAATTGTTTTGTCGCCTCTTACGACCGGCCGCCCGGTCGCAGGAAATTCTATTCACTCTACTTTCCTGCACGGATAAAATTAAATGCTAAACTTTGACACTAGCTAGGTGCATAAATAGTGCGTAGCCATATATAAAACGAAAAAGAATAACTTATTTCGCACAACGCTCATCATAACGTTTTCTATGTCTAGCGATGTGCAATGTTGATTTATCGATGGCAGTTACTTTATAATTAATTGTCTGAGGCGTTAGAAAATCTATAATGGACACTATAATTATAGAGTTAATGAATATGTTGCGTGGTTAACTTCTGATATCTATTATTTAAGCTTAATTTAGCACTAATCCCCAAGTCACAACTTCACGAAACAAGTGCAAGTAATGACGTAAATATTTATTTATTTACATTACTTTAATTAAAATGACAATTGTTAAAATATACATATACCCCAAAAGCCGCAAATATGCCGCCATTTCTGGTGGTTTAGTATTTGCGGCGTTTTAAGGCCTTCTGTTGCTCTGCAGCGGTACCAGCAAACATCCTAGTGGCTGGAAGATGGGACGCTGCCAAAGTATGGTTCTACTAAGGGGCCATCTTCCAGGGCACCAATGACATATCATTGGGTCTCTTGCCATCGTCGCGACACGAGCCGTTCAGTTCTAGAACAGCAGGTATCACGGCAGCGATAAGAGCCTGCCGAATTATTTCATTAATTCAGATTATATTTGATCGAAAATTATATTTACTAAAAAATGAATTAGGAAAATTCTGCCTTGTTTAAATTCCACTAATTTTCAGCTAGGTCAGCGTTTTTGTATTCAGTAGTACTGTACGAGAAATTCTAGCCCCCAAATAATTAATACTTGCTCTCAGATATTCACCCAATTCGTTTTAATTCGAATGTATCATCTTAGTAAGAGCATAGTAAAAGAAACGCACTATATGCTCTCAAAACCGGGCGAAAGTGCATAATTTGACTGTAAATTTAATAACGTTAATTAAAACGAGCAACTAACCGAAATGTGTGGATTCACGCTCTTTATCTCTGGCCTACAATATTCGCCAGTGTTATTTGACACTTGGAAAAAATATAATCTGTGTCGTAAGATGTAACAAGCCACAGCCGCTGCCAAGCCATAAACCTAAATACATAATAATAATAATAACAAGCCACAGCCAACCAGTAGGACATTTGCGCGTTTGGATAGCCACCAACCCTGGTGTAGACTAGAGCAGGAATTACCAAAGTGGTCGAAATCGACCCTCTGCGGTCGAAGTCGGTTTCCCAGTGGTCGACATAAACAAAAAACTGATTTTGGGTATCGACGAGGTCCAAAAATCGACCCTTATTAATTAACATAAGTTCTTATTTATTATACTAACTTATTATTCGTTTATAATTAGTTATGCTTATTATATTTACAATAGTAATATTACATGCCGTCAAAGAAATGCGCACACCGGCCTGTCTGTCGGAAGAACGCAGTTTATTACCTATTTTCCATTTGGAGTTCTTTGTTTACTTCGTGTTTAAAATTTGCAATTAAGAAAACATCTTATTGTTATTGTACTTGTTTTATGGCCGTCATTAGTGTCGAACTAATCCTTGTTGTTATCGTATTCGCATTGCGTCAAAGCTTGCCAGGTGTGTGAATTAACTTAGTGGACGCGTTCCTTTTATGTATTGTACAGTTTAGTATAAAACAATGCCCGAACGGAGGGGTGGGGCAGCCAAGCGACGACTACGATACAAATAAGACGTTTATTCTATGAGAGATATAGTTTCGGACTTTGCGCGTGTTATGGAATCGTACAGTTTTTACTGGCTGTGTCCAGTCATATTTGTGCCTGTTTTATACGTGTCTGTATTTCTAAAAAATTCTATAGTAATTCCAATGGCATTTTAATTCGAGTCCTGTGTAGCTCGTAACAGTATATTATTGTATGTATGACTATGTATATATGTATGTATGTATATATATATATATATATATATATATATTTATTTCTTAAATTAGTTTAAGTATTAATGTATCTATTGTCTTTTCCCGCACCACCTACATCGCCTGATTCAAATTTCTTGATTTAGGTTGCCTGGAAGAAGGAAAAGAGAAAGTATATCGCATTGAGCGATGAGGCCGCCTATTGTATTGCCTAGAAAATATTGCAAATATGGTTTATTTTTTGTAATTGTATTATATATGTATATTTTGGTGTGCAATAGAGTGTTATCTCTCTCTCTCTCTCTCTCTCTCTCTCTCTCTCTTATTTGAAACTTTCAAGATACTCTATAAATTGTGTTCACGTATTATAAGAACTTGTTATAAGAATGACTTATATTTTAGTAGGAAGTATCATTTTTGTACTTTTTTTAAAAACTCAACAAATCGTAGTATTTTGTATTAATACAATAAAAGCTAGTAATAGGACTTTTAAAGTAATTTAGCTATGGGGGTCTGAGGTATCAGTTCATTTTTGGAAAGGGGTCTTCTGCCCAAAATAGTTTGGAAAGCCCTACTTACAGTACGTCGCCATAATTTTAACCCAACTTCTCATGCAATGTGTTCGAAAGCAGTCAGCGAGAACTAAGTTATAGGCGGTGCTAAGTCTCGAGAGTTAAGATTCATGTTTAAAACTAGCTGACCGGGCGAACTTCGTGCCGCCATATTTTCTGAATTTCCGAATGACTTTGTTTCATGACACAAAAACGAAATCACTAAAATCGGTCCAGGTGATTAGGAGGATTCTAGAACCCGATCTCAGCGCCACCTACCGATTCAAATTGTGAATCTAAACCATCCGGGAACCCACTCACAAACAAAATCACCAACATAGGTCCAGGTGATTAGGAGGATTCTAGAACCCGATCTCAGCGCCACCTACCGATTCAAATTGTGAATCTAAACCATCCGGGAACCCACTCACAAACAAAATCACCAACATAGGTCCAGGTGATTAGGAGGATTCTAGAACCCGATCTCAGCGCCACCTACCGATTCAAATTGTGAATCTAAACCATCCGGGAACCCACTCACAAACAAAATCACCAACATAGGTCCAGGTGATTAGGAGGATTCTAGAACCCGATCTCAGCGCCACCTACCGATTCAAATTGTGAATCTAAACCATCCGGGAACCCACTCACAAACAAAATCACCAACATAGGTCCAGGTGATTAGGAGGATTCTAGAACCCGATCTCAGCGCCACCTACCGATTCAAATTGTGAATCTAAACCATCCGGGAACCCACTCACAAACAAAATCACCAACATAGGTCCAGGTGATAAGGAGGATTCTGGAACCCGATCTCAGCGCCACCTACCGGTTCTAATTGCGAGTTTAAACCATCCGGGAACCCACTCAAACACACAAAAACAAAATCACTCCCGGTGATTAGGAGGATTCTAGAACCCGATCTCAGCGCCACCTACCGGTTCTAATTGCGAATCTAAACCATCCGGGAACCCACTCAAACACATAAAAACAAAATCACCAAAATCACTTCCGGTGATTAGGAGAATTCTAGAACCCGATCTCAGCGCCACCTAGCGGTTCCAATTGTGGCTGTAAACCATCCCACGACCGGGAATCAAATACACACACAAAATTTCATCAAAATCAGATGTATAGTTTACGATACTATAAAAGACATACAGACAAACATTCATTTTTATATAGAAGATTTTGGGCTGGCTTCTCAAGAAAGAAAGCTTGGACAATCTACTAGTTTGTGTTGAGCTCCTTGTCTACTGAGATCTCATTCGTTTTATGTATTACTTACTAGAAAGTATTAATTTTTAGTTACTGTTGAAAGCGATTTTGTTTTTGTAATTTTTTTTTAATTCAAATTATGTTCCATTGAGATTATTTTTAAAAGTCATAACAAATAAAAAATTGAGGCTACTTCCTTCTCTGTGTCTATATATAGCTTTATAACGTGCTATCACTGTTTTAGGCCGCGGTCTAGCACGCTAAGCCTGGCGACACACCTACGGAATATAACGCGCGGAGAGTTCTGCGACTGAAGGATCGGAACTAATCTAACTCGGTGGAATAAAAAAATAATAATAAATAAATAGTATTTACCCGAACTTTCTGCGTGGTATGTACTGTACATAGGTGTGTTGTTACACTCATCCTATAGACACACTTACAGAATATACCTCGGGGAAAGTTCAGCGACTGAGAGATCGGCGCTAATCTGTACGCGGCGGAATTTCCACGGATGTGTCGTATGTTCGTTCTTATAGGTTCGTTACGTATGTTATTTATTACAGATTTTGACGTTTTTGAAGGGATACAAGTTGTATATTAAGGAATGGCTTTTGAATTTACAGAACTTTAACGGGCTAAGTGCCGCCGTTGGATTGCGCGATTACGAAGCAGCGTGATGTCTCGATGATGATCTTGTTCTGTGTCTGGTTTTTTTTTTTTTTATTTGACTTGACTTTATGTTGTTGGTCCGAAGACCTCACAACTTTACCGGGGTTTTTGGGGCGAGCGCCTTCGCAAGGCGCTCGAGCCCGGGGGCAACTTGCTTGAGGGAGCTCCCTAGGGAGTTTTACCTCGGCTGGACTGTTGCCATGAGAGGGGGATGAATCTGATGATGCCCGCCAATGGGCGACACAATGAACTAATTGGGAACGGGCGACGGGTAATATAAAGCCCGAGAAGAAGGATCCCGGGGGACCGGGATCGGCGGTTCGCGGCGGCCTACGCTAACTTACTGCCGTTTCGCAACGTGTTATGGCTGGGAAAGAAGAAACGGCGAAAAAAACTTCCCAGCAACACGCCTAGTCTATCCTGTGGGGGAGCTATGTCTCCTGGCGTCCCTCGCGAGGACGTGGAAAGATCGTGATTGGCGTTGTCTGCGACCCCGCCGTCTATGTCTGTCTGTCGGTGCCTGCCAGCCTGCCGTCCTAACCGCGGGCGGGCTGATCCGGGCCAGCCGTTTTGTGATAGCGTCGACCTTGTCCGTAAGGACATTACGCGGTCGTCGCACGAGAGCCTTTCGCCGAGGCTTGTAATCGGACGCGGATACGACGAGCGGATTTCGATGGTGCGGCGCGAGATCGAAATATTTACGCGAGAGCGACGTAATGTAGTTTTTGATAGAGGGAAGCTCCAGATCGCGGTGGAGGTCGACGTTACGCATATAGAGGGGAGCACCGACGGCTCTGCGCATGAATTTATTCTGCACGATTTGCAGTTTCTTTAAGTGGGTAGGCTTGGCATGGCCGAATACCACACTCGCGTATGTCATGATCGGGCGGATCTGTGTCTGGTGCATCCTGAGGGCGCCCTTATATACTGCGTCGCTTGCTGTTGACGACGCAGGACCGCACTCGAAGCAGGGCCGTCTTCGGTTTGTTGCTATGGAGAATGGTTTCATATGATTATGGATGCCTAGTGCAGCACCATATGTTATTTAAAAACATTGCGAGCGTATTTAGCCGAACTTTTCGCGCGGTACCTACTGTAGGTGTGTCGCTACACTGAAAGTGGCGTCTAGTGTCAATCGAGGCTGAATGCCGCTTCCGGCGTTGGATTGATATTACACCGAATGGTCACTTTGGAAACGTCAAACGCGCGTCTGTATTTCCTGTGCACTCTCTGTGTTTTTTTAAATGTCGGCTAATGCTGTTTTCGCATTGATTTTGCCACTGTCATGTGGTATTAAAAATTCAGGTGAAAAAAAAAAGTTTATTTAAATTAAAAAACAAAACCAACGAATATCTTTAGAAATAATATACTGACACGCGTATTACATAAGTTTGCCTTTCGACATGAGTGGGGGCTCTTCAACAAGGGTTGCTCTAGATTTAGGGTTAAACCGCATCGTTACGTAACGCGTTACGACGCCAGCCTGTCTGGCTTCCCTTTCTCTCACGTTAGATTAGATTAAGTTAGCACTTCTGTCGGGCGTCCTGAGACGCACACCAAATTGTTTTTTTCTTAATTTTTCTATAGTTGTTTTAAGTTGAGAAAAAATTTACCACATTATCTCTAAATTTTTGATAGAAAACATTGTACTGCGTTAATTTTTCTCAAATAGGACTGAAACATATCTACATCTTTATGAAAGAGAGATTTTAATAATTTTTTTAAATACTACTCTATTTTATTCACAACAAAATAATAATGCATCTGAAAACGGCGACGAACGAAAATCAATACTGAAAATTCCTCAAGGACGTTAACCAAGCATTGCCTAGTTCCCATGATACAATTTTGATAGATCAACATAAACTGGACTGGTGGCTACGCCATTGCTATGTACGTACAATTTTAACGGGAGCTGGGGTTACAGCTCGCTAATTACTGCTTCTTCAAAAGACACCATTATACTGTTTTTTGAGTATTCATGAAATATTATTACAAGTTTCATTAACAACATTTTAGAAGCAAATATCTCACTACCCATGCTTAACAAAAATAAAGAAACCACTAATAAAGTTAAATTGCGTTTTAAATACTGTATAAAGCGTCTCCACTTTTTTTGATGCGCAGGGGGAATCAATTTCGTACCATACTGAGTCTTTCTCGATTGTAGGTGTGAGACCGGACCATGGCGATAAGCTCCGCTTGTGCGACGACTCTAGGCGGAACCAACTACTTCCCTAAACCTAAATCTAAACCTGCGTCCCATACCCGGCGCTTGTTTGGAAGAACATGAGATGACGAGGGAAGCTACACCCATTGTTCAACCGCGCAACAAGCTTAGGTCACCCAGAGTGACCCACAAAGCGTCTGGATCTTATAGCTGGGTAGAAGCATTTTTTTAATATTTATGGCTTGGCATGTAGGCCTCTAAGCCAGCGTAGAAGCATTCGTCTTAGGTCTACAGATTAAATTAAGTTTTGGGAATTTGCTCAATTTATTACACTAAAAGTACTATAAGAAGACAGCCAGATAGACATAATTATGAGATACTTACGTTTTTCTTATTATATTAATGTACTCTGCGAGTCTCTGTATCTCTGTATCCTACATTTAAATGCTATAGTCTGATTTTTAATTATATGGACTCAAATGACAGTTGCAATCGACCTTCTTTGCAATGTTGCAAACTTCGAGCAACTTACCACAGTGAGTTGAATCCTATAATTTTTTTATTGAAATTCTGTAGGAGTCAACTCATTTATGAATCAAAAATAGGTCGATAGCAGTTGCCATTTTAGTCCAGTCCAGTCTAAAGATATCCCACACGTCTATGATCATTGTAATTTGTTATTTCATATCTCAGTTATATGTCTCGTGGGCACCAACAGTTTTTCTACCGTGTAACCCCACAACGGCTGGTGTTCCTATCAGTCCTACCACGCTTGATCAAAGCGGATTACGAGATTTGCTTCCAAAATATATCTTGGTAAGCAGATTCGATGACAAAGTCTACTTATCTTTAACAAATAGTAATTGTAAAATTACCTAAGACGCGCACATTTCCCGGTAAGGGATCGAACCCATATCATCAGGAGACGCGGATGGATACGTAAGCCAGTCTTTTTATTTGTTGCAGTTTTGCTTTAAACAAATGCAAAACAGTATGCAAATCCATTAAAAAAAAACATAAATATCCTTCTGCGAGTTACGTTCTTTGGCCGTCGGAGGATGTTTTAAAAAATATGATATATTTTAATACATTTATTAATTAATTACAATTAGGTACTTAATTATAACTTAATATTAACGTCTGGACTTCTCCGCGATGGAGCACCAAAAGACGAAGCTGGTATGTCCCGAGGACCCTTTATTGGTTTGTGCAATATTACGACATCGTATGATCTTCGTGGAAGATCAATGAGTCGCATCGTGTGAAGCAAACGATGTGAGTTAAGGGTTCGCCCACACGAACACGTAACATCTCCCCTCCTAGATGAGCAACTATTTGTGGAACATGAATGTTGCTCTATGCGCCTGCATATTTTCCTCAATTCTGCTTGTATTTGGTAATTCAATATCTTCTGAAGGAGTTTCTTTGTTAACATCCATCGCAGGCTTCTTTGAATATAGGTGAAAGTAAAGAAACATAGCGAGTACAACTGCACTTGATACCAAAAGGTAGGTAGGTATTGTTGTATGATATAAGCTTGAGAAATCTTTTGTCGACAATTTCGTGGGACTTTCCGTTTGCACCTGATGTTGAATATTGTGCAATACATTTGAGTCAATTGTTGTCAGATTATACTGAATCGATGATTCATTTGATATTGGTGGCGATGGGAACGTCATTATTTCGACAGCTTGTCTTCGAATTTTGTCGTCAGTATTAATGATAGTGAATTCCGATGTACGAATGCTGCACTTCCTTGGAATTGTTGCCAAGAGCTTCCTTCCGGTATGCGATGTTCTTCTTGTTTGCAGGAGATTTGTATTTTAGTTTTTCTTGGTAATGATATGATTTAATGTTGACTATCCAATTCCAGTAGAGCTTCTTTTGCCAAGTTTATAGATGTTGGATGACGTGATGATGTTATTTTTCTGTTCTTGTATTAGGTTGGTAATGTAGTCACGTTGGGTGTGTTTCTGATGAATAGTTTGCTGTTTGCAGACATACCAGGTTTCTACCTTCGGGCATTCTGCCTCCATGTACACAAATTCCCTGGAATTGATTGCCAAATAGGGAAAGGAGGGATGATAGTTTCTGATCCTTTATTAGGGACGGGACAGAGTCTGTAAAGGTTATAAATTATAGGTGACATCATAGGAAATTTTATTACTATAACTTTTTTGATTTTGTCTACAAAATATGAACCTAAGCTAATTATATCATAGTAATATCTTATTTCTACATCTAAAACTGAGCCTTAGTCCAAAAAAAAAATCTTTAATTTGATAAATCATTTTACTCAGATCATTAATAGTTAATAATGAACGGTGCATGGTATTTGTGCGACTAAAAGCTATCAAATTTTCTATCCTACTTATTTCTACAGAAATTTCTTAAAAAATTCCGATATTATATTAAGAGCTTGTGCAAATAGAATGTATTGATTAATTTGAATTTTGACAAAGTTGGTTGAATTTATAAGACTTGATATAATTTTATTTTATTTATTCTGATTGTCTGTTAGCCTATCTAGGGTATGAATTTGATGGAAATTCTAAAAACTAAACTAATATGCTTGTTAAAGTTAGCTGATAATTTTTGATTATTATTTTGTACAATTTTAAGTGCATTTTCGTATTTCAGAGCATCCTCGTTATCGAGATTGCCTGTTATGCTTATAATAATAATAATATATAATAATCTTTATTTGCCAGAATGTAGTACAAGAGTTTTTACAATGATTGAAGAATGAGAAGATGAAGAATGAGCTATTCTAAATGCAGTAGTGATTTTTATTTAACTTCCTAAACAGATAGATAGCTTGGTGTTCGAAAGTTAAAAAAAAAAAAGTTGGGTGTTTGAATTTCTTTTTTTTTTGCTATGTCAGTCAATTGTATAAAGGTAATGTCAGTTTTGCCTTGTATACTGTTAAGGTCAAATTCAAACAAAAAGGAGTGGTCACGTGAAGTAAATTTTGGGGAGCCAAGTTTGAAAGGTAAAATGCCGAGTCCGTCGTCTAGGTTATCAAGTCGGATGTTCTGAGCTGATTCCTGGTTGTGGTGAGCTTGGCCCAAACTCGTTATTAAGGGAAATATTAGGCTTTAACAACATATTGTCTTTAATTTTCTTATTTCTTTTTAATCTGTTTTTGGCTACTAAGCCTCGTTTTCGGGAGGTGTATGTGTGAATGGGCAGGTTTTGAATTACGTTATCTTTTGTGTAACGAGCTGCTATTTTTTTTCTACTTGCCATTCGAAATTCGGGGCGGACAGGATCCCGATCGTATTTCGCGCGACCGCAAACAGCACAATTGTTAATGTAATTTGTCATGCTTTCTTTAAGTTTCGGCCAGAAATAACGTTGTGAGAGTGAGAGATAAGTTTCATTGATACCTCGGTGATTATCTTTTCCGTCATGGTAGTTAGAGATTATCTCTTGTTGCTTTAAGTAATCGTTAACGTTCTGTATCTCTTGTTTCACCAAGATTAGGCTCATAGAAGAGTTATTAAACGTTTTTTGTATTATTGGAACAATTGTGTAAATTTGGTCAAGAGGTTCTATCAGAATAGCTGTCCGAGATTTTGAGTCGATATGATGTTTCATTACAGATATTAAATCTTGTTGTAAGTTATTTTTTGAAATTTGAACAATTGTTTTTCTAAAGGTGTTGAAGGGGTTTGTCGTTTTTGGTTTAAATTTAATGGAACTATCAGTAACCTTTATAACTAACTGTCTTTTAAATTTGTTTAATGGATCTTCCGATATGGGTATGTCCAATATTGGGTTTTCGTTACTAGTATGTGCTGTAACTGACGCTGAAGCATCGTCTACGTATTTAATTTCATTTATTTGAGAGGTTGGACTATATAAAGGTGTTTGGCTAGGTGCTGTTTCAGTTGATGAATCGCTGAAATGACATTGTTGTAGCACTTGTGATTCATACATATGTATGGGATTTGCCGCGTATTCGGTTGTAAGTATTTTAGAACAGAGGTCAATTTTAGAACGCCATTGTTCTAATAAGTCCAAACCAATGAGTCCATGAAAATAGTTGTGAAAACGATATATAAATAATTTAATTGGCTTTTGATCATTTAATTCAGAAAAACAAGGGATAGTTATAGAATAGTTATTTTTAGTGGTAGCGTGAATATTTGTCACCACAAATGGGTCATAATTTAACGGGTATTCGGGAAAAAAATATTTTGCGGCTTCCGGGCTAATGAAAGATTTATTCGCGCCTGTATCTAATAGAAATTTTAAGGGTGGATTGGAAAACTGAATATATGGTAATTGTTTTTTACTATGAAGATTTAGTTCTATCCAAGGGGTTTCGTGGGAGGCTCTAAGGGAAAATTTTCTTGCCCGCTTTCATTTTCGGGAATGGTTTGATTTTCCCATTGCGAATAACATGAATTATTATATTGCGTCTCGTCGTCAATCTCGCGGTAACTTAATTCGTTCATATTGTAATTGTCAATATAGTCGTATGTCGTGTCTTCGTCATGATTGTACGGGTGGTAAAGTGTTTCATTCATATTAAGTTGTTGTAAATTCTGGGAATTATGCGGCAATATTCGAGCCACTGGGTGACTAATGCCACTCATTGGGACGGGGAAATTATGTTGAAGATTTTGAGGGTTCTGTCTATTTGGAATTCTGAACCCTGTGGACATGTTAGAACGTGGCAGAGCGCGCATGATCTGCTGCGTCCGCGAAAACCTGGGGGCTTGGGGGCCAAAATTTTGATTTTGAGGATTAGACAACTGGGGTCGCAACTGATTGATATGTGGATTAAAAGGTACTTGTTTAGACATTTTAGGTAAGATGGGGGAATATGAGTGATTTGTACTAAGGTAATTGCCGGGGTTTTGATAAGTTGTTAATCCAGATTGTGACGGGGGTAGAAATTGTTTAATATTTTGCGGTGGGGTTTTCTTAATTTCCTGTGGCATTCTTTGCCGAAGATAGATTATGTTTAGCTCTTCTTGCGCGAATTCGAGAGCTTGTTGTAGGGAATTGGGTCGCATGCAACGCACACGGGACCCTAAAGGTTCGTCAAGGCCTTTAGTGTATGTCTGTAGTGCAAGTTTTTTATAAAGATCGCGTTTAGCAGTTACTGCGGAGGGAACAGATTCATGTAATTCTATATATGTTATTATTGTACACAGTAAATTTTGTACGCGTTCGTAAAATATGTGCGGGGTGTCATTACCTTGATGCAACATAGACAGATCGTTATAAAGAGCGGTCTCATCTCTATGGTCTGAAAAGGAATTGATTAACGCACTGCGTACTCCAGCCCAGGTATTAAGAATGCCGTTCGTTGATAAAGTGATAGCGGCATGGCCAGTAATTTTGTTTAAGACTCCATTAAATAATGCACAATTACTTAATTCGTAGCCTGGGTTTGAGTTCGTATATGCTTCTACGAGTTGGTCACAAATATTTAAAAATCTAATCAAGACATGTGGATTTCCATCAAACTCTGGTACTAGTCTCAAAGATTTCCATATTTTTTCCGTTAATTCCTCGCTAGAGCAAACGGATGCGTTACTTGTTGCTGGTTGGCTCATTTTCTCCGTTTCTTCTTCTATTGGTTGGAGAGAAAGGAGCAGATCGGCGTGAAATCGCGATTTTTTAAAGTCCTCACGAATACTACGTGGTGACTCGGGTTTCTTAACCCTATCCTGTCGTGGATGGAAAATCTTGCCGGTATTATTATAACTATCTAAAATAAATTATCTCTATTTTGTCCTACAAATATAGCTTATAATCCTAAAATTAATATTAATGTTTACCTAACCTTTCGATCAAGGATAATTTAAATTTAATTTATAAAGGGGTTGGATTTGGCAACCAATAGGAATTATTAGTGTACTTATAACTATTACTCACAATTGCATGGTAGTCTGCAAATGACGAATTACGTGACTCATCGATATCCGGATGATCTTTTGAAGGCGATTCTTCAACAGCAATTCGGTGGTTCCGACAGCCAAGCGTAGGTTTATTCTAGGATAGCCGACGCGCCGTCGATTCGGCTATTACGCGGTCTCGATATTAGAAATCGCGCACCGTTACAGCTATCCTACCGACTGCGCCAGTTACGTTCTTTGGCCGTCGGAGGATGTTTTAAAAAATATGATATATTTTAATACATTTATTAATTAATTACAATTAGGTACTTAATTATAACTTAATATTAACGTCTGGACTTCTCCGCGATGGAGCACCAAAAGACGAAGCTGGTATGTCCCGAGGACCCTTTATTGGTTTGTGCAATATTACGACATCGTATGATCTTCGTGGAAGATCAATGAGTCGCATCGTGTGAAGCAAACGATGTGAGTTAAGGGTTCGCCCACACGAACACGTAACATGCGCCAAAAGAGTTTTATCAAAACAGGTTTCATTTATTATTACGACTTGTTATTCGAAAAAAAAATTAAGTCAACCGAAGCGAGTTCTAGATTCGAAACCAATCGCAGCGAGCCGCTAATTAACGCGCTACACTTTTACAATACACGTGTATCAAAACTGGATTAGCAGGGCTATTAACATTGTTTTATTCGGATGTCATAATATCGCAAGACTAGAGTTTATCCTGCGGCTACACCACGTGAAAAGCTATAAGCATTTGTACTTCTATCTTAAAAATACAGATAACAACGAAATTAAACTTTTTTAATATATATTAGATCTGAAACTTGAATTGTCTAATTCACTACAATAATAAAAAGAATTCCATATAGTCTAAACAGCTGCCCAGAAAAACATAGAGACTAGTCGAAGCCAACTTGATTTGAAGTAATATTATTTATTTAGGTTTATGGCTCCTTTATGCTAGATCTTAATTTACAATATAGTTTCTTCATTTCGCTATTTTCGTCTATCTCACGAAAACTACGATAATTATCGGAATAAAAAGTATCTAAGTTCCGCCCACGGATATAAAAGCGTTCAGTAGTTTTCACGTGATGCTCTAACAGGCAGGCAAAATTTCTAAAAATTGCAATGTCGGAATGTTCTAATCCAAATTATCCCTTCCGATTTTTTTACTTTTGAAAATGCATTATACAAAGTATAAATATTTATTTATAAAGATAGATTAAGATCGACATGACTGTTTTAGTAATGGCTACCTTCACTGATAATTTAAAGTGGATGCAAATCTTCGAAATAAATTATAACGAAAATATAAATGAACACTCCGTTATATAAAAGATATCGTAGATTGAAAATGAAAGTTGCTAACCAAAAGGCTACGGTTTGCATGACCATCTTGAAAACTGTTATGGTGTCTGAAATTGAGTCTGTAGATAATTACTAAAATTACTAAATACACTGACACTATCTTTTCAAATTTAATTTTTTTACAAGAGGCACCAAACCACCGCCCGAAATTTAAATATTACTGATTATCGTGTCAACTGCTCCGTTTCCACAGGAGGATATGAGTACTGTTCTATATTTGCATGGAGTTGAGCGTAGTCAGAAATGATATTAATTAAATCATACTTAATTAATACATATTAGTCATGTTTCATATCTGTATCTAGATCTACTTTCTTAAGACTCTAAGTAGAATATTGAGCCTAGGGCGCCTTCTTCTATCGGAAGGCGCCCATAAGGCTGACTAGTAACTACGTGATGTCACTGGTTTTACCTTTTGTTTCATAATCCGAGGTAGGCACTAACCCTTTAAGATCACCTGAAGAATCAATTAAATACGTTTTAAGAGCTCCTTGTAGAGCGTCATGGTCTCAGGACCCTATGGTCTTACCGTTTCTAAATTACGTAAGTTATTTTTATTGAATTACTTACAATTTATGAATCTTTAAACTGTAATTAATGCAGTCAAATTATATAATTACACTTTTTATTGTCCGTTCCCTGGTAACCCTGCATACAAGTAAATGATCCGTTAACATGTTTCACGCGAATCATCATGTTTGTATCCGCAAAGATACAAAACACTTAATTAAGATAGATATCTTTAACGAATGATCATGTATTAACGTAGTGCATTTTCTACGCTGTTTGAAATACTTTGACAGGACTAATTAGACTGAACCGGAAACTGGTTAGTTACACATTACCACGTGACTCTGGCTGAATGCACAAGCCGCACTAAGTCAAATTTGAACAAAGAAGAATGACAGCTACAATTTATAATTCTTTTAGAAGTGAACGGTCAATATACCTGCCACGCGTGTCTCAGGCAAATTGGTAGTTCTGTAAGCATCGTTTAATTCCATGTGCAGGCTTCATCGCGATGTTTTTCTTTAACCGTCAGCACATGGTAATTATAAGAACATGCACGAATAATACCAATATGCATATTACCATAATTACCACATAAAGATTCTTTCCTTATTCACTCTTATATCTATCAAGCGAATAACAACAATTGTAGGTAACTTAAAACATGTAAGTATAGTATATATAAGGAAAATATATATTAGTAATAGTATTGGACTGTGTTGTTTTGAAATAAATAAAATATTACACATACATACATACATAACTTCACGCCAGGTCCTTTGCGGGGTAGGCACGAACAACAGAGCGCCATTCAGGCTTATTCTTACACACCTCAGTTGCTTCTTTGACATTCATAGCAAAATGTTATATTATTAATTAAATGTCTCTCAAGGCCATAAAATGAACCCGAACTTTTGCACGGCTTGCGTGGGGCCATGGGAAGGCCAACACGTAGAGGTCTCTTGAATTTAATGTAAATGTGTTGTGAAACTGACCGGCGATTATCCCTGTCTACATCAATGGTAATGCACCTAAAGACAAGGGCTCGGTCAGTAGGTAAGTGTGGGACTATTATAAGAAATGAAAACAAAAGGCACCGGGCTATTGGAGCGAATTGCTAGTAGAACTAGGGATCTAGAACTGTGGGGACTAAGACCTACCTGTCGCAATGTTCGGGGCCATGGATAGAATGGGCAGACGGTGGCTCGTCACTTCTAGTATGGGCCAAAAAATGCCGTGCAAGATTGGCGAGGAGCTACATGGGTATGGAGAGGTGGGCTGCAGGTTCACCGAAGCTGCATCTGACTTATTCCATTTATCACTTCCACCCCTGGAGCTTGAGTCTTAGTTCTAGCGATCTCCACTCCGTGCCGGCTGGCTAAGGCAAGCACGGAGGCGGGTACGAGGAGTCGCTACTCGGAGGCTTCGCTACAAAGCCCCATGCGAGTAACATCGTATATTATTATTACAGACAAGACCCTGATAATGGTGATATTAAACATATCTTCCAAATGGATTAAATATGGTTAAAAGCCGCAGAACTTAAAGTACACGGTGCTGTTATAAAATACTTTCAATGAAAATTGAACACGATGCACACAGTAGTTTTCGAGGTTACGGTATGTTAGACGGTACAGCGGACGACCAGCTGAAGGAAAGCGTTTACCATTGCCTATGGACGTTTGCCACACCAGAGATGTTACCAACGCGAAGAAATTTTATGACACTCTTTTTGAAAAACTCCATATCGTAGCGCTGTGGGCAAACCTCGACTGGGGCGAGCTCAATCTAAATCCCCACGGTACGCAAGAGAAACTTTCTACAGAACCGTTGCGTACATGAGCGAAGCGGCTCGAGGAAGTGAGGATGAACTCCCAACCGATGGCGAACGGTGCGATAGTCGAAAGAGGACGAAGGCACCATTCTAAACAGTTCTTCAGAATATTCCGTTTTACAGTCGGTAGACAACTCAGAGAGACGCGAAGTCTCTCCTAAAGCCAAACGTATCTAGACCGTAATTGAGTTGTCAAATGTAAAACACGGCTTACTAGAAATGCACTTGGCTGATTTTTAATATAATATGTAATTTTAATAGCTATAAGTAATTGAATAAATCATTACGACCGCGTTGTTTTAACAACTAATTTAATGAATAAGCGAAGATCGCTTTTAATGATAAAATTCTTTTATAAATTGCATCTATTAAGTGGATACGCATCGCAAGCTCTCCTCGGTTTAATTAATTCCTACGCAGATATTACCAGTGATCTATCTGCTGAATCAAAGTATCTATATATTAATACGTGAAGGAAAAACCTTATACCCTTTTTACGAAAATTACGCGGACGGAGGAGTATGAAATTTCGCACACTTATAGTTTAAAGAAGTTTTAATTTTGTTTTAAATTGTGCATAAAAAATACATTAACTGTAATACCATATATTTGATACACACACGTATATATACTCCTTTGTTTATTGTTAAAGTAAAATTAACATTGTAGACTTGGCGAAATCTGTGATTATAGAAGTATAGTCTTTGACATTAATTATTATGGTCGAATTTCGAGCACGGGAGAACACTAGAATTTTAAACACAAGTTGCTATCAAGTTGACTTCTTCCGCAGATTTGTGTCCAAATAATAGCTTTTTACTAAAGGTATATATGAAAGTATATACGGTAGTTAAAAAAATGACTATCTGTGTGGATGCTCCGACTAATCTCTGAAACTGCAGGACCAATTTTGTCGGGACTTTTACTCGTAGATATAAGTGATGTTAAAAGGAGTAACTTGGCTATTTTTTTTTATTCCATGCGGGCCGAGTTCGGATACAGCTAATTTAAGAATAAAGTTTCACACATGGGCTAATCCGTTTTCGCGGCATTAAGCTTATGTATGCAAACGGTAATGTACACTGTTCGGATTGCTGCGTTTCCGTTGTCTGATGCACAATCACTTTGTGAAAGTACCATCGTGTTGGAGAACCGCCGTCTTAGTTTCATTCCAGCTTTAGCCGTATTTCAACTATGCGTGATTTCATCGTGCTCGTCGATTTCGCCACCCTTGGGGAAGCAAAGCGGTAGGAGGTATCGAGTCGATTCTCTTTACCCTGACTTTGGTTCGGGGTGTAACTACCCGGTAATTCTGGGCTCCTTATAGCAAAAGCAGTACTTGAAGTAATGTGAAAAATGGTACTTTTTTCACATTACTTCAAAATTTATGTGAAAAATTCAAATAACCAAGTCTCTGGTTTTTCATTCTTTCTGTAATAATTTTTTTTTCACAAAATGTGGTGAAAGCTTCCTTTTTTATGTCCCAAATACACTGTATTTTCTTAAATTTAAAATATACATTTATATTTTCACCTTGTTTTGACTTAATATAAAAAAACCACCCTAATTTTCAATCGAAAATTCTCGCGTCAAAATATCAGTGTTTTTAAAAAAGTCGGTTGGTTTTTTGTTGTTTCAAATCTCTTCTTTCAGATGGCGTAAAAAATATACATTACTGTGGAAAATGTTCTCAGAAAATGCAAAGAAACAACAGGTAGTAAAGCCCAAACACTCTTAGCCCCTTCCCTACTTTTCCATGAAATATAAATTTTAATTATGTAACAAATCGTCATGAAAATTTGCATTTGTTACGGGTATAGAAAAAGTCATAGGGTTTTATGCAGAAAAGTATTGATCCCGAGGGATAGACAAGATGCCGTTAGGGGTTAGGGATAGATACAAAAGAGGGCGCTCAGATCGCGTTTTATGTCAACACCGTTGCAATTCATAAATACATGGAGTTTTTGGCGGGAACTGAAAGGAGACGTTGTGCTGTGCAGTTTTATTTTCTAAAAATGTGTATAATTACTCTAAAATGAACAATAGTTGCAGTATATTGATAATTTTTGAGTAGAAATTATGTATTTTTGTGAGAAATGTGAACTGTATAGTCAGATGTGATCTTTCGAGTTTTCACAAGAACTCCATTGAATGGCGTCGGTTGTAGACTGCAATACAACTGCGCTACTATACGAAGACCTATTAATTAACATGTTTCCGACTGAAAGACTTTGATTCTATGGTCATGAATAAATTAATAAATAAAAAAAAAAAATCATAAATACATCGATGACATTGACACATGACAATCGCATGAAAAGTGGAAAAGGTACTTTGAATTAAAATTTAAGTTTGACGTTTCTAAGAATAACAAGGGCTATGTTCTGTAAGGGACCACCGCAATTTGTTCCCGTTCCACCTGCTTGCCGTGGTGCGGCTATTTGACCCACCTCTAGACATAGACATAGGTGGTTGTTTGATCGAAAATGATGTCATTAATGACGTTTTCGCTATAGCCACAAGAACCACGGTCGCTTTGGGGAACGGTTAACAAACCATTTTGGGCCTTGTGACCTACTAATAGAACGCGCTAAAGATAATATGTACGAATTAACAACTTAATTGACAATCATGAACAACAAATTTAATTGATGATTGTGCATTTTCTAAAGGTTTTGAGAATGCATTAATTATAAGTAACGTAGAAAATGTGCTTTGGATAATGGTGTGCGTTCTATCTCATAAATTGAAAAATGTTCGGTAGTATTTATGTATGTTATATCACAAGTTCTCGCTAGCAAACACGCGTGTCAATCTCCAATCGCTTTGTTAGAAGACATTGTAGACGTGTTAGAACGATATAAAAATACTAAAATTTAATAGATAACAAAAAGAAAAATACCAGAGATATTAAACATTTACTGGGATTATAAATTATGATACTGCGCTTTCATGTGCGAGCTACTTTCAAAAGACAATAAACATTTTATTGGCATTTATTCAATGGTAAAAGAAAAGCAGAATTATATTGATACATGTTTTTACTGTTAATTACTTAATTAGCGTATCAAAACCATTTGTGCTTTATAAAAATTAAACAAAATAATAAATTTATATTATCTTCCATTTTAAACTTTCACACCTAAATTGACTGAGTATGTTCTTACGTTTTATTGGTTAATATGAACGCAGCGGCTCTCTAATTGGTTAATTTTCTAACGGACGTTGTGTAGCTATGTTCACTCGCATCATTCGATCGAGCACCTAGCACCATCTTCATTTTAATCAGTCCGCCGCGAACCACCGTGTGGGTAACGTCTTTTTGTCGTAAAATATTTGTATCCAGTTTCAAAAGCCGGTAATTAAATTCTGAATAAAAAATTAGCCGTCATAATTAATAATCAGTGGTTAGATAATTGATGGATTGTGTAGATAACTTTAGGGCCTAGTGTCTGTGTGATCTCGCGATCTACGTGACTGCATTTTGTGTTTGCTGAAGTGTAAAAAGGTAAGTTTTTATGTCTTTGTTGTTTGAAAATTGCGGGTGGATGGCCGGTAAAGCTTGTTCTGCATCGTAGGGAAGCTCACACGGATACAGGGAGCTTCAATCGATTGTCCGTGTATGGCGAGGTATGGGTAGGTATTGCGTATTGGGGTGGTGTGCCGTCGGCCTGCAACGTCGCACCCTCACATTCGTGCCTGGCGTACATTGTATTAGCGTTTTATTCCTATCTTAAATAGAGCTAGACAGAGGCTTGTTAATATTATGAATTATTTATAACAACATTCCTGTATCCTGCATGCAACGATGTTATCGGTATGTTCTTTATTTATGATTGATGCGCTCTGAGGGCGTTAACTCCGTCTATAGCAACAGACATTGAAAGTATTTAACCAGACAGTTGTTTCTATGTAGGTATAATGTAACAAAGGTAATCAAACCTATTCTGTAAATAACTGTATCCTCATTTTGCTTTTTAATTTTCCTCGCAGTCTATATGTGGGACTGTAACATATTTTACCTCGGTCGTACTGAGCCTGCTGTGACTTACGAATCTACCGTCTGCGAAAAAAAATAACGACCGATATGGCGATGGTTGTCAATAAGATATTAATCTGTGGAAAAATTACAAGAATAATATAGATGCAGGAAAAAACCGAAATATATACAAAAAAGAATAAGCGACGGGTGACTGCGCCTCAATGCTTGATCATTGGATTCATGAGTCATTTTGTGATCGCTGGCTGCAATTTAAATAGCAAATTCTAAAACGTTGAGAAAGCTGATATTTTCTCACATTAATGAAGCAATTGATATAATCTTCCCATTTCTGAGCGCATTATCCGCCAACAGCAATAGCTGAGTCGGAGATAAGATTAGTCTTGAGATATTTTTCTTGTAAACTATTTCTTATTTGCTACGATTATTTTCGAATAAAAAGTCTGTGATTATGTTACGGTTACAAAATATATTTTTAAGGTTCTTTATCGGTAGTATAGAATTCACTTTTGAATTCTAATGAAATTTAAGTGTATATGTTAATACAAAATATATAGAAATTGACTAAAAAAACTAAACAGCCTGTGTGCGAGTCCGGCTATTAGAAATTCGATGCGAATATACCTAGGTAGTTCTTATGCAGTCCACGTTCGAAATTTATAAAAGAAAATAAGAGAAGAACCTCTTTCAGTTGAAAACCTCCTGAACTCAAAAAATGTTGTGTTCCCATCCCTTCAAACCTCAAAAGCTCCGTTGCTCGAAATCTGAACCCTCTAAAAGTCGAAATAATTAGTGAGTCCCTATAAGCAATCCATTACTTATTTTCTCTCTATAACTCGAAAAAATCAATTGGACCTCTGTATCTCGAACATAGCAATATATTTTACAACCTTTAGAAGTCGATTATTTGAATCTTAACCTTACAACGAATGTTTCCTTACAAAATTCGCATAAGTCGAAAGCTATACTTCGAATTTTTTGGCATCTCCCTTCAAGTTCGACTTCAGAGTTTTTGTTGTATATGTTTTTAGATTTCCGTTGCCCCAACATATGGTGACAGAAGGACACCAAGGGGTTTTAGTAGGTGTTTCGGCAGCGCATCTCGTGGCCGGGTCTAACATATACTACGGCTTAGGTAGTCCCCGAGATCATCAGCTATGATCATGATATTCAGACAGCATCTGAATTGAGACCGTGAGGCGTTTTCCATTATTTATTCAAGAGTGGCCCGACTAGGCTGGAGGAGCGAGATGGAATGCGATGGTAGCCGCTTTCCAACAAGTGGGCCGTCTGCCTGTCTGCTGAATGAACTCCTGCAATTAAAAATAAGCTCCTCCGTCTCAAAGGAAGATAGATGTTCCAGCGAGGCTATTATTGTTCCTCGCAAGTCTAGGCCCATCTAATCTATTACTGTTGGAAATTTGTATATATTGTTTTTACGTTTTGGTAATCATTTGCGACCTCAATTATTGCACAGCGCCATCTACTGGCTTGTAAGTGTTCCACTTCATTTACATATAGGAACTCTAAAAATACGATTTTTTTTGTGAAAGTGTCATAATTATAAATAATCAATATGTTATTAGTTTAGTGTTTAATTATACATTCATGCAATGAAATCTTTATTTAAATGTATGTAATTATTGATTACACAATGGGCCTGTGGGACATTTTCATACATGAATAATACACAAATCGCGTATTTGTACGATGAACTCTTATTCGTTATTCCATTACGAAAACGGCAATCTTTTTTTTTTATAACAGTAGAATAAATTCGATTAAATCTATTTATTTAAGCGAGTGGTTTTTTAAACCTAAAGATATAATTTTAAACAGTATTCAGAGGGTGTTTGTATACAAATAGAAGCAATTTAGTTGTAATACCACTAACAACTAACCCCCTGAGCGTCGCCATCACTTGGCTTTGGTTTTACCTTGTCTTCCATACAATGATATACACTATATAGCATTACACCCACTTTTAATAACTACAATATATAATAAGAACCTTTAAAGTTGCCAAAATTAGTAAAAACTGCGCAGCTGTGTATGTTTTTTTATTGCTTTATCTTAGCCTGTAATAATAATCGACCGTTGGCATCATGCATACCAAAATTTCTAAGAAATTCCGAAATGTCTTAGTACTTCCTTTATCACCAAGATGCTTCAATATCGCAAGTTATGAATAAAATACATACCAAAGACGTCAGACAAAAATAACAGATTTCTCTCTAATTAACGACAACTCTATAACGCCATAAAATGCACAGTCCCTTCAGTGTCGTTATGTAGAGTTTTTATATTTTGATTATTTTTTCAAGGAATTTAATTATTATTTAAGGGGCAGGTTTTAATCTTATCTTTGATTCCGTTTCTACATTTTTTTATGTTAGCAATCGAAGTTGCTCGTATTTTTTCAACGGATTTTGTGATGTTATCAAAAATATTACTTTGTGCCGTGTGGATAATATTGTAGGTTCATGAATTTGATACTTTTTTCGTATAGACTGTTATTTAAATATGTTTTTTTTTGTCAGTGATAACTATTGAGAGGAATACGCGTCCTAACTATCCATTGTTCTATTTATTACGTTTATGTAATTGACATAACACATAAAATAGCATATTTAGTTTTACAAATAATTAATATTTCACGTTACCGACCACAACAGAGAGCCTAAAGCGGTTGGCTTTGGTCAATCACTTAGGCTGGTGTGCACCGACTTTTAACCGATGGTTAAAATAAAATAATCGCCAAAAATGTATGGAAAAACAGTGATTACTTTTTGTTAACCGTCGGTTAGATTTCGGTGCACACCAGCCTTAGTTTAATTGACACGTGTCTAGATAGACTGGTAGTTGCAAGACAGCATAAAATTCCACTTTATCATATCGACGGTTAAAAGGTAATAGGGCATAAGCGACATTTTGGTCGAAAATGAGTTATGAATGCCATCTTACTTAAAATTTTTCGCTCTTTCGAATGCGCTCACTCCCATGGCTCTACGATGACTTTAGTGTCGTTTATGCCCAAGCAAAAAAACTGCGTTTTTGAAGTGTCATTTCATTTAACCGACCGAATTTTGGGCCTTTTTTTACTCTAAAGGCGCTTGTACCTCTAAAAATGGCATCACTTTTGGGTTATAGTCGGTAATACATTTTTACTTTTTACTGCCGTAAAAGCTCCAGGCGTATACTATTATTTACCATTAGTACCTGTTTTGAAAGCTGGAACTAATGCCTCTTTATCATTGTCGTCAAAGACATTAAGCGTCGGTTATACCCTACTACCATTTACAAGTTTAAGTTTACAAACATCCTACTGATTTCTTTGCTAAACACTGTTTCTTATGCTCCATTACCTTTTGGTATAATAATAAGAATTACCACTTATACTTTTTACCCTTTTATGTTATTCTGCAGTCATGTAACTTATGCCCTATTACCTCTTGATATAAGGATGTCAAATGTAGCTAAGTCTACTCTACCCTTCGTTTTTTTCTATGTAGATGTCACTTATGCCGAATTACTCCATAAAGAAAATAAGATCAATTGATTTAAGCGACATTAAACCACATAAAACAACGTGGAATCAAATAAATAAAACTACCATTTAATGCTTTTTTTTTTTATTCTAGAGCTGTTTCCATTTTCACAATATGACAAGAAATGAAAAAGTTATCTCCATTTTTCTGAAATTTTAAACTTTAAACTGCTCTCCTGAACAATTTAGTTTTTGTCGCTTATACCCTATTACCTTTTAACCGTCGATATGTATCTTAAGGCTCACTGACCTCATTGGATAGGTATTATAAATATATTAACGGCGCAAACCAAGGCCTTATTTCCAGTCAATTCACTAATATAACGAATTTCCAAACCCGCTCTTTTGCATTAAATATTATGAAGTAAAATGTCAATTGATGACACATGTCAGTGACATGGCACGCAAAATGTGGCAATACTCTGTAGTCACTCTATCGAATTGTATTCAAATAGATGATTCGATACAAGTTGTTACAAAATTGGGTCGTTTCGATCTCACGCCAAAAGGAAGGTTTGCACTGAAAATCAACGTTGTATCGGATATAATTCCGGGACAGCAATATGTTGAGTGCAATCCTTGTTTGCAGAAAAAGAAAACAAACAAATTCTCAAAATATACTCTGCGTATGATAATGTGTAAGGAATGTAATAACGTCGCTATTTTTTCAAATATTTTTTCCTTTCTTTTCTTTGTTTCTGTATACAATATTAAATTTCAATACCAGTGTACCTATCAACATTGTAATATAAATATGAACAAGGACAATAAGTTTGAAAAAGTGATACCGTTGTTTGAATAATCGCCACGCATTATCGCTGTGGAATTTTTTATGTCATACGGAATAAGGCTTTATGTTTATGTATACTAAAATAGCCTGGTATACTTTCGTTTTTAATTATAATTAATTATTCATGTATTATGTGACTATTTTTTACGGAAGCGTACTTGGAGCACCTGGATGTCCTTATTGGTCTTTACCTACGTAAATTTGGCCTCCTTATATAACTTGTACTGAATAAGATAAATACTAGCATAGAAAATAAATCGTTAAATAATATTATTTTTACATATAGAGCACAGGTAGCATAAAATAATTCACTACACGATGACAATTTCATTGGAGCGTCCAACGTTCATAGGCGGGCCACAGTAGAGTTCGCTTCGGTTTCGATTTTTTTCTTTCATTACCTGCTATTATTAAAACTAAAAAACAATTTAAAAAAAACGATAAAACCTATATAATAACTACGGGCCTAGACGCGAAGGAGATATTAGAAACAATGGGAAACTAACCTAACTCTTATAAAGTTTAGAGCTAGGCATGTTGCTGAAGAGTTTCTTGCGCCGCTTCTTCTCTTCAAGTCACAGCATGTTGCGAAGCGGTGGCAAATTAGACTAGGCTACCATAGGGTAAATAATAACAATAAATAAATAAGCTTTTTTAAAAAGGTTTTTAAATACAAGCTTTTGGGTTCCTGGATATCATGTAGTAGCCAAACACTACGGGTTTATCTTGTTTACTAAAGCAGTTCCTATGACCACCTTCCGCCTCTATCATCAGATCAGCTCCATGGTATTATTACTCCATATTATTACATTGTCACGCGTATACATATGCTTACAAAATTACAGCTTAATCGGAAACCGAGAAGTCGGTCAAATTTAACTTGCAAGATTCCATCCGAACTTACATACATACATAGGTACCATTGCAAGATAAAAATAAAACCTTGTAATATTTAAGATAAATAATTATAAAGAACGAATTGGCGGTAGTCTTAATAAAAACCTAAACATTACTCATTGACAAATGAGACCTTGTCTTCTGTGATCTTTACTTTTAAAATAGCCGATAATAAATATTAGAGCTAGTCGCGAAAACTTAGAAAACTATGAGTCATTTAATCAGTTAAAAATTCAGTGACTTTCATGGTATTGAGGTATTAGAAATTATGTGCAGCTACGGAACGTGCCTTTCTCCAGCCGTTCTAAAAGTGTTGCCTCGGTCATCTTACAAAGCACTTTTGCAACACCATCACGTCGTTGTTGTAAATGCAATATCGAAATCATCTTCGGACGTGACTTTCTAAAAACACGATGAGATCTATTGTTGTTGGTTGTTGTTGATTGCATGCTCGAGAATATCAGTCATATTTTATTATGTATGTCATTTGCTACTTACGAACACATTTTTGATAATCAATCCGTACTTTCTGTTGCCTTTAGAAAATCTATATATCTTCTATATAAATAAAAATGAATTGTAGAAATGTCGCGCATAACTTGAGAACGACTTTACCGGTTTCAATGAAATTTTTTGTATGTGTTTGAGTGGCTCTTGGGATTAATGTGTATGTATTGTTACTAGTTAGTGGTCGTCCGTGGTCGAAATTCGACCATAATAATTTATGTCAAAGACTAACTTCTATAATCACATATTTCGCCAAGGCTGCCAATTTGATTTGAACAATAAACAAAAGTGTATATACATATGTGTGTGTGTGTCAAAGTATATAATGATTATTTATTGATTTAATGTATTATTTATGCAGAATTTTACAAAAATATTAGCATTCTTCACTCCGCTATATAAATAAACAAGGGATGCAAAGTTCTTGCTTCACGTATTAATATATAGATGCATACTATATAATTAAATAAAATTGGAGTGTCGCTAATAACACTAATAAGCTTATTACTAATGCATATGAAAGTATATATTTAAATCAATAAAAAATAAATTATTTTTTGTCAGTCTGCCTGTCTGTTTGTTCCGGCTAATCTCTGAAACGGTTGGGCCGATTTTGAAAATGCCTAGGTTACTACTTATAACATCAGTTATCCAGCTGATGTTATAGAGAGCAACTCAGGCTTTTAAAATTAGGGATCCGTGAAAAAACCCGACGAAGCCTCGTATCCTCTATCTTTTGGTCTACGTACGTTGAACATAGAGTGAGTAAAAAGAAAAAGAAACAAAAGATGTTTAGTATCAAAAGTATAAAAAGTAAAACTAACTAAAGAGATTGATTCTAACAACTTGGTCGATTTATTTGGCTCTTTCTAGCAGAGCAACATCTAGGCTAAAGCCGATAAGTAATAGCGGAGTCGCATGTAAGCCCCTAGTTTGCATATATAGGCGATGTAGTATTTTTATCGTATTTTATAAATATTTTGAAAGGTATCGGTCAAATCAAATGTCAAGGCACAATATCTAGACTAACGGGTTATTAATTAACAAATTCGAAGAAGTTTCATATGCAACATCAATTATTTTGAGCAACTCTAAGCGAGGCCACAAAATTGATGGGCGAATATTAGAATCTATTCATAGTTTTGTCCTCGAGCTATATAAAATCACGAGGTAATTATAAACTAAAATAAATACTTAAAAATAAACTAACTATGTATGTATTTGTGTGTATAAATAAATCTCAGAGCAGGTTCCTTTACCATTGTTACCACATGGTAATTGTTGTAACAATAGGTCAGAAATCTACCTAGTGATGCATGCGTTCCGGCTAGGATCGAACCCGCGCCATTTTAGATCGAAACGCGTGCGCTAGCCATTACGTCACCACGATTATTTAGAAGATCTATCTATCTAGATAGATGTTCTATCTTCTATATATATATAAATGAATTATAGATATGTATGTACGCGTATAACTTGAGAAAAACTTAACCCATTTTGATGAACTTTGTTTTGTGTGTTCACAATTGGAACCGGTAGGTGGCACTGAGATCGGTTTCTAGAATCCTCCTAATCATCTGGACCGATTTTGGTGATTTTGTTTTTGTGTCATGAAACAAAGTTTTAGGTATTTCGAAAATATAGCAGTACGAAGTTCGCCGGGTCAGCTAGTGTATATATATTAGAGGAAAGCAACCTCGAAATTGAGAGTCTCGTGGCCGAGCATCACATAATAGGAGAAATAAAAACTCACCGCCTCCGTTGGCTCGGTCACGTAGAACGGATGGGAGATCGCAGCGCGAGAAAAGCATATTAGCGACGGCGGTATTGGGCGGTCCGGTCGGCCGTCCTAAATATCGCTGGAAGGACAGAGTAGAGGCTGACCTGTCGGAGCTAGGAGCCAGTAATTGGCAAGAAACCACAGAGGATCGAGACAAGTGGCATGCTCTTGTTTCGGAGGCCAAGACTCACTTTGGGTCTCTGAGCCAACGGAGTAAGTAAGGAAGTGGTCGAGTTCATCACAAGTTCCCTGACCTCGATCGTCTACAGTTCCCAGTTTCTTCAAGTGAACGTTCACGTAACGTCAATCAAACCGATTGACATATCACACCAATATCGCAGCATTATCGAGCATTGTGTTCGAGAGCCTTATCTGTCACATTACGTAGGTTATTAACAGTATTGAGAGCGGGTTAGGGTTGAAATACGTTGCTTCTTACTCCATCCATCCATTCATTTCCTTTAAGCCGATATTAGACGATTCATTTGTATTTCAATTTGGATTAATTAACCAAAGTGATTCCTATAAAAATAACACTTGAATTTAATTATTCAAGTGTTATTTCCTTTATAAAAAATACGTTGTAATGGTTTTAAGGGTGGTAATTTATTTGATTTTTATTATTCCGACGTTTCAGCCAATTTTCCGTAGCCGTGATCACAGAAGACAAAGATGTCAAGTGTCAATGAGTATTGTGAAAGTTTTATTTAGCCTAACGTCAACTTGTTTATTTTAAATATTATTTATGGTTATTATTTACTTTATGGGAGCTTAATGTAATTTACCTCCTCTTCGCAACATGTTGTGGCTTGAAGAGAAGTGGCGCAAGAAACATGCCTAACTGTAATAATTTTATATAATATTACAATAGGTGCGAGGAAAACTTAAAAGAAATTATCAATCAAGTTGGTTTCTCCTAACAACATACATAAGACCTGCGGGGAGGCGTAACGTCAGATTGCTATGAATGCAATACAAGCTAAGTCAGTGGTTCCCAAACTTATTTTGTATACCGCCCACTTTGAGAAAAAATATTTTTTAGCGCCCGGTGAAAAATTTTTCACCTACCTACTTAAAAAACATTATAACGTGTAATTAAATAAATTGATTATTGAGAGCTACATTAGCGGAGATTAAACATTCATTCTAAACGAGACTTTTACTATAGTCCGCAAGAGTTAACTCGAGACCTAAGCGCAGTAGGTAGTACACATAGGCGCTGATGTCTCTAGTTAACTCTTATGGGATACACCTGCCAATGCCCATTTTTTTCTGGATCACTTACCGCCCCTTTTTAAGCCTGCAGCGCCCACAAGGGAGCTTTATCGCCCACTTTGGGAACCACTGCGCTAAGTCATCTAAAGCCAAATAATTTCGACGCTTAAGGGAGTTTCTTGTTAAATCGAATGACGTTTACACTGTATAATAAATCCTTTGTGCCATCCTTATATCTCATACCAATTTGATTGTTTATTTGTTCTATAAACACCATGAAGTTGTTATCAGTAAATATTAGCGGCTTTCCCGCCTTATTGACTTTCTCTCTTCAAAATTATATGTTTCGTAATTTTTATGTATATGATAATAAAGTTAACCAAATGCTGCTTTTAGCCACCGAAGACGAATATAATAGGAATTGATAGACAGATAACACTTTATTGCACACCAAATACTTGCGATACTTTCTAGGCTCCCTTATTGCTTAAAGAGATCCAGGACGGAGAGAGTATACAATCTCGTGACAAACTACTCACAGCCAGGTAGGTGGTAGGATATTTACCGGTCTGGACGGCTACCTCCCTTGGTTTATTAGAGTATGCTGTCATAATAACCATGAGTTGTGTTCCGGCATTAGTGGCCAGGAACCAGTTTCCCTTCAGACATTGGCATCACATTTTTGGCACCTTTGATGTTATAAATGTCCATAGGCGATGTAACTACTTTCCATCAGGGGGGCCTTCTACCTGTCTGCTGAAATCAAACAATAAATACTATACATATTATAATTTTTAATAAAGTACCAGTGCGCTTATGGATTGTAGCGGCCGGCGTGAGTAAGAGTCGACTTTACGAGAGTCTTCTTTGAAATAATCAATACTTTTTTTAAAAGATATATCACTTAATTAATATAAAAACAATTAATGTGACATAAGTACTAATTTATACAGTCTGTAAGTCTCAACTTTCCATTTTATTAGGTAAAATTTAAAAAATCTTATTTGTTTTTCAAATATCACTAGATAAATAAAGTAACAAAAAAATAATTTGCTAAAACGTCAGTCGTTGAATGCAAGATAAGACAAATTTATTGGATCTGAGATATACTGATGTATAATACTTATCTCAAATGAAACGGAGAAACGTGGTTTATCATAAGCATGCGGATTTTTTAAATAAAAGAAAGTTGTTTAAAAAATTATTAGATCAATGTTTTAGAATTTAAGTAATAAAAGCGTGTTATTACATAATATAGAATTTTATAGACTGGTTGTCAACCGGGGGTGAAATTCGACCATAATAATTAATGTTAGAGACTATACTTCTATAATCACAGATTTCGCCAAGGCTACACTGTTAATTTGTCTTAAACAATAAACCAAGGATGCATGCGTGTGTCAAATACATGGTAGTGTGTGATTTTTTTTTTAATCAAAAAATATATCAACACTCGTTGCTTTTTCTCTATATAAATTATAAGTGTGCGAAAGTTTTTTAAAGTGGTCTTTAGGGAAAATCCATGTTACAGAACTTAAATCAAATAATGTATAGCTAGAATTTTTTTACACCGAAAGCAGGCAAACAGCCAGTCGGCCCACCTGATTGGATTTAGTAAGGTCAAATAAAGGTCAAACGCATTTCTTACAAAATACAAGAAGATCGTACGTTTTTCGGAATTTTAACTAGACAAAAATGATTAGGGACACTATTCCTCGAAATGGTTTTTCAAATAGCTAGATTGCAAAAAAAGTGAACAATCCCAATTTTTCGTAAAAGGGGGTTCAAAGTTTTTTCTCTGTTTTTGCTTCACGTTTTATATAGTATAGGTTGTAGAAAGGATATTAATTATGAGGAATTGCTGGATGACACGATGAGGTCTGCTCATTGAAATGGCGCTATACTGTCGCGGCGCTTTAGGATGGAATAGACTGATCAGACAGAATAAGAGAGTAGAGGGGATGGATGGTATATGGAATCGGAATAGGGAGGGGATGTGATAGGGGGGGGTGGCGTGGAGTGTGTCATCAGAACTCTCACTTATTGTATGTACAAAACACTAATCTCTACTCAAGACTAACAGTTTCACGCCGATATTTTACGAGAACGCGCCGGTATCACACAGTACAACTAAAGAAGAATTTAAAATGGTTGAATCTGTCAATCCTTTGTACGCACCATAATCGGAAGCTATTATTATCGCAGTGGGTTCTATATACGTGGTAATACACACAGACATCCGTCGATTGTTTTGTTTGTTATTACTCAGACTGCGTACTAATGGATCTGATACGTTGTATTCTTAGGACAGGGTTTGTAATTTCTATCGCCTTCTTTAAAGATTTATATTTCATATAAAACATACATGAAGACATAAAGTTTTAATCTCTATAGTTTTTATAGAAATCCGCTGAGTCGTTTCAGAGTATCTGTGTACTAAACAACACTAATTAATTCTCGTGCGTCTGCCGGCGCGAAGACGGGGATATGCTTTGCTCGTATTTCACAGCCTGCGCAGTAAATCGATTTCAGTAGCGTGCGACAGTGTACGAATGGAGTATGCGGAATATAGCTAAGAATGTATAGCAATCAACGTGGCGATTTCCGCTTGCGAACTACTAATATATTAGCAGCACAAGCGAAACTTCGTTTGCGTTCCCATGACAACAAGTTTGTTAGTGAATTGTTACGGCGGCAGCAAAAACTTGACAGCATCGGGATAAAATTATCCAAGTGGTGGCAAATATGCTTACTTTGTGTCCAGTTTCACTTAGATCCCTTCAGTAGGTATATAAAGATTTTAAATTAAAATTGTACAGTCGTGGTATGAAAAAAATATTCGCCAGTTTTCAAATTAATCTAACATTCCGGAAGCACATGCTACTTTTTTAAAGTAAGTCACAGCACAGACTATTCCGCAGCAAATTATATTTAACTATTTGACAATTAAATTTAAAACTACTTATATCAAAAGTGTTTGATTTCTTTTCTCAGAAGATTTTTGTAGACACGTAAAACCCTTTTATTATTGTAATATTTATGTTAAGCGTAGTGTTTATATCATTGTATGTTAATCAGCGTTTGTCATTGTCAACATTGCAGTTTTCTTTTTTTACATTTCTATATTTTATAAACGTAACATTCATTAAAGTGTTGGCAGTATTGTCTTATTGTACTTGTGCACGCAAAAATTGACTTTAAGGTGACTAACATTTTTATTCCGCGACTGTACTACAACACAACACCTTTCTTTCCCTGATTAATGCAATATGTGGTTGCCGTCCAAGAAACAACATACATACATACATAACTTCACGCCAGGGTAGGCACGAACAACAGAGCGCCACACAGGCCCATTCTTACACACACCTCACTTGCTTCTTTGACATTCATAGCTCTTGTCATGCACGCTCGTCTGTTCTTAAGGCTCCTAACATCACCTTCTGCTAATACATGATCAATTTGATCATGGAAGGTGTGTCGTGGCCTTCCGCGACTTCTGCATCCATCCACTTTTGCATTGTATATCTGTTTAGTCATTCTTTCATCATACATTCTTTCCACATGCCCGAACCACCGAAGCATTCCTTTCCTTACCTTCACCCCGACACTCTCTTTCAGACCAACTCTCTTTCTTACTTCGGTATTGCGAACTCACTCCGCAGATTTTGCGCAGTGCTCGCATCTCGACCGCGTTTACTCTACTCCAAGAAACAATTTTAACAAAAACTTTCTAAATAATACTTTTCGAAATGAAATTTAATGTAACCGATAATAACAGAGTAATGACGAGAGAAAGCAGTAACAATTAAAAAGTAAATACTGTTATGACGGATATTATATTATGGAGTTATAGTTATTTGTTCTGATCGTAAACCAAACAGAAGATTAGTATATTACATATTGATAAATTCTAATGATTATTACGTATTCTTATATAATGAATGCTTTGCTTAACATTTAATATAATCTAATTTATTTAATTATTATAAAAAATATTTCAATAGTTGTATCTAAACTTAAAATAATAAATACATTATTTTTGTTTAATTATTTTACAGTGCAGGCTGTCAAACTTTGGAATATGCTGCCACTTACCGTCAGAGAGGCGAAATCCTTACGCACGTTTAGAAATTTACTCAGAAAACACTATTTGTCGATAAATGGCTTTGTCTGATTAACACAATATAATCATGCAAATACATTTATAATAGCATATGTATTTTGTAATATATTATTTTATATTATATTTATGACTATGTATATATGTATGTCTTTGTATATTTATTTGTTAAATTAGTTTGAGTATTTATGTGTCCATTGCCTTTTTCCTGCACCACCTACATCGCCTGATTCAAATTTCTTGATTTAGGTTGCCTGGAAGAGATCGCTTCGAGCGATAAGGCCGCCTATTGTATCGCCTAGAAAATATTGTAAATGGTCTGTTTTTCTATTTGTATGTTTTGGTGTGCAATAAAGAGTTGTCTCTTTCTCTCTCTAATTCTAATGTAATTCGTTTCAATTTAGATTTAGATATAAGATCTGAAAATTACACGCCTAACAAGGCAAAATGTATTAAGACAATAAAAGAAAAAACACCTATGTACTCATACATTTCCAGCAAGAAATTATTATTCTATAGTATTCAATAAAAAAATATTTATTTATTAACTTATAAACATCGCTATCTTTACAGTTGTCATCAATACGATAGCGTGGTACACATAATACATTATATATACATATTCAATCGTCTGCTTGTTGAGTAATTAATTAGCATAATCGAGTTCCACAATGCCGTTACTCAATAATATACAAATCTGCACACAAAAACTACTGGACCGGTTTTGATAGGTGGCTCGGTTTTCATATCATGAGGTCAGTATGCCAAATATTGCGAACATACACGTGGTAGTCCTATTTCAATTCAACAGTTCACGCATCATTCTAGATATGAAACGATTATCGTCGCGAGATCTGATGTAGTGGTTGGGTTTATCCTGCGTGTGTTCACTGATCGCACACTCTGTATACCGTTAAAACGTAGTTTCATTATGTATATTAGTCGCGAAAACTTAGAATAGAATATTCTTTATTGCACACAAGAAAATAACACTGTTACAACCTAGGCGCCGACAAAGACAAATTCCACGTACAGATCTCTAGAAGCAAATTTTATTACCTGTCGGCATTTGAATTAATTGTAATCATTTTATGATCGTCCTCTTTTGTTCACTTATTTATTGGCATACGTTTATAGCTATTGTGGAGATTAACCTATTGTCTTATTGTACTCGTTCATTAGCATCATTGGCCGGGTGTTGCGGATTCTTTTACAGAGGAGAAGAGGGGGGGTTCATATCGCAACTGTCGACTACGATACAGACATGACGTGTGTACATTCGGGGATCTAATAGTGGCGGACTTTGCGCGTTTTATTGAATTACGACCTTCTGCATTACGTTTGGATATGTTGCGTCCGGTTATATTTGTACCTGTGTTATGCGTGTTGGTATAGTTCTAATAAATTCTATAGTAATTCCAACGGCATTTTAATTCGAGTCCCGTAACTCGTAAATATAATATAGAAACTCGTCGAAGTCAAGGCTAACCACTGTGTATTTCACAAAAGGAAATAACACAATGGAAGTGTATTCAGCCTGCCACCAGACTCCACCCTCGGTTTAATTATAGCTGTTAGTCCTGGACTGTGTGGTTTTCCTTTTTGGGATGCCATCACTGTGAATAAGGATGCTCGGCAACAAATTCATTACGGCTTATATTTAACCTATCAGTTAAATGCGGTTTTTGGAATGCGAACGGCTTATTCGATAGCGAATTGGTACCGTTGACTATGCACATTTGTAACACCAGCGCAAATTATTAACGTTGTGCTAATTATTCTTACGGCGCGGCTTGCTGGTCTTTATACATAGTTAGTTTCACTTAGTTCTTTAATTGTTGTTATTTTTTAATAATACCCTAGTACTGCTATATTGTATTTTCTTTTAAAACCTTTAGCTACGGCAGTGCAACCAATTTAATGCTTTTTACTGATATATATACACAGATTCGCTCCCCTTAATTCCATACTGGGTGGCAGTCAGATCGAAAGTCATGACAGGCCAACAAACGCCGCAGATGTAGCCAACGCAAAGCCGTGAAGGCCATCGCAGTCGCGGGTTGGCCCGCGCGAGCCACCGACACCACGGCGGCTCCCCAACACAGATACCGGAGGGTAGTAGCCCTCCGAGCTGCTGCCGGGGTAAAGAGCCCTTCGCTCGAAGCCCCCTCACCAACGCGTCGAGCATCATTCGGCGTTGTTGAAGATAAGCGATTGAATGGCAGTCAGATGTTTCAAACAAAAACTGCCATCTTACCTCTTAGCAGTCACTTAAATTGCCTCTCAATGTTGGTGATCTTATCCTTAAGATTGTTTTCTTGGAGAAAGAATATAATATCCTGTGGCTGGGCGGCCTGTCGCAAAAGGCGAAGAAACAACAAGGTGGTAGGGAGGGCCCGAGTGGATGGCTACCACTCCTGGTGGTATATCTCCATAACACCTTTGAGTAGTGTTCCGACATTAGTGACCAGGTTCCAGTCTCCCTTAAGACAGTAGCGGCGCATTTTTAGCACCTTTGGTGTTGCAAATGTCCATAGGCGATGGTAACCGCTTTCCATCAAGTGGGCCGTCTGCCTGTCTGCTGAACTCGTGCAATAAAAAAAACTTTTAGTATTTTCTTTAAAAATTTGCCCTTTAGCTATGGTTGCTCTCTGCCCTTTAGCTCTTGCTTCACTCAACCAACTTTTTATCCTTGTTATAAATCGAATAACTCCTCGTTTGGAAGTAGGCATAATGTATTTGAAGTATTAAGCTACATAATAAAACCTCCTTAATATTTTTAGATTATGTACATTTCATGATTATGTAATGTATTTTCTTTAAATCAAGGAGAACTAGCTAAAAACTTGAATTATTCATTTAAATCTTTCAGTTAATCACTGAGACTTGTTTTTTGTGAATGGATCTTTGTTAGAAAAAAATAATAAAAGGCGAACAACATATGCCAACGGTCTAATGTCACACAATGGCATGAATGCCTTCATTGTGCCTCGTTGTTGGGACGCTGCGCTGGCTGAGAATATCAAGACACACTTTAGGAAAATGAAGTACAGATTAAAAAGGGATCATTCTTTATTTAAATCAAAAATTGTGTGTGTGCTGTTGACACGCAGTGGAATTGAAGCTTCTTTTTATATTTAAGGCTTGGCTACCAGGCATTTAAGTCAGGAAGTGAAGCTTCAGAGAATATACTCATAGACAATTCTTCTCCAACTTTTATCTATATTATTAATAAGTGGAGTAAAAACACAGCATAAACTTTGTACGTACCCCTTTTTACGAAAATTGCGCGGACGGAAGACTATGTTATTACAGCAGAATGCATTTTTTTTTAAATTATGCAAAAACAATATTAAATCAATAAAACAAAACACACTACCATGTATTTGGTGACACGCGCGTATATAAGGGTATTCTTTTATTTATCAAAAAATAAAAACTGAATTTTAATATATTCAAAAATCAATTAGTTTTAACATCTTTGTCTATCTGTCTGTCTTCCTGAAATTTTGACGGGACTATAGCTCCCACTGGAATATCCACTGGAATATACCTGATATTACAGTATGTAACTTATTCTACGTTTTTTTGGGGTTCCGCGAAAAAGTCTACGCGGACGAAGTCGTGGACACAGCTACAGTCTTATATAAAATAAATCACATGCCTTTCTGCTTCAACGGAGATGTTATAATATTTTATTAAATCAATATACGATAAAAATAATTTGGTTTATTTAAAACTAGATGCGCGTATGTTTTCTTATGCGTTGAACTTCTGTTTATTCCGGGGGAATGCTTTCATATTCCAGGATAAAATATGTGCTCTATATTCAGAGTCATAATATAAGCTACCCCGTGTATAAAGTTGATAAAATCGGCTAATGTTTCACGCGAACAAACAGACAATAGTTCTTTCCATATTACTCAATTTCAATGCAAAAATTATACCCTTTCTTAAATTTATTACCTAGTATAGATTAGATTAATTGTTAAAGCGGGAAGCTTAATTTTATTGCAGTTTTCGTAACGTCTCCTGAGTTTTTATTCGGGTTGTCTTTATGGTCTCAAAATCTTTGAGTTAGTATATCGGAACAAACAAAAGTTAGTAACTTTATTACTTTTATTTAGGTTTATAGCTTGGCAGCTAGGCCTTTAAGCCAGATCTAAATTTATTATAAAGTTTCTTCATTTTCTTAAAGCCTATGTGTAGCACAGCTAAGCTGTAGGTAATCAGCTAGTGCCATTCAACGGAGTTCTTGTGACCACTCAAAAGGCCACATTTGACTATACAGTTCACATTTCTCACAAAACACATAATTACTACTCAAAAACTATCAATATCCTACAACTATTGTTCATTTTAGAGTAATTTTTCACATTTTTAGAAAATAAAACTGCAGATCACAATATCTCCTTTCAGTTCCCGCCAAAAACTCCTTAGTAACTTTATGTTTGTGTTGTCCACAGATTCGCAAAAACGCGTATAACTCACCGACCAAATTTCAGTGGCTAAAATTGCACTTAAAATAGCACCAGTCCTTTCTAACTTCAGAAAATTCAATGCCGAAGGCCTTGGAGCCATAAAAAAAAGAAGAGACAGACAGTTTCACATTTTATTTTCTGAAGAACACAGCCTCGAACTGTCAAAAGCAGCGCTTAAACCATTTGGAATAAAAAAAACAAACATCTAAATCTAACAAAATAGGTAATAAAAAGAAACTAAAATGCGTCAATTTCAATAAAAAAGTGAAAGTTGTAAATATATCAAAATAAATTTTATAACGTGTTAAAAGTATTCATATTATGTTTTAAATAACACAGCAACACTAATTTGTAAAAGTGATAGTCATAATAAAATTGAAGAATCTATTTGTTAATTACTTCTGTGAATGAATTATTTTAATATTAAATTACCTTATAATCCAAACTCGAAACTTTTCAAATATAATTCTATTTCAAAGGCCCTGGACTTCTTCTAATTAATAAATTAGGACTGTGCACATTTTGTGTATTTGGCCACTGTCTAGTATTCATGATTATTTAAATATTTATGTTTTGAACTAATCTTTAAGTTAAAGCCTCAGCCCAATTGTAGTTACTATAGGTATAGGTTGACACCAAACAAGGGAGTTCTTGTGGCAACTCGAATAGATAGATGCATTTCATCACCAAATAGTCGAGATACTGTTGAGATGCAAATGCGCAATTCTTCATCAAAAACAATCAATATCCTACAACAATTTATTGTTCTTCTTTAAGTAGTATTACATTTGTTGACAACAAAACTGTGAAACATTACCTACCCTTTAAGATGCAACGAAGAAGACTGTTACAAGTATCAATAGCCCGTGTAAATAAAAATAAAAAACTTTTTAAGCTGCGTTCGTGTACGGAGTTCAAATTTTTATAAATGGAACACGCGTTCAGAGGCAGTTCGCTGCGCTGGCGACAGTGTCAAGGTCACGGGCTCGTACTGCGCTGAATGCGGCCATGTTTATTTATGTGGTCTTGCCATATTTACAAGACGAAATACAATAAACAAAAAATGTAATTATTTTATTTATCTATATTTTATGGTAAACCCAAAGACTCGTACACACGCACACTTATAAGTAATTTGTGTAATTGTAAACAATAATATCAGGAATAGAATGGTATCATTTGGGAAGGAGGTCCACACTAAAGTATTGTATTCCCTAATACAGACCAATCCAGTTTGGAAACCAATGTACTTAAATAATATGAATTATATTTTACTCAATAAACGATTTTATTATTATTAATACTAATGCCGCTTTTGGATCACGATCTTTGGATAGAAACAACAAACAGATTTATTTGCGATAAAAAAGGAAAAAAATATGTTCAAGTAATTTGTACTAACTCAAAAATAGCATAGCTTGACACATCTGGCAACACAATCAACATGTGGTATTATTTTAGCTAATTTTAGTTGCAGCTGCATTAAAAAGATATTCTTGTTGCGACAGCGCATGATGGCTAATTTTGGGCAGTTGGTAAGATTTAAATTGAATAAACAAATCATTAAAGTTTTCTTCGAGCAATTGTTTAAAAACCACTGTAACTTTGTGTGCTTATAAAATATATTATATAGTATAGATTGACAACGGGCCAAATACGATGTGCAGGTGTCTTTGTTTTGTGCGATCTTTAAACGAGAAAAGCTCTGCTTAACTGGTGCAAGTTCTCTGACAGGATTTAAAGTCACTTTACGTGAATAACGGGTGCCTTCAGCTTTTAGTTACATAACATACAATTATTACGTTCAGCAGACAGGCAGATAACCCACTTGATGGAAAGTAATTACCATCGCCTATGAACATTTGCAACACCAAAGTTGCTAAAACTGCGCTGCTGCTCTCTTAAGGGAGAGGAATCTAGTCACTAATGCCGCAACACGACTCAAGGTTGTTATGGCGGCATACTCTAAAACCAGGGGTGGTAGCCATCCAGTAGGGCAAATACCCTACCACCTGGCTATGACTTTTTTTTGCAAGATTAGCGCTTCTAAAGTTTTTCAGTGTTATTTGATGTTCCAAAGGGCACAGCCGAAAAAGAGATTATATGCGAAGGTTAATATATATTATTTCTTAATAGTAACCCTGTTGTGGTCTTTTATTATAAATTGATCATGTATGTTGTATAAGTCGTGCGCAGGTTTGCCGATGGTCGCCCCTCCTGCTTCCTACGACTGGGACCGGGGATTGTCTAAGTAGTATTAAGAACTAGACGACCGCGGGTCGCGGTTGTGGGAGGCGGGAGGTGTCATCATCGGCAAACCTTCTGCGCAAAACTTATATATGGTTACATTTAGGGTGGCCACATGTCTGAATATTTTGGGACATGTTTGGAAATACACATTATAGTAAATATAAATATCCGGTTCTGAATATTTTAGTGGAAATCGATAAAAAAAACCAATTTTATATTTTGTTAAAAGGAGCAATTTAGCTGTGCTTATAATTAATTTATGTAAATAAATGTCCGTTAAATCGGCTGATTATGTGGACAGACCAAATATACGGAATATTCTGCGGATATTTAACGATCTGGCAACCTTCGTGACAAGTTTTGATCATCTTATAAGTCGTAAAACATATTGATAGACGAAACTAAACGCGACCAAGAGCAAGCGGTTAAATTAAAACACGCGTCGTTAAATCGTAGGCGTCGAGGAACATTTATCTTCGGCGACCTATCCCAATAAGTTAAAGCGAAATTCAAGTTCGTTGGTGTTGGATTACATGTTAATTAGTTTATGAAAGCTTTTCGAAGTTACATATATTATTAGGCCACTATTAATTGGTATCTAGTATTCTTCACCTATGTTATTTAATTTCGATTTGTAAAATTGTTTATTTTGATGTTCTTAGCCAGGTGGTAAAGCATTTGCCCGACTGGATGGCTATTGCCCCTAGTCTACAGCATGCCGCTATACAACCTTGAGTTGTGTTCCGGCATTAGTGACCAGGTTCCAGTCTTCCTTAAGAGCGCAGCAGTGCATTTGTAGCACCATTGTTGTTGCAAATGTCCATGGGCGATGGTAACCGCTTTCCATCAAGTGGGCCGTCTGCTTGTCTGCTGTACTCCTGCAATAAAATAAAAATACTTAAAATAAATCTATAGGTGCTCCCTCACCGCGAGCATTAACTTAACATTAGCTTAACGATACAGATCCGAGCATTACATCGGTGAGGGAGGAGAACCAAGCATTACAGTGTAATGATAAAATCTGTAATATATTGATTAAACTCGTAACACAACGACCGCTTCGTCCGGCATTGTGGAATCAACTAAATGCTCACAATCGAATCATAAATGTATCGTTACAGGCGAACGCTCGTCAGTTAGGAAGGCGGTATTGTAACGTAATGCTCTAAATCGAATTCTAAATGTTACATTACAGATGAATGCACGCGGTGAGGGAGCACCTTTATGTTTGGGTCTTGTACCTTAACGACTAACGCCTAACCCTTTTTAGTCGTTATATATAATAATGAAAAGTAACTGTCTTCCGGCTCACGAACTTTTGAAGTGAAACTTCTTTAAAATCGTTGTGGCTTGGAACTCGATGAAATGAAAAAGCGACACTAAAAAGGGACAAACAAACAAATAAATCTATAGGACTAAGCCTGCGAGAGAATGAGATACGAGTTTTACATTCTGCAGCACGTATTTGAGAGTCAATAATACCAATGATTGAACATAGGTCCAATTTGGGCCGAAATAAAACTGATAATAATATTTTTTGACTAAAACAGTGAAATATTTAAAGTGATACTTGAGAAGTTTATTTTGAATTCTATCATGTTGACGGATGTGAGCTAAAGTAATAATATTTATATTAATAAAAGTTACAGAAGAATTATCTCTAGTTAAATTATTAAACCCAAGACTACGATTATTTGAAGTCCTTGATCTATATTGTAGAAACCAAAATACCTTCTTAATATTATTTATAGTTAAGAGAATGAGAAGATAGTATATTATCGCGGTTAATATCAGGCTCTTTTTTTACAAATGTCAATGTCCATCTGTCAGTGTCATAAAATAACATAAACGTCATTTAAACCAAAGGTTCCTCTTCCCTTTTAAACGATCAGTGGTGTGGTTTCATTCTCCAAACCTTTTTATCAATTTCACCATCACCCTCATTAGTCTCAGTATTGTACGCAAAGAGTAAAGAGTAAAGTGTTTTATGTCAAATGTTAAATAAATATGTCTAATTTTTTTGTCAAACGTTAAGTGCACGCCATGACTCACAAAATTAACAGCCCAACTGAGTCTAATATTTTGAGACTTGACCTAAAAACATTTTCGAAAATGTCAGCATTCCAACAAGATAATACTGTAGCACAGCGTACAGTTATTGCTGGAGACATGAGCATGGGCTTATTTCTGTTAACATTCCATGTGATGGGGCAGTTGGTTGACTGGGTTACCTTATAATGGTCGACAGGTGTGTCTATGCATTTTATGATTTCGGTTTTGCGAAGGTTAGGTTAAAAGGGCGTAAACAGATTTTAAAAGTCTCAACGAGGTAGGCATCGACTCCCTTAGTGTTGCAGATGTCCATGAACGACGGTAGACACTTGCCATCAAGTGGACCCGTCTCACAGATTGCCTATACGCAGACATATAAAAGGTGGATAGCTATTTTAATACCCAGCTAATTAGCTGTTAACAAAATAGTCAGGGCTAATTTGTCAACCACTTCACCAATTGGCTAATGGTTGTCGAATACAACCAATAACTGACAGGTTTACAGCTTAGCCGGCTGTCGTTTGGCTGGTCATTTACGCATTACTACACTAGTGAAGAATACTTAACAACAAAACTTCATTAATATAGCAGCTCGCTCCAACGTCTTATACTATATTTTTAATAACGTTTTTATCTTGCCAAGCATGTAACGAATTTGTGGAAATATGTGGCGGCATGAAATTTTAGTAGGTCATGTCATTATTATAATTATATTTTTCTTTCCTTTTATTGTGTCTTTGTCCTACTGAGTTATGCAGTGTTTGCTACAAGTCTGAATAAGCCTTATGGCGCTTTATTGTTCGTGCCTACCCCGCAAGGGACCTGGCGTGAAGTTATGTATGTATGTTGTATGTATGCTACAAGTCTATTAATTCTTCTCCTTAACAGCTACAATAACACGTTCCAAACCGGTGTACAGACAGGATAGGAAGTCAAATTAATTTTTAATTTTTATGTATCACCTTTAAAAAGTGTTTTCTAAATTTGAAGTTTTGTCTACACATGCTAGTCAAGGGGGTGCCCCGTATAAGGTGGAGCGAGATCGAATGCAAGTGGCGTCACAAAGACTAGTGTTGTGCCTCGCAGGCCTAGGCCCGTCTGTTATTACTTACTGTTGAAAATTTGTATACATATATTCTTTGTACTTTTCGAGAAACTGTTGTCAGTGTGCCATTGCACTAGTTTTAAAATAAAATAACTATTTAAAAGATTTCTATACACATTTAGACCATAAATGTTAATCGTCAATATGTAAACGTCGTGTTTGGATTAATTTGACGACAGACGTCAGTCACTGACTCGAACAAAGGTTGAAGGATAATTTTGAATGACTCCAGATGTTTTGTTTCACTACTAATTGAGGGACGATTATTTTTAGAATTGTTTGTTCCGGTGTATTTTGGTTGTTAGTTCCACTAACGTTTTGATGTATTGAATTGACTACAGGAATAAACTAGATAAGTAAGATAACTAAGATAACTACACATTTTTTTATTGTCTCAAAATCATTACCCCCTCTATAACGTATTACTTTGTTCTCACCCTGACTTTCAAGGACCATGTATACATTTTACTAGTGTCTTCCGCGAATTCGTCCGCGTGGAGCAGTTAAAGAAAAGTTTGGTTTTAGCGTGATGATATATAGCTTTACCACGCTAATCTCAGGAAGTACTGGATTGATTTGAAAAATTCTGTCATTATTAGAAATCCCATTTATCGAGGAAGGCTATAGGCTTATCATCACGCTAAGACTATTACGAGCGGAGCACCAATGAAGAATGTTTCAAAATCGAGGTTTTTTTACTTTCCGAGAGTTTCCGCTGCGTGCGCTGCGTAAACGGTTGAAGTTTCGCAAAAATCATGAGACAGAATTGTTCCTCTTTAGAAGTAGATTGTAAGACCCAGTACTTTTACATAACGTATTAAAGTTCCATTCTTATTAATTAAAGCGTGACGTATGTACCTAAAATGGCTTCTTAATGTACGTATTATTTAAAAATATTTTTAACTACTACGTAAACAAAGCCGCGGATTAAAGTTACCGTTAGCCCAAACCACGCCACTTTGCCAGGTGGTAGGGCATTTGCACAACTGGATGGCTACCACCCCTGGTCTAAAGTATGTCGCCATAGCAACCTTGAGCTGTGTTCCGGCATTGGTGACCAGGTTCCAGTCTCTCTTAAGAGAGCAGCAGCGCATTTGTAGCACCTTTGGTGTTGCGAATGTCCATAGGCGATATTAACCGCTTTCTATCAAGTGAGCCGTCTGCCTGTCTGCTGAACACATCCAATAGAAAAAAATTAAATATTCCACGCGGACGAAGTCGTGAGCAGAAGCTAGTGAACGTTAAGAAAGCTTGGGAGCAATCACCGAATATATGTACAATAAAGTTGGCAACAGTTAATTGCTGTATTAAGTTTGGTGGTAAGCGGCGCGTGACGCTGAACGCACCGTCGCGCTCGTTGCGCACAGCCGTTGTGAACGCAAAAAATTACCACAGTTATGGTCTAGGTGTTCTTAAAAATCTAGGATAATTGGCGTTGCCACCAATCTCTCCTCTTTCACTCCGCCTTTCTCACACTAAACAAATAATCTTAATTACTAACTATGCAGTGTAAATGTGTAATATACGTGCTTAAAAAAATTCGAATACATTGATTATATCAAATAAAATTTATTTATTCGTTTGACGTTTGAATTTATTTCTATAAACATATAACAAAAACATATTTGAATTATAACATTTGAAATTATTAGCCGCCCAGTGGTTGAAATTCGACCATAATTAAGTAAATTATATGTTTGAACATAATTTAGGTTGTTTGTCAAAGACTTACTTCTATAATATATACTTCTATAATCACAGATTTCGCCAAAGCTACACTGCTTAATTTGACTTTAACAATAAACAAAAGAGTATATATGCGTGTGTGTGTAGAATATGCTAGTGTGTGTATGTTTTTTATACATAATTTTTAAAGTATACGCGTATTAGCATTCCGGACTACTTCTCTATATCACTACATAGTATAAAACAAAGTCGCCTTTTCTGTCCCTATATCCCTATGTGCGCTTAAATCTTTAAAACTACCCAACGAATTTTGATGTGGTTTTTTCCAATAGATAGAGTGATTCAAGAGGAAGGTTTATATGTATAATACTAAGGCAACATTGCTAATTTTAGAGGTTTCTATGTAGTGATGCCCGTGCAAAGTCGGAGCGGGCCGCTATGTTTTTATATACAACGTTCATAGTTTTTCTGTAGTGTATTTAATTTTGTATCAGCATTGCACCCGTGCGAAGCCGGGGCGGGTCGCTAGTAAACTATAAATGTGCGATATTTCATACTTCTCCGTCCACGCAATTTGGGTAAAAAATTTTTGCTTCACATAATAATATAATATAATTATTATATTGATAAAATAGCAATATTTATTTATTGTAATAACTTGATATTTTTGGGTAATTTTCACAATGCGATAGAAATCGATTTAAATATCATAATGAAAATTTAGTTCGGCTTCAGATTTTTTAAATTTAATCATCTTTTCCTGTCTGTCACTCACATTAAAGTAACTAATATAATATATATTTTTTGTTTCAGGTAAAGGATAGTTTATATGCAAGCACTTTTATAAAATAACTTAGGAGTTTTAAGATAACATGTGACGGTAAGGTTTATTATTATTAATACGAAAACAATATAACCATGAAAATTCTAATTACTGTCTTTTACAATTGAACTGTAGGAAAAGTTTTAATTTTGTTTACTTTTAATCTCTAAATAGGCAAACGATCGTGTTTTAAGTTTTAGCTACTTGTACTCATAATTAAACTACGTTTTAACGGTTTTAAGCGAGATTTATTTTACTTACTCAATTTTATTTCCCGGTGGTAAATTGAGTAAGGCTCCCATAGAGTAAATAACAACTTTAATACAGAAATTAAATAATTAAAATGAACAATTTTTTAGGCTAAACAACTTTTACAATTTTTATTATTCGCCACTGTCATGATTCAGGGTAGGTTTTGTTTTCTTTTTAATTACTTTGTCATTTTTGATAGTTAATGAAACTACATTTTAACGGTTTTAAGTGCGGTAATTTATTTGATTTTGGTTATTTCGACGTTTAGGCCACTTTTCAGTAGCCGTGATCACGGAAGACAAGGATGTCAAGTGCCAACGAGTATTGTTAAAGTTTTATGAAGGCTATCGCCAACCTGTTTGTTTTAATTTAGTTTATGGTTATTATTTACTTTGGGAGCCTAACGCAAACCTATTTATCATTTTTTAATTTTTTTTATTGCAGGAGTTCAGCAGACAGGCAGACGGCCCGCTTGATGAAAAGCGGTTACCATCGCCTATGGACATTTGCAACACCAAAGGTGCCACAAATGCGCTGCTGCTCTCTTAAGGGAGTCTGGAACCAGGTCACTAATGCCGGAACACAACTCCAGGTTGCTATGACGGCATACTCTTAGACCAGGGTTGGTAACCATACAGTTGGCAAATGCCCTACCATCTGGCTGTGGGTTGTTTAGTCGCCTCTTACGACAGGCCGCCCGGCCGTAGGAAATTGTATTCTTTCTCCGTTCCTGCACGGATAGATATCATTTTTTTAAAACGTGCCCTATTATTGGTTGAATTTTGACATTACTTATAAGGCAAATGAACGGTCGGTAGGATGTAAGAATCGGGCCTGTATAGCGATGCGTGAGCGCAGACCTTCTCGATCCAGGCACGTGTTGCCGGTGCGCTCGGTTGCCGCACGCGTTGGCGCGGGCGCAGCCGGTCGGCCGGACCAAAACGGGGTCGACGAACCTAACGGCGTTTGAGATTCGCGTGAGATATCCAATAGGATCGCGAGTGCACTTTTGCTAAACCGTATTCACTGACTGGTGGAAATATTTTTACACCGGCCATCAGCTAGCGTGATTTATTACGCTTTTATTCCTATGGAATATGAATAACATAAGATTAATGGATTCAGCAAGTCGCTGAACTGTAGAATGTTTAATAACATTTATTTAATTCATTGTGCCAGAGAAACTTCGTTCGCGTTGCCACGGGGACACTTATTTGCCTGGGTTCGCGTTTGGCTGACATTTCTCCTGATGAGTAGTGCTTTGCACCAGCCCTATATACAAGCAGCTCGCTTTTGTCCGTATATATATATAAGTTCAATCAATCAATCAATCAATATTTTTATTTGCAAGAATGTAGTTTATACAGGTGTTACACGATTGTAGATGCACAGTACATTCTACCACATAGTGGTGGTTAAGAGAAATAATTACAAATAGATCACTAAGCTTTTCCGTATAGATAATAACGACAAGCACTTTTTAAAGAAATTCATCTTCAGTATAGAAACGCTCTTCTCAGCCACTTTTTTAAGACTACAGTGAATTTTCTTGGGGGTGCGTTTATAATATTATTTGGCAAAGAGTTATAAATAAGTTAAATTTTTAATTTTACTTCGTATTCTTTATATGACGCTTTCCAACGTGTTATTGCTGTTAAGGAGAAGAAGCGGCATTAGACTCCCGAGCAACATGTCTAGCTAAACATTGTTTCCCTTTATATTTCTTATTCTATTTATATACCAAGTTCTTTATAAGTTTCATACAGAAGTTTGTTACAGAATTACTTTTCGAACAATTAATGGAGTTGTAGCAAACAGTTCATGCTCAGTAAGACAAAGACACAGTAAGAGGACAGAAGAATATTATTATTGTTGTAATAATGAAGAGATGTTTTTAAAGTTTGTTCTGCAACATATCTCCATAAATAGAACTAATTCGGTATTTTTATGTAATAATTAAAAAATATTTTGTCAAAATTGCCTCTGAAACTAAAGTAGAATTATTTTCTCCGTGCAGTTTGGGTCATAAATCAAACTCGGCATTAGTCCGGCTAGGGCGGTGAGCATGTTGCGCGGGCGCAACGCCATTATCGATAAACACTCGTTCTTATCAAAGAAAGATTTTCATTCTTATAAAAGTCACTATTATCATTTTTGCTGTTAATTTTAAACTTAGATATAAGTATTTATATTTATTCTTAATATAACTTGTTACATTCTGAACTTTTGTACTTATAGTTTTTTAATACATAGATACCTAATTAATAATTTATTTTAAATCATTATTATTCTTATTTTAATAAATACGTTGTTTTATCTATTTTTTTCCTTCATTTATATGACTAACCCACAAAATGACAAAATACTCCGATTATTTATGACCCAAACTGCACGGAGAAAACAATTCTACTATAGCATGGAGTGCTCTAAAATCAACATTGGGATGTGATATTCCTTAAAATACGGCAAAATGTCTAACACTAAGCCAAGAAAATCACGGTACAGTTATGAAAAAAGTTATTACTCACCAATACCGTCAATTGTACGCTTTGTTCTCTAACTAGGTGGGTAACTGTAAAATTTTGGAAGTTTCACTCTTGCAAAGCTTTCGTTCTTCAAATTCTCACCGGCATGAATTGCTTTTGTTTTGGGCGTGAGAAATGCGACAGTTTATCCGCGTCTAATATTAATTATTAAATGTATGGGTATTGACTTGTGAAAGGAGGTTAATAAAAAAAAATGCGTGTGTGTACTTATGTACACGCGTTAGAAGTTATACTTCTTTGGCGTATCAAGATAAAAATCTTTTCAAAAAATTAATCTTTTGCCTTATTCTACGTTCGTAGAAAAAACGATACTAACAATAGAAAAACTAAAATGTTGACTATAGCTAACTTCAGGGTGTAGATTTTTCGTGTGACGGTGTGCGCGCAAATCGTAAAAGATTTCATCATTTTTCCTTAACGCGCCTAAAGAAGTGATAACTTAAACTAATCTAAGTTGAACTTTTTAGTATTTATACACTGTATGTATTATAGTTTATAATGTAAGTAATCGTACAATAATTATGTATACCACCATCGCCACTCCTAATCGGAATATTCTTGCCACGGGTTGTCTGGAAGAGATCGTCTTTTGTACCCTACTAGAATAATGCTAGTTCGTAAGTTTTTCTGTAATGGTGTACAAGAAAGTGTTATCTGTCTATTTACAATCAACTGACTGTCAACAGTATATAATGTCTATCGCACACGAAACACTGCGAGAGAGGGAAAAGCGTCTGTCCGAAATACGCCTAGCGCTGTGGGTTAGAGTGAGAGAGGAGAGCCTGCCTACCGCTGCCGCATATGTGAGCGAAAGGGAAGCCAGGCATACTGGCGCCGTAACGCGTTACGTAACGGAGCGGTTCACTTTCCCATAAGAAGTTATCACTACAAAAACAAACGTTACGGGGCTCATTAGACCTCGTGTCGCCACGGTGATAGTCTTGGTACAATGTCTAAAAGACCCCGTACAGTAGGCATGGAAAGTACACATAAATCTATGTCGCTGTGTGTGTGTTATTAGTAAATCTAGGAGTGAATTCTTCGCCTAGTTAAAACTGCAGGATACCTCTAGCTATGCTATAGCTAGCTCTCATACCACATAGCCACTCATATCCAAGTTAGTTCTTTTTGAGATAATGGCCAATAGTATATCTTATACTAATATATAAAGCTGAAGAGTTTGTTTGTTTGATTAATTGAACGCGCTAATTCTTTCAGTGTTAGATAGCCCATTTATCGAGGAAGGCTATATGCTATATGTCATCACGCTAAGACCAATGGGAGCGGAATAGCAACGAAGAATGTTTCAAAATCAGGATTTTTTTTCCTTTTGAGAACTTCCGCTGCGTGCACTGCGTAAACGTAAAGTTTCGCAAAAATCATGTGTGACACAATTGCTCTCCTTTAAAGGTTTAAAAAAGTCCGCGACAGCATCACTATCACTACATAGTATAAAACAAAGTCGCCTTTTCTGTCCCTATATCCCTATGTGCGCTTAAATCTTTAAAACTACCCAACGAATTTTGATGTGGTTTTTTCCAATAGATAGAGTGATTCAAGAGGAAGGTTTATATGTATAATACTAAGGCAACATTGCTAATTTTAGAGGTTTCTATGTAGTGATGCCCGTGCAAAGTCGGAGCGGGCCGCTATGTTTTTATATACAACGTTCATAGTTTTTCTGTAGTGTATTTAATTTTGTATCAGCATTGCACCCGTGCGAAGCCGGGGCTGGTCGCTAGTATGTCTATATTTTAAGGTTGGCTCAGTATTATCACCTTTTTATGCTAACCAAATTTGTTCTAATATAATGCATTATTTGCGAAGGTGTTTTTATAAACATGATATTAATCCTTATTTAAAATAAATACTTTCATCATTACGTAGTTACTATTCCAAGCGGACGAAGTAGCGAACAGAAGCTAGTTTTAGTATATGCAAAATAAAAACTAAACAGATGTCCAATTTTTTATATAAGAAGTGGTCAGCATTCATTTTATGGTTATTAAGTTTTTTAGCTATAATTTATTACTCATGTTATATAGATTTTTTTCGAATATGCAACAGACTATTTAGATATTCGAGATGTCTGGAATGTTTTTTAAATTAAACTTTTTACATATCAATCCTAATATATATGTAAATGCGAGTGGATTCATTTAATATTTTCTTAAGTTTTCGCGATTAGTATACATAAGAAAGGCAATTTATGTGATTTTTATTATTCCGACGTTTCGGCCACTTTTCAGTAGCCGTGATCACGGAAGACAAGGATGTCAAGTGTCAATGAGTATTGTTAAAGTTTTATTTAGCCTACCGCCAACTTGTTCATTTTAATTTTGTTTATGGTTATCATTAACTCTATGGGAGCCTAATCTAATTTACCACCGCTTCGCAACATGTTGTGGCTTGAAGAGAAGAAGTGACGCCAGAAACGCTGGCACCGCGTTAGTTTGGTAACCACTTTCCATGAGCGCGAGGAAATAAAAAAATAAGCTAACTTTTACAGTCCTAAAGTGCAAACAGAAGCAAAATTTTTACGTCCTAAAGTTCAAACATGTCGAACTGTTAACCTAACCACAGACAATAAATATGAGACGAGAACGAGCAGCAAGCCGGTTGGTTGACTCCCGTTGTTTTTATATCCGTAACATTCGCGGACCGGTCCAACCGGACCACGAACAATAACTTAACTCGGCGAATGCAATATTGAAATATTAAAGAGTTTATACATTTATCCATTAATGAAATAAAACTTCTATATAGACGGAGGGTATTAGGATTTTTCTGTCACGAAAAGGCTTCACGGCCGCGTGGAGTGGCATAATTTTAGAGTAGACGTGGCGAGAGGCGTTACTTTTTCAAAGTAGACTATGGATGTTTTTCTTGATAAAATAAAATATGTTTTAATAAAAAATGTGTTAATTGAAATGTACCTAACCTAACCAAATAATAATTTGCAGTAAACCTGCGTTTCGATTCGTTTTGCCACTTGTCCGTTAGCATGGTTTTTTCCACCTTTGATACACGCTACCTGTAAAACGGCCCCGCTTTCAGCTTAGTGAGTATTCATTCCTTTCTAAGTTTATGTTAAACTACCGATCCTAAAAAAACACCTTTCCTAAAATCACGTAAGTCTGGGGTGACTGGGATCTTGGACTATAGAGGTATCATACATTTATTGTATTTGATTACCATAAATTCCTACAAAGAGTGCATAGTAAGAAATACATCTAAAAATTGTATACAATTATTAGCAGAAATGGATTTCCTTTTCTTTCTATTTAGGATAGTAATTTTTAAAGTATTGTTTTTAGTCTCTAGAATGTGTTTTGTACTTTAATCTTCTTTTAGCTTGATAAAGATATTTTTTATTTAAAGTATAAAATACTTGATATTTCTGCAAGGTGACATCAGTTTAATAACAAATAGGTATCTAGCATGAAATTTTATTTGTTTCTGTAAGTTTTTTATGGTTTTTTGAATTGACTGTCATAAAATTTGGTACATACATACGATATTTTTTAAAGTGAAATAATATCAATAGGTCCATGTTTTGCATCGACTCTATACATACATAGTTTCAATAAAATTATTTTTAAGATACGTCTGGCAGTCGCGTTTACGTGTAAAGTGTCCCTAATACTTACTATCCAGAACTACTACAACTATATCACGGTGAAATTATAATCCAACATTGACACACTTTCTCGATGTTTTGTTTACTTACAATTATTTACGCATTTTAAGCAATAATTTATGCATCCTTATTATTATCCTTAATTATGGGTTTACTAGAAAGCATGTCTAATATACTTTTAGCTTGTTATGTTATAAGGTGTGAATACCCTGCAATAAACATGTTTATTGCAGTAAAAAAAGTTAAAAAGTAGCTTAAGTTCTCCTTGTAACATTAGCTATCTGTCAATGAAAGTCTTGTCATAATCGGTCCAGCCGTTTCAGAAATTAGCCGTAACATCCAAACAGCCAGACAAAGAATTTAAAATTGATTATTTGATATAAGTACCTACCCTATATACTTTCATATGCATTTAGTAAAACGCTCTTATTTTGGCTTTGACTTCAATTTTATTTATTAAATATTAGAAGATATTTTTTTTAACCATTGAACGGATTTACCGCCCGACAAACAGACAAGAAATCTAAAAAAAATTCATCGTGTTCTATCTATCGGTTATATTATTTATTCCACTTCTTTTTTAATATCTTCAATTTACAGACACGGCATGTTAACAGTTTTATAGTATCGTAGATTAATGTAATTTTTTAATTAGGTATTGTATTTAATATTCGGAAATGTATTATTTTATAAGTATTAAAAAAAAATACTCGATCGTGTAAAACAATGAACTGTGATTTGTGAACCATCAAAATAAAATTTAGGGCCGCTTGCATAACGATCGCCTTTAAATAAAATTAGTTAATCATATTGAACTGCCTAAATACATTTTACACAAAACATATTGTCAGTTCTTTAAACATATTTAGCGGCAAATTTTGCCTTGTGCAAGATGCTAGATAAGGGTGTTAAATACGTTTTGTATTTCTTACATAAATTAAGTAACCTTATGCAAACGACCCTTAATGTGCAAGTTAACTTTAAATGTCGCAAAACAATTTCTAACTACATAATCATTATGTTGTCAAATTCATTAAACAAATTACGAACAACTTTTTTTACTAGCCAATAAAATAAACACAAAATGACCTGATTGTCAAAATTATCATACTTCGAATGCTATAATGTAAATTTATTGATGTATGTTTTTTGCTCACTGCATACATGTCACCAAAAAAAAAAACAATAATTATGTTGTCAGATTCAATAAACTAATTACGAGCAGCTTTTTTTCACGAACAAATTTAATAAAAATAAAATGATCTCAATGTAAAAAATATCATGCGAATGTAAATTCATTGGTGTTAGTTTTTTGCTTACTAAATACAGATGTTGCATGTCACCAAAAAAAACCCATAATCGTTATGTAGTCACATTCAATATATTAATGAAGAGCAGTTTTTTTTCACGAAGCAATAAAATAAAAAATGACCTGGTTCTCATAATTATCATACTATGAAGATAATAGTAATGGAAAATCTTTGATATTTGTTTTTTGTTTTCTGATTATTATATTATTACGACTGACAAAGACCAATTCACACATGCAGTTTATTACTTTCCCCGCATTTGGACTTCTTTTGTGTAAACAAAAGTAATTTGTCTTTAAAATTTGTAATTAGAAAACAGCCCCATTGTGTATTGTAATATTTATGATAGTCATTAGCCAGGTGTGATTCTTGGAAATTCAGTTCACGCGGTCGAGTATTATGTCGAGACTAATGCTTTATACTGTACAAATATAATTATTTGTACAGTATAAAGCAATGCCCCAACGAAGGGGTGAGTCAGTTAAGCGACAACCACAAGAGTGACAAGACGTGTGTACATTCGATAATCTATATAGTGACGGACTTTGCACGTGTTATTAAATCATGCAATACGTTTGTACTGGTTGTGTTCAGTTATATTTGTACCTGTGTTATACGTGTTTGTATAGTTCTAAATTCTATAGTGATTCCAACGGCATTTTAATTAGAGTCCTGCAACGCGTAACAATATTTATATTATAATTGAGACGCATGTGGCGTGTGTATACGCCATTTTTTATAGTCACTGCTGGGGGTTAGAATGAACAGGTCAACGTCCGTAATTAAATATAGTGCTATGGTCTCTGTGAAGGTTATGAAATGCATAAATTAGTGCTGCCGCTATTGTAGTATTAATTTGTCACAATAGTGTAATAATAATAAACTAAAGTCAGCGACACTACCATGTAACCTCGAAATCAGATACCTTGGTTCACTACTGCAGACTAACTGTGATATAGAGAGGGCTGAAAGAAGATTAAATGTAGCATGGCTAAAGTGGAGAACATGTAACCGGTGTCACGTGCGACAACATAATGCCACTGAAATTAAAAGGTTAAATATTCAAATCTGTCATATGACCAGTAATGCTATACGATACGGGTCGGAATGTTAGGCCACTAAAGTGATAAACCACAAACGTCTCTCCACTCAGCTGAGATGAGAATTTTGAGATGGATCTGTGGTGTTACAAGAATGGATAAGGTGAGAATGAGTACATAAGGGGATCTTTGAAAGTTGCACCTGTGACTGAAAAATTGAGGGGAAGAAGATTAAGTTCTTATGGGCATATAATAAGGAGGGATGATAGTCATGTGCCAAAAAAAATGTTAGACAAGTTGGATGGGTACAAATGTAACGGTAGATCAAAAAAGGGGGATGGATTGTGTGAAGGATGATATGATGATATGCGGTCTGACAGAAGATGTATGGTGCCGCCATGTAAACCTCCTTTCGACCTATTCATATTTTTCTTCGAATATTTAAATTCTTCTTCAATTGTGACGGCGCGTTTCCCTTTCGCACGTCACTTCAGTTATTCATGTCATATCATAAAATAAAATACATCGCTCCGCTATGTAAATAAATAAAATACTATAAAATAAATCTCCCCGCATACATAAATATATTATAAATAACCCGCTCCGCGCCGCATTTGTAATATACACATATCATACAAACTACTATAAATATACGAAGTACAATAAAGTGTGTGTGATAGTGGATAGTGGAGAAGAGGAGCCGTGTTTCATTCCCATTAACCAGGTAAGTGCGTGCTCGTTCCGATTCCCATGCCAAATTGTCCACACTTCTTTTCCCGCAAAGTTGACACAGTTCGCTTAAAGCTAAATCCAGCGCCGCCGCAACAATGTATGTCAGAATAGAAGAGTGTGGAAGGAAAAGACATATTGTGCAGACCCCATTAATTGGAATATGGTGAAAGAAAAATAAGCGTATGATAATAATAAAATTCGTGGTAGCGTAATGGCTAGCGCACGCATCCCAGCCAAAGGGCGCGGGTTCGAATCCTGGCCGGAACGCATGCACCACTTAGGCAATTGTCTGACCTAATGTGCATATTGTTACAATTACCACTTGCTAACAGGATGTAGTGAAACCTGCTCATGGAGATGACCGATGTGTCAAACCTCTGTGACGTGGGGGGAATAGTCAGATCTTCCTCCTTAGCCACAGAATAGATTTAGGATCAATGAACGATATAAGATAATTATTGATTATGTAGTATATTTAATCTGTTCCGTGACAACCGGTGGACTTCTATGCACAAAAGGGGTACACTGGCCTGTCGAAGCCTTGAAAGCTCTTCGAGTCAAGATGTTCCGCAGCTCTTATATTAACTCGACCGGTAACTCGTCTGGTATATGTTGGCTTGGTTGTATAGATTTTCCTAGGTAGGTAAGGGTAGACTTGGTCCTAGAATTTGATCATGAAGAATAGGCATTAGGTTTGACACAGTGTCCTCCACTGTCCAAGCCGCGTTGGACTAGCGTGGCGGGTATGCTGTCTATTCCCTCTATAATAGGAGGCCAAAGCCCAGCAGTGGTGGGACATTTATGGGCTGTTATTATATTTCAAAACAAAAATACAATAGTACATTATGGTACTAGTGTGTAACATTGGTGATTACCGCCGAGGCGCCATTGAGACTCGAGCCGTAGGCGAGGGTCTTAAGAGAGCCGAGGACGGTAATCATCAATACACACGTGTATCATACTACGTTTTTCAACACACTTGTGAATAAAATAACAACAAAAACTCATTTTATTTAGTAGATAAAAAGTTTATTTAGAGAAACAATTAGTAAATGTGCAGTTAGTAAAAAGTTATATATGAGTGAAAGTTTTATTTATTAAACACGTACGAGTTAAAATTATCTATTTAAATAAGAAGTTGCATGAAATGATCAAGCAATAAGAACATTAATTTATTTGTTCTATAGAACACGATCTTTTTTTTTTAATAAAAACTTTTTTAAAAGCAAAGCAACTCAACCAATAAAATTTAAAAAAAAATCTATAACTCACTACTTAGTGAGTTATAATTTTTTTTAGTCACAGTTTGATTATGGGTGTCATTCTGTGCCTAATTGCGGTGACCATAGAGCCACTTTATGAGCAAGTGTGTTGAAAAGTATATTATTACATATCGACAAAGAAATGCGTACATGTGGCTGTCGTAAAACGCAGTTTATTAGCTTTCCTGCATTCGAAGTTCTTTTGTTTACCTAGTGTTTAAAATTTGGAATTAAGAAAAACATCCTATTGTTATCGTACTTGTTTTATGTCTGTCATTAGTGTCGAACTAACCCTTGTTGTTATTGGATTGCATCGAAGCTTGCCAGATGTGCGGATTAACTCCGTAAACGCGGCCCTTTGTCGGTATTATACAGTTTGTATAAAACAATGCCCGAGCGGAGGGGTCAGTCAAGCGACGACTACGATACGAGTAAGAAGTGTGTAGTACGTACATACATGAGCGATATTGACGGACTTTGCGCGTGTTATTGAATCGTGCAGTTTGTACTGGCTGTGTCCAGTTATATTTGTGCCTGTTTTATACGTGTTTGTACGGTTCTAATAAACTCTATACTAATTCCAACGGCATTTTAATTCGAATCCCGTGTAGCTCGTAACAATATAATTGCAAACGGTATAACTGCTAAAATAGGTGTACTCGACAACGGGCAATTAATCTGTGTAACACGGAAGCCGAGATAAACGACCGGACAGAGCTAATCTCAGCGTCGGTCCAGAGCTCGTTAGGGGCCTGACTGATGGCGAGCCGAGCTTACTCCATTTACTGGCCAGGAATGGAATTTAAGGATCTACCGTAATGGAGTCCGCTATCTCGCTCACGTTCTTTTAAATCTTTTATAGTAATTTTACATCACAAAATAGTAGCAAGGCACCACTTAAACTTTTAAGGTTTGCGTGTGATGCATACCCTCGCATTTGCAGTAAAACTTATTTTATATAAATACAAGATTTTAAACAAAGATTGTATTGTGTGCACCATCGTCTCTATACTGACGAATTTGTAAAAGGTAAACTATTATATTGTTCTAAAACTTTCAATTTTAGGTAATGAATTGAAAATTTAAGGTTTTGTAACAAAACTAGCTGTGTCCGCTACGGCGTCCGCGTGGAATTTGTTTTCAAAGCCCCTCGATTTTGAAACATTCTTCGTAGGTGCTCCGCTCCTATTGGTGATGATATATAGCCTATAGCCTCGATAAATGAGCTACCTAACACTGAAAGAATATTTTTCTAATCAGATCAGTAGTTCCTGGGATTAGCGCGTTCAATCAATCAAACAAACAAACACTTCAGCTTTATATATTAGTATAAAATAAGAAAATATTTTAAAATACCTTTCGCAATAAAAAAATATTTAATGCAAATGTCGATGTATCCGCGTCCCTATAATAATTGAGAAAATATTGAGACTTTTTGACAGAACTAAAGTATGAAGTTATGCTGTACAATTTGAATTTCCAAAAATGTTATGTATAATATAGCGACTTCGTAAAAATAGCCAAAACACCAAATTAAAATAAAAACTCAGATCAAAATCATGCTTTTAATTATGCCTAACTAAATTAAATGTAATTCTAAAACATATTGTTTGTTCAAATTTGATTGATGATTACTTTATTTGTGTTCACAGAAATGAAAACACAATGTAGGCAATTCATCATCGTAACATTCATCAGTCATCGACGTAAAAGATGAGATGATATAAAATCTAAAACAATAGTTAGGTGTGGTGTCTTTGACCCAGTTGTGGGGCTGGCAGCCCAGCGTGACGGGTGACCTTCTGCCAAATGACATGTCTGCTCTGATGACCTTAAATGAGAATTCACCGGTTAACCGTGAAGACCTCCTAACTCGCCATATTAAAGATTTACAATAAATATTTATAACTAAGTCCCTTGGCTCAGCGACCCAAAGTGAGTCTTGGCCTCCGAAACGAGTGCACGCCACTTTCTTCTGTCCTGTGCAGTGTCTTGCCAGTTGTGGGCTTATAGTGCGGTCAGATCAGCTTGTACTCAATCCTTCCAGCGATACTTGAGACCTTAATCGGTCGCCGACCGACTGATAGCCCCAAGTATGCTTTCTTCACTCCCCGATGCTCCTCCATCCGTTTACATGACCAAGCCAGCGTCTCCGCTGAGATTTTATCTCCCCAATTATGTTGGGCTCGACAATGAGATCTTCTAGTTCGGAATTGGTTCGGACCCTCCCGCTGCAATCTCCTTTGATTGTTGGGTCTAAGATTTTTCCATGAAACTTCCTCTCTGTGACCAACAATTGGTTATCTTCATTCAATGTCCGAAACCGAGCTTTACCGTGCGCCAACTCTAATGTTGCAGATTCGACCATAACCTCGGCGAGGGAGGAGAACCAGGCATTACAGTGCGCAACGTGTAATGTTATAAACTGTTATATTTTGGTACAACTTGTAATACAACGACCGTTCCTGACATTGTAAAATCAACTAAATACTGAATATCGAATCATAAATATTTCGTCACAGGCGAATGCTCGTTAGTAAAGCAGGCATATTGTAACGTAATGCTCGAAATCCAAACATAAATATTACATTCAAGGCGTATGCGGTGAGAGAGCATCTTTAGCCGTAAAGCTCTTCTTGGTTTATATTTGCTAAACCCGTGCTGGGTAGTAGGAGATGCCCTTACTTACTTTTAATACAACAATTTCTTCAATAACCAAGGCATTGAGGAATCGTTATTCTAAGAACCAGTCAAAACATAAAAGTTCAGCAATTGTCGTTTCGTCACATAAATCGTGAAAATACATTTAACACAATTTGAATGTGCTAGTATTTACTCGCAAATAGCTTTGATCCTCAATACTGGGCAAGAAAGAGTATATGTATGTAAAGAAAAAACGTAATTTTCTTTAATTTTAATATTCCCGCGCAATGTGACAATCGCGACTTTGACAAAACCCTATAGATAATCTGTGGAAAGAGGATAACCTAAAACTTGTGCCGAAAGATCGCATGTTATTCTTAAAATATTTTATTAAATAGAAAGCTAAGGCTTATTTGTGAATTGTGGATTTGGAATCGACATTGGAATAAATAACATTAAATGTCGTTTCTTTAATTACAGGTAAAAGTTTGTTTGCAATGTTTAATACTTAAATTATAATTCTTTCTGTAAAACAGTATGCCTATTTTAACAAAATAAAACTTTAATTACAGAGAAACTCAGTTGTGTTCTTGAATACCAGTGTCGCCCGAATCATTACAAGTATAGAACCTACTTATAAAACGACATTATTTGTCTAAAAATGGAAAAGTTGAAATTTACATTTCATGTAAAATCAACAATAGACGGCAAGTCGAATTACATCGCCATAACCTCAATTGGCACTCAAGATGGCAAAGTCTTCTTGATTCCGGAAGAATATCAGGCAGTGACACAGTTCCACAAATACCTCCAGACAACCAAAGTATATGCCACAATAAGAAATACATTGAAAAAGAGACATCAAAGCAGAAGTGTTTGGATTAAAGCAACGGAAGAGCTATTAGAAACTTATTCTGATGACGACGGAAACATGATCTTCCAAGACCTCTATTTAGAAGAAATTAATCAAGAAGAGACGGTTTCAGCAAACAGACAGAATTTGGAAGAACCAATTGTAAAAATTTTGGAAAAAATAATTGAAAGTCAGCAAACTAAGGAAAAACAAAATAAGAAGAAGATGGCTGAAAGGTTTGTGATTGATAAATTTGATGGTAAAAACCAGAACGCATGTAACTGGATGGAAACATTTGAAAAAGAATGTGTGAGGTTTGATATAACCAAAGAGGAAGAAATAATTGAAATCTTCAGATATTTTCTTGACAAATCCGGCGCTGATTGGTACTCATCGATGATGATAAAACATACATTAAAATCAGAGTGGTCTGAATGGAAAACAGATTTTTTGCAAACCTATGCTAACAAAGGCTGGACTACTACAAAATATGCCTTATTTTTCAAGTACCAATCAGGATCATTATTGGATTATGCGATTAAAAAAGAGAAACTTTTACTGGAAGTAAGGAAAACAATTGACCAAGGGACCCTGACAGATATAATTGCGGCTGGTCTACCAGATTACATAACAGACAGAATTAATAAAGAAGAAATTTTACAAACAAAGGACTTATTTAATGAACTAGGAAAGCTGGAACATTTGGTAGTGAAAAGGAAATTTATAAGAAAAAAGGAAGACACCAAACAAATGAAGGAAAAATGTGGCATTTGTGAACGTCTACAAAAAGGTGTACGTTACCATCCGGAAGACTCATGCTGGTTCAAAAAACAAACAAGCAATGGAAGAGAGAGAAATTATAAACAAATAAGGCATGTAAACAACTCAGAATTGGAATGTGAACTACAGTCTGAAGAAGAACAAAAAAACTAATAGTGCCGCCATTAATTAAGGTAAAAGTAGTATTGAATAAAAATATTGAAGTACTAGGAATCTATGACTCTGGATCTAATGTGTCATTAATAAACTCAAGGTTATTGAAGATAAATAATAAGGAAACAAGTCATACTAACAATACTAACTTAAAAACAATTAATGGCGTCAAAAAAGCAAATGGTATAGTAACATTGGATATAACAATTTTGAATAAGGAAAAGAAAATGAATGTTTTTGTCATAGACAGAGAAAATTTTGATTATGATTTCTTAATCGGATTAGATTGTATAAAAGAGTTCTCCTTGATACAAAATGAGAACTTAGAGATCATACAGAAACATCCTAAACAAAGAAGTGAAATAGTTTCTAAGGAAATAAAGACAGATAATATGATTAACTTCAATGAAAATATCAGCGAGGATAGCTTTGATATTTGCATAAATCACCTAGATCATCAAAAAGAGGCAGTGATTGAAGATTTGATAATGAACAACAAGTCTATTTTTGCCAAGGACAAATATGATATCGGAATGGTGAAGGATTATGAAGCACACATTGACCTATCAACTGACAAGTATTGCAGTAAAAGGCCATATCGTTGTACAATTGAAGATAAAAAAGAGATTGAAACACAAATTGGACAATTATTAGAGAAGAAAATAATAGAAGAATCATACAGTCCGTTTGCAGCCCCAGTAACATTAGCTTATAAAAGAGATGAAAATAAAAAATCTAGATTGTGCATCGATTTTAGAGACCTAAATAAGATAGTTATCCCTCAATCACAACCATTCCCTCTTATTGAGGACCTAATAGTGAAAACTAGAGATTGCAAGTACTTCTCAACACTGGACTTAAATTCAGCATTTTGGTCAATACCACTACGTGTTTCAGATAGACATAAGACTGCATTTGTCACTCAAGAGGGCCATTTCCAATGGACTTGTTTGCCTTTTGGTTTAAAGACCTCACCGGCTATATTTCAGAGAATAATGTGTAACATAATAAGAAAACACAAGCTTGGAAACTTCACAGTATGTTTTATTGATGATATATTATTATTCTCAAAATCATTCTCAGACCATGTCACTCACCTAGAGCAACTATTTCAAGCTATCAAAAGTGAAGGTTTAAGACTAAAATTCTCCAAATGTAAGTTCGCAGCTGACTCAGTGAAGTACTTGGGTCACATTATACAGAACAACTCGGTTAGACCATTGAAAGACAACTTGATATCAATAAAAAACTTCCCAATTCCAAGAACCAGGAAAAATGTGAGACAATTCTTAGGGAAAATTAATTTTTATCACAAATATGTCCCACAGATAGCTGTTAAATTGGACCCATTACATAACCTTTTAAGAAAAGGACAAAATTTTAACTGGACTACGGCATGCCAAGAGACATTTGATGAAATGAAACGAATATTATGTTCACAACCAATATTAACAATTTTTGATCCAAATTTGCCTATTCACATATACACAGACGCAAGCATTTTAGGAGTTGGAGCAATACTGAAACAACCACAACAAAATAATGAAGAGAAACCTGTGGCATACTTCTCAAAAAAGTTGAATGAAGTACAAAAAAGAAAGAAGGCCATATACCTTGAATGCCTGGCAATAAAAGAATGTGTAAAATATTGGCAACATCTGTTGATAGGTAGGAAATTCACAGTCTTCTCAGATCACAAACCTCTGGAAAACATGAACATAAAGGCTAGAACAGATGAAGAATTGGGAGACTTAATCTATTACTTATCACAATATAATTTCCAAATAAAATATTCGCCAGGAAAAGACAATGTCGAAGCGGATTGCCTAAGCAGAAACCCAGTCCTTGAAGCAAATGAAAACCAGGAAGAACAGTTAAAAGTAGTTAATCTAATAACACTGGAGGATATCTTAAAAGACCAAAACACTAACAAACAGATACAAAGCGGAAAAGACAATTTATTAACACGAAACAACATCTATTACAAGAAAGTCAAGAAAAGAGAAAAAATTATACTATCGGAGCAATTCAGTAAACAATTTATAAAAAATGTACATGGCGACCTAGGTCACATAGGAATAAAACAAATGCAAAGAATGATCAGCTCATGGTACACAGCAGAAAACATGACGAAAAATATTAAAAAAATCTGTGAAACTTGCATAATATGTTTAAAGAACAAGTCAAGAGGACAAAACAAATACGGATTGATGTCTCATTTAGGTCCTGCCACAAAGCCATTTGAAATATGCTCTATTGATACAATCGGTGGATTTGGAGGTTTAAGGTCAACCAAGAGATACCTGCACTTGCTATCAGATCATTTCACAAGGTATGCATACATTTTGACCTCAAGTACACAAAATGCAAATGACTTCATTAAGTTGGTTAAAAACTGTATGGAGACTAACGACATTGGCATGATTCTCGCAGACCAGTACCCAGGCATCAATTCCAGGGATTTCAAAAATTATTTAGATGAGAAGAATATTCCAATAATCTTTACTGCTGTGGACTCGCCCTTCTCAAATGGGTTGAACGAGCGACTAAATCAAACTTTAGTAAACAGAATTCGTTGCAAGATAAACGAAAGCAATATTAAAAAGGCGTGGACAACTATAGCACAAAACTGTGTAAAAAACTATAATGAGACAGAGCACAGTGTCACCGGATATGCCCCAGAGTATCTTCTAAAAGGAACAGATGTAACAATTTTGCCAAATGAGCTGAAACTCAAGAAAACCAAGTATGATTTGATCCAAGACCGGAAAAAAGCTTTGGAAAATACTTTAAGATCACATAATTACAACAAGAGCTTATACGATAAAAATAGAACACATGTAGATTTCAAAGTTGATGACATAGTTTATGTGGCCAATGGTAACAGACTCAATAGGAAAAAGCTCGACGAATTGAGAATTGGTCCATACAAAATCATAGAAAAATTATCAAATACAATTTACAAGATAAACACAAATCACGGGAAATCAAAGTCAACTTTATTCCACATATCGAAACTAACACCAGCGCCTGATCAAGATTATGGTGAAAGCGTGTGAACCTTGTTCTTCTCCGGGTGGGGGAGATGTAAAGAAAAAACGTAATTTTCTTTAATTTTAATATTCCCGCGCAATGTGACAATCGCGACTTTGACAAAACCCTATAGATAATCTGTGGAAAGAGGATAACCTAAAACTTGTGCCGAAAGATCGCATGTTATTCTTAAAATATTTTATTAAATAGAAAGCTAAGGCTTATTTGTGAATTGTGGATTTGGAATCGACATTGGAATAAATAACATTAAATGTCGTTTCTTTAATTACAGGTAAAAGTTTGTTTGCAATGTTTAATACTTAAATTATAATTCTTTCTGTAAAACAGTATGCCTATTTTAACAAAATAAAACTTTAATTACAGAGAAACTCAGTTGTGTTCTTGAATACCAGTGTCGCCCGAATCATTACAAGTATAGAACCTACTTATATGTATATATCCGTGACGCAACATTTATATAAGCATTATAACCATTCACACCATAAGTGCTAAATACCATACTTAAAAATAAATTTTACATATACCATTTTTCGCATCATGTCTTACTAGCATATTGATCGAAGGTTTAGCAAAAACTATATTGATACTGACTAAAAATCAGCGTTGTGCTGTAGGAAATTCCAGCACAGGCTTATGCTGGCCAACCTCATTTGTTTTTGAATATATGAATTGTATTTTAATGTCATTGTATTGTCGCTTTTCAATCAAATAAATTATTTGTTTGTCTTTGATAGTAAATAAGCTGGGAATCCTCAAGCCTTTGTCCTCTTTCTACCATCGCACTGCTTGCCATTGGTTGGGAGTTTACCCCCCACTTACTGATGCCGCTTCGCTCATGTACGCAACGGTTCTGTAGAACGTTTCTCTTGCGTACCGTGGGGATTTGGAATGAACGAGGTTTTCCCACAACACTACGCTATGGAGTTTCAAAAAGAGTGTCATAAAATTTCTTCGTGGCGGCAGCGCGTTGTTGACATCTCTGATGTTGCAAACGCCTACAGGCAACGGTAACCGCTTTCCACCAGGTGGGCCGTCACCTGTTTGGTTTACTCCAGCTATAAAAAAAACTTAAAAGTCATAAAACGAATGATACGTAAGGATAAAGAGGGATATGGATACTGGAAGAACTGTAATCAAATTTGGTAGTGAAAGTTTTAGACAAGCAGATATATTTAATAGCAAAGTTAATGGTAAGTTAATAATAATGCTTTGAGTATAGCCTGAGATAAACTCAATGACTTCCTTTATTAGCTACAATAAAAGTCTGCGCAGTTCCAGGACATAAAGTTACTGACAAGAACGAATATCTTCCAAACGATGAGAACTTATCTTAATGCTGTACAGTAACCAGACATTTGAAGAACGTTGTTTATAGTAACATCTCTAGCCGAGATGAGGATTGTTAACTTGAAGGCGAAGTAGAGGACAATGGCCGCATTGTTTGATTGTGAAACGTTCCTAATAGTTTCGTTGCTCAAGCTATAATGGTAATTATCGATATCATTTGAATATACGATTGTGTTGCTTAAATTAAAAGTAATAACAGCCGGACGCAAGGACTTTAACTCTCATCCCCTTTAATATGATATATAAGATTATTAGAGCTAGGCTCGTTGCTGAAGAGTTTTTTGCGCCGTATACAGTAAATAATAACCATTTACAAAAATTAAAATTAGAAAGGGGGTAGGTTTCATCCTTGCAGGAACGCAGAAAGATTACAATTTCCTATGGCCGGGCGGCCTGTCATAAGGGGTGACAAACAACCCAGAGCCAGGTGGTAGGGCATTTGCCCGACTGGATGGTTACCACTCCTGGTCTACAGTATGCCGCCATTACAAACCATCAGTTGTGTTTCGGCATTAGTGACAAGTTTCTAGTCTCCGTTAAGAGAGCAGCAGCGCATTTGTAGCACCTTTGGTGTTGCAAATGTCCATAGGCGATGGTAACCGCTTTCCATCAAGTGGACTGTCTGCCTGTTGAACTCCTGCAATAAAAAAAAAACAACAAAAGGCTAAATAATAATTTTAACATAACTCATTGATACTGAGTAACGTCTTCCGTGATCACGGCGGATACTGAAAAGTGGCCAAAACGTCGGAAATAAAAGTCAAATAAAATGCATATTCGTTAATGACTTAAAAAATTGACCATGTTAGAATATTTATAGAATTCTACACGATTTTCTAGGTATAAAATAAAATATCTTTGTAGCATTATATTCGTGTTTATGTTCTAATATATTTACTGGTATCAAATAAGTATCTTAGCCTTAATGTGACGCATTAAACCAAATTGCCAAGGTCAAGGTCGCCTTTTGATACGGGCTTCAAACGTGACATGGTTATTATTGTCTGTCGTCCTTTCACTTCCAGACCATTATAGGTGTCTTTGCGTAGACGTGTTCTTACAAAGTCTTTGAAGGCTTTACTTGTAATAAAATAAAGCCTAGCAAAATTAATTGAAAGAGAGAGATATAGATTGCACTATTGTACACCATTACAGAAAACACAGAGTAACTTATAGCCTAAAAATATTCTAAATACTACTCAATGCACAAATGACCGCACAATGAGCGGTCTTCGCTAAAAAGCGATCTCTTCCAGACCACCCGTGGTAGGAATAAAACAGATTCAATATGTCAAAGGTGGTATACATGAATATTATAGGATATGCAGATACTTACATTATATTCATTTCATTAATAAGGATATAAGTATATAAACTATTATACATACATACATATATAACTTCACGCCAGGTCCCTTGCGGGGTAGGCACGAAGAACAGAGCGCCATACAGGTTTATTTTTACGCACCTCACTTGCTTCTTTGACGTTCATAGTTCTTGTCATGCACGCTCGTCTGTTCTTAAGGCTCCTGACATCACCTTCTGCTAGTACACGATCTATTTGATCATGGAAGGTGTGTCGTGGCCTTCCGCGGCTTCTGCATTCATCCACTTTTGCATTGTATATCTGTTTAGTCATTCTTTCATCATACATTCTTTCCACATGCCCGAACCACCGGAGCATTCCTTTCCTTACCTTCACCCCGACACTCTTTTTCAGACCAGAATATAAATATAATATTATAAATATATCTATGTATACATATATATAAATATTATACGTAAAAATACCAAAAATCTATGTTGCAGGTAGTGCTTTTTTGTCATGTTCTTAAATATTGTTAGTAATTTAGCTTGTCTAACAGTAACAGGCAGCGAGTTCCAGAGTGGAATAGCCTGTACAGTAAAAGAATTATTTTTAAAAGATGAATAATATTTGGAAGTATTTAGTCTAAGATTAGTAGGTCGTAAATTGTGAGAGGAAGAGATGAAATCAAAGCGTTCTTTGAAATAATACGGGGTTGTGGGAATAAACAACACACCGTAAAGGAGTGAAAGAATATGAATATTTTGGTGAAAATGAATTGGCAACAGCTTGAGTTTTTTCGAAATTTAGAGACATGGCCATATTTGCGTAACCCAAATATGAAATAATGTCAACACAAATATTGTGTTGACTCTCCGAAACTCGTCTCGAAATTGGCATAATGTACCTAGATACCGTACTCGTCACACAGCTTTGCTGAGTTCAGCAAACAGGCATACGGCCCACTCGATGAAAAGTGGTTACCATCGCCTATGGACATTTGCAACACCAAAGGTGCTATAAATGTGCTGCTGCTCTCTTAAGGAAGACTGAAACCTGGTCACTAATGCCGGAACACAACTCAAGGTTGTTATGGCGACATACTTTAGACCAGGGGTGGTAGCCATCCAGTCGCGCAAGTGCCCTACCATCTGGCAAATAATTAAATTAAATGTTCCTTGTAATTCTACCAACTACGCTCAAAATTCTTTGTTTTCTCGTATGGCTCGTACTTATAATACTATATTTGGTAAAATTGATATTTTTGCGGCCTCCAAATACAAATTTAAAAGTAACATTATTAATGACTTGCTGAATTTTACATAACTAATAAATTAGTTTGTAAAATTGACACCAAAGTGGAAGTTTATAAAGAAAACTTGTTATATTGGCCTTACTTTTCATTGTAAACGATTTTATATTATATTCGTGTATTCGCTGTTGGTTTTCTCGATAAACAAATAAATAATTTTTTGCATAATTCTATTTTTTGTAAAACTATCGACAACGATGTGCACTTCACTACTTCCCAAGTCCATCCAATGAGCCATAGTGAGTAGTCTAGTCAGACAAAAGGCATCTCGGAGATTGGATCTTCGTCCCGAAACCGAAGCGAATGGTCGGTTTTCTCACCGTTTTCACGCTTCTCACGGTTTTAATGAACCGTGGTTTATTTGCTCAGGACTCCAGGCCGTTGTTGACTGAATTTGTAGGTATATATTTAATTTGTTTACTTTGAATTTGTGTTGGTCATTTTCGTTAGTTTATTGGTGATGTTCTTAAAATGTTGTTTAGCAGTTCGTTTTTTTAATATATTCTTATTTCTTCATCCAAGAGGGATCAATAGTTAGGTGAGATCTATATATACTAAGAGATAAGATAATAAATGTTGAAAAAAATTATAGAACAATTGCTGACAATCTTGTCAGTCATACATACATACATACATAACTTCACGCCAGGTCCCTTGCGGGGTAGGCACGAACAACAGAGCGCCATTTAGGCTTATTCTTACACACCTCACTTGCTTCTTTGACATTCATAGTTCTTGTCATGCACGCTCGTCTGTTCTTAAGGCTCCTGACATCACCTTCTGCTAGTACACGATCAATGTTGAATGTTGTTGTATAATGTTGTCATCTTGTCAGTCATGTTGAGGAAAAATATGATATACTGGTAGATACCAAACCAGTTGGTATAATCGTGTATTATTCTAATGACGTTCTTCAGACTTACTTAATCATATGGCTAAAACAACGAATTATAAGTAAAAATTGAAATGTGTACTGGAACACATAGTACACATAGATTGTTAATGTACTTATCCGATTTGAAAACCTGCCCGTAAAAATTCAAGTTAAAATTTTGTTGCGATTCATTTTGTCACTTGTCAGTTGAAGTTTCACTTATAGTATGTGTTCCAGCACACATTTCCATTTTTCGCAGGTTTACGGCAAATTGTGATTTGGTTAGGTTATGTTCATTTTAATGAATGCATTTTTTATTTAAACATTTTATTTTATCAAACAAAAAAACTAAATTCGATCCGGAACCAAAAAACGCATCCATACTACCATAGTCTACTCTAAATTTATGCCGTCCCTCCCCGCGGGCGTAACGCTTTTTCGTGGCAGATAAATCCTAAGACCCCCGTATATATAGAAGTTTCACTTCAATAAACATTTTATTTCCCATAACAATAGCCGGTTCGTAGATTGTAATATATTTGTGTCCACTCTGTAAGATCCACTCCAAGGCTATAGGAACCAATATTAAATTAATGGGGTCCTTCCTAGTTCCATCGTAGCATGTAAAATTTCAAATAAAACAATCTGTAATGGAATACGCAGTCGAAGGCCGGAGGTATTGACCCTAAAAGGGCACGGCCCTCGCACCTCGCGCCCGGACCCGTCCTAGACAACCTCCAGCCCTCCCAGCTTCAGCGCCGACGCGTACAGTGAACGCGAATCGAATAAATTCCCTTATCGTGAGATTTAAAAACCGTCATTTAGCAGAAGTCCTTCTCTTGTTTCTTAAAATAAATCGCTGTGATCAAAGATGTTTTCTTTAAAATGTGGCATTTAAATAAATTCTAGGTATAGTCGTCAGTAACACGAGTACTGTATTGGTAGTGTTTTAAAGATTGATAATTAAGTTTCAATGTACATATCATTATAAATTCTTACGCCTTCAACACGCAGGTACTAAATATCTCTATTCACAGACGTGTTTCATATTACAAGTGATCTAAATTTAATAAACTGAACTTTTAATCAAAGTTGACTAAAATAAATTTAAAACTACTTTTAAATTATAATTTAAATCTTACGTTATCCTCTTTAATATATATAGCTCTTATTATAATAACAACAGTCCATAAACGTTCCACTGCTGGGCTCAGGTCTCCCACTACAAGGGAACGGACAGTACACCTACCACACCACGCTTGTCAAGGCGGCTTGGCAGGTTTGACACGTCAGTTATCTCGATGTGGTGGCTTCATCACGATGAATTCCTTCCCCGTTGTTAGCGCGTGGTAATTGTACATTAGGTCAGAAAAATTGCGTAAATGGTGCATGCATTCCCGCCAGGATTCAAAACCGCGCCCTTTTAGTTTGGAACGTATGATCTGTCCATTACGCCAACACCACTATTCTCTTATTACTCATTGTTTAATAAAAAACTCAGGTCCTGCTTCAATAACTAGTTGTAGCCTATCAATGGTCTTACCATGAGAAATGGGCAGATGATAAAAGTAGATTTTTATAAATAAATAAATAACAGCATTCAATCTTTTCCCAGGTCATAACCATGAACGGCTTAAACGGACACAGCAACGGTGATCACAATGGTGCTGGAGACATCCTCACCCAAAACCAGCAGAGGGGTTGGTGGACCATCGGCCTGATCAATTCCAAGTACCGATACCTCACAGCTGAGACTTTCGGCTTCAAGATCAACGCCAACGGCACCAGTCTCAAGAAGAAACAAATATGGACCCTCGAACCTGTCAGTGGAAACGCTAATGAATGTGAGTACCTGCTCATTTACTATCGTCAGTACGTCCTAGCTAGTTCTTGTCTTCCACTTTGTAAAAGCAGCAGAAGCAGCAGCAGCTGCTTGTCGCGGTGATGTGTATGCTGTGGTGGGTGTGAAGTAAATTTACAAATCTTCTTCGAAACTTAAAGAACAAGTAGGGCGAGGTATATCTCCGAAGGAAAATTAAATTTAACGCTAGGGTGTTGATGACATCGGTCAGCTCTTACTACTTGTAGTTATTACTTGAAATTCCGTTTTGCCCTTAATTTTTTATTGCATGAGTTCAGCTGACAGGCAAACGGCCCACTTGATGGAAATCGGTTGCCATCGCCTATGGGCATTTGCAACAATAAAGGTGCAGTGCATGAACTTCCTCTCAACACCAGCATGTAACAGATACACTCTACATTAGTGCAAGTTTAGTATTAACATAAGAATAAATTAATATAATAAGTTATTCTGAAGGTACATCACAACACAAACAGACATTCAATAAATGTCACTCACAACAACAAAATATTAAAAATGCGTGTATAATTTCTAAACTTTTTCCTAAATTAAATTGTAAAAAAGGTGCTACAAATGCGCCTCTGCTCTCTTAAAGGAGACTAGAACATGTCCACTAATCCCGACACACAACTCAAGGTTGCAATGGCGGAATACTTTAGACCAGGGGTGGTAGCCATCCAGTCGTCCAAATACCTACCCTAACATTTGGCTGTGGGTTGTTTTTGAAAAAGCAAATTACACGCATTCTCACATTCCTTGTAAGCAATCAAATCATATCATTTAAAAGCATCAACAAGATCAGCAGTAATGCAAATAAAAACGGACACTTAACTGGTGTAATTGCCAGAACATTACGAGGAATTTATGTCGCGCTCAAATATTTGCACTGTTCTTCTGATAAAACGCCCCTTGGTGCCGCTAATTGGTGCAAAACATCCCCTGCACTTACATAAATATCGGCCGGGAGGGTCTTTAATTAAACCTTGTAGGGCTATGATGATCATAGCATTTTAGTTTTAATGGAGATGTTATGAATGAATACGCGTACGTTAGGTTATCTAAACATTAATTTTAGTCTTAACCACTTAACTAATATAATTTTTAGAAGGAACCTTTCTCAAGTTTGGTCTTAAAGTAGTGTTGCCTCTAAGCCTTGAATGGTGTTGAGCTTGTGGAGTTCTTCCGAATCCGCACATGCTTCAGATAACTCATTACCCTGGGTTCCATCCCATCCTCGTCGCCACGCCATTTGTTATGAAAGAATACGCGTGTGTTAGGTTTATAAAGCATTTATTGCATTGACTGATCGCCGGCGTTTAGGCCGGTTATATGGAGTAAGTTACCCTGACAGGAGCATGACAATATTGAAATCACGTGAAGTCTCTTCTCTCCATGGATCCAGAGCAATATGCATATAATAATAATACAGTTGCTGAAATTTAGCGGAGCTTTTGCTTAATTGCAGTCAGTACTTTTTTACTTTGCACAGAACCATGGTTTCTAAAACTTCTGAAATATGTACGTACCTGTTTACCTTTTCTACTTTGTGTATCTTCTGTCGGAGATTTGCTTCTATAGTCAATTTTTCGTCGACGATGCGAATTCTTTTTTATTACAAGTATTTATATAAATTTAAACTAGTGGTCATAAAGTCAAAAATATCCAAGAGTTCTATTTCTTGGTAAATCTAACGGTTTTAGCAAAAGTTTGATTCGATCTTTAATAGTGATCAAGAATCTAACTGTCTCTACTTAATCATTTTTGGTGGAAACCAATACAATTTATGACTTGACCGTATGATCATTTATAAACAAATTTGAACTTGAGTCGACATCGCCTCTAAAATGTGTATTTCAATCCCGTGTTCATTTCCGTGTTCCCCACGCAATGAAGGGGTCGTGCCCTTGTCGAGTCTAGTGACAGCTGCCTCCGTCAACATTATGCTCGTATTGATCTTCATTCGCCTTACGCCCACCATGTTCGTCCTTACGCTTACTTTGTGATATGTACAACATTTATCATTTTAATCATTTTCATTTTATTAATAGTTTTGCATGCAGCCATAACCACGTATCATCACTTCCTTATCTCATCATCTTCCGAGCGTTAAATCACGGTTGCGTTCGGAGTGTTCACTCCGACGCTCAGCGTCCGCTTTCCTACCTTTTCTACTCCACTTTCGTGCGGTATTCATCTTCCCCCGTTTTGAGACCATTGCTACGCATCTTACCCTTCACAACGTCAAGCCAACATTTTTTGGGCGTTCTCCTTCAACCGGGTTCATAACTTCCTTGTATCATAGGGCTATACTGTTTTCCAGGGTAATGATGTTGATGAAAAAAAAACTGTTCAGACTCAAGAATTGGATGAAAGGACAGTTCTACTATATAAGCATCCCAGCAAATTCATTGTGACTCCTGTTTATGAATTCTATTTATTTTTCTTATTTTAATCTTAAGTTTTGAGAGATGTGTTTCTGTAACTATTATATGTATTATTTTTTATTAATAAGTTTTCATCGTAATTTTTTCATCGAATCGAACTACAAAATTAAAACACTTTGTAGTCTCTTCAAATGTATTGTTACGAATTTCTGGGATGTGAATTAAAATGCCTATCATTAGTCACTGTAGAATTATTTTCAGCTTTACAGCTTCTAAGAATGAAATCCAAACAATAGACAAAAGGCTTTATGACGTCTGACCAAAACCTCGATCACTCAAATTCAAAGGGGTAATAGACACCTGCAAAGGTCCGGTTCGCAACAGTATAACGCTATTGTCATTTAGTGCTTAAAAGATTATTTAAGAAGTGTGTCAGGACTCATGTCTGTTCTACTGATATATTTTTCTGTCTCTTTTATGTATTTAACACATCACATATGAAATAAATGACTGCCATTTGCGAATAAGAAGAATCTCCATACATCTAATAATCTAAAAACTAACGTGCTTGTGTTTAATGAGTATTTAAGCTGTTTATTTAATCTGTATTTCTATCACCCAGGTTTGATCTACCTGCGCTCGCACTTAGACAAATACTTGGCCGTCGACTCCTTTGGCAACGTCACATGCGAGTCGGAAGAAAAGGAACCAGGGAGCAAGTTCCATATCAGGTAATTGAATTCTTTACTCATGTATGCTTGATACTGGCTAGATAGTCAAATCTTGAAAGGTCATATTTAAGTACTAGAAATGTCACCGACACTAAATTGTATTGTATTTGGTACAATTTTGTCATGGAAACAAAATTGTACCGCTTTACTACTTTTTACTTGTTTCGAGACCATTGGTGCGCATGCTATCCTTCACGACGTCAAGCCAACATTTCTTGGGCCTTCCCCTTTAACCGGGACCTGGCGGAGGCGGCATGGCTAGGCATTTGCTTCCCACATAATTAGCCGGTCTCCGTAAAACATGACTATACCAGCGTAAGCGGTAATCGGTTCGGAACAGTATTAAAGGAAATTTATTTTTTATTTATTTTATTTTTATTTATTACTAGCTGTCCCGGCAGACGTCGTCCTGCCCGGTAAAAAATAGGGGTTGATCGTAGAGGGTTGAAAATTTAGGGTTGTATGTATCTTTTAATGTTGTATCATAAAAAAATAGAAATTAAAAATTTTGTCTAAAAAATAAAATAAAAATTTTTGGGGTGGACTACCCCTAACATTTAGGGGGATGAAAAATAGATGTTGGCCGATTCTCATAGATACCGGATAAGCATAAAAAATTTCATCAAAATCGGTCAAGCCGTTTCGGAGGAGTATGGCAACGAAAACTGTGACACGAGAATTTTATATATTAGATTAAAAAGTATCCGTAATTCAAGGCCTAACAATACACAACATTAAATCTAAACCAAAACTGGATACTTATAATCTAGAAACAGGAACAGAAAGAAATTGTGTGTGACACTACACTAAAAGAAATTACTCAATATAACCAATACTGTGAAACTTCTGACGGAAAAACTAAACACAACTGAGTTACTAGGTCTTAATACAAACACCACATTCCTTTTCAATATTATTAAATAAATTACTTGACTGCGGAGTTATTCTCAAAAACCTATTTTAATTTTAAATAACAGAGTAATTATTTGATTTGGTAAACAATGTGATATAAACTAAACAAAACTAGCGTGTATGAATATTAATGTGAGAAATTCTCCAACAAGTTTTCGCCGGAAAGTACAAATCACTCTGTACTGGCGCCTGCGCATACATTACTCGTCTGACTCATCGGAAGTCAGGAGTCAATTCACGCGCTTTTATTTACTTTATTATAATAATTATATTTTTGGTAGATTTTATTGCTCTTTCGTGATTTATTACTTCTGCTTTGACACGAGCTTAATAAGGCGTTTCCGGGTTGTCGTTAATATTTGCATGAGTGAAAGTGTGTTTGCGATTTTTTATAAGAGTAGTGCCTAAATAATTAATACTCATTAGTGAAATTAAATAAATTAAAATGTTATCACTTTGTGTAGAATTTTGATGAACTTTTAAGAGATTTATGTTGAGTTATTTGTAGGTATCTATATAATAATAGATGAGGAAAAATCTTTGTACCCCTTTTTACAAAAATTGGGCTGTCGGAGGAGTATGAAATTTCGCACACTTCTAGTTTATATAGAGAAGAAGCGAAAAATGCATTTTTTTAGTATGTATATATAATACATTTATTTAAATCAATAAAAAAAATTACACATGTATTTGACACACACGCGCATATATACTCTTTTGTTTATTGTTCAAGTCAAAAAAATCTGTGATTATAGAAGTATTATCCCCGCAAATTGCTAATGCGCTGAAACCTTGTCAAATTAACACTCACGTGACGTTATCCGCAACTCGATATGTACGCGTACTCGCCGGCCAGTGATGCTCACGGTACTGAGTGTTCGGCTACGGTTACGTCACCAAAATATCGGCCAGGCGCAATAGCAATTTGCAGGGATAATATTATCCTTAACAACAGAACACCTTAATAATGTAGTAACTAGTACGAGTATGTATAAATGTATGGGGAGTTTCTCGCTTCTCCTTATAGAGCGATAATAAATTGCGAAGTGTTTTACATAGAATAGGAAGAGACATTGATTTGTAATTTATAATCTTCAAAAGCGTGTAGCGGGTACACTGGCTTCCCAGAAATACCGAGCCCAATAGTGGGATGTTTATAGGCTAATATGATAAAGAAACTAAAACATATCGCTTCAATAAACAAGCTTTCATTTAGAATGTCAATATAAACAAACAGTCACAACGTTTGTCGTGACTTCGACAAATGAAAGATCGATTTACATCGGCTCATGACTCATCCCATGAATCATTGCCACTGTCTCCACTGAACAGACAAGAAGTATAGCTTAGGGTTGACATTTTAACTTAAAACTTAGTTTTTCGAAGATAGATAAAAATAATCCAACGAAAAAGGAACAGACTTCAAAAACAAAAAAATAAATACTTTCTAACACACTTTGTGGTCGGTGAGGATAAATCCAGTGATTGTAATAAATAAATATTCTGGTTTGATTAAAATTAATTGATGTATTCCGTCAATATTTTTCACACGACAAAAACAAACCAAAACTGACAATAAAAAAAAACATATTCAAAAATGCTATTCTATGAGCAAAATATGTTTCTACAAGCACGAGATCGCAACAAGTGTTTTATCACGCGGCCAACATTTGGGAAGTTTCCTAACTGATGGTGATTTGGGACCTATTGGCTTATTGTATTTTTTTTTAGTGTTGGATGTACTAATTAAATATTTGAATTCCAAGTGTTTTTATTGAAGCATAACAATTATTATCATAGACCAGTATAATATCTGTAATCTCGAAGTCGTTAGGAATTAAAACAAAAATTATTACATTCTGCAAATGTGTTGTTTTTTTATGCTCAGCAATATACCTACTGAGTGTGAACTTCATTTCTGAAACTGTGACATACAATTTCTGTATATGTTTTCTTTTAATTTGTTTGTTTATGTTTGTTTACTTAGCTTGGTAGTACAAAATAATAATATTCAAATGCTGGTTTTCACCTTAGCTACGCCGCATTAAAAACTCTAGTTAGTGTCTCTATTTTACGTATATAAAAAATTGTGTGTTTGTGTGTGTACTTATGTACACGCGTTAGAAGTTATACTTCTTTGGCGTATCAAGATAAAAATCTTTTCAAAAAATTTATCTTTTGCCTTATTCTACGTTTGTAGAAAAAACGACACTAACAATAGAAAAACTAAAATGTTGACTATAGCTAACTTCAAGGTGTCGGTTGACTATAGCTTACTTCATGGTGTAGGTTATTCGTGTGCGCGCGCATCGTAAAAATTTACTCTCATCATTTTTCCCTATCGCACCTAAAGAAGTATAATTTCAAAAAATAATTAGGTGTTTTCTATAGATAAACCTTAAATACCTGGAATCGGGATCTAGATTTTTATTTTTTCAGCGCACGGCAATATGTCTGTCGAAACCGCTTGTTAGTTATATTTTTGTGAAATGTCTCGTTTAATATCAACAGCCCGTGTTAAAAAAGCAAATGTCATACGTTACATACGACACTGGTAGGTTCAAGTTACCAAGTGCACTGACACGGTTCACTAACTTCTTACTTCAATATCGATTTCCAATGCGCCCGCGTCACAAGGTGATCGAAGTTACCTACAGGAACAAAAGCTAGGTAGCAGTGGCGTGGACTTCATACAACTCGACTTCCCATAGCTTACCTTTAAGTTATCTTTTGGTCTCTAGTCACTAGTTTGACTAGAGACCAAAAGGTCGAAAGCACCATGCATTAATTGGCGTTTACGCCTTCAGTTCAAACATATTATTACAAGTGTCTTTATAATTTGACTAGCGATGAAAAGGTCGAAAGAGCCAACAATTCGAGGGGTGAAAGGCTATTTGTTTTAAGCGACATTTTGTGTGATACTACTCAACACGATGGATTTTTCATCCTAATGTCTCAACTTAAAGAAATATAAAGATCCTGATCTCTAGTTTCAGTCTTCAAATGTTCTTTTTTTTTAAATATGGGACATAGTTCGTTAGTGATGTTTTTTTCTGGGTCATTAGAAACTTTAAACATTTTTCCCGACAATTTATAAAAGTGTCGTTTAAAACAAATAGCCTTTCACCCATCGAATTTATGGTCGCTTACGTTTTTTATTCGTACATATATTATTACTTACTGTATTTCTTATGCTCGGTGGCTTTCCACGTGTTATAATGGGCAATTGTCATACTTTAGTTAGTATTCTTTCACTAAGGCAACCCTCAATTTTTGGTATATACGCGATTCTACTACAACATTTTATATATATTTTTTTTGTTTGGCTTGAGTTTATGTTGTTGGTCCGAAGACCTCACAATTTTACCTGCTCGAAGACTTTTGTCTTCAAGCATTGCGAAAAGGTCGACGAGATGAGGACGATTTGTGTACATAGTTTTATTTTATTATGAAATAGTAAAATACAAAATAAGAAAATATACACTTTAAACTTCAAATATAACATGGTAGATAACAGAGAATCTTTGACCTTATCCTAACTAACAAAACACTCAAGTCTTACATTGACCTTCCAACGCGCGGGGAGCCATAAATATTGATCCTCGCCGTAACAAGTTCACTTCCCCTGAAGAGAGCCCAAAAGGGGATGCTAAATATATCCTAAGTAAATAATAAATATCCCAAAGGATTCTGGTCTCTATACGATCCGATATAAGGCTCAAAACCCGCTTTAAAATGTTTCAAAGTACACTTTTAGGGGATCAAAGCTAAGTGTCGTCGAAACATTTTAATGAACGCGTGCCAAAACTCACTGTTTTGAAAATGAAGAGCTTTGTATTTTATAAAGTGTTTTTTTTATAAGAAACTGACTGTACCGGCAAACTTCGTACTGCCTTAGATTCAATAAATAAAAAAACTGAATGATAATTGCAGAAATTTTCAACTTTAGTAAAAAATGTAGTCAAAACATAACCGGAAAGAACATCAAACGTTTGACATTCAAAAACAAAAAAAGGAAAAAAATACTTCACTTTTAAATTTAACTTGCTTTTGCCAGCGACTTCGTCCGCGTGGTGCGGTTTTTTAACTATCCCACGGCAACTCTTTAATTTTTCGGGATCAGAAGTATCCTATATGTTGACTAGGGATATAAGCTATCACCATACAAAAATTCATGTAAATCGGCCCAGTCTTTCGGAGATTAGCCGGTACAAACAGACAGACAAACAGAGAAACAAAAATTTTTGAAAAAATATCTAAATTAGTTCTATTTCACTTCATACATCCCCCTGACTCGGTTTTTAGCATTTTTGTTCATTGTACAGAAATTTGACCTCTACAATTTTATTATATGTATTGATTTGATTTCTGAACAACATTTAAATTTAATTGATTTCTAAACGAGACGGGACGAACACCAAATGTTTGACAGGTACGAATAGTTTCTATGGGAAAGCGAAATTGTTGTTTCTACAATATTCTAAGCTTTTTTTCATATTTACTCACCTTTTAAACCTTCCCTGGACTTCCACAAATAATTCAAAACCAAAATTAGCCGAATCAGTCCAGTCGTAAAAACATATTAAAATTATAATTTGGAAAGTATATATTGAAATTACGTTTCTAAAAAGCCTAGTCCGAGTGCGCAAAGTACCGGTAAACGAGTTCATATAAGGTATGATTACTTTCAGTTCACTCCATAAGTTATGACGAAAAAATATTTAAAAACTTGATTATCAATTTAAAAATGTATTAAAGCAATGCCACTAAATTTGTAATTTATTTACGATATAAAATTAGTATTTTCCTAGAGTGTCCTATGTTTTTCGAAAATGCAAATATGCGTATATAGTGGGGAACTTGCAGGAATTTTAGAAGTAGGATGTGCCAGGCGACTTCGTCCATGCTTGATTTGAAATTCCTGCAGGATTCGAGGGCACGAAGTACCGTTACATTTAAAAAGGAATGTAAGCTAACGTTTTAGTGAAAATTGTGTCGGAATAAGCTCATTTCTATGCACCCGAACAACTACAAACCGCCCTGGGATCGGGAATAATATATTTAAACTAATTATGTTACTACTGTTTTAATTTAATAATTGTTTTATGTGAAATTGCATAATATTTAATGTCACTATAGGGAGCGAGGAGCTCACAAATGGGACCAGCTGTAATAAGGACGGGGAGGGGTCAAAAAAATCATGAAATTCGTGTGATGTAATTTGTAGATGGCCCCTAAAAGGTGATAAGTTGATAAGTTATGCTTAGTTTTTTGATGATAAAATGCGATAAAAAGGTACATAATTAAAAATGATTAGTAGTATATTGTTATGAGCTACAGGAATCGAATTAAAATAAATGCCGTTAGAATTACTATAGAGTTTATTAAGAACTGTACAAACAAGTATAAAACAGGCACAATAACACTGGATGCAAGCAGTTCACACTGTATAAACTGCACGATTGAATTACACACGAAAAGTCCGTCACTATATCGCTAATCAAAAGTACTATACACGTCTTGCTAGTATCGTAATCGCCGCTTGACTGCCCCACACCTCCATTTGAGCATTGTTTTTAATCCATTGAAATCTTACAATTTAAGGACCGAATATTACATTTTTCAGAGGACGCAATTTTGTTTTTGGGACATGTGTGGGGCTCAATAGAAGCTTAGCCTCAAGTTTGTGAGGTCGCCACCCTTGTCCCCGGGCCGCCATCTTGGAAAAAGGGGTGAAAACACTTTTTTCGCGATATCTCGAAAACTATGTGTCTTACAAAAAAATTGTAAAGTTATAATTTGTAGCTAATTGTTTTGCCCACATATATGATTTTTGTCCTAAATTAAAAATTAAAGAAGTTATAAGCAAAAAAGCAAGAAATTTGGTAAGTTCTATGGTAAAGAGTTGGAATGAATAAAAAATATCTCACTTTTTGCTTATAGTTTCTTTAAGTTTTAATTTAGGGCAAAAAGTTAAATAAACATATTTGTAGGCAAAACAATGTGCTACAAATTATGACTTAATAATTTTTTTGTAAGACACATAGTTTCCGAGATATCGCGAAAAAAGTGTTTTCACCCCTTTTTCCAAGATGGCGGCCGGGGGACAAGGGTGGCGACCCCACAAACTTGAGGTTAAGCTTCTATTGACCCCCACACATGTCCCAAAAATAAAATTGCGTCCTCTAAGAAATGCAAAGCTCATGTAAAATTTCAATGGACTATTTATACTAAACTGTATCCGCTAATCTGCGCATTTGGCAAGCTTCAACGCAATGCAATAAAAACAAGGATTAAGTTAGACACTAATGACGACCATAAAACAAGTACGATAGCAATAGGATGTTTTTAAATTTTAAACACGAAGTAAACAACAAAACTCCGAATGCAGGAAAGACAATAAACTCCGTCTTGTGACAGCCAGGTGTGCGTTGTTTGTCGGTATGTAATATTATGTTGGTATAATTTGATATAATTAATAATACCATTCAGTTCCTTCCGCAGTGGCCAGACAGTGTGCTAATTACACATGCCATCATGCAATTAACTTATTGACGGGCATAAACATCGCAATTATGGCTTGGTTTAAAGGTTTATTTGCTTTTAAAGTCTCATCATCTCGGGTTTTAATTTTGGGTTTTTGGTACATTGATTATGTAGTTAGTTCCTGTAGCCATTTTTGCTAAAACGGAATACCTATAAAGTTGTTTTTTTTGTCTGTATGGTCGTTGAAAGAAATAAACACAATATTTATTTCTAGAAGCGACACGCACGTAGACAAATATATCATAATAGTGTCACAACCTAGACGCCGACAGAGACAAATTCCACTGAAGATTTGCAGAAGCGCATTTATTACCCATAGGCATTTGAACTAATAACATTGAAACTATTGTAATTATTTTATGATCGTCTTCTTTTGTTTACTTATTTATTGGCATACGTTTCTAGAGAACAGCCTATTGTTGTATCGTAATCATTAGCCAGGTGTTACGGATTTTAAAGTACAAGCTGATTCTAGGAAATTCGGTCTACGTTTTGTGTAGTGTAAAACGATGGCCTGATTGAGGGAGTGGGGGCAGTCGAGCGAGAACCACGATCAAGACGAGACGTGTCTACAATCGGGAACCATTGAATTACGACTTTTTGCATTACGTTTGGATTTGTTGTGTACGGTTATATTTGTACCTGTGTTATACGTGTTTGTATAGTTCTAATAAATACTATAATAATTCCAACGGCATTTTAAATTCGACTCCCGCAGCAAGTAACAATATAATAGAAAGTATTCCGAAACTTTGCTACAGAGTTTGGCACACAGCAGTTAGCTGTGCTGAAACGTAGTCCAACACAGCACTAATTTTCCGCGTAGACCATGGTGTGGTGAAATCAAAAATAAAATAAAAATGAGTAAATAACTAATTAGTATAAATATTCCGTTCCTGCAAAGATTTTTTCAACAAGCTTTGTTCTATTGTTAAGGTTTCCTAGCATTTGACTGATTTATCAATAATATGCTCTCTTGTCCCCCAGTGTATCTGAAGATAACAGCGGCCGATGGGCGCTCAAGAATGTCGAGCGAGGCTACTTCCTGGGCTCAAGCTCTGACAAGCTGAGCTGCACCGCCAAGGTCCCTGGTGACGCCGAGCTATGGCACGTACATTTAGCTGCCAGGCCTCAGGTAAACTAAAATACATATACTAAAATATACATAAGTTGTTAAATTCTTAGCGTACATAATTTCAATTATGTACCTTAAGAATTATAATTTTCATCCGTGCAGGAACGGAGAAAGAATACAATTTCCTGCGGCCGGGTGGCCTGTCGTAAGAGGCGACAAAATAACCCACAGCCCAGGTGGTAGGGTATTATATATATGTTCGACTGGATGGCGACACCACCCCCGGTCTAGAGTATGCCGCCATAACAACCTGGAGTTGTGTTCCGGCATTAGTGATCAGGTTCCAGCCTAAATTATGAGGGTAGCAGCGCATTTGTAGCACCTTTGGTGTTGCAAATGTCCATAGGCGATAGTAACCGCTTTCCATCAAGTGGGCCGTCTGCCTGTCTGCTGATCTTCTGCAATAAAAAATAAAATAAATTATGGTAGATGAACTTTAAGTAATATACAAACCCCAGAAGCAATTACCAGTTTATGCTGCTAAGACGCTGGGAGTGTAAGGTCCTGAGGCCAAGAGTATCCACAAAGAACTGTCAAACGGCTAATCCACTATTAAGGTGATCAGAGGTCTGATTCCTACCTCGGACAACGGATTAGGATGGCGATCTAGTGAGATAATGTAACCAGCCTTTCTTCAACTTCACACATTGACTTCGATGACATATAGACTCAGTACTCATCTTGTCAAAACTTGCGTTTAGATATCAAAGCACTCGTATGTGTTTTAGTAAAGTATGTTTAAATATTCGATTGACTTTTCTAATCTATTACTTTCTTATTTTCATTTTGTCTGTCATTGTTGTCATTAGCAAATACATGGATTGAATCTGCCTCTCTCCGATTAGTACCGCTTTCTAAAATTCGACTCTGTGTGGGACACAGATCCCACACTACTGATAGCCATGAGGGATTATAGGTAGAATACAATATAACTAACTAGCGACCCGCCCCGGCTTCGCACGGGTGCAATGCTGATACAAAATTAAATACACTACAGAAAAACTATGAACGTTGTATATAAAAACATAGCGGCCCGCTCCGACTTTGCACGGGCATCACTACATAGAAACCTCTAAAATTAGCAATGTTGCCTTAGTATTATACATATAAACCTTCCTCTTGAATCACTCTATCTATTGGAAAAAACCACATCAAAATTCGTTGGGTAGTTTTAAAGATTTAAGCGCACATAGGGATATAGGGACAGAAAAGGCGACTTTGTTTTATACTATGTAGTGATAAGCCTTAGATTAGGTTAAGTTTTGTATACTGCACTAGTTTATGTGTATTTTGAAGTAATTAATAAATGAAGAAAAACAATACAAATTCCTGCTTTGGGGCGGTCTGTCGTAAGAGGTGACAAAACGACCCACAGCCAGGTGGTAGGGCATTTGCCCCACTGGATGGCTACTACCCCTGGTCTAGACTCTAGAGTATGCCCCATAACAACGAATTGTGTTTCGGCATCATCGATCAGATTGTTCCAGATTTTCCTTCAAGGCCGGCAGCACATTGGCAGGAGCTCTGGTATTGCTTATATTTATAGCTGATGGTAACCATATTCCATGCTTCAGCAATTAAAAGATAATAATAATAATGTCGCGATATGTAGATGAACCTGCGTTCGATCGGGCGCAAGCGCTTCGCCCACCTGTCGGAGAGCCTGGACGAGATCCACGTGGACGCCAATGTGCCCTGGGGCGAGGACACCCTCTTCACGCTGGAGTTCAGGATAGACGAGGGCGGCAAGTATGCCCTGCACACCTGCAACAACAAGTACTTGAGCGCCGGTGGAAAGGTTAGTACGGTAGTTTAACCAATGGATATATTTAGTTGTGTAAATTTTTCTCTGGTTTCTCATCAAATTTTTAAACTAAATTTAAATGGTTAATAATTTAAATTTTGATTATCTGCCACTTTAATAGGTTATTTATCAAATGACAAGTGCCAATGTAATACGGTTTTTGAAGACAAATTATTTACTCTGTCCTGTGTTGAATCTTGTTTCATTTAAATTCTTCTAACAAAATCCAAATTAATCCTTGAACGTAGTTTTCCGTAATTCTTGTTAGAACTTGTATTTCCAGTGGTTAGACAGATATGTTTTGTACCTACGGTCTAGCTAAACCGGGCCGAGCTTCCCTGTGGCTGTGAGAGAAATTAATAATACATCGATTAATTTTTGAGTATTTGCGGACATAAAGAGACAAAATCAAAAAAATTCAAAAGTACAGTATAAACTTCATGTAACGTCACACGATTTAACGACAAACTCTCTCAAGCGTCGAAATCGTTTGACTTTGGCTGGTTTAGTTCGTCTTCCATACAACGATACACTCTATATAGCATTACACCCACTCTTGATAACGAGAATAATTAAGTAGTAAATTCTCTCCATTTAACAACAACTCTCTGAAACCCCATAAAATGCACAGTCCCTTCAGTGTCGTTATATAGAGTATACAATACATGAAAAGTAACATTTTAAAATTGAATTTAGAAACTACAACTAGAATTTAAAAACGTAGGTCTATGGAACAAATAATTTCATCAACGCGTTAACCTTCATAATTTACTAGACTTGACGAAATCACATGCCGGTCATATAGTTCATGTCTCCCACATAACGATTCCCACGTAACATAAAGAGATGATGAATCTCAGGCACGTAGAATTTCACTTTTGTTTGTAAAACACTTGCCGGTCGGACATGTAGGTATTTGATACAAAACATGTTGTTAATAAATCCTTTATACACTACTTTTGCAATTGAATCATTCTACGTATTTGCAGGTAAAACGATTTATTAGGGTTTTCAATTTATAATTTATGTTTAAAATTGTATAGGTAACACTATATTGCTCACCAAAATAAACAAATACAAAAAAAGTGCATAATTTACAATACTTCTTAGCAAAACAACGGGCGGCATTTTATTCCAACTCCTTCGCCATGCAGGCTGTCTGGCTTTGGAACTCTTTGCCCACTGACGTCAGAAAAGCTAACTCTTTGCCCACTGACGTCAGAAAAGATAACTCTTTGCCCACTGACGTCAGAAAAGCTAACTCTTTGCCCACTGACGTCGGAAAAGCTAAATGTTTTGCCATAATTAAAATTCACTCAGGAATCATTATGTTAGTCTTACGCAATAATGTATGTGCTAGTTTACAACACTTTAGAGTGTAATCTGCTGTCCATGTATGTCATTTTTATTTTTTGTCCTTTTCCTTTGTTGCATAATAATTACAGAATTCAAATTCAAAAGTTTTTATTCAAAATAAGTTCCATTGGAGAACACTTTTTAAAGGTCATACATAAGGTTAAAATTTAATTTTACTTTCTAATCTATGTACACCGCTTCGAACATGTTATTGCGGTTAAGGAGAAGAAGGGGCAAGAAACTCCTCAGAAACACGTTAAATAAGAGATAATTAAAGAATTTCCTTTAAGTCAAGTTGCCTGTAAGAAATAGCTTTCGATATGGTCTGTCTATGTATATGCTATTGGATGTATATACGGTGCGTTAGTTACTAGTAGTTAGTTGGAGGTAAATAAATGGATTTCTTCGCCAGCTCCAAGATCAGTGCACGTCGACGTGTCTCTTCAGCGCGGAATACCACTCCGGGGCCCTCGCCCTTCGTGACGGCAGCGGCGCCTACCTCGCGCCCATCGGATCCAAGGCCGTCCTCAAAACGAGGTCGACGGCCGTCACCAGAGACGAGCTCTTCTCACTCGAAGACAGTCTGCCCCAGGCTGCTTTTATCGCCGGCTTGAACGAGAAATACGTTTCTGTGAAGCAAGGTAAGATTCGATATGCATTAGTATCTGATACACGTAAGTCACAGTCTCACAGCTAATGATTTCCAGTACAATAATATGTATAGTCATTTCTGGCAGTATCTAGATCTTTAAATATCCTAGTAGTTTGATTCTAAAGTCTATCAGAGCAAATTTAAGATTTTCTTGATGTACATCTTGAGTATCTTATTATAATAATTGACTCTATAATCTGTGCTGCATGTATGCAATGTAAAACTCGTATCTCATTCTCGTGCAAGATTCGTTCAGTAGATTTATCTGTTTCTAGTGTCGCTTTTTCGTTACGTCGAGTTTTAAATCACAACGATTCTAAAGAAGTTTCACTTCAAAAAATGATGAAACTTTACCCAGGCATCAGTTAAGTTCAGTACTTGACATAACACCTCTTGCTGCAAATTAGAATGCTTAAACTGCAATTCGTCCAACGTTAAGCAACAACAAACAGACTGTTTACGAAGCAAGTGGCGCGGCATCACAATGGGGGGATACGAGTTCTCGGAACACGGGAACAATGCGATGCGCTTGCGCATACCAAATGCGAATCGTTCAACACAAGCTTCAAAAGGTGTGCGACATTAATATTAACCGTGTCTTTGGTCAGCGATTTGTCGAATACGTTGCAACTTGCAGCTTCAACGATTTTTTGAATTTAGGCCAGTCTTAAGTACTTTAGAAAAACTAATGGGCTTATGATTCTAACGTTAGGATCAAGGACCTCTAAGGTCCTAAGGTCATCGGCATGACTATGATGTAGCATCACATGTGTACATTATAACATATTATATACCTACTGTTTAGCCATGTTTTGAACAAATAAATTTCATTGATTTAGGATGACTTTGATAATGTTCTTTTCAATTCTCATATTATCAAAAATGTACTTTTGGAGTTGCTTGATCGCAGGGATGAAAACCGCACTTTTCATCCCTGGGAAAACATTTTCACTGCTGTCAAAAAATCTGTAAAACTAAACGAATCCTACATAATACATGCGACTTATATGAACTTTTTTACACCCACTGTTGTGGTCGGTGAGAATAACTCCGATGGTTTTGATAAATAAATATTCTGGTGTTGTGTTAATTTACTATTATTTAAGGAATGTAGTGTTTGTATTTAGACCTAACAGTTTAGTTGTGTTTCGTTTTCCCGTCAGAAGTTTCACAGTATAAGATATATTGAATAATTTATTTTAGTGTAGTGTAACACACTATATCTTCTGTTCTTTTTCTAGATTATAAGTATCCTGTTTTGGTTTCGATTTATTGTTAGCCCTTCAAACTATGGATATAATGTTGGATACTTTTTAATAATAAATAAAATTAATAAATTAAACCTAATAAACATAATTAAAATATTGTATTGTTATTGTAAGTATTACATGTATTTGCGTCAATATTTTATATATATATATATATAATTTCAGCCCCTAAATGTCCCACTGCTGGGCTCGGGCCTCCCATTATAGGGGGAACGGACAGTATACCCGCCACGCTTGTCCAAGGCGGCTTGGCATGTTTGACACATCGGTTATCTCGATGTTCAGGTTGCATCACGATGTTTTCCTTCACCGTTTTTTTAGCACGTGGTAATTGTAACAGTACAAGTCAATATTTTACACACAACAAAAAAAAAACTTTGACATAAAAAAATCACATTCAAAAACGCTATTCTATTACGCAAAATATCGTGGCATAAATTGTATTAAAGTATTAACAAAATCTGTTAATATTTATTACAGTTCACCGAAGCTACTTCGGACTTGTTATTATTATTTAAAATGTAATCTGTTAGTCGATTCAGATGTTTTAACGACCAATCTGCAAATGAAGCAACAAAGGTTAATGAGTGAATCTGTTACAAAGACAGGTGAAAGTTAAGTACCGTTTCATTGCTTAAATCTAAGAATAAAGAGTGGTTTCTTTTATGTGCATTTCCATCATAAAACGCTTTATTACATTCACTTTCGTGTTTTTAGTTGGTTTTGTTGTCTCGTCCACGTGAGAAATGACACGCATCGGCCTTATGATTCATTTGCATTATAACAATTGTGCAGCAGTTAGCAGGAAAGCAGACAGTGCGAGGTTGTACGCAATATATTATACATACATACCTAACTTCACGCCAGGTCCCTTGCGGGGTAGGCACGAACAACAGTGTGCCATACAGGCTTATTCTTACACACTTCACTTGCTTCTTTGACATTCATAGCTCTTGTCATGCACGGCCGTCTGTTCTTATGGCTCCTGACATCACCTTCTGCTAGTACACGATCAATTTAATCATGGAAGGTGTGTCGTGGCCTTCCGCGACTTCTGCATCCATCCACTTTTGTATTGTATATCTGTTTAGTCATTCTTTCATGATACATTCTTTCCACATGCCCGAACCACCGGAGCATTCCTTTCCTTACCTTTACCCCGACACTCTCTTTCAGACCAACTCTCTTTCTTACTTCGGTATTACGAACGCGGTCCGCGAGCGTCACTCCGCAGATTTTGCGCAGTACTCGCATCTCGACCGCGTTTACTCTACTTTCATGCTCTCTATTCCATACCCAACTCTCGCTTCCATATGTGAGCGTAAGGTACCAGCACCGCGTTGTGTATGGCAAGCTGGATGAGGTTCAATATATTATGATGAATATATCGCGCTACCATTGGCTACTTTTCTGCTATTCGTTGAGAGAGTATTCCTATTGAAATTAAGATCTCATTTTTGGGGAGAATTCTTTAAAGTGGGCGATTCAGCTGTTTCTTCCATCGCCGAACCGGCCGATATAGACGTGTTTTGTAAATAAAATGCCGCCATCGTGTCCACGCATTGTAACATTGTAACGCAATATTTCATTGACCTGATGCAACTTCGAATGTTGCTATTGCAGATATCTAAAAACCTACAAAATCATAACATAATAAAAATATTAAAAAAACTTAGTTGCTAATTATTGTTTAGATAATGAAGCGACAACATGCATGGTCACGCTCAATTATGTTGTCTTAGACCCGAAGGAGTATAATATAGTGTTGGGCGTAGCGGGAGCGATTATAAACTAAAACATGTGGGGAAACATAAGAAATAAAGTCTTCAAATAGAGGATCAGCGTATATAAATACATTACTTATTTTTAAATACTTAATATATAAGATAATCATTATCTATTATCAAATTTTCGAGATGTATAACTAAGGTTATAAGTATTAGAATGGTTATGTATTATTTTATAACCTCAGCCAGAAGGCCCAGCATACCATACACAACGCGGTTCTGGTACCTACGCTCACATATGGAAGCGAGAGTTGGGTATGGAATAGAGAGCATGAAAGTAGAGTAAACGCGGTCGAGATGCGAGCACTACGCATAATCTGCAGAGTGACGCTCGCGGACCGCGTTCGTAATACCGAAGTAAGAAAAAGAGTTCGTCTGAAAGAGAGTGTCGGGGTGAAGGTAAGGAAAGGAATGCTCCGGTGGTTCGGGCATGTGGAAAGAATGTATGATGAAAGAATGACTAAACAGTTATACAATGCAAAAGTGGATGGATGTAGAACTCGCGGAAGGCCACGACACACCTTCCATGATCAAATTGATCATGTGTTAGCAGAAGGTGATGTTAGGAGCCTTAAGAACAGACGAGCGTGCATGACAAGAGCTATGAATGTCAAAGAAGCAAGTGAGGTGTGTAAGAATGGGCCTGTGTGGCGCTCTGTTGTTCGTGCCTACCCCGCAAGGGACCTGGCGTGAAGTTATGTATGTATGTATGTATGTTATAAAAAGGCTTAATTTGGGCAACTTCTTAAAACTGAATAATAAAAAAATCTATTTAAAAAGACCCACTTAGAATAGATTATATAAACGACGGAGAACACGATGCAATTGTTTTTGGATTTCTTGTCGGTTTGTTCGGGTTTTACATAAAAACTACTTGTCCGATTTCGATGCAGTTTGCACTGATCAACAGCTAATTCTTAAACTAACTTAGCGTAGGTAACGCGCAACTTTTCATGCGGGGAATTAAGCGGGCATTTTTCTGGGAATGGCTTAAAATGACCAGGTTCAAAAGAAATACCGAATTCCAAAGAGATTTTTTATGCATTTTATGATAGCAAGTTTTATGTAATAAAATATGTGAATTTTATAATCTCGGAAATTTTCCCGGGAGGGGTTTACAGTTGTTTGGATGCATACAAGTTAGCTTATCTTACAGTTTCCACCGATACGACCGACCGACCGATTTACGACCGAGAGAATTTCAAGTCAAGCGTAGACGAAGCCGCTGGCATATTCTAGTGTTTAAATAAATCGCTGTCGCTTATGAAATATGTCCGCTCCACTTTTCATTGATTTATTCAACGGCACGACCAGACATATAAAGGTTCTTATATGGTTATTATACGACGTCGACATGTTTTGAATGTTACACGCTTTTTTGTTTTTTTGTTGTGAAACTACATTCTTGTTGTATGTACATTTTTTAATGCTGTATCAAAAAAAAATAGGGGTGGACTACCCTTAACATTTAGGGGGATGAAAAATAGGTGTTGTCAGATTCTCAGACCTACCCAATATGCACACAAAATTTCATGAGAATCGGTCAAACCGTTTCAGAGGAGTATGGTAACTAACATTGTGACACGAGATTTTTATATATAAGATATTTATGTATATTTTTGTCTTATTTCCATGTCTATTTATACATACCATTTCAAAATCTTTTAAATATACTTTTTTATAGAATAAAAAATTTATTTATTTATTTATTTTATTTATTTATTTTAATTATATTGCAAAACCCAATTGTTACACAATTATTCTCTAATCCATCCTAAGCTTGTCTGGAAGAAATAATAAATCTCTTTGTGATAAGACCGCCTATTGTCTGTAAAAGACAATAGTTTATAAAGTATATTCCATTCTAAGAAAAGTGCTTGCCAGGATCGTAGCAGGTGGAGATACGTCGTTTCTGCCTACCCCAATGGTAAACAGACATGGCAATATGTAGGTAAACTAAGAAAAAACTAAAAGTACCTTACAAGGAAATACCTCGCTAAAAAGCTGCATTTAAATAGGTATATTAAATATATGAATATTATATTTAGCTGCAAACCGTGCTCTTAATACACAAACATGTTGAGAAACTTTTTCGTATATTTATAATTCAAGAGCGATTTAACGATCTGAATCCATGTAAATCACATTACCGTTAAATTATAAAAAGAAGCTTAAATATAACACATTTATTAATTAATTTTATAAGGTTTTTGCACTCTCGGTGAGCAATTATAAATTGAAATATAGTTTTAATTACTTCATTACCCGGTTTACGGTAGTTAATGTTGTGAGAACACTTGGAAAAGTGTAAAATAAATTGCAATTATCTCGAATAAGACTGATATCCTTACATACATTTTAGTCTTGTGCCTATTTATTCATCCAAATGACCGCTCCTTTTTAATAGAAATTTAGTCACTGACCTATAAGCCGCGCGCGGGTTTGCTGATGACTACATTGTTTTTACTTGTGTAATGTATATATACATATAATGAAACTGTAGACGTCGAATTTCTGTACAATGACAAAAAATTCTAAAAACCGAGTCAGGGAGATGTAAGAAGTGAAATAAAATCTAATTTTGATTTTTTTTATTTCTTTGTTTCTCTTTGTGTCTTTGTACGGGCTAATCTCCGAAACGACTGGACTGATTTAAATTAAATTTTGTATTGTGGTAGCTTATATCCCTCCACATATAGGATATTTTTGATCCCGAAAAATTAAAGAGTTCCCGTGGGATAGTTAAAAAAGTTTTCAATACAGTACACACAATTGTACAATAATAAATTAAAATAATATATTTATTGCATTTATGCATGCAACCCTAGTGTCAATTGACGCGTGACATCATGAGGTTATCGGCAAACTTCACGGTGCACTAATATTACTCCGTTCATGAACTACACGATACTGTCTTACCGCTGACTGGCGCGTTGGACGCTAACCAAGTGAACTAAGAGACCTATTAACATTTGGTGACGTGAAATGAGTCTTTTATAAACAGTGTAGGGAATCGCTTCCTAATAGCACATCGTTCATGAACTACACAAGACTAGTATATTTATACTGTATTAAGTGTACCTTGGTTCATTTGCATTTACATGTGTTTAGTCACAGGTTTTGCGATAGTAGTGCGCAAGCCAACTGTTGACCGCTGGACGTAAATTATTCACAAGTTTCTTCTTCATGTTTTTTTTTGTTTATTTAAGCATGGTTAAAGACTGGTGTACATTAAGCTTCTAGAGCATCCTTATTTAGATATATTTAACATAAGTGTTCCAATGTAACTGTTAAACAAACTGAGTAAATAAAAATCGCAAATTTATTAAAAAAAATTATCAACTTCATATTAGTCTGGAACTCATTTATGGCCAGTTCCTGAGTCTTACTAATCGTTAAAATTAAGTCAAATTTCTAGCAATGACATGGTAAGTGTAAATAGCAAGATATCCATGCAGGAACGGAGATAGAATACAATTTCTTGGGTTGGGACGGCATTTTATAAGAGGCGACAAAACAGCCGAAATACCCGTCTGGATGGCTACCATACCTGGTCGAAAGCATGCCGCCATAACAACCTTGAGTTGTTGGTAACCGCTTTCTAAGCAATAAAAAAATATAGAAACATAACTTAGTCCAATACCAGCTGGCGATGTCAATTTAGATGAGATGTGATTCACCTAAACTATTGTATCTTCGGACGACATAGCACTCGTTTCGCATTCATAGTGTCACAGTGGAAACACCATCAGTGTGAACGTAACGTTTTGCCACCACGTTCCTTCTGAGTACTGCAGAACTGAAGTGCACTACTAAATTCCATGTTGTCCAAAAAGTACAATCCTGGTGAATACACCAGGATGTACTTTTATATATATACGAGACTATAATAATAGTCTTGTGCAAATAAGTATTATCCATATATTAATAAGTGCAGCAAAAAAAACAACTTTGTACCCCTTTTTACAAAAATTGCGCCGACGGAAGTGTATGAAATTTTGCACTCTTATAATTTATATAGAGAAGGAGTGGAGAATGCTATTTTTTTTTAATTTGGCATAAATAATACAATAAATCTTTCTTTCTGCGTGCAACGAAACAAACCAACTTGACTGATAATTTCTTTTATTTTTTCCTTCCACTCATTTTAATATTATATAAAAAATTTTAGAATTAGGCATGTTTGCTGAAGAGTTTCTTGCGCCGCTTCTTCTCTTCAAGCCACAACATGTTGTGAAGCGGTGGTAAATTAGATTAGGCTCCCATAGAGTAAATAATATCCATAAACAAAATTAAAACTAAATAATTAAAATGAACAAGTTGGCGGTAGGCTGAATAAAAACTTTGACAATACACGTTTGACAAATGTCACCTTTGTCTTCCGTGACCACGGCAACTGAAAAGCGGCCGAAACGTCGGATAAACCTAAATAAAAAATAAATTACCGCGATTAAAACCGTTAAAACGTAGTTTTATTACAATAAATCAATTTAAAAAAAAAAATATTTGACACACGCATATTTACTCTTTTGTTTATTATTAAAGTCAAATTAGCAGTGTAGCCTTGGCGAAATCTGTGGTCTAATTTCTACGACGGACGACCACTAGTCTAGGTAAATCTTCGACCACATCATAGTCTGATATTAGGCGTGATCGTGGTCAAACGTGTTCTAGAGCGGAGACCACGTCTCAGCAAATGTAATGTAGCGTAGAACGCTGGTTGAGGAAGACGGAAGACCGGCATATGTGGCGCAAACTTGAGGAGGCCTACGACCAGTTGTGTACAGGGACTGGTTGAAGAAGAGGAAAGGGGTCAAACGCGGACTATTTATTAAAAAAAACATCTGCGCGATAATTGGCGGCGCAGTGATTTGCATGTCACAGTAAAATGGCCGTTACAGATCTCCATTGGGGTTAAACTGAATATTCTAGATGCGTCCTAATAATTTAATTGCGCTATAAAATTTAATGTACCCGTAAGCTGAGTTGCCGCGAACACGGAACGCGTTCAGGCATCCGTGTAGAGAAACGTTAGAAAGCGATCTCTGAACATCACATAGCACAATACACTGCCGACACGGTTTTTGTGGCAAATAACTGCGCCCGCGCCGCTCGCAGGGTTGCCACTAACAGATTATCCCTATTTCCCAATATGTAAATATATTAATCTTTTAAAGAAATAATAAGCACGTCTCCATATAACAGACATTTATTTGGATTTAAATCTGACATATATATTTTTTCTCTTAATACGTCACTTACAATAAGAATTCGTAACATTCCTCTCACGGGTGCGGATTATACAGCACAAGTAAGCACGGGTTTGATCCTGGCCAGAACGCATGCAACTCTTAGCAGTTTTCTGACCTAATGTGCATATAGATGTGTCAAACCTGCCAAACCGTCATGTACAAGCGTTGCGGGTGTACTGTCCGTTCCCCGATAGCGGGGGGCGCAGCAGTGGGACCTTTATGGGCTGTTATTGTATTTTATTATATAAGACAAAATAGCCAGAATTTATTAATTTAAATATGACTTAATTTGGGAAATTTCCATGACAGTACGTTTGAAGGCTCGTTAATAGAAAAAAAATGCTTATTAAGGATAACTTTTTTATATTATGGTTGACAGCTTAGACTCTTGCGCAATCACATATAGGCGATATTCTGAAACTATCGCTTTACTTTTTTCAATTTTTGACTTGAGACTTGAGTCTGATTCGCTTAAAATAATTTTGTTATATTTTTATTACACTTTCAAGTATATCTTTTGTAGCATGCATTGATTGATATTACTGCTGATTATTTTACGTGTAAAAATACAATTTATAAAGACTTAATTACAAAAAGCTACCAAATATCATACCAAAAAATTCAAATTATTTATCCGTGCAGGAACGGAAAAAGAATTAAATTTCCTTCGGCTGGGCGGCCTATCATACGAGGCGACGAAACCACCCACACCCAGGTGGAAGGATATTTGCCCGACTGGAATGGCTACCACCCCTGGTCTAGAGTATGCCGCCATAACAACCTCGAGTTGTGTTTCGGCATTAGCGACCAGGTTTCAGTCTCCCTTAAGAGAGCAGCAGCGCATTTGTAGCACCTTTGGTGTTGCAAGTGACCATAGGTGGTAACCGCTTTCCATCAAGTGGGCCGTTTGCCTGTCTGTTGAACTCCTGCAATATAAAACATTTAAAGCCGATCTCGAAATTTCCCAAAAATCACATTAAAATATACCAGTATTTTTTTCATTTGCACGGCACTGTTCTGGCTACCCTGTATAATGAAGATTAAGTAAGAGCCATAATAAAAAATGAAAATGTTTGCAAAATCTATATGTTACATAAAAGCCGTATTACATAACAAATTATAATAAATTACCAAACTTAAATATTTATGTTGAAACCGTCTTTACAAGAAAGTGCCTTTCTGTGCGTGCTGTTTTTATAAACACCTGATCAAATTATGTCGTTTTATATTTAACTAATAGAAGTTATATTGTATGACCTTCAACATTCACATTATTTTTTTATATTTTATGCTGTATTGCAGAAACTTTTTTATATATGCTCGAAATTCGACCATGGTAATTAATGTCAAAGACTATACTTCTATAATCATGGATTTCGCTAAGGCTACGCTGTTAATTTGACTCGAGTAATTAACAAAAATATGCGTGTGTGTGTCAAATACATGGTAGAGTGTGTAATGTTTTTTTATTGATTTAATATATTTTTTTTGCATAATTTTAAAAAAATATTAGCGTTCTGGACTCCTCTATATAAACTATTTAGTGTGCGAAATTTCATACTTTTCCACTGTGTTTTTGCTTCACGAATTAATATATAGATTTTAAAACAATATCCGGTGCCCGATCGGGTTATGAGTCGCTGTTTCATCCAATAAATGTGGAAAGCCGAACATAAGAGACAGTAATACAGTAAATGCATGAATAAAAAACGTAAGCGCCAATACATTTAAAAGTTGTTGAAGTCCACTCCACTGATAAATACACTTATCAATATTGCATAACATAAATATGTAATTATTATTTGTATAATAATTATCATATAAAATATAACTAACTACATTACTATGCATACACATACACCAACGCGCACTACCACCGCATTGCATTACACGCACACTTCACAAGCAAACCAAGACACAGAAACGAAAAAACAACACACATGGCACTAGTTAGGATAATACATATATATAGGTATAGACATAAGGCACACATTGCACATGCACTTCCTCACAACACCAGCTTGTAACACACTACATTAGTATAAGTTTAGTATTAAAATTAGAATTAATTAATTTAACAAGTTATTTGTAAGGTACACCACAGCGACAGTCCCTCATATAATCTTCTACTGCCCTGTGCACGCCCGCCTAAGGTGTGATTTCGAAATTAAAACGAAGGTACCCGTCAAGTACAGAAATATAGAAGACTTGATGTCTAAGAAGTACTATCAAGTATTTATAGGTATGTGCATAAAAATGATTAATGTTGTAATAAACAGAAACAAAGATAAATAAATAACAACTTGACTACATATTATAATATGTATCACAAGGGGTTGCATTACCTGTAACAAATAAATAAATACCACACTAGTATAGAAATAAGTAGAAAATATATTGAACAAGTTTTTCAAAATAGTATGTAGCAAATAGCAAATAATTTAATGATAAATAGCAATAAAATAAGTCATGACTCGATTGTAAGAGAAGGTAAAATAGTAACATTACAGTAATGAATATAAGAATATATGTACGTAAGTACAATAAAAGAAGTAATGGAATAGGAAAAATGTAATATAATTAGACATAAAAAACATGTAATAGTAGTAAGGAAACTGTAATAGCATTATGAAGATATTAAATAAATAAAGAGAAACAAAAAGTAAAAAAAGAAAATAAAAGAAGAAATACAACACAAAAAGAAAAGTAAACCCTGACATATCATGTTCGTTGGGATGGAGCCGAATAAAAAAAAAGAGGTACACCACAGCACAAAAATCATTAAATTAATGTCACACACAATAACAAAAATAATCAACAAGTGTGTATAAACTGTAAAATTTTCTTAAAAAATAACTTGTAAAAAAGGGTACGGAACTATGCATCAGCGTTGCCAATAGGCCAGTGGTTTGGGCACGTTCCCAACTGATGGCATATGCTATCTGTATATTTTTTTAAGGAATTATAAAAATATTAAACAAAATTAGGTTTTAGTGAAGTTGAAATAATTCATAACGAGCTATCTAGCTAATATTGTTTGTAACATGTAATAATTAATAAAATGGACAATGATAATAACATCCGCAACAGCTATTTATAATGTCAAAACATTGTTTTTATGTTAACTATGTGCTCAAACAGGAAAATGTGCAAATTCTAGTAAATCGTTTTCCGTAACTTGTTTAGGCTCTTTAGTTACTTATAAATTATTTCAATTATATATATCTCGGAGAAGGCCTCGTTCTCGTGATATGTTCTTTATAGCTTCCAGGTTTAGTGGGCGTCATCAGGATAAAATGCGAGCATAAAACACAATGGCCACGGTTTATACATTTTTAATTCGATCAACATTTTGACATAGTTTAACCGAGCAGCGGGTTCAGGACACCGCTCATACTTCCAACTTCAATACTTTCTTTAAAATTCTCATAAGTCCAACTCGACCTGTTGCCACCAACCAAATTTGCCAAAAAAACTCCTGCGTCTACCGAAGTTGATACTACTCAAGTATAGAGGGCGTCTGACCCGGTCCGAGCCATATGCTCTGCTCTGATTGGCCAATATTTAAATTACAATATTCATAATTTTTATTAGGTTAGAACGATCTTTATGAAACATTTAACTAATCAAATTAAGAATTTTAGAAGTAACTAGCTGTCCCGGCAGACGTCGTCCTGCCCGGTAAAAATAAAAAGAAAAAAAATTAGGGGTGGACTACCCCTAACATTTAGGGGGATGAAAAATAGATGTTGGCCGATTCTCATAGATACCGGATAAGCACAAAATATTTCATCAAAATCGTTCAAGCCGTTTCGGAGGAGTATGGCACCAAAAACTGTGACACGAAAATTTTATATATTAGACTAGCTGTCCCGGCAGACGTCGTCCTGCCCGGTAAAAATAAAAAAAATATATTTAGGGGTGGACTACCCCTAACATTTAGGGGGATGAAAAATAGATGTTGGCCGATTCTCATAGATACCGGATAAGCACAAAAAATTTCATCAAAATCGGTCAAGCCGTTTCGGAGGAGTATGGCAACGAAAACTGTGACACGAGAATTTTATATATTAGATTAAAATGTAAACAAATGATATTGTGCGTTATACATCCAAACAACAATCCGTTTCATAGCTTCCCTCCGACATATATATATAAACATATGCCATCTACTCAATTGTATTTCGGTGTGATTTCTGCAGATATGACATGTCATTATTGTACGTAGCACGTCCGTTATGTAGTATTGAATGGGCATCGGCGTCTTAAACGATAGCGGGACTGGGAGCGTGCGCCGGCGCCGGTCGTCGCCCGCTGATGCACTCTCTCACTAGGGCTGCCAATCTCGGGTTACAACAATAAGGCAGTACTTCGAATGCTCAAAACTTTTGCACTTTATTTAGAGCACCAGTATAGAAGGTTGGAGTTCGCGTTCAACAATAATCTCATTTGATTTAGAACGGAGATATTTTCGAAGATGGAGCACGCTTGCCTAGAAGGTGAGGTATTCACACGCGCCTTGTAAACAACCAGGCGCCCGATTCTGCTATTCATTCGAATGGCCCGACTATCGTCTTAACGAAAGCTATTCCAATAGCCTGCCCTCGGCACTCTATCTTAATTACTATTTATAAGCGATTTGCGAAATTATTGCTCAATTTTTTATTAGGTTTTCAATATTAATCGTAACTCATACCATTTCTACTAATGGCAACTCCCATTCTTTTCCTGCTAATATATGCCGCGACTATATTGAGAGTAAGATACGAATTTTGTCGATTCGATTTCGCTGGTGGGACGCAGTTTTATCTATGCAGGAACGGAGAAAGAACACAATTTCCTGCGGCCAGGAAGCCTGTCGTAAGAGGCGACAAAACAACCTACAGCCAGGTGGTAGGGCATTAGCCCGACTGGATGGCTACCACCCCTGGTCTAGAGTATGCCGCCATAACAACCTTGAGTTGTGTTACGGCATTAGGGACCAGGTTCCAGTCTCCCATAAGAGAGTAGCAGCGCATTTGTAGCTTGGTGTTGCAAATGTCCATAGGCGATGGTAACCGCTTTCTATCAAGTGAGCCGTCTGCCTGTCTGCTGAACACCTGCCATAAAAAAGTGGAGGTTGATCTGCGCGAGCTTCATGCCGATGAGTGGCAGGAGACAGGACGACCAGGAAGGAATGGAGTATTCTCATTTCGGAGGCCAGGACTCATTTTGGGTCGGTGGGCAGATCTTAGCTAGTAATTGAGAGGTACATTCAATTATCTTAAGATGAAAGAAAATATTCTTACAAAACACAAGTAAGAATATAAGGAATCCCTCCAAAATAATAAACCAAAACATACATACATAACTTCACGCCAGGTCCCTTGCGGGGTAGGCACGAACAACAGAGCGTAAACCAAAACATGCTCTATGCATATCAGAGGCAGCCCTAAATCGGGGCGAATGGATGCGCACGATCGCGCTTCCCTAACGCAGCAAATCCCACTGCGAAGTAAATTGTGCTTGCTGTATTTGCTTATCATTCGTATAACTGTACCCGATCACTCTGAATATTTACTTTAACGTTAAAGATAATTATTTCACGTTATATGGAGTGGATCCAACATCATTGATGGCCAGCTCCCTATACCTTAATATTCATTTAATTGCATTTTATTTTTTATTGCTGGCAAACAGGCAAAAGTCGTGGTAGCGTAATGGCTAGCGCAGGCCTCCTAAACTAGATGGGCTCGAGTTTGATCCTGGCACTTAGGCAGTTTTCTGACCTAATGTGGATATTGTTACGATTAGAACGCGATAACAACGCTGAAGAACAAATAATAAAAAAAATCGTTTAAAAAGCCGACTTCAAAAACTAAAAGGTTATCTAATATATAAAATTCTCGTGTCACAGTTTTCGTTGCCATACTCCTCCGAAACGGCTTGACCGATTTTGATGAAATTTTTTGTGCTTATCCGGTATCTATGAGAATCGACCAACATCTATTTTTCATCCCCCTAAATGTTAGGGGTAGTCCACCCCTAAATTTTTTATTTTATTTTTTAGACAAAATTTTTAATTTCTATTTTTTTATGATACAACATACAAAAATACATACAACCCTAAATTATTAACCCTCTGCGACAAACCCCTATTTTTACCGAGCAGGACGACGTCTGCCGGGACAGCTAGTAATATCATATTTTTAATATATATATTTTCTAAAACATCTTAATGTCGGTGCTTAGTAATTTTCAAAATATAGTAATTTTTATGTTTTACTTTGCACCGACTTCAGTCAAATGAAACCTACTGGGCCAAAGTATGTTAAATTTTTAGGGGACTAAATGGTAATTATTCCGCGTCGAACTAAAAAAGAAACACGTAAATCGGATTATACATCTCGGAGTAATCGGTGAACATACATAAAATAAATATTATTCCGACGAATTGAGAACCTCTTTTTTTTTTAAGTCAGTTAAAAACATCGTGATGCAAGCAACCTGCACCTCGAGATAACCGATATGTCAAATCTGCCAAGCCGCCTGGAACAAGCGTGGCGGGTATACTGTCTGTTCCTCTATAATGGAGGACCAGACCCAGCAGTGGGGCGTTTATAGGTTGTTATTATATAAACAGACAGACGGCACAACTCATGGACAGCGGTCACCATCACCTATGGACACTTGCAAACTAAAGGGTGACTGGAGCCTAGCCAATAATGCCGGAATGCAATTCAAGTTTGTCATGGCGGCATATTCTAGACCAGGGTTGGTTGACATCCAGACCGACAAATACTCTACCACCTGGCTTTTGGTTGTTTTATCACCTCTTACAACAGGCCGCCACAATACAGGAAATTGTCTTCTTTGTTCCTGCACGGATCTCATTCGAGTGTTTAAGTGGGAATAGGGAATATTGGATAAGGTGGAGAGGAAGTGGGTCATTGGAATACTCAGTCATCGCCCGAAACAAGATTAGCTTAAAGTTAACCGTTTTGCGCCGATATTCTGTAAGAGCGTGGTATCACACCGAGCCGATTTTAAGAGCTGTAATCGAAATAATAGATAGATAAAGAACACTTTCTTGTACACCAATACAAGAATGAACTCACAGGCTCCATCACGTAGCCTTACTAACCATCAGCAGAAATGGGACTAAAACAGAACCATATACATATAATGCCAACTCCGGGATATGAGCCAGCTCCGTGTTTTATTTAAACCGATTCAGTAGATCTCACGTGATGCTTAAACAGACAGAGATAGATTTTCGGAATCTCCTGGTCCGATTTTTCCTGTTTTTTGTTATATTTTTAAACGCATTATAGAAACTCGAACCATTTATAGACTTATTATAGCATAGGTAGATTAATTAATTTTAATGTTATGTAACATAACGGCGTGGCACTAATACAAATTGCCTTTATTGTCAGTCCGGAAGGACAAACTCGTTCCAACGAAGAACGAAACACCTGTATAATCATTTATATGTTTATGACAGTTTACATACAATAAAATATATTCTGTTCTAGTTTTGAAAACCAAATATTATATTTTTATATTTGTGTCGCAGTTCAGAATAATCCTAAAAGAAGCTTGTGTCAGTTTTTACAAGCTTTTATTTAACTTGCAATGGAAGTGCTGAGAGTATGTATGTAAATTCGAGTGGAATCTTGCAAGTTAAATTTGACCAACTTCCCGGTTTCCTATTGAGCTGAAATTATGTACGAATATGTATATAGCGTGACAATGCAATAATATGGTACCATGGAGCTGATCTGATGATGGCGTCGGAAGGTGGCCATAGGAACTCCTGTACTAAACAAGATAGACCCGTCGTGTTTGAGCTCGTTTTACTCGTCTTTGTTAGCACTCTGCTGCTACATGATATCCAGGATCTCAAAAGCTTGTATTTAAAAACCTTTTAAAAAACAAGTTATTTATGTTCAAAAATTAGAAATAATGAGTTATTTTTGCTAAAAATTAAAAAATATTTCGGTGTTTTTCGCATTTGTATAGAAGCAGCATTTGTATAGAAGGAGCATTAGCTCTTTTCTATAGAAGCAACGATAATTACATTGAGTTCTTAATTTAGGGTTTTCATTACTTGTAAGAGCATAAGCAATTTTAAACTATTTGGCAAAATAGAATGCCATAAAAGTTATAACATGAGAAACTAAGTGTGCCCGCGACGTCGTCCGCGTGGAATTTGTTTCCAAAACCCCCCGAGTTTGAAACATTCTTTATTGCTGCTCCGTTCCTATTGGTCTTAGCGTGAAGACATATAGATTTTAGCCTTCCTCGATAAATGGGAAATCGAACACTGAAAGAAATTTTCAAATCAGACCAGTAGTTCCTGAGATTACCGCGTTCAAACAAATAAACTCTCTTCAGTATAAGATACGTAGTAAGAAGTTAGCGATTATGACAAAAATTGTAATAGATAATGTCATGCATATTTTTATATATACATATATTCCGTCCGGTATGTTTCTCGTGTTTTATTGTTATTTTAAAAGTCTTTTTAACTCAAAGACGTGATACATATTACAATATCCATTTAATAATTGAGATTATGACCATTTGTGTATAAAATATTCATTGAATAACATAAAATTCAAGATGTTTTCACCTCTTATAATCTTACCTCTCACCGCACGCGCCATTCTTCACGCAATCCACAATCCATTATTTATCTACGGTGCGAGAGCTTTACAGTTGTGCCCCGAGTGGTTGCATAGCGGTTTTAGAATATCATCACAGCTAGAAAGTTTCGAGCGTTTCTCGCTTTGTGCAATTTAAGTGTTTCTTTAAAGAATAGAGTTATTTAAAGAAATTATACATAAGCAGTTTAACAAAAGCCAAAGGTTAACTAACTGTAATCAGGCCCTAACTCAGCAAATGCTGGTTGATAACAACCAACGCTGGTCTTCCGTTAGTGGCAGGCAGTAACGTCACCTTCACAAAAGAAAAAATAATAACTACTGAACATTTAACACTATTTATAATTAGAACAAAAGATACATTATTTTGAATAATTTACTATAAGTACATAATATGTTATGAAGTGATTATTGAAATTTGAAAATAATGATTTTGGAAAATAATAAGAGGTACGTGACGTACAAGTTTTCGGTACGTCTCGTGATTTTCCTTATACTGTGTCTTTGTCTTACTGAGCATGAACTCCATTAATTTTGCCGCCGCGAACCGCCGATCCCGGTCCCCCGGGATCCTTCTTCTCGGGCTTTATATTACCCGTCGCCCGTTCCCAATTAGTTCATTGTGTCGCCCATTGGCGGGCATCATCAGATTCATCCCCCTCTCTAGGCAACAGTCCAGCCGAGGTAAAACTCCCTAGGGAGCTCCCTCAAGCAAGTTGCCCCCGGGCTCGAGCGCCTTGCGAAGGCGCTCGCCCCAAAAACCCCGGTAAAGTTGTGAGGTCTTCGGACCAACAACATAAAGTCAAGTCAAATAAAAAAAAAATCCATTAATTGTTCGAAAAGTAATTCTGTAACATACTTCTGTATAAAACTCATAAAAAAGAACTCGAGATAATAAATAGAATAAGAAATACATATTTTTACGAGTTGCAGGACTTGAATTAAAATGCCGTTGGAATTTTAGATATTATAATTTAGATTCTTTGATGGTCGTTTTCTTTTGTTTACTTTGTGTTTAAAATTTGTGATTAGAAAACAGCCTATTATTGTATTGTTATCTTTTTTGGCAGTCATTAGCTAGGTGTCGGATTAAGATCCGGGGACATTACAGTTGCTCAGTATAAAACGATGACCCGATGGAGGGGGGAGGCAGTCGAGCGATAACCACGAGCGAAGCGAGACGTGTGTACTACAATCGGGAATGTAATCAGTGACGGATTTACTGCATTCTATTGAATTAGGACCTTCTTCATTACGTTTCGACTTGTTGTGTTCGGTTATATTTGTAACTTTGTTGTAGGTGTTTGTATAGTTCTAATAAAATCTATAGTAATTCTAACGGCATTTTAATTCGAGTCTCGCGACTCGTAACAATATGTGTTTATCAGTCGGTTTATATTAAAAACTATAAATATTGTTACAGGTGTGGACGTAACAGCGAACCAGGATGAGATCTCCTCCCACGAGACCTTCCAGCTGGAGTTTGATTGGGCGACGCGCCGTTGGTACATCCGCACCATGCAGGACCGCTATTGGACCCTCGAGACCGGTGGCGGCATCCAGGCCAGCGGAGACAACAAGTGCGTAAGCCCTGCACCCTTTCCTGGCTGTATTACCCTCGGTGGAAGCCGGTACAAGGCCCAGAAGTTGCTCAAGTCTTACTTGTTCTCAGTGGAGGTCTTCCTTTAAGTCTTTATGAAACCAAGACCATATTATTTTACTGACTATCGCTGGTGTTTCAAATTCAGCAGCAACCACATTCGATTAAGTTCGCAAACAAAGGCTAAGTGTTAACTTGTGATGAACAGTGATAAGTTAATATACTAATTTAAGGCTGTCGGATGGATTGCCAAAAAACCAACACAACACTGCTTCACACGCAAACCTGATAGGTTTAAGTGGTGCCTTATTACTATTTTGTAATATAAAATTATTACCTATCATAGATAAATGAATTAATAAAAAAATTTTGGCCACCGACATAATTGTGCCTGTGTTGAATCCTTGCAAGTTTAATATTTGCGACTGATTTTACTTATTTTTAAGGCTTTTCTTTCTGGATTCGTAAAACATAGGAACTCCTATAAAGTTAGTGAATAATAGTTATACTATTATCCCCGCAAATTGCAATTGCGCCTGGCCACCATTTTGGTGATGTAACCGTAGCCGAACACTCAGTACTGTTAGCATCACTGGCCGGCGAGTACGCGTACATATCGAGTTGCGGATGACGTCACGTGAATGTTAATTTGACAAGGTTCCAGCGCATAAGCAATTTGCGGGGATAATATGTTCTCCATTATCGGAAGTGCATATAAGCAAAATAACATTATAATCTCAGTCCATCCATAGCTAAGTTCGTGCAGATTGAAACAAATATCCATATAAACATATTTCCACATATAGATATATTAATTTAGGGTTTTCTTGTTAAGGGACGCACTTAGAGATACATCTTTCATACAGATTAAAAAATAATATATGATCGCATTTCTGAAAATCGCAAAAAAGTCAAATGGCTGCCAATATCACTTCGCCGGAATGCTCATCTACTACATTGATTATATCGTACACTATTTATACCCTACACGCCTCCCCTTACCTTAAGGAATGTTTCAACTTCCTTCATACATCATACACCTTCGAATTGCGCTCCTCTAATAACCATCTGCACATTCTTAAACATTTTACTCTAAATCCTTCGCCGTGCAGGCTGTTTGCCTTTGGCACTCCTTACCCGTAGATGTCAGAAAAGCTAAACAACTTGCCATATTAAAAAAAAACGGTCAAAAACCATTACCTTAGTTGATAATAAAGTATATATTTTTCTGATCTTCTTAACTTTGCTGTTTACTGTTCACATCGTAATGTTCTTCCTTTTTTTATTTAGTTATACCTAGACATAAGTTGTTAAGAGCATCCTCTCAGTCAGGTTGCCTGGAAGAGATCGCTTTAAGCGAATAAGACCGCTTTTGTTTTGCCGTAAAATTACTGTAGTTAATCATTTTGTAACTATTTATTTTGGTGAACAATAAAGTGTTTTCTATTCTATACATTCAATATTTTATACATAAGGTCTTCATAACATAAACAAAAAACCAACAACAAAACTTACACTTACTTAGGCATTACACGCACACTTCACAAACAAATCAAGACACACAAAGAGCCTAAAAATTAATAACCTAGGCACAAAAAGAAAAAACAACATACATGGCACTAGTTAAGATAATATATAGGTATAGACATAAGGCACACACTGCACATGCACTTTCTCACAACACCAGCATGTAACAGATACACTCTACATTAGTATAAGCTTAGTATTAAAATTATAAAAAAATGATACAAGTTATTTTTAAGGTACACAACACAACATAAAAGTTACAAAATTAATGTCACACAGAGTAACAAAAAAAGCGTGTATGAAGTCAAAAAACTTTAACAGTTATTTAGTTGTAAAAAGGGTACGGAACTCGAGTCCGTAGATTTGTTAATAAAAAAAAAGCCTTAAGAATAGACGAGCGTGCATGACAAGAGCTATGAATGTCAAAGAAGCAAGTGAGGTGTGTAAGAATAAGCCTGTATGGCGCTCTGTTGTTCGTGCCTACCCCGCAAGGGACCTGGCGTGAAGTTATGTATGTATGTATGTACAAAAAAAAACATAAATGTGTTCTGGCAGGTCATCGAACGCGCTGTTCGAGCTGGAGTGGCAGGGCGACGGCGCGGTGGCCTTCCGCGCCAACAACGGCAAGTACCTGACGACGAAGCGCTCCGGACACCTCTACGCCAACTCCGACACCATCGACGACAACTGCAAATACTACTTCTATCTTATCAACAGGTGTGCACGTATTACTTCTACCTTTTTGCAATTACCAAAATATTGTTACAACCTAGAACCCCGACAAAGACACGTACAGACGTAAAAGCACATTTTATTATCTGTCGACATTTGAACTAATCGTAATCTTTTTAAGATCACCTTCTTCTGTTCATTTATTTAATGGCATGCTTACTAATTATTGTGGAGAATAACCTATTGTACTAGCTACTAGCATCATTAACCAGGTGTTGCGGATTACGTCGACTAGGATACGGACACATTTGTATTTGTGAGGTATAAAACCAGGGCCTGATGAAGAGAGAGGGCTATTACGATACGGGCGTGACGTGTAGACATTCGGGATCTAATAGTGACGGTGTTGTGCGTTTTATTGAATTACGACCTTCTGCATTACGTTTGGATTTGTTGTGTTTGGTTATATTTGTACGTGTTTGTTTAGTTCTAATAAACTCTATATATAATCATTCAAGCTGGCATTTTAATTCGAGTCTCGCTAAACTCGTAACAATATTATCTCTTCCTAATGGCTTCGCAAATTTATTGACCTTATTAATAAGTAAGCGATGTTACTTCTACTTTATTAACAGTTATGCAAATATTACACATACCTTTTAATTAGTAATCCAAATATTTTTCTACTTTACAAATGAGTAAAGAAATCTTACTTCTGCCATTTCAATAATCATGCAAATATAACTTTTAAGTTATCAAGATATAGCAAATTATTAATATTTTTCTACCTTACCAAATAGTACTTCTACCTTGTCAACATATGGATTATATTTGCAGGCCAATCCTGGTGCTGAAGTGCGAGCAGGGCTTCGTGGGCCCCAAGGGCGTGAAGCTGGAGTGCAATAAGGCTAACTACGAGACCATCCAGGTCATCCGCGGACCCAAGGGCGCCGTTTACTTCAAAGGTAAATCACCTAATCATGTTCTATCTGGTATATAAAAATGTATATGTCATATATTATGAATGAATCAATCAAGTCTATATTTGAAGATGGATTCAAGTAATACACAAGTTAGTTTTTGTTTTTATGTAAATTAGTTTAGCAGTACCAATGACAGAAATTTTATTAAGAATTAATAATATAATTTAACATTTTTACACAGGCACATATATATGTGCCTTTGTCATTATTGAAGTAAACATGTTTACTTGTGTACAATATATAATGCATTATACAAAAAAACTAATGCATCGCCAACAAAAAAAGCTTTATTTTTTGGTCCTTCGAGCCGGACTTAAAAAAACTGTTATGACCTGTAAGCATATGACATATGTTATATACCAAAATTTTTGTCGAGTCTGGTATTTGTCCTGCGCATTAATGCTCCATGGACCCAAGTGACCATATTTTCTAACGCTCCAGGACAAAACGGCAAATACTGGAACGCGGACAGCGAGAGCGTGATGTGCGATTCGGACAGCCCGCAAGGGTTCCACTTGGAGTTGCGTGAGCCCACGCGCCTCGCGATCCGTTCGGCCACCACTCGCGAGTACCTCGCGGCCGCCAAGAACGGCAACTTCCGCCTCGCCAGCGCGGACCTCTCTTCCGCCACGCAGTGGGAGTACTAAGCATTACCACGAGCAGTGAGATTCTTTTGAGTGCTTCCTGGCGCACTCGGGGATGTTGAAAGGCGAACTCAACAGAATCTAGTTAAGGATTGGTATTACTGCATGCATGTATCGAAGGTTGTGCTATAAGTGTTTTGCATGAAAAATCACTAACGCAGCCCTCTATACCAAATTCCATAAAAATACTTCATATCCAATCGTGAAGAAGTAATATACAAAATTATGTTCTCGTAACTTAAAATAAAAATCATATAAAACTAAAACGAGAAAAGCATTCGCCGAAATTCAAGTAAAATCAATCTCTAAGTGCGTTCAGATTGTGGGTTTAGATTGAGTAAGTTAATTGCAGAAACTTAATTTTGGATTAAGAGCTTTATGATTTATAATCGTCAGCGTCATGTCATAATTGAAGAATTCAAAATCGGGTTTATTTTTGCAGACGGCCGCTGTAAAAATTATCAAAATACCCTACATTCGAATGAATTCAGTCGAAAATTTCAACTTGCAACGACTTATATTTTGAGGCTGAACTAACATAAATTCTCCAAAGAAAATACCAAAATTATCGAAATAGCACTCAAATGAATCAAAACGAACTTTTCGCAATACTCTTCCAGTTATAATAATTACAAAATGAACTAAAAACGTCTTTATTTAAAGGACAAATTCGATAGCGACGCGAATAGTCGCGAGACCACGTTCTAACCGACGCCATTTTGTGTTCGTTCGCCATTTTTAATCCAACAAAATGGCGGCTGAACTACCCAATCAGCTGATTATATAACGAATCGACTGTCAATGTCTAATTAAACTAATATAAACCTGGAATGTGTACCAATGATTACACATTAATGTTATACATTTCATAAAAAAATATACACATTGAAATACGTCCGGTTTGAACGTGGCCTTTTTTGCATTTAATTAAATACACTGTCACACATAAATTGATTTTCTGGAGCTCATTTAACTTTTTTAATTTATGGCTTGGTTTACAGACACAAAACATTTTGCCAATATTTAAAAAAAAAATATTTTGCTACGAACCTTTAAAATCAAATTATGTGCGACAGTTTTTATTATTAAGATATTATATCTCGTATGATGAGATTGTGATCAATTATCGCTACACTATTATTATAATAATCATAGTTTTATTGCCTTTCGAGATCTGCCGACATTTTGCTTTTATTGTATTTTACTTCGTGACCGTCACTCGCTTGATTTATTTATTTCTTAGATAATTATCACGGTATTTGGGGTTATTTTTTTTTCGAATTATAAGTGTCTAGTCGATGGTCCTATTTCGAACGACTCAGAAATTTGAGAAGAATAAGGCATTGAATACGTTATATTTATTAAGCAATATGCCTGGTATGTGAACAGCTGATTTCTCGATACACAATACACCTGTTCAAATTACATTTTAATGTACACGCCAAGACGAGACTATGGTTTATTCCAATTCATTACTGAAATCTAGTGATGCAGATAATTTAAAAAAGAAACAATTTCTGCAAGATTATTGTTTTTATGTAAAACTGGTATACACCCCAGATGTGCATATACACAAAACAACGTGTAGGTTAGTGAAATAACATCGTGAGACTGATTCTTACAAGTTCAGCGTCGAATCGGTGTTAATGCCGGATCATAATGATATTTTCAGGGATTGCCGCAATACCAGACGGCGTAACGGAATCTTTTTATAGTAGCCAAAGCAGATATTAATAATTTTAACCTTCCTATCGATCCTGTAGCGAAAATTGCCAAAGCGACCTCTTAAAAAGCAAAAAAAATGGCCAATTATAGCACTGTGCTAAGGTGTTTAGTGTTGAAACTTACTATATTATCATCATAAATTAAGAGAATGCAATATTTATTTATCCTTTTGTTTTTGTCTGAAATCGTGTCAATAAAAAAAATCTGTTTATATGTAAGTGAAATAATGCTTAGTAATAAAAGACTTCAGGTGAAAACATGGACATAATTAAAACTATATTTAATGCATTATTTAGTTTTAATTATGTAGAAAAAGCTGCGAAAACAAAAAAAAATATGGACGGTTAAAATTTTAAATATTCTGCTAATATCAAAAACTTGTACGCGTCTGGCTGTAATACTGATCATGTAAGTTAAGTTAGGGTTAAGTATCATTAAGCTTAAATCGCTTCTGACTATTTAATCATTCATTCCATACTATTATAAATTACCCGAAAAGGGGGTCGGTCTTCATATTCAACACTTTACATATCCCAAAAAAATGATAACATATTCACTGTCAAATCTAAGTTGATAATTTTGACAATTCACTGTAAGGATGGGAAGTCTGTAATTGCTAACGAATCTGTTCGATAGTTCTCATAGAACTTGGAGTCGATATGTTCAAATTATAAAACAAACAAAAAAATGAAGAAAGAAAAAGGAGAAAAATGGTATAATTACCTAAATGTTAATATATATTCGATTTATTTTATTTCAAAACCGATTTTCGATTGTCTGTGGTTTGTCGTTACGCGTGGCACTTCACTAAGTGGTTGGTACCTTTAAATAAAGTACGACATTACCTGCAGTACCTTTTATCGAAAAAAAAAAACTAAACGCCATTGGCATGAGCTGCCAAAATTATCATCTTAAATTTGATCAACCATAGGAGCCCTTTAATCAGTTAGTCGCATTCATAGTTTAACGAACGATTATCTTAAAAAGCAACAATTATTCATGAATTTCTAGTAGAGCAGTCTTCCGCTTCGTGAATTATGACGATTTGTAGCCTAGTTTTTACATCTTATATTCAGTTATATATACAATAGTAGTGTCAAAGAATTAATAGTAAGATGTAAAAACTCGGTTTTTAAAGCACTTTGGTTTTGCTACTGATTGACTAGGAATACAGATTAGAGACAAAAAAAACGAATTTTAGATGTCACTATTTAAGGTTAACGAAACACACACAAACTCTGAGTGCGATATTTGATTCCCGTGAGTTATCAAAGCTCATTTAATTTCTAGTTCGTTATAGAAATTAAAATGAATGATTTATACAACGATAACTCGTTATACATTGAATTGCATTTAATTAAAATGCATGCGCAAATATTTACGATTTTGTAGATTTACAAAACAAGATGGCTGCTTTACAAAGTCGATCCCAGAAACACCGGACCTCCTTATGAAACGAAACATGGATTTTTATGAATTTTTACACGTAATGAGAAATATATAATTTTTATTTGTAACTGGTGCGTATTGTCTTGTATATAAGCGATATATATTAATCTGATATTTTGTAATTTGTACTTAAGCGGCGCGCCGCGCCGACTGCAGATATGGCTCATGTACGGAATGATCATGAAATTAATATTTGTACGATAAACGTCTTTGTAAACTATTAATGAATAAATTATAATCATATTGTCGAATGTTGTTTTACTACTTCCAAAGTTGTTCTTCCTCTTTTTGGAAATAAAATTATAGTGCAGTAGGAACAAAACTTATGCACTTCCTTGAAGTTCGTACACGTCCTTGTTTCGTACAACACAACGCAAGGAACTAACTTCACTCGAAGGGCATTTGAGTTTTGCGTGTACTGTACATTACCCTAATTTCCACTAAATAGTGAAAGAATAAAGAAATAAAAAACAATAAACTACAAGTTTCGTTTTAAATAAATATATTTTAATAAAACTTCATAGTCACTATAGTCAATTCAATACAAATTAAATGTTTATTACAAAAAAATCCAGTTATTTTCCGAGCACGAAAATATTTTAATTGATAACTTTTCTTACAATCAGTTATTTTATGGTACGTATCAGGACAAAATTATTATTCTCATAGTTCTCTTTCACTCATTAGTATATTTGTTTTACCAAATAAAGATGGTAAAGACCCAATTAAAGAAAAAAATTAACAGGAATTTCTTCAGACGAATATTTTACAATTATTATAAAATCCGAGAATTGATATTGCCTTCAATACGAATTTATTTTAGGCTGTTACTGTACGTGGTTTAGAGTTTAACGCAAGCAAAACTCACATAAAAAGGACAGGCTCAGGTAATCGTTTATAACATGTCAATTTAAATGTAGCCATAAACGAGTTAACCAATCGTGTTTATGATAAAAGAACACCCCAGGATTTATATTATAATTAAATTATCACACTTCTATCAATCACACACCAGTTGCAGCATTTCAGTTATTTGAAAACTCACTCAACAGCTCCATTGGGCTTTTATTTGCATAATATAATACATTAGTGAAATGAATTTGCAAAAAAAAACTCACTCAAACTCCTCAATAGAGACATTCGAGTGAGTGAAAATGTCACATTCACTGTTATTGAAGTGAAGTGAATTCAGTGTTAATTAGTGAAGTTAAAAATATAACGGGTGTAAAAAAACCATAGTCTGGAGATATTCCTTAATTAATCAATATGGGAGAGGCGTGCTCAACAAAATGGCGCCAAGTCGTACAATAATCGGCTAAAAAATTAGCTAATGGCTGAATAACTCGCTGACAGTCGACGGTTGAAGGCTAAACCGTTAACAGCTGGCGAGTTGGCGCACAACTGTTTTGTGAATAACCGCATTTAGCTGGTTTCTAAAATAGCTACGCATTTCCACGTGGCACTAAGTCTTCGTTCCGTGCTCGGCTTACATGTCGATAATCACCATTTAGAAAGTAAAACATGTAAACATATCCCAGAAGTTACATCTTAATCTGTCACTTATATAAAAATAATTTCATTTCCTATACCATCATTACATTATACTAATTGGTGTAATTTTATTTGAAAATTTCGTAAATATATACATTTGATTACTTACGATATCTAGAAGTTATTCGTTAGCCGTTAATAAGTATTTTATATTCTGTTACAACACTAAAAAATTAAAATGCTTCTATATATAGAGTTGCCAGATGTGCGGTTTTCTTCATATTTGTCGGATCAAGAAAATCTTAGTAACCGGACAAAAGATTGTCTTTAAAGTAAATTCGTTCATTATATGGCGAATTCTGTTCGTATATCGCCGTAAATCTAGTAAACAGTGAATCTTACGTTCTCTTCAATATTACTGCTAGTTGCATTGAATTGGAAGATGCAAACTCAGTCTATAAAAGCTTATTAAAAGTTGTGGCATCAAATAGTTAATTTTCAATAAATTTATATGTAATTTTTTTTAAACTTGTCCGGTTTTTTCTGGCCACCCTGCCCGATGAATTTTTTAAGCGGGCCTTCGGGACCGATTTCCAAACTATACGAAATAGATTAATATTTAATTCTCATAATACAAAATTCTGTACAATTCTGTATTTATATTCAAATAATCTAAAAAAATGCGGAAAGACGCTGACAAAAATTAAAGTGAAAATGATGCCACATTAGATTTTCGGAAAATCAAATACCCTCGTCGGGAATCGAATTGGTTGGTTTTAAACCAAAAACCAAAACATAATATAGCTTGTAAGGATGAATTCCTGTTTAGGAATGTCAAACGACAAACCAAGGAAAATGGTAGATTTTGAACAAAGTGTTGGATTTTCCTTACATTAATTAAACATCAAATTGCGCAAGTCATTTGACCGCACCTAATATTATTCGATATGGAAATGATCAAATGTATATATTCAATTTTCTTTACAAATTCTAGCGATTTAATTAATTATTTTTTTGTTCGCGAATGGTGAGTTCTTCAACATCAACATTGCCCAGTTTCACTAAGCAATACTTCGCGATACATCCACGATTATTGGCCAGTTCGTTTGATTCACTTGCCTTACCATCGCGGTTGAATTTTCACACTCCTTGTATATAGCTTATGTTAAATTTTAACTGATAGTAAGACAAATGAACAGTCGGTAGGATACAGGAACCGGCCTTATGTCAAGTTTACTTGTATATAAATGCAGTTCATTATTTAATCAATTGAAATAAGGTGTTTTTAACTAGTTCAAAGACCCGTTTCTGTTCTTTGAAGATATTGGTGGATGAAGGGATCATTACACAACAGTAAGTAAGAAAATAGGAGACAGTGTCTTGTTTGATTATCTCTTTGTCTTCGTACATAACTCTTTCATCGCATGCTATTTCCAAAATTGTTTTTTTAAAAAGAAGTCAAAGATCGATACGCAGCCTCTTCCCGGAATGACTGGCCTATCCTAGATTAGACCAAGGTCTTTCGACAAAACTCGAAATAAATTCCAATTTCGGCATCTCACTACAGTATTTTTAGGCTTTTAATAAAAAAAATATGATTCTTAACCCTTTTGAGGGTAAAAAGTAAACAAAGTTAATATTATTTTTGCCCAAAGCTGCCCGCTGTCATGAAAATTGCCGCGCCAAAACCAAGAGAATTATATCGTCTCTTTTACTCTAATACGAATTGTATGTAGTTAGAGGGAGAAAGCATCAGTTTCAACGTTCGTTTCAATTATCTATATTTGACCACAAATTTGTGGTTCCATAATAAAGGAACATCACTTTTGGCAAAATTCAAATTCTAGAAAAAGACATTTTTGTAGTTACGGAGAACTAACATTGTGTATTAGGTCATAGAAAGCCATTATACGAATATCCGTGGTAAGTTATTGTTCAGTGAAATGGGCACATTATTACGTCATCATGAACCGATTTAAAAGCAAAAACATTTAAACAGTGTTGCCAGCTTCTCAAGCTTGCGACCGCCGCAGTCCGACGACCATTTGATACTTACCAGAGCTTAGAAAGTCACCCATCGATCGAGATGATAACCCTTACAAATTAACTACAGTGTAAACTCCACGTAACGTCACTCGATATAACGACAAACTCCCTTAAGCGTCGAAATCGCATTGTTTTGGCCGGTTTAGATCGTCTTCCATACAATGATTCACTCTATATAGCATTAAACCCACTCTCAATAACGCCAACAATTAAGTAATAAAAAGTGCGCGGCTTACGTTCTTTTAACGCTTTATTATCCAAGCCCCTAATAAACTGGACTACCGGCATTATGCAAACCGAAATTTCTAAGTACTTCCTTTATCACCAAGATGCCTCAATATCGCAAGATATGAATAAAATAAGTAATAATTACAACAAAATTAGTGGTGCAGCCAGACGCCAGACAAGATAACAGACTCTCCATTTAACGACAGCTCTCTATAACGCTATATTATACAACGTCCATTCAGTGTCGTTATATAGAGTTTACACTGTTATAATGCTCAAATTTTAATTTGGTCGGGTTATCAATATTTCTTATGTCCCTACTCCATCTGGGATAATGTTAGTGTTAATGACTGCGGCCAGAGGCGTCTTGTTCGTTAAAAAAAATGTCGTCAACGAATAGTTAATTATCGTATACAGGGTGAACTTCTCTAGTGGGCTTTCGGAGCAAATCGTAATATATGCTATACTAGCTGCGCCCCGCGGTTCCATCCGCGCAGTGATGGAAAATTGTGATACTGATGATGTCTTTATAAATTATAGCCTATGCGTTATTCTTTTATGTATAAGCTATATTAATGTAAGGTTACATCAAAATTCATTCAGTAGTTTCGCGTGAAAGAGTAACAAGCATACATCCATACAAACTTTCGCGTTTTTAATATTTATCGAGATATGCTAGATAACGAAAAATACTCAAAGCAGTTTCAAGGTGTACTGTCACACCACCACATGATACCAATAATTGGATTTTTGAAAATTTTATACGCTTGTCAGAATTAGAACCCGATGATTTTGAAAATAAAATAAACACACCTATATTATTTATTATTACACCAAATCATAGTTTAGCTTGTTAGGGACTATTTCTGTGAAGAAATATCAAAATCTGTCAAGGAACAAGGAATATCAAACGGCAAACCAAAATAAAGGTTAGGTTTTTTATAAAAATATGGAAAATAGAACATTTTGTTGTTTAAAAACGGTTGTTTTAGAAAAACAAAATGCATACAGCATGGTTTAGGATTTGACCCTGAAGGCCCACTTGAAAAGTTGACCCTGTATATATTTTTAATGTATATGTCAATTTTTAACGCCATCAATTATTAATAACTGAATCTGTTAATAACTATAACATCATCCCAGACGTAGCAGCAGCTTACTAAGGAATTACAATCGCCCAACGACAAACGTAATCACCTACAAACCGATTTAGTTTTTAAAGAAAATCTCAATTTAAAAATTATTTTGTAAACTTAACAATCGAATGTCCTAAAAATCCAAACTAAGCCGGATATCACACGGTTCACTTATGCCTTTCAATTTGGCTGAATCAACTAAAGCGGTCCGTATTCACTCATATCACATGTACTCTCTATTCTTTCAATCAAATTGATTCAATTCGGTTGATCTGTGAAATATCAGCATTATTAGACATTTCATTTCAGATTAAGTTTAAAAAATATCTTTCAATTAATTGCAATTGAGATTATCTACAAAAAGAACTGCTTATGTTAAAATTGTATAATATTCTTATTCCATGATTTCTAAAAACCCAAAAGTCACGATGAGTATCAAATGTAAGTTTTAGTCTAACACATTAATGTTTACTTCGTCGGCAGCGAGCAGGGAAGTGGGCAGCGATCGCGCTGCCCACTCCCCTCTTCGTTGCGCTGCTCATCGCCGAAGTGTACGACGCAGACGAGCGGTTACTCGTCGCGAATGCTAAAACTTTTGACGTCGGCGGTTTAACTATATCACAGGGGTCTACCAAGTACACTTAAAAATGCCATTTCATAAAAACTACTCATTAACGGATTTCAACGCGTCTAGTTTTTTTGACAGATATTCCATTGTATTTGATCTAGCTTATAAATTACTTTATATTATTGATTTTATTTATAATCGTGTACAAGCGATAAAATCCGTTATAAAGCAATTTTAATTGGGAGGTGAATACTTAAAACTCATTACCAAGTAGACCCTCGCGTGATTGAGAATAACACAAGTCTGTCTGTATACAATCTGTCGCGGGCGGCGCAGACGGGCGGCGAGTGTGCGTGACGACGGCGCACGCGATCAACGCACGTCTACCGCTGCTCTTACGGCTGAAAATAAATAAATAATAACAGTATAAACTCTATATAACGACACCGATGGGAATGTTCATTTTATAGCGTTATAGAGTTTACGTTAAATGGAGGGTCTGTTATTTTTGTCCGGCGTCTTGCAGCAACAGCAATTCTGTTGTATTTTTTACTTAATTTGTTCATATGTTGCGATATTGAGGCATCTTGGTGATAAAGGAAGTACCTAGAATTTTCGGTATGCATGATGCAGATAGTTGGGTTTATTACGCTTTAGGATAATAAAGCGATAAAATGCACAGCTGTGCAGCTTTTACTAATTTTGGCAACTTAAAAGGTTTTTTATAACTTAATTGTTGTCGTAATTGAGAGTGAGTGTAATGTTATAAAGAGTTTGTCGTTAAATCGAGTGACGTTAAATGGAGTTTATACTGTATTAAAATAAAAATAGTTTACTCAGTAAATCATAATTCAATAAACAATAAAACAAGGTCGACTTGTATGTTTGGGACCTACTTCCTTATTGGTACAATTTTGATCGTGAAATTATTATTTTCAGTTACATATTATAGATTTTTTTATAGCCCGAACCAGGCAAACAGGCAAGCCGGCCGACCTGATGGAAAGTTGTTACGCCTATGGACGTTTGTAACACCAGGGATGTCGCCAACGCGTTGTCGACCTCTAAGAATTTTTATAATCCTCTTTTTAGAGACTCCCATGTCATAGCGCAAAGGGATGTCTCCTCTAGATCATTATCGTATATAGATTTTATAAATAAAATAATTGCAAAAACACAAAAATTTATGGCTACAAAAAAATAAATAAAATATGCTTAATCAAATATTGACACTGTCCCAAATTTTGCCAAATCGACTTTTTAGTGCCATCTATCGTAAAACATGGAAACACGTGTAATCGCGGTAATCCAAAAGTAACAGAATTATCCACTTGGAAAGCATTGTAACGATACTGATATTCATGCTTAAAAACCCGTATTTTGGCTGTCATAGCAAGACCGGGGAGGTGCTAGTGATTGTACAGTTTCCTCTACGAAAACCAACCTGTATGTGCAGTGGCTAGGAGAGGAACGGGTTCGGCGTGTGCCGCTGCTGCTGGGGGGACCACGGGGAGGAGGCGCGGGGCTGCGGGGCCGGGGCCCAGGGGTCCGCCCCCACCGCACCTCCAAGCGTGGGCCCCATCGCTGCGCCCCCCAGCGTGGGCCCCATCGTCGCGCCCCCTAGCGTGGGCCCCATCGCCGCGGGAGCGCCGAACGCTGGCGAAGCACTCGGGAACGACAGCCCCGTGAGACCCATCTGCTGTTGCTTCAACTCGTTTATTGACAACTTCGCCTGCAATACAAGTTTTTAACTAAAATCAAGTTTGACTGTAAAACATTTTTTGAAGATATATATACATTAGTCGACTTTCTACTCTGTGATATATAACAGTATAATTATCTGTGTACAGCGTCATTGGAGTTTGAGATTCTTTTGATAAATCATTAACGTAGATTAAGAACAGCAATGGCCCTAAAACGTCGCCTTGCGGAACTCCTACTGAAACAAACTTTAAATTGTATTATGTGTAATTTCTAAACACAAGCTGTAATATTTAGATACCATTTTGTGGAAATTTAAGTTCTGTTGTCAAACTTGGATTTAAATAGCTATATAGAAACTATATATATAGTATTTATTTAGCAATATATATCATGATTAACATAGTCAAATGCATAAGTTAGATCCAGGTATGTTGCGAATATAGGCAATGTTTTGTCATATTATATATTTATGATATATAATTTCAAGAAGTTTATATGACACACGTTTGCCCAATCTTAGACAGACATCGAAATCTGATTATTAGGCTTCTTTTACTTTTTATTATATTTCTATCTTGGCGATAAAAAAGGGATTTCCATTGATTAGTATTCGAGCCATAATGGAATCTGACCGGTTGGGGTTGTGCGAACATCTGGGCTGGCCTGGGCTGCGCGGGCGCGTGCTCGTGCGCGAAGGGGTTCGGCGCCGGGGGCTCCGCGGGCGCCGGCTGCAGCAGCCGCTCCAGGTTCACCAGCGACGAGTTCTCCCCGAGGAACGCCGACGGCGACTTCTTCACGGCGCCGCCCGCCGCCGGCGGAGGCGTCGCCGCCACCACGTCGCCTAGCAAAGCAACACTCATTAACCAAAATCACTTTATATTTATTGATTCTTTTATGATTTTCATTAGAGATGTGCCGATTAGTTGACCGATTAGCCGATTAGTCGGTTAAGCCGACCACGGTTTCGGGCATTTCCGTTTTCCTTCGCAACCACCACATGCGAACGTGTCGGAACCAGTTTTGTTTACTTCGCATTTTTTTATTTATTTTTACTTTTGTACGGGAGGTGCTTTTGTGTAATACTGCTATTGTTCATTTAAGTGCAAGAGCTCAATTAAAATTTAATAATGTCAAAAAGAAAATATCGTGTACGGATTACAGTGTATTAGTAAAGTGTAGATTATAAACTACAAAGTAAGAAGTCAGAGAGTCGGCGCCCTTTGCCGAATAGTCGCCGACTACGGTAGAGGCCCGATAGTCGGCACATTTATAATATAAATATTAATTAGCAACGGTATCGTCCCTCACCCAGCGCGGACAGGTCGAAGGGGTCCGCCTCTGCGCCATGGCTGCTGTTGTGGTGGTTGTGGTTCGGCCGCTGCGAGAGCGCGTCGAACTGCTCCAGCTCCGAGGACGACGGCGACGACAGCGGCGACTTGCTCTGCAACTGCCGGGAGACGACATCGACACATTAGAACGATCGGCGGGTTTCGCACATCGGTAATCTTTGACGTGCGAATTTCTTCGCGAGTCGCGTATTAGTAGACATTATGCATAAGAAGAAGTCTTCCGCTGACTTTGATGTATTTTCATGAAATAAATTATAAGGTTTTTAAGAATGTGATTATCAGAAACAATTCGAGCTGTGCAGCCATTGACACATTGATTATATTGTTCATCTATATGTTGCTGTACCGATTTGGCTGAAAATTGGTGGGGAGGTAGCTTAGAACCAGTAGTTGGAACCGGTAGGTGGCGCTGAGATCAGGTCCTAGATTTTTTATTTTCTCAGAGCAGGACAACGTCTGTCAGGGTCGCTAATATTGCTATAAAAAATAAAATATTACGATCTCAACACGCGACGTCGCGTGGAAGTGAAATAAATAAAAATCAAAAATATCCGCGTACGCCAATGATCTGAAGAAAAAATCCTTAGAGGCCGGCAACGCGTTGGCAACGCTCCCGGTATTGCACACGTCCATAGGCGACAATATCCACCTACCATCAAACGGACCGTCTGCCTGTTTACATGTCGAAGGCAATAAGAAATAATATATTCCACGTATCGCAATTAACAACGAGCGTGTTGCGAGGTTACCTGCGCGAGCGGGGCCCAGGGGTCCGCGGGCGGCAGGGCGGCGGGGGCCCAAGGGTCCCGGGCCGGGCTCCCGACGCCACTCCACGCGTCCGACGATGTGTCCTGCAAATAAGACACACCAATCTCTTACTTTCGAGATTTGTAAATTCCTTTTTTTATTTCATTGGGAAAAAACCGATTGAAATGTATAGGATTATTGCACTATTTTAGAGAGTTTATTTACAGACAGAATATTAATTAGAGGGTAGTTTATTCCCATTACTTGGTCCGTTTGGTCACCGCTCGAATATAAAAGCGTACGGACGGAACAACGAGACAACTCACTCCGGATTTGGTCCGATGCACATGCTACGACATGTAGCACTCTAGGGTGACTACTAATTTTGCAAGAAGTGAGACTTAATTAAAACGGCTATTATATGAAACTTTTTTTTGAGTGTAACAAAGTCTAGAAACAGATCAACTGTGTAATAATAATTTCAAAAATCTATTACTTTTTAGAAATACATTCGTTGGAAAATTTTTGAATTATGTGTATTTTTGTTGAACTAGGCAAAACATTTTGACATCTCGGTAATTTTGATTGCAACTTGTGGAAAAAATAATATTAAAAATGGCCCCCGAAGGAGGTCAAAATCTTTATATTTTTTAAGGTATGTAAAAAAAACTTTTAAAATGGTATACTAAGAAAGTTTATGTTTTAAAAATGTCATTTTTATTTGTGCTATTATGATATACAATTCCTTGCAATAAACTTGCTAGCTTACAAAATTGCACAGCTGAGATACTAAATTAATTTTATATCTCTGCTGTTTTTTTTAATACGTGTTATTTGCACTCAATATAAACTAGCGTCTACCAAAGTTAAAACCTTACTAAATTACAACTGCACTAGCAAATACAAGAAAGTGGAAACTCGAGACATAGCCGAGTGTTGAATCCCAGTAGCGTCCTAGTGTTGACACCACAATGATAAAGTTATATCAATAGCCTATACCAGGGATTCCCAAACTATTTTGGACAAGAAACCCCTTTGCCAAAATTAACAGACACAGACCCCCGTAGCCAATTACTTTAAAAATTCCATCTGTAGTTTTCATTCGACGTTTCTCGACGACGTTTCTTTACAAAATACTAATAAATTTAAAAACTTCGCGGTTAGTTCAGTGATTAAACTTGACATTATTTTTTTATCAAATTTTCACAAAATAAATAGTATTGAAATTTATTTTATATTAGTTATTTTTATAACGCAACTTATACAGTATCTTGAAAGTTTCAAATAAGAACTTGTAATATTTTCTTAAGTGTCTGCGACTTGTATACATAATAAAAACCGTAAAGGTTTTAAGCGCGGTAATGTATTTGATTTTGGTTTATCCGACGTTTCGGTCGCTCTTCAGCGGCCGTGGTCACGGACGAAAAAGATGACATTTGTCTAACGTGTATTGTTAAATTTTTATTTAGCCTACCGCCAACTTGTTCATTTTAATTATTTAGCTTTAATTTAGTTTATGGATATTATTTACTCTACGGGAGCCTAATCTAATTTACCACCGCTTCACAACATGTTGTGGTATGAAGAGAAGAAGCGGCGCAAGAAACTCTTCAGCAAACATGCCTAGTTTTAAAATTTTTATATAATAGGAACTTGTGTTCATTAAGAGGGGTCGATTTTTAGACGTCGTCTACACCCATTATCATGTTTATGTCGACCCCCGGGAAACCGATTTCGACCGCAGGGGGTCCATACCGACCACTTTGAGAATCCCTGGCGTCTATGACAAAACTCCACACGATCTTACCATAGACTCGCCAAAAATGTCAAGATCCAGCGCCATGGGCTGATTGCAACGAATACATTTTTATAAGGAATGTATTTATACTAAAAAAATATAGAGATAAATTTTCAAGTGGAAACTTAAAGAAATCTCAGGACCGATTTTGTGAAAAACTAAAGTAAACTAAGATTTTTGAAAAACAAACCTACCTTGGTTTGGATTCAAATCGAATGATTGTCAAAAACAAAACAACGCATGCAGTATTATTATATTAAATGGCAAGGATATGCCCGCCCGCAAATTCGTACACGCTTGACTTGAAATTCCCGCGGGTTTCTCGGGACACAAAATAACGCATTTTCGACCGATTTTCATTTTTTCTTTTAATCGAAAAATTATATTCGAGAATCCAAGTTTCCAGTGGATTCCTAGAAATTAGCGAAATTCACGAAAATTTCTAACCAACTTCTTCATATCACGATATCTCCGTCATTTGTAAATTTTGTTGTCTAATAATTTTTAACAGAAACAAAACCAACTTCACAATAAAAATCAAACACACACTTCTTTTTACAACATCTCGAAATCGGTGTCAAGTAAGTTTAAGACTTTCAGTTTTTGATTCAGTAGTCTATGTAAAACTGAGTCTTAGAATAAAATAATAGTTAAAAAAAGAGAGTGTGTGTGTGTACTTATGTACACGCATTAGAAGTTACACTTCTTTGGCGTATCAAGATAAAAATCTTTTCAAAAATATTATCTTTCGCCTTATTCTACGTTCGTAGAAAAAACGACACTAACAATAGAAAAACTAAAATGTTGACCATAGCCAACTTCAGGGTGTCGATTGACTATAGCTATCTTCATGGTGTAGGGTTTTCGTGTGACGGTGTGCGCGCGCATCGTAAAAATTTACTCTCATCGCGCCTAAAGAAGTAGAACTTTAAAAATATATATTTTTTTTTATTTTATTTATTATCCAATAAATAAAATAAAAAACATTCACATACATTACATTCACATTTGAACTGTGGCACAGAAACCTCATGGGTTTATTCGTGCCGCAGGGAGTCGTTTACACAATATTGACATTTTAATAAATAGGAGCAGAGAAGTGTAGGGGTTATCATCATTCTAGTATATGGTCTCATTTTAGTCCCAGGACTGCACATGATGGTCCGCTTTGGGAATCAGTATATAATTTTTTAAAATTATACTAGATTAATTTATGGTTATTATGTACTTGGTTTGCAGGTCCCCTGGGAGATCATTTATAATATTTGGTATCATATATTCCTCGTGCCTTGTCCCATACACATTATTATATTCAGGTATAATATATTTACATGTGTCAGATCTTGGTCGCATGTAATTAGGTCTAGTCTTCTGTACTAAGACTTCTGGTTTGTTACATTCAGTTAGTATTGAAAATTATACTTAGGTTTAAATGTCGCACACGATAAAATGGCGTCAAAGACTCGATATATAAGTAATAAAAGGATTGTCGTATTCGGGTTTTACCTGTCGCTGTTGCGGCGACGACACGCCCCACGGGTCGAGGGGCGCGAGGGGCGCAACGGGCGCCGCCGACGCGCCCACGTTCACGTCCAGCAGGTCCAGCAGGTGCGACTGCTGCGACGACGACGACGACGGCTTCTTCACCGTCTCAGACCTGGCGTACATGCAATCACGTTACCCAGTCCATCCGTGCATGAACGGAGAAAGAATACAATTTCCTGAGAGGCGACAAAACAACCCACAGCCAGGTGGTAGGGCATTCGCCCGACTGGATGGCTACCACCCCTGGTCTAGAGTGTGCCGCCATGACAACCTTGTGTTGTGTTCCGGCATTAGTGACCAGGTTCCAGTCTCCCTTAAGAGAGCAGCAGCGCATTCGTAGCACCTTTGGTGTTGCAAATGTCCATAGACTATGGTAACCGCTGTCCATCAAGTGGGCCGTCTGCCTGTCTGCTGATCTCCTGCAAAAAAAAGCCAGGTGGTAGAGCAGCTATACTCAATTCGCGGCCCACCGAGCTTTTTCAATTGGCCCGTCCGACATACCTAATAGTTGTACGATTGGCACAACTGATTTACGACCCACTTTGCTAATAATAATTCAATTAATTAAATTAAAGCAGGGGTTACCGTAGGTTGAATTTTGACATTACTTGTATAGAGATTACTTCAGATTTTAACCGTTAGTAAGGCAAATAAACGGTCGGTAAGATATAGGAAACGGTTCTTAATTTAAAATACTTAATGACAGAGATAGTAATAGCACGTAATAGCATTTGTCAGATGTTACACGAGTATAGACGAGTCTCTCCGATCTGTTTAATACAACGTAGTCAGTAACTGTCAATGTCTAATAACATGATAACAAGTTCGTTACCAAGGAAATGTATGTTCAGGCGAATTTCAACCTAATTGTATTTCACGACTAAGAAAATGACCTTATGGTGGATCCCGTTTCAATTTCGCGGTAGCGTAATGGCTAGCGCACGCGTCCCAAACTCAAAAGGCGCAGGTTATCACTTAGTCAGTTTTCTGATCTAATATGCATATTGTTACGATTACCACGTGCTTACAAAGGTGAAGGAAAACATCGTGACGCAAACTGCACATCGAGATAACCGATGTATCGAACCTGACAAGCGTGGCATGTATATAGCGCGTTTCCCGTATAATGGTACGCCCGAGACCAGCAGTGGGACACATATGGGCTGACACTATTGTTAACCTTTAACTAGTGACATGTAGTCTCACAGGTGTCGGGCGTTTTGAAAATTCTTAGAATCGACCACTTCCCCCCGCTTGCCGCGACCCTACGTCTCAGTAGTAGGGATGCAACATCGCTCATAAAAAACATCGATGTTAGGATATCGATGTTTTCAAAAGTGAAACATCGATGTTAAAAATATTGACGTTTATGAACGATATATCGATGTTTATATGAACGATGTTTTTTTTATCACTGTTTACATAAACTTTTGACGCTTGTTCCTGCGGTGCAAAAGAATCATCGTTTTTTTTAACATCGATGCATCGCCCAAACCAGTTTAGCAAACCTTTCTTAATTCTTACTTTCACTAACATCATCCTTTTACACCACTGTCAGTCAATCTTTCAAAGAAATACCACACTTACTTCTCAATGCTCTAATTCCTACTCAATACGTTTATTCTATTTATAGACTTTTGCCTTACCCAACATTAACTATCGTACTTACTATTCAAATGCGTGGGCACACACTAACACATCCTTATCACCATTTCAAATAAATATACTACATCTAAGAAAAATGGTCATTTTTATTAGAAATGAAAGAAATGGGTATAATAATCAACTTTTACATTATAAGTTATTATTGGCAATAAGAAATATTTTGAAAAAATGATATAATGGATATCTATGTAGATCACAGATAGAGTGCAAGATGACTTTGTGAGATAAAACATCGTTCTTAAACAACGATGCATCGTCGATGTTTTGGTTTCAACATCGATGTTAAAACATCGATTTTTATGAAAGATACATCGATGTTTGGAAACATCGATGTTTTATTTGCATCCCTACTCAGTAGCTTTTGTTTGAGTGGTAAAACAACCGCTGTATCAGGTAGTCGTGTTATCAGTGGTTTAATACGTTAGTAATACTAATTATAAAATCGGCCAACGCCTGTGAGGCTATGAGGCTACATGTCCCTATTTGTCATTCAAATATTTTTTCGAAATAATTTCTGATATTTTGTGAATAATGGCAGAAAACGCTAGTGCGCAGCTCCTTAAGTTATTGGCCCGTTCGTTAGTACTACCCCAAATGCAAAGGCGTATTGTGTACAGCCAAAATTAGCAAGGGAGTTGCGGCTAGTGATATAGCGAGTTTGGGTGACGATATAATTGAAGAAGATGCCCTAATTCCAGAAATTAGCCAAGGCAAGCGAAGGGCATGCAATATTTGCCCTCCTAAACTACACAGAGTGACTGTGTACACGGGTGTTGCAATTCCGTTTGTTTTCAACATTCTCGCCCTATGTGCAAAAATTGCCAATGATTTGTGCCAAATTGAGTAGTTGTCAGAATTTATATTTTTTGTTTTACCAGATGTAGCTTTTGTGTTTTTCTGTATTTTTGTTGATTAGATTTTATGTAAAAAGTGATAAATTTTGATATTATTTATGGAAGGACTATTAAAACGAAAGGATATTGTGTCAAATAAGACTGAAAAGTACCATTATTTGTTAATTATCCTAAGTAATTATAAAAAGTAATTGAGATTACTTACATTTGTTTTAATATATTCCAATAGTTGAATAACAACTCAATTTTAATTAGTCCAAATAAAAATTTTCAAAAAAAAATTGACTTTGAAAGTAGTAGCCTGTCAGACGTCATACGACCTTCATAGTGTTATAACTTCGTCACGTCCCTAGTTAAAGGTTAACACCTCTTGTATTGCAAAAGCCGATAGATGACCGTGACCACTGTACACAACCAGTCCAAACGTAATGCACGATTCAATCACACGCGCAAAGTCCGTCATTAACGTCCTACTTCGCTTGTGGCTATCGCTGGACCGCCTCAGCCCTCCATTGGGGCATTTCTTTGTACTGTACAAATACAATATGTCTACTCGACCGGGTGGACTGAATCTCCTAGAATCACACCTGGTTAATCACTACCATAAACCATTACAATACCCAATGGGCTGTTTTTCTAATCACAAATTTTAAACACAAAGTAAACAAAAGAAATCCAAATGCCGCAGAAGTAATAAAACATCCACAGGTATGCAGGTGTGAATTTGTATTTGTCAAATATATATATTGTGTATACAGATATAATAAGCTTGTCTGAAATACGACTAGCGCTGAGGATTCGACTAAGAGATAAGGGGTCCGCCTACCAGAAGACTGAAGACTGGCTCCGTAACGCGTTACATAACGAAGCTATTTACCCTCCCATAAGAAGTTATCACTTCAAAACCCTGCGGTACCAAACAACGGTGCTCAGTATATAAATGAAGTATTTTCCAACACTGAAACCAAAAATCCAGTGTATAGTTCTAAAATTAGTTTTTATAGCACTAACTCATTTACATTCGGTTGACGCCATTCCCCGTCCACCAGATGGCAGTACTCGTCCGGGGACCATTCTTCGGCCATCGCAGGAGGGATGGGGTGGAACTCGCAGAAGTATTGGAGTCTGGAGAGGGATGGATGTATCCAGGAGATGGAGACAATAGACATGAGGGGTACATCTCTAACACTACCAAGAATATGAATGTGTATAGTCTGGCCAATGAAAGTTGACCCTGGAAAATGGAGGCAAATTTAAATAATATATGTATGGCAACATCAAAATTATTAGGATTAACCTATTTTGATACTTGGTAGTTACTTAATTATTCATGTTGTGTATTTTATGTGTGACAATAGATACACCATACTCGTTTCTAACGATAATATTATAAATACTGAAGTTTGTGAGATGTTTTTGTTACTCATTCACGCCAAAAGTACTGAACGGATTTTTATGAAATTTGGAAAACTTGTTATTACTAACCCTTATATCTCGAATCTAGAATGACCTACACTAGAATATAGACTATCTACTTTTAATTCCGGTAGATAGCAGGAAATCAGTAGTCATTACATTTTTTGAAAAATAAAAATCAGATTTCGTCACGGCCCCCTAGTCTCGACCCGAAAGCCACATACGTACCCATTACCAATGGACACATATTTGCAACATTTCAGGGCCTCCTGGTGTACAGCAGCAGCCCCGGCTGTCAAAGCTGTGTCCGGAAGATGGGCCTCCGCCAAAGTATCAACACAGGCAAATTCACTCACAACCAAACGAAAACCGCCATCTTGTTTGTCAAAATTGACGTTGACATTCGTATTAGAGTTGCCATGTAAAAAGTTTGCAAATAATTCCAGGTTCAACTTTCGATAGCCAGACTATAATGATGTTATTTCTAAGAGCTTATGTCTAAATTATTTTATGAAATAAATTTAAAAAAATATACCATGAAAAATAGTAAATTAATTTGGCCATACCCCTTGGTGATCATTTACTATATTATACATTTGGCCTTTGAATATAATTCTGAAGTGCACTCAAGACCATACCAACATACCAAATAACAAAGACATACCAACGGCTAAAACCAGTGTAGAATTAGTTTTATTAATTATTATTATTATTATTTTATTAACAAAATTGGATACTTTTGATCTTACGCCGAAAGGAAGATTTGCACTGAAAATCGGCGTCGTGTCGGATATAATTCCGGCACAGCAATATGCCGAGTGCAAACCATCTGAAAATGCGACGTATAAATTCTCAAAATATGCTCTGTGTATAAAAATGTATAAGGAATTCATGTAATTACGAAGTTTTTCTTTCTAAATTTTTCTCTTTCTTTTTTTGGCGCATGTTTCGTTTTTTAGTGTTTAATATATTTTCTTGGTAATGGAGCTTAGGGTCTCCAAGTACTTTTTGGTGGTCAAAATATTTGTTGCCATTGCTAAGTACGTATGAGTGCTATTCAAGACCTTAAAATAGTAAGCCTTTGTTTTGGTTATAAAGTAAATTAAAATAAAATATAAACATATCATATAAAAATAAATATTATATATAAAAAAATCAGATCCAATAAAATACATTCTTGAGTTAAACAACTTGTGTTATGAGTAATACACGATATATATTTCTTTATCTCAATGTATTCTATCTGGTCCGCAAAGTATGTTTTGTACACTCTCCTATATATTCTAATCTTCTTCAACTTTTGTCGCGTATGTAACATGTATGAGAGTGTGCGAGTGAGTGAGAGTGAATGAGTGGTTGAATTTATCCGTGTGGACGTTACTTATATTTTATATATGTCAAAATTATTATTTTATTTCAGGAGTTCAGCAGACAGACAGACGGCCCACTTGATGGAAAGCGGCTACCATCGCCTCTGATCGTTTCCAACACTAAATGTGGCACAAATGCGCTGCTGCTGTCTTAAGGGAGACCGGAACGTGGCCACTAATGCCGGTACACAACTCAAGGTTGTTATGGCGACATACTTTAGACCAGGGATTGTAGCCATCCAGCCGGGTAAATGCTCTACCACCATCCGGATGTGTGTTGTTTTGTCGCGTCTTCTACATGTGTGCGAGTGAGCGAGTGAGTGAGTGAGTGCGAGTGAGTGAGTGCGAGTGAGTGAGTGCGAGTGAGTGAGTGCAAGTGAGTGAGTGAGTGAGTGCGAGTGAGTGAGTGCAAGTGAGTGAGTGAGTGCGAGTGAGTGAGTGAGTGAGTGCAAGTGAGTGAGTGCGTGTGGGCGTGCCTGCGCACGCGGTCAACTCACTGGAAGTCGTTCTGCGACTGGCTGAGCGCGAGCTGCAGACGGACGTCGTCGGAGCGGCGGCGGCGCTCCTCGCGCTCGGCCTCCTCGCGCGACATGGCCAGCGCCAGCTGCAGCTGCAGCTCCTCCTCGCCGGCGGTCAGCGGCCGCGCCAACTCCGCCTCGCGGCCCACCCACTCCGCTGAATCTGAACTTAGCTGAAATTAACGTATCAAATTGTCAAATTCAAATTTAAAAGTAATCATGAAAAATATATAATATAAAGCTCTAGATATACCGTGTCTACATGTACATTAAAGCTATTTTAAAAATACTGGCATAGAGTGTTTAAACGATGGAGAACACAATGCAATTTTTTATATTAAAATCACGTCAAAACTACTGGGCCGATTTCGATGCGATTTTCGTTAATCGACAGCTAATTCGTAGATGTAGAATCTGCGCAAAATTTTACCTGCGAGAATTTTTTTTGGGAATTATTTAAAAAGGTCTTGATGACAAAAAAATCGAATTCCAATGTAATTTTTTCACTAATAGAAAATAGTTTTTGTCGTTTATGTAGTTTACAGATATATAGATAGGGGATTTAAAATAATATAGTAGTATAAGGTCCCTCCACGTAAAAATAACGCTGAGCGGTAATCGTGTTCTAAAGTATCAGACCGCCTCGCCCCCTTCATACCACCAATAATATAAATTTGATCGATAAAACGCTCACTGCGTAGGTTCAGAGCCTGCATTCTTTTTATATGGCGCAAACTATATGGAAGACCAACCATTTCTCAAGTTTATAGATACAAATATTCACAAGCTATGAAAAAAACCGATAGTAACTCGATCTGTCTGTCAGAACACTGAAAATACACATAGATACTTTGTATCAGTTTGCGATATGAAATAAATCTTCTGAAGACAAATAGCACCAACATAACAATATACTACAATGTCACTTGTATTATTATCCTCTCAAATCGCTATTGCGCCTGGCCGCCATTTTGGTGACGTCACCGTAGCCGAACACTCAGTACCGTTAGCATCGCTGGCCGGCGAGTACGCGTACATATCGAGTTGCGGATGACGTCACGTGAATGTTAATTTGACAAGGTTCCAGCGCATTAGCAATTTGCGGGGACAATACATCTACTCTTTAAACAAGATGAATGTGTTTTTTTTATGTTTCATATACTGTGGTGATGGGTCAAATATTTTTTAAAATAAATGAGGCGGGGTCGGCTCTGAAAATCAGCACTGTGGTGGAGGAAACTCCAACACAGCATGAAGCTGAGTTGCCGACCTCATTTGTAGGAAATGCGGTGTAAAATAAATACAATGTCATAAAAAAGCATGTATAAATGTTTCTGTATTTTTGTATCGCTTTCCTAGCAAATAAATTATTTATTTCTTTATGTACGCACAAGGGTAAAATCAAGTTTCTATTGAATACGCTTAGTTACCGCGGGGTATGTCGGGCTGGCGGGCTGCGCGTCGAGCGCGCCGTCGCTGCCGAAGGCGCTGGCGCTTTGCGCGAACCGCTGCTTGGCCTTCAGCGCCCGCGCGCGCTCGTTCTTCAGCTTCTCCTCGTCCTTCAGCAGGTTCACCAGCTGCTTCGCCTTCTCGCGCACGTTCAGACCTGACGCCGGCGTCATTGTTATACAGTGATTTTTTTAAAGAAAGAAAAACAATTCAGGACAAGCACAATATAGAGGGTGTATGGTGGACCCAACCGACCCCAGATTCGGTCTTTTGGTAGATACACCCTGAAAATGTTGACGGTGTATGGACCAAACTGACCCCAGACTCGGTCTTTTGGTCGATACACCCTGAAAATGTTGAGGGTGTATAAATCCAACTGACCCCAGATTCGGTCTTTTGGTCGATACACCCTGAAAATGTCGAGGGTGTATAGACCAAACTGACCCCAGATTCGGTCTTTTGGTAGATACACCCTGAAAATGTTGATGGTGTATGGATCAAACTGACCCTAGATTCGGATTCATCGCATCGAAATACATAAGTATATTTATGTCTGGTCAAGAGTAGAGGCCACATTCTTTATGGGTCAGTGTAATTATGTGAATATATTACTTGTAGTTTGAATATTTAAAAAAAATACTCTACCCTTTAAGACGTAGATATTCCACTTCCAAATTTCACAATGCGCGTGCACAATTAAACAACCCAGCACAATGTCAATCAACGCACTGACATTTCGGCTGTGCCCCGCATTTTAATTAATCTCGATTTTGTAGGCGTACACGATAACGATAGACATTGAATAGCGAGAGGGGCGTTATGGATTTTTTATTATCTGAAGCAGGCAAACGGCCTAATCGAAGGACGGCTACTGAAAAGTTGCCGAAACGACGGAATAAAAATTAAACAACATACCACGCTTAAAACCGTTGAAACGTAGTTTTAATTATGTGTACGTATAGGCGAAAAAAGAAAGAAAAATAGTTTTGATTACTTTTTAAAAGTCATGATTCTAATATCGCTCCCTATGCAATTTTATATATTGTAGAACACACGAGTGCGCCATCGTGAAGTTAATTCGTGTTAGAAGTTGATTGCAAAAATATACTCATGTTGAAAGTAAACCGATAACATTCACGCGTATCAAAAGTTAATCGATAAAATTTACTCATGTCGAAAGTTAACCGGTAAAATTCACTCGTGTTGAAAGTTAACCGATAAAATTAATTTCTGTTGCATTTAACAACTCTGGATTTTATGTACACTTATCTCGACACAAGGGGACAGAAGTAAAAGGGACGCAAGAAACTGCTTCCCGGCAACAAGCTTTTTTCTTTTAATATGTTGTGTTTGTTACTAATGTGTATGTGGTCACTTACCCTGGTCCTTGCCCTCCTCCATATACTGGAAGTCCTTCAGCGTGTGTATCGCGAATATGTTCTCCTTGCACTGCATGGCGACCTTCTCGCTGCCCGTCTTGATGAGGTACTCCATGAGCACGAGCGCCTTGTACACGTGCCGCCAGTTCTTGCCGTGGTCGTTCAGCCGCTTCCAGATCATCTGCATGATCTCGGTGAAGGCCATCACGTTGTAGGTCAGGTCCGCGATCTCCGCCATCAGGGTGCTGGACGGGCCCCATGGGTCGTTTGATGTCGCCTCGCGCACTTTGACCTGGATAACATTATTTTGTTCGTATCAGGGGTGATTTTATCATTTCCAATTCAAATTATTTCACTTTCACATTCGACCAGGTTATAATTTATTTGATAAATAACTTTTATCAAATGGTTCGGCTATAAAGCCTGATCTAAGGCGTCGAGACTTTCCTCTTCTAAGATATTACTTATTTAACAAGATTCAAGCATTAAGCTGTAATTATTTTAATTAATACAGTGCACCCCTGATACTGTTTACTTGGTTAGACTCTTAACTTTTAAAAAATACATTGTAAGGTAGATAAAACTATTTTAGATACAGTAAGAAAAATTATCTGAAAATGGTTAAAATTCCAAATTTTTATTTTCCCTCTTCTCATTGAGTAATATAAATTAATCATAAAATTAAAAATATTGTCACATTACTATGGGTGTTACCAAAAAATTGTAGGGTAATGTTCTAGCTATTAATAAAGAACACAAAAACAAAGTGTCTTCGCCTTAATAGAGACAATAAGAAAAATGATAGCAGAATCACAAAACAAGTATACGATAGCAATGTGACTGGAAGAGTCAGTGCCGGTAGACCGAGACGAACTCACCATGATCAAATTGAAGATATTTTGAAGAAAGGTCAGATAAAAAGTAGTTTAAATAAGCGTGTATGTATTTATGAGAAGATTAATGAAAGTTGATGAAGCGAAAAGTGTTTGTCAAGATCGTAACAAGTGGAGATCCATTGTCTCTGCCTACCCCAATGGGAAACAGGCGTGACAATATGTATGTATGTATGTAAGAAAAGTGTTATAGGACATTTTCTTAATAAGAATATTTTTAGTTAATTTAGGTTATATTTAAATTACTTATTAATCTTTTTAGATAAGATGGTAATATTAGTAAGGTATTCCTTTCTAAATACCTTATTTATAGAAGAAAAAAAAACTATGGGTGTTAACAATACATACATACATACATACATACATACATAACTTCCCGCTAGGTCCCTTGCGGGGTAGGCATGAACAACAGAGCGCCATTCCGGCTTATTCTTACCCACCTCACTTGCTTCTTTGACATTCATAGTTCTTGTCGTGCACGCTCGTCTGTTCTTAAGGCTCCTGACATCACCTTCTGCTAGTACACGATCAATTTGATCATGGAAGGTGTGTCGTGGCCTTCCGCGACTTCTGCATCCATCCTCTTTTGCATTGTATATCTGTTTAGTCATTCTTTCATCATACATTCTTTCCACATGCCCGAACCACCGGAGCATACCTTTTGTTACCTTCACCCCGACACTCTCTTTCAGACCAACTCTCTTTCTTACTTCGGGTTTACGAATGTTAACAATGTATAATAAAAAGTGATAGTACGCGAAAAAGTCAAACGTATCTCGAGTGAAGTAAGCTAAAGCCCCCTATATAACATCTGGTGTACCTTATAATTTCGAGTTCTGCGCAAAGATCTGTACGAACTTCAAGGACGCATATAACTTTTGCACGGACTATATCGACAATGGAAATTTCAACTATTGTAATCGACAAACCTGTGCATCGCTGTAGTTGTGCGCGAGGTTTTTAATATTTCTCCTTAGCCCCGCCACGTTTACTTGCATATCGTCCCGACCACGGGGCATCTGAAAAAGAATATACCAAAATATCAATGAGAATTCAAATCATCTATCCTAAAAAGTCCCCTTAGGCAGTTTATGTGAATGAATATGTGCATTGTGTTACACGGTAAAGGAAAATACGTTGAGGAAATCGGCATATGAAGATAATCGATGTGTGATAAGCGCTATGTATGTAATCAGTTCAACAAATGTCATTTTTTTTCGGAATTTGACATGAACTTAAATGGCTATATGCAAGATAATTCTTGGGTTTATGTGACAAACGTAACTGTTTGATGATATGTGGGTTACACTGCCACAAGAAATCGGAAGTGATAATTCAGAACTGCTTAATAAATGTTTGGTGCGAGTCAACTAGTTCAAAGACCTTGAAATCAAAACCATAAATATCAAACTAATCTAACCCTTCGTTTAGATTTCAGAGCTACCAGCAGGAAAGTAGGCAGGGTGAGTATCACACGCTCAACGTGTATTGCGTTTACATACTCGCGCTAAATACTTCCCGTGCCATTCTCTTGCTGCGAAATGGGCACAATACAAACGAGGAATTAAGTCATAATAAGCATACCACAAGTCAACTGCTTGAGCGGATTGCTGCAGCAGACATTTACTGTTTTGCTTCAGCATAGAAATAAATTATGGAATTACACATGCTGTTAACGCCCCAAGCGTTCGCAACTGCAACTTAAATGGGTTCATGTATACCAATGAATAGAAAATTGTAGTTCATTATGAAGTCACAGGTTGAGGTGGTCGATCATAACTGCTTCAGATAGATAGCCCGTGCGTATCTGTCCTTAATCCAACCATTTGGATGGAGCATAAACATAATATCTCGACTTGGACAATACAATTTCATACAAGCCAGCCACAGCGATTACCAGGAAAAGTAAGACGCGAGCTCATCAACAAATTCAAGGAAAACTACAATGAGCTTGTCACATGTCATTCATTACATAGAACTGTTGTTCCCTTCTAAAAATATTTAAGTCCTTTCCTTAACAATTTTTGTTAAGTAAGATCGTATATTTCGAGGGCGGAAGCACGTTGCTAACACTTCTGGTGTTACATATATCCGTAGGCGAGGGTAACGAGTTCCCATCAGGTAGGCCTGTTGCCTACCGGTCTGCTGTACTTGACCAAGACACATAATAATATGTGTATACATTGTTTTGCACAGAAGCAACATCTAAAGTTAGATATTACAGTAGAGAATCTTTTATATTAATCATATAAAGACCCGATGTGACTAAAATTTTTGTTGTAAGAGAAAACAAGGTGTAGCAGTATGTATATGGGTTGACAGAGGTTTTATTAAAATTGTCAAATAGTATTTTTAAAACACTAATAACACACGTTTAGAATCTTACACTTTCGTGGCAACACAACAATTTATCTAACTGGAAAAGGTAATATAGTTAATGCCTCTAATTCTTATTAAAAACTCTTTAATCTCTGCATCAATTTGTAAAGTGTCACTTGCCCTTCATTAGAATTGTTATTTCGCGAATGTGAAGTTGAGGGCCTCCCAAAGTCCGTGTCACACATCACGGTTCTCCGCCTTCCTAATCCAGTGCATACCAGCAAATTAACGCTGGTCGTTGTATCGAAGTGGAGGGCGTGCTACACACGTCTCCACTGCCGATAGAGCAGACAAGCTCTAGTGACTCCTCTGCTCCATCGGCCCTCGGTCTTGAGACAAACATGACCGGTACATCGATTGCCACTTCCGCATGCTAATTTTACGAGCTACATATGTTGGTTCCTTTGGTTATAGAGAGACTCACAACATAGCACGCTGCATGGTTCGTCGAGTGCCTTCGAATTTGTGGACAAATCCTGACATCAGTGTCCACGTCTCGATCCCGTAGCAAGGACGGGGGGACGCATTACTCGAAGACTTTCGTCTTCAAGTATTCGATTCAAGATTTAACGACATAGAAAGAAAGAGAGAAATAATTTATTTGAAGAAATATCGACGAACTTACATTACTTACATGGTTTACACGAAAATATTATTTAAAACATCAAATTTGTAAATTTGTACGCCACATTTCCAGCAAGCAAAATTTACACTCAGCTTGTTGCTAGCAATATTTTAATTTATTAAATTATAACAATAGTATTTTTATAACTTATCGAAGGCTTTATCGATTTATTCATTAACAGGTTTATTATAAATTTAATTTAAAATACACTCTTCTTGTAACCACTTCCATGAAAAAATGCAATTTCTGGTATTCGAAATGTTAAGTTATTATTATCTCTAAGAAGTATCCACTTAAGTTTAATGAAAATAATGACCAAGGTCGTGAAGACGGAACCAACAAAAAAAGAGCCAACTCACCTTCACATTAATTAGTGGGATTAAACCAATAAAGCGAGACGGATATATTAAGCACATCATCCGATACGAATATTTCGCCGAAAGTAGAAGCAATACTCTGAAGAGTACACAGTGAAGGAGAAAAAATTGCGGTTTTATGTTGACGCGAGTCTCATAGGCATGTTGCTGGGAATTTCAAGTGTGAGTTTTTATTTTGCTGTTAAAGGAGTAGAAGTGGCTCAACTCCCCAGCAAGATATAATTGCGAGTACTGCATAGCTATTTGTACATACATACATTCGTCTTCTTTATTAAAGTAGTTTATATTAATACAAGGTTTAACAAAGTAATTTATTATGAATGATTACTGAAAGAGCTTGGTAGCGATCGCATTATACAAGTCCGGTGCGGGCATCTAAGAAATCTTGCGTCGGCCTTCTCAAATGATTATAAACAAAACCCTCCTCTATATATACTAGTTAGAACAGCTTTGACTATAATAGTTAAAATGGCTTATGAGTGTAATTCGGACGTGAGCTTGTTAATTGGATCAGAGATTTATTGTGTTAACGATTTTATATTGTTAGGTCAAAGGTGATTCGACAAAAGAAATCTAATTCATAGTATTGATATAAATGTTAAATTTACTTAATTTATTACATTAGGGATCCCCCCACCAGTCGGCTTATCGACTTGGTCTTTAAACAGAATGAGATCACTTCTCACTCCTATCATTCCTGTGTCTCATCTCATCGCCATATGTCAGGACCTCGGGAAATGCATCTGCTAGTAAAGAAGGCGCTGGCTCAAAGAACCCTAGCATTATAAGGGAAGCATCTGTCGCTTTTTCGGAATTATTATTAATTGCACGTGCAGGAATATAGGGCACCTCTATCTCTGGGCTTGTATGAACGATGAGATCACTTCCCATTTCTGCGACAGCTGCCCTATCCCGTCCCATCTATTATTTTCTTATTATCTATTATTATTATCTATTATTATTCCACTCCTGCTCTCACATCCCATTTTGCAACAAAGGACATTTAATGCTCGCCGGCGTCGTTTGAGTTAATAACATTATGACCGTCTTCTTTTGTTTACTTTGTGTTTAAATATTGTAATTAGAAACACATTCCATTGTGTATCGTAATCTTTTATGCTAGTCATTAGCCAGGTGTGATTCTTAGAAATTCAGTCTGCGCGGCCGAGAGACATATTGTAATTGTGCTGTATAAAGCAATACCCCAATGCGAAGGGGCCGTCAAGCGATAAGCATAAGCGAGGCAAGACGTGTGTACTACATTCGGGAATCTATTTAGTGACGGACTTTGCGCGTGTTTTATTGTACCTGTGTTGTACGTGTTTGTATAGTTGTAATAAATTCTATAGTAATTCCAACGGCATTTTAATTCGAGTCCCATAACTCGTAACAATATAGACATAATAGAATAAGCTTTACTGTAAATGTGATTATGTGTTGCATCACACGCAAACCTCAAAGAACTAAGTGGTGCCTTACTGTTTTGTGATATAATTTTAATATTATAAATAAATAAAAGTAAAACTAAGAACTACCTTCAAAGAAACATCACTCAAATGCGGAATACAAAGAGCGCTATTTCCGACACAAAGCTTATTCGTCGGAAACAAAGACACGACGCTATGTCTGTACATGCACTTATTTTTATCTCCTGTGTTAATGAACTTTGCATGAAATTCGACTGTTCACAATCTAAGAACCGTACTAAATCGCATCTGGGCACTTCCAACCGACTTTGCGCACGGTCAACGGATGGAATTTATCACGATCATTGTCTATCTTCTTCTATCTATACATGAATAAAATTGAAGTGTCTGTTTATAATGTCAAAATGACAACTTTTCACTAAATGTATGTGAAAGTACAATACAATTCTTATTGCGTTGCTTTCAGTATAGTTTCTAGTTGGTGCCATATAACTTTTATAACTTGTAAGTACAAACAGTCACTATCATATTGTTACATACCGACAAAGAAATGCGCACACCTAGCTGTCGTAAAACGCAGTTTATTACCTTTCCTGCATTCGTAGTTCTTTTGTTTACTTCGTGTTGATATTATTTCTATGTTTATTTATTATATTGTGTATTGTGTGTAAATTTGCGTAAACATCCTATTGTTATCGTACTTGCTTTGTGGCCGTCATAAGTGTCGAACTAATCCTTGTTGTTATTGCATTGCGTCGAAGCTTGCCAGATGTGCGGACTAACTCTCACCGAGTCTCATGCGGCCCTTTGTCGGTATTTTACAGTTCAGTGTAAAACAATGCCCGAACGGAGGGGTGGAGCAGTCAAGCGACGATTACGATACATTACGATACTATCAAGACGTGTGTAGTACATTCGAAGAGCGATATAGTAACGGACTTTGGGCGTGTTATTGAATCGTGCAGTGTTACTGGTTGTATCCAGTCAAGATTGTGCCTGTTTTATACGTGTTTGCACAGTTCTAATAAACTCCATAGCAATTCCAACGCCATTTTAATTTGAGTCCTGTATAGCTCGTAACAAAATTTAATTATTTTATTTATGGAAAACTGAAATTTTCATCACCCTTTTCTTAAAGGAAATTTACTATTGTGGATATCACATTTGCAGCTCGCGAAAACCCAGATTTTCTTTTCGCTTACATAGACCCCCGGGGGTCCAACTTGGACTACTTTGGGAACCTGTGATTTATATAATTAAAAATATAGTTATGCACGAGAGAAATAAAAAATACTCATAGATTTCAAACTATAGTAGTCTAAGAACCACAAATAAATATCTTCTACTAATTATAGCAAAATAAAAACTGTACACAGACTACAAGAAAAAATGCAATCAACAAATATAAAAAAAACGTAGCAAATTAAATTATCTATACTAAACAGGGATTGGCTACACTTACTTTGATGTAAAAATTGGTGTCAATTTTTTAAAATTTATTATTTAAACAGCCCGCAGTGATGTGCCGACCCTGCCGACAATAAACACAATGTACACACACAAACAATCAGAACAATCAATATTATAACATAAGAAATAGCATGAACAGTGAAAAATGCGACTGTTGATTATAATAATCAGATAACAGAGCAGAAAAGAAGAGTGGTAAGCCCTGGTAAAAATGTTGCCTCAACGTTGAAACGGAGAGTGGACCTCAGGTTCCGAAGCGAATGCTCCTAATCGAACCAAGATTTAAAATAAGAATGATGAAATGATTTTGAGTTTTGGATTTTAACATAGTCAAAATAATCTGTCTGACAACTAAAAAAAAGCGGAATATTTTCTAATACAAAATTAAATAAAATCACCTCCAAATTCTATCTGTAAGACGAGAAATCGTAAAAAAAGTCACAAATAAGTTAGCGATTACCATGATCGATATATGTGTATGAATTTCAACAATTAATAATATAAAAAACACACCACACTATTAATTCATTCAAACTATCTGAACCCACTACAATTATATAATATCAACATAATAAATACATTATAAAATCACTGTCATATTTTTCAATCTGGGCCCAAGAATGTATGAAAACGTATCCGTCTCCTTTAAATTTACTATTTGAAACCTGTATTTCCGAATAGAATTAACCTCTCAACCTAACCTTGCATTTTTCCTACAAGCTGGAATACAAACGGGTCGCCCACCAGACGAAAATTATTACCGACGCCTATGGGAGTTTGCAACACGAGAGACGTCGGCAACGCGTTGCAGGCGTCGAAGAGATATGACGCTTCAGATGACAATCGATCAAATAAACGTCGTACAGTTCTCTAATATCTAGTGCGTTCGAAACTTTTTCAATTTCATGGGATTATAGTATCAAGTGTAAATTACGAATTATTGTTTTTTCTCTATTGCGAAACTCGTAATCAGGCCAAACGGCTCATTTATTGAAAACACCATGGACGATGCCAACGCGTTACTGACCTCTGCGATGGGATAGATCAGGGATTCCCAAACTATTTTGGGCAAGAGACCCCTTTTCCAAAATGAACGGACACCTGAGACGTTATTAACGTATTACTTTAAAGATCATATCTCTACCATTTTGGTATTGATAAAAAATACTTACCAATTTCTAAACTTTGCGGATGGTTAAGTGGCCCGAGCCTAGCAGTAAGACATTTACGGGCTGATATTAGTAAATAAACTATTCATAATTATTAACGAAATATGCCTTAAATATAAACCTCATTAAATCTAACCTCTTATGGGTAAAATATGGGTATATTTTACCCGTTGCGTTTACTAACCTAAACTGCAATAACAATACAACGGAAAAAAACAAAAATTAATAATTATAATGTAAATTAATAATTATAAAGGAAAAAAAATATAAGAACGATAATGGCGGACTAGCCCAATAACATGTTAAGAAATTTATCAATAAAATTAGCCAGTCTTAAAAACATGAAGACACTGATGAATTTTATTTAATTGATAATTTAAAAACGCTTTCATACATTCTTGGGCCCAGAATGTAAAAAAAGACGAATGTGATTTTAAGTCTTTTTTTATTTTAATTATTCTGAATGAATCACATTATTAATTGATTTTGGTAATGTAAAGTTATTTGTGACTTTATTTTTTACATTTTACTTCCTCCATTCTGTATTAGAAAATATAAAGGTAGCCATATCTCAACCATATTTCTTTGGCACCAAAAGTCTCCGTCTCCTTTGAACATTTTCTTTGTAATTCACACAAAAATTATAGTCCTTCAAATTGTTGTGTAGAGGTCAAATATGAATTCCCGATTAGAATCATTTATAACATCCTTTCTCAAAGTTGGCGATAACGCCCCCTTGTGGGCGCTGCAGGCCTAAAAGGAGGCGGTAAGAGACCCAGAAACGTGGCGACTTGCGGCTGTTCTTGAGTAAATTGGAACCTGATATCAACAAAGTTATTGAATAGCATCAGATTCATCCTTCACATTAGTTTTTATATAATAATCGATTATGTTTGTTTTATTTTGAATAAAAGATACTAAGGTTTAAGTTATGATGAACAATAAAGAGTTTTCATTCACTCTGTCTGAATACTATAAAGTTGCGTTTTAATAATCATTTTCATCGGCAGGTGTAGCCCGTAATAGTTAACTTGAGACCTAAGTGCCTTTGTGTACCACCTACTGCGCTTAGATCTCAAGTTAACTCTTGCGGGCTATAGTAAAAGTCTCGTTAATGAATGTTTAATCTCCACTAATATAGCTCACAATAATCAATTAATTTAATTTGACGTTATAGTGGTTTTTAAGTAGGTGAAAAAATGGGGGCGCTAAAAAATAATTTATTCTCAATATGGGCGGTATGAAAAATAAGTTTGGGAACCACTGATTTATAATCATTAATAGTTCCTAATTAGTAGGTATAATTGGTAACGGTAATAATACATTACTACCCTACCGCGCCCCGCCGACTTATACAGGAATACTGTAGTTGTCTAAGCATACTGCAATCCGTGCAGGAACGGAAAAAGAATACAATTTCCTGCGGCCCTGTGTTGTGTTCCGGCATTAGTGACCAGGTTCCAGGCCCCTAAAGAGAGCAGCAGCGCATTCGTAGCACCTTTGGTGTTGCAAATGTCCATAGGCGATGGTAACCGTTGTCCATCAAGTGGGCCGTCTGCCTGTCTGCTGATCTCCTGCATTAAAAAAAAAAAAAAAAAAAAAAAAAACAACGTACGAAGGTCGTGGGACTCAAAAGTTAAAATATCTAAAATTGTTAGTTGACTCACTATACATAGGAATCAATGATTGTCAGTTCTAAATTCCAATCACAACAGGAAAATAAATTAAAATTGCATGTACTTTAAATCGTAAATGGCTTATCGCTTTGTTATTCGTTAACACTGAAACTAGTAAAATGCCCGAACTTAGCATGTCTTTCTTATGACTTTTTATCATACTGTGTCCCTCTATACTCTATATTATGGGGACGGAACCGACCCATGGCGATAAGTGCCGCGCAGCGTAGGCCAAGACTGGTTCTCAACTACTCTTCTAAACCTAAGCCTACGTCCCATAATCAACCGCGCCACCCTACTTTGGTCACCCTGGGAAACAGGGCGACCAACTTCACCGACAGAGGTTAGACTCGCCGCATCCCCATTATTCAGCGGACCCCTTGGAATCATTAGAAGCTACGACTCCGGAGCCCAATCTGACGACGGCGCCCGGGATTCGTATGTGCAGCTCTTTCTCTCGGCTTCCATACGGGACACTACTGCCTCGCAAAAGGAAGAAACCTACGATGGCCTCGAGCTCGAACCTCTGAGGGGAAGACAGACATCGCACGATTTAATGCAGATACTCATCGAAGCACCCGCGCCCGGTAAGTATCTGCACTATCCTGATGGTGAGAGTCCCGCGTTTCCGTGTGACCCATCGCAAAGGTAAAGACGAACCACCTCCACTGTATCAACACCGGCCTCGGGAGATTATAAATCTCTTTGCCATATTTGGATCATGGTACTGATCGCTTCCAACTCTGCCAATATACCAGGCTTCTAGCGAGGGCATCCTGTCAAGAGCGTCGCACTTTCACAAGCACCTCCGACTATAGATTCCAGATGCCTCTCTTATGACTAGCATGCCCTTTAGAAAATGTTTGTTTTGTATCATTCCACTACCGTAATCGTTACATTAAACGCATGTATTTTAAGTATTGTTATCAATTGATAACGGTGTGGACGATAAATGGTTTTGCCGTCATTATCACGCTGTGGAAGACAATAAGAATGTGCAAAACAACAGATATAACTAAAAAAACATTATATAACTATCTTGTCAACAGTGTTTGCTTAATCGCTCGAGGATAATATGAATAAAATATAATAAAAATCAATAAATGAATTACTGCCGTATTATTGGGGGTTTCCATTTTTAGGGGAACAGACAGCATATCCTGCACGCTCGACCAATACGGCTTGGCGGCTTTGACACATCAGTTAACTAACAGTTTCATCGTCAACGTGAAGAAAGATTTTTTTTTTATTTATGACAAATTACATTAAATTAATTGTTACCCAAAAAATTAATTAAAAATAAACAATTTTGTCGTAAAAGGGGCATCAGTTTCAGCACAATGCTGGTCTGTTAAAACCAGCGCTCATCTGCCGCTGAACCCTTAAGGTATCGTCATGGTAAGTGTTGGGCAGTACATGATTTTAAAATGAGTTTGTAAGAGTAAAATGACATTTTGTACTAAACCAGTACAATGTTCCACTTCAACTGAGGCGAGGACATTTGAAGCGATGAGGCCGATGAGGCGGTGAGCGTCATTCCCTCATTAGCCCTTTTGAAATATTAGTTAAGAATCGGATGTGTTCGGCCTAGGTCACCTCATTTTACCAGCAGTCGTACTATGACATTGTCATGTTGTCTCTCTTTGTCATGTCAATCCGAAGAGGCGTTATTGTACTATTGTAGAATAAGCCTCGTTTCGTCCTCCTTCTTACTTTTCAGTAAAAGCCCGACAAACATTTTGAAGTGGTACATTTCAAATTTTGAGCCCTATCAGTTCAAATGTACTGGCTCACACGTGTACTGTTCATCGCTAGTCATGGCAAACACTACATCATTGCGAAGTATAAGAACTAGAATTGAAAACAATAATGCATAGTTAAGTAATGGTATATATAAGATAATATAGACAGGAAAACTAAAGATCATAAATAAACAGTCAATAATGAGTGTTATAATGTCACATTGAAATTAGATTTTTTTCAATTTTGGCCACCTAAAATTATTCCCAGAAAATTTCCCACGGGATTCCCAGGATAAAAAGAAACGCAGATTTGAAGTCTTGAGAATTTGCTACCACTTCAAAAGAGCCCAGTGATTTTTTAAGCAAGTCCCGAACAAACAGACAAGAAATCTAAATAAAATCGTGTTCTCTCCATTGTTTATACAATTTATTCCAATTGTTTTTTGGTTTTAATAGCGTCAATGTAAAGACACTGTATGTTTAGAATTTTATAATATTATAGTTGTCGGTCACTTTAGCTCTGTTACAGAAGATCCTCATTTCTGATTTTACCCATAAGAGGCCCCGAGCATACCTCGTTCCATAGCTCGCTAAGCGACTTCGGATTTATGGTGCAATCCTGCCATCAGTGTCCACGTCTCGGCCCCGTATTCAATTATATTGAATGATTTAATAAGTTCACTCTTCCACATGCAAAGGCAGAAATGAACAGCATAATCACGGTTTAAATATGCGAAAATATTGTTTCATACAAGTCGCCGACAAAAACAAACCCACATCTGCATATCTGTAAAAACACATTTTTATTACCTGTAGGCATCTGAACTAATAAGATTTCTTTTATGGTACCGTCTACATTTGTTTAATTTGTGTTTAAAATTTGTGATTGGAAAACAGCTCATTGTTGTATTGTAATCTTTTATGACAGTCATTAGCCAGGTGTGTCTGATTAAAGTCGACTTAGATACGGGGACATTACAGTTGCGCAGTATAAGACGACGACCTGATGGAGGGGGAAGGAGTCGAGCGATAACCACGAGCGAAGCGCGACGTGTGTACTACTATCCGGAATCTAATGAGTGACGGACTTTGTCCGTTCTATTGAATTACGACCTTCTTCATTACGTTTGGACTCGTTGTGTTCGATTATATTTGTACCTCTGTTATACGTGTTTTAATTCGAGTCTCGCGACAAGTAACAATATTATATGACACTGATTATAGTATATTCGCCATTACTTTAGCAGTGTAGCAAGAGCGTTATATACCTACTCCAAACAAACATGCGATGTGGAACGAACAGTAAACACTCCGACAAGGGGGTGGGCTAGACAATGTATCACGAGGGAGGAAGCCCTACAAATGTCTGAAAGCTGCCGTTATACCTTACAAGTGACTTGTTACGTTTAGATATGTATATGCATCTGTGTAATTACTGTTTTAGAGACAGAGAAATGTTGTGATATAGATAATACTACGGAGGGTAGAGGTAAGGAGAACCATTTGTGTACATGAGGAAGTGTCTGAAGAGTGTGCTATGATATTGGACGTGATGTAAGGGTGTTGAATAAATATAACTTCGATTTTAAAACTGGCTTTATTTTCACACTAGTATCTTTCAGTATTACCAGTCTCTGTCCTAACGGAATTCAAAACCCGTCTTTTTTACATTTTTGAATTACCACCAATGTGAAACAATGAGAAACCTACGGACTCTATCTCATAGGTGGCGGGGAAAACGGGGGACCTTTTCTACCTGCTTAACATTCGATAAGTTAAATTTGGTAAGTTCTATGGTAAAGAAAAGAGGAATGAATAAACAATTTCTCACTTTTTCGCTTATAACTTCTTTAATTTTTAATTTAGGGCAAAAAGTTATATAAACATATTTGTAGGCAAAACAATTTGCTACAAATTATGACTTCTCAAATATTTTGTAAGACGCATAGTTTCCGAGATATCGCAAAAAAAGTGTTTTCACCTCTTTTTCCAAGATGGCGGCCGGGGACAAGGGTGGCGACCCCACAAACTTGAGTTTAAGCTTCTATTAACCACACATGTCCCAAAAATAAAATTGCGTCCTCTAACAAATGCAAAATTTCAATGAACTAACTTATAATTAATAAACAATTAGTTAATAATACATTAGAGACATTACCATGTATTCGACACACACATACATATATACTCTTTTGTTGATTGTTAAAGTCGAATTAACAGTTTAGCCTTGGCGAAATCTGTGATAATAGATATAGTCTTTGACAACAGAACTTTAATAATGTAAACTTATAATTTAAATTAATTATTATGGTCGAATTTCGACCACGGGCGACCATTAGTAAAATTAATTACAGACCTGCTGTATTAATTTCATAATTTCTTGAAGTAAAATTGTGGAGTACTAAGGTTGCAGCGAGTCTCGCGAATGTGCCAAGGAGGGGTCAAAAAATTATGAAATTCGCGTGACGCAATTTGCAGTTGTCCTGTCCATGTTGTCCCAAAATCCTATCGGTAAATGCCTCAAATCAGCTAGGTTTCATCTTTCAAAGCCGTCGGCACGGTGCGGAACGTTGTCACACGGCTGGGCCGTTGACCCGGCGCGTGCGCATCCTATCATATAAACTATTGAGAATTATTTATATCCGCTTTTGTGTTAATGCTTACCTAATTTATAATGCGTATGTATAACGTACTATCTATGCTACCTGTTAGTTTGATAAAATTGTTTTTTTTTAAATTACGAAGTTGACAAACAAGCCAGTTATACGACCCAGTTGGTAAGTGATTAACGTCCCCTTTATACCTTAAGATATTTTTTTGGGTAGAATTTTAGATGTGTTTAGATGATTAATATAAAACATTTGATACTGTTATATCTAACTGATATACAAACATTTAAACATCATTAAATAGTGTCTCATCATTGCAAAAATCCTTATGATATAAGAGAGAAAGAGATCACCTTTATTGTATACCATGACAGAAAACACAAATAACTTATAGGCTAAAAAATCTCAATGTGCACAATGGGCGGTCTTATTGTTAAAAAGCGATCTCTTCCAGACAACCCGTGGCAGGAATAAAACAAATTATATTTGTCAAGTATGCAGTTACTTACACAATTTTATTCATTAATAAACATATAAGTATAGTAAATATTACATACACCAATTAATATTACATACATAAATATATATATTCGAAATCGATGAGTATAGAAGTATGGTCTTTGACATTAATTACTATGGTCGAGTTTCAACCACGGGCGACCACTAGTTTATAATAATACGTGATAATAATCTAACAACACTTTCATCACACACGGCCGGACTTCAGCAGGTATCATTTTAATGAGTCATCTATTTATGAAATATGACTTGCACTTTGAGATCCCTATCGCAAATTCCCTAATCTATCAAAGTAAATTTTCGACCATTAGCACTCACAAACCTAGAACTTTTCTTGTACAATTTTATGTTTTAAATTGCAAAGTAACACTTGAGAAGCACGAGGCGAAAAGTAAAGTAAACTATACATTTGATCATGTGATTATGTTTAGCAAAGTTGTTGTACATAAGCCAAAGGTTTCCGAGTTGTTGTCGCTGTCTGCTGTCGGCATATCGATTAAAGCTTTTCCGTGCAGGACGACGGCATAGCTAATAGATAATAAATAACGACAAGCACTTTTTTTGAGAAAATCACGAACAGCATAGAAACAGTTTAAACGCAATTTGTGCTTTTTAAATTAACCGTATGATAAGAAGGAAAGGCCCCTTTCGTGTTATTAGTGCGCGTAATACGGTATCGCTGCCGCGCCGCCATCACGCTTTTGCTATCAAATAGGCGTAAGAGGCGAGGCGGAGCGGTGTGGCGGTATGCGAGGGCGAACAACTTTCGCATTAACTGTGGGTAACCATTCAAAATTTTAAAAAAAATGTTTCGGCTTAAAAACAAGATGTTGGCATTTTGGGTAATGGGTGGATGACTCAACTGACTAAACCGTTAACTTGTCGGTGTTTAGTTTTCTTCGACTATCATTAGCCAGTTGGCGAAGTGGTTGACAGCGTAGCCGTGGCTACTTCGTGACCAACCGTCAATTAACTTGCTTTTAAAATAGGTACCCATCTCTAGAACGTATATATAGTACTACACAGGTATGGCTAAGCAGTCTTACTTACGACGATATTGAAAATGTGCTAAAAATAACTGTCTAAATAGTGTGATATGAAAATACGCACGCACACACACACGTCTGCCCGGTGTGGCTATAAACATCGGCATTGGTCTTCAGAATACAGTCTTCGCCTAGTAATATAAATAATGTACTTTTTGATAGTTAAGATTATTATTATTTATTACAGAGTAGTAGCGCGGCAGCAGTGCAGTGGTGACGTGTTGGCGTTGCTGTATACACAAGCGCTTAAGGCTCAGTATATTTCACCGACCATTAGTTTGAACGATGAAAAATGATAAAGCATTTCCCACCAGCGAGTAAAAAGCCATGTTAGCGCAAACAGATCGATAGCAGGTAGCCGTAAGCGAGGACCTTCAAAGGCATTAACTGACCGACCTTCACGGCCACATTGCATCTTAATTGCTAATGAATTCAAACACATGCGCCAATATGTTATATATTCCACGTTCAATTGCATAAATTCCGCAATGCTTGAAGACAAACGTCTTCGAGCAGTGCTTCCTCCCCGTCCTGTACTGACCTACGAGGCTGAAACATGGACACTGACGGCAGGACTGGTCCACAAGTTCCAAGTCGCTCAAGGAGCCCCTTAACATAAGACAAACACTCAACATTGTGACTATGTTAACATTAGAAATGTCGAGTGAAGTGAGCCGTTCACATCTGCCGCAGGAGCAATGGGCGTAATGGTTAGTTCAAACGCGGCACCAAAATTTAAAAAATAAAAATTGCAGGAGTTCAGCAGCAGGAGGCTGACGGCACACTTGATGGAAAGCCGTTACCATCGCCTTTGGACATTTGCAACACCAAAAGGTGCTACAAATGCGCTGCTGCTCTCTTTAGGGAGACCAGAACCTGATCAGCACTGACGGAACATAACTCAAGGTTGTTATGGCGACGTACTTTAGACCAGGGGTGATAGGCATCCAGGCGGGCAAAGCCCTACCACCTGGCTGTGGATTGTTTTGCCGCCTCTTACGACAGGACGCCCGGCCACAGGAAATTACATTCCTTCTCCGTTCCTCTACGGATAAATTTTTTTTTTGCTAATCATTATTGCTGTTTAACTTGAACATTACAAGCATGATTTCAAGGTATAGTGACAGTCAAAACCAACGTAGGTTTTAGACAAATACACGAACTACTTATCACACTCGTGCCAAAATTTGATAACACAACAAAGCACATTTTCTTATACGATAGCAGTGTTAGGGTGAATAACACATTCTAGACGAATATACATTATTGTCATCTGTACTTGATATCGCTACGATATTATGATAAACAGTATGCAAATAGAGGACACTATTTTCGTGAATGTAAACATATACATCCAAAGGTAATCGTTATGTTATAAAGAATACACTATGAGAACTTTTATGTCCATAAAAAGATCTAAAACAGCATAAATATGTTTGTGAATAACCCTAATGGGGTCCAATTCTGCTATTACTACCTTGTCAAAATCGCTGGGCACTATCGTCTTAATAGTAGCTTTGCCTGATTTTCTGACAAGTCCAATGTCGTGTCCGTGGCACGTTTGTGTTATGAGTAATATACAACGGACTACTCTGGGACCGAAACCAGACACCCAGACCATAGTAAATAACAGAGAAAATACGTGTCCGAAATTTACTATACCAGGAATCGAGCCCGGAGCCTCTTCGTTGCAGTGAGGTAGGCCGGCAAAGGCTTAGCCCGCTCAATCACAGAGGCCGTCAAGTCCGTCACGTCATACTCTTTTGTTTGTTGTTAAAGTCAAATCAACAGTATAACCTGGGCGAAATCTGTAATTATAGAAGTATAGTCTTTGACAACAGAACCTTAATAATGCTCAAGCTTATAACTTAAATTAATTATTATGGTCGAATTCCGACCACGGGCGACCACTAGTTTTTATAATAAGCGAAATTTTGGTATTCATTTCGGCTAGTGCCATTTCTGCTGATGGTAATACCAATTTTTTTCTATTATTACTCTGCCGCGACGATATCGAGGTGATATTGTGGATTTAGTACAATATGAATTTTGAATATTCTCTACGCCAAGATGCGTAGGCAGAATTGGGTCCCAGGTCTTGCGAGTGTCCGTAGACGACAGTAAACACTTTCGATCATAATGTATACAATAATAATATTGTTCTTTCCTCTTACTCTGTCTTTGTCTTACTGAGTATGCACTGTTTGCTACAACTCTATTAATTCTTCGAAAATTAATTCTGTAACATACTTCTGCACAACTTATAAAAAAGAGCTTGAGATAAAATCATATAATTATTATTAAATAAATAATTTTAACTAATATGTATGACCTTCAAAAAGTGTTCTCCAGTGGAACCTAATTTCAATAAAAAAATAATTGAAATGTTCTAATCGTTCCTAATAAAAACGGAAAATAATTTTTGAACTCCAATAATTTTGTTTGCTCTACAAACACGCAACATAACAACAGCAATGCAACACGCATGTCGTATGCAATATATAACATTGACATTCTTCCGTTACCTTTATCAGTACCTACGTTGGAAGACAAAATTAAATTATTAAACATTATTTCAGAAGGCAGTTCTGATAAGCGCTTATACATTGGTGCATAAGTCATGGAGGCCGTGGGAAACTCAGTGTCTAACTACACTATTATAGACAGGTTTTAAGTAATATAAAGCTGAATAATAGAGTTCAACCAAATTGAATGTTTTATACTACAGAAATGGCACAACAACACATATATGTTTACACAAATCACTTTGGTGGCTTCACCCAAATTGCAGTGAATCATGTATTACCATTACATTCATTTAGGAATTATATTATTGGTTGACTGTGTCAAAAAATATAAAGCAGGTCTGAGACATGAAACTGAGAATCTACTCAAAATGGTGATTTAAGTAATAATTATATAAACACACACACGCACGCCCACACGCACCCGCGCACACAAACACACACACACACACGCGCGCACGCACACACGCACGCGCGCACACGCACGCACGCACGCACACGCACACACACGCACACACACACACACACACACACACACACACACACACACACACACACACACACACACATTGTATTTATGTAAAAAAATTGAGCATTAGAAGACCACCAACACCTAATACAATACAGGTTATTACCTAGTTTTAGGTGTTGAAGCCCTCACACAGTAGTTTTAGAGCAAACTTTATTGTCTTTTATACTGTTACTTCTACATGTTTTACTGAATAAAAATTATTATTATTATCTTGTATGTCTTTCAAGACCACGGGCCATGAAAATGGCCCGGACTTTTGGAGGGCTTGCGTGGGGCCATGGGGAGGCCAACACGTAGAGGCCCCTTGACAAATTTAATGTAAATATGTGGCGTGACAATGACCGGCGATTATCCCTGTTTACACCATATAATAATGCACCCAAGGACAAGCCCCGGCCAGTGTAGGACTATTGTGGGAAATGAGGACAAAAAGTACCGGGCTATTGGGGTGAACTGTTAGTGGTACTAGCGGTCTGGGAATATGGGGACTATGACGTCTGCCCGTCGCAATGTTCAGGGAACATGGAAAAATGGGCAGACGGTGACTCGCCACTCCCTGCATGGGCCCCTAAAAATGCCATAAAAGGCAGGGGCAACATGGGTGTGAGTGGCTAAGGGGTGTAGAGAGGTGGGCTGCAGGTTCACCGAAGCTACTTCCGACGTTAGGCCATTTATCACTTCCACCCCTGGAGCTTGAGTCTTAGCTCTAGCGATCTCCACTCCGTGCCGGCTGGTTAAGGCAAGCACGGAGGCGGGGGCCTTGTCTTGGCCACCGGAGTCAGGTACGAGGTGTCGCCACTCACCTAAGGCTTCGCCACAAAGCCCCCCTGCGGGTTTATTATTATTATTCTTAGTTTTATTATACAAAGACGAAAGTAGCAGGTATTTAATATTTGTTAGAGAGACCACAAGGTCATTCACTTTTTCGTATAATAGCTGAAAAAATTAATGAAAAGAGGTCAGTGCTTGTCCTTCATGCTCATTTGCACTCATTTCCATCCACAGTTCAAGCATACTAATTATAGCTGAAAATTATTTTTATTTGTTATTCTATTCACTCATAAACAAATATCGATTGAAATTCAAAATTTAGTAAGCAAACTAAATTCTAGGTAGAAAGAACACTTTCAAGACATAATATTATGTATGTATACATAGTCCTATGTAACTTGTTATTGCTGTTTCAAAGGGGACAAAGGGCAAAAACAGCACAGCATGTCTATCTATGATTCCTTTATTTTAATTTTTTTATTAATAAGCATGCTAAAAAAATTATTTTCCTACAATTAATGGTGATACAGCTAACAGAACACAAAATAAATCCTTCATAAATTCTTAACATGTGATAATAATAATAGACATGAATAAAACATAAGACAAAGAGTAGATTAATAATATAATAATAAATGGGAAAGTGTAATAAAAAACTGAAGGGAGCAGATATGCGAGTCCAGCATCATTGAGATATGCTTCAATTGTAACATTTGTGAGTTTGTCCACGCAGTCTGCATTAAATTAAAACTTTACATAACACATTCTTGTTGGTATATAAAAATTGAGTGAAAGTTTCTGAGTTCATACCATTATAGAACAATAGGTGACATTTCATTAATAAAAATAATTGTTTATAGCTTTGAAACAGCATTACGAAGTAAGAGTATGATAGCTTATTACCCCATGCATAGATATAAGATAGTTGCATCGAAGAGATTGCTTTAAGCGATAAGACCACCTAATGTTTCTACCATGACAATATTGTAATTGTGCATTTTTGAAATTTGCCCACATAACTCATCAGTTTCTATATAACATGTACATAAGATACAGTTGCGGTATGAAAAGGTTTGTCACCTTAAAGTCGACTTTTACTTGTGTGAGTACAAGATACAGTACTGGCAACCTTTTAATAAATAATAATAATAAACGGCAGACAAACACACACATTGTATATCCCCAAATTAAGCAAGTTACGTGTGTGATAAGGGTAATATACAACGGACCACTCTGGGGCCGATCCCAGACACCCAGACCATGGTAAATAACGGAGAAAATATGTTTCCGAAATGTACTATACCAGGAATCGAACCCGGAGCCTCTGCATTGCAGTGAGGTAGGCCGGCAAAAGCTTAGCCCGCTCAACCACAGAGGCCATCAATGTCAATGTTATGTTTTGTTACATGTATAAAATATATAATTGTGAAAAAAGAAAATTTCAATGTTGACAATGACAGACATTATGATCCTATCCTACTAATATTATAAATGTGAAAGTTTGGATGTATGGATGATGTTTGTTACTCTTTCATAGAAAAACTACTGAATGGATTTAGATGAAACTTTACAATAATATAGCTTACACATCAAAATAACACATAGTCTATAATTTATACAGATATAGTGTGAATTATCCAAAATATAATGATTTTCCATCACCATGTGGTGAAACTGCGGGGCGCAGCTAATTAACAATAAAAAACAAAGCGGATATAACTATGATCATCATAAATATTAAAACCAATAAAAAGGTTTTACATCTCTAAGCAATCTTCTGAGGCAAGATAGAGAAACAAACAAATTTGATCTCAGAAATTTTAGACTTTATTGTCAAATGGTAAAACATAGGAGTAATTTTCTGTGGAACAGTCTGTTCTGTGATTTAGTTTGAAAAGGTAACATGTGCTCATGAAATCTTAAATGAATCAATTTGGAAACTGGTAAACCTTTTCATACCAGGACAGTACATAATAGGCATGTTTGTTAAAGCTATTTTAACATGACAGTGTTTTGTGTAGAAAAGTTTTGAGGGTTTCCTATTAAAATATATTAATTGTGAAGTGATTTATTAATACACACAGTTCTTGCAATTAGCAAAGGTGAACAGGCTTTACTTGTGGTAAAATCTTTTTGGTGAGCGACACCAAAATGTGTATAATTGGACTCACATTCATCCATTCATCAGACAGGAACACTATATATATACACTTCACATACAAGCATGAGTCAAGCCAACCCACCTTTTTGAATTGCAAGAACTATACTAACATTTCGATAAAATTGCAAAGATTATTCACAATTCAGGAGATGACTATTGGAATAATCCACTTTAAATATGTAAATACTCTACAATTTATATGTTGTAGAATATGGTAATTTCTGTTAAGCATGTACTCTTGTTGTATAATTGTCAATTACTTGCATAAATATTAGCTTTCCATCAATAGTATTTTGGTTAATGTATGTACGCATACATCGCCTTACTTATAATTGTTTAAAAAATCTCACCCATAAACTCCTCTTAAGGATAAGAGGTGGTGGTAAAGTGACTCATAAATAACTGTTAAAAATAACCATCATCGAGAGGTAGTTTAAGTGACTGCTAAGAGGCAAGATGGCAAGTTTTAATTGAAACAGCCATTATTTAGGGGCTTAAGAATCTCTTATTTAAGAGATGGCTAATTAAATCAATAAATTGAAATTACTATATGTGAGGCCCAAAATGTATTGGTATAATATTTACAATTCATAGTTATAAGATTATCTATATTTTTTGTGACTAGTATACATAATAAAATTATGTTTCTTCCCAACCATTTTAATATCATATAAAATTATTAGGGCTAGGTTTATTTATTTGCTGAAGAGTTTCTTACGCCACTTCTCTTCAAGCCACAACATGTGACAAAGCGATGGTAATTAGATTAGGCTTCCATAATATAAATAATAATCATAAACAATTAATAAATATAATTAAAACGATTTAATCAAAATGAACAAGTTACTAAGCTACCACAGGGTATGAGGTATAAGATATACTATAATAGATGAAAATATTATTAAACAGAAAGTGTAGAGAAATTAATGAATACTAGAGGCCGCCCATGGTTGCAATTCGACCATAGTAATTAATTTAAATTATAACTTTGAACATTATCAAGGTTCTGTTGTCAAAGACTATATACTTCTATAATCACAGATTTCGCCAGTGCTACACTGTTAATGACTTTAACAATAAACAAAAGAGTATATATGAGTGTGTGTGTTAAATACATGGTAGTGTGTGTAATGTTTATTTTATTGATTTAATGAATATGTTATCAAAAGTTTTATAAAATGATTAGCATTCTGAACTCCTCTATATAAACTATAAGTGTGTGAAATTTTATACTCCTCCATCTGCACAATTTTCATACAAAGGGGTACAAAGCTTTTTCTTGTAATAAAATGTATAAAAGTAAAAAATAATTTAATACCAATATTTCTAATAATAACTTAAGATCTCGACTTTCAATCAACTTTTTTTGCTTCAGCTACTTTCATAAATTTTCTCAAACATTTGTGCGGCAGTCTCAAAGTTCTTTATAACTGTTATTTAGTGATAATGAAGTAATTTCACTTGTTAATAGAAATTTAAATTTCTCTCTGAATAAAGAAGTTGTCTTTCTACAAAGATGTCTTTATAAAAGTATGTCAAAAGATTTATGCAGTCATTTCAACATATTAAAATGAGTGTTAGCAAATCATATCATCTTGGCATAACCAATTGGATGCAGAATAGTGAAAGGTGTTGGAAACTAATGTCAATTAATTCATGACTTTGATAATTTAGATTGCACACTTTTCATCAGAGATAAGAGAAGTTTTATGTGTGTGACATACAAGTCGACAACCTTGTCCTTCAAGTCCAGTAAGCATAGATTTTATGTACAATGCTCTATGTAAATAACATTGAAGACCAAAAAATAACATCTACTTACAAAATATCCAATGAAAAGTAAACCAAATCACAGGCACTTAACAAGAACCGGAATTATTGTGTAAAAAATGTAATTCCCGTATAACGGAGTTTGTGACTAACAAACATCTGATACCTGTTATCACTCGGATTGGTTTGTTATCATATCAGCAACATTAGCACAAAAGAATCTTCAACTTACACTTATGACGTATGATAAACAACTCGCGTATACAAACACGTCCGTTCTTTACGAATAAATACGATACGATACGACCTAAATTACTTTTGTACACTACGCTATGTAGACGTCAAACGTAGGTCACTGGCTCGCCAAATGAAGTTATAACCACCGTATAACTTAAACGACAATACAAGGTCTAACTTAAACGCATAAAAAATACACCCAGAAGCAGTAGAAACAAATGTAGTGCTAAGAAATTTAAACTAAATTATGATTTCGTAGAAACATCACTCACCAAATAGGAAACTGGTCTACTTTAAAATTAATTTTCTTCTTCAGTCGATCTTATTGTTATAAAGTAATATCACGCATTATACTAAAATCACATTACGCAATACGATAATAATCACACTTTTTACAGTAATTTTGTAAAAATTTACGTCTAAACAAAAGTTTTGCTTTTTGACGATGACAACTAGCCTTTCTACTCATTCATGACATGACACAATCAACATGTCTTCTAAATACACATCCGGTATACTGTGTCTTTCTTTAATAATAGTATTTTTGTTACAATCACAACGTTGAGACAGAAAGCTAAGAATCAATAACTTAAAACATTTTATATTTTACAGTTGGAGTTTCAAACTGTTTGAAGTTTTTAAATGAAAACAACACATAAATAGCAAGTAATTGATCAACATATTCAAACTTTTACCAGCACAGATATTACAATAAAATTGATGTTCTTAGTTTTTTTTTCTAAGCCACACTACGACACTTATGCCGAGTCTACATAGTCCAACCTCAGGATGGTAATAATTTGCGTATTGCTATCAACTCTTAATTTTATATGTTTCAACTTTAACTAAGTCTTTATAATAAACAGACCGCCAGGAATAATTTTTGTAACCTTTAATACCCTTGCTCTGGGATAGAATTTTATAAATAGGTACTTAGTGCCTAAAATAAACTTTATAGCAATAATAATAGAAGCAAGATTTGCTCAGAATTTAAGTGACTATGGATTTTTACGTGCATTTTAACGAGAGAAGAACCTCTAAAATCGTTATTTTTAAGTCATTAAAATAAATACTAAAATATATAGTAATACATTACCAACAATTTTATTATAACAAAGTTATTTACATGTTGTCATATTCTTGACTTTAATCAAAGAGCATATTGAATATTGACTTTAATTCTTTAATATAATTTGTCATACTTTGACTTCTACTTATATTATCAATTTATTTATTACGCACATAATACATTAATATAATAGGAGATTATTAAGTGACTCAATAATAGTGTATATTTATATACACTGAGTCTGATATACTGCTGTTCTTGAAATATTTCCTTTTAGCATTCAGCAGTTTCTCCATCAATATTCCAAATTGCGATGAAGCAGAAGTATATGTAATAATGTCAGAAGAACACTCTCTTTCAAATATAACTGATTTAGGTTGTCCAGAACCCTTTGATACTACAAGCAATCCACCAAAAAGTGAGCTCTCATATAGTAATTTTGGCGACGAATTTTGCGGCGAACCATTACTTTCGCAGCACATAACGATAGACTTCAAGCCACTGGATAACATTGATAATGACTTCATTCAGAAGAAGTGCTGTGCGTTTTGGGAATTTCTGAATAGTCAGCAGGAGCTCAAGCATCTGATGGTTTATCCGGTAAAAAAAATGTCAAGTATTCCTCGGGTCTCCTCACTGTCAGCGCGTTCGTGTTCGTCGTGGCGAAAACGTCACTAATGACGTCATAATTTTCGATCGCACGACGCTCACAACGACCCATGTCAGGAGCCATAAACTTGGCGGCTAGGCCTTTAAGCCAGATCTTAGTAATTTACAATATAGTTTCTTCATTTTCTTAAGCCTATGTGTAGCACAGCTGAACTGTAGGTAATCAGCTAGTGCCATTCAACGGAGTTCTTGTGACAACTAAAAAGGCCACATTTGACTAATACAGTTCAACCAAAAATTCAAAAGCGATCAATATCCTACAACTATTACTCGTTTTAGAGTAATTTTACACATTTTTAGAAAATAAAACTGCACAACACAACATTTCCTTTTAGTTCCCGCCAAAAGCTCCCAGAGTATCTTTCGACACAGCAATATACAGAGTGCAAATCTCGTTTGTCGAATAGCGGCAACTATAAACATATTTTGTGTCGTATATTCTATAATTGCAATAATATTCTATAATGACAAGAGCTATGAATGTCAAAGAAGCAAGTGAGGTGTCTAAGTATAAGCCTAAATGGCGTTCTGTTGTTCGTGCCTACCCCGCAAGGGACCTGGCGTGAAGTTATGTATGTATGTATTCTATAATTTGTCTGTGTCGCATTTGGCAAATAAACTTTTCTAAATTTCTTCCTTGTTCTTTCTTTCTACTAATGATAACTTCAACAAATCCTTGTAAAAGTATAAAAATTACTTGGAGTTGTCATTAATAAAATACTTAAAGATATTTTCTGAACGATGTAAATTTTAAAATAGCTTTTGTTTTAGGAAAACGTATACTGCGTGTATACTGACGAAACAACTTCCCATGAAACCAGCGTCACAGAAATTTCCATCAAATCCGAGCATGATGTGACGGCAGCAAAACCTATGAGAACTGCTGTGTCTATGCTTGAAATAGTAGAAAAAAAGGGTATATCAAATAGATTTTATAACATAAACATAAATTCTATAAACTATAATAGAGATTTATATCCGCGCAGGGATAATTCCTGCGACCAGGCCTATCGTAAAAGGCAACATAACAACCCACAGCCAGCTGGTAAGGTGTTTGCCGGACTGGATGGCTACCAACCCGGGTTTAGAGTATGCCGCCAACAACCTTGAGTTGTGTTCCGGCATTAGTTGCCAGGTTCGAGTCCCATCTTTACAGCAGCACATTGGTAATACCTAGTATTGTACTTTCCATCACGTCAGCCTGTCTGCTGTAGTCCAGCAATAATAAAAACAAAAGATTCCACACTGTTTTATAATAATATATAAATACATTAATGGGTCTGGTACACGTTATCTCCTTTGAAGAATAAAATCTAGGTCCCGATTGCAGCACCACCCAATTGTGAATTTAAACCATTCTCGAATGCACTTAACAAACAAAGAAATACTGTCCTGCCTGTCAAACCGTTTAGACTCCTCCTAAACGGTTGAACAGATTGTGACATACACACGAACAGAAGTTACATACATACATACATAACTTCGCGCCAGGTCCCTTGCGGGGTAGGCACGAACAACAGAGTGCCATACAGGCTTATTCTTACACACCTCACTTGCTTCTTTGACATTCATAGCTTTTGTCATGCACGCTCGTATATTCTTAAGGCTCCTGACATCACCTTCTGCTAATACACGATCAATTTGATCATGGAAGGTGTGTCGTGGCCTTCCGCGACTTCTGCATCCATCCACTTTTGCATTGTATATCTGTTTAGTCATTCTTTCATCATACATTCTTTCCACATGCCCGAACCACCGGAGCATACCTTTCGTTACCTTTACCCCGACACTCTCGAACAGAAGTTACTATTAGAATTAAGCCAACAGGTACCCAGGTACCTCGAAGCCGCGAAAGGAGCATTGGTACCAGGCCACTAAAGAAAACATATCTCAGGGTTGTCATGACGATAATTTATTATGCTCTACCAGATATTTATACTCTATTATCCCCGCAAATTGCTAATGCGCTGGAACCTTGTCAAATTAATATTCACGTGACGTCATCCGTAACTCGATATGTACGCGTACTCGCCGGCTAGTGATGCTAACAGTACAGAGTGTTCGGCTACGGTTGCGTCACCAAAATGGCGGCCAGGCGCAATAGCAATTTGCGAAGATAACACTAGATTCTTTTGAGAATCACTTAGTGAAATTGACACGTGTCTAGATATATCTATCTATCACCATTCTATCACCGGACAAGCAGACATACGCACTTACGCCACCGTTGTATGGTGGAAATACCGACGAAGCCGACGAAACGCTATGCTTCTACATTCATCATACGCACCGCTGAAGAATGGAACTCTTTACCTTCGTCTGTTTTTCCCGAAAAATACAATCTAAGTGTCTTTAAGTCTCGCGTGAACAGGTATCTTCTAGGTAAGCGTGCTCCACCTTAGACTGCATTTCCGCCTGAGACAAGGTGCAATGTCGGTCAAACGCGAACCTATTCATTATAAAAATAAATAAAAATATTTACCAGTACTTGTAAGTTATAGAATTTTCCACCACGGAGAGAGAGGTATTCTTCTTGTATGGATTCACTTTATTTTGATTCAAATCAAATGTCACAAATTTTTTTTATAATCGTTTTAATCTTGGCAACACACTTCCCAGGTCTTATAGATCGTACATTCGAAGCAAAGTTGCCACAGTCCATATGCTCTTTGGGCTCGAGGGAATATCATGAGAACGAGGCAATTCCAACCTCAGCCAAGTTGACCCGGAAGAGTAAAATAAAAGGTATTATTTAATTATATTTATTCAGTGGCTATCTTGTCCTACAGTCATCTTGAATATCCTCTGTACTTCGAGTGTCGATCCCTTTCTTTTTTGATAACGCAGAGGAACATCTTTGGACACCATCCTCAGGCTCTTCCGCGGGCTAAAGGCGGCGGAGAAGCATGCATCGAGGTTGTATGGAACTCACAGTGACCGGTTCTTCATGCTAGCTTAAATCAGAAGCAGTCCTGAAAAAACCGATTGACTAAGTAACCAGTAAACCTTAACCTGCGCTCCTGTATCCGTGCTTTTTCGAGGCGTCACGGGCTCCAGCACAGAGTTACTACGCTCGGCAATACTGGCTACCTTGATGGCAGACTGACTCACTTCCCCAATCAGGGGGGGAAGTCCACAGCTAGCCCCGTAGCAAAGGCCCCTGTGATGAAATTCACTGGAGGAGGTCCACATCCTGTAGATGGCTTCCGAGTGCGCGTCCTACTCCCTAACCTTTTCCTCGGCCTCTTTCTGCGCCATAACAACAACTCTCAGATGTTTCCGGAAAACGCTGACAACAACTTTTTTATTACGAAGCTTCTTCACCTGTTGAAAAGTGGTTACCGTCGCCTATGGCAATTTGCAACATCAAATGTGCTAAAGGAACAAAAGAACCTGACCACTAATGCCGGACCATAACTCAAGGTTCTCGCGACACTAGAGACGATGTTTTCACGTTACCAGCCTTGATAATGGGATACAGAGATGATACAGGGAAGCTAGGATAGTAGGAGAGGAGAGTGGACGTATGTGAATAAAATGATTTTCTTCCAGCTTGTACCTGCAGCGGTGTGTGCAAAACATGTAAACAGAAGTCCATTGACGCGCCTCCATCTTCAGGGTCTCTCAGAGTTAAGAACCTGTGCAAGAAGATGAAGGAGTGGGATCAGAGACATCCTAAGTATGCTGTGGGGGTTGATATAAGTTGTGTGGTGCGACTTGGTAAGGGGGCCATTGTTTACAGGGGCTTAGTACCAAATCGACGCACTAGAATCTAAGAAGAGCTTTAACTACGATTTACATCCCTGATATCTTAGATATATGCTGTCATAGGGAGCCAGGTAGATTTAGTGGGTAGTTTGTTTGGCCTCCTCCTTTAATGCAGGAGATCCCTTTTGCCATTTGGTGCAAGAGTCTCACACGCACATGATGCGCGCGACACTAGGCGGTGCTTTTGGTCTTCATGTGTCCAAGACCCGTGTGTCACAAGAAAAGACATTCCCCCTAAGTTGACATTGAAGGGGGTGCCCCGTACAGGATGGAGGAGCGAGATGCAATGCAATGCTCCACCGTCTCAAAGGAACATCTTCCAGGGTGGCTATTTTTATCCCTTGCAGAACCAGGCCTATCTCTTATGGTTAAAAATTTGTATATATTCTTTATATGTTTTGGGAAACGTTTGTGACTCCATTATTGCACAGCGCCATCTATTGGCTTGTAATTTTTCTACTACAACATAAAAAGATTGTGTGATGTGTCTTTTTACATTTTTTATTGCATGACTTCAACAAACAGGCAGACGGCCCACTTGATGGAAAGCGGTTACCATCGCATATGGACATTTGCAACACTAAAAGTGCTACAAATGCACTGTTTCTCTCTTAAGGGAGACTGGAACCTGGTCACTAATGCCGGAACACAAGTCAAGGTTGTTATGGCGGCACATACACCAGGGGTGGTAGCCTTCCAGTCGGGCAAATGCCCTACCACCTGGCTGTGGGTAGTTTTGTCACCTCTTACGACAGGCCGCCTGGTCGCAGGAAAATGTAGTCCTTCTCCATTCCTGCAAGGATAAAAGTCTAGGATGGTTACCCCGTTGGATGGGGTGACGCACCAATGGCAGACGCCCATGGCTCAATTGCCTGAGGGAGGAGAACAAAATATGACGACGAGTTCTTGTATTCTCTTCTACTTATTTCTTTCTTAATTGTTGCTAACTTAACGTAGACTATATACAAAACTCTTATCGTTTACGTGATGTGCACTTCAATATTATAATCATTAATTAATATTTTTGGACATTTTGATGATATAGAAAATTTTCTAATCTTATCGGCAGCTCTAACACCGATATACATTATCTGTTATTACGTAGCATCACGTCTATGTATTTGCCAAGGTCCGTTACTATGCTCAATTATACATTAATAAATTGGTGGATGAAACAAGACATAATATGTTAAGACTCCTCTTCCCAAGCTTCTGATATCATGTACCTGAGCCCCACACACAATGCCCCAATGGAGAGATCGGCAGGCGAGCGATAACCACAAGCGCACTTGTGTACATTCGGTAATCTATTTAGTGACGGACTTTGCGCGTGTTATTGAATCGTGGTTTACGTTAGGACTTGTTGTGTTCAGTTATATTTGTACCTGTGTTATACGTGTTTGTATAGTTCTAATAAACACCATAATAACTCTCACGTTATTTTAATTCGAGTCCTGCAACTCGTAACAACATTGTAAGATGTAGTATGTAAACAGCCTTGCAGATATTTGAGTAAGAAAGTACCGAAGATACCAAATATTAACTATTTGGGCAGAGTTTCCCCTTTATTGTCCATCCTTTGGTGTGACTATTCACACCACACAGTAAGCAATGAACACCGTCTACACGCCTCACCGCCTTTTTATACGAAAATACTACGAGACTACCCTACAAAATAATAATATTATAACATTGCTATAAACAGCAATTATATCATAGTGTTGCCAGGATCATATTATTATCTATGACGATTGTCTATGTGATATTAATATACTCTACGACTGTTGTGATGGACATCGCGTAACAAGTATCAAAATAGATAAGTAGGAAATAAGCCAATTTTAATAGCGAAAAAGTAAAAACAAAACTATAATATATAGATAAAAAGGCCGGACAAATCATGTTCGTCTGGCGGAGGGGAAAAAAAAAACAACATTGTAAGAAAAGAGTTGAAGAGGCTTCATATATTTCAGATCGATGGAGCCGCCTGGTCATCCTCCAGCCCTCATTCGCAGCGCCATGCAGAGGAAGGTCTAAGCAACTACTAAGAACTACTCTGATCCAGTAAAAGATGCAACTCTGAAAAGCTATATTAATTACTACTAATATACTTGATCTACATCGCCATTTTGCGAGTAAATTTAGTTATCAGGAAATACTCTCTTAGATTTTAGGGGGCCTCTTGCATAACGATCGCCTTTAAATAAAATTAGTTAATCATATTAAACTGCCTAAATACGTTTTGCACTAAATGTATTGACCGTTCTTTAAACATATTTAGCGGCAAATATTGCGTTGTGCAAGCAATATCTGTATTTAAGTGTGTTAAATACGTTTTAGGTTTCTTAAATAAATTAGGCAATCTTATGCAAGCCGCCCTAAATCTTCTCGTCCTAATTTTGATTATCTTTTATTTTACATATTAATTATAGTATATGTAATGCTTTCGGTTGTTTTATGAATACAAACAAATAAAATTGAAGTGTTTGTAATATAACAAATAACATTTTTTACTTTAATATGTACTTATATTAAATAAAAACGATTTTGACAGGACTTTCATTGGGAGGTAGCTGATGTAATAAGGAGCAACTTTGGCTGCTTTCAAAATTAGGGTTCCTTGAAAAAATCCTCAGGGATAAAGTCGCGGGCACAGCTAGTGTCATTATATATTTCTTGTAGCCGCCTGAGATTTTATTTCTGAAAATTCTGTGTCTTCACGCCCGCCTTTGGGTCGTGGACCCGACGATGACGCGTGTTATTCACCTCGACTCGTGCTGTGTACCGTTTGGACACCACGATGATATGTTCATGTATAAGCTTTATTCAAAAAAGTTCTGATACTTGTAACATATACTTATCACTATTTCGAAAATACGTTTGTCTAGCTTTTTGTGATGTTTTTCTGCAACGTGTTGCGAATGGAAGCTGTCACAAATGATGATTTGGTATTTCCAAATTATTACTCTCTTCACAAAAGTTTATACAATAATTTTCAAGACTCTATTATTATAATGATAAACGTCAAGAGAGTTTTTGGCGGGAACTGAAAGGATATGTTGTGCTGTGCAGTTTTATTTTATAAAAATGTAGTTGTAGGATATTGATAGTTTTTGAGTAGTAATGTATGTGTTTTTGTGTGAAATGTGAACTGTATAGTCAAATGTGGCCTTTCGAGTTGTCACAAGAACTCCGTCGAATGGCGTTAGTTGATAACCTACAGTTCAGCTGAGCTATACACAGGCTGAAAATGAAGAAACTATATTGTAATCTATGATCGGGCTTAAAGGCCTAGCTGCCAAGCCATAAACCTAAATAATAATAATAACATCACGTCAAGATCATAAGTAAAATAAAAAAGAATTAGTAAATCACTTTTATTCAATTTAGAAAACTGAAGCTTGTAAATTCATTTTAAAATTGTGAAATACTGTAGAAATGTATCGACAATAATGATAACATTACCAGAAATAAAAAGGACGCACGAAGACACTGAAGGTCTGTGCAAGTGAGTATAGCACAGCGCGTTCCACTAGTAGCTCACAACGCCCAAAATGCTGCGCTAGCCATTCCATCTGGCGACCACGGTCGTTAGGGTCGTGGCGAAATCATCACTAATGATGTCATAATTTCCGATCACACAACGCTCACCACGACCCATGTTAAGAGGCTATTAAAAAAGTCATTTACATTATTTATATTACCTATTGGTCCCAAACTAGGCGAAGCCTGTATTTTGGAGACCAAAGTCGATGTTAAAAGCTACAGGGGGCAGACGTGTGTGTTGGTGTGTGTGTGTATATGTGTGTGTGTGTGTGTGCGTGCGCGTGTGTATGTGTGTGTTTGTGTGTGTTTACGCATTTTCGTATCACACTATTCAGACGGTGATTTTTAGGACATTTTCAGTAGCGTCGTAAGTTAAACTGCTTAGCCATGCCTGAATCAGTTTTTTGGCTTCTTTGACGGACTTCTTTTTGATATCACAGAATTTAACCACTACGTTATAGACGTGAATGCTAACGAAGAGTCCAGTGTGATGGGCAAAAGAGCTTTTCACCAAGATACTCGGCAGTCGGTAAACTCTTCGTGTTGTCAACTTGATATAGTCGTTTGATGCTAGTACTAACTTATGTGTTGCCAATGACGTATTCAAAATGAAAAGCTGCCGCGGCGAGTCGAAGAACCGTTCCTCTAGAGTTTATGATTGTAACGCCCGCAAGCAAGTGTAACGAAAGAAATCAAAGTCGTGAACGTGGTTCTTGTGAGTCCCTAATGGAACGAAACCTTAATCACTTAGTAGCGCACTCGCGTCCCAAACTCAAAGGGTCCGAAACCTAGCCAGAAAGCATGGACAGCTTATAGTTCGGGAGCTCTTTGATTGTGTTTCGTATTTCGTGAACATGCATACATATTGTTACACGCCGACAATGTGAATGCACACCTGGTATATTACCTTCCTGCATTTGGACTTCTTTGGTTTACTTTGTCTTTAAAATTTGTAATTAGACAATAGCCTATTGTTTTTATACTTGTTTATGGCCGCAGGTGTGCAGATTCGTTTTCTTGGAAACTTCAGTCCACGTGTGTACAAAAGTATAAAACGTTGCTAGACCAGAACTGGAGATGCAGTCAAGCGACGATTACGATACGGGCAAGACGTGTACATTCGATAAGCTATATAGTGACGGACTTTGTGCGTGTCATTGAATCGTGCAGTTTGTATTGGTTGTGTCCAGTTATATTTATACCTGTATTATACGTGTTTGTATAGTTCTAATAAATTCTATACTAATTCCAAAGGCATTTTAATTCGAGTCCTGCACTCATAACAATATTATTAAAATCACGCCTGTTTCCGACAGGGGTTAGCAGAGAATATAGATTTCCGCTTGTGACGATCTTGACAAACAACTTTCGCTTCTGTAATTCGCTTACTGAAATTAATTTGGAAATGAAATTTAGAATGACCTTACCATCGATGTCGATAATCCCGATGGTAAGATTATTCTAAAAACTTTAATATTTTATTTCATGATCAGATGTCACCCAATCTGCAAGAGCAGAAGAAGGGAATGGAAAGGCAAAGTCCAAAACACATCGGCGGAGTTACTTCTTGAAAGGAAACCAGTTGCTGAATGCTTCAGAAGATGGCCGACGGTATGGTATCTGTACAGGGTGAAAACTTTAAAGAAGGATACAAACTTCTACTTATGGCGGCTGCATACATCTAATCATCGCAGTAGACAACGAACTACTGGCTAGCGCAACGCCGGAGTGCACATATTAATAGTTGCTCTATCCCGCTCACACATTGTTCTATACATTGTACTAGCTGTACGACTTGTTAATATTTACCATTTCCAAGGTAAATTAGTTCATTGCAGTTCAAATCATCTTTAGTAGTAGTAGGGGTTGTATCATTTAAACTTTACCTCTCGCTGCTACAAGCTCAATATGAATAAGACCGTTAATGTTAAAGATATTAATTTGTGTTTTTTAGAAAGTGTATCCCAACAGCCCTTGTCCACTTTTCGGCCGCTCCAAACGCGTCACCATCAACGAAAGGAACAAATCTCGAGTGACACATACGGTGCGAATCTGCCAGGCACCTATTGACAACACTGTCAATACGCCGTATCTGAAGTATGCAGAAATGGCCAAGAAGATAGGTATAGTTCACGTTGAATAACTTCGAGCATTTTGAGATGCGCAGCTTTGAATCGTGGCTGGCTAGCTTGCGCCGGCAAACTCAATTCGTCAACAGGGGTTGGTTCTTCTACTCTCCAGATGCTGGAGGACTCCTGTAGCGGAACCACGGGAGGAGATCTTGCGCATATATGCGCATCTCTCTCCGTCTCTCGTTCAGCGGCCTCCTTTTGAGACATTACTGCCTCGTAGAATATATTTTGTACTACGTATCTTAGCCCTGCGCTTATCTTATTAAGTCCCAACCGGCAACTTGACATAAGTCTTCGAACCGTCAGACTGAAAAGTATCCGTCTCAATGCAAAGTTCTTAATGTCCCAGTGAACTTGTAACAGGTGCTTGGGACGCGGTGAGAGCTTGCTGCGCGTTCTGCGAGTGCGGTGCTTGTTGTCCATGCGGCGTCCGTGATTACGTGCATCGTGATGTAGAACAATCGGCAACCAGAAGGAGGGAGATGCGGATCTTCGATGCGCGGGTCAAACACGATTATATGAACATGAGGATAATGTACGATAAAATTTAATCTGTATATTATTGTTATTATTTATAATATTTTTTATAATTATGATATTTTCAGATTGTACAATAAAAAAATCATAATGTTATTGAATTATTGATTTCGTAATGCGGGCAAAGAGCTTCATTTTATGAAATGCTTACCGATTGTCGGTACTAACTACCTGGTAATATTAAGGTGACCAACTGTACTCATTTACGGAGTTTTGTACTCTTTTTGGCAAACCATACTCTTTTCAAATCCTGTACTCTGAAAGTACTCATTTGTACATGTATTAAATAAGAGTAAATTTATATTTAAATGAAGAAAACTTCAAGAAATTGAACGATGAGAAAATAGAATTTGACCAAAGACGAGTAGGAATCTTTCGACATTTTAGAGTAGAAAATATCCCACATGAAAATTTAAAATTTTTAATAGAACTTTCCTTATGTTCTCCAGTAGTGCCTGCTGCTGTTGAAAGGGTATTTTCACTAGGGAATGATTATTAGAGCAGTGAGAAGTCGCAACTATCTGTAAAAACATTATCTGCCGTCTTAACAGTTAAATTTAATATGAAAAATGAAAGTTGTTCGGATGTGGCTACATTATATTAAACGAACATCCTCATTTAGCCAAAAAAATCCACTCCGAAGAAAAGTATGTTTTAAAAGAAAATAATATTTTTATCGTTTGTTCTTTTTTTTTCAACTATGAAATACTTGCAAAGTGTACTCTTTTTGAATAAAAAATAGTTGGTCACCTTAGTAATATATGTAAGCAAATGAACAGCTGATTGCATGGTCATAAATTACTTTTTGGTGTCATTATTTTTTTTATTGCTGGAGCACAACAGACAGGCTGACGGGCCAACTGTGATGGAAAGTGCCGCCAGTTACCGTTGCCTATGGACTATAGTTACTGCTAATGTGCGACAGGCCTCGAAGGGGAAAGTGGAACCAGGCCACTAATGCCGAAACAGAATTTATGGCCAGTTATCCTATATCTATATATAACGGGTGCGCCAGAGAAACTTACTTATTTGAAAGGTCAATAAAAAAAAAAGTACTTCAGTTATTGTTTTAAATTTTTTTTTATTTGAGAATACAATATCCCAATTTTTTTTATGCAGTCTTAAAAATGACATCGGATAAATGGCGACCCCCATTGCGCATACACTGATGAAGTCGATTTTTGAAATTCGTATCCATTCTTCGCAGCATATCAATCGGTATGTTGGCAATGGCGTCGCGAATGTTGTTCTTGAGGTGTGCTATGGTCCGTGGTCGATCGACATAAACCAGGGATTTCAAATAACCCCATAAAAAGAAATCGCATGGAGTCAAATCTGGAGAGCGTGCCGGCCATTGGAGATCGCCTCTGAGAGAGATGAGGCGGTCGGGGAAATGTTGTCGCAACAAATTCATTGAGTCTCGTGCTGTGTGTGCTGTGGCTCCATCTTGCTGAAACCACACGTTCCTAACGTTCATTTCTTCGAGTCTTGGAAGAAAAAATTCCTCGATCATGTTCCTGTAACGAGCTCCATTCACGGTAACTGCGCGTTCCTTTTCTTCAAAAAAATAAGGACCAATTATTCCCATTACCGACACCGCACACCAGACAGTAACTCGCTCACAATTAAGTGGCTTCTGGTGAAGCTCACGCGGATTTACATCACACCAATAACGCATGTTTTGCTTGTTGACGCAGCCGGAAATGTGGAAGTGAGCCTCGTCACTGAAAAAAACGACCGCGTCTTCAGGCAGGTTGTCAATCAGCATTTCACATGCATTTTGACGGGCAACAAAATCGCGTTCAGTTAATTCTTGCACAACAGCCAATTTATAGGGATGAAATTGAAGGTCTTCATGGAGAATTCGTCGAACAGTGGTATCAGAAATTCCCATAGCAGCTGCGTGTTTGCGAGCCGAACGCCGGGGAGAACGCACAACTGACTGCCTCACTCTTTCGATATTTTCCGGAGTTCTGATGGTCCGTTGAAGTCCATTTCTGGGTTTAGCGACACTTCCACACTCCCGAAATGAGTTAACCCACGACAGAATCGAATTATCACCGCGCGGGAATTTTTTCAAATAAGTAAGTTTCTCTGGCGCACCCTGTATATATGGCCGATTATCTTACTATTCATTTATTGCTCTACCATCGGTTGAACAAAATCTTTTATTCATCTCATTACTTGTATGTATAGCTTATGTCAAATTTTACCTGTTAGTTAGATATTATTCCAGTTGTTTTTTAAATAGCTTTAATGTACAGACAGGGCTATATATATATATATATATATATAGAATACTATATATATATATATAGGCTATACTTAGAATTTTATAATATTGTTACGAGTTGTGGAACTCGAAATAAAATGCCGTTGGAACTATTATAGAGTTTATTAGAACTATACAAACACGTATCACAGCTACAAATATAACCAAACACAACAAATCCAAACGTGATGCAAAAGTTCATAATTCCATAAAACGCGGAAAGTCCGTCACTAATAGATTACCATATGTCGTACACACGTCTCGCTTCGCTCGTGGTTCTCGTTCGACTGCCCCCCCTCCCCCTTCATCAGGTCATCATTTTAAACTGCACAAAATACAATGTCCCCGTATCTAAGTCGACTTAATCCGCCACACCTGGCTAATGACCCGGCCGCAAACTGCCATAAAAGAGTGCAATAAAACAATGGGCTTTATAATCACAAATTTTAAGTACAAAGTGAACAAGAAGATGATCATAAAAGAGTTCAATTAGTTTAAATGCCGGCAGTTAATAAAATGTGTTTTTCTTTCAGATATGCAGGTGGATTTTGTTTTTGTCGGTACATCAATTGTTACAATATTATACCATTCTCGGATAAAAAGTCTGCGCTTAGCATTATACTAATCTGTCAAAACAATATCGGGAATGAATGTTTTGTTTATGGTTCCAAATCATTATTTTTTGTTGTTAGATTGGCACAACTATTTATCATTTTGGCGCGGAGTTTGAGTTTCATCGGTTATTTAGATTAAATACCGTGCTGTTTTTAGTTAGAGCTATATCTACTGTGTACTGCAAATTTCATAATAGATAAAAACATTGCACAAAGATTTTGTCTTAAATATTGCATCGCCAATGGAATTTCGTGTTCGGAGATACTGAAAATGTTACAGTACGCTTACGGTGAATCGACTTTATCAAAAACACGTGCTTAGCTGAGTGGTACAAAGCGTTCAAAAGCGGTCGAGATATGCTGGAAAATATAAACAAAGTACAGGTATCTAACAGTAATATTTAACCTTTATGATACAACTTATTATATTGTTACAACCTGGGCCACCTGCATACCTATTGTTACATACCGATAAAGAAATGCCGCTCACCTGGTTTATTGCCATTCGGAGTTCTTTTGTTCTCTTCGTATTTAAAATTTTGCAATCAGACAATAGCCTATTGTTATTGTTTTCAACTTTATTGGCTGTTCGCCGGAATAATGAGTAAGGTGTGCAAATTACTATTTCTCGGAAACCCACTGGTGTTTCCGAGTGCCGAGCGTTCGATTTTTTTGTACTGTATAGTTAGTATAAAACAATGCCCGAACGTAGGGATGAGGCAGTCAAACGAAGACTACGATACGATTTAAGACGTGTAGTACTTTCGATTAGCGACATAGTGACGGACTTTGTGCGTGTTGAATTGCACCGAATCGTGTAGTGTGAACTGGTTGCATCCAGTTTCATTTTGTACTTGTTTGTATAGTTTTAATAAATTCTATAGTAATTCCAACAGCATTTATTTTAATTAGAGTCCTGTAGCTCGTAACTATATTAAAGTACTCTGTGGATGCAACTCACAAAAAAAGAATAATACTGTCACTTATATTTTATGTCAAAATGTCATATAGGTATTTAATAACAATATTCTTATCAGTTATCATAAGATTGCAAGAAACTATTTCAACCATTACGGTTGTAGACAAAGGGGTGATACCTTTCGAGCCGGAGTCTATAGGAATACAATTATTTGTTACAGTTGAAAATTTGGATACTTTAAATACTTGCAACGTTCATATTTGGCCTAAAAGATGCTGCCGATTGGATATTGAAAAGAAGGACTGTGCCACCGTCACTATTTATGGTGTTAACCATAAGACTGTAGAACCTAGAGATATCGAGACGTTGATAATAATTCATCCTGCAATTTATAAATATAATCATATAGGTTATTGTAATTTGATACTTGAATCTGATTGTTCAAGTAAAAAACTTAAAAGAGAAATAATTTACTTACCCTTCAATACAAACATAACTGGCGGTAGTCGAAGTATCTTCAGAAAGACACAGTCATGTGACACTGAGGATGAAGATCCTTCTAATGATTGTTCACCTATAAACTGTGATGAGAAATATCTAGGATTACGACCATTTTACAGCATTGCTAACAGATGTACAGAAGCACCTGTCTGTGAAAGAGACTTCGCGAAAGATCTTCCTGATGTTGTATATGAACCAAATAGTAATACTTGTAGGGATTTAGATAATCCTATATCATTAGGTGATGTCTACTCACTTTCTACTGGCTTACGCGTTGTTACACTGAACGAAACAATGAAAACAACAACTGTTGAATTAAATTCGAATTTATCTACCATATCGCAGAATTTGTTATTTTTAAAAGATTTGATGTATGGAAAATTATGCCCTGCAACTAATAATGTTTCGATAAATTACAGTGAGCCATGTAAATCTGCTCTTTGGGCAATATTTGCATGTATTTTCGCCTTGGTTGCCGTATTGCTATCATTCGTATGCTGTATTAACACATCAATCTGGATATATAATAAGTGGAGTACTGGTGACTTGCGAAACTGTTTTATTAAAGTTAAAAGTAAAATTTTCTGTAATCGGTTCAAATGTGAAGCTAAGGTTTCAAAAGTAAACAAAAACGTAAAAAACAAGCTCCTGCAGGATGTGATAGTTACTGATTTGCCAATTGAATTGAGAGAGAGTGCAATCAATCTATGTGAGAGGATTGGTAAAGAAGTTAAGTGGAAGAAACGTTATAGAGCTGATGCTATTCCAATCATTTTGAAAAATGAAACATTGACATCTTCAGAATCTTCAACTGATACATACGACGAAAACAAATAATTTTTATTACCAATAGAGGCATTATTTAAATAATTACATTTTATAAACTATTTAAATATGATACCGAGAATAATATTATTTCAATGGCCTAATTTAATATTTTTACTGTAGGACACAATACTGAATATGAAGTACAATTATTTAAAAAAAAAATATATTTAATTACAATTCGTCTTTATGTATAGGCTTATTATCTATAACGCCGTGATCTTCTTTGATAAAATCAGCTGCTCTTTCGGCAATCATCATAACAGCAGCATTTGTATTCACACTAGGAATTGTAGGCATTATACTAGCATCTGCTACCCTTAGATTATTTACTCCATACACTTTAAGTCTACTATTCACTACTGATCCTGGATCATTACGTGTCCCCATTTTAGCTGTACCAACTGGATGATAAACATTATAAGTAACTGTTCTGGCCATACATTCCCAATAATTATCACTCCCTAATTCAAATTTGTCGCACTCTTCATATTCTATTCTTTTTAGTTCAGCTTTCATAGATTTAAATGTAGGTGTATTTATGATTTCCATTACTTTCTTAACACCGTCTATAAAAGTCTTCATATCTCGTTCATCACTAAAATATTTGGCAAATATTTTTGGATGCTCCATAGAATTGTAACCGCGTATTTCAATTTTACCTCTCGAATGCGGTCTACATAATGAAACGAAAAATATGATCATTTCTTTTTCCGAATTAAATTTAGCAAACTGCTTGCATATTTCATCTTTGAACGACATTACCTCCTTACACATTTTTTCTACGTAAGTCGTATTAGGAACAAAATAATTGTGGTCAACTTGTACATCAGGTAACTCTTTTCCATCCACCACAGACAAAAACGCGTTTATGTTTGGTTGATCGTAATTAGTAGAATAAGGACCTGATTGATCAATAATGTACTGAGCTGCAGCTTTTAACCAAAAACCTTCATCTTTTTGTTTTGCTCCTGTGTCTAATACAACTGGTATCGGTATCCTTACATGATCCTGTAGATTTTCACCTACTGGTAAATTTGAGATTAAATTTAGTTTCTTCTCTTTTAAAAGTTCTTTTGGGCCTATACCCGACAGCATCAGAAGGACTGGTGTATTTACGGCACCGGCACTTATGATTACCTCTTTATTTGCAAAATATGTCTCTTGTTCACCATAGACTAAAGATACCCTAACTCCTTTTGCAGTTTTCGTAGCTTCATCAATCTCAACATTATGAACAAACGCACGCTTTAGTATATACAGGTTTTTTCGTTCTGGAATAGAATTCAGAAACGCAGTTGCAGTGCTCACTCTTTTACCTTTATTATTGGCTCCTCTAATCTTCCCAACACCCATTTGTGTTGGGCCATTTAGATCTTCCAAATGCTTTAAACCCAGTTCTTCGTAAGCTTTAGTTAATTTATCAGCTATATATAGATGTGTAAAGTTCAGTTGATCTACAACAAATTCTCCATCTGTGCCGTGTTCTTCTAATAATTTAGGATTATTTAAAATGAAAGGATCGACGATTTTTTCACTTTTTTTGAAATATTTGCGAATAGTCGGCCAGTCCCATCCATCATTCGCAGAAGTATGCCAGGGTCTGTAGTCACCTTCGCTTCCACGCATGTGAATCATGCCGTTGATGCTGCTAGTGCCACCTAACACTCTGCCTCTCGGCCAATAAGACCTATTATCAATACAACCACGGTTCGTGTTTTCGTCTTCCTCAGTGTAGTATTGAAATGCATGCCGGGATTGATGAGTTTCGCCAGAGAAAGCGGGAATCTGAAATAGCAACATGGCTTGTTTTATTATTTAGTCCTCATAGTTAGGTGTTTAGGATATTATTATGACGAACTAATCGATTTAATCCGTGCAGGAGCGGAGAAATAACACAATTTCCTATATTGGGGCGGCCTGTCGTAAGAGGCGACAAAACAACCCATAGCCAAGTGGTAGGGTATTTGCCCGTTTGGATGGCTAGTACCGCTGGTCTAGAGTATGTCTCCATAACAACCTTGAGCTATATTCCAGCATTAGTGGCCAGGTTCTAGTCTCCATTTAGAGATTAGCAGCGCATTTGTAGTACCTTTGGTGATATTCGGCTCATTCATAAGCGATGGTAACCGTTTTCTGCCAGTGACTCTTCTGCCTATCTTCTGAATTCATGCAATAAAAAAACGATAATTGTGATGTTAGACAACTTACGACGCTCTCCAGAGGTGGATCTCCACCAGCTTCAACAAGCAGCACTTTCCAATTGTCTATTTCTGTCAGTCTGTTCGCGATCAAGGACCCGGCTGTGCCAGCACCGACGACGATGAAATCGAATGTTTGGCCATCTGTAACCAAATCGGTATTAAGTTTTAAAAAATCGGCTATGTGTGTGTTGGACCACGCACATTGAAGGATTCTTTAGAGAAAAAACGTGCATGCTTGTTTTGATTGCATGAGTGTAGCAGACAGTCCACCACACGCAGGCGAGTGGTTACCGGCGCCTATGGACATTTGCAACACCAAAGGTGCTACAAATGCACTGTTGCTCTCTTAAAGGATACCTGGCCACTAATACCGGAACACAGCTCAAGGTTGTTATGTCAGCATACTCTAGATCAGGGTTGGTAGCCATCCAGACGGGAAAATACCCTACCACCCGGCTGGGGGTTGTTTTGTCACCTCTTACAACAGGATGCCCGGACGCAGGAAATTGTATTCTTTCTTTCTTCGTGCACGGATACAAAATGAAACATGAAAATTGTTATATTTTACTGTGTGGCTATCTAAATATTGATTATCATGTTTTACGTGACATACACTTCAAGATATTGTAGAAATAATTGTTCCTTGCTTTTTGTTAAAGTCGTTTGGATTATTTGCTAGAACTGTTTTATTAAGTTCTACGGTACTTAAGTTTAATTGTTTCTTAATAATATATTTAATATTACATAATAATTATGCATTAATTAATATAAACTAGAACAGGGAAGGAAATTTAACTCGTATTCTATGCTCCCTATAATCCCTTAAGTCTGTAAGTATGAAGAATACTGAGCATAGGTCATCGAAGACAATGGGCAAGGTTCCTAGAAGGCTGGCTACGTTACCTCGCTGGACCGCCATACTGACCCCATGTCCGAGATAGGAACCAGTTCTCTGATCTTCCGAAGAGTAAATAAGTTATTTTTAAATAAGTAAAATAAGTTTAAATTAATACCTACTTTGAAATTTCTTTATTAATAAACAATAATACCAGTCTATAGACGTTTTACAGACAGCTAGGTTTGGCTTCCCCATTTTTAGAGGAACGGACACTCGCCACGCTCGTCGAAGGTGGATTGATAGGTTTTATACATCGGCTACCTTGATATGGTAGGTTTCATCACAACGATGTCCTTTATCGTCAGGATGTGGTGATTAAGATAAAACATACAAAGTGTTTAGTAGTGCATTGGTACTTTCGGTCAGGATTCAAACGCAAGTCGTTGAAATTACGGCGACTTTAGGTATTTCGACGTTTATTTGGTCAAGGATAAACTTACTTGACAATGAATAAGATTTATCCACTGGCCAAGGTTCGGTGATGAGACACTGGGCCGCCAAGAGATGGGTGATCAGGTTGGTGAAAGCTGCTCCAGCGGTGCCCTGCATGTACGGCCCGCAATCGCTCTTCAAGCATGACATTTCGTCTGTCAAAGAGATATTAGTTTAAGTAAATCTGAAACAACTTTGATGACAGTTTGAAGATGCAAGCAGAGCAAGACAAAGCATTATGACTTATCATACTAATGTAGATGCTGATAGTAAGATTGGATCACAAAACAAAAAAATCGTTTAGCAGGGTATGGAGTGAGCTATACTGGATATGTTTCTTATAGATTTATCAGAGACGAAAATAAGTATATATGTAAGGAACTCAGAACAAATAGCTCACAAAATTATGTATACATATTTAGAACGGAAAAATAATATAAATTCCTGCAAATTTATGTTTTTCGCACATTGGTAATCCTTTACTTCATTGTTGGCACGTGGACATTGAAAAATAATAATCACAACACTAATAAAACCGTCAACTAACCTAATTCAACAACTATATGGAATAAAGCATTTAGTACATACATACATACATAATTTCACGCCAGGTCCCTTGCGGGGTAAGCACGAACAACAGAGTGCCATACAGGCTTATTCTTACACACCTCACTTGCTTCTTTGACATTCATAGCTCTTGTCATGCACGCTCGTCTATTCTTAAGGCTCCTGACATCACATTGCATTGTATATCTGTTTAGTCATTCTTTCATCGTACATTCTTTCCACATGCCCGAACCACCGGAGCATTCCTTTCCTTACCTTTACCCCGACACTCTCTTTCAGACCAACTCTCTTTCTTACTTCGGTATTACGAACGCGGTCCGCGAGCGTCACTCCGCAGATTTTGCGCAGTGCTCGCATCTCGACTGCGTTTACTCTACTTTCATGCTCTCTGTTCCATACCCAACTCTCGCTTCCATACGTGAGCGTAGGTACCATTAGCATTTAGTAAAAATACTTTAAAACTATTCCAGCCATTAAAACTTACCGAAAATCAATCACTAACAAAAGTCATACAACCAATATCTTCTGAATATTTGTCACATGTGTCTGTAATAATTAAGTCAACCAACAAGCCGTTATCAGATAAGCCGTATTATATAAATTAAAGATAGGTAAATACTATTTATGTTGGACACTTAATAAGTGTACAAGTCTGTTTGTTTGTATGTGCTTTAGGTTATTGAACAAGATTAAACCGTACAGGAATGAAATAAGATAGATAGATAGATAGATAGATAACAGTTTATTGTACCTACACCAATACAAACATGAACTTAAGACTAAAATTATATCTAGTTATGTACAAAGGGCGGTCTTATTGCTAAAAAGCGATCTCTTCCAGACAACCCCAGAAATGAAATTATATGATAATGGCGATGGTGGTATACGTAACATATAGTATAAACTACTTACATTTTAATAATAAATACATAAATTATATATATATAAATATATGGATAAATTTTATATATCACAACATAGTATAAAACAAAGTCGCCTTTTCTGTCCCTATATCCCTATGTGCGCTTAAATCTTTAAAACTACCCAACGAATTTTGATGTGGTTTTTTCCAATAGATAGAGTGATTCAAGAGGAAGGTTTATATGTATAATACATGCATCATATACTAAGGCAACATTGCTAATTTTAGAGGTTTCTATGTAGTGATGCCCGTGCGAAGTCGGAGCGGGCCGCTATGTTTTTATATACAACGTTCATAGTTTTTCTGTAGTGTATTTAATTTTGTATCAGCATTGCACCCGTGCGAAGCCGGGGCGGGTCGCTAGTTATAGATATATACTTAATATACATACCATACAAATACATATCTACAAAATATATAAATACTTATAAGTGAATTTAAATATCATATTCCAAAGACAGATAGTATTTTTTAATCATAGTTTTAAATATCGCTACTGATTTTGCTTGTCTGATTGTAACAGGATAAGAAATAAGCTTTTTTTAAAAAGGTTTTTTTAATACAAGCTTTTGAGATCCTGTATATCATGTAGCAGCAGAGTGCTAACCAAGACAAGTAAAACGAGCCCAAACACGACGGGTATATCTTGTTTAGTACATGAGTACCTACGGCCACCTTCCGACTCCATCATCAGATCAGCTCTATGGTATTACCATATTATTGCATTGTCACACGATATACATATACGTGCAAAATTTCAACTCAACCGGAAACCGGGAAGTTGGTCAAATTTAACTTGCAACATCCCACCCGATCTTACATACATACATACTCGTAGGTACATCCATTGCTAGTGAATTAAAACCTTGTAAAGAGTACTAATTCCTCCGTTGGGACAGTCTGTCATAAGACCACCCGTCTCCTCCTTCTGCGAGCACGTTATGCTTGCAAAGGAGGAGAGAAGGAAACAGAGCGGAAGCAGGAGCGCTCGTCACAGCTCCGCTCCCGCCAAAGCAGGACGCGTCGGCACCGGAGTGCCAGTATGGACATTCAGCCACCGTAAGCAAGCGACTTGGATGGGGCCCCTTGGGGTATAGGCGTTCTCACTCACCTGCACATGCCGTCGAGATGAGAGCGCGAGTGTTCTGTACGCGCTCACCTCTCCTCCTTGGAGCGAGTTACCTCACGCCCATAGTGCTTGAAGATGCCGGGGGATAAAAGAAAGTGAAAAAAGAAGATGTTTTTGGAAAATAAAATTGTATTTGCGTCTACGTGGATAATAGCAATAGCAAAAACCCACTGGAAACTATTATATCCACCACTTATATCCATACTAGTTCAATTATAACTGGTAACTATTCTCTCCTCTTCTCTCCTCCTTGGCTCTGTTATTACTTTGGCGTGTTGTGGAAACAAAGGTTACTCGGGCAAGCTCGTATGGAAAACATGTACAGCCATTATCTCTCATGTTATTATTAGTTTTATTCTCGCGGTAAGTGTAATGATGGTCTTACGGTTACGATAATCGAAACTACATAATTAATACAGACGGATTTCGTATCAGTGTATGGCATCAACAATGACGTCACACAAATTTTATGACTTTTGACCCCTCCCCGTCCTTCAGGTTTTTTCATTAGTTTCTTGCGCCGCTTCTTCTCTTCAAGCCACAACATGTTGTGAAGCGGTGGTAAACTTGATTAGGCTCCCATAGAGTAATAATAACCATAAACAGAATTAAAACTAATTAATTAAAATGAACAAGTTGTCGGTAGGCTAAATAAAACTTTAACAATACTCGTTGGACAAATGACGTCTTTGTCGTCCGTGACCACGGCCAATGAAAAGCGGCCGAAACGTCGGAATAACCGAAATCAAATAAATTACCGCGCTTCAAACCGTTAAAACGTACTTTTATCAAAATAATATGTTAGGTACAAGTATCGACAGTTTTAAAAGTTTTCTAACCAACATTACATTTTTTTTGACATAAACCTATTCTATTCTATTCTATTTTTGGCGATTTGGCTTCAATGCTACTGGCGCTGATTCGGCCAATGTCACAGTAACAGAGAATGTCAGGTGTGGGTTATTGGCAATAGCAGCTTGAAAAAAAAATTTGGTCGGTTTTCTTTCCAGTCGTAACTTCTGTGAACCTAGGGACAACACAACATAAATAGAGTTAATCTAACTACCTTATAAATTAACTATGTTCTAAATCTCAGGCTTTCCTTCACAAACTAAAGCGCAGGGTCGACAGGAAGGAGGGGGTTTTTAGTGGGTATTGGGGTTGCTCGCTCGTGTAGCATAGCAACGCTCGGAGTCTCCACACTATTCTGTGACGTCGATTGCGGACGGAGCACTGTCAAGAGCATACTATTGCTGCAGTGTTATCGCCGCCGACCGACGCGTGTCGTTCCCTAGCAACGGCCCAGATTGTGCGTAAACCGGTTAAGCATTTTCCCTCGCCTCAAAAAAAATAACTACCTTATAAATAAATAAATGTTATTTAATTTAAAAAAAAAACTAGGTACCTTATAAATAAATGTTATTTAATATATTAACAGATTTTTTATTGGCCAGTGCTAAAAGGAAATTTATGTTGACAGGGCGAGGGAAATCTCCTGGTAAAATATCGTAGAGTGGAATGATAATTTTTTGGCAGTGAAAAAAGACGTGCTCCAAAGTTCGTTTAAGCCGCACTCACAAAGAGAATGGTCACGAACTCTAATTTTCGCCAAGAAACCCGGTGTGCAGATATGGCCGAGTTTGAGACGAGACATAAACCTATACAGCAAAATATTACCTCCAAGTTCCCGCCAAAAACTTATTTTCTTTCTATTGTACTTTTCTTATGTAATACCATGATTAACCATGTTGCTAAAATGTTATTATTAGAGGGCAATTAAGTGTAATCTTATGTCAATGTGTAACCGTAATATTATAAAAAATAGAAAATAAAAGTATATAACAATCTAGCTTTATTTTCTAAAAACATTCGTATTACTATAAAATGAATAATAGTTGCAGGATATTGATTGTTTTTGAGTTGATTCTGTGTTACGGAGTCTCCTATTGTGCGATGATCTTGTATTTGGATAAGTATTTCTAGTTACTTTTATTTATTTAGGTTTGTGGCTTGGCAGCTAGGCCTTTAAGCCAGATCTTAGTTTATAATATAGTTTCTTCATTTTCTTAAGTGTATGTGTAGCACAGCTGAACCGTAGGTTATCAGCTAGTGCCATTCAACGAAGTTCTTGTGACAACTCAAAAGGCCACATTTGACTATACAGTTCACATTTCTCACAAAACACAAAATTACTACTAAAAAACTATCAATATCCTACAACTATTGCTCATTTTAGAATAATTTTACACATTTTTAGAAAATAAAACTGCACAGCACAACGTCTCCTTTCAGTTCCCGCCAAAAACGCCGAAGTGAAAAGTAAAAACAAAGTTGCCAGAGATAAAAAAATAATTTTAAGCATTTGGGGCGGGAATTCAATGCGTACTTAGAATAAGCGTAGACGTTTTTGTTTTTGTGAAACGGAAACTACAGTCAATCCTAAGGCCACCGCTAGGCGGGAGTTTTAAATTTTGACCAAATTACTGTACTCAAAATACTTTAACAATTTTTTGAATTATGTTCACTTCTTTTCACTTCCTGTTTCCTGTACAACGGTTAGCTGGATTGTTTTGTTCAATTCAACCAACGTTTTCAATCAGAGTTATTTACAAATGCAATTTAAAGGCTTGGAATTATCATGTCTTTAAAAAAGTTGTATACGCTGGTCTTCTTGAAGAATAATGGTGAAGTTTTACTCGGTCTCAAAAAACGCGGCTTCGGCGTGAACAAGTGGAATGGCTTTGGTGGTAAAGTGGAAATAAATGAAACTATTATCGAAGCCGCCGTAAGGGAATTAAAAGAAGAGTCCTGTATGCTTGTTAAGCCCAGCGATTTAAGAAACGTTGGTCATTTGGAGTTCACTTTCGAGGGTGACCGAGTTATGATGGACGTGAGGGTTTTCACAGCAAGCACCTTTCAAGGGCTTGCCACAGAAACAGAAGAGATGATACCAAGGTGGTATAAATTCCAAGATATTCCATATGACAAGATGTGGCTTGATGATAAGTACTGGTTTCAATACATATTGAATGATAAGTTTTTCTATGCTAAATTTCATTACCAAGGTTTTGATAAGATTTTAGAGCATAAAATTGAGGAATTGGAATCAATGGAATCTTTTTACAATAATAGAAAATAAGGTATAAATTATATTGATAACATTTTTTTTTAAATAGTGACTTATTGCTTGTTCTGGCTTACTAGGTAAATAATTTAGGAGTTCATTTTTTTATTTGTTAAAAATATATTGGGTTGGCTAGCAAGGGATAGTGGATTTTGTTGACGGGTGGATTTCACTTTCTTTTGTTTTGTTTGTGTTCAAAATATGAAACATATTTCTCTCTTATTATCTGAACTTCTACCTTTTATTCTATCTCTCTGTGCAGGAATGAAAAAAATAAAAATTCCTGTGGCCGTTTAGCCTATATTGTAAGAGGTGACAAAACAACCAAACAGCCAGGAGGTAGGGCATTTGCCCATCGGGATGGCTACTATCTCTGATCTAGAGTATGCTGCCATAACAACTTTGAGTTATGTTCCGGCATCAGTGGCCAAGGTCCAGTTTCCCCTTCAAGGCCTGCAGCACATTGGCAGGACTTCTGGTGCCCTTTGCTAATGTTCATAGGCAACTTAACCACTTTCTGTCACAGTTGGGCCGTTATCCTGTCTGCAATGAAAAATTATATCCTTTAGTTTATTGTTCTGTTATTATCCAGTTTTAAAAATGGAAGAATAAGATATGCTCTTCATACATATTGTGTTTTTCTGAAAAAGAAGTTGTCAAAATTGATTTGCCAGATCATCCTAGTGATATTTCATTAAAAAATGCTCAGCAATATGGCAGTTTAGTTGATATCACGACCATTATCCATTCAGATAATGCAAATAAGCTCATTTTGTCCCATACATTTCATGAAAAAAGATATATTTTTATGCAAAATTTTGATTTTTATTTTAATTTGAAATCAGCAGTCACCTGGATGCATAGATAGATTGACAGCCTCTCTGGTGAGCTAAGCCTTAGCAGACCGACCTTGCAATGTAGAGGGTTTGATACTGCCATGGTAAATTATGTAAACAAACAACAAACATTATTATTTACTATAGTTTGGGTTCCGCCCCAGAGTGGTCTGTTGTATATTACCCATAACACAAGCACAACTTGCTTAGCTAGGGAACATACAATGTGTGTGTTACTCTGCAGATGTAGTAAAAAAAATAGATAACTTTATTGTACACCATTACAGAAATATACAAACTAATATTATTTTAACTATGACCAAAGGGTTTTTTATCCACTAATAAGTGATCTGTTCCAAAGATCTGTGGCAAGAATATTACTGTCTATTAATTGCCAAACCAATACATAAATATATATTTATGAATTACTATATAGAATGCATATTGAGTGTGTTATTACGAGACATTATTTTGCTTTAGCATACAGCACGGGCATCTTATCTACATCCTGTGAGCTAAATTAGCAAATAATGACTTATTGTTGTAGTGGATAAGTTGGATCAAACAACACAGCATTGTAATATAATAGCCCAGTTTTAATTACATGCCAGTTATAATAACATAATGACAACTTAAGCATTAACGGCTTATGTTTAAGTTGTAACTAGATATAGTAAAATTTATTGTCAAAAAAATAAATGATTGTGCTAAAAATAATAAATGGTCATCAACTCATTTAATTTTGTTTTTAAGTAGTAACTATTGTGTATTAATTGGCTCATTAAATTCTGCTGATCATTTACTATATTTGGCAGGGTTACCAACTCCTGAAAATATATAGCCATAAGCCAAGCACAGCTACAATAATTGTAATTTTTGACTGTACATTTTTGTTTCCTTAGTACATTTTTTTGACGGTCAAAATATTAGTTGCCCATTATAAATAGTAATTGAAATCCACCCCACTCTTGTAAAGCTTATAAAAAGTATTTACTAATAAAATTTATATAAAAATCTGTTTTGGGCCGTAAAGCTTACTGATGAGCCTAAAGCTGGAAAGTTTGGAGACCCCTAGTATACAACATTAGGACAGTAATACTGAATTATTGTATTACAAATAAATGTATGATTAGAAATAGATATTTTAACTAGTGGTGAGTAATGTTCAGAAAAAGTATTGTTTAATCTAATAATTAATTATGTTGTATAAATAAATAACATTGGTGATTATAAGGTTGTCTGTTCTGTTAACTGTATCTTTTAAAACACATACATACATCCATACATAACTTGACGCCAGTTCCCTTGCGAGGTAGGCATGAACAACAGAGCGCCATTCAGGCTTATTCTTACACACCTCACTTGCTTCTTTGACATTCATAGCTCTTGTCGTGCACGCACGTCTGTCGGGTTGTGTTTTAAAACACAATAAAGCATATTAATTCATTATAAGATAAAACAAAGGAATTGTGATATTAAAAATACTTATAACTAATAAATACTTGAAACTAATTTTTTTGTTTTTTTATACGGTGGTTACGTACGGACATTCAGGGAATTTCACCATCTATATTTTTTATTCTTGAAACAGGCTCGTGTGGAGAGTTTCATTCATACACATTCTGTAGTTATCAAAAAAAGATGCGATCGCAGCGCCATCTTTTTCGATGTTTTCGACTATCCCGCGAAATTGGGGTCATTTATCGGGATAAAAACTATCCTAAGTTACGCCCCGGGATATGAGCTTACTCTGTGTCCAGATTTATTTAAATCCGTTCTGCAGTTTTCACGTGATGCTCTACAGACAGATAAAATCTTAAGTCAATAAAAAAAAAGACAAAGATAAAAGTTGAATTTTCAGAATCGCCTGGTCCGAATAATCGTCCCAGATTTATTTCACATTTTTAAACACATTTTACGAACTCGAAACATTTACAGATCTATTACCTATAGAATGGATAGATAAAAATAGCAAACAAAAGCTCGCGATAAAAAATATTTTAGTTTTAGATAGATAGATAAATAAACAACACTATTGTACACCATTACAGAAAAATTTACGAACTAGTATTATTATAGTAGGGTACAAAGGGCGGTCTTATCGCTAAAAAGCGATCTCTTCCAGACAACCCGTTTTATGTTCAAAAATCGCATCCGGGAAAAACAACAATAATATTATTTCATGTCTTCTGCATCTAAGTATCGGTAAAAAAATTGCCATGACTGAATTTGTAAATTTACCATTGACAAAAATTAAAACAAAAAATAGGTTTTTCAAAGAAAAAAAAACGAAAAATACTTAGGATAAAAAGCTGAAAATTTGGGTGAATTGTTTTTATTTCATAACAAAACGATCCCTATGGTAAAAGTAGAAAACGCTGCGGGGGCAGTTTTTACTTAGAAACCTATATATACCATACCCTTTATCTTAAATGTTTCTTTTTCTTCGTTCGACCGAAGCCCATAGAATGAAGTGAGCAATAGGTAGTTGAAAAATAAAACAAAACCATGAAAAAATATTCTTTTTAATTCTTGATACTTATGTTAAAATACAAAACTTGACAATGTTAAAAAATTACGGAAGTACTTTAATTAACAGACACAATACATTCTTATGTTAACCGGATTACTCTTGTTATGAGCAATACAAGACATTCAACACTGAGCAGTAACATCCAGACCATAATTTACTAAGGAGACTGATTTCCAGATATAGACAGATTATAGATAGTACTGTTAATTTAATACATTCAAATTACAGAATATAAAATATAGTAGAGTGGCACAAATAAATGTTGTATGTTTTTTTTAATTTTTGATGTTTTCAACTCTGCAAAGGATGTTTTATTGAACTACGACCTTCTGCATTACGTTTGGATTTGTTATATTTATAGCTGTGTTCTAATAAACTCTATAATAATTCTAACGGCATTTTAATTCGAGTTCCGCTAACTCGCAAGATTATCTTTATGACAAGAATACATCTCACAATGCACATTGCACAGTGACGTTCAAAATTTTTTTTCATTAAAAATTAATGTTGAATGACAATAACGGATTTTGGTAAAAATGTTTCAGTAAATCTTTTGAATAAGATTGTTAGATGACATATTTAAATGTCGTACAACATGTGAGTCTAAACCTCTAAAAGTCACGAGATTTTTTATGAAAACACCATTTAGGGCGCGTTCATTTGGCATCTCACAACGCCCAAAATGCTCCGTCAGATGTTCCACATGGCGCCCACGGTCATTATGGTCGTGGCGAAAACGTCACTAATGACGTCATCATTTTCGATCACACAACGCTCACAACGACCCCATGTCAAGAGATGGGTCGAAGTGGGCGTCGACCACAGAGCATTAATTATCTCTATCGATCGCATTAAGCGATTTTCAAATCAACCAATGACACTTGTGTATTTCGTCGTTTATGACATCAACGCTCCATCCGTTCCACTAGAACAGTGTTTTTCAACCTTTTTTATGCCTGTCCCTTTAGTATGAAGAAATATTTCGCCCCTATCCGTTCCTTTTTTGTCATGTATTTTATTTTGTGTCAAATATTTAATCTAACCTATTTATTCATTTTCATAATTAGCTTTCGGATAAATACATAATTAAATACGTAAAAAACATTTTTTTTTTTCATAGAATGCGTCGCCGATAGACACGCGCACATATGACCACAAATGAAAGAATGTACTTGTGTCCTTGCAATTGATGAATTCACGGATATTGCAGATTTAACTGCATTAGCTTGACCAACCTATTGCAACTCTGCTATAGAAGACCCCCTTGAAAAACATTGCACTAGAGTTTATGATTGTAACACCCGTGAGCAAGTGGAACGGGCAAAATCACGGTTGTAAATGTGGTCGAAGGTGAAATATATGTTGCAATCAATCTCCTTAGGATGTTTCTATCAATCCACTTCTGTTGCATCACTGTTTCACATAAACCAAATTGAATTTAATAAGCTCGATGGGGAATATGCATGTAATTTTCTAATGTAAGTCAAGTATTTTTATTTGTAATTATTATTACCGAAGAATTATAACATTGTTTTTCTATTCAATTTTTTTAAGTTATATATTTTAATCTTGACATTACAATCCATGGTCGAATTCATAGAGGATAGACACAAGGTAACAATCTTACAGTGGTTAATTGAAACTGAGAATGAGACCATAGATTCTTTTCACCAATTTTAACCCTATTAAGATTATCAAATCATAATCAGGGTAAAATTGATAAAGAGGCAAGGGCGACAATCTTCCTGGGGTTAAAACCAAAAAAAGAAACAAGAGTGACAAACATACTATGGTTTGTGTGTGGCTTTTATAAGTCATTAATTTCCTTTGTTTACGAAATTTTCTATGCCAAGGACTGAAAATGGAGTCTCTGTGCTGCTGAAGGCCAGCAAAAGCTTACCCAGTTAACCACAGAGACCTTCAATGGCAAGGTTTGATGACCACAAATCTAAATGCAGTTTTATAACACTTATTTTATATTAGTATTTTCTAAGTGTTTGCAACTAGTACACATAAAAATATTTAAAAAAATATCAAATAAAATGCTGCACCTAAAACCATTAAAACGTTACACTTTTTGGAACAAAAAACAAAAAAAATAGACTAAATCTAATATTATAAAGAGGAAAGATTTGTCTTTTTGTATGTTTGTAACGAATAAACTCAAAAACTATGGGAATTTATTTGAAAATTCTTTCACTATTCGAATGCTACATTATGCCTAAATAACGTAGGCTATATTTATCACTAGAAAAAGAAAGGGATCCCTAATAAAACTTCAGTAATGTAACTCAAGGTGTAGAAAAATTAAATACATACCACCCATGCTTTGTCAGGACGAGTCACTAATAATGAATACATGCATATTCCCAATTGCAATGTTTTAAAGTTTTGATCACTCACTTCACTTAACACTATTGAATTACTTTCACTATCCTCCTATGTTTCCATCAGGTCCCTCCGCCAGCGCTGTCCTGGCCAAGTTCCTGACTAGGCCCAATCTGAGTAGAGACACCTTCTCCGTTTCCAACGAAGTGTTTTTGAGTTCTAAACACAACATGATCTCGTATGTGTCCGACGAGGAGAATACTGGTTCCTCGGATTCCAGCAGAGGTATGACGTCCAGGAGTAGGGTTTCCCAGAAGCTGTGGATAATGAGACGCAAAAAAATGTATTAACATTATGAATGAGTTGGTTTATGAGACATATGGAAGTCTGCGGTTGAACGGGCTAAGTCTTTGTCAACTTAGCTACTCGGAACACAGAGGTTCGGGGTTCAATTACTGGCATGGTGAATTTCATAAATGAACTTTCTATTATTTACTATGGTTTGCGTTAAACACTACTTTAAATATTAATTTATTGTCGACTGTAATTATTATAATCAGTCGTTATTGTCGTGGGAAAGACATAATCATTTTCGATTACACAGCACTCATAACGACCCATGTTATGAGCTGAGTCACTGGATTAAAGGCCTAGTTGCCAAGCCATAAATGCATTAAAAAATGAGCTGAGTCAGAGTGGCGTTGACCACAGAGTATTAATTCTCTCTATCTCTTGACATTGAAAAAGGCGCGATTTTCAAATTCATGTTCATGACATCAACACCCAATAATCCGTTCCACTAGAGTTTATCATTGTAACGTCCGCAAGCAAGTGGAACAGGAAATATGTGGTTTCTGTAAGTCTCTTATGGAACATAGCCAAAATTACCTTTGTCATGCAGTTGGCATGATTTAACCTTACTTTATTTGTAGAATAATGTCATTACTACTTATTTAAGAACACTTTCCTTAAAAATTATAAGGCAAGTTCGACGATCTCTCGCATGAATCCCTATTAATATTATAAATACGAAATTGTGTCAAAGTATGTACAATAGTCGGCATTAAAAAAAATAAACAACTGCGGCCTATTAGCTTAACAACGCATTTCTTCCTTCCCTCCTAAACTAAAACTATACACACTCCAGTTTTTTGGTCCTTCGAGCCGGATTAAATAAATTCCTCTTCTTTATAACTTTTATTTTATTTTCTATATATAAAATAAAAGTTATAAAGTAAATATCTTATACAAATATGTAAAGTTGAAGAATTCGTTTGTTTGCTTAAATGCGCTAATTTCAGGAACTACTGGCCTAACTTGAATTTTTCTTTCAGTATTAGATAGCCCATTTATTGAGAAAGGTTATATATCATCACGCTAAGACCAATATGAACGCAGCTTTTTTTAACTCACTTTTGTTTGTTTCAAAATCGGGAGGTTTTTTTTTAACTATTCTACGCGGGCGAAGTCGTGGGTATATAGAATATATAGAATGGACATGGGATACTTTTTATCCTAGAAAATGGGATAATTTCTGAATATCACTTATTACTCCAATTATTAAGTACCGACTTTTCGGATATTTGATACTTACTAATCAGGCGCTATCTTGGAGGTGAGCAACGAGACCAGCAACCCCGCTGCCTTCTTGAACTCTTTGCTTTTGTACAAACTGTGGAATTCACAGTATTTACCTGAAATCATTATTATTATATTATTAGCAGTGGTAATTTAAGGTGCTATCTAATGGCCGGTTTGCATATCTTACTTTTCGTGCACTTGCCTTACTGTTGGGTTAGTTTTGAAATTACTTGTATGGAGCTTATGACAAATTTAAGCCGATATAAGACAAATGAACGGTCAGTAAGATAAAGGAACCGGCCATAAATGGAAATCGCTATTTAACTTGTATGTTACCAAAATTTTGAAGATATAAATTTACAGAAATTACCTATGACAAATTGAAACGTTTTGAATATTTAGGTTTTTCTTTGTGGAAACTTAGCTGAATGTGAATGAATTACGTGTCATATTTGATAAGAATGACAGTTGTTATTTTATAGTTAGTTTAGATGAGACCAATAATTTCTAAAAATTATAGATATAATAAACCGTCGTCTATAAAAAATGCGATAGTAACTCGATATGTCTTTCCGTTCCGTTTCACAGAAAACTACTAGGAATAGTGAGTCGGTTTTGCTGTAATTTTGCGATATAAAATGAAATTAATCTCCCGAGTGCACATAGTACTAACATGAAAATTTAGTACAATGTGACCTGTATTAACGCCTGCTCTTTAAACAAGAAGCACGCATTAGAGATTGATTTGATTGATAAACTCTAGTAATGACTAAAAGGAGAAAAAAAGACGAAAAGGATAAACGGGTAAAAAGAGACAAAAAGAACACATAGGGCAAAAATGATAAAAACGGCAAAAATGACAAAAAGGACGAAAAAAAACAAAAAAATCAAAAAGGGAAAAATAACAAAAGTACAAACAGGGCAAAAAAAACAAAAAGTGCAAAAATGACAAAAAGGGCCAGAAATAGAAAAAGGGCAATAAAACAAAAAAGGCACAAAGGCAAAATGGACAAAAAAAGGCAAAAAATTAAAAGGAAAAAAGAAAAAGGACAAATAGGTCAAAAATGGCCAAAGGACAAATCGGACAAAGATGACCAAAATGATGAAAATGGGAAGTTACAAAAAAACCTATCCCACTTTTTGGGATAACCTTTACGATAAATCTACCTCATTATCCGGGATAAAAGGTATCTCTTGTCCACCCTCGGTATTAAAATTACATGTATACCGAATTTCAACTAAATCGATCCGATCGTTTTTCATCAAAAGCATAATCGTTAAGCGTTTTTCGGGATAAAAAGTATCCTATGTTTATTCTCGGCATCGAAAATATATATATACTGAGTTTCAGCCATATCGATCCAGTAGTTTTTACATGAAAACGGAACAGACAGACAGACAGAGTTACTTTCGCATTTATATTTTAATAGGAACCTATCATGTAACATGTAAATTCGATACTAATAGCGACATCTAGGAGAGCGCAGAAGAAAGCGGCCTAGAGTTGAAATTAGTTATGGTTTAAATAGTCTATGGTCTATTCGTGGCATAAATTGCAAATTAAGTAAAATAATAATTCTTGGTCGCGAATAACTTTAAATAACAATCTATCTTATCTATGGTTATAGAGGGGGCGTGCTCACCGAGGAAGAGCAGCGCGTCGGTGATGAGGAGCGAGGGCCCGGCGCTGAGCAGCAGGTCCTCGGCGGGCAGGCGGCCCGTGCGTGCGTAGCGGCGCAGCGCGGTATGCGCGGCGCGGGCGCACTGCGCGCCGCCACGCCCACGCACCGCCCACGCTAACGCGCCGCCCACGCGCCCGGCACGCAGCGCGCGCGCCGACTCGCACGCGCACACCGTCTGCACTGCGCACGCGTTACACGTTAGCGATGGCTGGGTCGAGTTGCTCGACTCGAACCACGAACGAGTCAACTCGAGTTCAGTTGTTAGTAACTCGTATCGCTACAATATATGCTCCTCTTAGGTAAACAACAAAAGATATTCATTGATTGAAGTCTGATTATGATTCTCTTACATAAGATATGCCTAATCGAGTCTTAACGAGGTTATTATAAGTAAGGCCATTAATTTCTAAGAAAGTTTTTGAAGTTCATACATGCTTATTGGTTATTTTTGTTATTGTGTATGATTTTTATACATTTTAAGAGTTGATAGAAGTGCCAACCAAAATCAAACCATGTTCATCCATACCTTTGTATTAATCCCTATTCGAATAAATAATTTCCTATTCAAGGCTGTTTCAATATCTGTAGATTACATTTTGAATTATTCAAATCGGAAATTTCATAAAAAAAATACAAATCTAAAAATGTCTAAATCTAAACAAAACACTTGGCTCTCTAGGATTTTGATTAAATTGTGTTTGAGTGGGTTTAGATTTACAATTAGACCCAGTAGGTGGCGCTGGAATCGGGTTGTAGATTTTTTTCAGGACTAGATAACAATACAGTTCTAACTTACCCACTCCCAGCAGTCCATACTTCTTGGCCTCAGCGATGACTCTCATGGCCCTGGCCTCCGTGTGCAGGGGCAACCGCTCCAAGAGGAGCTCTGCCCGCCTGAGGCCCTCGGGGGGGCAGGAGGCCAAGTACGACAGGCCCACCGACCACAAGGACTTGTGCTCCATCAGCAGTGTGCCATACTCCAGGACAAGGCTGTCTCGTAAACGAGAGGTTACACTGCGGATGCAAACGAGGTTCTATAAATCTAAAAACTTTAAACAATAATTCTTGCATATATCTTTACATACATAATTTTTATATATATATATATAATTGAAATTCACGTATATAATGACTCATCACGATATCTCAGAAACTATAATACTTACTTAATCCTTACCCACATTTAGAAGTTTACTCAGAAAACACTATTTATCCATAAATAGCTGTGTCTGATAAACACAATATAATCATGCTAATATATTTATTATAATAGCATATGTATTTTGTAATATATTATTGTATATTATATTTATGACTATGTATATATGTATGTGTTTGTATATTTTTTTGTTAAATTAGTTTGAGTATTTATGTGTCCATTGCCTTTTAACTGCACCACCTACATCGCCTGATTCAAATTTGTTTTTGATTAGGTTGCCTAGAAGAGATCACTTTGAGCGATAAGGGTGCCTATTGTATCACCTAGATAATACTGTAAATACATTCTGTTTTTGTAATTGTATGTTTTGGTGTGCAATAAAGAGTTATCTCTCTCCCCCCCCCCCTCTCTCTCTCTCTCTCTGTATAATACCTATAGACTTGAAATTGGGCATGGACCTTCCTTTGCCAAGTAGAGGTCAGCTAAGAACGGATTTTGCGGCACGCGAAGCGGGCTGGTATCAGCTAAATGTATATAGCCAAAGCTTTCTATGGCTATATATAGCCAAGGCTTTCTATGGCTATATATAGCCAAGGCTTTGTATGGCGTTTTATAGTCAATGCTGTACATGGCCACATTATGTTATTATCTGTACCATTGAATAATTATTTTCCTTTAGTAGTTAGTATTGTTTTCTGAACTACATTAAAAGCCTAATTTATGTTTGCATTAGTTTAGTAGTTATTATAGTTAACTTTCACAACTGACTACATAAGTCCTTATCAATGTGGACAGTAATATGTTATCGGTTGATTAAATGTCTGTAAAATGAAATGATAAGATCATATTCGCTGCCTGGTGACTTACAGAGGAACAAGGAAGGATTATTCGCATATTCAAAGTGAATTATTATCAACTTACTTGTTCTGTTGTTTATCCAAAATAGTGAGCTTCCCGCAGTGGTGCAGCATATCAGTGAGGTGGGTGGCGAACCAGCCATTGTCAGCCATTTGCTGGATTTCATGGATTACCTGCACAGACCGTTAATTATTGTTATTACACCTGTATATTTATTACATTTTTGTAATGATTTTTACTAAATATATGACTTTTTTTAAATATGAAGCTGGAACATGAGCAGTCGGCCCACCGATAGTGGTTGTCATCATTTAAAGACAATTGTTACAAGAACTGTGAAACATGGTGCCAGCCTTCAGGATGTGAAGGAGTATCTCTATTTAGAGCAGGCATTCTCAAACTATTTTGGGAAAGAGACACCTTTTCCAAAATGAACTGATACCCTTAGCCCCATAGTGAAAGTACTTAAAAATCTTGTCTATTTTTTCATACAAAATACTTACCAATTTAATTTTTTTCGAGTTGGTTAAGTCAGTAAACTTGACATCATTCTCTAATCAAAATTTAACAAAATAAATAGACACAATATGCAGTAAATATGAATTGTAATAATGAATTATTACTAAAAATTATTTAAGTAGGTGATTATTTGAATTATAATTATTATTTGTGAAAAAAAACACACACACGTAACACGACTTTACAGCACCTTGAAAATTTTAATTAAGAACTTGCGTTAATTAATGGGGGTCGATTTAAAAATCAGTTTTCGTTTATGCCGATCCCTGGGAAACCAATTTCGACCCCAGGGGGTCTACACCGACCACTTTGGGGATTCCTGATCTAGAGGAATCAGACAGGCGGAATGGGATAGAGCGGATGGAATAGGCAGAGGAAGAAATGGGTCCTAGAAACTCTGTCATTGCATTAAACACGACTAGCCCAAGGCAAGTATTTTACTTGATAAACTACTTGGTACTCGACTAAACTACTCGGTACTCGACTAAACCACTCGCTACTCGACTAAACTACTCGGTACTCGACTAAACTACTCGGTACTCGACTAAACTACTCGGTACTCGACTAAACTACTCGGTACTCGACTAAACTACCCGCCACTCGACTAAACTACTCTCCACGCGACTTAACTACTTGCCACTCGACTAAACTACTCGGTACTCGACTAAACTACTCGGTACTCGACTAAACTACTAGCCACTCGAGTAAACTACTAGACAGCGCTGCGTACCTGATGCAGGTCCCCGTCGAGCAGCGCGCGCACCGTGTCGTCGAGGCGCGAGGCGGCGGGCGGCGCGTGCATGCCGGCGCACGCGCCCGCCGCGGCCGCCAGCTCGTGGCGCTTGGCCCACGGGCAGGTGAACATCACCCACCCGCCCAGGATGTCGAACCAGGAACTGTACTGACCCCGGATCGACTCGAACGCCACGTAATCGCCAGTTATTAACTGTAATTCATTATCAATACACAGTTACAATATTGTCATGGTAGAAACAATAGGCAGCATTATCACTTAAAGCAATCTCTTCCAGGTAACTTTTTTTTTTTTCCAGGGGAAATCAAAAGGCATTCTCAAACTATTTTTTTCCAGGTAACCTAACTTAAGGAATAGTTTGATCTAATCTGGCGACAAAGGCGCTGCTGATTAATAGAAAGATCTTAAAGAATTATTAGTTATTATTATTAGTAGTTTATATTTAAACTATATATTTTATAAATTAAATACACAAAAACATATTTATAAGATGTATCAGATGTAGGTATTGTTCATAATTTTCAAACTTGGAAAAAAATAATCCAGTACTAAAAATAAATAAATCAAGTGTTTAAAAAAATTTAATCAACCAAAGCATTATTATTATTAATAAAATTCTGTCAATAACTTACCTTTTAAAATTATTATTCAAAAAATAAGTAAAATAAAATAAATATAAAATCTTGATGTTTGTAGGCAGCAGGGCCTGGATTGACCCAATACCCAGTACCAACTAGCGGTCAGGGCTACAGAGATAGGAACCTCTTTACAATTTCTGTGTACATTAATGGTGCCTTTGTATCTTTATTACTATTATTTTAAAAAAAACAAAACAAAAAAAATCTCTTACTCTTAATATAAGCTCCAATTTTGGCTGTGATGCTAGTACGCCACTGCTGAGTTTAGATCTGCATTCTGCCTGCCAATGTTTCCAAGATATGGTGAAATCATTCGTTGATAAACCACCATAAACCTGAAAAATCAATATCAAATAGTAGAAAATAAATAATACACCAGTTGTCTAATGGCCAGTCATATCTTATGTTACATTAAATTTGATATAAGCAACTTACAAGAAATGAATGAATGAATGCACATAAAACATTTTTTTTTATTGCCGAAGCAGATAAACAGGTAGACGGCTCACCTGATGGAAAGTGGTTACCCTCGCCAATGGACGTTTGCAACACCAAGAGTGTTGCCAAAATGTGTTGTTAAATAAATAAAAAATATTGTTATCGGCCAATATCAAAATTAAAATTTGTTTATTGTTGTTGGGTGTGGCCCGGACATCACATTAGAGACAATAAAACCAAACAACACATAGGATAACGAAGTGGTACCTACAGAAAAAATGTAGGGGATGACAATATAAAACACAACAGAGACATTGTGGTCCAGAGCCTGTAAAGACCGAGAGGAACGGGCACCAAATAGCTTGAGGGAGGCCTTTGTCGAAAGTCAGGCTGGGAAGGAGGCAATATTAGATACAATTTAAAGTAATAAATAAACTAACTTAAATGTATTGATTCTTTCAGCCGTAAAGGCTATTTTTATTTATTTAAATAATGTTATAAAACTTACACTGTAAACTGGCATACTCCTCAATGTATTATCAGTAAGCTTGAACTCATTACTGTCAGCAGCAGAGTGCAGTTTTAAAAGCGCTCTTGCCACATCCACTCTCCCCTGAACAATCATTCCTATGACTGTGTCCCAATACTCTGGGTGGTCTTCTGATCCTCTCTCGCAATTCTCCAAGATCTCTGCTGCAGATTTCTCGTGACAGGGAAAATGGAATCTAACCCATTCCAGCAAAAATGGTAATACAATGTCACCAGGAATATTGTCTATGTATAAAAACTCACATAAGTGCCAAATGCATTCTATAGAGTAGAAAATCGTTATGTATGAAAGTAAACTGTTTTTTAAAACACCATCTTGTTCTTGTAAGGAAGCTTCTTGGAAGTTTTCAATACAAACGCGAAGTATCGACCTATATTGTCTCGAAATCTTTAGGAATTCCACATGATTGTCTGACGTTTTAGCGGTTTCGACAACTTTTTGTAACGATAGATATGTACCATTGGACTCATTCAACATTTTCCGTAAAATAGGATGAAACAGTAAAACATTCTGAGTAACATTTATAATATTGTTTTCTATATTTTCAGGTGTTTTACTCGTTGTTTGGCTACGTGGGTAAAGTGAAAACTTACTGCTACTTCTAAATACACATCCTATGTGTTTCTCAAAACATTTATCAGAGAAAACCTGCAAGAAACGAATTTAATGTAGAGAACAAACATAACCTATGTTGCTTGTTAAGCATTTTATGTTTATACTTACAACTGTCTTTATATTAGAATTATAAGTGGAGGTATTCATTGCTAATAAAATATGTTCTCTTTCAATTAGTAACAAAACTTTTAAAATTTATATTATTCCATAGCTCAATTTTTGAATCACATCAACAGGCACCATTGACAAGTTGACATTAGTGACAGTTTCATTTAGCTTTTGGAGGTCTTCAGGCAGAAGTGAAACAATGTTGTGTGTTTGAATTGCAGTTCAGGAATGCATGATGTAGGCTCGCTCCGCGCTTACTAAAGTACTACAAAAATGCAGACGCTTAGCAGCTAACGGAGCGAGCTATGTCCCCGCGGTAGGCGGGGCGTGGTCGCACGGGCTTTACGGGGGTGACGTCAGTGGAGTGATTCTGTCCGCAACAGTTTGTGAGCGGCCGCCGTGGCGATCGGACGTCTGCGGCTACAGGGCTCCCCCTCAAGCGAAGCGTACCGGTGGTTTGACTCGACGTCCACTGCGGGTGTGAAAATTTTCGTTGCCAACTGCCTTTTTCAAGGCGTCCGTATGGTCGTCACACACTGCCTTTTTCAAGGCAACCATGTTTCCGCAACGATCTTTACTGCCAAATGCCTTTTTTAAGGCATCCTTCTGGTTTCCAACTGCAGGGTGAGTTGGCGTAGTGCACAGCTTCAGGACGTAGGCGGGCTTCAGACGGTCGATAGAGACGTTGGTTTCTCTTCCAGGCAGCTTAATTTTGAAGAATTTATCATTTCGTTCCAGGATTGGGTAGGGTCCTTCGTAGGGAGGCTGAAGTGGTTTCTTCACGGCGTCGACTCTGACGAATACGTTTTCACATGTTGCTAGGTCGTGATGTACAAATGTCTTCAGATTATTCTCGTGTGTAGTGTCTGTGGTTGGAGTTAGGCTTCTGATAGTTGCTTGAAGTTTATGAACGAAATCTTCGTGTAGTGGTATACTTTGTGGTTGGGTAGGCGTTATGAAGGTTCCGGGAACACGTAGGGCTGTGCCAAAAGTTAACTGCGCGGCGCTCGTTTTTGTGTCTTCACGCACAGCGTTTCGTAGGCCGAGTAGCACCGTTGCCAGTTCGTCCGTCCATTTTCCGCCGTTTTGCAAACGGGCGGTTAGTGCTGTTTTAAGCGTGCGGTGCCATCGTTCAACTATCCCGTTGCTTTGTGGGTGATAAGCGGTCGTTCTGGTTTTCTCTATTCCTAGTAGTCTAGTTAATGATTGAAATAGCTGGCTCTCAAATTGTCGACCCTGGTCCGAGGTAATAGTTGTAGGGCAACCAAAACGAGCTATCCATTGGTCGTAAACCGTCTTGGCAACTTGTTCCGCTGTTATCTCATTGAGTGGTATTGCTTCGGGCCAACGAGTCGCGCGGTCGATCATCGTGAGTAGGTATCTGTGTCCTTGCGCTGTTGTAGTAAGCGGTCCAACTATATCTATGTGTAGATGTTGAAAGCGTTCGGTTGGCGGGAACGATGCGGGTTCGCTGTGTGTGTGTCGTTGTATTTTGGCGCGCTGGCACGGTACGCATGTTTTTGCCCATGTTCCGATATCGGTGTTCATAGATGGCCAAAAGTATTGCTGTTGTATCATCTTGCGTGTAGTACACAATTCATTCTTCAGCACGTCGGGTGATCGACGTGCCGGTGAGGGGGTTTCGAGCGGGGGGCTCTTTACCCCGGCTGCAGCTCGGAGGGCCACTACCCTCCGGTAACTGTGTATGGGAGCCGCCGTAGTGTCGGCGGCTCGCGCGGGCCAACCCGCGACTACGATGGCCTTCACGGCTTTGCGTTGGCTACATCTGCGGCGTTTGTTGGCCTGTCATGACTTACGATGGCCTTCCCGGGCTTTGGTTGGCCATCATTGGCGTCTGGTGGCCTATCTGTGGCGTTAGGGGCATAAATCGCGACCTCTAAATATCACCCTAATCCCGGCGAATGAGGTCACGTGGGGTCGATAGCCAGGTTTTCCTACGTGCGTCTGGGGGTCGCGAATGGAGCGGGGCGATCCCGTTCAGGTGGATATGGCGGCAGTTGTCGGCGCGGTCGAACATCCGACGCGCCAACATAGCCACAAAGTCCTCCACCGACGGGACGCCCAAATCGCGAGCGATGACGTCATTCCTGACGTATCGACCCGCGTCCGTGCACATTCGCAAGGTGATATTTTGCTGCTGTTGTAGCCGCTTCTTGTTGGTGGCCGAACACAGCGCATACCATGCCGGAGCTGCGTATGTGAGCCTCGAGCGGAGATAGGTCTTGTAGACCCCGATCTTCGTCCTCAGGGGCAGTCTGGATGATAGGACAGGTCGGAGCAGGGCTCTGGCGGCTCGTGTGGTATTCACAGCCTGTTCCACTTGGAGCCGCATGCTCAACGACCTGTCGATGTGTGCCCCGAGGTATTTGACCGAGGTCTGCCACTCGATCTCCTGGCCTCGAAGCTGGAGCTGCTTCGGCATGGCGCGCCGGCGGGCGACTAGCAGCGCGGCGGTCTTCGTCACGTTGACCGCCATGCGCCACCTGTCCAGCCACGCCGGTATCATGTCGAGCATGCGCTGCATTCGGCGAGCTGCGTGATCGGCATTTATAGAGGTCGCGATATAGGCGCTGTCGTCTGCGTACAACGCCAGCATTATATCCGTTTCCCCGGGTCGTAGCGAGCCCTCTAGGGTCGGAATGTCGTCTGTATACAGACCATATAATGCTGGCGAAAGACAGCTGCCTTGGGGAACACCGGCAGTTATAGTACGCTTTTGCGAGATGGTCGTTTGCTCTACCGAAACATAAAAGTCCCGGCCGTGTAAAAATGAGGCTATTAATTTAGTAATAGCGTGCGGTGTAGATGTTTGTAATAGTTTGAATATGAGTCCTTTATGCCACACCCTGTCGAAGGCCTTCTCGACGTCTAGGAACACACAGACGGAGTTCCGGCCCTCATTCAGGGATGTGGCAAGGTGGTGAAGCACGCGCACAAGCTGGAGCGTGGTCGAGTGGCTGCTGCGGAATCCAAATTGCTCCGCGCGAGGCTCTATATGTGGAGCCAGGCGCCGCAGCAGCAAGCGCTCAAACAGCTTGGCTAAATGTGGCTGTAATGTGACCGGCCGGTAACTCGCAGGTAGGCGCCGATCCTTGCCTGGTTTCGGAAGCATAACGACCTTGCCTGTCTTCCAGGCGTCGGGGAAATGGCTGGTCCTGAGAATTCCGTTGAAAAGGCGCGCGAGCGCCGCGAAGCCTCTTCTAGGCAGGAATCTCAGGGCGTCCGTAGGTGTCCCGTCGCAACCCGGCGCTTTCCGCCTAGGTAGGCGTAGCGCCGCCTTTCGGACTTCGGCCGGGGAGATGAACGCCTCCCCGCCGAGCGGCTCGTGTGGGCGCGACAGGAACTCGGTAGCTTCCCTCTCGACGCGCTGGTGGTGTTCCCTTATTTCCTCCGCTACCCCTGCTGGGATTGGGTGTGGCTGGAATTGCGTCTCCAAGTGGTCGGCGAAGATCTCAGCGCGATCCGCTGGCGCAAACCGCCTCTGACCCTGTGCATCCAGCAGTGGGTACGTGGGTATTGGCGTCCTTTGTAGAGCTCGGTTTAGTGAGTGCAAGTCCGTGGCGTGTTCGGACACCCGGTCTATAACACTATCCCAGGTCTCGCCTCGCCATGCTTTCACGGCCTCTGAGACCCGGGCTGTTAAGGCATTCAGCCTAGTCTTGAGCACCGGACATCTGGTTCTGGCCCACAAGCGCCGGAGTGCGCGCTTGTGGCTGATGTCCTGGCTAAGCCGGGCTGGGAGCTCTGGACGTCTGCTCCGCGGTGTGAACATCGTAGTTGCGGCGTCCCTAGCGGCCTCGATCCGCTCCATGATGAGCCTGGTGGCTCGCTCGACCTCCTCCGGGGCGGAGAGGCCCTCTAGGGGAATAGCTTCCTCCATACTCTTAGTGTACGCTGCCCAATCTATTCTTGTACGCTGCTCTCTAGGCGGCACTGCCACCGCCGCCAATGCAAGCGTAACAAGTACTGGGAGGTGCTGCGTATCCAAGTCATACAGCACCTCTGCGTGGATTGGGCAGCTTATATTCTGGTGTACTACGATGTCCAACACATCCGCACTGTAGCGTGTGTTGTTTGGGATATGGGTAGGCGCACCCGGTCCGAGCACCGTGAGGCCGATGAGTTCGGCGTCCTGCATCAGCCTCCCGCCCGTCTGGTTAATGACCCTCGACCCCCACGCGTGATGTTTTGCGTTCAAATCCGCCATCAACACTGTGGGGGTCGTTCCACAAAATATACTTTCTAAATCAGTGCGGTGCCATCGGGGGCCAGGCGGTCTGTAGCCGGCGAATATTCTCGCCTCCCTACCCGCGGCCTTTATAAGTACCCCGATGGTGCGGAGCTCCTGGTAATCGAGATGCGGCAACTCATCGTGTACGATGTCTCGCCTCACTAGGACCGCCGTGCCCCTGTACGGTCGGCCCTGGGGCGAAACTTCATCACGCCTGTACACGATGTAGTTGGGCATCTTAAATGTGGCAGTAGGCCGGAGTATAGTCTCGCCCAGGAGGATAATATGAATATCCTGCGACTGGACGAGACTGCGCAGCTGGTCCACTTTACCCGCCACTCCTCCGGGATTCCAGTAGAGTAATCTAAGCCCCGAGTTTGTGCTAACCATTGTGGTTAGGCTGTACTCGGGGCAAGATACGAATCGCCGCCACCTTGAGATCTCCCCCGGCGGCGATCGTGGAAATCAGTTCCGTCAGGGCCCCGCAGAAAATCTCCATACGGTCCAGACGATGGAGAATAATCTGGAGCGGGTCCCTGGCGTCGTTCCCTCTTGCATTTGTTGTGGCAGTTGTTGTGGTTGCGGCAGGAGTGGCGGTGCGCCTTGTCCTGCTGCGTGGCTGCCTTTGTGGCAGTGGTTCAAGTTGCGGCGGCCGTGGCTCCGGCTGTGGTGGCACTACCGGCCTGGCAGCCAACTCCGACCTCTGCTGTCTCCTGGCCTTCCTGCTAAGCTTGTTTCCATCCGACTCCGGCGCGACCTGGGCGGGTTGTCGGCGAACAAACGCTTGCGTATTTTGAGGCAGTTTTTGCCCTCTTGCGTGTAGTTCGTATTCCAGGGTGACTAATATTATGCAGCGCGTTGAATGCTATGCGACGATAGTCATCAGGTAGATAAGGACGGATGTATGCTGTTGATGTTTCGCAGTATATTGGTTTTGTTGAGCCGGGAATTACGATCTTTTTGATTTTCACGTTAGATGATTGGCTGTTGCAGATCTGGGGTAGGCAGGTGTCCTTTTCTTGGGCGTTAGCGAGTTCTTCGAAGTTAATTAATGTAGGTACGTCGATTGTTTCAATGCGTGATAGTGCGTCGGCTACGGGGTTGTTTTTTCCGCTCACGTGTCTTATGTCAGTTGTGAACTCGCTAATGAAAAGTAGCTGACGGGCGCGTCGTTGGGTCTCGCTGTCGGATGGCGGTTTGTGAATGGCGTATGTGAGTGGTTTGTGATCTGTGTAGATGATGAGTGTTCGTCCTTCGAATAGCTTCCTGAAGTGTTTAACGGCCATGTAGATTGAAAGTAGTTCGCGATCGAAAGTGCTGTATCAATCAATCAATCAATCAATATCTTTATTTGCGAGAATGTAGTTTATACAGGTGTTACACATTGTAGACGCACAGTACATTCTACCACATAGTGGTGTACAAAACGAATGAAATCAAGTTTAAAATTAAATTTACATAAATATTCTAATTAAAAAAAGTCAATTTTCCATAAAATACAAGTAATGAATGTCAAGAGAAATAATTACAAATAGATCATTAAGCTTTTCCGTATAGGTAATAGCGACAAGCACTTTTTTTAAGAAATTCATCTACAGTATAGAAACACTCCTTGATCAGCCACTTTTTTAAGACTACAGTGAATTTTCTTGGGGGTGCGTTTACAATATTATTTGGCAAAGAGTTATAAATAAGAGGAGCCATGTAAATACAGTTCCTTCTGAAGAGATCCAGAGAAGGCACAGGCATCTTTAATTTTACTTGCGTCACAAGTCTCGCGTTAACATTATTAAATTCTTCAAACAGGGACCCATTTAATTGGACAAACTTAGCGATTTCAAGTATGTAGATACTAGCCACAGTAAGGAGATTGTGAGATTTAAAAACCGGCTTGCACGATTCTGCCCATTTCATTCCAAATACGGCACGAAGGCATTTCTTTTGAGCGAGAAAAACCCTTGCAATATCAGGGGAGTTTCCCCATATTATGATTCCGTAGTGGATTAATGAGCAAACATGAGCATGATAAGCCATTAACACAGTTTGCAAGGATGTACACGTTCTAATTTTTTTAATAGCGAAAACAAAACTATTAATTTTACTACAAATCATGTCAATATGTTGTTTCCATGATAAATGAGCGTCAATTTGAATTCCCAGGAATTTTGTGCAATTAACCTGTTCTATGTTTATATTATTATAGTTAATGTTTAAATTATTTAATTTACTTTGTTTTGTTCTAAATTGAATAATTTTTGTTTTGGATAAATTGATAGTTAGTTTATTAGAGTTGAGCCAATTAATAATATCAGATAAACATGTCGTAACATCATTTTCGTAGTCATAGATAGTAGAACATTTTATAACTATTGTTGTATCGTCTGCAAATAAAATACTGTTATGTTTAGTGGCGAGAGGCATGTCGTTTACATATAACAGAAATAATAAAGGGCCCAGTATGCTTCCTTGAGGGACGCCGCGGTGGGTAGCTTTTTGTGTAGAATCGTAGTTTGTAACACAGTTTAAATCTTTATCAAGTTTAGTTACTCTAGTTATTTGTTGGCGATCACCTAAGTAATTAATTAATAAATTAAGAGCTGGACCTCTAACACCATATTTGTCTAATTTTTGGAGCAAAATAGCATGATCGACAAAATCGAAAGCTTTGCTGAGATCAAGAAATAGAGCACAGCAGGCAGTTTTATTGTTTAAATTATTTAGAATTAAATTTATAAGGTGATAAGTTGCCAAAGAAGTAGATTTGAATTTCCGAAAACCGAATTGTTCTTTTGCTAGGATATTAAATTTGGTAAAAAATGAAATTAATCTATTATAAATAGCTTTTTCAAAGATCTTAGACAAAATCGGTATTAATGCTATAGGTCTATAATTATTTTTATCCGTTTTCGATCCTTTCTTGAAGAGAGGTTTGATAATTGAAATTTTCAGTCGATCAGGAAAAGAACCTTGTTCGAAAGTTAGGTTAATTATGTAAGCAAGAGGTTTCGCAATAATATTAGAAGTTAATTTGATAAGATTTGTTGTAAGACAGTCGTAACCTGCTGAATGAGTGTTCTTCAAAGACATTATAATTTTTAAAATTTCTCCAGACGTAACTGGTTCTAAATATAGACTGTGGCAATTTGAGTTAATATTTAATATGGGATTATTGACAGATTGATGAGAAATAGGACTAGCTTGTGAAACATTAGTTAGATTTATAAAGAAATCATTAAAAATATCAGCCAGGAGATGTCCTGAAGTGACATTCATACCATCAAGACATAGTTTATCAATAAAATTGCTACATTTCTTTTTGCCAATCTCTTCATTCACAACATTCCAAGTTGCTTTGCATACGTTTGTAGAATTAGCAATAAAATAGTCATTACACAGTTTTTTGTTTTTGTTGAAACATTTTTTTAATATGCTTGAATATATTTGGAACGTTTTTTTGTTATTCGAATTTTTATTCTTATAATATTTGAATCTTAATAATCTTTTATGTTTGCTGCTAATTTTTAAACCTTTACTAATTTTTTTTGGTTTATTTGTAAACATCGTTTTTATTTTAACAGTAGGAAAACAAAGTGAAAAAAATAAGGTTATTAAATCGTGAAAAGCATTGAACGCATTATTAGCCGATGAAATGGAAAACACTTCTGAAAAACTTAAACTACCTATAGAATTAACAAATTTGGTGACATTTTCCTTGCAGAAATCTTTGACGAATCGAAAAGAGTAGTCTGGAAGATTAGAAAATTTCAAATTATTAAAAGTAGCTACCTGAGCTGTGTTGTGGTCAGATAAACAAAAATTATGTATAGTACCGGTTACATACGCTACGTTACTAATTATATTATCTATGCAAGTATCCAAGCGAGTTGGCTCATGAATGTGGAACTGTAAACCAAAATTTGATAGTATTTCTTTGAATTGAACGGTAGATCTATTTTTAACCAGTATATTTAAATTAAAATCACCACAAATAATCACTTTTTTATATTTTTGTTCAAGTTTAGATATAGTTGCATGGAGTTTATCAAAAAATATGTCAATATTGGAATCAGGAGTCCTGTAAATACACAAAATGCACATTCCAAATTTTGTCAGTTCAATACCACAAATTTCAAACAATTTTTCCGTCCCCAGGTCTTTAGGAAAATTAAGTTCTATGCATTCTATATCATTCCGACTTAATATACAAGTGCCTCCCCGTCTTTGTTTACTACGAGTATAAATTGATTTTAGACTATAATTTTTCATATCTATATACTTTTCTTCACCCCTAAGAACAAAGTGCTCACTAAGACATACAATAGAAACCGGTTTATTTAATTCCCCAAGCTCCTCAAGGGCTATTTCAAGTTCCTGAATCTTATTTAAAAGGCCAGCTATGTTTTGGTGAAATACTGTAAGTTTATCAAATTCAGTATTTGTTACGAAAAAAATTAGAGTACTGAGGATTTTTTGGTATGTTATTTTCAGTGGAATATTTATTTTTCAACGAAAAATAGTCAGTAATTAAAGATTTTCGTGGCTTATTATTATTAACTTTCATCGTAGCAGTTTTTTCTGCTAGGATTTTTTGAAAAAGGTAAGGTATGGTGCCTTTTTTTAGAAGGCTTGTGCTATGACTACTCTTACTTCTGGTTGCCATTGGGGTTTGATAAGCAGTATCACTATAGATATGGGCTGATTTATTACCCTTTTCAGTTGAAAAATTAAGAAAGGTATTCCTATACTGGACCGTATTTATATGGTGAATTGTGTTTTTAGTAATATTATACAAGCCTGGCTTACTATCTACAAAAATACAATTATTATATTTTTTAGTTAAGTTTTTTATATCATAATTTAATTGTCTTATCCTTAGAGAAGCATTATATAATATATTAACTACAAAAATACTACATTCTTTTAATAGTTCTAAAGCCTCACTTAGTTCAGAAAGTAATTTGTACGGATTAACGTCATTAGAACCTGTCATAATTATAATATTATCTTCTTTCGTTACAGTTTTTGATATGCTATGACAACTAGATAGAACATCAATAGTAGTTGCGTTAGGTTTTATAATACCAGTAATATCGTATTTCTTAATAATTAGATTCATATTGCTATTTGATAACGATCGAACTACTCCAATTCCTTGATTATCAGCTAATACAATGATGCGTCCTTTGGCAGATGCCCTTCTTCTACATGCTTCTGCTATTTTTGATTTCCTTTGATTACCTATCGCTGTACTGATATTAATTGGACGTTTAGAAAATTCAGTCTTAGTAACATTGAGATTAGGAAAGTTTTCCAAATTATTTTGAAGAACAGAAACCTCCTGATTATTGGGTGCTCTTATTTGTAGTGCCTTTATCTTAAGTGCATCATTTATCTTCTTGTCGCCCTCTATTATCTTTTTTAATGAAACATTTTCCAAGCTCAGAGTGTCTATTTCTGCACGTGCGCTCAACAGTTGCTGTCTCAATTCTTCATTTTCATTTTTGAGCTGTATTATTTCATCAGTTCTAAAGTTAGTTGATAGATCCATCATGCTTGTCGCGCTGGTAAGAGATGTTAAAGAATCCAACGATTCATTTGAGTAAGATCGCATATTGCGATTTAATCTTGAGTCGTTTTTCTTTCGAATCGTTATGTTCTCACTGTGCTCCATGTTATTTATGTAAAACTTCAGAAAAAATAAATATTATATTCTAGTTAACCTGCTAGCGCCATCTATAGTTTTGAGTAAATAACTTTGATTGGTGACGGATTATACACTAGCATCACCCTATTATATATCGATAGTCAGCTCTATGGCTTAGCGGTTTAAAGACATTTCAACAGATGGCGCTGGGATCGCGACATTATAGTGATATTTGAAATTTATAAAGAAGTAGGTAGTATGAATATTTCACTTTATTTTCTTATTGATCTAATTTATTGCAATTTCACTGTGTCTGTTTTGTGCACTGTTTCATAGACAATGTGTTCCTACGCTGCTCTTGTGTCTAAAAGGTTGTTTATACATTAAATATTGAATAATAGGTACTGGCTATTTATGCCATTTTTTACTATTTAATACTGTTTAGTTTGTTAAGAAAACACTGTCACTTAAGGTTTATCCACTTATTATCACATTCACACTGTATAATTTGAAAAAAAAATACATTATTACAATTTTCCGAAATTATTAATACGGACACTAGTAAATGTAATGTTTCTGTTGCCGCGCCACCTAGCGTATGATCGTTGTTGGGCGTCGGATAGTTTCTTCGAAAAATACCCTAGCGGTGTCCACTTGCCGTTAGTACGCTGTTGAAGGACGGCGCCGGCACATGTATTGGATGCATCGCACATGAGCGTCATTGGTTCTGACATTGATGGTGATGGGTGAGCGAGTAAGGCTGCGGTCTGTATGCTGGCCTTACACGCTTCAAATGCTTCTTCGGCCTCTTTTGTCCACTCGATCTTCGTTTTGTCCCGCTTTTTGCAGTTATGTAGGTAAGTGTTGAGTGGTATTTGGAGTTCTGCGGCCTTCGGTATGGAGTCACGGTAAAAGTTAATCATACCGAGGAATCGACGGAGCTCTTCGATGTTTGCTGGCCGGGGGTAGTCAGTAATGGCTTGAACTTTTTCTTGTGGTGGTTTTATACCTTCGGTTGACACGTCATATCCCAGGAATGTCAAATTTTTCTTTCCAAATACGCATTTTGATGGATTGATGGTTATACCATAGGCGTCAAGTCTTTGTAGGACTGTTTTCAAATGGTGTTCATGTTGTTCTTCATTTTCTGATCCAATGATGACGTCATCGATGAACGGGAATGCAAAATCGAGTCCATTGAGAACTTGGTGGATAAATCGTTGGAAAGTTTGGCCTGCGTTTTTGAGCCCTGGTACCATTCTGGGAAATTCGAAAAGTCCGAATGGTGTTGTGATGGCAGTCTTTTGTATGTCAGCTTCTTGGACTGGTAGCTGATTGTAGGCTCTGTTTAGGTCGAGTGTGCTGAAGATTTTCTTCCCGTGTAATAAGTACGTGAAATCTTTAAGTCGTGGTACGGGGTATCGGTCGTCTATAGTAACTGCGTTGAGACGTCTGTAGTCGCCGCATACACGTAAATCCCCATTTTTCTTAGGTACCACGTGTAGTGGGCTTGACCATGGACTCTTGCTGGGACGACATAGGCCTTGCTGCATCATATCTTCAAATTCTTTTTTGACGGCCATGTAGCGGTGCGGTGCGAGTGGACGAGTGCGGCAGTGGAGTGGTGGGCCATTCGTTTCTATGTAGTGTTCAACATTGTGTTTTGGTGTTTCTTTGAAGCACGATGGGCGAGTAATGTCGGGGAAAGCGGCTAGTATGCGATGGTATTTTTGTTCCACGTCGATGCTGCGTATTGTGGGTTCCGTTGCGTTGACTATTGGTGCCTGTACTGAGAGGTTTGTCACCTTATCAATAAGGCATCGGCTTGCAACATCCACGAGTAGCTTGTGGTGCTTCAAAAAATCGGCTCCGATAATGGGCTTGCTCACTGCTGCGATGATAAATTTCCACTTGTAAGGCCGACGCAGTTTCAAATCCAGCTCCAATGTCTTTTCACCATATGTTGGAATGACTGTGTTGTTGGCGGCATATAGTGAAAAGTTCGTAGGCTTGGCTTTGATGTTGCCGAACCGCGGTAGTACCGATACGTTTGCACCGGTATCGATGAGAAAAGATAGCCGTGATTTGCGGTCATAGACGAATAGGCGGTGAGAAGTAATGTGGGCGTCGGATTCCGCCGCATCCAACGCTGTGCTTAGTTTTCCGCCGGTTTCTGGTAATTGCAGGGATGTGTGCATTTTCTGGCTGCATTTCCAAATCTACGATGATAATAGCAGATAGTTTGGCTGGGATGGTTCTGATTGTATCGCTCTCGGGAACGTGATCTTGATGAGTTACGATAGAAAGGTCTCGTTCGGTGTTGATTAGTCTTCAGCTCAGCTATTTCTTGGGTGAGGCAGTCGATTTTTGAGTGAAGCTCGCTGAATGCATTTGTAGGTGATTGTGGCTGTGGCGGTGACGTCGCTCTTGTAGTGACTGCGAAGATCGGGTTTGTTGGTGTGGAGTTTTCGACGACTTTGTCGGCCACCAACGCAAGCTCACTAAGTTGAGACTGCTTGGCAATATTTTCACTGATGGCCAGTACTGCACGGGCTGCTGGTGGCAGGTGACTGATCCACATTAGGCGGAGCGCTGTTTCAGACACTTTGTTGCCAGCTAGATGTTGCATACGCCTTAGTAATTGTGATGGCTTCAATTCTCCAAGTTCCACTTCAGAGATTAGTCGCTGTAGTTGCCTCTGTTCAGATTCTTCGTATACGTTGAGGAGTCTCTTCTTGATGGTGTCGTATTTGTTGTCAGCGGGTGGGTTTAGTAAAATGTCACTTATTTCGTCGATATCCTGTCGTTCCAGTTGTCCAACGACGAGTTCATACATCGCCTTGTCGCCTTTTTTCTGTGCCGAGACGATGGCTTCAAACTGGACAAACCATAGCCTTAATCTGTCGCGCCAGAGTGGTGGAATTCTTGGTGTCAAAGCGAGGCCGGATACTTCCTTCAGTTCATGGCTGGCTGCTGCTGCTTTACTGCAATCTTCCATATTGTCTGAGCTTGATCGGCTAAACAGACGAGCAGAGTTTTCTATCCTGCAGGAATTTTGTTTCGAGATGATCCTTTCTTCAGAAGGTGGTTTTCTTGCGGGGTCACCACTTTGGAGGTCTTCAGGCAGAAGTGAAACAATGTTGTGTGTTTGAATTGCAGTTCAGGAATGCATGATGTAGGCTCGCTCCGCGCTTACTAAAGTACTACAAAAATGCAGACGCTTAGCAGCTAACGGAGCGAGCTATGTCCCCGCGGTAGGCGGGGCGTGGTCGCACGGGCTTTACGGGGGTGACGTCAGTGGAGTGATTCTGTCCGCAACAGTTTGTGAGCGGCCGCCGTGGCGATCGGACGTCTGCGGCTACAAGCTCATACAGATTAAATTAACAGCCATTGGCGGTTTGAGAAAATGACAAGTAGTATTTTTGGCGCGAACTTAGGGCGCGTTCCTTCTGTATCTCATAACACTCAAAATGCTCCGTCTGACGGTCTACATGGCGACCACGGTAGTTAAGGTCGTGGCTAAAACGTCACTTATGAAGTCATTATTTTCGATCACACAGCGCTCGCAACGACCCATGTCAAGAGGTGGGTCAAAGTGGGCGTTGACCACAGAGCATTAATTCTCTATATCGATTGTCATTAAAAAAGGCGTGATTTTCAAATCAACTAATGATATATATATACTCCGTTCTCAAAATATTTTTAGCCATAGAAATTTGAAAATGCGGTTTAGATCTTTTATAAAACCTACTGATTAAAGTCACAGACAGCTACTAGTCATACTAAACCTAATGAATGTAAGTGGGTAAGTGTCGTACGTAAAAGTAATTCTGTAAAGTGTCATAAGCCCGTAGTACAGTGCAATTCAATATTAATTGTATTAATTATTACGTAGAGGTAGTACTATATAGAGAGGATGTAGTAAGAAAAATAGTTGCGAAAATAACACGGAGTTATAATATATGCATCTTTATTACTTTGAATCAAATGTTTCCATTTTTTTACAATAATCGACAGTCAATTACACATCCATACGCCCCCCCACACACACACACACACACACGCGCGCGCGCGCGCATTGGTAACATATTTGATGTTGCAAGTGTCCATAGGCGATGGTAACCGCAATAAGAAAAGTTACACTTAAGTTTTGGTTTATACCTAACGGATAACTCTCGAACTTTTTTTAGATACCCGGTATGTAATAGAAAGGGTTTTATATTAGAAAAGTAATTCGGGAAAGCAGAGGCATTGCAGTTAGCTAGATGAGCAAAGATTTTGATTTCTCAGACGTAGTGTTTGTTAATATATTAACTTTTTTGCTCTGCATAGGAGATTGAGGCACCCAAAGACGATTTCCGTATTAGTCTAAATTTATTTTCTAGCTACATTACAAACAAATGGCGGAGCAGACACTTTTAGTTCCTTTACTCATATTTCCATGGGATATCTGTGGTGGCACCCTCAGTAACGGCAGTGGGTTCTTCAATATTTAAAATCCTGAAAAGTTCGTTGAATTTACAGTTATTATTAATATTGGTAAATAATAATTTTTCTCCATCTTTATGAGATGGGGTCTCTATAATATTTGTCCTCTATGAATTTATAGTATAAGAACAGACTGTATCATTACTACATTACTCATTCAGGAGCACACACGTCGGTAGTATACCGTGAATTTGAAGTACAATAATAATGCGAAAATATCCCAAGAATATATCACTTCTTAAACTTTGCTTGATAATACGACTTTTATGCGGTAATTACTGCAAGATAACTTCTTCGAGCATTTTGAATTCTTTCATCAAATTATACTGCGTTTTTGTATTATTAATTACGTCTCTATGTATTTTCGGATCATCAGATGAAAAAATATTAATTATACCACATATTTGTGCATTCGCAGAATTTTCTTTCAATGTGTTGTTTAATATGGTTTACGGGGATAGTTATTATCAAAAATATTGCAATGTTATGATGAGTAATGATGTAGTGATGTGGAAAAAGAAGATTTTGTTACTTCCTAATCGTGTATTGATGAGAATATTTATATTTCTTGTAGCCAGAACAATGTTTATAGTTTTTCAAATAGTGAAATATGGCTCTAAGACTACGATTTTTCTATTATTGAGTGTTGACACGATTCTCATCTCATGTGATTTTAATTATTTGACCGTCTATGTAATTGTTAAATCGATATACTATAGAATTATGTTACTTAAACGTTGCGTGGAAAGGATTATAGTTCCCATTAACATAGTTGGAAGGAACGAATGTGCAAATAGCATTTCTGCAACTAGGAAAGTATTGCTACATTACAAACTCGTATTGGATAATTTACAATCCATTGGGAAGTTTTTATATGTATTGGTCAGTATGCTTTTAAATTTAAAGATTTTATAAATAAAGTATTTGTTATTGTAAACGCTATTTATTAACAGAAACAATACACAAACAAGTATATGACAAAATAAATAAATACAGTAGCAAGCCGAAGAGTCAGATCAAATTTAAAAATAAAACTAAAATGCCGCGTAAATTTTTTCAGTATAGAGTTTAGAGTGCGTCTCACGTAAATAACAAGTCGACAAAATATGAAACTAATTTCAGATCAGTCCAGCCATGTTGTTGTATTTATCTAGTGTTTTAAAGTATGTTCCTGTAGTATCTTATTGAGAAAATGAAACACCCGGTATGAGCACGTATATTAGACTGCGCAGCCAGTAACACTCAACAAGCAAGAAGCGTAACTACCCTCTATTCTTTGTACTTAATTAATATACACAACATCCCTCCACCATAGGTCTAAAAATACTTTTTATAGTTAAATTTTTTTCTCTGTTTCTCCAATATAGTTGAAGCCTCCTTCTGAGGTGTATTAGTGGCTGTACCAGTAGAATTGACAGGTTGGGTCTCATCTAAATGAAGAGGCGATTAATCTTCACGATTTAATCTTGGTCTACCAGCCAACTCCATCTCGTCGGTTTGTGGTTGACACATAGCAGGTGAAATGGCCTTGTTTGGAGATATATTCATGCGAACCGGTGAACTAATGTGTAGGCCTTCATCAATCAGCTCACATGTGCCAGAACCATTGGCACTGGATGGATGTCAGGCCATCAGCAGAACTAACATAATCCTTTCCCCACTGAATTTAAGGAGTTGGTTGGCGTGTCTTTTTACTGTCTGGTTTGAATTTAAAAGTTTTATAATAAATATTGAGCGTCCTATTTTTTTATAATTTCTCCATGAGACCAAGAAAAATAATATAGTATATTGTTCTATTTATTAATACTATTACATCGGAATCTTTCTAAAATTATTTTATTTTTCTAAACTTCCGTTGCACAGCATTACAATAGCGCCTCGTCTGTAGGACCTCAGGCCTTACGCTCAATTGCATTTCCTCGTTTGTTTTCGTCAGCTCTAAAGAGTTCGTGGTTTTAGATAGTAAAAACAGAACAGTAAAGATTTATTTAAAGCTACAATAACATAGTTCATATAACATAATAATAAATCGAATTTACAATATAAAATTTAATATAAAAAACAAGCAAAATGCGTTCTCAAATGAAAACGATCAATGAAAGACGTTGAAAATAAGTCCTCTTTTTCGTGAAACAGTGCATTCCGCTAGTAGGTCACAACGCCCAACATGCTCCGTTAGCTGTACCACAAGGCGATAGCGTTGTGGTAATGACGAAAACGTCACTAATTACGTCATCATTTTCTATCACACAACGCTCACAACGAAACATGTCAAGAGGTGGGTCGAAAAATCGTTTCAATTGGGTATACGATTGTAACGCCGGCAAGCAAATGGAACGGGAAAATTCGCGGTCGTGAACGAGGCGTTGTGAGTCTCTAATAGAATGTAGCCACAGAGTCTAAAGTTTTAACTTTTATATTCACCACGAAATATTTTATCCAATGCGTTCATTATCTTTTGACACTGTAATAACGGAGGATATGATTCTCCTACTTTGCACTTTATACATTCACTTGGCTTATTATTTGTCACAAAAGAAGTCTCACAAAAATAAAGGGACTAAAAATGGCGGCTCCACTATTTGATAGTATTTTGTTCGACGTAAATTGTATTTCGAAATATGGCTACTGTACTAGATAATGTTATAATTTTAGTTGCTCAAGTCTTTGATGTTTGGATTAGTCAGAACCGTTCTATACATGTACCGAATTGCAAGTAATTATGCACATAAGGTAAGAAATTCACAACAATGTTTTTGTACAGTCCTGGCGCAATGCCTTTAAATTTATTTTCCACATAATTAGATACTTTTTTAAAATCATGGTTGTACGAATTGTAGGCAGTTAATACTCTTGATGTTGTGTTAATCGGCGATGTTGAAGGATATGTTGTACTGTGCAGTTTTATTTTCTAAAAATGTGTAAAGTTACCTCTAAAATGAACAATAGTTGTAGGATATTGATAGATTTTGAGTAGTGGTTATGTGTTTTGTGAGAAATGTGAACTGTATCGTCAAATGTGACCTTTTGAGTTGACACAAGAACTCTGTTGAATGGCACTAGCTGATTACCTACAGTTCAGCTGTGCTACACATAGGCTTAAGAAAATGAAGAAACTACTGTTAACTTAGATCTGGCTCAAAGGTTTAGCTGTCAAGCTATAAACCTAAATAAAATAAATCTATTCAAAATTACGAACATAAAAACGCGATGCAATTTTTTTATGCCTTGTTTATTTTTTAAGGTTGATAAATTTATATTAATTTTCGACCTCGGAGAAATGATCTACAATATTGCAGTAATATCAGTAACTGCATTCATTTGTGACATGACTGCGAATAGTGTTAATAACATGAAATCTATGATAAATAAGCAACATATGCAGTGCTCAGGTGAAGTGTTCTCTTTACTTTTATTCAAAACAATGCTAAAATACTTTAATTTATTTTCTTATGTTTTGTCATTATAACATATTATTAGGGTTACGTTCCATTAGGGACACACAACAACCGAGGATTTTCCCGTTCCATTTGCTTGCCGGCGTTACAATCGTAAACCCAAGTGGAACGGCTATTCGACTTTCACCTCTTGACAAGGGTCGTTGTGAGCGTTGTGTAATCGAAGATTACACGATGACGTCATTAATGATATTTTCGCCACGACCACAACGATCGTTGTGAGCTTATTAATCGAACGCCTTTCATGTATTACTAAAACAAATAACTTCTTTACTTCATTTTTGGTTTATGGCTCCAACGCAAATAACTTCTTAGATTTAAGTATTTAATTAATTATTATCATTGACATTAGTATGTACGTAGTTCATTGAAATTTCATTGTCTAGAGTGGTAAATTGTCAATGTCACTCTCGAGGAGCGTGGTGTGTAAGGAAGTGGGGATGGCCGTAGAAAGAAGATGTATTGCCTCTTTGCAGAATGATCGCCAATGCTCCAAGTGTTCCACTAACTGCGATCCATTGCCTTAATAAAAATGAATTGTAATGTATTTATTGTAATAATAATCGAATAACCATTCCACTTGGGTTTACGATTGTGACGCTAGTAGGCAAATGCAATGGGAATAATTGCGGTCGTGAACGTGGTCGTCGTGAGTCTCTAATGGAACGTAGTCAAAGTGTTGTCGAAATCCCTTTCTTTGTGTTTGTTTTCTTGTTAAAAACTCGTTTAAAAGGAGTTAAAATAGTATTATACATTGAGAATGCGATCATGAATAATAGATTTTTTATCGGAGTTAAAACTACGTATTAACGGTTTATGACGTGACCACGGCCACTAAAAAGTGGTCGAAACGTCGGAATAAAAATGAAAGAAAATGCCACGCTTAAAATCTCTGTAACGTAGTTTTAAGTATGTGTAGTATTAAGTTTTTATTAGTACATGATAACGGTAAATTCGTTTAATAAAAACTAAACTAACTTAAAACTCATTAAATAATAAAAAAAGTGTGCGTCTCGGGGCGCTCGACAGAAGTGATAACTTGAGAAACCTTCGATTGTTACTTAAATATGTTTAATAATGTAAGGAAAGGTTATTTATAAATAAAATCTTTTATTGATTATAAAATATATTTTGTTATTATAAACAAATCTTGAATATGTATGTACAAAGAATTTTGTATATGTACATTATTAGTATTATTATTTAATCCAATTACCGAAATACGGCTAGCGCTGTGGGTTAGATTGAGAGAGGAGCCTGCCTAACGCTGCCGTATGCGTGAGAGAAAGGGAAGCCAGACAGGCTGGCGCTGTAACGCGTTACGCAACGAAGCGGTTTACCCTCCCATAAGAAGTTATCACTTCAATAAATTATAAATAAATTATTAATATAAAGTAACCAAAACGCTGCCAAAGGGAAGCATGCCCAGAAGGCTGTGCATTGCCACGCTGTATGGCAATGCTGATTCGTTGTCCTAAATATGAACCAGCCTTCTGATCACGGGTGGTATCAAAAAATTTGTTACGAATTTCATTGAAGAAATCTTTTGCCGATGGACCCCACGGACCTGATCATTATTAAAATGTCAACGCCTATTTGTACATCCGCTATGTTTTTATGCAATAAATGATTTGATATTTTAATTGAAATTGATGTTTCAGACGAATCGCTGCGTCACGAATTGGAAACAACATTGGAGTATGTTAAACGCCGGCAATTTCCTTTCAACATCCGGAGTTTTACCACCATGGATATGTCATTGCCTATTAGGATCCTGACCACATCGATCACCTATACTATCGTTGTCATACAATTCGTCAATTTCAAATTGTAGATGCGGCATATTTTGGAATGCTCCTAAACCAACATGACAAGATGGCGCACATGGCGTCGTTATTCTTCTGTCATCTGTTGACGTTTTGTTACTTAATTAAAGTTATAACATAATAATTTATTAACGCTAATAATTTGTAGACACTTTTGTTAAAAAAAAATCTTTTAGACTTTAAAAATTTTATATTTAAAAAATGTACATGAAAAATTTAATTGGATTATTGTGCATTCCAAGACTTATAAGATTCTTGATTGTATTTATCATAAAAGTTATTGCTATAGTCAAATTTTTGAAAAATAATGTTTACTATGTTCTTGCTTCATCTGGAGTAATGTTAGTGGTTGGCGTTATTTGTGATGCGGCATTGTTGACATTGATAGATAACGTATGTACAACGTACACACCCCATAACGCAGTCATTAACGGCGTTATTTTTAACGTCTTAAACAAAACTAATGTAGCATGAAATGGCTTTGGAGATTACAAAAATGGAAGGACATAGATAAAAAATAAATATGAAATTAAGGAAATAAAAGAAGAAGAATACAAGAAGAAGACATATTTATTTAATACCATAAAAACACACACACAATTAAAAGTAACTAGGTACATAATATAACTCAAAATCCGGCCAAGTTCAACAATGTGATAGATAGATAGATAATACTTTATTTCTCACCAAATATACAATTTCAAAAATGCACGTCATGGTAGAAACAGAAGGCGGCCTTGTCGCTTAAAACAATCTCTTCCAGGCAACCTAACTTAGAAATAATTTAGGCTTAAATAGGTGGTGCAGATAATAAGGTATATCATAAACAGACATATTGTATAAACGTATATATATATATATATATATATATATATAAAGCATGTAAGGGCTAGTAATGGTAATATGCTGTGCCAGCGAAATTATTCTCGGTCATGATGTTATATTTGTTGTAAAGTAAGGGAAGATGTTAATAGCTACCATAATATTCTTCTCTTATAATATCAGCTAGTTTCTCCGCCAGCATAATAATAGCACCCTCTATATCTCCACTGATATTCACAGGGATCACACTGGCATCGGCTATTCTCAATCCTCGTATACCCCGGACCCTCATTCTAGGGTCAACGACGGGTCCCATGGCACAAGTTCCACTAAATTGCCATTGAGGTGCCATCATATATCTAATGTAGCATTTCAAATAGTCTAGACTTTTAAAATCAAACCTCTGACATTCTTCTAATCTTGGATCTACAAATCTTGCGCCATTTCTCCTAAAATATGTTGTGTTTTCCACCCTTATGAAATCAAGAACGTACTTAGCTTGATTCTCTAAATCTTTTGGGTGTGACAAGTATCTTGGATTCACTATTGGTTTGTCATTAAAATTATTACTTCTTAACTCAACATATCCCCTTGATTCAGAATGAAGATTAGTCACAAGGGTCCAAAGTACTTGGTTCGTATTTCGTTTATAAAATAAGTTATTACAAATATCAAATGTATAGTCGTATGATGCGACACAATACACCATCTGATTTGAGGGAAAATCAAGGAAGTTTGAAGTCTCATAGTCTGGTACTTCGGCGTTCCTATCCAAAGCTACGTAACCAGTAAAAGAAGGTTGTGCATATACATGTGGGTTAGTTGGTATCGGGTTGATTCTTAAATTAACTAAGTCATAAACAACAAGCACTGCGACGTGATCTAAGAGATTTCGACCTACTGGAAGGTCCACTATCACAGGTATATTTTTGCTAGTTAAGTGAGCGTTAGGACCAATGCCTGAGTGCAGTAAAATTTTAGGTGTATTAATAGCTCCAGCTGATAATATAATTTCATATCTTGCATTTAAAATTACATCTTTTTTACCGTGTCTCTGAACTCTAACGCCAGTGGCAACTTGGTTTGTATTAACTATAACTTTAGTTACCGTAGCATTTTTCAGAACTTTAAGATTATCTAATCTGAATCTGGCAAGGTAAGATTGCGCACTGGTTTGTCTCATCCCTTCGCCAATAGTGAAAAGTGTGGGAGAATAACCTATGGTACGATTACCATTGCTATCAAGTGGAGTTGGTATACCAAGTTCAGCGAAGGCTGGTATGAATTCGCGTGTCACTGGTATCATATCCTTAGTTATTACAAGGGGTCCGTTTAATCCAAAAGCGTATCTGTCTTCGGAATTTTCGATGTCCTTATCTTCAATTCTTTGGGATCTCTTAAAGTAAGGGAAGACTCCGTCCCAATTCCAAGATTTGGAATTTACCTTTGATGCCCATTCGTCGTAGTCATGTCGATTGCCAACAGAATACAGAATGTAAGGAAAATTACTGGTGCCTCCTAACATTTTGCCTTGAAAGATAGTGGAAATTTGGCCTTCGTTGCCGAGTTGTGAGAAGTCATTTTTGGTAGTGCTATAGAGCCAGTCGTTACGAGATCTTAGGGGATATAGCATCAATGGTGGAAGCTAGAAAAAAAAATGATATTTATTATCTTTAAGGTCCAAATTAAGAGAGTAAAGAATAGTAACTTATTTATGGATCCCCGTACCGATTCTTTGTCCGAGATAGACACTAGCTATCTGAACACCTTAAATTTTTTTGGGCTATTTCACCTACTAGCTACCTCTTCCTCATCCCTACTTATCCCATCGCTCGAATATTATTCCCCATATCCCACATTTACTATTTTATTCTAGAGAGTAGGAACGCCTTGGAAACGTCCATGGGCAACCATTTTCTGGGCCATTTATCTGTTTACATCTTTGAGGCAATTACATAAAATTAATTATACGCATTACGCACAGTTGTCTCGAAAGGTGGGTCCCCACCGGCTTCAATCAGAAGCACCTCTTTGGTCCTGTCCATCTGTGCCAGTCTAGTGGCCACCACACAGCCGGCTGTTCCACCACCTACCACTATGCGGTCGAAATACTGACCATCTAAAAAGAGAAAGCTGTTAACATTATTTAAATTGTAACCACATTTGGCTGGTTTATTACAGTCATATACTCTAGTGGAACTGATTGTGGAGCGTTGATATCATAAACGACGAAATACAGAAATGTCATTCATTGATTTGAAAGTCGCGCCTTTTTCAATGTCATCGATAGAGAGAATTAATGCTCTGTGGTCAACGCCCACTTTGACCCAATTTTTTTTAAATGGGTGATAGAAAATGATGACGTCACTAGTCACGTTTTTACCACAGCCATAAAAACCGTGGTCGCTATGTGGAACGGTTGGTGGACCATTTTGGGCGTTGTGAGCTTGTGTTGGAACGCGCTGCTAGTAGTTTCTAAAGAAATATAAAATATAGTTACGATACTCTTAAATATGTATTTGAGTACACTTACCAAACACGTCTATTGATTTTGGATACATATAGGAAGTCAAGTTGAGCGTAGCTAATATTTGAAATGCACTCTGAATAGTCAAGAAATTTTGAAATGAAGACGCCGCGTCGACAGCTTCCAGCGACCTGTATTCAAAATATCTTCTTTTAAGAGTGTACAAAACTTTGAAATTTATATCAAGAATATATGCATTATATTATTATACGATTAAAATAATAAGAATAATTTTATTGTGAAGGCTTTGTCACGGTTTACTTTTAAATGGATTTGTCATTATAGTAATATGTAGCAAAAACATTGTACCCATTTTTACGACAATTGCGTGGACGGAGGGAGGAGTATGAAATTTCGCATACTTATTGTTTAAATACAGAAGAAGCTACGAATGCTAATATACTGTCGAAATGGTCTCATAGTCACCAAGTCAGGATCTGATGAGTGATTCCCAGGGAATTCGAGAGAAACCCTAAAATTTTTGTATGTATACGCGTGTAGTACAATTTCTAGAGGTACTTAATATATTATTACTAAAGCTATTGAAGTATTTGCACAAATGAAAACTAAAAAATTATTCAAAAATATATTAGTTATATACTAAAAAATATTTATTTGTAATAAAAAATTTGTATTTATTAATATTTACTTTTTTTTACTAAAAATTTGTATTGAACCGACTTCTTTCGATGTTGAATATTTGAAGTTTTCTTTGTTAATTTTTTTAAATTAGTTTTAAGACATATTTTTTCTTTATTATCTTTCTAACTTTCAAATTATACTTTGGATTTTCCTAGACCAATCTGCTAGGGTATTAAATAAATTATTGGAAAGTTTAAAATAATATAAATCGAATTAAATTTACTTACACCATCTTAAAGAAAACTTTTTAAAGAAATAAAATTATATCTTAAAATGACACGGATAACTTATTAAATTAAATGTAGATAAAATGAACAAGTCCTTGTTCTTATTTATACCTTTCTATAACAATACTAAAGGTAAATAGAAAATTAAATAATATCTATGTGCAATGTTAAAAGGTGATATGAAATTTAACAAATTATTGCACGTATTTTGCGATAGTATATAAATTACCTAATTAATTGTAATTCTATTATTATATCGAGGGCTTCATAACAAATGGGCGTACAAATAATGCAGTTTTACACAAGGGCGAAATTTGTGAATAATACAAAAGTAGTTGATATAAGGCTGAAATTTGGAATACCCTTGTCTAAATTGTATTTATCTATCAATATTTCAGTTCTGTTTTGTCAATATATGTGGAAGAATTAATGTGTTTAGTTTTGATAATTTACTAAGAGATGGCGCCACCGTCGTTTTGCATCGCGATATGGTTTATGTATCGTGTAGTTACTTGTATTATTTGATTTTGTCAATAAAGAGTTCTTACGTGTTTGCATTTCAAGTGCGAGTGTTTGAGTTTTTTATCCCTGTGTATAGTGAATTGTGCAGTGCTAACATCTGGTGCCGAAACCCGGGATGATTGGAAAGGACTTAGAAAAATCGTGAGTAAAGTGAAAGAGTGAACAATAAGTAAAATTTCTAAGTGTTAAATTAGTTCAAAAAAAGACTTAGAATAATTTCGTTATTTTTGGACTTGTAAAAATTTCGTGAATATTTCAAAGACTTAGAAAATTTCGTGTTGTGTTAATATTGACTTAGTCTCCGGACTGATTAAGGGACTTTGTCACCGGAGTGATTACGACACTTAGAAAAATTTCGTAAAATTTGGACATAGTCTCCGGACTGATTACGGGACTTTGTCACCGGAGTCATTGCGACACTTAGAAAATTTTGCGAAATTTTGGACATAGACTCCGGACTGATTCATCGACTTAGAAAATTTTGTGTTTACATGACATTGTCATTGGGACTTATGTAGTGACACTTTGATAATACAACTTATACAATTTACTTATTATTGAACATAGTTTTTGGAAGTGATTGGAACTTTAAAATAAATTACAAGTGCTACTTTAAGAAGTTGTTTGATACAATTAATTCGGTGGACATTAATAGTTGTTCGTACAATAAATTAAAGTTAATTTTACTTTGCTATTTATAAGTGTTTTGAAAGAAATCAATAAAGATGGAGTCATTCCTTTCACAACAAGAAGACTTATTCGAACGTTTAGAAAATGCTTTTTCGAATTATAAGAAAACCCCTAAAGAGAGGTTAACACAGTCGTACATAGAAGCTAGATTAGACAGTTTAGAGAAAATGTGCGCGAGATTTAATGAGAATCATTACAGTATAGTAGGAGGAATTAAGAAATCGAAACGTATGAAACTAACATATTTCGAAGAG